>CM037860.1:28510476-29829905 GCA_021292105.1 Anadara kagoshimensis
ATTAAACGAGTTGAATAATTTTTTATGCAACGAGCCTTGGCGAGTTGCATAAAACATTATTCAACGAGTTTAATAAATTCAATATTGCATAAACACGAATGCAAGATTCTATTTATTATATAATCCCATAAAAACGGGTTTTTCGTAGATTTAAAACTTGTCTTCTCATTATAAGAAAACAGCTGATTGACCGAAACACAACAACGAATAAGTTCACGTAAATGTGTACAAGCGCCAAAAGTAATTCTGCTGAAATATTATAAGTAAACAATAGTCTGTCCCCAGGAAACAAAAACAAAACAAACATTTTCAATTTAAATACAATGTATCTTCTTTTTAGAAGAAAAGTACAAAAGTATCAGCTTAAATTAGAATCAACAAACAGTGTCAAATGAAACAAACATCTGTGAACTAGGTCAATCGTTTGACGTCACTCTGGAATGACTTTTATGCTTTTATGACGTCACACTCATTCAATACGATTTTTATTGTATGACCGTATTACATGGATTATTGAGTAGATTATATAATAAAAAAAATTAAAAGTAGCACATGACAATGCTAGTACGTCAAACCTGTCTATAAAAGCCACCCAAGGGAACCAGTAAAAGTGACCTTAATGGGCAGGTGGCCCTTTTTATACAAGTTCAAATAATAATATGAATATATAACAATTGGTATACAATTCTACTAGCCTTTATAAGCAGGTGGCCCTTATGTAAAGGTGGCCTTTAAAGCGGGTTGTACTGTAATTTGTCTCTTGATACAGTTTTCAATTAAAATTTAAGTATTGACATCGACTAGTACATATAAAGAATTATAACCCTTATATATGTTTTACTGGCGGATTTCGTTTTTATATTTTAGAACTGACCATTTCTTCCACGGTTCACGAATAAACAACAAGAGGTTGTTGTTCGTGCATAAAGTAACACTTTTGATTAGCACATCCTTACAATTGAAAGATCAATTGTGAATCAGTATCGATGTTTTACTTACCAGAGCCAAGTTGTTCAAAACGTGATTGGTCAATTGTGAATCAGTATCAATGTTCTATTTACCAGAGCCAAGTTGTTCAAAACTTGATTGGTCAATTGTGAATCAGTATCAATGTTCTACTTACCAGAGCCAAGTTGTTCAAAACTTGATTGGTCAATTGTGAATCAGTATCAATGTTCTACTTACCAGAACCACGTTGTTCAAAACTTGATTGGTCAATTGTGAATCAGTATCAATGTTCTATTTACCAGAGTCAAGTTGTTCAAAACTTGATTGGTCAATTGTGAATCAGTATCAATGTTCTACTTACCAGGGCCAAGTTGTTCAAAACTTGATTGGTCAATTGTGAATCAGTATCAATGTTCTACTTACCAGAGCCAAGTTGTTCAAAACTTGATTGGTCAATTGTGAATCAGTATCAATGTTCTACTTACCAGAGCCAAGTTGTTCAAAACTTGATTGGTCAATTGTGAATCAGTATCAATGTTCTACTTACCAGAACCACGTTGTTCAAAACTTGATTGGTCAATTGTGAATCAGTATCAATGTTCTATTTACCAGAGCCAAGTTGTTCAAAACTTGATTGGTCAATTGTGAATCAGTATCAATGTTCTACTGACCAGAACCACGTTGTTCAAAACTTGATTGGTCAATTGTGAATCAGTATCAATGTTCTACTTACCAGGGCCAAGTTGTTCGAAACTTGATTGGTCAATTGTGAATCAGTATCAATGTTCTATTTACCAGAGCCAAGTTGTTCAAAACTTGATTGGTCAATTGTGAATCAGTATCAATGTTCTACTTACCAGGGCCAAGTTGTTCAAAACTTGATTGGTCAATTGTGAATCAGTATCAATGTTCTATTTACCAGAGCCAAGTTGTTCAAAACTTGATTGGTCAATTGTGAATCAGTATCAATGTTCTATTTACCAGAGCCAAGTTGTTCAAAACTTGATTGGTCAATTGTGAATCAGTATCAATGTTCTATTTACCAGAGCCAAGTTGTTCAAAACTTGATTGGTCAATTGTGAATCAGTATCAATGTTCTATTTACCAGAGCGAAGTTGTTCAAAACTTGATTGGTCAATTGTGAATCAGTATCAATGTTCTACTTACCAGGGCCAAGTTGTTCAAAACTTGATTGGTCAATTGTGAATCAGTATCAATGTTCTATTTGCCAGAGCCAAGTTGTTCAAAACTTGATTGGTCAATTGTGAATCAGTATCAATGTTCTACTTACCAGGGCCAAGTTGTTCGAAACTTGATTGGTCAATTGTGAATCAGTATCAATGTTCTACTTACCAGAGCCAAGTTGTTCAAAACTTGAGTGGTCAATTGTGAATCAGTATGAATGTTCTACTTACCAGGACCAAGTTGTTCAAAACTTGATTGGTTAATTGTGAATCAGTATCAATGTTCTACTTACCAGAACCACGTTGTTCAAAACTTGATTGGTCAATTGTGAATCAGTATCAATGTTCTATTTACCAGAGCCAAGTTGTTCAAAACTTGATTGGTCAATTGTGAATCAGTATCAATGTTCTATTTACCAGAGCCAAGTTGTTCAAAACTTGATTGGTCAATTGTGAATCAGTATCAATGTTCTACTTACCAGAACCACGTTGTTCAAAACTTGATTGGTCAATTGTGAATCAGTATCAATGTTCTATTTACCAGAACCACGTTGTTCAAAACTTGAGTGGTCAATTGTGAATCAGTATCAATGTTCTACTTACCAGGGCCAAGTTGTTCAAAACTTGATTGGTCAATTGTGAATCAGTATCAATGTTCTACTTACCAGAGCCAAGTTGTTCAAAACTTGATTGGTCAATTGTGAATCAGTATCAATGTTCTACTTACCAGGGCCAAGTTGTTCAAAACTTGATTGGTCAATTGTGAATCAGCATCAATGTTCTACTTACCAGAACCACGTTGTTCAAAACTTGATTGGTCAATTGTGAATCAGTATCAATGTTCTATTTACCAGAGTCAAGTTGTTCAAAACTTGATTGGTCAATTGTGAATCAGTATCAATGTTCTACTTACCAGGGCCAAGTTGTTCAAAACTTGATTGGTCAATTGTGAATCAGTATCAATGTTCTACTTACCAGAGCCAAGTTGTTCAAAACTTGATTGGTCAATTGTGAATCAGTATCAATGTTCTACTTACCAGAGCCAAGTTGTTCAAAACTTGATTGGTCAATTGTGAATCAGTATCAATGTTCTACTTACCAGAACCACGTTGTTCAAAACTTGATTGGTCAATTGTGAATCAGTATCAATGTTCTATTTACCAGAGCCAAGTTGTTCAAAACTTGATTGGTCAATTGTGAATCAGTATCAATGTTCTACTGACCAGAACCACGTTGTTCAAAACTTGATTGGTCAATTGTGAATCAGTATCAATGTTCTACTTACCAGGGCCAAGTTGTTCGAAACTTGATTGGTCAATTGTGAATCAGTATCAATGTTCTATTTACCAGAGCCAAGTTGTTCAAAACTTGATTGGTCAATTGTGAATCAGTATCAATGTTCTACTTACCAGGGCCAAGTTGTTCAAAACTTGATTGGTCAATTGTGAATCAGTATCAATGTTCTATTTACCAGAGCCAAGTTGTTCAAAACTTGATTGGTCAATTGTGAATCAGTATCAATGTTCTATTTACCAGAGCCAAGTTGTTCAAAACTTGATTGGTCAATTGTGAATCAGTATCAATGTTCTATTTACCAGAGCCAAGTTGTTCAAAACTTGATTGGTCAATTGTGAATCAGTATCAATGTTCTACTTACCAGAGCCAAGTTGTTCAAAACTTGATTGATCAATTGTGAATCAGTATCAATGTTCTACTTACCAGGGCCAAGTTGTTCAAAACTTGATTGGTCAATTGTGAATCAGTATCAATGTTTTATTTGCCAGAGCCAAGTTGTTCAAAACTTGATTGGTCAATTGTGAATCAGTATCAATGTTCTACTTACCAGGGCCAAGTTGTTCAAAACTTGATTGGTCAATTGTGAATCAGTATCAATGTTCTACTTACCAGAGCCAAGTTGTTCAAAACTTGAGTGGTCAATTGTGAATCAGTATGAATGTTCTACTTACCAGGACCAAGTTGTTCAAAACTTGATTGGTTAATTGTGAATCAGTATCAATGTTCTACTTACCAGAACCACGTTGTTCAAAACTTGATTGGTCAATTGTGAATCAGTATCAATGTTCTATTTACCAGAGCCAAGTTGTTCAAAACTTGATTGGTCAATTGTGAATCAGTATCAATGTTCTATTTACCAGAGCCAAGTTGTTCAAAACTTGATTGGTCAATTGTGAATCAGTATCAATGTTCTACTTACCAGAACCACGTTGTTCAAAACTTGATTGGTCAATTGTGAATCAGTATCAATGTTCTATTTACCAGAACCACGTTGTTCAAAACTTGATTGGTCAATTGTGAATCAGTATCAATGTTCTACTTACCAGAACCACGTTGTTCAAAACTTGATTGGTCAATTGTGAATCAGTATCAATGTTCTATTTACCAGAGCCAAGTTGTTCAAAACTTGATTGGTCAATTGTGAATCAGTATCAATGTTCTACTGACCAGAACCACGTTGTTCAAAACTTGATTGGTCAATTGTGAATCAGTATCAATGTTCTACTTACCAGGGCCAAGTTGTTCGAAACTTGATTGGTCAATTGTGAATCAGTATCAATGTTCTATTTACCAGAGCCAAGTTGTTCAAAACTTGATTGGTCAATTGTGAATCAGTATCAATGTTCTACTTACCAGGGCCAAGTTGTTCAAAACTTGATTGGTCAATTGTGAATCAGTATCAATGTTCTACTTACCAGAGCCAAGTTGTTCAAAACTTGATTGGTCAATTGTGAATCAGTATCAATGTTCTATTTACCAGAGCCAAGTTGTTCAAAACTTGATTGGTCAATTGTGAATCAGTATCAATGTTCTATTTACCAGAGCCAAGTTGTTCAAAACTTGATTGGTCAATTGTGAATCAGTATCAATGTTCTACTTACCAGAGCCAAGTTGTTCAAAACTTGATTGGTCAATTGTGAATCAGTATCAATGTTCTACTTACCAGGGCCAAGTTGTTCAAAACTTGATTGGTCAATTGTGAATCAGTATGAATGTTCTACTTACCAGGACCAAGTTGTTCAAAACTTGATTGGTTAATTGTGAATCAGTATCAATGTTCTACTTACCAGAACCACGTTGTTCAAAACTTGATTGGTCAATTGTGAATCAGTATCAATGTTCTATTTACCAGAGTCAAGTTGTTCAAAACTTGATTGGTCAATTGTGAATCAGTATCAATGTTCTACTTACCAGGGCCAAGTTGTTCAAAACTTGATTGGTCAATTGTGAATCAGTATCAATGTTCTACTTACCAGAGCCAAGTTGTTCAAAACTTGACTGGTCAATTGTGAATCAGTATCAATGTTCTACTTACCAGAGCCAAGTTGTTCAAAACTTGATTGGTCAATTGTGAATCAGTATCAATGTTCTACTTACCAGAACCACGTTGTTCAAAACTTGATTGGTCAATTGTGAATCAGTATCAATGTTCTATTTACCAGAGCCAAGTTGTTCAAAACTTGATTGGTCAATTGTGAATCAGTATCAATGTTCTACTGACCAGAACCACGTTGTTCAAAACTTGATTGGTCAATTGTGAATCAGTATCAATGTTCTACTTACCAGGGCCAAGTTGTTCGAAACTTGATTGGTCAATTGTGAATCAGTATCAATGTTCTATTTACCAGAGCCAAGTTGTTCAAAACTTGATTGGTCAATTGTGAATCAGTATCAATGTTCTACTTACCAGGGCCAAGTTGTTCAAAACTTGATTGGTCAATTGTGAATCAGTATCAATGTTCTATTTACCAGAGCCAAGTTGTTCAAAACTTGATTGGTCAATTGTGAATCAGTATCAATGTTCTATTTACCAGAGCCAAGTTGTTCAAAACTTGATTGGTCAATTGTGAATCAGTATCAATGTTCTATTTACCAGAGCCAAGTTGTTCAAAACTTGATTGGTCAATTGTGAATCAGTATCAATGTTCTACTTACCAGAGCCAAGTTGTTCAAAACTTGATTGATCAATTGTGAATCAGTATCAATGTTCTACTTACCAGGGCCAAGTTGTTCAAAACTTGATTGGTCAATTGTGAATCAGTATCAATGTTTTATTTGCCAGAGCCAAGTTGTTCAAAACTTGATTGGTCAATTGTGAATCAGTATCAATGTTCTACTTACCAGGGCCAAGTTGTTCAAAACTTGATTGGTCAATTGTGAATCAGTATCAATGTTCTACTTACCAGAGCCAAGTTGTTCAAAACTTGAGTGGTCAATTGTGAATCAGTATGAATGTTCTACTTACCAGGACCAAGTTGTTCAAAACTTGATTGGTTAATTGTGAATCAGTATCAATGTTCTACTTACCAGAACCACGTTGTTCAAAACTTGATTGGTCAATTGTGAATCAGTATCAATGTTCTATTTACCAGAGCCAAGTTGTTCAAAACTTGATTGGTCAATTGTGAATCAGTATCAATGTTCTATTTACCAGAGCCAAGTTGTTCAAAACTTGATTGGTCAATTGTGAATCAGTATCAATGTTCTACTTACCAGAACCACGTTGTTCAAAACTTGATTGGTCAATTGTGAATCAGTATCAATGTTCTATTTACCAGAACCACGTTGTTCAAAACTTGATTGGTCAATTGTGAATCAGTATCAATGTTCTACTTACCAGAACCACGTTGTTCAAAACTTGATTGGTCAATTGTGAATCAGTATCAATGTTCTATTTACCAGAGCCAAGTTGTTCAAAACTTGATTGGTCAATTGTGAATCAGTATCAATGTTCTACTGACCAGAACCACGTTGTTCAAAACTTGATTGGTCAATTGTGAATCAGTATCAATGTTCTACTTACCAGGGCCAAGTTGTTCGAAACTTGACTGGTCAATTGTGAATCAGTATCAATGTTCTATTTACCAGAGCCAAGTTGTTCAAAACTTGATTGGTCAATTGTGAATCAGTATCAATGTTCTACTTACCAGGGCCAAGTTGTTCAAAACTTGATTGGTCAATTGTGAATCAGTATCAATGTTCTATTTACCAGAGCCAAGTTGTTCAAAACTTGATTGGTCAATTGTGAATCAGTATCAATGTTCTATTTACCAGAGCCAAGTTGTTCAAAACTTGATTGGTCAATTGTGAATCAGTATCAATGTTCTATTTACCAGAGCCAAGTTGTTCAAAACTTGATTGGTCAATTGTGAATCAGTATCAATGTTCTACTTACCAGAGCCAAGTTGTTCAAAACTTGATTGGTCAATTGTGAATCAGTATCAATGTTCTACTTACCAGGGCCAAGTTGTTCAAAACTTGATTGGTCAATTGTGAATCAGTATCAATGTTTTATTTGCCAGAGCCAAGTTGTTCAAAACTTGATTGGTCAATTGTGAATCAGTATCAATGTTCTACTTACCAGGGCCAAGTTGTTCAAAACTTGATTGGTCAATTGTGAATCAGTATCAATGTTCTACTTACCAGAGCCAAGTTGTTCAAAACTTGAGTGGTCAATTGTGAATCAGTATGAATGTTCTACTTACCAGGACCAAGTTGTTCAAAACTTGATTGGTTAATTGTGAATCAGTATCAATGTTCTACTTACCAGAACCACGTTGTTCAAAACTTGATTGGTCAATTGTGAATCAGTATCAATGTTCTATTTACCAGAGCCAAGTTGTTCAAAACTTGATTGGTCAATTGTGAATCAGTATCAATGTTCTATTTACCAGAGCCAAGTTGTTCAAAACTTGATTGGTCAATTGTGAATCAGTATCAATGTTCTACTTACCAGAACCACGTTGTTCAAAACTTGATTGGTCAATTGTGAATCAGTATCAATGTTCTATTTACCAGAACCACGTTGTTCAAAACTTGATTGGTCAATTGTGAATCAGTATCAATGTTCTACTTACCAGGGCCAAGTTGTTCAAAACTTGATTGGTCAATTGTGAATCAGTATCAATGTTCTACTTACCAGAGCCAAGTTGTTCAAAACTTGATTGGTCAATTGTGAATCAGTATCAATGTTCTACTTACCAGGGCCAAGTTGTTCAAAACTTGATTGGTCAATTGTGAATCAGTATCAATGTTCTACTTACCAGAACCACGTTGTTCAAAACTTGATTGGTCAATTGTGAATCAGTATCAATGTTCTACTTACCAGGGCCAAGTTGTTCAAAACTTGATTGGTCAATTGTGAATCAGTATCAATGTTCTACTTACCAGAGCCAAGTTGTTCAAAACTTGATTGGTCAATTGTGAATCAGTATCAATGTTCTATTTACCAGAGCCAAGTTGTTCAAAACTTGATTGGTCAATTGTGAATCAGTATCAATGTTCTACTTACCAGAACCACGTTGTTCAAAACTTGATTGGTCAATTGTGAATCAGTATCAATGTTCTACTTACCAGAACCACGTTGTTCAAAACTTGATTGGTCAATTGTGAATCAGTATCAATGTTCTACTTACCATTGCCAAGTTGTTCAAAACTTGATTGGTCAATTGTGAATCAGTATCAATGTTCTATTTACCAGAACCACGTTGTTCAAAACTTGATTGGTCAATTGTGAATCAGTATCAATGTTCTACTTACCAGGGCCAAGTTGTTCAAAACTTGATTGGTCAATTGTGAATCAGTATCAATGTTCTACTTACCAGAGCCAAGTTGTTCAAAACTTGATTGGTCAATTGTGAATCAGTATCAATGTTCTACTTACCAGAGCCAAGTTGTTCAAAACTTGATTGGTCAATTGTGAATCAGTATCAATGTTCTACTTACCAGGGCCAAGTTGTTCAAAACATGATTGGTCAATTGTGAATCAGTATCAATGTTCTACTTACCAGAACCACGTTGTTCAAAACTTGATTGGTCAATTGTGAATCAGTATCAATGTTCTACTTACCAGGGCCAAGTTGTTCAAAACTTGATTGGTCAATTGTGAATCAGTATCAATGTTCTACTTACCAGAGCCAAGTTGTTCAAAACTTGATTGGTCAATTGTGAATCAGTATCAATGTTCTACTTACCAGAGCCAAGTTGTTCAAAACTTGATTGGTCAATTGTGAATCAGTATCAATGTTCTACTTACCAGAACCACGTTGTTCAAAACTTGATTGGTCAATTGTGAATCAGTATCAATGTTCTACTTACCAGAACCACGTTGTTCAAAACTTGATTGGTCAATTGTGAATCAGTATCAATGTTCTACTTACCATTGCCAAGTTGTTCAAAACTTGATTGGTCAATTGTGAATCAGTATCAATGTTCTACTTACCAGAGCCAAGTTGTTCAAAACTTGATTGGTTTGATCAACGTTTAATAGAAATGAAAACATGAATAAAAAATCAATTTATCGTAATTATACCAATGGTTTTTAACAAAATTGTTTAGGTACGGTTCAGAACCATCAAGCCAGTTTTGGTGCTGGTCTGTCCACCGATCTATAGATGGTTAGCTATTTGGTTAACATGGTTATTTTCTATGTCCTTCAGACCGGAGATGGTAAGCTATTTGGTTTACAATAATATGTGTGGTTCTAGTCCAGAGGCACAAATATATTTGTTTTACAATATTAGCTATAGATCTTTTCATCAAAGTGGAAAGAAGTTAAGCTATTTAGTTTACATTATTACCTGCGAATCTTGTCATCACATTATTACCTGCGAATCACTTATCATCACATTATATATATTACCTGCAAATCTTGTCATCACACACTGGAGACGTTAAGCTATTTGATATGTATTATTAACTGTGGTTCTTGTGGTAAGTTATCTGGTTTGTAATATAAGTTGTGGTTCCTGTCTATCAGGTCAGGGAAGTTAAGTTATTTGATTTACATTATTATTTATGCTTCTTGTTCAATAAACCAAAGGGGATTATAAGTTATTTGTATTATTATCTATGGTGCTTGTCTTTCAGACAGAAGATAGGAAGCTCTTTAGTTAATATGAATAGTTCTTGTTCATTAAGGCGGAGATGGAAAATTCATGTAGTTTACATTATTAGCCATTTGATTTTCCACCAAACATTTTTCATAATGATAATGACAACCAAATAATTACTCAGTTTATCCATGGAAACAAAGTATGGTATTTTATGCAGTTTATTCAAGTATTTCTGAATTCCATTGTACAACAAAATATATTTAACTAACTAACGGCGATGTTTATATAAAGTTTTGACATTTTTATCAATACATAACTTAAATCTTAACACCATTCTTAAAATATAAAAATATGTATTCATTTGAAATATTGTTTATAAATCATGGAATATATATAAAACTATATATTACCTTGTGTCAATCAAATTACCTGATAACGACCCCGGTGTATAGATGTCAACTATGGCTACAAATTTATTACGGCTGATACAGAGATACGAGCGGTTATGATTTGTGGACGATCCGGTATGAATTATCAGACCTGACCACCCATAGCTTAGCTGTTGTACTCAACACTTACTTTGTTACTTATCAGTTGCAGTTTCAGCCATCCGAAAAAATCAGATATCATATTTGACCTAAATATTAATTTTTGAATGATTCATATGGTGTAGGTGGGTCGGGTTGATTTTGTATGGGAATGTTTATATACGTATGCTTAATGTAATGGGGGGGGGGGTGCAGTTTGTCAACACGCAAGATAAATTGTCATCAAAATGGGGCCTTGCAGTTTGTCAAGACACAATTGCAATATTATTTATCATCAAAATGGGGAATAGCAGTTTGTCACACACTATTGCAATATTATTTGTCATCAAAATGGGGGGGGGGGGGTTGCAGTTTGTGAACATGCAATATATTGCAATATTAATTGTCATCAAAATTCGGGGTTGCAATTTGTTAACACGCAATTGCAATATTAATTGTCATAAAAATGGGGGGTTGCAGTTTGTCAACACACAATTGCAACAGTATTTGTCATCAAAATGAGGGAAACACACGCTAGACACTATTTGTTATTAAGATTGGGGACAGTGATCTAAATGTGTTTCTGCATCAAATGATTTAATATGTGATCCTGGCAAATATAACTGTCAATGCTGTTTTTATAATACACAAACTGAAACAGATTATTTTTAATTTCATAAATTGGAATTTCGCCCTTGCTAATAGAAAGCAGTTAGTTTAGACTTGTGTCGTGTTATATTTTTATTATAATTTTCTGAATGAAACCTGTCCTCCTGTTATCTTACCTACCGTGGGCAGGGAAAGGGTATGTAACGCAAGTTTATGTAATACATGCCAAGTAATGTTATATCCACTTTGTAGTGTAATAATTTTCTTCGTGTAATGTAATAACAATAAAAACGACATGTAATGTAATAAAACAAAGTTCCGCGTTATGTTATAAAATTTCCGTGTAATGTAAAAATGAAATAGGGCAAATATCAAGCCAACGATTTTTTCCAACAACGACTTTTTTCCAAACCTTGACGTTGGCCTTGAGCCGACTTTGTCAAGGGCAAAGTATATTGTGTAGACTAATTTTGACCGCAGTTGAATGCCATTGTTACTTGATATCATCTGTTTTAAAGTATTTTAATAATATTGACCAAGAGCCTTACATCAAGAAAATAGCATTGCATTATTACCAGCCCAAAATTATATTGACCTTAGATACCGACTGACTTCTCCATTTTCTTTTACCTAAAAGGGATCAATATTCAAGAACAAAGAGTTAATATTGCTATTATCTCAATACCTTGACTTTACTTCAAGAACACTGTAAATATTTGAAATATTTTAGTAACCCTTTTCTACACTGAAAGGACTAGGCCTGGAGCCCTCTTGGTTCATGGCATTAAAACACAGATTATTTTAAGTGACAATAGCCTTCAACTGCGGTCAAGATCGGTCTACACTTATACTTTGCCCTTGATAAAGTCGGCTCAAGGTCAACGTCAAGGTCAGTGGTTGGAACAAAATCGTTGGTCCATTTTTACATTACATGGAAATTTTATTACATTACGCGTCGTTTTATTACATAACTAGGTGTTATTACATTTCAAAAAAACCTCTTGCACTACAAGGTGGGCATTATATAACTTGGCATTTATTACCCGGCGTAACAGGGTAGCTATACACATATTGTGTATCTATTGTACTTGTATATAAAGAGTGTAGCTGAGACCAGCTTCAAAATGACAAACTTTCCCTGTTCTGCTAGAAACAATCATTGTCTGTGTACGTTTCTTAGTTTTGAGCTTTTATAATTTGTAATATCATAAATACCACCTTTTTCGGTCTACATATTATCATGTTAACATTTTATTATTTGATTGGCAAAAAAAGAACACACAAACTTGCGCATGGCATTATTATAGCATTTGCCAACCTGTTATAATGTTTAAACAAACTGATTTTTTACGATACATTTTACACGGTGATTAAAAATACAATGCAATAAGGTTCATTCTAGCAAGGTAATTCAAAACAACATTTTCTCATTTACAAGAATCAAAAACCCCTTCCAAATTGTCCCAAATGAGACAACGAAATTGTTGGTTGGCAAAAATATATCATTTTAATCACCGATGGTCGGAAAATTCAACACATTTCTTGAATTTCAAAAGGATGTTTCAATGGGAGAGTTATTTATAATCTTAACAACGTTTAGGATTGTGTGTAATTGGGCGTTGCCTACATGCTCTAATACCACATAATGATACCTAACTCCCAGGGGAACATCGTTAAGAGTTTAGTAAGCGTATATTAAGCGGGGTAATTTCTATATATAATTTGAAGTATATTTTACATATATGTAGCAGTTACACAATCCGAATTTGCATGCGTATAGACAATATTTTTGCGGATGAATACATAATACATATTAAATTTCTCCCCTGCCATTGGCTTGTGTCAGAAGATACTCTTGTGAGCGTTTTTAAGACTATTTATTTCAATGCAAAAGAATCGGCAAGTGATAGTAAACAAACTGATAAACGGATTAAAAGAATATTATAAAAAAGGCTTCAGCCACTTGCGAAAAATTGAATAATTTATGGTTGCTTGTTTGAAAGACTGTTTTATTTAATATCAGCATTTTTAGCCAAAAAGCATATTTATTTCTTTAAATGAAACTTAGTAATAGATTAAGTGCCACACATAAATTAAATTTCACAATTTCTTTACTGAAAGGAAACACGCCATATTTTATATCTATTTGTAAAATAATCCTCATTTTTAGTGATTTTACAAATTTTTGTGTTTTTGTGATTAGTATTTTGTTTAATTTACGACCGATTCATAAAAAACTTGTCTGTTCATTCTACAATGTAAGGAAGTCATGACTTGGTATAATTGTTAGTTTTGGGAACATTATCTAGATATTTGGCGGTTGTTATGCCTCGTTTATTGTACATATTTGAGCTATATACCTGTCATGTGCTGATTTTGAATTTTTATTAAAATAATGCTTCAAAATCAGCACATAACAACTCAACATCGTAAATCAAGGGGTATTTAGTCTAATTTTGCTTTAAAAACAGGTGATTGCCAATCTTTCCATTTTAAAGAATTTACAGAACTTGTGTAAGAAAAAGACAGATAGATGAACTCAAATACTTAATCAAATTTTTTATTCAAATTTCTTTATTTCCCTCATTGCATAACAAAATACAAACAGCGAACGAACAAAATTTAAATTATACGAAAATAAATCATTATTTTGTGTTATTTATATTTTTCAAAAATACTAATTTTTTCGAACCCTATCTTTTTCTTTGTCTATAAAGCTCATTTAAGGAACCCGAAAAAGTTCCCTTTACAAGTTAATTATCTTTATTTACGTGTTAGACAAAGGGTCAACGCTATGCAATATAAACAGGTAGTCTTTTATATTATATCAAAAACAAACGTACTAATCCACGTCCCAATCACAATCAAAAAGCAAAATAAAAACTTTGAAACGGACAAATTAAGTAAAACACGCAAACTTCCACCTGGTTAGCACCTATCAACAGTAATGTTTGACTTCATACTTTAGGTACAAATAGTTGTGAAACAAAATTACAAAAGCCGAGATACAATGTTCAAGAGTTTTAGCTAAGTGCTAGCAGCCCTGGGGATAGACCAGTTTTCTATATTTTATTGACATGTGCGCATTCTCGTATAAATTATCAAATTCTAATAATAACTATTATACAAAATGATAAAAAAACTATCAACTGGGTTTGAATGAAAACTTTATATGGGGTTGACCACCAGACATTACCGGTTTGACGTGTTAACATAATCCTTATCTCGGGTTATTTCTGATGTTCCGGCGGCTTTCTGGGTGTCAAAAACCATTTCCTGTCAACGTTGATAAGAATAATCCGAAAAAATCTACTTGGAATTCTTATCAAATTCGTAGTATGGACAAAAAATCTGCACTTTTTGGCAAAATACCACAAATGGTTTCTTGGTGGGAATAAATAGAATACTAAGATGACATTTGGTTTTGAACGGTCATAAATATTAAAATCTTCAATTGAGGTCATTGGAATACCACCGCATGTTAAATATTTCCATTCAAAATTAGTTATGTGTGCAGATGGGTATCGATACTGTGTAAAAACTAATTACCCTCGGCGTTAATGTGCTATAATACATGGAATTATATCAATGTTATCTGTTCATCGATATCGTAAAACCCGATAAATCGATTCAAGGGGAGATAACCCCACTGTGGACACGTTTTGTACCCATCCCCGGTGACAGTAACATTATACTTCAGCATTCTATAGACCAGTTCATCAGATCATATCATGCCGTTTTGATCAAAATGTTTTGTTCCAATTCTATCGAATTCGTACCAAAGAATTATGAATCAGAGACGTGATCAAAGTTTAAAAATACACAACTATTGACTTATAATTCAACACTAATTAATAGTGGATAAACGAGTTTCTCAACACCTGCAGGACAAGATTAAGAAAACAATGCGTCCAAACATTGAAGTAAGCCCTTCTCTGGTCATGATACATCCAATCTTGAAGTATGCCCTCCTCTGGTCATAATACATCCAATATTGAAGTATGCCCTCCTCTGGTCATGATACATCCAATATTGAAGTATGCCCTCCTCTGGTCATAATACATCCAATATTGAAGTATGCCCTCCTCTGGTCATAATACATCCAATATTGAAGTATGCCCTCCTCTGGTCATGATACATCCAATATTGAAGTATACCCTCCTCTGGTCATAATACATCCAATATTGAAGTATGCACTCCTCTGGTCATGATACATCCAATATTGAAGTATGCCCTCCTCTGGTCATAATACATCCAATATTGAAGTATGCCCTCCTCTGGTCATGATACATCTAATATTGAAGTATGCCCTCCTCTGGTCATAATACATCCAATATTGAAGTATGCCCTCCTCTGGTCATAATACATCCAATATTGAAGTATGCCCTCCTCTGGTCATGATACATCCAATATTGAAGTATACCCTCCTCTGGTCATAATACATCCAATATTGAAGTATGCACTCCTCTGGTCATAATACATCCAATCTTGAAGTATGCCCTCCTCTGGTCATAATACATCCAATATTGAAGTATGCCCTCCTCTGGTCATGATACATCCAATATTGAAGTATGCCCTCCTCTGGTCATGATACATCCAATATTGAAGTATGCCCTCCTCTAGTCATAAAATATCCAATATTGAAGTATGCCCCCTCTGGTCATGATACATCCAATATTGAAGTATGCCCTCCTCTGGTCATGATACATCCAATATTGAAGTATGCCCTCCTCTAGTCATAAAATATCCAATATTGAAGTATGCCCCCTCTGGTCATGATACATCCAATATTAAGTATATCCTCCTTTGACCATGATACATGCAAAATTAAAGTATGATCTCCTTTATTTTTTATTTTTTTATTTTTTTTATTTATTTTTTTTTTTTTTGCTTGCTTGCTTGCTCTGTTTATGTGGATGCCTTATTTTTGTTTGTCGGACGCTGTTTTGTTTGTTTGTTTGTCGGGACATAATTATTCTTATTTGTTGCTTTTCTTGTGTATTGGTAACATGGGACACCATTTTGGATGCTTTGTTTCTTGGGATGACTTCTTGATTATTTTGACTGGTAAAATAATTTTCTTGTTGCTATTTTAGTCTGGGTGCTTTCTTGATTACCATGTGTGTTGGTAAGTCGTCTTGCATTGGATGCTTTGTCTTGTTTGTTTTGGAGCCTTAGATGCTTTCTAGTTTTATTTGGACGTCTTCTAAGTTGCTTTGTTAATGTATCTTGACGCCTTCTAGATGACTTATTTTAAAGGAACATTTTCTACGTTGCTTATTTCTATTTGATATAATAATCACTAAAATATCTAACAATAACTGTTGTGTTACAACTTTAATTGGCTTTAGTCACTAGTGTTAAAGTGCACGTAATGTTTTCGTTGAAGACTTTGTTATACGTAACTAAATGAACTTATCTGCTAAAAACGTTAGGTCCAATTACTACCCATGAAGACTAAACTAGGACAACAATCAACAATAAAATTACGGTCAGCAATAGTATAATTGCTAACTTTCCCAAAAAGCATATGATAAAGTGATATAGAGAAGTTAATTTATTACTGTGGTATGAGTTGAGTCGAGAAATAGTGTGTAACGTCCCACTCAAGAATATTTCACTTAAATGGAGACGTCGCCAGCTGTAGGCGGAGGTGTAGAATTTTTTTGCTAGGGCATTGCGCTGATGGCATTATACAGCAGAGTTCTTTATCGTGAAATAGCTACCGTGACACGGGACCTTGTTTATCTTCATTTCCAATCCGAAAGAACTGTGACTTTCATTTCGTTATGCCGAGTGCTTGGCGAAAAAACAGTAACAGCCACGACCTCCCACTTAAAGAGCGAACACTCTACCAACTGAGCTACCACAGTGGCACTGTAGTATAAGACATAGCATGGTAAATAATTCCAAATTGAGAGGGGTCGCAACATTTCCCGGTGTATACGAAAATATCAATAGATCGTTCAGTCAACAATCAGAGTTCGTTTGGCTGGTAAATACCATCTGTACAATCACAGTTATCAATATCACACATTTCCACTTCTTTTCTTTCATTATATATTCGTCTGCCTTGACTGCATAACTTCAAGCCATGAGTTACTGGTACAATATTAACTAGAACTGTCTCTTGCCAGCCAAATACCCCCGCTCCCAACATTAAATGTTTCCCCGCGACCTTAGCCTTTATAATATGACCTTGGTTTAAGGCCATGACACACCTCAGGACCATGTAGATTAGTCATGTGAAGTTTTATGACAGTCGTTTAAAGCAGCTATGAGATATGGTCCGGACACGATTTTACACGGACAGACGGACAGCGGACAGACAGACATGGTGACTCCTATATACCTCTCTCAAACTAGTTTGCGGGGGTATAATGAGCATTCAATGATATTACATCTAGCTGTGAACTTTCGTTTAAGTACATTTATTGTTTCGAATATTTCTTAGTTCCAATCAGATGAACATTACCAATCAAACAGGGCTTTGGAAAAAAATAGTTCTTAATTACAATCATCGAATATTGTATGCTTGTTTGTTTTTGACGTGTCTGTTTTTCGTTGCTCGGGGAAGCATTGTATTTTTATTTCTTTTTTATTAAACTGCCGCTGTAAAATATTTGTATCATGAAATACATGTGTAGATTTTACTTCTAAAGAAATGGTGCAATTTACAACAAATCAAAAGAATGCAATACATTGATAGATGTGTTCTGAAGTTTTAATTTCATTTTGGCACTAATAATAATGCCATCAATGTCTAATTTTAAAAAAAACAAGGGATTCAAAAGATATTTAGTTTTTAATAATTACGTTACGTGTAATGCTTAATATATTTGGACATATCGATAAATATTGCCAACTTTTTTAAAATGGTTAATATCAATTTTCTTGTTCGTGTAATATTCATTATATAAAAATATATTACACCATTGGTTATTACGATGTGAACATTTTAGTTCTCATTCGATTGAATTTCGTTTGAATAATGAGAAGCTTGAGTAATTGTCAAATTCTCAATATACGACGTGTCCGAAAACTCATCACAAAGATCAAATGCTTGCAAGCCGCGTACATGACAAGGGCTCAAATAGTTTTTAAATTAATGAACCGGAAAATCGCTTTATCTTTGTCAACTGATGACCCGATTGTTATCTACAGCAGAATAAATGGTCTGGTCAGAAAACATTGACGAAACACAATTGATGTTATTCTATAGCGGAGAAGAATTTATCATACATGAAGGGTCAAAGCTGGTTTATATGTTTCAATTAAATAATTAACAAAACACAAAACGTGCCAGGTGGGAGAAAATACAACATATGATACCAGACGTTATTGTCCGCTATGGGACTCCATAAAATAGACATTATTAATGCTTCATCTTTTCACGATACCGTTTAATGAAGATTGTGAATAATATAATGTTAGGTCACAAATTACACAGTCCCATTATGTTATAGAAAACTGATACAAATCATCAAGGGTTTAGATACATTGTAGACCATGTGGACTGTGTCCAGACAAGGTACAAGTACCTCAAAGACTGTGTTCACAGGACAAACAGACTGAAGGAATCCGTGTCAGATGACTTAAAGATCAATATAATATACTACTGTTCAAACCATTGTTTTTGTGATAGTCATTTACGCTTTATTTCCTTAGAAAATCTTATAACCTTGAATAAAAGTTTTCCACTTACTTGTACCTTGTCGTAAAAGGAAATATGTATGCCCATCCATGATTAGTGTAGAATATTTATGCAGAATACAATTTTGTTACTATAGGAATTTAACATGTTGAAAAACTAGACAAATGGAGGACGATGTTTCGCAAATGACGTAAAACGTCACCAAGGACATCACTTCCGGTGTAAAATCGTCATTATCGTCAAGTAAAATCCCAATAGCGCCATTTTATTCTACTAAAGTACTTACTGACAATCACGGATGCGCATACAGATTTTTTGTTACGACTAGGTACAAGTAAGTATACAATATCAAACATTGTTCAAGTTTATCGGATTTTCTATTGGAACAAAGCATAACTCACTGTCAGAAGCACAGTGATTGCGACACTAGACAATTGGTTCGCTTGTAGATGGGTTGGCAAGTTCGACCTTGGACTTTTTTTGCTCAACAAACTTTGTACACTTTGTAAAAATTAAATTATTCCAATAACGTTTCCATTAGAATACCAAGTACATTAAACCTCTATATATTTGATACAGTAGTACATTTTAATAGTCAGATTCACAAAAAGACGCTATATATATAACACATAATAATTATAATTGCAATATGAACGCATGTATGTTGACACTATGAATTCCATTGGAATTAACATGTACTATCAAAAGTAACATATAACTGAAAAATATTCACCTGGCAAGCGCCAACGCAACCAAAGATACGACATAATACAAGTTAATGATTGAAACAGTCAAACAAGAAAAGACAAGAAATATGAAGAAAACATATTGGTTCCAATGAGGATACAACTCCCGAGTTTTGACGGGTGTAACAACTCTTAATGAAGTGCAATGTCTAATGAAGTACCGGCTTTATTAGACGGTGACAATTTCGACGCCTTATGAAGTCCATAGATTGAGGCTCCAGACAGAAGTCGTGTTAGTATAACAAAATGAAATTATTCTCCACATTGAACGACTGTATTTGACTTTTTATCTGGAGCCTCGACTTTTGGACTTCATTTGGCGTAGAAATGTAAATTCGACGCCTAATATAGTCTGGACTTCATTAGGCGTTGGACTTCATTGGAAGTTGCTACAACGGACGTTGTATTATATTAAATGTCCAGGTTCAGGGTTGTGGTTATAATGTGTTCGGATTTGGACGCTTGGGTAATATACAGTTGAACATGTGTTGTTATACTACTAAACAGGACAACAACTATATAGAATATGATTGATTAGAACAATGTCCACATGTACTGTGTATTGTAGTAATGTCTAATAAAGACCAACGCCTAATGACGTCCAACGCCTAATAAAGTCCAACGCCTAATGATGTCCAACGCCTAATAAAGTCCAACGCCTAATGATGTCCAACGCCTAATAAAGCCCAACGCCTAATGACGTCCAACGCCTAATAAAGTCCAACGCCTAATGAAGTCTCATCCTTATTAGGCGTCGAACAACGCCTAATTTAAAGAAGTCCGGTCTTATAAGACGCTGACAATATCGACTGTTTGCCAATTCCTAATGAGGTCCGGACTTAAGTATTCAGATTTTCCACATTGCAGTCGGGCCAGGGTATAAAGTTTGTATCTTTTTATCTGATTGTATTCGTCGTACACAGCCTGTATTTTCTGAAGTCCGTAAAGTCACCTTAAAAATTAATAATTGTATTATGAACAGAGCCTAATTATCTATGATTTATTACTTCAGACATCACATCAATATATTTTATTTCAACCCCATGAGTTGTATTCCTCTTAAATTGGTCTAAATTAAATTAAATGTAGCAAAAATTACACCATAAATTAAATACAGAAATATTTTTTTAATAAAGGTCATTATAGTTGATTACACTAAGACATAACAAAAAGCAGTTTTTGCGATGTAAAAAATAACTAATTGAATTTTTTTCCTATTTTCTGATTTAAGGGACATTATTTGTGTGTAGAAGCGACAAATTGCATTAATTGCTTGATTTGCTTGTGATTGCGTTGAAATATCTCCCTGAACCTCATAACAATGAATTGTGATATTCATGGACTTGGGGTCAATCTTCTAGTCCTAAATTATTGATATAGGTCACCGGTCAGAAATATGATAATATTTTAATTAATTAATATTCTATATGCACACAAAACTTCAAAGGTTTTTTTATCTTTGAACATTCGAATTAGATATGGTTGTCAGTCACAAGAAATGTGATTAAAAATAATATTGTAATAGATAGGATTTACAAAGAATTTGATACATCTTGCTACCTGTAGTGGGTAAATTTTCCTAGAGTGCAAAAAGGAAATAGAATAAAATTAAAATTATGCATCTTATGAATGTAACATGTACAGTATAGGCATGTCGAAAGTTTAACACTGAGATAAGAAATAAGTGCCGAGTTAGCATTTCATCTCGGTTCCTCGTTAGCTAAAAATCGACAGCTGATTTCTACATGTATCTCTTTGCAATTTTTCGGTCATTACCTATTCATTTCTCAACCACTCGTTAGACGAGTTCTTGGCTCCTTTTCGTTAGCTTAGTGTTAAACTTTCGACAGGCCTGTACTTTATACAAACTCTTGTTTTAATTACTAAAATTGACATATTTATTTCTAATTTAAGTTTTTTAAAATTCTTTTATAGAATAATATTATTTTTCTTTAAATATAACTTTATTGAAATTTATTAGGTGGGAATCACTTTTAATTTCTAAATTTAACATACTTTACCAGAATATATTTTATGATTTTGGTTATTTCAAAATTTCAGTAAAAATATGAAATATTATTTCATACTTTTTTATTAAAGGAACTTTTATTCTGGTAGGGGAAACTAACTGATCACACTACAGGTAAATAATACCTTAAATCAATATCAATATCAATATCAATATCAATATATGCAATGTTGGATAAGTGTGAATAGTGATTTTTCAAATGTTGGATAAACGTGAATGAACCCTCCGTGCATATAAGAACCGTTTTTTATATTCTTAACGTTTGCAAATTCATGAATTTTCTGTGTAAATATACTATGATTTTTCCATGTTTGTCAATAAACAGGTGGTACTAAAATTTAGAAATAATAATTAAATGAAAAAATTAATAAATAGACTACTATTACTTATATTACAAATAGAAATAAAGATTTTAAGATAGAAAAAATACATTGTACATTTATGTCATGTGTACGAAAGCCTATTAAGCTCATTATTAAACAAAATTAAAAGATGTAATAACGCCTTTCAATTTGCGTTATTACGCCTTTATTTCGCGTTTATACGCCTTTATTTCGCGTTATAACGCCTTTCAATTCGCGTATTACGCCTTTTTCGCATTATAACGCCTTTATTTCGCGTTATTACGCCTTTTTTTTTTAATTCATGAGCTTAATAGGCTTTCGTACATGTGCTACTTTTTAATTTCTATGAAATAATATAATTCAAAAGTAGCACATGACAATTCAAAAGTAGCACATAACATTTATACAAAAATTTGAATATATTCTAAATACATTTAAATCTACAAGCATATAATATACAAATTATAATAATTCATGGTCGGATTTATTATTACCATGTTAGTTTAATTTATGTGAAGTTTTTATGAATAGATTGTTTGCTTGATTTGATCAATTTTTTGTATTCAGTCAAATTACACATTATATATGATGCTGAACTAAAATGTATTCTTTGTAGAGTGATAATAATGGTATGTGTAACAAAACGATGGGACATATTTATAATATGATAACATTCCAAAAATCTGTAAAACTGTGATATAGATCAATATGATATCAAAAATCTGATAAATTTTTAAATGAATTTATTTTTTGCCTACAAGTAATTACAGGTTTGTAGGAGGAACACAGGTCTATATACATTACATTTTTGTGATTACTGATTTTAAATAATAAATCAAATTTTGTGATTTAGTATTTTAATAAAAAATTAAACGGTATTTTATTAGAATTCAACTTGTAATATGGGGTTATTGAACTGATACTGTGAAATATTGTTGACTCGACATTTGCACGAGCTTGCAAGTCGCAATATCAATTCAATAACCCTTTTATCATATAGCAGCATTTATTTTCGACTAGTATTTCATTTTTTTAAATACCATTTTGTTTTTACAATTCATAAATTATGCACTATGGTATACGGACATATATAAGAACTAATGCATATGTAAATAACGCCGCCATGACGTCTTCAGTCACGTTACAACAATCGTATGACATCATAAACTACAGTGTCACGTGACAAAGCGTGCAATATGAAAACATCGGGTGGAACCGTTGAACGTTTGAAATACCGATACATATTGCACGCTGACACCTCCTGATTTATCGCTTGATTTCTATGAGAAACATATATTGCTGAATATATAAACTTATTGTGGGAATTTGTGCTTTAATAAATAATTGAACGATATTATAATAGAAATCAACTTGAAAATTATCTTTTTTTTTTATTGGCATGGTTACCAAGTCGAGGTCAGTTGATAATGTATTTCGAGTTTGAGTATTAAATATTATAGGGTTATTGAACTGATATTGTGAAATATTGTCCCGAGGTGACTCGACATTTGCACGAGCTTGCAAGTGCAAATATTGAGTCAACGAGGGACAATATTTCACAGTTCAATAACCCTTTTATTATATAGCAAAATGAATTTCGTTTACTTCCGTCAAGTATTTCATCTAAAGTACCGTTTTGTCGTTCAACACATAAATATCACACTAGTTCTTGTAAATGGATATAAGAACTAGTGCAATGTGACAACAACACAGCGATGACGTCAACGACAATCATATGACGTCATAAACGACAGCGTCATGTGACAAAGCGTGCAAGATGAAAAATTGATTCGGGAAACCTCGGACTGAAACAAAGTTAGCGTGCAATATCGGTATTTATTATATAATCTACTCAATAATCCATGTAATACGGTCATACAATAAAAATCGTATTGAATGAGTGTGACGTCATAAAGCATAAAGTCATTTCAGAGTGACGTCACACAATTGACTTGATCCACAGTTTGTTTCATTTGACACTGTTTGTTGATTCTAATTTAAGCTGATACTTTTGTACTTTTCTTCTAAAAAGAGGATACATTGTATTTAAATTGAAAATGTTTGTTTTGTTTTTGTATCCTGCGGACAGACTATTGTTTACTTTTAATATTTCAGCAGGATTAATTTTGGATCATGTACACATTTACGTGAACTTGTTGTGTTTCGGCCAATCAGCTGTTTTCTTTATAATGAGAAGACAAGTTTTAATTCTACGAAAAAACATTTTTTATGGGATTATATAATAAATAGAATCTTGAATTCGTGTCTATGCAATATTGAATTTATTAAACTCGTTGAATAATGTTTTATGCAACTCACCAAGGCTCGTTGCATAAAAAATTATTCAACTCGTTTAATAAATTCAATATTACATAAACACTCATGCAAGATCCTCTATATATTCAAGTTTTCGCTCACAATTCTGCCAAACTTGTTAGGTCGTCTTGTTGCTAACCATAAACATTGTTTTAAAGCATGGAAGATTTCGTAGCAACTGACTAAATGAGCAGCAGACGATGTTTTTAACATCTTGGGGGGGGGGGGATTCACAATTTTGGTCCAAACCGTGACTACTACATACAAAATGCATTCCGAAACGCCCGTCTATTGCTGTAAAATTAACAATATTATAACATTTAATGCAGGACTTTAAAAAACATGTCAAATTTTGGGGTTTTTCTTTTGTTACAAATGAGTCGTCAAGGTAAATTCGTTGGCATAACAACTAATTCTACTACTTCTGAATTCGGAATTGTAGCACAGGTATACAGATATACCAGAGTACAGTTTTTAGTTTATCATTAAAATTGCAGGTATTTGAGAACTTTGTCCAATATAAAGTAGTCAATATATGTTGATATAAATGTTCTGTTTAATGAATTCATAGCCGATTGTAATATTAGAGTCTTTAAAGTACCAGCGGTTTATCAGATCAATGTATGCAGCACAGTGGTGTGTTGTTCTAAGTTGTGATTACCCTTCCGGGGCACCCGGTCTCACTTCCCTGGTGGAAGTTCACGTGTCTAATCTAACTTGTCAGTTTCAAAGTTTTTACTTTGCTTCTGTATTTTGATTCGGACATGGATCAGTATGTTTGTTTTTGGTTTAATCAATTGATTAGTTAAAATTTAAATAATGCATAATTTCAAATCTGTTGTAAAATTAATGTTGAAAATGTCGTTAGTGAATAGAATTTCAACAAATGGAAGCACATAGCTATAGACCAATGGATTTGATGATGATGATATTTTAAATCTATATTATCATTGATTAAGCTTATCAAGCTTCGAACAACTAGATCCAGGTCTGTCGAAAGGTTAACACTACGCCAACGAAAAAGTACCTAATTGGCAGCTCATTTCGGCCCCTCGTTAGCTATGCCATGACAACTTTTCGAAAACTGATGCCTGTCACTTGGCACTTTTAATGCCACTAGTTATCCATTTATCGATCATTCAGCAGCCGAGCTTTGACTCATTTTTGTTAGATCAGTGTTAATTTTTCGACAGGCCTGTACTGTAGGTATTTTTTGCCTTACCTAATTTCGAATCGATATTTCGAACTATTTTAGGGCACAAAACTTTTTTTTACAAAAACCGTCTGTATGTATAACTGATCTGGATTTAAAACAAACCCAGTTAAATCATACAATCATACATTTATCACAAACGAAATAAATCAAAAAGTCAAATATATAACCAAAATTCGTTCAATTATATGTTCCAGCTGATTTTGTCATAAATATATGTGTAACACAGCGTGCTGGGCATCCATTAAAGGGTGGGATACACAACGTAACTTATCAGCCATATAATACCAGTCCTTATTCAATGACAATTTGTCTATTCTTTACAATATTCGCCTAATTTCACTGTAAAGTTTATCAGATAAGATAAGATGGCTTAAGTAGTGACTAGTCTGTGTGCCATTGACAACAGGTCTGCTGTTTCTCTTTGAAACTCCTTAGATTGGGGTTTTGAAGATCACCTCATACTATCAAACTACCTTAATATAAGCTTTGATCGCCCAAGCAGATGCATACCCACACTGATAGAGGGATATGCATGTCGATTCGTGCAAAATTGATTGCTTAACTAAACTGTATTGTGTAATTCTATGGTAAAGTAGGTTTGTAGAATAAGACAAGGGCAAGCTAACACTGGAATTGCTCATCGAAATCAAAATTTGCCGTGAAGTTTTTATCATTTAAACCTACATGGTATGCGTTTTCATATAAAGAGGAAAAGTAAACAGAAATTAAAACATAACACATACTATATTAGTATTCATTTTTAATTATTATAATTAGTTGTTTATACTTGAACTAAATTAAAAAAAAACAACTTTTAAATAAAAAACATTACACAGAGTATTATTTGAACTAGACTTAAAAAAAACAACTTATAAATTTGAAAAATTGCACAGAGTATATTTTTTTCAAGAACTAGGCTAAATTACCAAAAATCTTATCTATGTAATATTGTCTCTAGTATACAAAACATCAAGCCAGGCTGTCTAATTGCTGTTTATAGAAAATGAAACGTTCAAAAGTGTGTACATGTATATATACCATTGGAATATGACAACAGTCAATCAAAGCTAGACTATAATATAACAGTAAGTTTTTCCTAAACTTAAATCTGATATATTTGATATCTTAATAATATGTATTTTGAAGACATTCGGAAAACAACCAGAAATTGAAGACCTCGTCAAGCTTAAAACAATAGGGTTAAGTTGTTTTTGGGGTTTTTAAATATTCCGATTTGAAATCGAAAAAGAATGTCAACATTTGCTAAATTTATATATGAAAAATATAAGCTAGTCCCTACATAAAACGGATACAAATTATGATATGGCGATCCAATTATATGGCAAAACACTATATTAAATAAATTATATGACCAAAAGTATATAGATACAAATACAATTTACTCAATGGAGTTGTGTAACAGTTCCTAATGAAGTCCAACGCCTTAGGGAGTCTGACCCTTATTATCCACTAGAAGGAGGTTTTACCGGAATAATTGCGAAATTCCGGAATAGTAAGACACTTTCCGTAATCTTTGCGAAAATCCGGAATATTTAGATCAATTCCGGAATTTTTAGATCAAATCCGAAATAATCGGACAAAATCCGAAATAATTGGTCAAAATCCGGAATAATAAGAATATTTTTACGGTAAATTTTACGGATTCTAAAAATTCCGGCAAGTTTCTGATTATTACGGTAACTTGTCTGATTATTCCGGTAAAAGACTGATTATTACGGTAAAAATCTAATTATTCCGACATTTGCCGGAATAATTAGACTTTTTCCGTAATAATCAGTCATTTTCCGGAATAATCAGACACTTACCGTAATTTTTAGATTACGGAAAAGTTACCGTAACAAAATTGTCCAATTATTCCGGATTTTGCCTGATTATTCTGGATTTTTCCTGATTATTACGGATTTTACCGGTTTATTCCGGACTTTACCTGATTATTCCGGATCAATTTGGTTTATTCCGGATTTGGTCTGATTATTCCGGATTTTCGCAATTATTCCGGTAAAACCCCCTTCTAGTAATTAGGGCCCTTATTTTGCATAAAAAGGGCCAGACTCCATTAGGCGTTGGACTTCATTAGGAGTTGCTACAGAGGTGAGATAAGGTGTTCAGGAAATTGAGTCATATTTTAATGACGTTTGATATACAGTGTAGATGTGTCGAAAGTGTTACATGAAATGGGTTGCCGGTATGGCACAATTAGTTAGCTTAGTATTAAACTTTCGGCATGCCTGTATAGTCTACCTGTCGTGTTACATGTTTTGTTCGGTGTAAAATAGGTTTAATTAGTGTTAAACACCTATTGCAAAATTTCTTTTGTCTTTGGTTCTTAAAATAGAAGGATTTAAAACCGAAATATCCGATATATAAAGTTGAAGTTTAAACTGTAGATTACGCTAAAATTGTGAAATAAAGACCACCAGAATTACTTCATTATTACCAACACAGCGAATTCACAAACCTGCAATGGATTTCCGGTACGGCAATAAATCATATACGTTTACAGGTTCATTATTTTGTTATCATACTGGATATATCAGTCTTTGATCTAATTTGAGGTTTACCTACCTAACCACACAGTATATAATAATAAATGTCACAGCATATTATGGTCTAGTTTTGCGGTTTAAATAAGTGAATGCATCTTTTGAATCCGGTGTAACGTCTTGATCGGTTTTGTTGTTTAGTGTTAGTATAATGAGTTACGGCCACCCATCCTAAAATCATGTTACATGTTATCTCGGCATGATATAAAGTTGCATCTTTTTAACCCATTGCAATGATTGTGTCTTGATCAGTTTTGTTTTTTTAGGGTTAGCATTGTGAGTTCCGGCGACCCATCCTGAAATCACGTTATCTCGGCGCTATGTAAAATTGTACGCAGTGTTTGCATCTTTTGAATCTGGTGTAACGTCTTGATCGGTTTTGTTGATTAGTGTAATTTGATGAGTTCCGTTGACTTCATGAACTTTTGATCCTGATGCAATATCTTCATTTTGTTATGTCGAGTAATTTGATGAGTTCCGCTGACCCATTTCACAATCAGAATTTTAAGTTTGTATTTATATCTAAATATCACAAGGCTGCGTGATTCAATAATTGAATTCCGTTTTTTTTTTATTTCGGTGTCGTGTCTCGATCGACTTCATTGTTTAGAGTAACTTTATTAGTTCTGGTAAACAATCCACCTGAAAAACAAACTTATCTTATCACAAATATTATATAAACTAGCATGTAACGCTTAAATATTTGTTCATGTCTGAAATATTATAGTTTTTGCATGTTCACAAGGACTTTA
Organism: Anadara kagoshimensis; assembly: GCA_021292105.1. NCBI lineage: Eukaryota > Metazoa > Mollusca > Bivalvia > Arcoida > Arcidae > Anadara > Anadara kagoshimensis. Next base: position 28,539,216 of record CM037860.1, read on the forward strand.
TATTGAATAGAACACATAATATTTCCTGTTTGCGGAAATACGCGATACTAATTCATAAAAGTCGGTCATTTGAGCAGATCGGACAAACATGTATGTTATGTTTCGTCGCGTGTCGTGTTAAATAAATATTGCAGACAATCCCGTAGGGAAACATCATGCAATGTCTGAACATAACTTTTTATGGCCCACATAACAATGCATTTATAGTAAATAAAGAACAGGAATAGATATACGAGTGTATTTCTTCACGTCCTTAAGTACGAGACCATTTGCAAGACTCCTATTATACATTTTATGTAAAATTTAGCAAACATGATTTTTCCCAAACAATGATAAAAAAATTATTTCATCATATTTGGGGCGTTATCGGTCAAAAAACAACAACACAAATTTGAAGTTAACTTTCTGGAGAAAGTGATTATGTCATGTGCTGCTTTATTAAAGCGAATTTCTAAACGAAATGCCATTCTGAAGCTATACAGGCATCTACTTGCAAATAGCTTTCCATTTGTCATCAGTATGGGCCGTTTTAAGTTTGCAATCTGAATAATATCACCAGATCAACAAATATATATTATACCCATTTCGACACCTGCCCGCATGAAAAATAATAGAGCAACTCTTGTTCCGTATTCTACACGTGAATAAATTTTACATCTATTATGATACATAGCCATTATATAATATAACCGATCCTAAATCTGTCTAGATCTGATTTAGTTAAGTAGATTGTAACAATATTGCACTTTATGACATTGAAACCAAACTCCAACAGGTTTAGGTTTATCTTCAATCACCTAACAGAAAACACATGAAAATGTAGCAAACTCTCTCTCTCTCTCTCTCTCTCTCTCTCTCTCTCTCTCTCTCTCTCTGTGCGTGTGTGTGTGGGGGGTGTGCGTGTCTCTCTCTCTCAGCACTCTCTCTCTCTCTCTCTCTCTCTCGCTGAAAAACGATAAATACGACTTGCTGAAAATGTCGTTATCGCTGCTACAGCAATAAATGGTTCAAAGTTTTTAAATAATTAAACGCACACTAGTGCACATTTCAAGTTCCAAATAGCTTAAATAAATCTTAGTTCCATAAATTAAAATGTTAAATGCAACAATTTTTGCCTCATCAATTTATGGTGACAGACAACATATGTTATGATAACAAACTTGCGAAAATTTAGAGTGATTTAAAACATAAAAAGTAAAACTAAATGACATAATGTTGTGCTCTCTCACCTATACGACTACCGATTAGTTTATTTATGTAGAATTATTCCTTGTTTCTTTGTTGATATTACACAGAGCCAGTTTTGTATGCAAAAGTCATCAAAGAAAAGTTGTGAAATCTTTACGGGATATAACTTCTGGTTTTTAACAAAACATGTTTTCAAAACAAGAGAGGTATATCATTTCTAATGTTGTTTGGTTTCATTGAATATTTGGATTTTAAGAGTTGTATTCCAAATATTCAAGTGCACGTATCATGTTTCCTTTGCCCTTTTATATCAGCAAGTTGACGTTTCTGTTTCAGTTATTACATAATGAATATAAATGTAACTAATTCAAAATACTGTTCTAAAAAGAATGGGTGAGCGAGCTGGCGAGGTGAGCTAGTAAATGTGTGAATGAAGCCAAGCAAACTGACAAAACAGGTTGTTAAACTCATAAATTTCTATCAGGTGATTGAGTTCCGGAGTTCGGGCCACCACATAATCAATTAAAATCTAACGCATTCAAACCGTTTTAGATAAATACTGCAAAACATCATAGAAGCATGAGATATTACATAAAAGTGAGGTCTTCAAAAGGTCGCCACCATAGATTTCCATTTCTGCTTGTCTTGGTACCACTGCTGTACTTGTTCCTTTCAAATGTGTTATGGTTTCACAAGAAGCAGTAATGTTTAACATATAAACAGTTTTTTTGTCGAGTATCAACTTTCCGCAAAGGTTTCATATGGTATTTAACATCCAGTTTCTCGTATCTTGTGTTCTAGGCCCACAGTTTTCAACCTATTGCTTTGTAGTTTGGCATGTTTGATTGGAATCATATGAAGATGTGCTTTGTCTTGCCTGATGGTGATTATCGCATTGTTACCCTTGGGATTGATTCAGGTTACATTTTGCAAACTTGACCTACCCATCTACATATTTTCTTCTTCTGATGACCTGGTATAAAGCCATTGTGTTTATCCTCTGGTAAAGTTTCCTGTTGAAGAAGTTCTATGACCATTCAAGGGTTCGCAAAAACGTCATAGCCTACGTAATGATACTCTAATGGCTTCTTACTCTCACACAGTATTTGTTATAGTGAAACAACAAGACACTAATGTACTTAAATCTTCTTCTTTTGATTCATTTTAAAGTCAACCACGAAAATTCTACTGATTTCTGCAGAATTTTAAATACATATGATATTACATGTAAATACATTCATTTTAATGATGCGAACACTTTATTTTATATTTCATGTATCTATATTTTACATACATAATTTATACATAATTTTACACATTTCACTTAAAACGTTAAAATAAGACATTTATATTCTATTAAATAAACGGTTTTAGATGACTGCAGTCTGGACCACATTAAAGTATGTTAAAGATTTTATTTTGTTACTTCTTACAGGGTTCAAAGCAAAACTGTTGGAAAAACAAGTGTAATTTTTCCATTAAGTTTCATAATCGTTACATTTTATTACGTAATTTGTATTAGCCACGGCTGATGATTTCTACAAAGTCTTGTTTAGATTATATTAATGTCTTCAATATTACACCGATTTAAAATCTCCTACAGACAGGTGAAATGATTTTTAAAACCTTTTCAGACAAATTTAAAGAAAATTTAATTTAAAAAACCAAAAATACTGCAAAAGGCTTTATTACAACTAGTAATTATCAGTATGAAATGTTTTGATTAAAATCTGTATAGACCTAAATTTGTGCGTGTAATGCACCAGTCGTGTTATAAATAAATTGTGTAGCTTCAAAAGTATATCTTAAGAAAAATTTAGGTGCATAACTATTGAACAGTCTTTACAATTTATGCCTTCATAATATGTCGTAGGCGAGTGATTTGACAAAGTTCTACTAATTTATTATAATTACTCTCTCTCTCTCTCTCTCTCTCTCTCTCTCTCTCTCTCTCTCTCTCTCTGAAAAATTGTTCGATTGCTAAATATGTTGTCAGCGATCTTGCTGCAATAAATGGTTCAGCGTTTTCAATAAATAAACGAACTTCTGTACATTTCAAGTTGCAGATACCTTAAATAAACCTTAGTTCCATAAATTAAAATGTTAAATGCAACAATTTTTGCCTCATCAATTTATGGTGACAGACAACATATGTTATAATAACAAACTTGCGAAAATTCAGAGTGATTTAAATCATAAAAAGTAAAATTAAATGACATAATGTTGTGCTCTCTCACCTATACGACTACCGATTAGTTTATTTATGTAGAATTATTCCTTGTTTCTTTGTTGATATTACACAGAGCCAATTTTGTATGCAAAAGTCATTAAGAAAAGTTGTGAAATCTTTACGGGATACAACTTCTGGTTTTTAACAAAACACGCTTTCAAAATAAACCAGATATAATGGCTTATGTTGTTTGGTTACATTGAATATTTGGATTTCAAGAGTTGAATTCCAAAGATTCATGTACAGGTATCATGTATTTGTTTGCACTTTTTCATCAGCAAGTTGACATTCTGTTTCAGTTATTACAGATTGAACATAACTGTTACTTTAATTCTTAATACGATTCTAGTGAGAGAGCGAGTGAGCGAGCTAACAAGCGAGCGAGGTGAGTGAGTGAGTGATGTCAAGCAAAGTGGCAAAATAAGTTGTTAAATTCGTCAATTTCCATTAGATAATTGAGGTCCGAGATCCGGGTCACAACATTATCAATTACAATCTAACGCATTTAAATCATTGTACATAAATGCTGCAAAACATCATAGAAGCATTAGGTTTTACATGAAAGTGTGGCGTTCAAAAGGTAGCCACCATAGATTTCTATTTGCTTGTCTTGGTAGCACTGCTGTACATGTCCCCAAATCAATTCCTTTCAAATGTGTTATGGTTTCACAAGAAGCAATAATGTTTAACATATAAAACAGGTTTTTTTGTGTCGAGTATCAACTTTCCACAAAGGCTTAGATATGGTATTAAACATCCAGTTTCTCGTATCTTGTGTTCAATTTTCTTGTGGGTACAACTAGGCCCACAGTTTTCAACCTATTGCTTTGTAATTTGGCATGTTTGATTGGGATCATATGAAGATGCGTTTTTACTAGTGGATTTCCTCCACGTCTCTTTTGATCTGTCTTTCTTTCTCTTGCCTAATGGGGTCCATCGAATTGTTATCCTCGGGATTGATTCAGATTACAATCTGCAAACGTGATCACTTTCCTATATCTATATTTTCTTCTTCTGATATAGCCAGTGTGTTTATTTTTCTCGTAAAGTTCCTTTTTGGAGAAGGTCTTTGACCATCTAAGGGTTCACAAAACCATCATGGCCTACTTAATGCTATAATGGTGTATTACCATCAAGCAGTATTTGTTAAAGTGAAACAACAGTGTCACAAAGGTACTGTAAACCGTGTTTTTTTAGCGGCAGTTTTATTTTAGCGCAATTGGCGATAAGAGTGTCAGCGCTAAATAAAACTGCCGCTAAAATTACATAAAAGGTCAGTACTGTGACTATAAATGGGTATAGACGCCGTTAAATGGTTATATAGTCAGTGTTAAAATAATAATAGTTCTGAATGACACTGGTATGGCTTCCATCAATATACCCGGATATGATAAGTAATTAGGGATTAATTACCCAGACCCAGTAGACTGACCACCGACAAACGGATAAATTAGGGAATACTGGCATAGCAGTTAATTACTGGCCATTGTATGTGATACGTACAATCTGACAAGTCTCCTTTTCAGGTAATTAATTTTAATTTACCAGTAGTTGGCTTCAATCATTAAAATATTAACAATAATATCAACAAATCAGACCCGTTATGCGAAAATTGTTTATTTTTTCTGTGATGTCGGCAACATAATATAAATCCTAATTATTGACATCTATAATGATCTAAAAGGCTGTTATCGGGGATACATCGACAATGTTTTTTTTTTTTAAAAATCAGTTGGTATTTAAATGAATAAAAACAAAATAGGTTATTATTGATTTGAATATATATAATCGACGAGAAAGCCAAATTATGATGAAAGCTTCCTGCAGACATCTGTCTGTCTAGTGACTTCCTGGGTCAGTTACGGAGATTTCCTCTCAGTAAAAGTCAAACATTACATAGTTATTTTTATTAAGGCATCCCCTTCTCAAATTTTATTTTATTTCTATGGATAAAAGTTGTGGGTTTTAGGCGAATTAAACAGTTCAGACTGGAATTGATAACGCTAAAATTAAACTGCGCTAATATGTGTACCAGTCATCAATCGCTAAAATAAGTATGCGCCAATATAAAGCGGTTTACAGTACTTAATTATTTTTCTTTTGTTTTATTCTAAAGGCAACCATGAAAATTCTACTGATTTCTGCAGAATTGCAAATACGTTGATATAAAAATATTCCATATAATGATGGAAACATTTTATTTTATAATTTCATGTATCATATATTTTACATACATAATTAATACATAATTTTACACGTTTCACTTAAAACGTTAAAATAAGACATTTATATTCTGTTAAATAAACGGTTTTAGATGACTGCAGTCTGGACCACATTAAAGTATGTTAAAGATTTTATTTTGTTACTTCTTACAGGGTTCAAAGCAAAACTGTTGGAAAAACAAGTGTAATTTACCCATTAAGTTTCATAATCGTTACATTTTATTACGTAATCTTGTATTAATAGCCACGGCTGATGATTTCTACAAAGTCTTGTTTTAGATTATATTAATGTCTATAATATTACACCGATTTAAAATCTCCTACAGACAGATGAATGATTTTTAAAAGTTTTTAAGACAAATTTAAAGAAAAGAAAAAAAACTTAAAAAAAAAACTGTACAATTTGCAATTATCAGTTGAAATGTTTTGATTAAATCTGTATATAGACTTAAATTATTGCGTGTAATGCACAAGTCTCGTTTTAAATAAACGGTGCAGCTTCAAAAGTGTATATCTTGAGAAAATTTTTTGTGCATAAAGATTGAACAGCCATTTTAAATTTACACCAGAAAAATAGGGCTTAAGCGGCTGATTTGGTAACATTGTACAGTATACTTCACGATTTTATTATAATTTTTTAAAGTTTTTGCTAATTAGACTTATTAATGCAGCATATTGAATCTCTCTCTCTCTCTCTCTCTCTCTCTCTCTCTCTCTCTCTCTCTCAGCAATGATTAGACAATATTTTAAAGACCAGTCGTTATGAATGGGGGATTCAAAATTGGGGGTTTATCTTTCATATTTTTATGGGACTTATACAAGTGATTGGATAATTGAACGTACTTTATGATTGTTTTAAATACAAAGAAATACTGAAAACCCATCATTATAACATAAAGTAATTACAGAGCTCTTCGACTAAACTAAATACGTATCATGAAGCGATAGCCTTCGGTTTAAAGGTGTTGCGTTTGTCACTAAGGCGAAGATAAAAGTTGGCTTATCTTTTACTCATCAGAAAATAACTATAATAACAAATGGCACAAAATACGATTGTTCAACCATATTAATTGAAGAGGAAACACATAAATTAAATAAAAAAATAACCATATATTTATGTTAACTTATATATGGTTTTGTAATACTTAATCATGGCTTTGAATTTTAAGTCGTTAAATTAATGATATACGGTGGAATTAGACTAAACATCGTGGGACATGGCTGGAAGTTAAGTGACCAAAATTTCTAATCACTCGCTGTTTTAGAAATCATGCTCTTTAGAAGCGTTATTGTGTTCCAAATATGTCCTTGCTTAACAACTATTAAGTTGTACTTTTAGGATGATTACTGCAAAAGTGCAAATGTTCTCCCCCAAATCATACCGTGGCAGTAAAAATGTGACCTTATTTGTTATTTAAATGATTTATTTAATTTTTGGGTCAATTTAATATAGTTTGCCCCATGTCATGACACCATGCAATGATTATGCACTTTGTCTTGAATGAAATAGACAAAAACTATTTCTGAATGAAATAAATTCAAAAACTATTTCTGAATGAAATATATTCAAAAACTATTTCTGAATACAATTTTTAAAAAAAAATAACAACTAAAGGAATATTTAAAAATCGGCAACGTTTTAAAATAACAAGTTTTATTAAAAAACGCTCTAAAACGAAGAATCGATCATTTGGCCTTAACAGAAGACTATGTAATTTCTTCTAAAAGCCAAGACAACCTGTTAACATAAAATGTCATCCCATTCTTGTTCAGGATCCTTCTCTTATACAGTCCATCCTGCCTTAAAGACCACCTCTATATAAGGGCCACCTGCTTATAAATGCCAGTAGAATTGTATTCTAATTCTTCTTTATTCATATTATTTGAACCTGTATATAAAGGCCAAATATGTCCTTGCTTAACAACTATTAAGTTGTACTTTTAGGATGATTACTGCAAAAGTGCAAATGTTCTCCCCCAAATCATACCGTGGCAGTAAAAATGTGACCTTATTTGTTATTTAAATGATTTATTTAATTTTTGGGTCAATTTAATATAGTTTGCCCCATGTCATGACACCATGCAATGATTATGCACTTTGTCTTGAATGAAATAGACAAAAACTATTTCTGAATGAAATAAATTCAAAAACTATTTCTGAATGAAATATATTCAAAAACTATTTCTGAATACAATTTTTAAAAAAAAATAACAACTAAAGGAATATTTAAAAATCGGCAACGTTTTAAAATAACAAGTTTTATTAAAAAAACGCTCTAAAACGAAGAATCGATCATTTGGCCTTAACAGAAGACTATGTAATTTCTTCTAAAAGCCAAGACAACCTGTTAACATAAAATGTCATCCCATTCTTGTTCAGGATCCTTCTCTTATACAGTCCATCCTGCCTTAAAGACCACCTCTATATAAGGGCCACCTGCTTATAAATGCCAGTAGAATTGTATTCTAATTCTTCTTTATTCATATTATTTGAACCTGTATATAAAGGCCACCTGCCCATAAAGGACACTTTTACTGGTTTCATTGGGTGGCCTTTATAGACAGGTTGGACTGTACATGATTATCGCCGCAAAACGAAGTGAGGAGACATATAGTAGTTACTCCATGTCTTCCGCCCGCCATATCTATCTCTTGGCAGTTCTTTGATCACTTACTATTCATATCTCGACATCTCGACATCCTAGAGTCGACTCCTCTTCGTTATCTCAGTGTTAAACTTTCGACAGGTCTGTACTACATTTATAACAACACATACTAAAAATTAACTATAAAATACAGAAACAAAATCCTTTACTGATCCTACGTTAAACGCTTTTCCATAATCCAAAATGCAACATGTCTCACGATTCCATTTACATCCTGGCATTAGCAGACGATGACTGTGTATTTGATACTTAGAGAAAAAATTCCATAAAGCGGCAATTTGTATCTATCGTTAAACACTATTGACCTGCCCGCTTGACCTTTTATTGTGAATATTCATAAATTAGGGTCCATCCAATATTTAGGTAGGATTCGCAGTTGAAACATACACGATCCAGGTGTCACTTAAAACAGTAATACTGATTACCATAATGCCCTTGTGTTCCCTATACACTTATATACTCATCCATACTATAATTTGAAATTAAAGGTCAGGCGGAGAGGTCAATATTGTTTGCCTATATTATGTTTTCGTGATATTTACTACTATACACTCGTTGCGTGTTTTAAAGAATTGTCTTAAGAGATGATGACAAGAAAGTGTCAGTGAAAGTAAGATAAATAAGGAAGGAAATACAGTGGAGACCTGTCGACAGCTTAACACTAAACCGACAAAATTATGTGCCTTATTTCGGTTCCCCGCTACATATATTTCAACAGCTTTGCGACACCTGCTGTCTATCTCTGTCATAGCTTTTTTGGTCACCGGCTAACCAAATCTCGACCAGTCAGCAGCCAGGCTTCAATTCCTTTTCTTTTCGTATGCCCAGTGTTAAACTTTGAACAGGTCTGTACTTTATTTGATGAATAACTTTAAAATTCCTAAAGTTTGTTGAATAACGATCTGTGTCTGTTCTCCTTATCTTTAGACACACAGCGTTAGTTATAGTAAGTAAAGATACATTTCGACAGTTGTATACTGGAGTTTGCATTGCATTTCACTGGAACGTTGTTGTCTAAATTAAAACTACATATGTTTATCTTATCTTGAAGAAATTCTTACAAGTGTAAAATACTACCCAGATTTATTAAAGACGTCGGAACCATTTTGTAAAACGATTTGTCTTTGATAATAAACGTGGCAGTTTCAGAAACTTGCTGTTATTTTATAGTTGTTTTTAACTTTGTGACAATGTAATTAACCTTTTGACATCATCAATCCTACTTTAGATGAACCGAGGAAGAGCTTTTTCTGATTACGAACTGGAATAGTATTAGTGACCAGAATGAAACTAAAAGATATACATGTATACATGATTGTATTTGATTGTTGTCACACGAGTTAAATAAGGAGCTCGAGTTTAAAACACAAATAAAATCATTGATGATTCATTGGATGGTAATGGCATTAGCCAATAGGTCAACTTTAGATGAACCGAATGGAGGAGCTTTTCTGATTAATAACTGGAATAGTATAAGTGATCAGAATAAAACTAAATGATAACATAGATGATTGTATTTGATTGTTGTCAAAACAATGATTAAACCATCATAAGCAAATCATATATCATCGTGCTAACTATGGTTTATATATAATTAATTAATAATTAACAATAATTAAGCTTTGTGCAACTGGACCCTGTCCACTTAACCTTTAATTTAAATTTTATTATGGATCAGCACATTTATGTATAAGAACACCAAATGTTACGTCTACATCACGGGAAACATAGATATTGTTATGTACGAACTGCGAATCCTATATACTGAAGATATCGTCAACAAAATGTTGGCAACATATATATTTGTTGTGTTTGGTAATATAATTTTCCAATAAATAATCGGTATATCAATGGGTACATACTGTGCACCATCGCTTGCTGATTTGTTTCTTTATTCTCATGAAGCAGAAATTATGCAGAACCTTGTTAAATCAGGAGAAAAGACTGTCGCAAAATAATTCAACTCAACATACAGTTCTGTCTCTTAACAATCCTAAATATGGAGACTGTGTTAATGCATCTATCCTAGCGAGCTTGAAATATAAAATACGACTGATTACTCAAGTTCTGCTTCATATTTAGACTTATCCATCAGTTATGAACCCCATGAAAGATTACATTTGAAACTGTATGACAAACGTGATGCCTTCGATTTTTTTATTATCAACTTTCCTTTTCCTTGTCTATGCAGCAGTATACCTATGGTGTATTTATTTCCTAATTAATACGCAATGATAAAGCTTGTTCCCACTACAGGAACTTTATACAACGAAACAAGATGCTTACAAATTAATTATCGACCCAGGTATATTGCAAGCCTAGGCTTATTAGGCTTTCAAAAAGTGTTATGGCCGTCATCACAGTATTGTTGATCAGACTTATGGCTCTGTGTCCAGGGTTGCCCCGGATATATTAAACGTCCAACAGTTCCATGTTTCTTTAACTTAATTTTGATTACACATGTGGCGGGTTTAGCTAGCGAACGGGAGGTGCTTACCATTCCGGAGCTCCCTAGTGGAAGTTCACGTGTTTAACCTAATTATATATAACTTGTCAGTTTCACAGTTCTGACTTTGCTTTTGGATTCTGGTATGGTTGTTTTTTATTATAACTCGGACCACAATTTCCATCTTTGTAATATCCTTTGAAATATTCTTAAAAATGAATTTCACATTTGATTTCTGGGCTTTCCATAATCTGTTTTTAATCAGATATTTTAGCGTTTAACATCGATTCAACCTTAAAGTATGACATTATCAGACTGCTGTACTCTCCAATATATATAAATGTAGATCTATTTCAGTGCTTATTTAAATAGTTATGTATAATTATTACTTATATCGTTTTTTTCAAAATATACAAATAACGTTATAATGTAATTGTGTGAAGGTATATTTATGTAACGTACACGTGTAACAGCTCAAATGTAGAAATCTTGCATTCTTTAATAAGGAGCAATGAATGTTTAAGTAATCGTTATTTCATGTGAGGCTTCATGCATGCTTCTAGGAAAGTAGGTTTTCCCAATCATCCAATTTCCGGGAAGTGTTTATTTGTTGTGTTGCAAAGTAATTAGAGCGAGTAATAAAGTGAACTTTTCAAATAAACAAAAACAAATTACATATATCTGTCTATGTCCAAATCACAATGCCAAATCATGACAAGTTAAATGGAAAATTAGCAACTGTTCTGTCAAAACTAAAGTGACAAGTTTACATTACATTCAAGTTAATTGTTTTTTATAAATTAGGTTTAATAATCAGGTCAATTTTTCAAATTCAAGCATGCATGGAGGTTATCTATTTTTGATGGCTTATTTTGACTGACAGTTAGCGAAACGTCACGACCAGACCATAGTATCATTTTATTTTCACTTGTCTCTTTTTCCAACAGGCTTTTAATTAAATACTCTCATGTATATTCAAAGTTTGCATTGTCCAACGGCGTTTTGATTGAATCTATTCGAAATGAGATACAGTTTGCATAGTATGTAATTCATAATAGCCGACACTACCAATACAACAATACATTATGACCTCAATTTAACTATTAATCCCTAAAACATGCACTACGCATCTCTAAGACGACGCGTCCAAACATGACAAGAAATGACAAACACACATTTGGATCACTAATTAAAGATATTCCCGACTTGGAAATGGATATCTTTAATAGTAATAAGGTCATAGAAACCTCTATTCCCTAGAACTAGTGCATTTTGCTTAAAAGATTTCTCTTAACGTTTAGAGTGGGGCATTGGTGTTTTACGACACAGTCAATATTCTTTCAAAAATATGTTGTCAGTTGTCAGTTCTACTCGGAGAAAATCAACCTCGTTCGGCAAGCGAATTGTCAAGTTTTATCACAATAGGACCTAGCCCTAGTTGGATTAGAACCTATGCGGACAGGACTGCTTTGATCCATAAGCAAGCGATTTGCACCACTGAGACACCAATGCTACACTTTAAACTATTAGTATTAGAGACTACCAGAGCACCCGGTCTCACTTCACTGGTGGAAGTATCATGTATTTAGCTTTTAAGTGTGTCAGTTTTCAAAGTTTAAACTTTGCTTTTGGATTGTGATTTTGACATGGACAGGTATGTATTAGTTTTGATTCATATAGACATATAGGTCACTTAAGAAATCTTCAATGCAATCACCACTTTTGTTAATATGTTAGAGGTGCATGTGTAGTTAAAAGTCATTACTTTGTTGATAGTGATCATTGACACAAAAATGGAACACGTTACCAACTATACCTCTATTAGATTGAGAAGACACACAGGAATCATTCATAATATACTTATTACTGTAGAATTAATATCTATTACGCAAAAGTATTTTAATTAGAATCAGATAAAATTGACTTTTGTCTTCTTTATCTAAAATATGAATCCGAGTGCATTCACTCGACGTTGTAGGTAATCGCGTTACATACATGAAATAAACATCGAAATATATTGGTGTCAATCAGATGTTTCATGAGACATAAAACATTATCCAAAGGATTCTAAACTCAAAATGCCACACGCATCAACTTTTTGGTGTAGCCTAATTAAGCGGAAGAAGGTTAAATAAGGAGCAGAAGATTCCATCATGAATTGTCGTCTGCCACAGATAAACCAGGTCATATGAGATCGATGTAGAAGACGAAAATGTTTTAAATTTGAATTTTTAAATGTTTTAGTTTCAAATGACAGTTTTTATAATTAGTTTTTGTTGTAGAGATTTGGAGATAAGTATGCTATTTATAAAATTAGTTTAATTATTGTTCACACCTTACAGGTGGTTTCGAGATTATTTTCCGTCTATGAATATTTTCTGAACTCTGGCCTCCGGGAAATCAATCTTATCCAGTCTTACTGTTCAACTCAAAACACGATCTTTACCCATTTCAATTGGCAAACAATTAAACTTTACTCATGTCATTTTCATCATATTTACCCATCTGGCCGAAAAATATCAAATTCAAAATTATTTAAAGAGATTCAGTCTTCTCTATTTTCCATAACAATTTCAAAAAATCTTTAAATGGAACATTAAAAGTTAAATAATACCTAGATAGCAGAGTTTACAAATTGCAATTTCAAAGGTTTCAATGTTCTCAATTTTCATTTTAATTTTTTATCAAACTCAAAATGTTCTTTAGATAATACTATCTCACGGTGTTATGTTTAATTTGATGAGTTTTACCATTATGTCACAAAAAGAAGTGACTTTGCAATTCGTCTGTCTGTCTGTCTGATATAGGTTAGTCATTTTATTAGGGTACCTGAACATTATGAACACATGTACATGATCGACCGACTGCCTACCCTCAGTAAAACTTTTAGTCATATTTCTCTAAATTAAAGATTTTTTTTTTTAATTTTACAGTACAAAGAACATAGGAACATTCATATTATAGGGCATAAATTAAAACCAAATAAAATGATAAAATAAAATAATTTATTAATTTTTCAAACAAAGTTATGATAAAGCATAGTAGAATCACACAATCACCTTAAATAATGAACATAAAAACGAACGCTCCAGAAAAAGCAACTTAATTTTTTTTTACCACAATACTACCTTATTGCATTTTTTCTACATTAAACGATGAAAAATTATAAATAAATTCACGTTACTTTAGGTGCAAAAAATGTTGATTAAAGCACTGGAATGTACAATTCAGGTAAAGAGTCAACCTTAAAATGACTTGCTGAATAAAAAAAGTCGCCTTGGGATATGCTGTAAAAGCCATGTTTAAAAAATGTTGCATTGTATTTATCCGTGGAGGGGGTACAAAAGTATTTTTTTTACCATTGCAGTTATGTATAAATATGTATAAGAACAGGCAGTAAAGGGACCAGTAATTTGTTTTCCCAAGCTTTCACAGAAATGTTAATCACGTACTTTAAAACCTTTGCATGTTGTAGATGTAGTGCAACACATACATAAAACAGTCAAATTGTAATTAAAATGCAATTTAATACACGTGTAGCGCCGAAATCTGAGGTAAACGACCAGTATTGTTAATCTTCAATCAATATCTCCCTCTTATTGGATTAAAAATTAAAAACCTTACAGATTATCAGATCACTATCTGCATGAATTTATTGTAGGTGATTATACACAAACATAAACAAAGATGAACGATAAACCTTATAAAACCTTGTAAGTCAGAAGTTCACACGTGAACACAAATATTTTAAAATGTTTTGATACAAAACTGTTACTTTCTGTTTAACCTTATAAATATATATGAATTAAAAAAATAATATTTGCTTACAAAATAAATTGTTGGGTCAGGGAAATTGCAAGCTTAACATTTAAAAAGGATATCAAAAGTTTCATGGGCTTCATCATATATTGTTGATAAGTATGATGCCTGTACCCGACAATTATTCTGGATATATTTGACTTGTATAGTTTTGATTACACGCGTGGCTAAACAGAAGCTGCTTACACTTCCAGGGCAACCGAAGTGCTCACTAATAACAAGTAAAATTTCAAGGTAGTCGAATGTTTAATTAAAATGAGGTATTCATCAATCCAGTGTAATGATTTTCTTTTGGTAGTTTTTTAATATATATAATTATAAATTATAATACAATTTATTTCATGTAAATCCCTAAAGTATGTTACTTGATGTAACTGTCTAGCCGTATAAACATGATAAGGTGCCAGTAAGGTCTCAATGTAAGTTGTGTCACCACTGTGGGCATGGTCATTTAGTCTACCCATAAATGAGATCAACATTAGACCAAGGTTAAGTTAAAATTTATCTATAACGTTTTTATTACTCATACATTGTTTATTATTGTAACTTGTGTATGAACTCGTAAAAAGGAATGTTATACCTCACAGACAAGACGACCCTTCAGTAGACAGACGATCGACACCATTGTGAATTACAACCTCTAATAAACATATGTAACACTTGATCTGGTGTTTGTTTTATGTCAGTGAGGCTTCCCAATTATAAACTGTCAGTTTGAACAGTTATATTTTGCTATCTCAGTCCAATTGATATTTTTGTAACAATAAATGCAGATGATTCCCTTCATCAAGAAATGAACTAGAAGAGAGGCAATTTCGAAGAACTGACCGAGCCGGTCTAGTTGCGATATTTGCATTTTAGCAGAAATGACGCGTTTTCTGTCATTTTAATCAAAGTTTAGTGTTTGTATCATTCAATATTAAATTCGACTATTGCAATTTAACTTTACTATGAATTGTATGAAAATGACCTTTACTTAACATTTGACATTGTTATAATTATGTCAATGCGACTACATATACTAAATAAATCACATCATACAATAACTTACGCCGTATTATACCGTTTATTATTTTATCATATATGTGTATATTGCCATTGACCAATGAGCCATATCAGCCCTAGGGCTAAAAAAGCCATATCACCCGGGCGGATTTCCCATATCAGGATCTTTCGGAACTTCTTAGACAAGCTTTTACTCAATAACCCACAAATCGGAGAAGCACAAAATGTGTAGCTTGAGACAGGTTTGCCGAGCTTTTACATTACCAGTCATGGGATTGTAGTCACCAACATAGATGAATTGTTTTTAGTGTTGTCATGCTTCACTTTCCAAGGGAGACAACCGGTGGGCTATCTGTTTCTTTCAAATATTCATCTATTATACTGTGCATTAACTTAAAAATTGAAAGATAAATATTTTTTTTAAAAAGTAAATGATAAAAAGAGCTCTCGACCCACATATCAGCCCTCGGGTCTATCGGCCTTCTGGCTGATATGTGGTCTCGGGCTGATATGAAAAGAGCCATATGATAATCTATATTGAGCAGCAACGATGACTTTTTTGAAGCGGCTTTGATCTATCATGTTCAAAGTCTTTAATCCTTTTTTCAGCAACACCGAAGGATTTATTTCCTGTACATGTATACCTATATACCATCAAATAAATCAAGCGGCCAGGTCAATGTTGTTTACCTATAAAGACAAATCTGACGTTAGTGCACCATTAGCAAATAAAACAATATATAATATTACATATATCTACTAACTGTTATAGGTCATTCTGTCTATAATTAACAGCAACCCCTTTAAATTTTAAAGTTTACAAACTTAAAAACATCGTCCTGAAGTCAAAACTTAAATATATTTACAAACTTTAAGACATCGTCCTGAAGTCAAACACAAGTTTGTATACAGGAACATAAACAAAATAAATGTATATCAAACATTATATAAACAGCGATTTAAATACCAAGACTTGATTAATCATTCTTCCAGACCAGCACAATGTAATTAAGTACCCATGTTCCAACTGGACAAAATTACGCAAATCTAATTCGTCGGTGTATTAGACGCCTAAATCAATTTTTGCACATTGCTCCAGCCGTGGTGGGTAACAAGTTTTTTCGTGACTTCAGTCTTAAGCTTATATAATTCCTTCAAATACTAGCAATGAATAATTGTAGATCCCTTAATATTAAATTACATATTATACCAGTTTTAATTTTACAGCACTAGATGGCTGTTTCGGAATACAATTCCTCATCAGTAGTGTTTTGACCAAACGTATGAAACCAAAATTGTTATCGAGATGTTGAAAAGATACCCAAAGGACCAAAATATATTTTACCAAATTTAGCTAAGGAAATACTTTGCATGAGGGAGTTTATATCTTAGTTGTTGAGCTAGCAGCATTTAAAACCACACCATTTTGACGTAAGCCAGTGGGCGCGTTATGCGTACTCGTCATGTGTTTTACTTTGCACGACAATGACAGTCAAACGCCATTTTTGGACAGTTCAATGAATATAAAAAACATAGGGGATTTAGTTATGTTATCAAAGTGTCTATGTTGTCATTATACAAATCGTGGAGAAACCAAATGCATATCAGTTCATGTACAAATCACGATCTCAAATCCAAAAAAAAATCTTTGCAAACGGTTAAATGTAGTTAAACACGCGGGTTTCCAGAAGGGAAGTGAGGCCATCTGTCTAGTTAGCTACAGCCTCCATCTACACCACCTGCCTTTAAGATTAATTTGATCACTATGTAACCTCTTTTGAATGTAAAATCTGTTTGAAAACTTGCAAATGTAGTTAACTCGTGTACGACCACCAGGGAAAAAAGGCAGAGTGTTCCGGATGAGTAAGATCCTCCTGTGTTACTTGTAGCTACACCCGCCACCAACACATACATGTATATCTTGTCTAATAACTTGCTCCAAGATGAGATTCATTTGGCCACTAAATAACCTCTTTAGGAAGAGCGTCATAATAATTTGAATTAGCTCACGGTCGCATACAACATATGGACTTTTGAATATAAAAGTATTAAATATTACCACAAATCTTGCCTATTCCAATAACACGATAAAAAGATTGGAATTAACGTTGCATGTGACACATGTGCAATAAAATAAAATTTGCGCTGCATGTGAAACAGTTTTTACTGCCTGCCTTTAGTTACAGTGAACTCGTTCATATAGACACGTGTAACAGGAGCTGTCATTTCGTAAGTGGGGGTTTAGAGTATAGATAATTCGGATACCATAAATATTATGTGGTTTCAACAAATATGTTAAAATAATGAGAACATTATTGTACAAAAGTCTCATTACATAAAGATTTGTAAGAATGATCCTACAGTAAAACAGTACTATAAACCGTATGTCGCTAGAGAAACTTTATGACTGACTTGACTTGAAGTGGCGATTTCCGTATTTCGTGGGGACTTTTGTAAATATTTTTAAACTACATGGAAAGAAATAGGTTGTTCCTTTTGGGTAATTTGCCACTGTACAGATATATAATAACTTTTTTACTGTTGTTTTTTTCTCAAATATTTAGTCACGGGTTTTAGAGTAAGCAGTCACATTGTTTTTCCAGTGAACTCTTTACATTTTATATACCATGTAAATGTATAAAAATGAGACGTGGTGAGAATGTTTTGCAATCGATTTGAAATTGGTTTTGTGTTTTATCGGAGATGAAGGTCATTTTTTGTTTGGATATATATTAGCGAGTTGGTAGACGGAAGAGGTAAATTGGTCATTTTAAGTTTAGAATGTGCACGTTATCTGAAGAGGCCGCTTACGTCAATCTTCTCTTGCTTATGATGTGTTTGTTCGCGGTTAATAGTATATGGTAGATCTTTAGAGCTTTGTTCCCACTATGGGATCTTTATACAACAAAGCAAACTGCTTACAACTAATTTGCTATGCAAGTGTTTTACAACCCTTAGCCTATCAAGGCCCTCCAAAAGTTTTGTGGTCGTCATCACAATATTGCTGATGTCTCTGTATCTAGTGTTACCCTGGATATATTTGACGTCCAATGGTTCCATGTCATTTCATTCTTAATCTGTGTGGATGTACTTAGCCAGACAGGAGATGCTTACCCTTCAGGAACACCTGGCCTCACTCCCCTGGTGGAAGTTCACGTCTTTAGCTGTTGCCTGTTTTCAAAGTCTTTGCTTTGAGATTGTGATTTGGACGTAGACCAATAATTTTATTTATTTACAATTTTTTTAATTCATTGGAAAAAATACAAAATAATGAAAATAATTACTTTTTCTTTAAAAAATCACTTTAAAAATAATCGAGACAAAAAAGGTAAGTTGTAACACATTTATGAATGCAAGACAAAGACTAAGACACTCCGACATTTCAATTACTTCAGTATGTTAAATGTTACTAAAAATAAACAATTAAAGGTGTCTGTGACATTTTTTGTTATCAGTTTTACAAATCATAGTAGAACTTCTCAATTTCATGTAAGTCAACCACAATGATCACAGCATTATCCAGTTGGATAGCTTACTGGCCGGTATACTACAGCAGGCCAATCAAAATAAGCCCTATGGGTTGCCGTTAGTGACTTGTATAGAAATCATGGTCGAGAGGCAGTTTCCTTTAAACTGACTTAACTGTTTTGTTATTTTGTTCTTTTATTTTCAGTGCATTTAATGAATGACGGATTTTGTAAAAATGGATTGAATATCGTCCGGGTGGTTTTTAACGTAGACTTAGAAGAACTTTAATTAGTGTGCATTTGGTCGTCTGCTAACGGATTGAAAGAGCGGGAATTTAAAGTGTTTTTATGACTCTGGGATTTTTAATACATATACAATAAATTCATTAGGAAAAATAAAATTTAAAATCAGGTGAGTATGATTTTTAAAATCAATACTTATATTTTTAAATTGTTTTAAAACTGGATATTTGGCATGTAACGTTGCGTAACGAATTTTAAAAAAAAATAATGTTGTGTCGCTCAACACTGCCATTTATATTTCACATTGGAATATTTTAGATAACTCAGCTGAAATAGATTTGCTGAGTTTGCAGATTTCAGATTATTTTAAAATGAAATGATATTTAGATTTTCTTGGGAGAAAAAAACTATATAAAAGCTAATGATAATATTATTTGTTTTAATTCTCCATAAAGTTTAAACGAGGTTTTTGATATTTTGGGAAAAAACTGTTTACGCTTTTTTCTATCATTAGTAGGAAATTGACTCCACGTGGAGTTATATTTTTTCTCATGCAAAAACGTTTTGCAGAGAGAAACTTTAAAAGATAATATTGTTGGATGAAAAAGAATTGGACATTATCGTGCAGTGCTCTCTGATCTGCTTCCTACTGTTTAAACATATTTCTTAACTCTTTAATCAAGACTTCTGATAAAAATCTTTTTACACTCCGTAACCTTCCGCTGTGGATGACCGCAGTGATGAAAATATGTTTTACAACTGGTGTTTTTGTTTTGTTTTGTTTTTTTTGTTAAAATTTCTTATGGATTGCTCACACACAGACAATTGTCAGAAACGAACATGTACGGACATTATTATTATTATTATTATTATTATTATTATTATTAATTTAAATTACCTAAATTAGATTTTTAAATGGGTCGTAGTGAAAATACAAGTTATTATGATTTTTACTGATTTTAAATGATCTACATTACATTGTTCAGAAGAGTCGTGGAAACCTCAATTTTTCTACCTGCTTTCAAGAAATACATGGCTTCTTAACGTGAATTTTTCACGTGGCATAACAAATTTTCAAGGATCGTATTTCGTTTATATTTCAACTTATATAACATGTGTATTCTGTTAAATGGTATTAATTCTGGTGATTTATGTCTTTACACTGGTGCACAGTTGCACACACAAGTTTAATGAGCGACAAATCGGGTAGATGAATCGTCATTAAAATCTACTGCACGTAACTAATGTCAAAATTGTCCATATTCATACGACTAGAATTAAAAAATAAAAAAAAAAAAAAATCAGATCAGTTTAATGTTTTGTCTGGTAAAATAATCAAAATGTTTGCGTGTGTTTTAACATTAAATCGTCAGATATTCATCTAGTATATGATACCTTTCTATAGCTATCATAAGTTATATCTCTTTAAGGTAGTTAAGCCTTTTCGTTCGTTTGAGATTTATTTTGAAATCTACATTGACTGACATGTTAACGTGTGAAATAGATTAAATAGTTGCTGAATGTTTTGCGGGCTGTTTGCCCTAGTTTTTCTTTTCTTTCTAGAGTTTTTTTTTTAACTTTTGTTCATCTCTCTCTCTCTCTCTCTCTCTCTCTCTCTCTCTCTCTCTCTCTCTCGTCGTATGTACTTTTACAGTCCATGTACATACACTATCACAAAATAATGTTATAGGAAAATTTCTAGTCATATAGAAATATGCAATCCGGCAATAAACCACAGAACGAAGAGTGCAATCTTTTTTAAACAAAGTTCAGTAACACACACACACATGTTCACACAATATAAAGTGATTTCATATGTGTTGACGTTGGTATAAATAATCATTATCTAACATTGGTGGTCTCAAGTACTAGTACTTACAAGTCCAAAACGAACACGCCCTTTAGGAACTTTATGCCAATAATGGTTGTTATTTAAACTACGATGTCTCAAGGATTTCAAAGAAGATAAAATCGAAATGCATTTCAAGTCAGACTGTTGTAACTTTATACGTAACGCACAAGACACACGTAACGACATGCGAAACTGACATCTTTCATATCTTTCCACACTTGATAAAATAGCGGTCGGTTTACATGTAGCGTTACTTCCGTGTAACTTGACTGTTAGTTTTTCACTTCAAATATATAATACCTGTATGATTATTTCTAAAAAAAATTCTTACGAAAATAGATGCCGGGTTTCGCCTAATTACGGATTATGATGCATCAGTTCATAAGGTTATGTATCGGAAAGACGTTATGTACAATAATAGCCAAAGAAAAAATGAAATGTTTTGGTCATATGGTGGTGTGGTATAATGTATGTTTCTCAATTTGTTTTCTTCATAATTTGCGTGCCAAGTCATTTTTACCAATTGAAACATAGTTAAACTGCAAAATGTAACTACATGAACTTTTCTTTTGGTCGTACAAAACACGCGGACAGGGAAACATACAAAAAACATTACACAGTCAGCTTCCATACCAATAGGGTAGAACCCATACGGTGCA
This sequence comes from Anadara kagoshimensis, assembly GCA_021292105.1. NCBI lineage: Eukaryota > Metazoa > Mollusca > Bivalvia > Arcoida > Arcidae > Anadara > Anadara kagoshimensis. The sequence goes on from CM037860.1 coordinate 28,561,013, forward strand.
CCCGGTCTCTCTTACCTGGTGGAAGTTTACATGTTTGCCATAATTTTCAAGCTTCATATTTTTTTCTTTGCTTTCCGGGTTTGGTTTGGACATGGACTGGTATGTTTTGCTTTTGATTGTAGTGCGGGAATCAGAATTGGATTTGAAATCATTTTATGCCTTGGGACATATTGGTGTTATAAATATGGACAAATCCACAATATGTGTGACAAGTCTGACATTTTGTTTCTTAAATTTTGAAAGCACATCGTAGACTTTGTCGTTCCCTAGCTATATAGGTTTTCATTAAATTTAAAATTATCAGTAGCCAAATTTCCAAACTTTGTTAAAATTTAGTCTTATTTAAAGTATTCACAAAACTAAAATATGTTACTTTTTTAAAGTAATTTTCAGAAATTAGTAGCCAATTGCAATTCTGGCTACCAGGAATGGAAACATAGCGTTCCAGTATTCGCTCAAAGTAGGTGAAGTAAAATTTACTCAATGAAGCTTTGCGCTTTGGAACATAAAGTTGTTCTATGTTACCGTTTCTAATGTCAAAAGCCCAACAGAGCACGAATGTAGCCCTAAAAATGTGCCACTAAGCTTTGTTTATGAGTTAATAAAAGAGCAGCTAAGTTTCAGCGTTTGTGTCCAGTTTCAATTCTTTGGTTGACTATTCATAAAGGTTTTTGACAATTATTACTAAACCGGTTTTAATTTTGTAGACAACAATAACTAGTGTTAGGACCAGAATTGTTCTCTTAATTTGCTAAAGTAAAATGTATTCTTTAATATTTATTTTTATAACGTATTTGTTTAATTTGATTTTTGCAGGCGTGATGAGGCTTTGGACATCATCATTACCATTAGGGATTATTCTCTTTATACATACCGTGCATGCACGTGAGTATCATTGATATTGTTTAGTTACATGTAGTTCTCATAACTGCAAATAGAAAGAATATTGTATACAGTCTAGCCTGTCTTAAAAGCCACCTCTATGTAAGGATCAATTCCTCCTTTAGTCCACTAATATTTATCCCGATTGCTCTTAATTCATGCTGTTCAATTAAGCACCTGCCCATGAAGGTATTTTTATTGTTTCCCTTTGGGCTGGACTTAAAGACAGGTTTGTCTGTAGTTTATTTTATTATTTTGTATAACTACAAATACAAAGTACACGTAGTTTATTTTATTTCATATAACTGCAAATACAATACACAGAAACTATATTAAAAATATTTACAAATACGAATTATAACACAGACATAACATAGACTATACATAAACATAACTAATGTTTTTATGATACTTCAATAAAAACCAAAGCTCTCATAATTACATTACCCATAAAGTACAGACCTGTCGAAAGTTAAACACTCAGCTAATGAAAAGGAGTCGAGATTCGACAGAAAGGGTAAGGATAGCTAGCAATCGTAAAACAACCGAGAGCTAGGTAGCAACTGCCAAAAAGCTGCCGAGAGATAGGTAGCAACTGCCAAAAAGCTGCCGAGAGATAGGTAGCAACTGCCAAAAAGCTGCCGAGAGATACGTAGCAACTGCCAAAAAGCTGCCGAGAGATACGTAGCAACTGCCAAAAAGCTGCCGAGAGATACGTAGCAACTGCCAAAAAGCTGCCGAGAGCTAGGTAGCAACAGCCACAAAGCTGCCGAGAGATACGTAGCAACTGCCAAAAAGCTGCCGAGAGATACGTAGCAACTGCCAAAAAGCTGCCGAGAGCTAGGTAGCAACAGCCACAAAGCTGCCGAGAGATACGTAGCAACTGCCAAAAACCTGCCGAGAGATACGTAGCAACTGACAAAAACCTGCTGAGAGATAGGTAGCAACTGCCACAAAGCTGTCGAGAGATAGGTAGCAACTGCCACAAAGCTGCCGAGATAGTTATAAGGGACCAAGATGAGCTACTTATTTGGCAATAATTCGTTAGTTTAATTTAGTATTTAACTTTCGACAGGTCTGTACTGTAAGTCATCGCAATATATATAATATCTTGTACTTAATGTGTTTATGATTATCATAAGATTTTATTATTTGGAGTTCCGTGTCAGTACAAATGTATGTCTTACTCTAAACGCCATAAATATTTACAAGAAATTGGTTTTTTTTCATAAAATGACTGGCATAAAATGAGAATTTCGGGGATCAAAGTGACCCAATCGGTATACATCGGTATACAAGGATCATTAATCCCTCATTATATCTTGCATGCCTCTATAATCATAGAAATTGCATTTCAAACCAAATAATGCTGATTTTACTGTTATTTTTAAATTTTTGTTTGATGGCCTGTTTGTTTAAACACGTGTCCTTGTAGAAAATTGCACTATCATTACAACGATCAAAAACTTGGTCTGTTTACACCGTCATTACGAGATCCAATCTTAGGCTTAAATTTCGACTTTGTCACATTATGCAATATTTAAAGAAAGGTTGCAAAGTCCAAGTATGTTAAACCTATTAATATTGTTATTTTGTTGAATACAACGAGCGTTTAGTGTATATCCGTATAATATCAAATGAACTAAATAGTTGTATAATGTACATTATGAAGTTCAAGTCTGTTGTCTCTAGCAGACACTGAAAAATTTGACTTTCTTAAATTACTCTTTCTGTCAGATGGAATGTCAAATTATGTCATCTTAATTAAATTGTGGTTTGTACAATGAAATGAAAATCTATAATGTTAATATATATGTGCTGGTTACGACCTGATTTATGGTACAAGTTTATTGATTGTGGTTTTAACAGACGCATTTAATTGGAAAAATGGTTATTTGATCAGAAATGTCTTTTAATAATGTATGTTTTGAATTGTCTGTTTCATATACATGTAGTTGCCTTCTGATTCTTTTATCAGAAATGTCTTTTAATAATGTATGTTTTGAATTGTCTGTTTCATATACATGTAGTTGCCTTCTGATTCTTTAATCGGAAATGTCTTTTAATAATGTATGTTTTGAATAGTTTTGATTTGCAATTGTCTATTTCATATGCATTGTAGTTGCCTTCTGATTCTCTATTGGCATTGGTTGCTACAATTTTAATTACAACTATAAATGTTTCGAATAGATTTGGATTATCTATTTCATATAGTTGTCTTCTAGTTCTTTAAAGACATTAATTATTACAATTTTAATTACATGCTACGATGTATATATATGTTACGTTGGCGAAAATTTTGTGTATTTTATCCAGCTGTCTTCTGGTTCTCTATTGGCATTGGTTTTTTACAACTACTTGTTTTCTGATTTGGTTTAAATTGTGAATTTCATATAGTTGCCTTCTGGATTTTTATAGGCATTGGTTGTTACAATCGAACATATGGCAAAATTCTTTTAGCACCAGTCTGTAGTTAAGAAGTGTACCCTTCCAAACAAACAGACTTTGATTAAAACTGTTTTGAAATATACCCGGTAACGTTTTACTTAAATGATTTATTTCCAAGCTCCAAAAACCTTGTACCTTTAAGATAAACATTTAATCAGAGCACCAAAATAGGCATATATGGTTACAATGTTAAAATTGTTTTAAATTAATTAACCCGGTAATGTTTCACTCAAATGATAATATCCAAATGGCATATACCCCGTACCTTTTAGATAAACACTTAACCAGAGCACCAAAATAGGCATATATGGTTACAGTGTTAAAGTTGTTTTAAACTAATTAACCCGGTAATGTTTCACTCAAATTAATAATTTCCAAATAGCATACACCCTGTACCTTTAAGATGTACATTTAACCCGAACACCAAATAAGACATATATGGGTACAATGTTTACCATAACCATGGTCAACACCACATATTTTAGATACAATAAAATGATTCTCAATTGAATTTTCTTGAACAAACTTTTACGAAGAAATTCACTGCATTAAGCGCACTGCGAATGTAAAGAGTACTCTGTCCAAGGGTAATTGAAATCTTAGCGTTGAACACTTCTTCTGACTATTGCCCAGTATCTGGTATGCTATCGAAATGTTTTATATTATATAAACCAAACTATGAACTTACCGTAAATTTTAATCGCAGCCTTTCATGTTGTTTTTTTTTTAATTTAAATAAGGCCTTTGGTTTATTTTGTGGCAATTAAGTCGACATAAAAATCTATATTGATGTCAAACGCCATTGAATGCAGTGCTGCAAGTCTTTTTAGTCATTTAACAGTGTTAGTGGTGTATAGAATGTGGTTTGTAGTTTGAAATCGTCCCAAAGCACTTACTCGATTTTCATATCTGAAGATTACGTAAGTTAGTTACAACAAAACGATTCGTTGATGAAAAAACTATGTTAAAGGGTTCCTACACACTAAACATGTAAATAATTGACCCCAATTACACGTACAGCTACAAAAATGAATTTGATCATTCCCATTTATACCAGAATTTGAAATGGCGTTGTGAACTACAAAGATTGTGATGACGCAATATACTCTCTCTCTCTCTCTCTCTCTCTCTCTCTCTCTCTCTCTCTCTCTCTCTCAATCTTGAACGTACATATATACATACAGTCGAACCTGCCTTAAAGGTCAACTTTTTATAAGGGACACTTGTTTTTAAAGGCCACTAAAATTATATTCCAATTGCTCTTTATCCATATATATTACAAACCTGCATATAAGGGCAACTTTTATTGGTTCCCTTCGTTGACCTTTATAGACAGGTTTGACTGTATATATGTTTTTGTATTTAAATTTTAAACTATTGTTACAATAGGTTTTGAAGTCACAAAACTCTGTATGTCACGACTCTGAAATGGCTAAATGAACTTTGGAGAAACTTGTTGAAAACACTGTCAATTAAATTTTATGAAAGAAATATAAAAAAATCGTGTTACAAATCATTTATCCAGTTTTTTATTTTTAACATTTTCTGTTTCACTGAACAATTATCAGACCTAGAAGTAAGGATTTGACAAGTAAGGATTTAAACAAATGTTTAAGCGGAGATAAAAATCTCGCTGCTTGTACGTTATTACATAACCATAAAAAACATACATACAAATTACTTGCTAAATTTTTTAGCTTGAAATATAATTCTTTTACAGTTAAAGATTTTATTGAAATGTGCTGACAATAAGATCATGGCTTCTGAAAAAATGTCATAAATTCCGCCCGACATTCGTTTCCCACGTTTTTGTACATGGAGCACTAACAAAGGAACTAAGTCTACATATGTGTGTTAGCATGTAATTCGTTAGAATAAATACAAACACATAGAGCTATAGTGCTTGTAACACGTCTTAACTCTGAGGATATTGATACGGGCGTTCTGTTTTGTCAACATTGACCTGTCCGCTTGACCTTTATATTAATTACATGTACATGCATTTAATACGTACCAGGCCCCAGTTTCTCGTTTCTCCATCATTCCTTAGCTAAGATTTTCTCTAACTTAAACTTAGCAACTTTTGTTTTTTTTTTTTTTTTTTTTTTTTTTTTTTTTTTTGAAAATACTGATGAATATTTCTGTCCAAACTAAACAAACTAAATGCAAATATTTTATTCTAGAAATTATCTTAAAATTGACACCTTAAAATTCCTGAATATCTTGAAAGTTAACAAAATTATTAAGATTTGAAAATTTGCAAGATTTAAGTGAAGAAAAATCTTAGCTAAGAAATGATTGTGAAACAGAGACCAGTACGTTTCTGCATAGCTATCACGGATGTTTAACTCGTATGACTATGTCCATCTCTCCTTGTCGAGATTTGGGCCAGATATCTTTCTTCTCAAAGAATCTCTGTTGGCAGCTATTTTAGCAGCTTCGTTCCATGTCCTAAGTCCAAGATCCGATCTTTCCCTTTCAACATTTTGGGCCAGGTCTCCTTCGGTCGCCCTCTTCTTCTCTTTCCTTCTGCTGGTGTCCATTGCAAAGCAATCCTTGGATGCTCATCTGTCTTCTGTCTTAATATGTGTCCAATCCATTTCCACCTCCGATGTTTAACAAGCTCGCTTATCTTTTTTATTTGTGTTCTTTCTCTGAGTTCCTTATTTGTAATTTTGACAGGCCAGTATATTCTAAGGATTCTACTTAAGCATTTGTGGTGGAAAGTGTCCATGGGAAAGTAAACGTGCATTGTGATAATCCTAACACTACTCATGCATTTGGTGGATTATCATTTTATGAATATTCTTAATGAAAGGTCAAGCGGACAGGTCAATGTTGTTTGACTATACAATGGTTACTATTGTGTGTTTGTCACTTACACACTGAAATTTAGAACAAAAATGATTTAATGCGTTTGAACAACAAGTGGAAAGTTAATCTTGATTTTAATCAACAATACATGATTATGTACTGTTACTGGTACTGTTATGGTTTTAAGATCGCTACTCTGAGTCAAAATTACAGATCTGCAATACTGATATTCCGCCTTCAGTAATTTTAAAATGCCAAGTAAAACAATGGCCTTCATTTTGAATGTATTGATGTTTTTTTGTTTAAAAACATTTCACTACAGGAACACATCTCAAAACAAACGATTTTTTGGTCATTTAGGTCATTTGTTTGATCATTATAATATTGATAATAAGTATGCTTACCCTAGATATATTTCACGTCCAATAGTTCATGTGCCTTTCATTTTCATTTTTAATTTGATTACACACGTGGTGGGTGTAGCTAGCTAAACAAAATTCGAAGGTGCTTGTTTCCCACAAAGGGAAATGTACACAAAGAAGCAATCTGCTTACAAATAAATTGTTGATACAGAAATTTTGCAAACCTAGGCTTATAAAGGTCCTCAAAAATGTTTATTGATAAGTATGGTGTCCCTGTATCCAAATTTATCCTAGGCATATTTGACATCCCATAGTTCCATGCTCCTTGCATACTCTATTTTTTCACGCGTGACAGGTGTTTGTACTTCCGGATCTATTAGTCTCATTTCACTGGTGGAACATCACGTATGGAACTTAATTTGTCAGTTTTTACTTTGCTTTGGGATTGTTATTTGAACATGAATCGTTATGTTTATGTTTATGTTTGAATTATACATGTATATATAATGGTATGTTAAAGGACATAACGAAATAAATAACTTATCCCTTAGTTTTATACAGTCCAACCTGCCTTAAATGCCACCTCTATATAAGAGCCACCTGCTTATAAAGGCCGGTAGAATTGTATCCCAATTGTTCTTTATTCATATTATTTGAACTTGTATATAAAGGCCACCTGCCCATAAAGGCCACTTTTAGTGGTTCCCTTGGGTGGCCTTTATAGACAGGTTTGACTGTATAGTAATTGTTGCTGTTCTTTGGGTTCTTAGGGGTTACCTTTTTGCATAATTCTTCATTTTTTGTTGTTTGCTCCCAGTTTTACCTTCCATTACTTAGAAGGATCAAATAGATTAACATGATACTGTTATAAGGTGTGCTAACGTGGTTTTTATCTTGTTTTAAAGGATTACCTTTTCGTGAGTATCTTCATGTCTTTTGTACATTACATGATCCATTTTGTAAGGTCACGTGTATAACATCCATCCAATCATGTTTCCTCTTACCTTTTAAGCTATATATTGAATATCGCTTGCGTGCTTACAAAAAGAACATTCAGATTATGTACTGTTTAGATGCTTGCATCAGATAAAGATACAAATTAATGAAATTAAATGCCGGAAAATGAAATTTAACAACAATATTTAGAGTTGATATCTCAATGAAATCAGTAATCTTAGTTGGTATTAGAGTAATGAAGTGTCATCAGGATGCTGTAAGAAGATTAAAATGTTAAATGATATGAAATGAATCATTTTTTTCAATTATAATCTAATACCTTTTAAATTTTTTATTTTTGAAATTGATAAGAGAATGACTGTGCATGATACGCACAAAATGTCAGGACCGCAGTGAATATCACGTGATCCGATTTCAACTTTGATTTAAACTTCATATTTGAAATTTTGATAAAATCTGACATTGTTAGCTATAATGTATATAATTCTTAAAGCCGATATATAATTACTTGTGGTTTGTCAAGTTTTGTGATACCACATTAAATTTTGATAACATTATAGACTTTGATTTAAATGTTTATCCTATAGATACAGACATATCGCATTGTTGTGGTGTATAAACGTGAAAGATTGAAATTAAGATATAGTCCGATGCTAATCATTGCATTTCCATAATGCCGAGTCTTCAGTAAATAGTATTTCGTCAAGAATCATTGTTCTTAATCTGCCAGTTAATATCGGCAACGAAAACCGGCGGCAAATCGACAAAAGCCATTAATGTTCACCAGAAATCGATGGAATATCGACAATTCTCGTTTATAGTCGTTTTATAACAACACCAGATTATTCTCGCTAGAAATCGATGGAGAATATTGATGATTCGCGTTTGTAATCGTTGTATATCGATGACACAACGACAACACCCGATTATTCTTGCTAGAAATCGATGGAATGTCGGTATTTTTCGTTTATAATAGTTGTAAATCGACATAGCGACTACACTCGATTATTCTTTCAAAACAATTGAGGTATACCGTTGATTCTATATCGTTAGATACATCTGAAAAATTAAATTAGAGCTGTCGATTTATTAATAAAATTTGATGAGGTGTCGTGTTATCTCAATTATTCTCGCTAAAATTAATTTGAGCTGTCTTTTAAATTATAATGCTATAGTTTAGACTGAATACTTCTTTTTTCTACGGTATTCAAAATGAATATGTCGGTGTCTATGTAAATCATATTTGAAGTGAAATATTGGCATTAAAGTGGAAATTTATCCATGTAAGTAAGCGCAAGCCGAAATAATCAACCCATCGGATCAGATTCTCCTATCGTATATAGGTATTCATAATTGATTTGTAAAATCTAATAAATTTATCTTTTAAAACCAATTCTTATATTAATTATATTTGCAATCAAACCCTAATACACTGATACTTAGCAGTATGTGGGAGGTCGTGGATTCGAACTCCGGCCTGGTCTGACCAAGACTTGAAAAAATGTAGCGATTGTTCTTTCGTCGCCAAGCACTCGGCATTTATAAATGAAAGTCGCGATCTCCTTCGGAAAATAGCCTTTAAACCGATGTCCCGTGTTACGACAGGCGTCGCACTTTTAAAGAACCCTTCCTAACAGGTTACGTCTCGATGCAAGTTAAATATTTTTGACTGGGACCTTAAACACCATTCCTTTAGGTCCTATATTGAACTATGTCCTAAGTTGTAACTTCTATAATACTGTCTCCAAGGCGAGTTCACATAATTAGACAGGGTTAATAGTTACGCATGAATGCAATGAAGTTGTTGTTATTTTACCAAGATGGCAAATGCAAAAGGTACTTAGAATTGCTGTTTCACAGTTGTTTGTTTAACATCTAAATTATTTTAAACAAGCCATAAAGAGGAGGAATCATACTGTTCGCAACAAACAAAACTTTTGAGGCAACATTAATAGCCTGTGTATTGCCCTGAGCGCACTACAAAGGTCAAAATTTCTGCCACTTCACCTATAGCTGGTAAAATATTCTTGACTGGAACGTAAAACCCAATTCAATAAATTCCTAATATTGAACATTTGTCTTATACCAATCTCCAAGCCTTAAAGGCGAGTCCACATTGGAGAGGGTTAATAGTTGGGTATAAAAGCAATAAAATTATTGATACTCTTTGTATAAGCAGTTGTATGGAAAATGTAACTAACGTTCTTCATATTGCAGTTTAATACTCGTAGTTGTTTGCTAAACATATAAATTATTTTAAAAATCCGTTTTTGCACAATGAGAATGATAAATTTTACAGTTAGACGCGAGTTTTGTTATTCTTAACAGCAGTCCAAATGATCTGCAGAACATTTTTGATAAATTGCTGAACAAGCTATAAAAATTAGGAACCATACTGTTCGCAACAAACAAAGTTTTTTGGTGCAAAAATACATAGAAAAATGGTATAACAAACCCTGGAAGGAAAACATATTCCACGATATCTTAAAGTAGACATAATGTTCATAAAAAATGAGAGAAAAAGTGAGTCAATCGTAAATCTTCAAAAGAGAATTTCCTCTACGGTAGTGGTAAACGTAATAAAACCGCTGTGTATATCAGATATCGTTAGTAGATTAAATTAGAGATTATACGACGAGGGTTATTTTTACATGTGTGTTTTACTCTTAATATAGAAAATACCATTTACATGTTTAGTCTCCCTGTACAGAAAAACGTGTTGCACGTTCATGCATAATCCATTTTACCATGTGTGATATAATAAAATAATTCGTTAAAATATGTATAAACTTGATGATGCTGACAAAACCATTTAATGTCTACTTTTGAAGATGTATACACGTGAAACATGTTTGAAATGCCAATCTTCATTGCATTAAGTACAGTTGCGGTTTGTCAATATGTGATGTAGAATGTAAAAGTCTATAGTCCTTGAAAAAGGATACACAGCGATCAATTATGCAAAGACCACTGGTCATAATCACCGGTCGGACTATTAATAATAGATTTAGTCTAAAATAGCAGTTATATGACTCGTAACCAACCAAAAAATTTGCAACAAGGTGTCCATAAAAAGACATGTTGATAAGTCAAAAATAAGTCTTACTTTGCTAAACAAGGAACCAAAAAACTCAACATGTATGTGCTAACCGTATGTATGTAAGAATTTATTTTTTGTCTACCCTTTTTCAAATTTGACACTTAAGCCAACTGAAGTGAACAAAATAAGGTGGTCCTAACGGTCAACTCGATCATCGTGTTTATAGCCAAGTGACCAGATAAAGGGGGAGACCAGATCATATATTGATAAGTGGTTTTCAAAGGGGAAAACGCAAATATTTGAAACGTTTCGTTAATAATTTAAGCGATATTTATGATAATATTATTATATTCGAAGTTCCTTTTAAGTTGACAATAATTTTATTTCTTTTTCACATTATTGATTTACTAGGTTGTTGTGACCTTTTTGGTCGACAGTATCTGGCCCCGGTTTCACAATCATTCCTTAGCTAAGATTTTCCTTAACTTAAATTTAGGAAATTTTTGTAATCTTTTTTTGGAACTACTGATGAATATGTTTGTCAAAACTAAATTCATATCTTTTAATCTAGAAGTGATCTTAAAAATGACACCTTAAATTCCTCAATATCTTCAAAATTAACAGAATTATAAAGATTTAAAGTTTTGCAAGATTTAAGTTAAGGAAAATGTTAGCTAAGATATGATTGTGAAACCGGGGCCTGCCTTGCTTATAAACTCGTGCTCAGATAATTCGAATTGGCACTTGGATATATCTTTAAAGTTTCATTTACCGGAACTTACTTGCGTAGTTGACTGGGTTCAAGATACAATCAAATTTGTTTTAAACACTACCTTTGTATTAAAACCATTTGTTCATAAAGGCCAGTAAATATTGTTTTTATTTCGTATGTTGTATGCGAACCTGTAAATATAAATCACCTGTTCATAAAGACCGGCAAATCTTGTTCGTATTTCTTCCGTTGTATGTGGACCTGTTTATAAAACCTCCTGCTCATAAAAACCAGCAGAGATTCTTATTTCATCTTTAACTGTACCATTTGGACCTATATATTAAACATCTGTTCATAAAGGCATTTGATATGCTTCTTGGGTGGTCTTATCAAGCAGGTGTGACTGTACAACGTCTTACATTAGCTGCAATGTTCAATCATTCGTGAATGTATGTTTCAAGTCAGGTTACATAACAAAATAAAATAGTCATGGCATTTAAGTTTGTTCTTGAAGAATTAAAGAACCTACAATATCCAATATATACAGTAAATATACAGTACATACTAAGCTCAGAAAATTAATGCCGAACCTGTAGCTCATCCCGCCCCCTCGTTAACTATACCTCGGCACCTGCTGTCTATAAATCCCTCTGCAGATTTAGGTCACTAGCTATCCATATCTTGGTCATTTAAGTTTTGACTCCTTTTCTTTAGTTCAATGTTAAATTCTTGACAGGTCTGTACTGTATATCAAACCTATTTTACATGGTTGAATGCTTGTGCCTTATTTGTCCTGTTGGAGTTACAATGACAAGCTCCAACTACATTGAATTATGCCATCTCTATCACGCTGATATCATAGGGGCAATTTGTTTTTTTTTCAACTGAGAATTGTTTGGTTGATTGATTGGACAACATTCTACGTGCCAGTCAAGAATATTTCAATGATAGTGAGACGTCACCAGCAGTGAAGTGGCAGAAATTTTGACTTTTGCAGTGCGCTCTGAAAAAAGCAATGACGGGGGGGGGGGGGGGGCTGAATGGTATCTCACCTGTCGTAAAATGGAGTATCGGTTTTAAATGTCTCTTCTGAAAGAACTTGAAAGTTACCAACTTGTTGTAATTAGGAGAACGACAAACATTTCAACATTCCAATCTGCCTTAAAGGTCATTTCTATAAAAGGTCACCCCATAAAGGACAGTAAAATTTATCTCATCTATCTTTTATTCATTTTATTTAAACCTGCATATAAGATCCACCTGCTCCCATTGGCCAATTTTATTGCTTCCCTTGGATGACCTTTATAGACAGGTTTGACTGTACGGCAGCTTCTGAGAATAATTTAGATTCATCAAAGTATACTTCCTTGTACTAATACTTAAGAATGAAATATCTAAATAAATGTAGATTATCACAGTAGATACAGTGACCCCCATCTTGTTAGGTTACAAGATAAGATACGAGGAAAATAATTACTAGATGTATTATTTATAAACAGATGTTTGTTATGTTTTACGTTTGTTTCGACACGTGCAAATTACATCAATTATATGCAATGGAAACATAAAAACGGCGAAATAGTTGAAAACAATAATTATTATTTAATTTCACGCATTTTAGTTAAAACAATTAGAACAGTTTGGATGCTGAAAATTGTTTCTATTAAAACTTCTTGGTACTGGTATGCCATATGTACATACATTCCCCTGTCGGTTTTTTTTCCTTCAAGCGTTTGATTTTTTGCAACTCGCTGACAATTTAACTTCATTCCAATTGCCATTTTTACATTTGAAATGCAGGATTTTGCTGCAATGTTTTACACATGGTTTAGGAATGCATACCATTTAGAGATTAACATGAAACCATGTCTTTAAGTTTCAGTAACCGAATTCAGTTACAACTAATGTAGCATACACTGTTTTCAGTAACGTATACATTTGTTTGGACAGCTGATATATGCAACTCACTTTGCTGTCATATTTTAGACATATTATCTAAAGACATTAAGAATTTGTAATTGTTGTCACAATTTTTAGTTTAAGAATATTTCATTATAGATTGTTTACTGAGAGTTTTGCTAGAAGGGCATTGTGTCTAAATGTAAGTGTCTCATTTGACATTGTTGGTTAAACGATCACTGTTCGGGGATAGCATGGCTTGAAAAGAATTGTCATAAAACAGAATTAGTAGTTGAGTGCAGGCTATTAACTCATTGACCTGTCCGCTTGACCTTTCATTTAAATATTTGTTGTGGATCAATACATTAATTTGTAAGGATTTTGTGTGTCTTTAAAGATTTTCGTCTTAATCTTGAGCAATGTTTATTTCATAGAGTAAACATGAACATTCTGTATGTTTTAACTAATATGCTATCCATGTATTGGTTGGATTCTCCTATATGGCTATTCCTAATGAAAGGTAAAATGTACAGGTCAATGTTGTTTGCCTGTATCAATACAAATTGTTCAGTTAATTACTAACAATTGTTAATTATTAACAAGAATCAATTGTTATTAATTAATTGTAATTGGGATGATAACAGTTTCTTTGGCCACAATTTACCAATCAGCGTTTGAGTGTTAAAATCAATAAATCTTGGTTTCATATTAAGATACAAGGAGATTGTTAAGTCATAATTGATTTCTATATCCACAATGTCAGCTTTACTTTTCTTTACTTTACTTTAACTTTATTTAGTAAACCTTAGGTGTGTATCGGTGCATTTGAATCTTTGCACTGTGGTGCAATGTCAGCCATATTGCACTATGCTACGTAGCTTTAACAATGATTGACAGTGTAGTGTGTATTATGCATATGTCTGCCTTGTACTTGTGTGCACTCAAGACAACTTTTAGGTGCTAGCTTACCGAGACAGCAGTTGTAGAATGTATTGTCCCACCAGTCCATTATCTTGACACTAAGTAAGTCAGCAGCAATGTAAAATAAAGTAACTTGCTTAAGGTTACAACATGCCCCCGTCGGGATTCGAACTCACAACCCTTGGGTCTTGAGTCCGACGTTCTACTAATTGAGCTACATGCTTCCATGAAGTTGTATGCAAACTCTCAACGTCTGTAACATCATTAGTTATAGCATAAAGACAAACTATATTTGATTAAAAAACCTCAAAGCTACAAACAAAATTAATGTCATGTGGTTTCTGTTACAAAGTAATAACACGAAGTTTAATGTGTAAACAGTATCACTTCTAGTGAACTTTCGACTGTCAAACCAAATTGCGGTTTTTTATTTCAAAACCGAAGCCATTTTTACATATAAAAACGTGTATTCACAGATAGCCCCTACTGTGCTAATTAAGTTGTTTTATTACTCGTCCATAGCACGTCATGCCAGATTTAAGCATTTTTTCAAAATTACAAAATGCTTATTTACTTCCTGTATTTTTAACACGTTGGGTTCTTCACTTACTGGAATGTGTATTATGTTTATTGTTTTTGCCGTCAGCGAGTAATCTAGACTTCTCATATTTAAAATCTAGTGACAAAGCAAAGCAATCATCAAGTGGCATCTCTTGTTTCTTAAAAAATAATAATTAACCCTTTTACCGCCACTCCTCAAAAATACTTGCATTGTCGATGGTAATGTTTTTTTCAAATTTCGAATGCATTATTAAAACATATTTTAATACTTTGAATACAAGTAGTTTGGCCTATAAACAATACAGCCAAACGTGTCTACAAAGGCCACATAAGAGAAACATTAAAGGTGGCCTTTCTGGACAGGTGGCGCTTTATATACAGATAGTAATAACGTTAACATAACTAAAGAGTAATTAGGACAATATTTTACTGACCTTTAAAGGCAGGTGGTCCTTATACACAGGTAGCCTTAAAGGCAGGTGGTCCTTATGCACAGGTAGCCTTAAAGGCAAGTTTGACTATTAATGTATTGTGGATTATTGAAATGTAGAATGGTCTTCAATCAAACTGTTTACTAGTTTCTTTGCCATTTTTTCCCAACGACTTCCAAATCAGAGAGATATATTCACTTTCTTGGTGGAAGTTCACGTACCAGTTTCAAAGTTTTTTCTTTGCTTTAGGATTGTGATTTGAACATGGATTAGCATGTTTGTTTTTGATTTAGCCTTACGTATGCCAAAGTGGGACTTCTGCGAGTGTTTTACAGTGTCAGATTACGTATCAATTGAGTTTTAATTTCAAAATTGTACCAATCACCCAGTGCTCTTGCCGTACAGTACAGGCCAGTCGACAGTTTAATACTCAGCTAAAAGTCTTTTAACCCTTGGTCAGCTATACCTTAGCTTTTTAGGCAGCTACTCTTTTTGTCTCGGAAACAGATTGGCCACTAGTTATCCATATCTCGGTCACTCGAAGTGGCTAGCGAGTCCGTTTAACTTTTCGACAGGTCTGTATCTGTATTGTATATATTTCTCCAAGGTTCTCTGGTTCCTCAAACATCCAAGAACTGAGGTACCGTCGTAGTACACCATTGAAACTAACCGCACTTTTTTATACATCAAAGCTCAACTAACAAGAGAACTCGTACTTGTTAATAAATCATAGCAAGTGTTTAGTAAAGTAAATTTTACGAGTTGTTTGCAGAGTCAGGGAAAACATAAACATGTTGTTTTTATCTTGTTTTTGGTAAGTTTTATTGGCTCTCAGGATGTGGTCATAATTCATCATCTGTTCGAGTCGGTCGCTCGGTCATTGTGTAGTAATTGGAATATTTCGTAAATAGGTCAACTACCGTTAGGAATTTTTTTTTCGAAACAGATTGGGTATGGCCCTTATAGCTCGAAAATAAAATTGACGTCTAAAATTTGGCGTGTAAGATTTTTAATATTGTGTGTTATAAAGTGAATTTTAACCATTGTGACAGTGTTGCGAAATTTTTAGATAAGGGCCTCTGTGGCTAAGTGGTCTTATCAAAAACAAACATACTAGTCCATGTCCAAATTACAATCCAGAAGCAAAGTATAAACTTTGGAACTGACAAGTAGGGTAGACACGTGAACTTCCACCAGGGAAGTGAGACCGGGTGCTCCGGATAAGCGCACTTATGAATCACAGTGACTCTCACCGCTGATGTTCGAATCACACTTGGAACAGATCTTAGTGTGAGAAAGTTTGTCACTTTACTCATCAAAGGTCGTTGGTTTTCCTCGGGCATTCCGATTTCCTCTGCCATTCCTGAACTGACCTGCTTCATATGAGTTAAAACATATTGACTGGGGCGTAAACATCATTCAAAAAAGAAATTCTAGTGCTCGGTCATTGAACCTGAAAAATTGTTAAATGCTTGTTTGTGTCTACCAGTTTTGTAAACAAAATGAATATCAAAACTGGCGTTGGATTATTTTTATCTAACTCTTATATAATTCCAGATAAAATGCTGATTGACAGAGAATAATTACTTTCTACAGTTTCACTTTAACCATTTAATCTCACTAATGCATCTTAAAATATACATGTTTTATCTTAACCAGAAAGTATTTAATAATTCCTAAATGCTACGTCTGATAGCCCCACCTTTCTCATCAAGTATGTGTGATAGCTAAGATTTTCTAAATGCACTTAAACGACCCCATCCTTGGATAATATTTTGTTACATTTTGACCACTTTCTTGTCTAAGGCTGGAAAAAGTTCTATAATCAGTGGTCTCCCGCTAGTTTTTATTACACAGGTGGCTGTGGTAGTTAGCTAAACAGGAGGTGCTACTCTTCCGGAGCACCCGGCCTCACTTCCCTGATGGATGTTCACCTGTTTAACCTAATTTTCAAGTTTTCAATTTTTACTTTGCTTTGGAATTGTGGTTTGGACATGGATTGGTATGTTTGTTTTACATTGCTTTGGAATTGTGGTTTAGACATGGATTGGTATGTTTGTTTTTACTTTACTTTGGAATTGTGGTTTGGACATGGATTGGTATGTTTGTTTTACATTGCTTTGGGATTGGTATTTAGACATGGATTGGTATGTTTGTTTAACTTTGCTTTGGAATTGTGGTTTGGACATGGATTGGTATGTTTGTTTTACATTGCTTTGGGATTGGGATTTAGACATGGATTGGTATGTTTGTTTTTACTTTGCTTTGGGATTGTGGTTTGGACATGGATTGGTATGTTTGTTTTTACATTGCTTTGGGATTGTGGTTTGGTCATGGATTGGAATGTTTGTTTTACTTTGCTTTGGGATTGTAATTTATACATGGACTGGTATGTTTGTATTTACTTTGCTTTGGAATTGTGGTTTTGACATTGAATGGTATGTTTGTTTTTACATTGCTTTGGGATTGTGGTTTGGTCATGGATTGGAATGTTTGTTTTACTTTGCTTTGGGATTGTAATGTATACATGGACTGGTATGTTTGTATTTACTTTGCTTTGGGATTGTGATTTGGAAATGGATTGGAATGTTTGTTTTTACTTTGCTTTGGGATTGTGGGTTTGACATTGAATGGTATGGGTTTTTTTTCTTCTTTTGTTTTTCTTTTGGGATTGCTGTCTTGACATTGAATAGTCAGTTTGTTTTTGAATGACTATTAACAAGTTCATCCGAGTTGTGTTGCGTTATATTACATTAATATATGTTAGCATTGTAAATTAAATTTTCAGCTGAACTGCTTGAATATAGTTAGGTACATCACTTATACATTTCTATAACCCTTCATTAAAATAGTATGTATTTTTTCTTTACAGAAATACAGAGTGAAAGACCATGTCAAAATGTTCGTCCGGGAGATGATGATTTATCAGGTAAACAAAGTAAATTTTTTACGGATTTTTCATTTATATACACATTTGAACATTAATGATGACCAGATAGTTTTTTGTTAATTAATATTTTATCTATTTTATCAATAAGTAAACATCTTAGCTCTCTCCATCTTTAAAACAAACACGATATGTTTTCAGTTTCTTCTAGTTCTAAAATCATGAGTTATATTAATGTTATTGGGCTTCACTAGCGAATTACAGTTTACAATTGCGAGAGTATTGTTTCCAATGTGTATGAAACCGGAAGATATGACGTTTTCCCGAACAAAAGTATTGTTCATGTAGTATTTTTATAAACCCCATTCTTGTTATCCTCGTTTTTCGAAGAAAAGGATGTTTTATCGGTTCTTGTCTTATCTTTTTCAATTAAAAACAAAATATCCAGTTCAGTTAATAGCTGTAAATTAAAGTTTATGTACTATATAACTTTAAGTTTATTGTAATCGATATTTGAAGGAAACCAGGATGAAGGTAATGTTTATAAGTTACTTTTTAGCTTTTAATTATTTTCTTTTGATTTTAATGATTTTCATTTGGCTTCTAAATTAATTTCTGATCAAGTAACCATGGTATACAGTATCTATATAGAGATTCAGACTGACGGGGTCATAAGTATCACATCAAGGTATGTTTCGAATTGGGGGGTCGTCCTTAATAAGATGGCGATACTGTGATAATATTATACTACGATAGTCATGTGCTACTTTTGAATGCAATTTTTTATATAAAAATCAAAAAGTAGCACATGACACCATGTATGACTTTTCTTCAGTGATAACCTATCATTTATTTATTTTAATATTGGCTTTGGAGAAAACATTATTTAATTTTTAACACTTGCGTTTAATATTTAACACGTGGTTTAATGGCGATCACGACTCATTATACACACACACACACGAGGCAATGCAGTCTTCAAGGAACGTATTTAGTCCAATTTTTAATTTAAACACGAAATTAAGTACAACGGAATAGGAACGGGTTCTATTTGGTTGGTAAATTAAGTTTTCAATTATATTTTTGAAATATCACGCGGATTTTACACTTTCAAATTATCTAACCTTAAGCAGCTTCATAAAGGACCGCCGCCAGGAGTCATTTTTGACATGTGTTTTATTTTTTAGCATCTTTTCTTTCAAGTTTATAATTTTGCTTTATAACTCAATTAAATTTTATAACGTTCGACTAGTTGTTTAATAATGATAAATGCTTATTTTACATATGTAGTATATTATAATAACAAACATAATACATTGGGTTCCCATAAGCCAGTGCAGTTACACTAAATACCTCACTTTTATCGTGTAATGATGGTTAGTTGGCGCCTCACTTGCATTAAACAAACTTAACCAATGAATCAAGCAATATAGTCATAAAGTTTCCAAATTAGTTTTATAGGTGGTTTTTTTCTTCAATTCATTCAGGAAGAAAGTTCAGTAGAGCACTCGCGTGCATCTTATCTCCTGCCTGTAAAACGAACCTGTTTAATCAATTCTAATTAGTTATCATATTCTGAATTAGATATATCCATCTGATTGATTGATGGATGGATGGGTTATTGATTGATTGATTGATTGATTGATTGATTGATTGATTGATTGATTGATTGATTGATTGATTGATTGATTGATTGATTGATTGATTGATTGATTGATTGATTGATGAGACGTTGTTAGCTATAGGTGAAGTGGCTGAATCTTTATCTTTGCATTGCACTCAGGCCAGTGTGCAGGAAGAGTTCTTTATTGTGACACGGGGCATTGGTTAAAGTCTTTTACAAAGCTCCTTGTGACTTTTATACTGAAATGCCAAATGCTTGACGAAAGAACAATCGCTACCTATTTTCAAGTCTTGGTTAGACCCGGCCAGGGTTCGAAACTACGACCTCCCACATACGGATCGAGCATACTACCATCTGAGCTACTAGTGACAACAGCAATGAAAATGGTTTTGTTATTTAAAGAGCGTATGCAAGCAAGAACACAACATCATAAAATTTTAACAGACAAACAAGACAAGAAAAGCGAAACATGTATTAAAACTACTGATTATAAAACTTGTCTTTGTATTAAATGACATAATAATGTGCAACAGTTTGATAATAGTACTATAAGACAGCACCGAACTATCTATGTATAACTATATAATAGTTAATATATGAGGGTATCGAACTACCTTTGTATGATTATAAAGCAATTACTACAGAGGTATTATTGAATCACCTCATGTTTTATTAAGTGATGCATTTGGGAAACTAAACAAAATATGTATATAAAGTAGAGCCTTCTCTTAAGAGACAAATACACTACTAACCCAAATGACCAGACGGACGGATGGACATGCAACAAATCGTCTCATGCTGGTATACATGTGTGTCAAGATGGATCAAAATCCATCTATTGATATGGAAGACATCGAAGACAGGATCTAAGGGACGTTCGAACGACCAGACGGACGGAAGGACGGACAAGTGGACATGTTGATTACCACTGCGGTAGCTTAGTTGGTAGAGTGCTCGCTCCGTAAGTGGGAGGTCGTGGGTTCGAACCCCGGCCGGGTCTGAGCCAAGACTTGAAAGTGGGTAGTGACTGTTCTTTCGCCAAGCACTCGGCATTACGAAATGAAAGTCACGGTTCTTTCGAATAGGAACTTAAAATAAACGAGGTCCCGTGTCACGGTGGGCTTGGCACGCAACGCACAGGCGAAATTTCTGCAATTTCGCCTATAGCTGGCGACGTCTCGATATAAGTGAAATATTCTTGACTGGGACGTTAAACACCATTACTTAACTCAACTCTCCTATATATACCTCCTGCACTTCGTTTGCGTGGGGTATAAATATATAAAGTGATTGTATTAATTAAGAAGACTAACGTATCTTAATTGCCTTCCTATCTATCGTCCCTCATGCCTGTATTTCTTTAGTTTTAACCACTTTGCTGTTTTTTCTCTTATTTTATTGCAGTGTTGTTTTATGTAGATATGTATGCCCGTGTTTGTGCTGAAACACGAGTTTCTTCAATCGATTGCTGTGGAATCACTCTTTGTGTATTTACTTGTTTGAAATACTTGCTATAACGACTAGATGAGTACAAGGCAAATGAACATCTCCAATTAAACCAGTGATTGAAAGTGTTTCGTTTTGCATTTTATTATTAGTTATAGTTTTGGTCCATAAGAATTTTCCACATCCTTCATTTTCAATTATTATTATTATTATTTTTATTATTATTATTATTATTATTATATTATTATTATTATTATTATTATTTATTTTGTTGTTTGTTATTATAATTGTTGTTGTTGTTGTTGTTAATGTATTTTTCAGAAGGCAATGATTCCTATAGCGACAAGTTTGAGTTGCTGTTTGTCCTTTGGTTTGCGGTTTGCTTAGTGTAAATGCTCAGTAACAGATTATTATTATTATTATTATTATTATTATTATTATTATTATTATTATTGTTGTTGTGTTGTTGTTGTTGTTTTGTTGTTTGTTATTATAATTGTTATTGTTGTTGTTAATGTTGTATTTTTTCGGAAGGCAATGATTACTATAGCGACAAGTTTGAGTTGCTGTTTGTCCTTTGGTTTGCGGTTTGCTTAGTGTAAATGTTCAGTAACAGATTGTTATTATTATTATTATTATTATTATTATTATTATTATTATTATATTATTATTATTATTATTATTTTCTAGGTTTTGATTTTATTTCACAATTTAAAATTGACAAGCGTTTAAGAGGCAGACATGCTGGGATAAAGCCAACAGAAGGATCATCAAGATATCAAAAAGCATGGAAAATTCTGAGAAAAGCAAATCCGTTCATCTTTACAAGGTAAAACCTTTAACTTAGCAACCTAAAAAAGAAACAGTTTAGCTTCGAATTCGGGTTTAGTTGGCAAGACCACGAAAGATGCCTCATTCCCTTGTGGAAGATCACATGTTTAACTTAACTTACCAATTTTTTTCAAGTTATTACTTTGCTTTTGGAATTGTGATTTGGACATGAACTGTTATGTATAGGTATTATTGATGCGACCAAGCATCAACTGAATTCATTTTTTTAAAAAAAATCTGTGTATCAGTGTAATTAACAAATTGCCAGAACCATACTAGTTCCCAATATATACAATATTCCAATTGTTATTGTCGTTTAAATAAAATTGATGACGATCTCTGAGTCTAAGGCGTCTTAATTTTCTTTTCATTGGAAATTTTCAGTCAGTTATGACAACACTAACACTAGACAACATGTGAACACATTCCCACAAACGCCATCTTGTTAAAGTTCATAATCTGTTTTATGATAAAGAGCGTATTTGTACATTTTTTGTACATTTTAATTTTTCACATAAATACTACTGATACGGTAGATCAGAGGTAGAGTACTCGCTTTGTATCAGGAAGGTCGTGAGTTCGAACCCCGACTCGGTCTGACAAAGATAAAGGTGGTGATTGTCCTTGCCAAGCACTCGGCATTTATGAAATGAAAGTCACGGGGTCCTTCGGAGGAGACATTACAAACTCACGTCATGGCAGGCATGACACGTTATAAAACGATCCCTGCACATTTTGTTGAGTGCACTGCCAAGGTCAAAACTTCTGCCACTTCACCTGTAGCTGTTGATGTTTCTATACAAGTGAAATATTCTTGTCAGGGATGTAAAACCCTATTCAATCATTTAATCCAGAACTTTCTTATTTAAGTATTTAACTACTGTATTCTTTCTTATTTGCAGTCAAATGTTTCCAAGTGGTTTACCAGAACAGTTTGCTTTTGGTGCTACCTATAAAATGGCCAGTAAAACAAGACAAGGCGTTTGGAATTTACTAGAAATAGCAGACAATAATGGAAACCCTCAATTCTATATAAGATTCGATGGATCAAATAGACAAAAGAAAGAAATATCTATATTTTTCGCAAATTTTCACAATACACCTATGGTATTTGATAGTGAAAAAATACCAAAAGTACGAAAGGTAAGTTTTATATAAAATTATGATTTCAAAATAAACTTTGAGATTCACGATGAATAATTGTCTTACTGTATGTTTGTATTGAATGATCACGGTGTATAACCGTTAGTATACCCTACACTACATGTATAACAAAACATAAAACGCAAATATTCATTTGCCGACTAGCCCGCCGTAGACGATAGCCATGGATTTATTACTATATAAGTTTTATAAATATATAATTACGTGCTCAACAGATGCACCAAAACATTAACATTATACCAATATCCATTGACAATAATCAGATTATACACCTCAGTCTTCGACAATCAGCCATCCAGAAAAAACTCAAACGGTATTTTTATTTTATTTTTTAACCGAAAAGAGAAATCTGTGTCCGAAAGACATGCACATATTGTCTCATGAAGTGATGCTCGGACCTGCACAATAATATCTGACTATTAAAAACATATAAGTGAAATAAATCAATATATAAAATTTGAGTAGTTACCCCGAACACGGGCGGCTAGAGAATGAACAGCAGGCCTACCTGCTCCACGCTTTAAAACACGTGACCATATACTACACTGCCATTGGTCCTTTCAACGGCATCACCCTGTTAACACGTACCGTGTATACATTATTTTCCCGCTATTTGATAAAACGCGGGAAAATACATTTCCTGTCTATCGATAATAATGTATAGTATATATATATGTACAATTGTAAAAAAAAAAATCAATGTCATATGTACCGAAAACCAAAGGCCGAAAATTCCTGTATGACACAACAAACAGAATGGAGTAGACCTTCAGATAGTAAACTGACAAACTTTTTCACATTTGGATCTGTCAGAGAAGGATTTGATCATTGACGGTGAGATCGAAAGGCCCTGTTATTATCTGTTATTATATACATACTGATCAGAAAATATTGTAATTTTATTATGTTAATTATTGTTGTTTTCTATTTTAGGCTTTTAGTAAAGCATGGCATAAAATCCATATAAGTGTAGGAGACAGATTTGTTAAGTTATATCTAGATTGTAAATATATAGAAACATTGCCAATTACACAACAGAGGGCGCCCATTAAAACAGACGGCAAAATGTACATTGGAAGAGAAGTGGAGGGAAAACCAGTCACCGTAAGTGTATCTTCATCTTCTTCTGACCATAATCAACTTAATGTGCTATGCGTGAAAATAGTCGATATTCATACAAGTATAATATGTAGGTATGGTTTTATATAATTTATTAGATTTTATATATTTTAATACGCCATTTTTTAAGTTTTTACTTTAAAAATTAAATAAAATTTTCTCTGACATTACAGTTTTTCTTATTTTATACAAAATATAAATATATAAATTAAATTGGCTTTGAGACTACAAAAATTGAGTGTCTTGTTATTCAATTGTTCCTGATAAATGTAAAATTTAGTTATTGATATTATGAAATTTAAAGGTTTATATTTTTGAATAATCTTTCAACATCTGTCTTAAGTAGTATGTTTGTTTTTAATTTAGGTTTTGTTCAAAGTTAATATTCTGCTTATATTTGTTTTGTAATTTGACTTTGAGTTGCCTTCAACATATTTCTGAAGAAGTCGTTTTGAATCCACTTTTTTCAACAGTACTTCGTTTTTTTTCAGTTTGATTTACAATGGATGGTTATGCACTGTGATCCAAACAAAGCACAAAGAGAGAACTGCAATGAAATACCGGTACGCTTTATTTTTACCATAACCACTATACTGTATATACCACACCCAACATCCTATGAGTAATGGTTAACTGTTGATATTTATCTAGTACCCGACTCTTAGATTAGACATCTTCAACTTTTGACAACTCTTTTTCAAAGGATATATATTAAGATTTTCTAGGATTAAACATTTTGTTTTTCTATTAAACTTCAAAACTCTTATTTAAAACAAGTGGTTAATAATTTAACAGTAGAATGCGTTCTGATTTTTTTTTTTATTTCCAATTTTATTGACAATGTCCATTTTATCAGAAGTAATCAATATATTGTTGCTAGCTTCATCTCAAGATAACTTTTGTTTTAGGAACCGTCTGAGACTTCTGTACGGTTTGCATTCATATCACACAACTTGTAGTTTGTGCACCTGCTGAAATTACAAAATCAGCAAACCTTTTCATAATATCAATTCCTACTTTAGCGAAAAAGGTTCAGCTAGTGATATTCTTAATACAGTCACCTGCAGTGAACCTTTCCAAAATTAAAGTCTTAACTTAGAATACAACCTCCAATTAGAGACTCATATCATTTTCTATTATTTAAACAACTTCTTTCAAAGTAGCTCTCTATTGACACATCGATAATTCTATGCATGTTTTGCATGATTTAGTGGTGGAGGACTTTATATCTTATATTATGTTATCTATTTCTGTAGATGGAACCGGAACCAATGTTTTATGCTCAGGCGCAGGTATGCATTTGTTAGCTTTTTATGCGCATGCGTTATATATCACCACAAATAGTATATCTATTATGTAAATACATCGTAGTATTTTCCTATTATGTAATAATTTGATTAAATTTTGTTTCCTTTGTAACAATTCTTAAATTTTAATATATACTTTGTTCAAAATTTATATTTTAACTGTAACTTTCGTACCGCATGTATTTTAAAATCGTATGACGTAAAGCATCCTGGGTGATGCTTTCATTATTATTTTTTTTTGTTTAATCCAATCAACAATATAAAAAACAGTGTAAAATTTACGAGTTTTATCACGGGAATCTTGTCTCGTCATACAACATCTAAATGCAATTAATGTTCGAGAATCTGCAGTAAAATTCAAGATACAATGTCTTTTAGATAAATAAATCAGTCAATTTACCATAGATAGCAAACTATCAATAAAGATTAAAGTTCAGTGCCGTAAATGACGCATTTATCTTCAGTTTTTCAATCTCTCAATTCTATGAGTAACTGATCAATGTTTCATCTACAGAGGCGGGGTGATTTAGGATGCAGTATCCAATGCCCTCCTGGGCCAAGAGGACTTAATGGAACAATGGTAAGAATGCTTACACTTCCAATTTGGCAGACTTAATAAATGTTTTTTTTTTTTTTTACAAAAGCACGTGTAAATAAATATATTGTTAACAGGACAATCAAAACTGGCGTTTGTGAAGCATTTAAGTAGGTCCATTCCACAAATCGCGCAAAATTGTTCACACTATTTTGGACCGAATACATTTCAATAAATTAGGATTTTATTCTTTTTATGTTTAACTGGGACACTATAGAAGAATAATTATAGATGTAACAGAAAGATTACATAACTGAAGGGATTAGTGCTGTGACATTGCATTAAATGATCATAAGCTTACTAGTATCTATATCAATGATGTATGTATGTTACAGGCATAAGAGCTCCGCTATGATTCTTCGTTAATATAAGTACAAATATGTTTAATAGTTTGTCTTTGATATATGCATGTACGGTTCAGGGTAATTAAAATGTCATACACTTGTATATAGGTTACATATGTACATCCTTAACCGTTTTATTTAGTGATTAAGGATTTTTGCTGATATGAGTTAAAAGTCTCGCTCAGAGTACCCTTCCGGGGCACCCGGACTCACTTTCCTTGTGGAAGTTTACGTGTTCAACCTATATGTCTACTTCAAAGTTTTTACTTTACTTTTACTTTATGATGATTTGAAAATGGATTTGTGTGTTCGTTTTTTAGTTTGATTGCTCATCTTTCTTATCTGAATATTTTGGTTGTTTAGGGGCCACCAGGACCACCCGGAAGACCTGGCATAAATGGTTTAGATGGTGAAAGAGGTGAAAGGGGTCTACCAGGACTACGAGGTCCACCTGGAGAAGATGGCGTTGACGTAAGTTTAATTTCTATTCAAATATAGATTTTTATTAATTTTTCATCTTTCAAAATCTTTGTGTTAACATAATAATGAAATGAATAGTTTTAAAATGTTGTTTGATATGTATTTTTCGTCTCTAAAATGAACAAGAATAATAAAAACGCATATAATTGATTTGTTCAGAAATAATCTTCTTGACATTGTAATAAGTGCAATTTCTATGAAACATCTCCATATGTTTTGATAAAAATAATGAACTGACGAACATGGTAAAAGTAGCGCATATACAAATTTATTATATATAAATTTATTATATAATCTACTCAATAATCCATGTAATACAGTCATACAATAAAAATCGTATTGAATGAGTGTGACGTCATAAAAGCATAAAAGTCATTCCAGTGACGTCACACAATTGACCTAGTTCACAGTTGTTTGTTTCATTTGACACTGTTTGTTGATTTTAATTTAAGCTGATACTTTTGTACTAGAAGATACATTGTATTTAAATTGTAAATGTTTGTTTTGTTTTTGTATCCTGTGGACAGACTATTGTTTACTTTTAATATTTCAGCAGGATTACTTTTGGCGCATGTACATAGTTACGTGAATTTTTTGTGTTTCGGTGAATCAGCTGTTTTCTTATGATGAGAAGACAAGTTTTAAATCTACGAAAAAACAGTTTTTTATGGGATTATATAATAAATAGAATCTTGCATTCGTGTTTATGCAATATTAAATTTATTCAACTCGTTGAATAAATTCAATATTACATAAACACTCATGCAAGATCCTCTATGACTGACATATATCCATCTGCATTTCAGGGGAAACCAGGAATTGTCGGGAAGCCAGGTACTTCAGGAGTACCTGGGGAACGGGGTTTAAGGGGAGAAAGGGGAGAGCAAGGACCAGCTGGAGTACCAGGAAAAGACGTTAGTTAATTTGTCTTTAGACTAATTTTCAGAAAGCAATGACATTCATAATTTCGTTTTGATAGTGGTACATGACCAATGATACAAATTTCATTACATTCACGAGAATTTTGTATATGAAAGGTCTTTATTTAGTAAGGAAAAGACAGAACAAAAATACACAAATACTTAAACGTTAAATAAACCGAAACTACGGTTTACAAAGTAAATAAAATAGTTTTTCATCTTCTTTTTGGTTGGAAAGGTACATCAAAGCAACAAGAGGCATTGGCTTTGCAAGAAGAGGAGAATTGCAAACGAAAATACAAACTAGAAGTATCTCGAATCTTTCATGGTCATTCAGATGTATTAAACTCTATAAACAACAGAGGCAGCTTCGAGACGTTTACATGTAGACTTTCAAATAGAGATATGAAATTGAAACGTAAAATTGAGGAAGATATAATTTAAACAAAACAATGTTGTATAAAAAGTATATGAAAATACATATTTTTTCCCTAATATTTTATATTATAGGGTGAGGACGGTGATCAGGGAGATCCTGGAGTTGAAGGACCTCCTGGATTACAGGTGAGTTTAAACATTTTTTTTTCAAATTTCAAATATATTTATCAAAATATTTCGACAAAGTGCCATCTTTCCTATCTTTGTACAATTCATCTGTTGAAAACCACTCGTTGTAAGCACGTTAGAGCAAAACAACACTTTCCCTGACAGCGGATGCAAGTAATGCTTGAGCAAAAAATAATTAAAAAAGTGAAAAACTAACAAATTTACTTAACATCAAATAATTTGTAATCTGTGAATACGTTAGAACCAACTATTGTAAATGTTAAGCATATATACCGTTTAATATCTATTTCTATCGATGAGACGCGTATTTATTGTTCTTTTTATTCTCAATTTCCATGAGGCACGTGGTGGGTGTAGCTAGCTAAACATGGGGTGCTTACCCCTCCGCAGCACTCGGCCTCACTTCCTTGGTAAAAGTTTACGTGTGTAATCTAATTTGTCAGGTTAATAGTTTTTACGGGATTTTGATTTGGGCATGGATTAGTATGTTTGTTTTTGTTTTCTATAGTATATATGATATCTGCAATTTTCTAATTCAATATAAGCTTTACCTAAATTAAATTATAACACTTGGTGGTACTGATCAATTATACAAATAAAGTTTTAATTTAATTATATTGAATTTAATTTTGATTATTTTAGGGTGAGCAAGGTGAGCCTGGTTTACCTGGAAGAACTGGTGATACCGGACCCCAAGGAGAAAGCGTACGTAGAAACTAATATTTTTTGTTAAATTTGCCATGAACAATATATTCGAAACAAGTATGACTACAATTTAGTTATTAAATGAATTAAATTCGTTTAATTAATTCAATATGCTGTTATGTTAAATTGGACTTTATTAATATAAATAAAATAATGTAGTAATAACTACAGTTTTTAGTTTACACACACAGATATATTATGAGTTTACTAATTTCAGATTCAAGGCCCAGCAGGACCAGAGGGACCAGTAGGTAGCCCTGGACCAGTTGGACCACCTGTAAGTACCCAGAATTTATATCCTTATCCATTTTTACCATGGGCACTGGTAAAACTTCATATAGCCATTTAAAATAGTTATGCATTGGAAAAGAACTTTGACTGAAGGTTGTATATGAACAAATAAATCTTGTTTACCGGGTTGTCTAGCACATGGAGCATTGGGCTCATTTTGTCTCAATAAACGCTTAATCATTATCTGTATAGCAAGTATTTTTTAATAGAACTCGCAGTTTTGGTTTCCTAGAGTAAAATTTGTCTTTAATGTTCTGCAATGTATTTAATATTTACTTTAATTAGCTAATTAGAGGAATAATTCAGTACATTTAATGTTTGCAGCAGTTCTTCATCGTCATTCACTTAAAAGTTTATTAGATTTTACTTTGCCACAAATGACCGATACAAATGTATTTAAAATTTATATATTTGACGTCACATATTTCCATGTTCCTTTCACACAATTTTGATTACACACGTGGCGGGTGTAGCTAGCTAAACAGGAGGTGCTTACCCTTCCGGAGCACCCGGCCTCACTTCCCTGGTGGAAGTTGACGTGTCTAACCTAACTTGTCAGTTCCAAAGTTTTTACTTTGCTTCTGGATTGTGATTCGGAAATGGATAATTATGTTTGTTTTTGATTATAAAATACAGATGTTTGACAAACCAATTGCATACTTACATTTTTTCTGTATTCTTTGTGTTAAGTCCCCTTTCTTAAAAGTATAGTTTCCTTGATTCCTTTACAGATTTTAATTAAATTATCTTGTTAAAAGTGACATTATTTACATTTTTATATAAAAAAGAACAAATAGACGGTTTTGTCGACTGTGCAATTCATCACAAGTCGAACACAGTTGAAAATATTACGGACCGATTTACTACTTAAATATGCTAAACATATGCCAAAAAGATTGAATTGCTTTGTTTCATTTTTTTCAAAACAACAAAAAAGGCAAAATGGAATAAGTTATATTTTCTAGTTATATTTTTATATAATATTATTTTCAGGGTGTACCAGGAATGAGAGGCCAACAGGGATTACAAGGAGAAAAGGTAATTTTTGTGAAGTTTTTTATTTATTTAACAAGGGTAAACGTCCTACCTACCTGCCGCTAAAATAAGTTGTATTTTTTAAAAATTATATCTTTCCAACACTTTTAGAACATGCATATCGCTGCGGAACAAAAATATGAAAAATATTAAAGTAAAATCAATTTAATACAAGTTTCATGTTAAATGTATTATTTGTCACATTTTTTGTCTCGATTTTCAGGTATATTTAATTTAACTGGTTTTATGAGTAATCTTATTGTTATATTTAGTCTCTTTATATAAAAAAAATGTTGAAATTTTCAGTCTTTTATTTAACTCTGGGTAAATCATTTTTCGGCACAAATTATGAATGAATTACTAATAATATGATGAGCTAAGCTAATTTATCTTATAGACATAAGAGCTATGGGTTATTAAGGCATAATTATTTAAATTCTGTGGTTTGGTCATTTAAAATAAGTTCTAAATGTTGTATCGTGGTACAATTGTTCAATTTTCAATTACATTACCAATATAATGATATCAGCAATTACATGCCAGTTACGAAATATGCTACACCACAATAGAAATTTTGACAGCTTGTCATAATGAGATTATTGAACAAAGGGGAGAATACATTCTAAGTTAGAATGTAGATTTATTCTTGATTACAAAAAATAGGTGGGCTTGTCAAAAGTAGCCTTTATTGAAATCTACGAGATATATTTTTGTAAAATAAACCACAGAGAGATATTGAATGTAAATTGTGTCAATTGATATGATACAAACATAAGCCAATTTTGTTAATTTATTGTAAAGACAATGCATTTTGACACTTTTAGTTATAATTATTTCAAAAGATTTTTTTGGATGAGGTTTTTTTTCAATTTAACTGACTAGACACACGGAGTTTTAAAAGACAAACAATTTATGTCATATTTTGCGAGATCTTCAAAAATAGATAAACAGTTCATCACGCAACTGCTTATTTAAAATCTGTCATTTTTAACTGCTAAGGTATTCACATCATTTAAACCAATTTTTGCAGGTGCTCGTGGCACAATGATACCGTTTAAAATCGTATTATAAGTGTGCCACAATGATAAGAAACATGCTGTCAACATATATCAAAGGTGATAAGAACTACTGCATTTATTTTACCTTATCTCGCTGGTTAATGATCAGGAGGGTTTTGTTTAACAATCAGGGTGTCAATGACTTGCACTCGAGAAATGGACAAAGATATGTTGATATGATGATTAAGCTAGAATTAACTTCTTTCGTGTTTCTTCATTCGTAAATCTGAAATCTTCAAACCGTTAAAACGCCAATGATTTCAGTGTTTATCTTAGATTATAGGTTTATCTTCAGTTTATTGCACGGAAATAAACCCAGTTTGTATTATAATACATATATTCAAAATCGCTATGTGTGTAAAATCTGAAACGTATTTTCAACACATTAAGCCAGGGCAAAGACGTATTTTTCCCCTGTACATTATTCATGAAGTAAGCACATTGTGTGAAAATTAAGATTTAATACTGAGAACGTTAAGCTTGTTTATCAAGCTGTCTTGTGATAACTTTGATCATATTTATAATTATAAAATTAAACAAGTTATCTTTCAACTATTTAAAAATCAAATAAAAAGCTAGTTTGAACATTATATTTTGCATTTTTATAAACGTATTATTTTATTATTTAATTACATATTAATTTAAATCTTGTTGAACCAACCAAAACCGTCCTTGATGGTATCACATTCCAAAATTACAATTGATTGGCGATAAGTCTAACGGCTATTTGGCAAGCTTGATTAAATATGTTAATGAAACCTCCCAAGTTAGGTCAAAACAACCAGCCATTATTGTCAATTCCATTTAGGTGGCTGTCGACAACTGCTTCCGTACTGCTAGATTTTTTCTCTGATTCACATAAAAAATTGTGATTTCACACGCAACACGAGAAAAAAATGTTCTCACATCTTTTGTTGAAATATTGAGTAATTTGAAATTTGCGTGTATTTTAGGTATGATGAGTTAAGATTTTAACACATAATCATCAGTTAGAATTAAAGTACATGTAAAAATTCATTAACTTTGATATACTGATTTTTATTAATAATACAAAACAAAAAGGTAGACCGTATCATATGACTTGTGCTAGAGGTATTGATTGGAATACAAGTATATGATTTAATCAGTTTTCTCATAGGTGTCAAATACCTCCTTAATTAACTGTTGCTTAGACGTTCTAAGATTAAGAGATATAATTCGTTTCTTTATAGAAAAATACAAAAGTACCATAGACGATAAACATCCCTGTCAATTATACTTGCATTACGTGCTTTAAACGCAGCTTCAGTTTCTTTTCATGCAAATCAGATTCATGTAGTTGTCTTTTTGTGTTTCAAGACTATTTTTATCGGCATACTAGACTTTGATTATAATTTTGTGTATTAAGTTTAAGTTAATGAGATTATATAAAATACTTTATCCTAGACAACATGAGCTGTTAAACAAATTTAAATTTTAGCAGTTGAGGATGAAACTGAGGTTGAAAGCATCCATCACGTGTACTTGCTGGTTAGGGAATAAATTGATCGAGTGATAAATCAGTTCAGAATGGTTTGATTCTTTTTCCTCTTTGTTTGGGAAATATAAAGCCATGTCATCT
The DNA here is from genome assembly GCA_021292105.1 of Anadara kagoshimensis. Taxonomy (NCBI): domain Eukaryota; kingdom Metazoa; phylum Mollusca; class Bivalvia; order Arcoida; family Arcidae; genus Anadara; species Anadara kagoshimensis. The sequence goes on from CM037860.1 coordinate 28,594,013, forward strand.
CTTATTCTGAGACATTTACAGTCAAAACACATAATTTTCAAAATTACTTGAAAATTTAAATGGCATAATTGAACGAATAAGTCAATTATGGAGAATGATCTTTGGACCAGACTTAAACTGTTTAGATCTTTACCCCACACTGTGATTTAACTGTCTATAACAAAACGATTGTTTAGTTTTAAACAAGGTTCTTTATGTTTCATATTTTTGAAAGTTTTGATCATAAGCATGGCACAATTAAGATAAAAATATTGATTATATTCTTTGTCAAATGACTGATAATCAAAAATATATTTTACCGAAAATAAACAAATGATTTATTGCTTTTGAATTTTAATATATTTTATATTGTTTTAAATAATGTTTATGATTTTATTAAGAAATAATAATTTGTGTATAATCCAATTTGCACATCGGCGCTAATTGGATGATTTATTTTGCAAATTGGAGATAAAAATAATTCAGTGTTAATGTTTCGTGATAAATTAGTTGGAATACCTCATTAATTACTGCTTAATTAGGGTCTATCGTATTGTTGGAGATACATACATGCATATGCGGAAATAATAAGATATTTATTAATTTATTGCAATCGTTTGATCGAAACCATAAATCTGATAATTTAAAAAAAATTATCTTTGTTAATTATTATCGTGTTTCTTATTAACTGTCAGTAATTCAGTAATTATGAGTATTTAATTGGATTCGCATCGTCAGCAATATTTATTAATTTTAGCAATAGGGATATGTGTCCTTGAACACTATGTTACAATGCATTACGATGATCACCACTTCATTTTATATAAAAATAATTAAATAATATAAATTTATAATAAATGTATAACAATAATATGTAAAAATATACCAATCCAACCTTGCTCAGGAAAACTCTCAGAAAAAAATTTAAATGCTTACTTATACAAAAAGCTTAACAAGATGATAAGTTTGCAATCAGACAAAATAGAAGTGTTTAATGTCTTGTGGTGAAAATATGACCAGATATTCAAGAGAAGATATTGCTAATTTTATGACAAAATTTAAATATCATTCAAATTTATTTGCAACACATTTTAAAACGTCAATATAGAAAGAATGACTTACTTGTTTATCTAGTTTTCTAATTAAAGTCTGTAGATACTTAAATTCTAGCGGGAATTTTTCTCTTTTTGTGTTTGATAATATTCTGAATTGAAGCAAAATTGAAATTCATTATGTAATATCTTATAGTATTATTGGTTTACACTGTACTAAGATAGTCGTATACCATTGCTAAACTGTATCATTAAATACAGTAAAAAAAGAACATGACATAGAATACAAACAGTGTCCATTCATTACATATACTTTTTTTGCTTTTGTACGGAATATATATACACATTACCTTGGTATTGTAAAGGCAAAAATGTTATTTTTTCTGTTACTTAGGGCGATCAAGGAGATCAAGGTGAAAAGGGAGACCGGGGTCCCAGAGGATTGCAAGTAAGTTATGATCGAAATCACGCCAATAGAGAACCACTGAAATATTTCATTTGCATTCTGAGTATGTCGGAGACAAAGTATGAAGCACAGTCTGGATCTGGATGTTTAATTGATTGATTGATTTATTTATTGAGTTTTACGTCCCGTATATATTTCACTTATATCAAGACGTTGGATTTAATTACACCATTGTTTATTTGTTTGATTTATGTCATAAGTTGCCATATGTGTTTTGCTGTGATGTATTTGTAATATTCCTGTTGATTCTGATTTTTCCCAAAGATGTATAGTTCAGCTTATGCGATTATATACCCTATAGCAGTCCAAACTTACCCTGTATATAGTTTAATTAAGAAAGAAGCTTTTGCAAAACAAATGTTTACAATTTATCTAAATACAGTTCAACCTGTCTTTAAGTCCACCACTATCAAAAACGCATCAATTATGAATATACCACCCACAATAAGTCTATCACTTAAAACTTTTAGCTTGATATTTATTCTCAATCAAGTTGTGAATTCACGTAATCAACGTTATTGATATTATAATCATTTCTTATAAAGGGAAATGATGGAAAAGAAGGACCTCAGGGAGTTATGGGACCAGCAGGACCACCAGGTCCTCCGGTAAGTTCACATTTCAAATTCTATGATACATTCTGCTGAGGTAATGTTTTGAACCTCTTCCTTCTGTGTTGTTTAATTGATAAAACCTTACATTTTTTATTTGTTTATTATAAAAAGAAACGATTGTTAATTCCCAAAATATTGATGGTAAAAACAATTTCAATGTTTATAAGTTTGATAGTTTTATCGACGCTTGTAATAAAATAGATGACTAATATTACCTGTATAATCACAACACATTGGTACCTGTCAAATTATTCAATTTGGTAAGCAATATATACATACAGATACTACTGATAAACTATGCCTTACTGTTTGGAATAAAGTTTTCCTTAATACTTATTGACGTTTTCATATCATTACACAGGGAACGGTTGTGAATAGTGATATGTCTAACAACATTCAACAGTTACCGGTAAGTCATTAATCTTTAATATAACATAAAAATGTTATTGGTATTATTTGATGTTTCTTTTAGATATGAATGATAATGTATCTCAACTCTGCGAATTTAAAGTTATCATTTGATGCTAAGCTATATCCAAACAACCAACTTTATTTGAAATGTTACGTCAATTCATTAAGACATTTACTAATGTAATACACGTGGATGCTTTAAGCAATGCTAATATGTTCATATAACGGTCATATAATTTTAAGTAAATCATCTTCAGCATATTCATATACTTTACTGATGATGAATTTCTTTTTATATTAATTTATTTATTTTGTTTAAATGAAATCATTTTACAAAAACCATTGTCTTGTAGATCAAAAATGTTTTATCAAATCCGAATAAGACAGCAAGTCCTCCAAATAAATATATAATCCATATTATTGTATATGAATAGTATGTATTGGTATTAAACTGTATATGTTCTTAGTATTGTGATTTACAATAAGAGAAATAAAGAAAATAATAAAGAAACTAGAAACTTGAAAACATTTCAGGGACCAACAGGGCCTCAAGGACCACAAGGACCACAGGGACCTCAGGGAGAAAGGGTAAAGAATTAAACATATTTATTAATTTTATATATAATTTTCATTTTTGGTTGTTTGACAAGTTTAAACTTTATTCCATTTCTTTTGCTTCGCTTCAACAAATCCAAAGCCTATATACGTCTACATGTATTTTTTTTTAATCTTTGACTGCTACAACACACCCTTCTTTTTAATTGTACATTTCGAGATGGTAATAGTTACATATTATACCAGTTTTAATGTTATAGCACTAGGTGGCTGTTTCGAAATACAATTTCGTATCAGTAGTGCTTGGATCAAATTGTATAAAATTATCTTCAAGATGTTGAAAAATTACAAAATGACTAATATATATTTTTTCAAACATAGCTAAGGAAATACTTTGCATCAGGGAGTGTGTACATTAGTTTTTGAGGAATTTTAGCTTTTAACTAGCAGCAAATTAGGACAATAATATATCTCTGACAACTCAAAATTATTGCCTACTGAGTTTTTTATATCCCCAGGGAAAATTCCACCAACGAAGACACCAGCTCAGTGGTTTATGAAACTTATTATACAGTCTAATTTTTAGAGCACTAGACGGCTGTTTCGGAATACAATTCAATCGTTAATAACCTGTATTGGTGACAGAATAAACTTTTTTTTTGTTCCTTTCGTGTACTATTTATGTTTCATCCTGATGATAATTCCTTTAATAATTACCTGTTTTATTTTTAGGGACCACAAGGTGAAGAGGGTGAGGCCGGACCGAGGGGCACAAAGGTATGTATACACTGTATATAATTATTATAATTGATTGGTTGGTTGGTTGGTTGAATGTTGCTTAACGTCGCATCAGCAATTTTTCAGCTATTCGCGACGAGAACTATTTAATTAATCTCTATGGATTAATCTATGAACAATTTTTGTGTATGCATGTGAAGTGCGAGTGTGTTGTATGGTCTGCCTTGTACTAGCGCGCACTCAGGGCGACTTTACCGTGCTAGCTCACAGAGTCAGTACGCCGCAGACAAGCGTACCACTCCCCCAGTCCATTATACTGATACCAGGTGAATCAGTAAAGGCCAACGATAAGGAAAATTCACTTTCCCACATGTGGTCCGAGCGGGACTCGAACTCGCAGCGGTGAGAGACCCTGGATTTGAAGACTGGCGCCTTATCCATTAGGCCACCGCGCCCTCTTTATTATAATTGAGAAATAAAACATTAAACATTTGAATACTACTAGTATTCTTATTATAAAACGTTATTTAAAAAATATAATACTAAAACCAATCTTTCTAAAAAACTATAACTCATTGGTTTTTTCTCATAAGCGTTTATGCATTTGATATTTTTAAATAATACATTTAATTTATAGACTTTATTTTAATGTCAGTTATTCTGGTTAATTTACGCTGTATACGAATTTATATAACAACTAATGAATTTAAATCTATTAAAATAATTTATATTTGTCTATGTAATGAATTTGCATTTATTAGAAATTTTAATATGTTATCTATTTCATTTTACCTTTTAGGGTGATAGAGGCGACAAAGGAGAAGCGGGAGTTAATGGACAGGACGGACTTCGGGTAATTATATAAGAAAACAATAAAACCTTCCACAATGAAGACATTGCCAATATATACTTCGTATAGAAGGAATTTTTAAAAGTTTATTCTTGTATCAAGGGAAATAACTCTTCGATTATTTTGCAGGGAATGGATGGAAGACCAGGCGCAGATGGTATACCAGGTAAAAGCGGACCTAAGGTAGGACATCGAAGTATAAACATTAACATGCAATATAAGTTGATACATTTGCTTACTGCAAGAATGAGGCAACGGGATATCGATTGGGAATATTACAATTTATGTGAACATCGTGGCAATAAATCTATTACGTTGTATAAAACCGTTCAACAAAAGATACAAATTTTCTATAATTAGTTTTCAAAATATGTTTTGTTGATTAGTTACTATTTTGTCGAAAGAAAATATGTTTGGCACTGTTTTTTAATGAATTTCCATTGTTTATGTTAATTTAGGTGATATTTTAATATTGCAATATTATATCGTAGTAGTGTGAGAATACAATATTTAAATAGGAAGTTTCACATGTCAAGGAAAAAGAATCCTTTAAGTCATTTTTCCTACCAGGAGAAAATTAATTGCTGATAAACTAAACCTTTAAAACGAGCTATATGAATATTTTTTCCAACATTTTCTAATGAGTCAAATATTCCAGAAATATTTAACGTTTTGTATGCGAATGAGTATGTGAATGGACTACCTTTTTGTAAAATTTGTTTAAAATGAAATATAAAAGAAAGATAAACGCATTACTGTCATGTCTAAGAAGTTACTAATAGTCAAATAATTATCTCTCGTTGCGATATTTAATCAGCATGTTCTCTTATCAATATACTTAATTATTAGGGAGATCCTGGAATACCTGGAATGTACGGACGTGATGGCGAACCAGGACCAGCAGTAAGTATTATTATTATTATACTTTTACCTCGGTCCCATTTCCCCGATGAAGTGTTTAATTTGATTTTGGATTGTGATTTGAACATGGGCCAGTAGTTGTTCATATTTGCTATTCAGTTATAATTTATAATAATTTTATAATAATAATTTATATGATATATACTACATTGTTTTTATATAAAGGTTTCTCAAACAAGGGACACGTGTTTAATAAATGACAGGTAAAAACTCTTAAGAGTATTGTGCATCGGTCACTATGTATAAGATAAACAGAGTTATAGTTGTGGAGTCCGGTGGACACGATGCTGATTACAACTCCCATACTAAGGACACCACACTACACGTTAAAGGCCATATCATGAAAGTGAAAAAAATTAACTGGCAAAGAAACTTATAACGGGATCGATGATTATAAAACTCCCAAAATTCGACACGCTTAATAAATACAAACCAACATCAATCCGTCAGTTTATAAGTTTTTTACATGATAAACGAACCACATGATATTTAATTGCCTATAACTTTGTATTTAGGGATTGAGGGGTGGACCAGGACCAAAAGGAGATAGAGGAGATCCTGGTAAGACGGTAAGTTAAAATATTATATTTATAATTGCTTAGTGATTCTTCTTTAATGTATTGTCTTTTATCAGCAAATTATTATACAATGAAATCATTTTAGACTTCGCTTTATTTAAATGTATTCTTTATAATATCATCTTAACTGCAACTAGTCAGTTGTGGTGAAGGACATCTTTGTCCGTATTGAATATCATAAGCATGGCTGACTGGATAAGAATCTCCCATCAAACCAGAGATGATAAAGTTGTTGGCCGATATGTTTTTGTCATTTTCTGCTAAACTCGTCTTTCAGAATGTTTTTACTTTGAAAATACTTGAACATATTTGCGCAAAATGGTAGAGTACTTGGCGTAATATAACGTGTAGTTAGTTGTATCATATCGCAATATGTAAGCAATGCGTCGACAGTCTACATAACTGCTCAAGAATACCAAGAACTTATGTTTGAAATCAAGATTAAGTTAACCAAGCTAAAAAAAACAAATTGTTGAGATCCAGTATTTTAATATCATCGTTTTTTAGTCAAAAATGTAAATGCATGATTATTATAAATAACTGCTGTTCAAGAACTGTTCTATCCACACCGATACAGAATGTTAATGTTTCTATATCGACAAAAGGTAACAAAAAATCCGATATAGGCAAATAGCATTGGCCTATCGACTTGACCTTCCATTAGGAAAATATACATGTAATGATTCGCCCATCACACCACCCGACACATCGTTAGTGTTGGGAATCGCTGTTCATACATACACAATGCATGTTTCCCATGATGTAGACGAATTATGCATTAACATAAATGTTCTGGCCCATAACATGTATGTAAAGGTCAAGCGGAATTATTCTGTTTGGCTATACTAATAATTTTCAGACATGTTCTCTTCATTACATATTTCTAATTCGGGTTTAACTTTTTATATTTTATTTTAGGGACCGCCTGGACCTCCCGGTGATTCAGTTCCAATGTTCCAGATGGACGCCATGGTATGGAAGGAATTAAAGAAAGTATTGCAAGTACTACTCCTTTCAATTTTTTGCATGCTCGGGAAATCGGTCATTTAGATAGATTTAGACAAAATTTTGTAAATTATGTAGAAAATGATAGATTGCTTCACCTTCCTATTTTGATAGAATCGGAAGTATAAAATTAAATGATTTTTTAGTTGCATACATGTAGAGTTATCCCTCTTTACTTTAGTGATAGCAAATATTTTAGACTTTATGGAACTAAGTTAAATGCATTAGATTGTAATAATTCCATGTAATAATTCCCATTTAAGACTGATGCTTTGAAAAAAATCTTTATCATCTAATGATTACATGTTCTGATCAAATGTTTGGAAAAGTTTTTAAAAACTTAAAAAAATTGGTGCATTTTTTGTTGGAGTAGTACTTGTCAATTTGTCTGTTTTAAGTAAAAATCAGTTTAGTTACTGTATAAAAATCATGTAGAATGCATGCATTTCATATCAAAATAGTAGTAGTAAAACTTATGAATTATCTTGATAACCTTGTATTATTCTTATCAGTCCTATTATTCCAGCAGTTCTAACAAGCTGGGTTCAGGTTCACATATATTGTAAGCTTCGTAGATCTCATTGGTTGAGGTGAGTGTACATTACGATATTATAGTTTTTAGAATTCAAACTTTTCAACTATATTGCATGCACAAAATAATAAATATTCTTTATTTAAACTTTATAAATATAATGTTTGATGTTTGATGTTAAATTTTTGTGATGAGGCCCATTCATTTCCTTAGTAATACCCAATCATAAACTTATGCAGAAATATTTCTACCATGGATATACAATCGCCATTGTAGAGATTAAAAAAAAGAAATTTGAACATTCAGTGGAAAGGCCTTTTATGGCACTAAAAGGTATTAAATTCATTTTTACACGGGCTTTATTTACATCATTTATGTATTTTCGACTGTTTAGGCAGGTTACGCTTCCCCAGGAGACCAAGGACCACCCGGAGAACAAGGCGAACCAGTAAGTATTTTTGTTCTTGTTCAATGGAAGCAATGAGTTCGAGTCACAACTAAGCTGCATGATAAATCCTTCAACATGGCATTTTAATTTTGCTCCAGTGTACAAAAATGAAAAATGGGTACTGCAGAAAAATAGGTGGTTACAGTTGCTATGAACTTTCAAAGTGTTGTTCATACTGTTCATACTTTGGTCGAATGCAACAAGTTTCACCGGGATAGGGAATAATTTGATCAACATATAGGCTATCTAAAGACTATTATAACATATACACCAAAAATCTTTATCCTTTGAATCGTATGCCTTCGTTATTAAATTCCAGATGACTTTGCGTAGTCAATGATTTTTGCATAAGGAATTTAAATCAGCGCAGATATTGTCATAATAATCAGTACATTTACGAAGAAGGAAAGAAATTATTATCAACAATATGTGTGTAATTCATTAAGCAGCAAGCACTTACCAGTTGCCTCGAGGTTTTAGTATGATATGATTACAATGCCTAACATAAAAATATTACTTATTATACCAGTGGTAATTTTACATCACTAGACGACTGTAATGAATAATTTCTTGTTTTTTCTTTAGGGTAGAACAGGACCCCCTGGACCACAAGGTCGTGACGGCGTTCCGGGAAGCTCAGTAAGTAAATGTTATGCCTTACTTTCAGTTAATGCTGGCTGTCGCCTTTTGTGCATTTCAAAGTCTTTTTCTATATGTCAATTGAAAATTTGCGTTGTTACACTTTCGAAAGAAATAGTTTTTCCTTTCAGTTCTGTACATTTCTCATTTGTTAGATGAAGTTAGATAAAGCCAAATGCTGTGACTAAAACATGATTGCTTGCGATGTTTAATGTTGTTGTCATTAACATAAACAATTGCATTCGAAAGTGAAACTGGAATACAAAACGCGATTACCATTCAGTAAAAGCAATTCATTAAGTCCGATAATTTCGCCATCATATTGAAAAAGGAAATTAAAACAACATTGTTTATTTGTTACAGGGGAAGACCGGACCACCCGGAGAAACTGGACCACAGGGTGAACGGGTAAATGTTATTGAAATTTTTACTGATCTTCAGTATTAAAAATAAAAAGAAATGCTGATAATTTTTAATTTATAACCTCAGTGTTTAGAATGCATCTTGTAAAACCCTTAGATTAAAAAAAGCATTCGAACAAGGTTGAATGGGGAATTAATCATAAATCGTTTTCCACCAGAAAAGGCAAACATGATTGGTCTTGTATGTAAAGTTGATTAATGCAAAAATACGAATATGCGTTTAAATTTCTTCATGTCATTAATTTGTGTTATTATTCCAAGTATGAATAAAACAAACAAATACGCCAGTCCCAAAGCAAAGCAAACATTTGAAAACTTGAAAGTTAAGTGAAAAGTGTAAACTTCCACCAGAGAAGTCAGGACAGGTGCTCCCGAAGTGTTAGCTTCTGCATAACTAACTACACCAACCAGGTGAATTATCAAATTAAGGAAAGAAAGGAACATAAGACTATATCCAGGGTAATTTTGGATAGAGATACAATTCTTATAATTAAAATCTTGATGTCGGACATCAAACATTTTGAGGGCCGTGATTAGTAAAGGCTTGAGTCAACTATTCACTTGTAAGCAGTTTGCTTCTTTCCATTAAGACTGTAGTAAAAAGCTTTGTCATAGCATATTAACTATTGTAAATCAAATGCACCATAACCACAAAATTAGTTATAAAAATAGTTACAGCAAATGCATTGAAGTAACGGAAGTAAAAATGGAGTGTGTGTGTGTGTGTGTGTGTGTGTGTGTGTGTGTGTGTGTTCTTGATAACTCTATCATGATCTATATATGTAAGAAATGTAATACAAAAGCCAGACATGTTAAAGATAGTTTAAGTACAAATAGGTTTAACATTTATACAAGTGCCAATTTGAGAAGTACATTACTTCAAGGCAAAGACCAAGTGCCCATGTAAATTGATTAACATGTCGGAGATATTGGCGATCTCTCAAACAATCGCTTTTATCCAGTCTCGCCTTTCCTTTTTATACAGGTTTTAAAGTATACTATGTCATGTTTTGAAGATTTTGAAATGTAATGTTAAATAACCTTATTGTGAAGTATTATTTTCTTTACAAGAAAAGTTTTTTTCTGTGATTTATCTGAATTAAAATAATACCGTTTATACATGGAAACGATTTTTCACAAGCACCTGTCAATAAAGAATCGAAACTTTAATGGTTATTCTTGGTTAAATTGAATGTTGCCGAATGCATGTTCATGTTCCTATCTTACATTTTTTCTCTCCTTAAAATTTGCAAAAGATCGGGAAAAGAAACAAGACACAAGATACACATATTGCAGCAACTATGATCTAACTTTTAAATAATGTATATAAAGTCAAAATAAAACAACTACGGTAGCTAAATTCGTACAGTGCTCGTTCTGTTTGTTGGATGTCCTAGATTTGAAGCCGGTCCGGGGTTTGAAAAAGATTTTAAAAAAGGTTGTTACTGTAGTGACTGTTTTTTCGCCAACGTTAACAATTTTGCATTAAGTTGTGGATGTCACGGGGTCTTTCGATTAAAGACCTTAGAAACCGATGTGTCGTTAAAGAGCCCTCCCTGCATATTGCACTGCAAAGGTCTAAATTTCTAACACTTCACCTATAGCTGATGACGTCTCAATATAACTGAAATATACTGGGACAAATCACCCCATTCAATAGATCAAAACTAAATTTACATTATTGAAGCAACTTTTATATGATGCGCTTTTTCTTTTGTAAAAAGAGATATAGAATTGTAAATGTGTTTTTTCTAGGGTTACAGAGGCGAAAAGGGTGCATATGGAGAGCCTGGTGATAGAGGAACCCCGGTAGGTAAAACTATATATATAGTGGTTACGGTTTATAGCAATATGTCCATTATATTAAAACCACTGTGAGATAGTGCACCTTTTAAAACATATACTATGCAAAACATTACTATATCATCTTGTTAAATAAAATTTAAAACTTTAAATCCATAAACCGTCGGATATACCGTACATGCTGCAGTTTACACTTCATGTGGTGTTTTTATTGCTTCCCATCATCAATGGCTGTAAATTGTTTTATCCTATCACTATAAGTGCTGAAAGATAAGGAATTTTTGAAACCTGAGGACTGCAAATGGTGTTTAAGACTTATCAATAGTCTACAACTTTGTTTAATGATTTCATTTAACCAGTAAACATAACATGCTCAGAATTAATTTGATAATTAAATGTTAGACGATAACCTCATCAATCAATCGTGGGAATCGGAGAAAAAACAGATGCAGGTATAAACACTTGAACTATTTCTTTTCAAATGCATCAGGAATATTGTATTGTATTGTGAATTCATAGCGCGTTTTGCCATCGAAATAAGTAAATTGCAATTACACATTGATTAATGTCCAAAGATATGATTTGTAAATTGTTTTTCACATCCATACCATACTTCATTTGTACAGTAATATGTTAATTCTCTCTTTACCAAATATTTTGATAATGAGGAGTCATATTCACAGAAAAAATCTTCCATATGCACGTATTAATATATTCGATACGTCATCTAGTTTTGTTCATCAAACTTGTTTTCATTTCAGTTTGAACAATTGATTACATACTACAATGGAAAAATGAGATTTGTTGAAAAATATGTTAGATGATGTAACATAAATCTGAAGTTTCACTTAGTATATCATATTTTACATAACTGTTGTTATCTATGTAAATGATTTTACACTAACCGTTGTACAAACACATTGAATAAAGGTGTAGATATTAAAATCTAAGCAACGGCCAGACGTGAATTCATCTTTCATTAAAGTTTATGTATAATCTACTTATTTATTATTTGATTGGGACCAGGTTTACGTGACCGTTAAATAATTTCCTGTTCTACATTTGAAATGAAGTAATTAAATCTTCGTCTGGATAAAACAGATATGTACATGTTATGTTGGAAGTAGGTCATTTGCATTAAGTAAATATGGTACAAAACGAATCTGAATCGGTTCAGACAAAAGTTTTATGATACTTTAACAAAAAGCACGTACTGTAAACGTATTTATTTTCGCGATGTATAATTTTTGCTTACGTAGTATTTTGCGGTCGTTTGTTTTTTCGCTTGTTGTATTTAAGTGCGTATTTCAAAAACGCGAAAATTTAAGTACGCGGATATGTCAAATTTCCCTATACCCCGAAAATAAATACACGCGAAATTAAATACGTTTACGATATAAAACGGCCACCATATAAAAGTGTGATCTTACAGATCAAGATAATGACAAGAATCTTCAAGTAAAATTCATTTCTCAACTAATGAACATCTCCTTTGTAGCAGAAGGTTCTATTGTCATTGAGATTACTATTATTTAAAATCATATATATGAATTTTTTTTCGTTTATAAAGAGACATTACTGTTTTATACAAACAAAGAACATAGGCTTGTAGGGAACACAAGATTTACTATGTCTCTGTCTGTCCGTCTGTCTGTTAGTCCGATTATCACATATGTGAATAAATTTGATTGCACATGGCACAAATGCATATCACATAAGACATTGCGTTGCCTACAACAATTATGTGTGTCACAATCAATCTTAAAGTTTATATGTATGCGGTTTTTTCTGTCACTTACTCTTGCTTTTGTTTTTAGATAGAATTCCCATAAACAACATAGATAATAAACAATTAACCTTGTTTATCTTACATCTTATAGTCATATGATTGGATAATTAAGTAATGAAGTAGGTCATACGTTTTTAACTTCGGTTTCTGCTTTTAAAATACATGTAGTTTCTGTTATTCTTGCAGATGTTTCATTATTATATGGGAAAAATCGATTTCAGAAGTTCCTTATATACAGTTGTACATATAATTTGATTTAAAAATTAATTTCGTTATTTACTTTCATTAATTTAAAATAAGTGTATGCATCATGGTGTGTAGAATAATAAATACACATCTGTAAACATAGTTAATGTTACATTTTCTGCCCAATTTATCAATAGCACATCCAGTCATAGTCTGTCTATGAATTATCAGTAACACAGACATGTAGTAATATATTTAACCCCCAAACCTAATTTGAAAGATTTCAGCGTTAGTTTTAATTCTTTTATAATCTATGTATATACATCATGATGTAACATTATTTCCAGATAAAAATTCAAACATATATGATGCTATCTGCACGATTAAGTGAACATTAGCTCAAATATGTGACAAATTTGATAACAAAACATGTTTTGATTTCAAAACTTGTAAAACATTTTCCCAATTTCAATTACTTTTCACTGTGTTAAAAACTTCAAAACTTAAATCCAAGAACTTAAAAATAGATCCATTCATACAAATCAGGCAAAGAAATGTGGTCTGTACAGTTGTTTATGAGAAAAATTAATTATAAAATATAAACGATACCATGCTGAAAATGAACATAAAAGAATGGATCACAAAAGATATTGACTATAAACTACTGTTATCTCATCTCAGGTTTATCTAAGTGATGACGAAGTGTTTAATATTGCACAATGATGCCATTCATCACAGATAACTAGACACCATAGTACTGCAGTTTAAGTGGTATTATAAAGGGCATGATCGAATAAGCTTCACAATTGTAAAATTATTCCAAACAACTCCGTATAATATATAGCTATCAGGGCAGTCAGTAACCATTTAAGAAGAATCAGTACATAATATATCTGATCTCACCAAACATTTTGGCCAACGAAACGCACAGAAGATGTAGTTTAAGAGCAGCAATGCTTCCTCATATGAGATTTCAGTTAAGTAACAACTTACTTAACATAGATTGTACACAGGTTAATATTCAGATTAATGTATGTTTTTTTTATATTTATCATATATATTTCAGGGTAACCCAGGTCTTCCAGGACCCCAAGGTCTTCCAGGATTTGACGGCACAAAGGTAATGTATTCGAGACTCTCAATATCATTTGTATGATACCCATGTCGAATTCTATTCTCTGAAATTTACGAAATTCTGATACAAAAACAATTATTGATTATCAAAACAACAACGTATTGGTCTTCAAATATACTATGCCGAGATTACTTTTGTTCGAGTGCATTTACAAAAAAACAAAATCCAAGACTGCATTTATCACGGAAATTAACTAATTAACGCTAATCTTTTATCTCTTCAACTTAAAAAAATTAACGTACCTGCAAATTACCACAATCATGAACGGATAATTACACCTAAGTATCTAATTAACGAAACCTATTTCATTTTAGAATAAAAGAAGTCCAGTAGTCTAATAATAAACGTTTAATTGTGATATTGTTTACTTACTCTAGAAGCTTGTTTAAAACATAATCGAAATTTTTAAGTATAACTTTCCTCTACTAAAATATACCTACGTATCCCAGATTAAAAGGAAGACGAGAATGCTTCTAGTACATTTTTGTTTTTAAAGAGATTAGATTGTCTAATTACAAAGAATACTATTTGTTAAAACAAACTTTGCTGTTTCGCTAATGGAAGTTTGTGTGTCTTAACTTACTTGTCAGTTTCAAAATTTTTACCTTGCTTCTGGATTGTGATTAGGACATGGATTAGTGTGGTTTTTTATTTATCTCGATAAGAAATTTTTCTTTTTATTCTTTCATAAATAATCACTTCACTCCAATAGTCTCAAATATTGTTGAGAAATTATTCTTAGAAGTTTTGACATTCCAGGCAAAATAACTTGAGTAATATATGTATAAATATAACTTGAGTTATGTTTGCGTTTCTTCATCTTTTACATATCATATTTTATGGAGGTTTGTCTAAAAAGTAAAAATTATTGCATACTTATCAGATGACAGAAAAATACAAATTAGTAATAGAACATTCAAACTGGTCAAAACTATGATAAGACTATCGCATATTTGGACCATTGGTTATAAAATTCCTGAGTTTGAAAAGGCTCTGTTAATGGTTTAGGAACCTCAAATTAGATTCCGTAAAGGTCATACTACGCCACTGTGGTCGAATGATGAAGGTTGCATGTCTGGTGCCACACCACTCATATAAGATTCCTTTGATGACATAATGCGTCATGATAGTCAAATGAGTACGGTTGCATGCCTGAAGTGACATCGCTCAGGTTGTGGTCAAAATTACCCGGGGAATATATGACTGATTTCTTACTGAAGGTGTTTGTACTGTACACTGTGCCTTTCTGTCTTAAACGGGTCATCTACATTAAGTTTATTAACCTTATTAAACGAAACGTGCTGTAAAATTAACATTGGTATAATATGTCATTAAAATGGTTGTTTATCACCATTGGCTTCAGTTTCGCTTTTAAATGTCAATCTGTGTAGTATTAGTATTTAAAATTAACTTTTGTTCAAGTACCTCCTTTGTCAAAATGACCTCCCTTGCACTCTATATCAGTATATATTTTACAAGCATTTATCTGATGTACTTTTAAAAAAGATGTATTTTTAAGTTCGTTTTACGATGCATAAATAAAAGTACACTATTTTCCACTTTTGATCGCGATAAAAATAAGGAAATGCACCAAGACACCAATTTAAAGACTATTTCTGTATTATAACGTCTTTACGATCAATTACTTTTTAATTCGCATTGCAATATAGCATCAGTTTAGTTGTCAAAGTACAAAGAGTCAACAATTTTCTAAGAAGCAAAGTTTAATATGCATTTCCATAGCCAATTTGAAACGCCGTACTTATTTTTTGTCACATTTAAGAAGATGCTTTCCCTATTTTTTTAAATAAATAATATAAAATTCTTAAATAGTATGTCGAAACTCTGCGTCATTCTTAGGTGGGTCTGATACATGCATTTGTAAACTATTTATCATTTAAATACAGTCAAATCTGGCTATAAAGGCAGTGAAGTAAAGTAAAGTGATCTTTATAGGCAGGTGGTGTTAATATACAAGTTCAAATAATATGAATAAAGAACGATTAGGATACAATTCATCTGGCTTTTATAAGCAGGTGACCCTTATATAGAGGTTGTCTTTAAGCCAGGTTGGACTGTATACATATTATTTAACAATTACCTCTTTTTGAAACGTGATTTAAGACATTTAAAAAATCATTTGATACTAGGTTTTAGTATGTAGAATAAATTAACTTCTTGACTGACTTGGCACAATTTGTAAAGCTGAGAACAAAACAAATCTTCTGGTGTAGACTTATTTAGATTCTAATTTTTAAAGATAAAAACCAGCAGTACCTTGACAGTTCCACATGGCGTTATAAAAATGTATCAATTTATATAATAGCATTATAAATCGTTAGTACGAAAAGTGTAAATTTGAGAAATATGGTATTCATTGATGCATGTCAACGGAAATTATGCTTATGTAAGTGTGTTAGGCCTTAACTGTTTCCTGTATCCAGCTACAGTTTCGTTATTAAAATTAATTTAAAATATCTACAATAATATTAATTGTGGAAAAAATATGTAAAATGATATATATATGGACACATTGTCTTCATTGTTGCACATTTTAGAATGCAAATTGGTGCCTAATTGTTTTAATAAAAAAACAGTCCATTGAAAATTTCGTAATTATCAGAAATATCGGTAATTAAATCAAAGATGATAAGCTTTTCAGAATAGTTTAATATTTGATTCATGTTTATGGTAACTATACTTTTAGACATGTGATTTTGTTGAAAACGCAAATTCTTAAATTATAATGATTATTTAGATTGCTGACAATTTATATCATTGTTTTTATAATGAAATAAACCTTTATCATTATGTGCCGTTTTTAAATTTTTTTTAACTTTTTTGTACAAGTATCATTACGTGTCATTTTTCAGTTTTTGCTTTTTACATAGACTTTTATGTTTGCTGTCGACAAAAACATGTTAATAAAATAATTCAACAATTGCAAAAAAAAATTCCTAATTCTTTGACAATATCGGAGTTACGTGCATGTTTTTTTAAATCTTCAAACCATTACCTCATTAAAAATAACTTTGTTATCTGTTATAGCTCATCGTTTTATACAACGTTTTGCAGCGTAACGTGTATCTTACATTTGGGTGTTCTTCAAACATCTATGCATTGACACGTAAAAACCTGCGGTAAAATCAAAGGGTTCTCATGTTTGATTTCATCAAAAAATGTGTTTTCCCTTACAGAACGTTCTTATTTGATTTAATAAAAAAGAAGGTCATTACAACATCTGAAATCAGCAAAATAAAAACCTCATGAGGTCAAAGGTCAAACGAGATACGCGATAATTGGTGGTATATTAAGCGTAGACGAATGAATGCATCCTTTCAGAAGGTGGAAAGCATTCCAGGTGGCTCTTTGATCGCTGTCTGTATTGGACGTGTATGATCCCTATTTAAATCACCTCAGTTTAATTTAAAAGTTAAAAATGAAGTTTTTGTGGTTTAAAAGAAATTTTGTGGTACTATTAATTTTATTAGTTCTAGTCACAGATTGTTTTGGATTTCATAAAAAACATTTAAGGAAAGCTAATAAAGCAAGAAAAAATAAACTTAGAAAAATAAAACAAGCAGCCAAGAGGTTAGAGAAGACAAATCAAACTGATACAGCTGAATATTCAAAACTAATGTCGGAATCTGAACTTTTACTTATGCAGGGTGATGACGGGGAAAGAGGATTTCCAGGAAATCCGGGACCTCCTGGAGCTGATGGACGACCGGTAAGTGTTTGACTTTTCTATTCTTATTGAGAAATAAATACAACTTTTATTCTAGTCAAAATGTAAACCCCTAAAACAGATTTGGGACAGATTTTATTGGATTGTTTCGAATTTAGGTGATTTATATGAACAGAATAACTTTAAAATAAGTAAGAGAGTTTTTATTGGATAAATAATGATTATAAGCCATTGTTCGCCATTTTTGTAATTTTTTCTTAACAAGATTTACCGGCGTGTTGTGTTATGTTTAGACTAGTGTTAAAAGACATATCTGTTGATGGAAGAAAATAGTTTCCATAAATGGACAAAAATCATATTTTTTTAAACTTGTAATTAAGGGAACTACCCACACACTACATCTACGGAAACGATATCAGATAAAACGGACATTTATTTACTTTGAACTCGTATTAACTTGCCATCCGTCTCTTAAACTCTAAAATAGTATTCCAATTTTATTGTACACTCCATGAAGGTTTGCTTACATCACGCGTTTTCCCTGATTTGTCAGTTTAAAATTTTTTACTTTGCTTCTGGATTTTTTTTTATTTAAACATGGATAAGTATGTTTGATTTTGATATATATGTATGGTCTTTAACGGTTTTCAAGGTTATGGTCAACGGAACTTTCATTAGGCAAACATTTATTTGCTGATCAGGTCAATTTTAATTTGTTCCTTTTATTGAGTAGAACTATTCCGAAGATACATTATATGAGTCAAATTGCATCACAGTGTTTACTTATCATCAAAGATATCACTGACCCACTGACCGTCGTTCTGCCTAACTTAACAAGGTCTTACGGTTCATTTAGATAATCATTTGGATTTATGTGAAAAAATTCAAATATAAGATCCAATCTCCTTAAAACACTTATGTACATTATTAACAAGCAGCTATTTTCACATTAGGAAAATTTATACCTAAAGTACAGTTTGCCATAGAGCAAATATTCCTAGTACAATTGGTACTTTATATGCGAACTAAACAAAAACGTATCTTACCTAGCTGTTGTATGCGACCAAAGAGAGATTATAAAATGACCAAAACGGCGTCGGTGTCTCCGTTATGTTTCACGCTGACTAACTTATGTTGTATGTTTAAATATTGCTCTATTAAATGTGGCAATTTAGACTTTGAAATATAACTGAAGTTTCGTATTAGTTCACTGATCCTTTGCACATGCTAGCTACGTTTTTCTAAGTTTTTTGCATACTCCTTTTTTTCGCAACTTTTATACATTTTTTTTAATTCTCGATAAAAATTTAAAACATAGATGAATTTACAGACTTTTCATTGGTATTTCACATGTTTGCTTTGTTGTAGGGTCCACAAGGACCAATTGGAAGTCCTGGACCAATGGGGCCAATGGGATTATTGGGACCACAAGGACCACAAGTAAGTAAATTACGATGTTCTGGAGACTTGATTCTGTATATCTGTATAGATATACGTGTATATGTAAAATAATTTATTCTTAGTTGTAAATTAAAAAATATTTGATGAAAAAGTTCATAAAATCTGTGAAAAATCCAGCGACGTTTGAAATAATAATTTAAAACATGCCATTCGTAGATGACAAATAGTCGCGCCCCTATATCATACCTAGATGGCGATGTTTTCAAAGTAGAGCAATATCAATGTAGCAGGAAAATAATAAATGGGCCATTGTATCAATTTATCAGAATGTGAAAACACTAATTTCTTAAATATAAATACACAATAATTACTAGTTCCCGTATTTGTCGATGACATGATACCTCAGCTTTAATATTTCCAAATAGTCACTGGTGCCATTGATTACTGCCAAAAATAGACCTTTTAAAAATGGTCAATAAAGATGCAATTATCTAGTGCTGAATAGGATTTCTGGCCAAGCACCCGGCCTCACTTTGCTGGTGAAAGTTCACGTGTTAAACCTAATTTGCCAGCTTCAAAGTTTTTACTTTGCATTGAAATTGTGGTTTGGACATAGTTTGATATGTTTGTTTTTTTTATTAAAACAAAAATATTGAATTGTTTTACTATTTAGATAAACGTACTCATTATTACATATTTTAGGGACCACCAGGACCTCCAGGGCCTGCCGCTGATATGGTAAGTTTATCTATCCATATTTTTGTCACGGGAGTGTTTGTAATTTGCTAGTGGTATTTTATTTTTGGAATACTCTTAGACAGGAAACTGATCAACAGATGGCAAACACCCAAGACTAGGCAATATGTATGATACTGGAGAATTTGCATACCAATATCTTTATACACTTCAAATCCTTATGCCATTCCTATTTTCAAACCATATATATATAATATAATAGGTTTAGCAGTGTTTTAGGTCTAGTTTACCTCTCAAACCTTCTATCCATCAGTGTATTTTAAATGAAACAGTATACAAAATATATATGACATGTAATAAATTACTAAATACATCAGATCTTATTTACTATATTTGCAATTAGTTGGTGTTGCAACACTGATGTTTAATCACAACGCTAACGTCAATGTAGCTACCTCTAGTAAGATAAATGTTATTGTCATAATGAAAATTTGGGTTGTAACTAGTTACAATACATCTGTTGATTAGGTGTTTTTTGCAGTAACTTGTTGGTTTAATTGGTTATTTAAGGGTTGAATTTCATTTTGTTTAATACTTTTTAATATAAACTCAAACCTCTTTTGTATACTGTACCATTGCGAGAAGTGCCGATAAGCAATAGTGTAATGTAATTATTTTGAGTTAGTTATGATATTTTGTCATTAATAGGCACAAATAATGCAAGGGACATATAACGGCGAACCACAGCGTGGAATGCCTGGACAACCAGTAAGTATATCTCTGTATTTGTATTCTAATGAAAGTTGGAAATTGATGTAATGCCCAACGAATCTACAAATGACAATTCTGTGTCTTAGATTAAATATTGTGTTACCATTAGGTTGTATTTTAGTATTAACATATAAACTTTTGATACCCAAGCGAAGTACCAATTGCCAAATTGTATATATTCCTAAGGATAATGACTAATGATGCTGTGCCTGTTTAGCATTACATCTTCCTTTGATCCTGTAGAAACCTGCAGCACTATATGTGCTGCAATGATGATAGGAATCCCCAATGAAACAAGTCATCAAATGATCACTGACTAGATTTAAATTTCAAATTGCATTAAAGATAGGCAAACTGATTATATTATTTGCACCGGATGATATTGTTTGCGACATTTTGATTTTGTTTGCATATTCACTATTCTTATCATACAAATAGAAACTAGAAAGTTCATGAATATTTCAAGTATATACATCGTAAAATTTTCTTCGCCAGTAGCATGACTAAATTTGTTTTTGTTAATTTCAGGGACCATCAGGACCTAATGGAGCACCTGGATTGGTAAGCATTTGTTTAATATAACGGTATAATAAATGAACGATCAACTGCCAATGATGCTTGCCGAATGTTATATTTGTAGATCATGTACAAATCTAGAAAGTTCTAGTGAATGACCGGGTTATACCCTATACAAACATAGTGTACATGATACATTAATATATGTAGTGAATCATGGTTAATAGGCGGAAAAGGGGTGCAGACGATCACCAATAATAACAATCAGTATTAAAAACTTGAAAAAATAAAAGAATTTACTGTTTTACTCCTGGTTAAATTTTGTTTGTTAGGTATAACAACAAAACATATTTATTTTATCATAAATTGCCTAAATAAACCAATTTAACCCAAGACGTTTTATTACAGCCAGGAGAAAGAGGACCAGCAGGGGAAAGAGGACCAGGTGGAGGAATAGGAGTCCCAGGTGTCCCTGGTCTCCCAGGACAACCAGGTCAAGCTGGAGAAAGAGGACTAAGAGGGGCTCCTGGTATGCCAGGAATCCCCGGAACACCTGTAAGTATTGCAATGATAATGGCAACATATAGGCAAACAATATTGACCTGTCTGCTTAACCATTAAATTAACTATTTATTATGGACCGATACATTTATGTTTAGGAACATGTGTTTATACCATGCATTGATAATGTATATACTGTGAATCTTAACGCTATAGGCAAGCAACTTTGACCTGACAGCTTGACCTTTCATTTAAATATTTTATCAGACCAAGTATAGGTAACATAGGTCTTTATTCTGTATACATCATGAGATATACTCACCTCATAGAGTAAACCTTCGAACTATGTATGTATTAACTTGGATCTTATCACTACCCATTTATTGAGTGGACCATCCTATATTAATATTCCTAATAAAAGGTCAAACGGACAGGTCAATGTAGTTTACCTATACTTATGTATTAGGTGGATCGTCGTATATGCATATTTCCGATGAAAGGTCAAGAAGACAGGTCAATGTCTATATGCTCCGATTACATATATTCAGAAGATAGTGTTGCTCAATCTTTGTTTTTGTATCCCAATGAGAGGTTTTACCTTTTTATCATCATTTTTTCAAATGTTCTTTTGTGTTTTGCTAACATTGTTTGTGAATAAGTTTTAACTATAATTTAATTTATTTCACTTTTCAAACTGATCATGTAGAGTCTCCTTACATATATTTGATTAATTCATTCCCTAATCTTTTCGAAATAGTTCAGTTAGGTATGGCTTTGCAAAAAGGATGCTCTGATTACATAATATCGATATGTTACATGATAAATCGTTTCATTTTTGCATGCATTTTTGTAATGAAATGCAAAATGCAATTTACGTGATGATTATATTTCCGATGAAATTGAAAGTTTATCTGACAAACGCCATCCTACAAGCAATTTTAATAGATTCTATTTAACTGAAAATATTCATTTACCTTTTTGATTTTACAGGGAACCAGTGTATCTTTCGAAGAGGTTAGAGAATTGTGTTATCAAATATTAAGAGGTAAGAGTTTTATAAATTGAAATAGTTATAGTGAAAATATTTTCCAACCAAGCAAAATGACGAAATTTAAATTATTAAACTTGGCAAGAAGTAGCATGCCAATATTTCCTTTTAAACCCAAAATTTTGCAATTATCATTGTTTCTTAGTTCTAATTTTATTATTTAAGTAGTCCTGCCATAAATAGCTAACAGTTTGTTACAAGAAATGAAAAGTTAATACCCCGAAAGTGTTTTTTACAATTCTACAATACTAGTGTCATGTTAAAGATCTGCAAATAAAACTAGTTACTAATTAAAATATTTAATGAATAATGTTTAATAATCAAATACATAAGATATGTTTGAAATATTCTTTTTTAAATTTAAACCTTTAACTTTTGACTTTTAGATAGAATGCAAGATTTGGTAGCCGGACTTCAAGGTCCACCAGGACCTCCAGGAATTGGAAAACAAGGAAGACAAGGTCCCGCTGGAAGGCAAGGAGATCAAGGTCAGTGTATATTATTGCTTAGTAAAAGAACAAATTGGTGTTACAAAATACAGTTGACTGGTAATGCCTATGCTATTTCTTCGTAATGTTCAAACTCAAATCAAGGTGTATATAAGTAAGTCAAATCGCAGACTAAACATACAGCCTTTAATTTTACAGCTCTAGACCACCTTTTCGGAATACCTTTCCCCATCAGTAGTAGTTGGACCAAAATTATGAAACCAAAATAATGTTTTTCAAGGGGTTGTAGTACTATTCAAAGGAACAAATATAATTAAATTTAGCTAATGAAATACTTTGAATGAGAAGTATACCTTAAGCTTTGACGACTTTCTTATTTAAGTTCTTAAGTGTCTTGTTTTTTTTATTAACATTGATACCATACATTATCTATAATGTTTAGGTGAACGTGGACCTCCAGGAGCGCCTGGCGATATTGGTCGAATCGGTCTTCCAGGTATGGCCGGACCTCAGGGACCTCCTGGACCTGCAGGTGAACAAGGACCAAAGGGAGAGAAAGGCAAAACAGGAAAAGGCATTCAAGGACCAAACGGTCCACCAGGACCAGCAGGTATTAAGACTTTTTCTTATTTATTCTGAAAAATATCATTTTCTATTACTTTCTTACCTTTCCATATGTTTATGATGAATAGAGTCGTCTATGTTATTATTATAGGATTCAAACGTCTTCAAAAATACTTAGTGCTTCCTATAACTCTTTATATCACGAACTTATCATATAGCTGCTTTTTAATATTCTGAAAATCAAAATTAGCATTTATCAACGAATAAATGCTTTTAAATATTTCATCATATAACCGTCAGCTGAATTTGTCTATGCACATACACTTATTAAGATATAGATAATGCCACATCGATCTATTTCGAAGCTGTATGATATAAAAGAGTTATTGTCGACTTATTCATATAAAAATAAATGATATACCGTCAGTTCAATTGTGATTTTACTATTCTAGGACCAACAGGACCTCCTGGAGAAGGAGTACAGGGCAGACCTGGTGATAGAGGTGCTCCTGGAATCCCAGGAATACCGGGAAGACGTGGTATTGCAGGTCCACCAGGACCACCTGGATACTGTGAATTCTGTAACTTTTCACCTGGAGGGAGTAACCCAGCACCACAATACATACAGTTTGGAAGACAAGGAGGTGCCAAGGGACCTTAAAAATATCGTTGACCAAAGAAGATTCCATTTTGTGATATCACCTGTAGATTCGACCTCTTCCCAGTGACAAATCCTTCGTTTGCTATCCCTCCTTTATTTATTTAAGCATTTAAGAATGATTAATGTGTATGTTTATAAATTTATCCTTGTATGTTGAACGATATTTAACAGTGTATGCTAGATTATGTAATATGAATAGAAGTAATAAAGAGCATATCATTGACCTACCACCAATTTAAATGCATCTCCACCCAGATATCACGCATGACATGTTGCCTTTTTGGCATCATGATATTTTGTTGCTCATTCAGATGATTGTTGAAGACCCTCGTATTAATCTACATATTAACCTTATTTATTTTAAGCTGATTTAATTTTCAACTGAAATGCATTTTATTTAATTACATTTGCTTTTCTTTGCTTTCTAATATTAGTATTTTATAATCTCTTTATATCATTTGTTTTTTTTAAATATCATAGCCATAAAAACTCATTTTCTTAATTCTTCTAAAAACGTCAAATGAAGTTTTTTTTTTTTTTTTTTTTTTTTTTTTTTTTTTTTTTTTTTTTGAATATGTGGAACTACTTGATTGGACCAATAAAAGTATTATTATGTTTATGTTCATTGAGTATAAACCATGAAAAGTTTGTGAATATCCATAAGCAATAGCAAATTGCGATTGATTACGTTTTTTGATATCATTTAATGAATCAAAACTTGAATGGGATAAAAAAAACCTCAGGGATGTTATAGAGTAAAAGTCATTTGTTTCAATACAGTGGGCATTAGTCTTTTAATAAAATTTTTATACAGCGAAACTCGCAAGCTATGATCGTGATATATACTTTTCTATTATTTTAATTTTCCAAAATGGACAACGCATGCATGCGCGACAATTGTTTCTGTTTGCTTATTATATATTTAACCCCCGGTAAATACATTAACATAATTTAATAATCGTCTTGTGTTATTTTTTATTATTTTATTTATTGGTTTTGGTTATGGGAAAAAGCACTAGTTTGCACTTGCACGATTGCGGTGTCTGTTGTGTTTTCAATACTAATTTAATGTTGTCATGGTTTCTTTCATGTTTGCTTTATCTAATTATACACTTGGCTTTGAGGTGTTTGAATCACTACAGGTAT
The DNA here is from genome assembly GCA_021292105.1 of Anadara kagoshimensis. Lineage (NCBI taxonomy): Eukaryota > Metazoa > Mollusca > Bivalvia > Arcoida > Arcidae > Anadara > Anadara kagoshimensis. The sequence goes on from CM037860.1 coordinate 28,619,577, forward strand.
TGTGTGAAGGTGTTGGTGAGGTCCCTATGGGTGTCGTCTGTTTTATTAAATTGTGTGGTTAATGGTCTGGACAATCGTTGCAAGGAACAAGGACATATAAGACTGGTGTTATAAAGTCGTATACAATACGGGAATTAAGAGCTAAAAAGTGACCGATTACCTAGAAACCTGAATTACAAGGGTATCTTCATAAATGATAATAATTGATTTTTAATGTGAAGAACATTGTTGGTTGTCACTGGCGAGCGAAGAACCTATGGGTTCATTTCAGTAATTTAACATTTCCATATTTTTATATTTTTAATTCATAAATTTTGTAATAGTCTATGTGATAATATAGGAAACTAATTTCAATTAGCCCAAGATTATTATATTTTTGCAAACTAATAGCAATGTCACGATATTTTGTTTTAAAATTTGATATTAGCGGAACAAAGTTTCTTAGAATTGAATTTTTTACTCGTTATTTTTTATCGGGTATATATTTTCATTTTCCCCATTTTCATATACCCTGAAAAGAGAATGAAGATATATTTTTGTTGAGTAGAAGAAAGAATTGCTGATTAACGTTATATTAGGTTACACCCTATTGAATATTTCGCAGATTCTGTAGATATCGAGAGAATGAATTTAAACATAATTCCGAACTTCAATGCCAAATACTGTCCATAGATAATTGGCCATTAGGAATGCTTATGGATATTCCATTTTCTGACCACATTCCTAGACTGATTATAGTTTGGATATGGAACAAAAAAGAATTGTATACCCTTTTTCGCATTACGCATACGATTTAGAGTACAATCACAGAAACGGTCGATAAGGGTATAGGCAAACAAATTTGACCTGTCCGCTTGACCTTTCATTGAAATAATTATTACGGACCAAGTAATTATGTATAGGTAGCACAAGTGTTTATTATGTATACATCATGAGATATACTCATTGAGTAAACCTGTGCACTGTGTGTGTATTTAGATGGATCTTAACACTACACTGTATTGGAGGGATCCTCCTATGTCAATATTCCTTCTAAAAGGTCAAGCAGACAGGTCAATGTTGTTTGCCTATATATGTTGATGTCTGTGTATTTGAGGTTTATTGACTATAGACAGTCATTAAGCACATGTTTTCATTAATGTTTCTTAAAAATATTTCATTAATGCCGTCAAGATGCCAAAACAATATTGATTGTATAAAAGAGCGTTCACATGTCAGTATAATTATTCATTGCAAGTGTATAGGTTCTTCTCAATCTGATTTTTTGAACTACGAGTTTGTTCAAACAATACAAACAGGCAATAACAACAACATACAGGCGTTTTCGATATCTTTTAAGCCTTTTTGCTACAACTGTTACTGTCGTGAGAGCGTGACTGTTTAAAGATGTTTTATTTCATCTACTCTTTTCAGTAAAAACAATTGTGTTTATTAGCAAATATTTTTGAAATTTCTGTTGAAAAAATGTTGTAGACCATTATGCTGAAGCAATCGATCAAAATATTTAGTTTAGCTTCTACAGTGGTATATTAATGTTTTATTTGTATTTTGAATTTTCACTAATATTTAGTTAGACTTGTTCATGATGATTGTCGAAGTTAACTACTACATGTGGCCTGAACTTTGAACAACTGCGCTGTCTAGATAGAGAAAGGGTTATATTTTTGATCAAGTATTTTATTAAAAACCTGTCATGTTATATGTTCTCGGAAGAATATGCAAAAGTTAATAACTTAGTATTTGTTTTGATTATTTTTTTTAAAAATATATAAACAAAAAACATTTGTTATTTTACAATACTCTTGTTACGTAAGAGAAAAGAATGTATGTTTTTGAATGAATGAGAGACATTTGGTGTCATTGTGTATCAGAGGCGCTTCGTCTGTCTGCTGTGAAACAGAAGGTTCTTGATGCAGTATCGTGCCATATTTCTCTCAATATTAAGCAGTAAAATGCAAAATCCTTTTCATTACTAAAAGGAGTGCTAAATATTTACTTTGTACAATAGTTGCTAGCATCCCTGATGTAAATAGTTCTATATTTTATAAATAATAATTATAAATAATCGCTACAGAACAGTTTATATTATATACATACATATATATCTCAGTTGTAACTCACTATGCAATTTTTCGTAGTTTGTTTTATTTTTGGTTTGCCGTCACAAAACCACCAATACCTCTAACATTGGTTTGACAAAAAATGATTTCTCAATTTGATTCTGTTAGGAGTACAATAATCAGTTTTTGTTGTGTTTGTTACTGTTTGGAATTGACAATAATGTTTTAAACATGGAATGAAGATGTTTTTATAATTGTTATTTCATCACCGTTTATATGACATCATTGACAAATCGTCATCATAAATTCCAGCCGAATGTCTGTAGATACAAAAAAGATCTGTCGAAAGTTTACCACTGATTTAACGAAAAAATGAAGTAAGTCTCGACTGCCGAGATATGAATAGCTATAGTCGACAAAAGATAGCTAGCAGCTGTTGATAAGTTGTCGGCATATGACTCACGTGAGGGAAAAGTTAACCGCTGATTCGGCACTGTGTTAAATTTTCGACAGGTCTGTACTGTATAAGTTAATTAATTAATGGCTGAGAATAAACCTCATTTCAACGTAAATGGTAAATTTTATCCCTAAATTTTCGCAATTTGTAAACTACGTGTGTTTTATAGGGACCAGCTGAAAATGAATTTGAAAATTTAAATATATATTTGTTTTAAAAATCAGTCATGTATTATCTTGTTTTTATCAAAAAGGGTGATTTTGACGTATATTTTTCCTGCGGAATAGGTTTGGACCATTTAATTTTAATTAGAAAAATTACTTTTATTTGTTAAAACATTTATGAATTCAGGAAAATCGTGTTAGTGTTAATAAATACAAATTCCCTATGCATACATACGAACTCGCTGTTACTTGTGGATATTTTCTTTTTAATTTTTGTAAGTAAGAAAATATTTCACAGTATATCTATTGTATAATAAAGCTTTATTTACTTGGAATTTTTACTGATGTAAATATTTTATGGAGCTGCATAGAAGAAATAAGTGGGTTGATATAAAACATCAATGCATTTATTTACTAATAACGTTTATTTGTTGTAGTTCTTCTCAAATATTGTTACACATACATTATAATACAATTTAAGATCTCTACGCAAATAAATTTGCTTTTTCTTACTAAAAAGTTGAGTTTTTGTTTTACTAAATTGTGATAGTGTTTATCTTATAGAATAGCAAACAACATTGACCTGTCAGCTTGACCTTTCATTAGAAACATTCACATAAAAGGTTCCATCCAATATATGGTTAGAGTAAGGAGCCACACGGTTAATAGCTATACACTACAATATATACCTATAGTACCAAACATTAGGTTAATATTTTCATTTGTGTCTTAAACGCTCGCCGATTGATTCTACATAAGTATATATAATTGAAATACCGGTACGTTTTTCCCATAATGCAGACGAAATAAACATCAACTTGTGTTACCTATACATAAATGGACAACTTAATGATGAATATTTAAATTAAAGGTCAAGCAGACAGGTCAAAGTTATTCCCTATACTAATGTTTGTGTGAGAAATCTTGTGATTATGTCATTGGGAAAAAAGTACTCGATCTGACCAACTGGACACCTTTTGGTCGTATATCCGGTGTTCTTTCAAACGTCTGGAGGTTTATTATCACCATCTTTAGATGCAAATATTGTGTCGGTGATCGTTGACTGGGAACCAACCCACTTATATATCGAATATATTCTTGTTAACAGTGGATGATCATCTGCCATTCCCTTATTAGTAATCAGACGCAAAAATATCGGTCCATGTCCGAATCACAATCAAAAAAAGAGTAAAAATTGGTAAATGAAGTTTAACACGCAAGCTCCCACCAGGGACATGCGGCTGGGTGTTCCAAAAGAGTAAGCACCTCCTGTTTAACTAGTTAAACCCACCACGTGTATAATCGAAATTGCAAAAGAAAGGATCATGGAACTATGGAACCTCACATATATCCAGGGTATTTGGATACAGAGACATCATACTTTTCAACAATATTTTGATGACATCCATAACACTTTTTGAGGGCCTTGGTAACCCTTAGCTTGCAATATCCTTGTGTCAACAATTTATTTGTAAGCAGTTTGTTTCGTTGTATAAAGTATCCATAGCGAGTACAGGTTCTACCGTAGCGTATTAATTGTGAAACAAATGCACTATAAACAGGTGAAGCCGTTATATTGTTGCATAGGAAAGGGAAAGTTGGCAATAGAAAAATTGAAGTCACTGCGTTTTTCATACAACTTGCCTTCAAATGAAGCCTATCGTTGGCGTCATAATTCAAATGTACGTCTTTCTATGAAACAGAATTTTAAGTACAGTTGTATCTTTTATTCCAACCTCACTAGGAACCATTACATTCACATAATTAATGCTAGCTTGTGAAATAAGGAGCCAGTTAAACAAGTAATCATTTTTGCAAAAGCAAGAATAGACAGCTGGATAATCGGCTAAATCAAAGGCAAACATACCAATCTATATCCAAACCAAATTCCCATTTTGTTTGTCCAGCTAAATGTTAATTCGTTATACTTTTTTAACTCTTTACTCCGAAGAATTGGCTAAATTTAATCAACCTCTTCATGCCGGATACTTTCTAGTTTAATTGTAGAAGAAAGATAATGCCAATCACCAAGTAACCGAGGACAATTGTACACAACCAAAATAAGCAATCAATGATGTGTATGTGTTGTAAAGATTGTTTTCTATTAAAAACAAACATACCAATCCATGTTCATAGCACAATTCTAAATCAAAGCAAGAACTTTATAGAACTGGTAAATTAAGATATATGTGGTGTGGAATAACATTGGTTGATGCAATTTTAAGTTCCAATGGACTGTATTTGCAACAAATGAAATCCCGCAATATGCTCTCGGTATGATATCAGCATTCACAACGTATACGTACATTCGGTCATTCGTAATATTTATGTTGAATTTCCAATTAGCAGATTGTTATTATCGCATTACTTATACGTTGAATTAAAAACATAAAATTAACATAAAATCTCCATCTAATTGTTAGTTAATTCCAGAAATCCTGATGTGGAGAGTGAAAGGAAGTAACAAAATGTTACGTCCCAGTCAAGATTCTTTCACTTATAAAAAATCTAAACGACCAATCCATGGCTAGTGGAGGAAACTAAAGTGCCCGAAGAAGACCTCCGGTAAATCAACTGACAAACTTTCTCATACTCTGATTTGTCCCCGAGTGAGATTCTAACCTAACTTGGCAGTAAGAGGCGGTTTGATCCGTTACAAAAGTGTGCTTTAAAAATAGACCACTTGGTAACCAAGGCCCAACAAGTGTGTGGGTATATACTAGGATCTGTCCCCGCGTAGGATTCTAACATAGCTAGGCGCTGTGATCCGTTACAATCGTGTGTTTTAGATCACTCAGCCACAGAGGCTCGTCAATTGACTTTTCTGTAACTAATATGCGTTGTACGTGCTAGACTCTTCTCCCATTTTATGTTTATGTATATTAATAAGGGTTATTAGCAACGACTTGACTCATGTAAGTAAATGATTAATTGATTTTTAACCGTGCCATTCAAATCTTTGAGATATTAGCGTTTTTCTTTTCTCTCCAGCAGAGTAAACGAACAGTAGTACTTTGTATTATACAATTTAATTTATAATTCCACACGTGGCGTGTGTAGCTAGCTTACCCTTCCGAAGCACCCGGCCTCACCGTCTCTTGTTCAAAGTTCGCGTTTAACTTAATTTACCAGTTTTTAGAAATTTTTACTTTGTTTTGGGATTGTGATTTGGACATGGATTGTATGTGTGTTTTTAACACATTTCATTGACCAAAATAATTATAATTGAAAATAAAATTACAGTTATAACACCTTAAGCTACTGACTACTCTGAAATCCTATGTTCGCCAATAAAGAGAAACAGAAAAAAGATAAAAAGCAACATCATATCAGGCTTGATAAGAGGTGTTCATCTGGTCAGTCATGATGAAGTTTACGAGATGGGGCGTCCTTCTACGCCTTCTGTATGTGACGTATTGAATTGTTTGGTTGTTTTAAATCCAAGAACATGATTTTAAGTTAATAACACTTCTCGTAATATGTTTTTTTCTGATTCCGAAATGATTTAAAACAAATTTGTCCGAATTTTAAGCCCAATCATTCAATAACAGGTGAAAGTCCTTCTAACTTGTACAATTCGGTGAGATTAAACTAATTATAAGCAGATGGTCCTTGTATAGAGGTTGCGTTTAAGGCAGGTTCGGCTGTAGGTCCGAATCTCGGTAAGCCTAAATCATTCAACTTGAAATCTGAAAATCATTTTAACTTGTACAATACGACAAAGGTATCGACTGTTATGGGAAGGAAGAATTACAAGATTTTGAACTAGATTAAACTAATTAAAAGCAGATGACATGGTTTTATTTCTTAAAAGAATTTATTTTAATTTGTAGTGTGGTAACAACATATATCTGTTTCCAATCAGCCCCATAGCTAGAGCAGACGGTCATTTGTAAAAACACGTGCATGCATGGGTTTCACTTCCTAATGTGCACGTGAAATGGAGCATGAATTCTAAAACAGTGTTTATGGCCAGACTAAGTCGGTTTTTACTTTTTTCGTTATCTAATTAACAGTAATGTATAACATTTTTTATTCAGCAAAAACTTTCTGACTATCTTATTTCAAAAGAAGATCTAATTAACAGAATTGATATCACCAGATAATATCTGAAACGAAAATCAAATTAAGATTAAATTCCCCAGTCTTACAGACGTATAACATACCGTGTAGCTGTCTATGTCACGTTAAGACTGTGGAATTCAAATGAAGGTAATCTGAAAGAAAATATGTGAACAATTGTATAATTAAAGATTTTTGATAATTATCCAATAGTTACCACCAAAGTTGGAGGATTCTGAAGCCCACTTCAAAATATACACCCTGTTACATTGCTCTTTGACCCTTTGACTTATTTCCGTCTCTCTGAGAGGAGAAGCAGGCCGACGTTCAAATACTTAAATTTTTTGTTATATTTTAAGTTTAAATGAAACTTTTTTTTCAGCCTAATTTTTTGTAACTTTTTAAGTAAAACGAAACATTATTCCATTTTTCAACTATTCTTAAAACTAGTCTAGGATATTTTACCATATAGGGGTCACAAATTAGCCACCCTTATCCTCTGAATATCAATAAAGAAGCAAAGGTGGATAGCAATAAAACTTGTTCTTTTTAAAAACTTGTTGATTGGTGTTCTCCAGATAGGCATTGCATTAGTTGATGTGTTCCCATAAAATGGGTTTTTTGTTACGTAAACATTTTCCAAAACCTTTCTAATAGAGGTGAAGGGGCACAGTTGGAAAATTCTATTAATGCATTAAGAATCCAAACTGATGGGTATTGTAAACAGCTTTATCAGTTGCTATATATAAGCCTTCTTCACACTATTTTACCATCTTGTATACCATAGGTTCATTCTGGTCCATCTTCCTCTGCATGAAGTTCAAAATGTACCATGTGATATATTATGGCTCTGTTTTGAACCGTTACTTTCACTGAATATTGCCAAAAATAATGTTATTCTGAGCCCTATATAATACTTGAACCACACCACTTTACCAGATTTGTCTGGTAATAAAAAACAAACATACTAATCCAAGTCTTAATCACAATCCCAAGTAAAAACTTTGACAAATTAGGTTAAACATGTGAACTTCCACCAGGCAAGTGAGGCCAGGTGCTCTGGAAGGGTAAGCATCTCCTGTAACTGTCAGAAGTTGTGAGGTTTATGATCATTGGTCTCAATTATGTGCTATCCATATACAACTTTGACCTGTCCGCTTGACCTTTAATTTAAATATTTATTGTGGACCAGTCCATTTATGTTTAGGAATAATGTTGGTTTATTTTGTCTGCATAATGTGAACACTAATCATGCACCTTGAGAACATGTTTAATATCAACAATGAGTCCTACTACTACCCATTTATTGGATGAATCCTCCTATATGAATATTCCTAATGAAAGGTCAAATGGATAGGTCAATGTTGTTTACCCATAACTTTTCATCTAATTATTTGTTTGTGTGTTGTGTTAAATTCTTGTTTGCTCCTTTAAGTACATGTTATTGAGCCGTAAACTTCTATACAACAGTTTCATTTTAAATTATCCAACAATTTTTTTTTACACTATACTTAAATGTTGAAAATCACTGTGACCCTTGTTTAAACAGCTATGTTTAGAAAGAACTAGAGACAGGAACAGACAGATAGACAATAAACAAATCGAAAGACAGAGACAGGCCAACAGACAGACAGACATAAGAATTGTTGCCAAATAAACAAACACAAAGACTGAAAGTTGGGTAGAAAAATTAATGGACAGAGTTAGAATGACAGATGGACAGACAACCAGGCAGACAAAGATGAACGGACAGAAAGCCAAATACAGTAGACAGAAAGACAAACAGACAGACAGATGGAAACACAGTCCTGATTGCCATATACTTTTAATATCACTTGCTGTTTGGGTCAACGACAAACTGATTTCAAAACAAATAACTAACATATACAATTCATTCATGATTATTTAATATACAAAATCTATATCATTTGTACATTTTAACAAAACAGGTTATTTGTAAAACTCACACAGACAAACATGTAACACATTATAATAGATCTAGCTAATTTTCTCTTATAACAAACACAATATATACATTGTAGATAGTCTACTGTTAACACTTTCACTCTGATTCTGGTACAGGCTTTGGTCTTTTGTTTCCATGCATAAATACATGTTCCTCGGGCCTGAAAATAACAATGTATAAAAGGTATTTTAAAACCTTCCATATTATACCCCACTGATAAGATAACCTTTAATAGGTTTTTAACAAATTTATCTTCTGACTTTAAAGGTTTTCCTTCAGGTGATAATTCTGGATATGACTGTTTGGGATTTTAATTTATAATTTATCTTTGTAAAATCTTTTTTGGCTCAGAATTAAAGAGAGTATGGTGATAAGTTGTGTTATAATGCGAGTCTGTTACCTAGGCTGGGTCAGAAGATTTATCTAAAGTTATAAACATGGAAATATTTCCTTCTTACTTCACTCTTTTATGTAAATATATTGTTATCTGTAAGTTCAAATAATCAGAATCCATACATTGTATATCGGTACTTACAACATACATTTTGATTTGCAAGGACCTGGTCCCATTTTCACCATTGTTTCTTTAAAAACTAAGCTTTTCCTTAACTTAATTTTCTGGATTTTGAGATCCTAATAATTTTTTTAAACTTTAAGATATACAGAAATTTAAAGTGTCATTTTTAAGATTACATTTGTATTTGTTTAGATTTGTCAAAATGTTATTTTGTATTCGAAATGAGACAGTTAAAATTTGCTAAATTTAAGCAATAAGTTAAGAAAACATTAGTTAAGGAATGAATGTTGTGATACTGGGACCAGATTTAAAACTCTAATCTTAAGGAGCTGAGAAGTTTCACAATGATTCCTTGATTAAGATTTTTCAGTGATCCAAAATTTTAATCATAATATTTTTATTACTTTTCAGAGAGATATTTGTGACTCAACTGATGACATCTGCATTCTAGTTTTGATAAAATTGTTTATTTTCAGTACAAAAAAAATTACAAAATCTGCTAAATTTTATTTAATGAACCCTTAGTAAGAAAGATTGTGAAACTGAAGCCAGGCAGTTTAACAAATGAGCAGTGGCAGTGGTCATCAATCAAGTCTAATTGCTTTATTGATTGTTTGAATAGGGGTTTTGTTCTAGTTAAAATTATTTCACTTATATCAAGATGTTACAGATATAGTCTAAGTGTCAAATATTGTGACCTTTGCAGTGTGTTAATGGAAGTCAGCAGTGATGGTTTTAAGCATGCTACACTTACCGTGACACATGACATCAGTTTTAAGTTTTCTACTAAAGGACCCAATGACTTTCATTTCTAAATATTGAGTTCTTGGAAAAAGAGCAATCGCTACCTATTTTGGTATATCTGTCTTTGTCAGAACTGGATGAGTTTAAACCTCCCACATACGGAGCAAGCACTCAATTGAGCTACTGTATTAGTCTAATCAATCAAAGACAAACATACTAATCCATGTCTGAATCACAATCTAGAAGCACAGTACACTTTGGAACTGACAAGTTAGGTTAGACACATGAACTTCCACCAGGGAAGTGAGGCCAGGTGCTCCGGAAGGGTAAGCACCTCCTGTTTAGCTAGCTACACCCGTATTTAAGAAAGTAACAAAGAATCTAGAATCAAACTTACCAGTCAAAAAGTTTCGGAAATTCTCGGACTTCTTCTTCTGTATATTCATCCAAGCGTTTAATTATAGGTTGTACTTGTCTTATTTGATCACTCACATTTTTCATTATATGAATGGGTACATCCTGTAAAATAAAAAAGACAATCAGAAGAACTCCTGTAATTCTAGTACATCACAAACACTGGAACATAAAAAACACTTCATGATCAAACATTGAATGTTGATGTTTTCACTGACACTAATGATTACCCTGGGAGTACAACATAAGTTCCAAATCTCAAGTATACCAGTATTGTGTATAGTCTATCCAGGGATTAAGATAAGCAGGGTCCCAGATGCTTATTTATTGCTCAGTACTCTTAGCCTCTAAATTTAACACGTTTTAGCTATTTTTTACAATTATAAATCACTTCTCCTTGAAATGAGCTGCTCCTCCCTCAGTTCAAAATAGTTGCTATCTTGAATTTAAAAGAAATGATTCAACTGGCATGATAAATCAAAAATAATAACTTGTGAAATTCTGAAAAAATTTAAAAGGTATACTGAATATTTGAAGTTAAACTACCCGGTACATGTGTTATACAAATGTCCAAATCAAAATTTTCTGAAACCTAATGGTCAGTTTCACCATCATAGGGATAAATTCTGTATTAGACAACAAAGAGATTATTTGACAAATTAAGATTATAAAAATATAAGTAACACAAATTACCCCATCAGGAAACAAATGAAGTCTTCTCATCAAGGTATGTCGTGTAAGATTGCCTCGTAATCGCTGATATACAAGTTTCTCCATGATCTGAAAAAGACATATGTATTTAGTAATGATCATCTACTTATATTCAGGTGTTGAGTTCTAGGATAGTTGGGAAAAGTGGAGTGCCCAAAAACAACTAAAGACCTATGATAATAGGATCTGTCAAAGTGGAATTTGATGAACCTATATGGTGAGAGGCAATGTGATCAATAACCTAGAACCTTAAGACACCGAGTCACCAAGACCCCTCAGACATTAGGGATTTCTCTTGTTTAATTCAATATAATATGTAGTAATATATATAATATACAGTAAACCATTGTTATTATTTTTTCTCAATTTATCTCTCATCATCAGTTTTACAAAATTCCTAAAGTCTATCTCTACTTTCTGTTTCCTAGAGTGCCCAAAATACTGTAACGGGAGATATATTCGTGGGTGAAAATATCGTGTTTGATGAAATCAGACATTCCGCGCGGGTATTATTTTCACGTGAGAACTGAAAGTAAAATTATATTTTCCCGATCTGATCTATTCAATTGCTGTTTGGGTTGTTCCCCTTTTTACACTATAAGCGTATTATAACAAAATTTATAATACATGTACCACATCATTCAAACATGTAAATAATGTTCACAGTCAAACCTCTCCATACTCAATGAAAACTGTTATTTCAATACAGTTATCAAAACATCTACAACTCATCGTATTTAATTTACATTCCAAAACTTGATCAGCAAAATATCTGCAAACATTTAGGACTAAAGTGTGGAAAACTTATGATGGACTAAAAGAATGACAGACAGATGGGTAAAAACATTATACCCTACACAACTTTTAAAGTTGTATATTTACAATTGGAATTGACCTTCTTTAGATGAACCTATTTCTTTTACTGGCATTCAATTGCGCTTGAATACAGTGTGGGCTCATGACCTCTGATTACGTAACGTTTAACAATCCGATTACGTCACAGTCTTTCATTCTATTATGTCATGCATTGTTTGATTGGTCAGCATCCAAGTCTAGTCCCGATGTAACTATCCTTATTTGGAGCAAGGCTATTCCATCAACCCCGTATGTTTGTCGGAATCTTGAATTAAATAAATTATTGTAGCGATAATTTTACATTTGGGACATGTTATCAATATATTTTATGATTGTAAATATAGGAAACAACATTCTATTTGAGTGTATTCATTCGGTATTATGAATGAGAGTCAGTAATAGCATATTTAACATTGAATATGCTATTCCTGACTCTCATTCATAATACCGAATGAATACACTTAAATAGAATGTTATTTCTTAAATAACATATCTCCCCCCAGACTGAGCAGGATAGATAACATGTCCCAAAACATTGATAAACAGTATATGCCTTGTTTCATGTCCGTATGCCATGTATAAAAATATACCTTGGTAGGCTGCATTTCATGTAATCTCCATGCACTTGTGATAGAAAATCCTTTAGGATATCTGAAAGTTTAAAAATAAATCTGCAAGCAAACTAAAATACAAAATAAATAGTTCTGTTTGATGGATAAAAACATTGCAACTTTCTAGCATTCTTTTATTGATGTGCACCAAGTCTAAAATGGAGAGATTTAACTCCTAGCTCCTTCATGATGACAAAACTTGACTGAAGAAAATAATGGTCCACTGTAAATGCAAGTCTGAATGCCAATGATAAAAATTAATCAAAACCTTTAAAATTATGTTTGCAAAATTGTAAATATTCAGTATAAATTATAAATGGCCAGCCCCACAGTTTCTGACTATTTGGGAAGGACTAGTTACTTAGACCAAATGAAGTTATAGGACTATAATTACATTTGCTAATGTGATGTCACTCATAACTTGTTTACGACTATCGCCCTGAAGTCATTGATTGGCTGTTCCAGCAATTCGAATTGCATGACGTACATGACAGTGTTTTAAATTTATTTTAGGATTCAAAAACAAAACAAGATTTTCAAAAATTGCAAAATGTAAATATAACCATTAAACAGTCTAGAAATTGCATTTATAGTGCTATAACTGCCATTGCCATGCAAAGCAAACTAATCATACTACGGGTTATTCAGTCTGCTTTGCATGGCAATGGAAGTTATAGCATTATAAATGCCATTTTTAGAAAGTTCAATGGTTAAATAGTCTCCTATTTACAAATATAGAAAATGTTGAAATTATCAAGGCAAGGACTGGTTGAAAAACTTTTGATTGATTTTAAATACTGATATCACAACACAACAATTCACTGTCAATGAACTGATGCTTATGATGAATTTATACAAGGAAATAGAGAAATGATCTAAATTTAAGCAGACGACAAATTTTATCAAGAAAATTACGGAGTCAAAATGTCAAACAATGATCAAAGAACCAGAGCTCAAACAGATAACAATTTAATTTCTGCAGATACAGTTGCAAATTGCATTTTATTTTTGATCCACCTTTCACACCCAGATGAGTCAGGGGTGCTAATTACACGATGACGATGCATATAAGATAACGTAACACAGCATGTACAGACTCCAAAAGGACATTTTAATTGCTAGGGGATAAAATTCTTTAATTTGATAGGAAACTCTTAATCAAACATTTATATGCTTCAGTTACGACATTTTAACCTGGTTTTAACACACGGATGCAATCATCAATTAACAAATCATGCCTTATCAAAACATGCTTATACAGTCACATGAATGTTTGAAATTCAAGTGTGAAACAAATGTAAAATAAAGAATCTCCCACAGCTAGATTTAATTCATATCACTGACTGGGGAGTCAAATGTTACATTTCCTTGGTGGTATTTGTAAAGTAATGTAACACATGTTGCTAAATTGGGATGTAACTGACCTAGATATCTTTTACCTAAAAACTGTCGCCAAAATATTACCATTTATATATCAAGTGGTAATTTTGTGACAGGATCTGCATAGCGTAATTTTGGTGAGAAAAAAGAGACTTAGTATTTTCAATAATTAAATGTTATTTCCCAACTTTGTTTACAAAATATCAAGCTTGTATCTTTTCTTACTAATGAATTAAAATCCAAATTACTGTAAGTGCACTGTGCATCACCTTTTTCATGTCAAATACTTTAAACAAATTAGATTTCATGTGTATTTATTTTCGAGGTATATGAAATTTAGTCATATCCGCTTAGTTTAATTTTCACATTTTTTCTATTATGCACTATAACACAAGAAGCATCAAATAATATTTGCTGGGCGTTAATTTTCAGACAAAACAAAAGACAGTGAAATAAGCGAAAATTGGTACAGTGTGAATATAAACACATTTACAGTACTACTATACAGGCACTTATTTGACATTGGGAAGAATTTTTATATCAGTTTAAATCATCTATCGATCCCTTCTGCCAGATGACGCCACTGTTTAGGCCTTAGCAGGTCATATTTAACATTATGTGAATGCAAAAATACTGATTTTAGGGTATTTTAATGGAAAGTTTCTGAAAATGGACCCTTCTGATAAATCCTAAAAATTGAACACAGAGATATTAAGATGATATAAAAGTTTAATTTCTGGTCTATTTCAAATTTTTCAGTACTTTCTTATCTTGATATTAAATGTATATAAAATCACTAAACTAGTCTTAGACAAAGCATGTATAATGTACATTTTTCTAGTCCTGTACAAGACATGCAAGCTGTGCATTTTTCTATTTCATCAGATCTAAATTATATACATTGTACATTCATTAAAAAGATATTGATATAAGTGTGTCTGTCTCCAAGTTTCGCTACATTGATTTACGATCTTAGTAAAAAGGTCAAATTTTTTTTATTATGTCGAGATAAGATTTTAGTTTTTTATGCCAAAATTTCAATTTCACAATTTTTATATTAAGGGTCAAGATAGAGATACACTGACATTTAATTATGTCAAATATTTCAAAATCTCCAGATTCTTTCTGCATGTTCTGAATCAAGCATTACTTACTAAAATTTTAACCATCCATTTGATGAAGATATCAAGTTGAAGAATAACCCCTGATTCCTTTTCATGTTATTATTTACAATTATTTGCAACTGCTTTGTTCAATGTAAACATTGTAGCAATTTTGCCATTTATTTTCCAATAATGTTAGAACAAAACATGAGACACAATAATTAGTGCAGGAATATGTCACAAAACATTGAGAAAGATTCTGACCTTTCTACTTCTGAAAAAGTAACACAAATACTACTGACCTTGTTTAATTGGGTTTGCCACTGTACCAGGTGATCAACAACACTTAACATTTATGAGAGAGATGTTGGAAAACTTTAATGCTGCAAATTCTCAGAATGTCATTTCATGGGAAAACAACATTTATGCGAGAGATGTTGGAAAACTTTAATGCTGCAAATTCCCAGAATGTCATTTCATGGGAAAACGTGCACTAATATGATTCCATCTCCAATGGAAATGATAGATCCATGCATATGGTAAGGGGTATCACATAGTACAGCGCCCCACAACCAGGAAAGGATATGATTCCATATCCAATGGAAATAATGGGTCAGCAGGGGGTGTCACATAGTACTGGGCAACTCCATTGTCACTAAGTTTGATGTCCCTAATTCCATTTTTACCTGCATCATTTCCAGTTTCCAAGCCCAGACTGCCCCTCTATGATATTAACAACAAAATGTACCACAAGGAGGTTTTACTGTTTAGGTGTCACATACCTGGTATGATGAAAAAATTTGTATTTTCTCCAATAGTCATCTTTCATGGCAATATTTTTGGTATTAATAACAACAACATGATCTCCAATATCACCTAAAATTAAAAACAAATCAAAGATTAACAATGATATTTATGAGATCAAATCCCCACTGCATGGAGTAAGTGCATGTGTGTGTGTGTGTGTGTGGGGGGGGGGGGGGGGGTTACAATGGTGAAATTACATTTTCTGGTTTAAAGTACAATGTACATGATTGATAATTGAATTTTGACATTACTGTCTGTGACAAAGCAACAAATGTTTTCCATATGTGAGATTTCAAGGGTTCAAACCCCAGCCAAGACTTGAAAATAGGTACCGGTAGTGACTGTTCTTTAATCAAGCATTCAGCATATAGAAATAAAAATCTCAACAGTCTTTCTAAAGAGACCTTAAAAACCGATGCCCCATGTCACGGCAGGTGTGGTATGTTAAAAAACCCTCCCTGCATATTGCCATGCATGAACTGCAAAGGTAAGAAATTCTGCCACTCCATCTATAGCTGGTGACATCTCATTATAAGTGAAATATCCTTGACTGGGATGTAAAACTCCATTCAATCAATCTCTTTATTTTCAAAGGTGTTCATGGCCAAAATATTAACAATTGGAATCGACATTCTTTAGATGAACCTATTTGTTTTTACTGGCATTCAATTGCTCCTGAATACAGTGTGGGGTCATGACCTCTAATTACGTAACGTTTAAATATCCGATTACTTCACAGAATGTCATCATATTACGTCATGCATTGTTTGATTGGTCAGCATCTAAGTCTAGTCCCGATGTAATTATCCTTATTTGGAACAATGCTGTTCCATCAACCCGGTATGCTTGTCGGAATTTTGAATAAAATAAATTATTGTAGCGAAAATTTTACATTTCGGACATGCTATCACTATTTCTTATGATTGTAAATATAAGAAATAACATTCTATTTGAGTGTATCAATTCGGTTTTATGAATGAGAGTCAGGAATAGCATATTTAACATTAATTGCTTCGCAATTCATTGAATATGCTATTCCTGACTCTCATTCATAATACCGAATGAATACACTCAAATAGAATGTTATTTCTTAATTCAGTTAAAACAAAGTAATGAAGATTTATAGCAGTCAACAGTGTGACACAAAAACTTATAATGCATCAGCTCATAAAAAGCATTTCAACATTTCAATCTATTTTCAAGTCATCTGGACATAATATCAACCTAGGATCTTAGAGAGGGTTTTAAAGAAGGTAAAGTGTACATACACACACAGATACCTGTTTCACCATAAGCTCAGATGTCTATATGTAGCTAGTTTAGCTAATCATATACATCTATTTTTACGAAATGTGGACAGGACACCAAACCTTTTATTTACTAGTATAATGTAATTTGTAAAACCTGTTTATAATGACCACCCAGAAGACCAAAGCAATATGATTTTTTTAAAAGATGTAGTTCATATAATTATAGAGATGCTCACTATAAAAAGTTTAAATGTAAAGATGGGTGGTCTTATTAGAAAGGTGGTCAGTATACTGATAATAGGTTTTGAAAAGTTAGGTGGTCTTTATAGAGAAGTGGTCCCTACAACAGGTTAAAATGTAAAGATAGGTGGTCTAATTAGAGAGGTGATTGCTAAAGCAGGTTTTACTGTAAAAATAGGTGGTTTTATATAAAGATGGTCACTATAGGTTTTACTGTAAAAATAGGTGGTTTTTATAAAGATGGTCACTATAGGTTTTACTGTAAAAATAGGTGGTTTTATATAAAGATGGTCACTATAGCAGGTTTTACTGTAAAAAAAGGTGGTTTTATATAAAGATGGTCACTATAGCAGGTTATAATGTTAAGATATGTGGTCTTATTCAAGAGGTTTTACTGTACAATATATATAAATTTAATAAATCAAGAATGAGGTTGTGTATTATACTGGTTAACAATCTAGCATTTACAAGTAGAAGAATGTTCTTTAAACCTAGATATATTGTTTCAAGGGAAACAACTCAAATAATTTTGCAAAGCTGACAGTATGACAGTACAGAAAGTTTATAATGGGGTATAGATTCATGGAAAAATAAGGCATTTCTTACTGTATCCATTTACTAAAAGAGAATTTTGATAACTTTGTAAACAAAATTCTAAAAAAGAGATCGAGACAAAAATTACTGTAGCATTAAAGTGGTCTGTAAATTACAAGTACAATAAATTCTAACTCAGTAGTGTGCAAAACATTTACCTCATTTGAACAATATGATATATATGTAATTTTATTGGATTGTTTGATCATGTGATCAGGGTTGAGAAAACATTGTGTTTCCTTCTGAAAACATCATATCCCACCTCTTCAGTACACACTATGATGTCACAATGATATGACGTTATCCATGGCAACTCAGTCACGACGTTCTAGCGTTTGCCTCCGATGAGTTGTGATAGGAGAAAAAGGAATGAAGGACTGATGTTTTAATCTTCCAGGCTGTCTTTTTTAAAATATCTTTTCTTTCTGTCTTTCTTATTACCATGGTTATTTTTCGGTATAATAAACAATTTATTGCCTTTGTTTGAGGTAGATATGAACATTTGTTCACCCTTAACAAGTCACATTTCAAATTTGACTTGTTTCGGTAGAACAAATGTTCATATCTACCTCACTTAAAGGCAATCAGTGAAATTTTTTGTATGCTACAATTATTATAATACATGTGTATCTGTGTAAAATGCTTGGACTCATTTTTTAAGAACTGTGTCTTCAAGCCCCAGTCTGGCGACTTGATACACAGCTTTCAATTTCACACTGTTCCAGCCCCCCCCCCCCTTCCCCAGCTGCTAAATGAATTGTGATAGATTTATTTAGCCTTGTGATTACCTCAGGTGTTACATCACAAGCATTACTCTCAGTCACCTAATGACATTTAAACAAGGATCAATGCCAGCTGGATGGTCCTCTAGACTCTAAACAGACTATTATACCGGTAAAGACAACATTTTTCAGATCATAATCAGCCAGTTTCAAAAACATAATTATTGTCAGACTATTAACTGACTTTATACTATAAGGCCAAAGAAAAATATGTGTTTCTGTTAACACTCTAAGAAACATTAGGTTTGGTAGGTAGACACATTTTTAAATTTTTTTACATGACCGTATTGGGTAAAGATGTCAACTTTAACAATGCTTCTTAAAATATTGCTATAAAAGCTTTATGGTAGGCATAAAATTTAGGGTAAGTCATATTACCTGAAACACAATTATTCAGGGATTCAAAATTCTCCGGGTATGAGCTCCGGGACCTATTGATTTTACATTAGGACCCTTGATATTTAAACTATAAAAGTCATTTGTACCTGCCATTTAATGATTTTTCCAGAATACTACTACTTTTTCTTTATGATATAAATAATTGTATATTAAGCTTCAAATGATGATTTTGTATTTTAAAACTTTTACAGGACATGACAACAATAAAGTCAAAAGGTCTTGGATTCTCACAAAACATTACAGTAAAACCTCGATTTATCGCCACCATTTGTTCAGTCAAATTTTGGCGTTATAAAGGGGTTTGGCGTTAAGTTGGGGAAGCGGATAAAGAAAAACATAAACAAAATGGATTTTGGGACTTCAAAAAAGTGTGGCTATAAGCGAGGTGGCAAAGTTATTGAGGGGCATTATAACAAAGTTTTACTGTATTTTGAACCCCCGACTTATTTTATTTCGAGCCTAATAAAAACACTTTATTTATTACTTACTCAATGGGTGAAAGATTGGCTTGTGTAGTCCTCTCAAATGATATGCTATAGCATCAGAAGACCGCATGGCACATTGCTGGTTACAATCATAAAGTAACCAATGCCTGGACATCACTGACCATTGCTGAAATAAAAATTAAATCAAATATATCACTGAAGACACAGATTCACTGCATCATTTATACATGTATTAATTTCAGAAATTTGCACCTATGTATCCAGGTACACAAACATCTACCAACATTTTTTTTCCCCATAACTGTTAACATTTTATTGGAATCTTTTAAGTTCCACCAGCATCATCGGTAGTCCAGTCTACATCCCTGGGGGTTTTGAGGAATCAATTTTGACTCTACTGGAGCCCAACTACAGCCAGCTGCTGAACTCATAATGAAGGTACAAATGTACATAATTTAACATTTTTAATCACAGCTGTTTGGAACAGCGGTCCATTTCACTGCACAGCATGTACAGTTTCCTCATTAGAAATGTCCATGTTAGATTTTGATGAGTATGATCATTAAAGTTGAAGGTTTAAGGCACAAAATGTTGCTGACAAGAATAAGAGTTTACAATATTTCTTTACAAACAGGTCCGAGACATATTACCTTTCATGTAATATGTCATTATACAATGTGCACATATACTATTTTTATTCCAGACCCCACTCACCAATAATCTCTGTAGGAACTTGGAAATGTACATGTTAAATTACCCACATATATTATGTTTATGCTGCAATCTATGGCACATATGTTGTGCATGCAAACAATAGTTTTTTTCTGCCATGTTTTCAGCATTTAATCACTGTAGCATCAATGTGTTCTGTAATCAGTAATTTTGGTGTTTCAGATTCTAAAGATGACCAAGCACTAAAGCTGTAGTGGTGTATTACTTTAGCTTTAAACCCAAGTTTAGCTTCTGCATTTGTTCACTTTCCTGTTACATTTGGTGATTCTACCAACCTTGGATATGGCCAACCAACAAGTAGCCCAACTAAGCAAAACGAACAAACTTAATTAAACCCCATTTTTTCGTTTTTTAAATCTACCAATCTCAGACTATTCAGTGCCAGTTTATCACTCGAGATGGAATAATAGCTCAGGCTCTTGGTCAGCTTGCCTCCCTTGGTCTAACATTGGCCACCAGTCCGCCAATATTCTGTTACATATTTTTTAAATATGAAAGTGGGGATTTAATTGGCCTATTAGTGGGGTTGTCCAACAGACTGGTCTGGAGATTTTACATTTAACATACTCTGGTTTCATTATAGAATAGGTATATTTATGCTGGACTAAAAAGGTGGTTGGGTATGTCAATATTGTTAATGTTTCAAGAGTGTTGGGAATGTTTCCATTTCAAGCACTCTTTTTGGCAGCTGCTTTTTTCCGCGTTTTTATATGTTCTTCTTCTTCTTCTTTCAATATACAATATTCCTTCTTAACAGAAGATTACATACTGTTCGCATGCGTGGAAATAAAAAAATTTTTTAGGTTTAAGTATGCAGTTGTGATGTGCAATAGTGATTAAAACTATGTACATGTTGTTAGGGGTTTATTTTGTTTGGATTTTGTTCAGAACAGCGTAGGATAGTTGTTCTCTGAAGGTGTTGATGGTTGATGACTGTATTATGTAGGCCGGTAAGAGATTCCATTGAATAATTGTAATGTATTGCATTATCAAGGTTTTATATAGCGATTTTGTTATGACAAGGTCCAAGCAAGTGAGCAATCATCCAAATGCATTGGATTTGTATGGAATTTTATGGAACTTGTAAGATCATAATTTTACCAAGGTCAGAGGTCTGTCGGATTTAAACCCATGGCGGCCGGATTGTATTTACACGTCCTCGTGCTAAACCCAAAGATTTTCACCTTACCAATTCATGGAATCAAACAATACATCATGCTGTTGAGTATTTGACCTGACCAAATGTCATCAAGTAAACACGAACAGTAACAACCCCCCCCCTTTTTAAAACAAGACGATGTATTTTCAACACGACATACCAACACTCGTGCACGAGCAGACATATTGCTACTTCTAGTCCGAATCTTCAGTATATTATCATTTGTGGATCATTTCAACATTTATATTTTTTCTAAACAAAGTTTTTGTTCACAAACACATGTCGGTGTTACATATGTGCAAGGGAGACCACTCTAAACTTACTTGAACTTTTGAGATGTCCTTAAACTTTTTGAGCACCATTTTACAAAATCTAAGATATCAAATATAAGCTTTTTTATGAGATTTTTACCGCAGTATATGTAATATGTAGCGTTTTATTATTATTATTATTATTATTATATTTTCATTTAATTAACTTGTTTGACTAATCAATCCACTCAGAGACATATAAAACCCGAGATTGGCAACTTCACGAAATCCCGTAATAAATCGCGGCCACTTTTGATATGCAAATTAGCATCGAGATCACAAGGAGATCCGCCAGGGCATGTGTAAATAGTACTTGCCCACATGTAAACTTTGAAGTAACCTCGCGTATGTAAATATAGATATCATTATTTTGATTAAAAAAACGCAAAGTTGCGTTTAATTAAAAGTATGATAATTTCACATTGATATTTTTCATTACTTCTGCATCTTGATTTTAAAACTTTTACGTTAATGACAAATATCCTTCTACAAAATTGCTTTGAAAATTGGCATGATTTACGGATAACGATTTTTTGCAGAGATTTATATAGAAAATAGTTGGATTTTTTTTCTTAACCTACATATACAGCTAAATTTATAGAAACTGTTACACTATTTTAACAACCTTTATTTTCACAGGCATTAAATGAACGTTATTTTATTTCTAATTATGTGTCTGGAAATAAAATCTCTAAAGTACTTATATTGCAAACATATACGGTTTTTTATATATACATATGAAAGTGACAATTCAAATAAATAAATAAATAAATAAATAAATAAATAAATAAAATAAAGTGTATATTTGCATGTGGTTCTAATATTAATTTAGCGAATGTGAGAATTTTTTTCTGTGCCGATTGTCATTGACTGGATAAAAATATAATTCTTTTATTCTTTTATTACAAAAAAAAAACTGTCACGACTATATAGTCAATTGAAACGATTTATTTATCAATTTTAATTGCAGTTTTGCTTGTTTATTGGACATCCTCATTGAGAGAATCCCCTCGTCACTAACCCCTTTGCAGATTCGAAGTGTATCCATCCTCAGTATCGGTACTGATTACATGAGCTATCGATGTTCATTAATTACCCGTAAACCGGATATCACTAATTAAATTCCTAATTCCCTAATACCTTATCGTGTACACAAGGTTTTTCTTCACAGAGAGAGAGAGAGAGAGAGAGACGAATCGCACGAAAATTGAAAATAATAAAATTCTTTATCATAGTTGGAAGTATACCCCCAACCCGTCAAAAGAGGAAAATTTCAATTTTTCTCTCATTTTTAAATTTAATAAAAACCAATTAATTTATTTCAAATTTGTATGCAACTTGTTTCTTACAATGGGTATAAGTATTATAAACATGTTGCAATTGGAATTTTAGTAAAAAATTGAAAATTAACAAATCCTTTATCAAAGTGGCAAGTTTACCCCAAACCCGTCAAAAGATGAAAATGTCAATTTTTCTCTCATTTTTAAATTCAATAAAAACCAATTAATTTATTTCAAATTTGTATGCAACTTGTTTCTTACAATGGGTATAAGTATTATAAACATGTTGCAATTAGAATTTAAGTGAAAAATTGAAAATTAAAAAATCCTTTATCAAAGTGGCAAGTATACTCCCAACCCGTCAAAAGATGAAAATTATAGTTTTCTCTCATTTTTAAATTTAATATAAACCAATTAATTTATTTCAAATTTGTATGCAACTTGTTTCTTACAATGGGTATAAGTATTATAAACATGTTGCAATTAGAATTTTAGTAAAAAATTGAAAATTAAAAAATCCTTTATCAAAGTGGCAAGTATACTCCCAACCCGTCAAAAGATGAAAATTATAGTTTTTCTCTCATTTTTAAATTTAATAGAAACCAATTAATTTATTTCAAATTTGTATGCAACTTGTTTCTTACAATGGGTATAAGTATTAAAAACATGTTGCAATTAGAATTTTAGTAAAAAATTGAAAATTAACAAATCCTTTATCAAAGTGGCAAGTATACCCCCAACCCGTCAAAGGATGAAAAATGTCAATTTTTCTCTCATTTTTAAATTCAATAAAAACCAATTAATTTATTTCAAATTTGTATGCAACTTGTTTCTTACAATGGGTATAAGTATTATAAACATGTTGCAATTAGAATTTTAGTAAAAAATTGAAAATTAATAAATCCTTTATCAAAGTGGCAAGTATACTCCCAACCCGTCAAAGATGAAAATTATAGTTTTTCTCTCATTTTTAAATTTAATAGAAACCAATTAATTTATTTCAAATTTGTATGCAACTTGTTTCTTACAATGGGTATAAGTATTATAAACATGTTGCAATTAGAATTTTAGTAAAAAATTGAAAATTAAATAATCCTTTATCAAAGTGGCAAGTATACCCCCAACCCGTCAAAAGATGAAAATTATAGTTTTTCTCTCATTTTTAAATTCAATAAAAACCAATTAATTTATTTCAAATTTGTATGCAACTTGTTTCTTACAATGGGTATAAGTCTTATAAACATGTTGCAATTAGAATTTTAGTGAAAAATTGAAAATTAACAAATCCTTTATCAAAGTGGCAAGTATACCCCCGAACCGCGATAGTTCGCTGCGGGCTAATAGCGGTATATAGGAGTTGCCAATCTCGGGTTTTATATGTCTCTGATCCACTAAACCCCAATTTAATTTTTCACTTGAGGATAAAATGGGGGTTTAATTAGTGGGCTGATTGGTCAGACTATCAATTAACTAGGACAAGAATGTCTTATTATGAAATAAAAATGGGATAGAATATTCAAATTCTTTGTAAGCTGCCTACAAATAAATTGTTGACACAAGGATATTGTAAACCTAGGCTTATCAAGGTCCTCAAAAAATTTATGACTGCCATCACAGTATTGTTGATAAGTTTGATGCCTCTGTGTCCAGGATTGCCCTGGATATATTTGATGCTTCATAGTTCAAATTTCCTTTGGTTAACATTTTTGTTGCTAGCTAAACAGGAGTTTACCTTTCCAGAGCACCTGACCTCACTTCCCTGATGGAAGTTTATGTGTTTAAATTAATTTGCCAGCTTCAAAGTTTTTACTTTGTTTTTGAATTGTGGTTTGGACCTAGGTTGGTATGTTTGTTTTCACTTTGCTTTGGGATTGTGGTTTAGGCATGGGTTGATATGTTTGTTTTAATTTTGTTTACGAATTATGGCTTGGGTGTGGGTTGGTATGTTTGTTTTTACTTTGTTTTGGGATGGTGGTTTGGACATGGTTTGGTATGTTTGTGTTTTACTTTACTTTGGGGTTGTGATTTGAACATGGGCTGGTAGGTTTACTTTTACTGTGTTTTGGGATAGTGGTTTGGATATGGGTTGGTATGTTTGTTTTTACTTTGTATATGAATTATAGTTTGGGCAAGGGTTGGTATGTTTGTTTTTACTTTGTATATAAATTATAGTTTGGGCAAGGGTTGGTATGTTTGTTTTTACTTTGTTTTGAGATTGTGATTTGAGCATGGATTGGTATGTTTGTTTTTACTTTGTTTTGGGATTGTGATTTGAACATGGATTGGTATGTTTGTTTTTACTTTGTGAATTGTTGCTTGGACATAGGTTGGTATGTTTGTTTTTACTTTGGTTTGCAATTGTGGTTTGGACATGGATTGTTATGTTTGTTTTAACTTTGTGAATTGTTGCTTTGACATGGGTTGGTATGTTTGTTTTTACTTTGCTTTGTGATTGTGGTTTGGACATGATTTGGTATGTTTGTTTTTACTTTGCTTTCGGATTGTTGTTTGGACATGATTTGGTATGTTTGTTTTTACTTTTCTATGGGATTGTTGCTTTGAAATGGGTTGGTATGTTAGTTTTTACTTTGCTTTGGGATTGTGGCTTGGACATGGGTTGGTGTGTTTGTTTTTACTTTGCTTGGGATTGTGGTTTGGACATGAATTGGTATGTTTGTTTTTACCTTGCTTTGGGATGTCGGTTTAGACATGGATTGGTTTGTATGTTTTTACTTTGCTTTGGAATTGTGGCTTGGACACAAGTTAGTTAACTTCTTATCATTTTAATGAAATCTTCCACAAAATTTATAAAGAGTTGTGGATATACTCATTTACATTAATTATAATATTTTCCCCCATGACAAGTCATGTAATATAGAAATATTCCATCGAAGATACTAAAAGGGGATTTTTCTATCCTGTATGGGTCATGCATGCAAAAAGCACTGGAATTACCTTTAGTGGCATTATAATCAAAAGACAATTGCATGATGTCATCATCTGGGGGACATGACGTCATTTTGCAAGAAAAGGACACCCAAGTCTGCAAAATTTTGAAATTTTGAGTGTGTTTCAAATATTTGTTCTGGAAGTTTAGAATGAATAATTATAACTTTGTTTTGTAGTTTATACATAAAGTATAAACCTAAATCAGGTACATTCTTTCTAATTGTTGATATTTATTTTTAAGTAGAATGTTTGATAACAGAGTTAGATTTTACAATCATGGCGTCATTGTCTATGTACATCAAATTTAAAGCCAAATATTGGCATTCAAATGGGAGAAAAAGAATCCATTATGAGTCGATCCATGTAGGGTAGGGAAAGTTAACTCTTGGGGTAATAATTCTGGTCAGAGGCTTGGCAAGCCTCAACTGTACACTAAACATTTATGAAATTTTCAAAATCTTTAGCTTTAGATTAAGCTTTTTCAATCAATCACTTCACCTTTATATCTATCCAAAAACCATATTTCTTACAAGCCCCTGTGATCCAAGTGCAGAATCTGTCACATGACCAATGCCTGTCACATGACCAATGCCAGTCACATGACCAATCAGCAACTTGGATTGTTTTCTGATTTTCAGCAGATACATTCTTTGCAGCAAGAACTGTAACAATTGCAAATTACAGTAAAACCTGGTATAGCAACCCCTATATAAAGACCATATGTTCATTATAGCCAGTATTTTCAAATCCCTTTGTTTCATATTTTAAACAAAAATACCACCTGTCTTTATAAAGTCTATATGTCTTAGCTACCATGGATGGTCTTTATATCAAGGTTTTTCTGTAATGTCAGCTTTGGATCATTAATATAGACATGTATCTATATCAAGCAGTGTTGTTTTCATACACTCGGAACGCCAAGTCGGCAATTTCCACAAATTGTGTTTCGGCTTTACAAATTTTGTATCCTTCCACCGTATGGAAATTTGGGATTACTTTTTGACAAGTGTCTGAGGGGCGAAAAGACACCCGTTTTTAAACCTATATTGGGACATAATGAAGTAAAGTTTATCGATGAAACTTTTGAATTATATGCCGAATAAAAACAGTTTGAGATTTAATTTTCAATTTAGCGATAAGATACTGTTATTTACACATTTTTTCGGATTTCTTGATGACAATCAATTTCTTCTCGCAATTGCCCCAAATTTTCGACAATCTTTAAAACTTGGACGAATTTTGTGTACACAAAATTACCACTTTATATTGTGTAGAATGTGACATCACACAATTAGAATTAAATTAAATTAAGAATGGTTTCTGAGCACGACCTGTTAATATCTTAAAAACCCGAAAGACTGGGTAGTACATTTGGTTGTCAATGAAAACAAATATGGCTGCCCCCGCGATGATCGATGCTTCAATAACAAGTTTCAAATGACGTTGCAACTAATTTTAATAACACTCACGTGATAACGATTTCAAATTCTTTCATAAAAATACACATAATCAAATTTTACTGTATGTTGATAAATCATTCGACGAACTAAACGGTTAATTTACGTATTCCATTGGTCAGTGTCAAAGAGCCATTTACGAAAATGAGAGTTATCTCTCTTGTCTTGCATAGAACTTTCTGTCTTTAGAAGTCTTTGCCTTGCCTAACTGAAGCCCCACCAATTTGTTTAAAATCTGCATTCCAGTTCAATGCCTGGTCCTGACTTGAGCACCATATACTTTCTCTCTCTCTCAGCACCATACTCTCTATCTCAGTCTCTCTCTCTCTCTGAGATGACAAAAATTCCCATTATCACACATGGGATTGATTTTATGCATTGTGAACAAAGACAAGGCATAGGGTAAATTCACCATGGATCGGACACCTCACAACATTATACACTACCGCAGTAGTTACACTTCGGGTCTGTACTATGACTGACGGTCGATTGTTTGAAGGAAGGTGTTCGGAGCGTTGATTCACATTCAGTAACGATAAATGAGAAATACTCCGAAAATCAGAAGATTTCAAATAAACGAAATTTCACCATGGTTCGGACGTACACATACCATGCATCGGACACATAAACTGTATATTGTAAATGCTGCTAATGAATACATATTGTATACGTCAATTGACCACTCAATCGGCCAACACACGTATAGAAACGAATGCTCCGTCGGCTTGCCTGTCATTCCCGATAAGCCTTTCAACTTTTAATGCAAGAATGACAAACCACGCCTCTTTATAATTTAAAAATAAACTAGATTATGGTTTATAATTTGCGATAATAATAATAGGAGATGTCAGTTTGTCACATGCTATTAAAGAGTGAATGTACGAACTGGATTGTTTTGAAGAGCTGATTTTAGCCAGAAACTGACACTACCCATGAAAATATCACGATAGCGGTAGACTCGGATTTTTTAACAAAGAAGCTGTGTGTTAAATGAGCCAGAACATGTGGCATTCAAAGGGATTGAAAATTTACATAGGTTTCGTACAAATGTTATGAACTTTTATGCGTGAAGCTTGTGAATTCCATTAGTGTTGCAAGTACATGTTAATCCTAATCACACTGACACTGACTGAAGTGATGCGTAAATAAATTAGGACGCGATCAAGCTGTAGATCATATCCAAAAGTTATAAACAAAACATTGTATCCATGTCTATTTTTTATTTGATTTTATTTTTTTTAGTTCAGTTGACTTTATTTTTTTCAGTTCTGCCATTAGTCGCTTTTCTTCTCTTTTCTGTTGAGTTTCTTTCTTATGGTGGTATGCATCGTCACACGTCAACACGAAGAATCCTGGTTTTTTGGGTTTTGTCAATAATTGGCTTTTGCTTTGAATCTTTGGAATTTGTAGGATGCCATCTACCCTGTGCTGTTCATTGCTTGTATTTTGTTGACTACGCATCTGTAATATTAAAATAACATTAATCAAAACTAAAAAGTACATAACATTACGTTAACACAATGTAAGACATGAACAAAGGAAAAACTTATAACAATGTACTCTTGCTATGTTACAATTTGAAGCAGTTTCTGACAGTTGAAAACATAATTATCGTCATTATTATTCTTTTTTTTATACTATGAAGCTACATACATCACGATCAAGTGAAACATGCCTACCCCCCCCTCTCTCTCTCTCTCTCTCTCTCTCTCTCCTCTCACACACACACTTTGGAGGTGCGGTGACCTAATGATATTCTACAAATCCAGGGTCTGTCATCGCTGTGAGTTTGAGTCCCGCTCAGGCAACATGTGGGGAAGTGATTTTTTTTGCCGTTGACCTTCACTGGTTATAATGTGTCTGGAGGAGTGGTACGCTTGTCTACAGCTATTGGCTGGGTGAACTAGCACCTTAAAGTCGGTCTAAGTGCTCGCAGGTATGAGGTAGACCATAAAAACACACTCGCGCTTAAGAGATTAATAGAATAGCTGAAAAAATTACTGATGCGGCGTTAAGCAACATTGAACACATGCTCTCTCTCTCTCTCTCTCTCTCTCTCTTCTCTCTCTCTCTCTCTGTGTGTGTGTGTGTGTGTGTGTGTGTGTGTGTGTGCACACGATACCTTTAATTTATACATTTTCCATGTATTGTAAACATTGTCTTCATTCATATCTGCACCCAACGTAAGGAGATCTTCGTACAACCTTTTCTTTTCTTTAGTAAGAGAACACTCTATTGCTGCTAGTGCCAAGTCGGGGGGACAAACATCCTCACTATCATTGCAAGAATTTAGCATTGGATCGCTATTTTTGATCGTGCCATCGTCTGATATGCTGATACCCAAATCAACTAGGGTTGCACCCTGCTGTATCAGGTGATCCATCATGTTAGAGTCCTCATTGGTCACTGTAGATTGTATTTCGACCAAGTTTTCTTTTTCTCCATTTTCTTCCGACATGTTTTCTTTTTCTCCATTTCCATTATTATCTTCTCTCATTGCTAAATAAAAATAGAAAAGGTTTACACCACAAAATTATTAAAATTGCAACAAAATTCCGTTTTCGAGGAAAAACGAATTCATAAACTTCTAGTTTGCTTAACTGTGAGAATGATTGCTCCATAAGTATATGGTAACCATCTCTCTCTCTCTCTCTCTCTCTCTCTCTCTCTCTCTCTCTCTCTCTCTCTCTGCCATATTGTTTTCTCTTTTTTTTAAATTTTCTTAAGCAATAATAGTATTTTAATTTTAACTTTTGGCTATTTGACCGTTAATGTTCACAATTATAAGGGCACTTTCCCCATTCACAACTTTAAGATTAATAGAAGACAAGATAACATATCAAGGAATCGGATGTATCAAGGGTGGCTGCATTCAAAGATTGTTTAATACATTGAACATTGAACTAATACAAGTGTATGTGATGTACATACTTGTAGTGTACAGAGTTGAGGGCAAATATGCTTCTGGGGGTATCTGATCTGGATTCCATGGATATATCCCTGTTGATCTGAATCCACTTTTTAAATGTTCAGGGCTTATCGATACCCATGCCTTAGTGAACAGTCTGAAGAAGTTTGCGTGAGACACCGATAACCCTGTTTCTGAGCGGAAAGTAGTGGTAATCGCCCGCCATTCTTTTTTCAATGGACCAAAAACTGTTCTGAAAAAGAAAAGTTATAACATGTTATAATGTACACATTAGATGTATGCGATCATTTCAGAAGGTTATTGTGGCATATTTGGAAGTATTCAAAACTAGTATTTGGTGCTAGTCAAAAGTAGAGGGGATTTATAATCGAAAGTGTTTATATTTATATCTTATTTCGCTAGTTTTAGATAAAGTAGTATAGTATTCGGTTATATTCTTAATTTCTAATAATTATGTAAAATTATACAAAATATGGCCTGTGTGTACTTCACATATATAAGTCTGTAATGTTTTACCTGTCTAAGGGTTGAAGCCAATGTGAACAATGTGCCGGAATTTCCATCAAAATAATGTTGTTAGAACGGGCAGCTTCTATTAGCTCTATATGGTGATGCGAGTTATGGCCATCAAAAATTAATATCTGTGGACGTTCTTCGCCAATGTTTTTAAGGAACACCTCTTCAAACCACAACAGAGACAGTCCCTATATAAAATGAAATAAAATGTAGTCATGAGACAGGAATGGTTTTCATTTGTTTGATTAAATGGGATTTTACGTCCCAGTCAAGAATAATTCACTGATACCGAGACGTCACCAGCTATAGTCGAGGTGGTAGAAATTATGGCCTTTGCAGTTCGTTTAAGCAAGTTAAGTCGGTGTACAGGGAGGGTTCTTTATGTGTTATATCTGTCGTGACACGGAACATCAGTTTCATCCGATGTACCCCGTGCGATTCATTTCTTAATGCTGAGTGCCTTGTGAAAAAATCGTCGCAGTTTTCATTTTTGGATATATGCTTGTTGACTAAATGTCTTTCGAATTCTTATGCAAAGTCCTCTGTGGCGAAATGGTTAAAAGTGCACGATTACAAAAAAGCGTTTTTCGATTCCACTAGGCCCTACAGTGAGAAAAGTTCGTCAGATCGCTAACAGAAGGTCGGTGATTTTCGCCGGATACTCAATATAAGTGAAATAATCTCTACTGGGTCTTGAGACCACATAACTTCACTTAATTCTGAGGATAATATGTTGGTGTTTAACGCTGCATCAGTATTTCAACCAATTGTTACCGGAACAATGGATGGTTTTAAAAAAGTGCATTACTTGGCGTTTGTATAATTTTTTATTCCTATTGAAAAACAACTTCTCATATTTTGATTTGAAATTGGGCGTTATATATGTTTGTGGTTGATAGACTGATTTTAATTAATTTTAACCTGTTTTGTCCATCCTGAGTCTGAGACGCTTATATATGAGCCAATTGGTGCTTTCTCTGTGTCCCATGACTTAAGGGCCAGTTTTGTTTTGCCCTTAACTATGAAATGGGCTGGTATCATTTTCCCACTGGCATTTCCACAGGCAAGAATTGTCACACCCTCTTTATTACCACATTTAGCATGCACTGTACGTGTACCTTTTCTAACAACACAATTAAAAAACGACATAAACCATATTTAAGCATTTATATAATGAAAATCTGGATAATTAAAATAAATGTTCTTTTCATACAGGGGCCTCGGTGGCCGAGTGGTCTAAAGCGCGCGCTTACGGATCACAGCGCATCTCACCGCCTAGGCCCGTCGGGCAGATCCTAGTATGAGAAAGTTTGTCAGTTCACTTGTCCAATGTCGTGGTTTTCTCCGGGTGCTCCGGTTTCCTCCGCCATCCCTGAACTGACCGCCTCGAAATAAGTGAAAGGTTCTTACTGGGGCGTTAAACACCATTAATCCAAAATCCAAATCTTTTCATAACAAATGGAGTGTAATTAAAGAAGATGGTTGGTATGTAGTGTCAATAGAATGTAGTGTATATCGAGTTACTATAGCCTGGCTTGGCAAAAACATGTAGACGTTGGACTTAAACGTTCTTTTATATTTTGACAGATCGCGACACCAGAAATGAAACATCCATTCTCGCCTCAAGAAATTTTATTTTCATAATCGGTCCATCTCTAAAAGATTTAAATCAAAGATAACGATAGTATAATATACTGTGCATCACAGTATACATATTTTTGTTTAACAAAATGAGACTTCACATGTAGCACATGATACTCATTTTAATTTTCTCTTATATAAGCGTGTTCTTTTTCCTTTTAGTCCGTGGGCTAGTTGGACCCACCATGTACACCCCACTACCTCTATTGGTGAAATGTATTAATTAATTTCTGGGAAAAATGGCTGAATCCATTACTGGATGTTATGGTCCACAAAAAGTGATGTCGGAGAATCCGGTGGTGCATGGTGAGTCCACCAAGCCCACTGACTATTTATTAATTGAACAGTTTATATTTTAAGTCATTAGTCATTTTCTTTATTGTGCTCTGTTGAAGTTCCAGATGATAATATATACATTGTGTATTAATAGAATAAAATATGCAGTAAGCTAATTACCTAGCCAAGACCTTGGTGGAACCAGGGGATAATGAAGCCAATGTTTCGTCCATATTCCAAATGAACATTGGCTTGTCAAATAAATTGTTCTCTTTAAGGACATCTTTCAGCACTCCGAAGTACATTTTTGTCCGTTCTGGCTGCATACTTTTGTGGCGAATTTCCGCCGTTCCCTCTGCCATTCTTAATGAGGGACCATTATTTCTCTTTTTGAAGAGGGTCCACCACTTTTCAGATGGAACCCCTTTTTTGAAGTATATCCCTCTTTTTTTGGCAAGCTCTCCTGCCGCACGAAAGAAATTTATTTTGGAATATCCGATACCTAGATCGGCCTATGTTCTGCAGTTTCCTTCAGAATCTTTTCATCATTTGAGGACAGCAAAGGAGCCTTTCCATTAACAGCCTCTGTGCTTACTCTTCCCGAAAGCCTATCTCCCAAAGATGACTTGGGCACTCCGTATTTGGCTGCAGCAAGACGCACGCTCAAGCCTTCATTTCTCACTGCTGACAAAGCTTCGGCCATTGCAATTTTTGACCACTCGTTCCTCTTTTTTAGTGGCATTTCTACGAAAGGAAAACAAAAGCCCTTAAAATTCATTTCTTTAATTATAATTTTTTATTTAATTTTATATTAATATATTCACATTATATCCCTTATAGCTTTTAATGACAGTTATGCAATAGTTAAAATATAGTAAAGTCCAGTGAATTATCATTACAAATTTGGCGTATCGTGTCTACAATATTATCTTCAGACTTGAATCCTACATTGCACCTTTGCATGGGACCACTATTCTTCCGAAATTTTTCTGCTGCAGCTTTTGGTTTGAGGTAAAAATTACCACAAACCATCTTGTTTCTAAATAAATTAGCAATTACAAAGGCATCTTTTCTCTGAAGATAAGCTTTTGTTTGCATTTTCTCCTTGTCACAGCAAATAGCAACAGCATTACAGTCATAATTATTTTCAGGTTCATGTTTGAGGTAAAAAACATCATTAATTTGTAACTCCCTCGGCCCCCAGTGGTGCATCCCTACTGCATACAGGCCTCTAATTACTACATTCTTCATTTTGATTCTGAAAATATGAAAATTCATTACCGTCCCTAGATAGCTTTTATTCTTAATGCCTTAGCTAAAATATGACATAGATCTAGATCTACATACTTTTTTTAAACCTAGAAATTTTGAAAGAAAAGTCCGTATTTCAGTTATATTAAATCTAAATTAAAAAAAAATATTGGTCAGGTCTTCATTCTCTAAAAATTCTTGTTTTATTTAAATTCAAAGTTTATAGCAAAATTATTTCATATAAAGATCACATGCGGTTTCGTCCATTTGATTAAGTTATTAAGCTTCTTAATTAACTAGATCTATGTTAATTATACATCAACCATGCATCGGACACCGTCCGATGCATGGTGAAAATGCGTCCGATGCATGGTGAAATGACAGGTACTGTATAATCGGAAAAATAAAATAATTTATCAATTTTTTTTAGTATTTTTAATCTTTTTTGATAAATAAAACTTCTTGAAGAATAAATCCATTGTTTTCTGAACCCATTTCTTAACTACAGAACAAAGTGGGATAACTCTAATATCCTGTTTATTTTAAATTTTCGCGGTAACTTACTTTTTGGGGTCAAGATATACCGCTCGCTTTGAAGGTCAGCAGTGAAAAGGGAGATAACCGTATGTGCATACGGTCGTAATCAGAACAATGTTTAATTTGTCATCTTCTTCAAAGTAAAAAACCGACGCGTTTTGAAGCTGAATAGCAAACGTTTTCGCTGATGGAAAATGTCCGATGTTTGGTATCTGTCCGATCCATGGTGAATTTACCCTATATGACACAGTTTTACAAACTGAAGAAATGAAAAAAAACAATTCCATGTGCATTAATATTGGCACATTTTAGATTTGATGGTTATTTATTTATTTATTTATTTATAAAAATAAATTTATTTATTTATATATTTATTTAATTGATTATTTATTTATTTATTTAATTAATTATTTATTTATTTGCCTATCTCACTACAGAATCAGATGGATTTACAAAAGAAAAAGAGACATTTATTGCTATAATTAAAGTAATTTTTTGTGAATATTAGGAATGCTAAGTGTATTTTTAAATTTTTGGCTTGCTAACATGCATTTTATTGGATATTATATTTTCAAATATATTTATAACATATACTGTGGCATTTGAACACATAGATTTGGACAACTGAATGGCCATTGTATATTGGATTTCTATTAACAATTGAAGAAAAATGACTGTGTTTTGCATTTTCATAATTAAATAGCTACATGAGTAGTGTTTCAGTTACAGATGCAGCAAGAATTCTCATCACTTAATGTCTTTAAATTCATTACATGTAAACTTATGGATTGTTTGAATTTTATAATTGTTGTTTTAACATGTTAAACCAATGTTGGGCTGTCAAAAGCTATACCATACATATCATGTATTCCCATCAAGCCAGCCTAATCTGGCATGACAGTATCTATGTAGCCTTATATGCACTTATGTTTATCATACCTCAACTGCTCCCCAATATATATACTGTATAATATAAAGCTAAACCATACTGACACTTCTCTGTCAAGATTTAGTGAAGTTTGCATTTGTCCATCAAGATCAATGCACAATTGTGCACTGGCCCATCACAGCTATACTGTATACATACAGGCATATAAAGATTTATACTGTATACATACTGGCCTGTCAAAGCTATACTGTATACATACAGGCATATAAAGATTTATACTGTATACATACTGGCCTGTCAAAGCTATACTGTATACATACAGGCCCGTCAAGATATATACTGTATACAAACATGCCCGTCAAGATATATACTGTATATATACTGGCCCATCAAGATATATACTGTATACATACTGGCCTGTCAAGATATATACTGTATACATACAGGCCCGTCAAGATATATACTGTATACATACAGGCCCGTCAAGATATATACTGTATACATACATGCCCGTCAAGATATATACTGTATACATACTGGCCCCTCAAAGCTTAACTGTATATATACTGACCTGTCAAAGCTAGACTGTATACATACTGGCCCTTCAAATGTGTGCATATAGGCAGGTCAATAGCTTTATCCCAGTGCATTATTTTGTTAAAATTATTTGCATCTTTATTATTGGTCCATAATTTTACTGCCACACAATATGTAGGCCTATTCTTCATGGTATTTATATACAATGTTTTTTGTATGAAATACATATATGCTGGTATTTTGTGACACATTACAGCCTGTCCAGTTAGAGTAGCTCCTTTGGGAGAGGATTTGTTCTGTAAATGGGTTATGGGTTTGAACACAAAGACCTGAGAAATGGTAGTGTTTATTATTGCCTGGTACTATGCCTTTAGATATGAATATTCTGTAAAAGTGATGGTCTTAAGACTGCTGACTCCAGTTTAACATTCATTCCTCAGTGTTCCTTATTTGAGATTTTCCTCAACTTGAATTTAGCAAATTTGAAAGCTGAATACTTTTTTTCTGTATTCAAGATGTTCATAAATTTAAGGGGACATTTTGAAGACCATTCTTGAGGATTTGTTTACATTAATATTCAAATTTTGTTGAAACTGTATTTTCAGTTGCATAAAATTGTTTCAAAAGTTGTCAGATTTCAATTAAGGAAAATCTTCGTTTAGGAATGACTGTAAAACTGGAACCAAATATGTTTATCAAACACTATACAATTAAAGAATGCTCACTTTAAATAAAGATAATTGATAAACATGTCCATTTAATGGAATTTACTAATATTCAGTACCAGTAATCCGACTGATTATTAATTTGTTGATTTTGGAAGCAGCAAGTTTCATTTTAGATATTTGTGTTTAGCATAACTCAGGTGTTGATTGTTTATAAAAACAAACTTTTAGTGAATATGGATAAGGATTTTATATACCACCCTTCTAGTTGCACTGTTTTGTTATGTGACACTACTGGTGTGAAACCTAATCTTCTTATTGAGTTTCAGCTTGGTTCTTGCTATTTTGCACAATTTGTTCTACTTACACTTTGGACAGTGAAACTGCATTGTAAAACATAAAACCAAATTGGCATTTAATTTTCTGCTAAAGATAATGCCTCATTCAGCAAAAAGTTTTTAATCAAATGTAGGTTCCATATGGTTGTTTATGATT
This sequence comes from Anadara kagoshimensis, assembly GCA_021292105.1. Taxonomy (NCBI): domain Eukaryota; kingdom Metazoa; phylum Mollusca; class Bivalvia; order Arcoida; family Arcidae; genus Anadara; species Anadara kagoshimensis. The sequence continues at coordinate 28,656,763 of CM037860.1, forward strand.
TCTTAACAACACCAAGTACTAAAGCTTAGAACAACTGAAAACCATATCTGTTACACATTTCTAAATTTCACACTAGGCCTATCAGCCTATGGTGGGTGTGTGTGTGTGTGTGTGTGTTGACATGCAATGACACTGTTTTTTTAACAGATATGGGGAGCTGTGTTTATCTTCAGTAAGGCACAGGCTGAGTGATTATATTGAGACCATATAATGATAAATTTCAAGGCAAAAGTTACAGAAAACATGACAAGCCATTTTGGCATCCTAGTCCTAGGCCTATAACTCGCACACGCTTAATAAACGGTTGCGCATGTTTTCAAGTGTACCACCAATTCACTGATACTTAATATACACCGTAAGGGGTCAACCAACACAATATTTGTGCGCGAGATTGGCCTGTGAAATTCAGATTTGTGAAATGAACAATCGAAGCGGCATATGGCCAAATTTAATATGGAGACTGAAAGTAGGTCCTAAAATTCGGCATAAATCTTAAGAAATCTGACGAAATAGATGCTGATAATCGCCAAAACTTACTTTATTTCAGCCGTAAATACCATTCTGCGTCTTCTGTGTGTCCAAACTATATATAGAACATAGTTAGGAAGCAGTACTAACAAACTTTCTAGGTCAAATTAGACGGAAAATGGACCGACCCCATCCAAGATTCCGGATTGACGGCGGCGTTTAAAACTTGGACGTTTTTTGTGTACAGGAAATTATTTGATGTATTATATATGAAATTGTACCTTGTAAAAAGGTCTTTCATTTGGTATAAATATTGTTTCTGAGCACGAGCTGTGTGAGAAATGGGAAAGAATCTTTTGACGGATAACATTTTGAGTTTTAGCCTGTGGTTCACGTTTCACTATAAATTACGAAATTAAACTGTAAGCGGAATTATAAAAAATAGATTTTGTCGGTTTTCAAATATTCTGAATTTTTTATTTTGCATCCCAATCTATGGTAATCTGTGATACATTCAACACAGTTCCTCATTTTGTGTCGTTCAAAGGTTCGCCATTTTTTGACAAATTTTACAGTCACATTTGCAAGTTCACAAATTTTAATGAATCCCTGCGCCGACGGGGTTGGCGTTCCGACTGATACTTTTGTCAGATTTTAACCTGCGAATTTTGTTTACAACCATACATTGATATCAAATTACTGTTCATGTACTTAATTTCATAGGGTCAAGTATTGACAATAAAAAAAATTCTGTTCTTTTTTAACGGTTTGTAATATTTGTGAATTTATGAAAGTGACTATAAGATTGGAACTCATGGAACAGACTATTCAGTGTATGGTACATGGTTCTGTCTTTAGACAGTATCGATTTTGGCTATGTACTTTATTGTATTTTTATGTGTGGTGCACATTTCATGAAATAATTGAAAATTAGTATACTGTGATCTTTAAAACTACACTTACAGTATGTTTAAAATGAGACTTAAAAAAAAAATTGAAATATCAACATTGAAATTAAAAATTAAAAAAAAAACCAACAATATTAAATAACATTTTAATATTCCATAATTTTCAAGTTTTGAAACAACATATTTATACTGTTTCCATTTACATACATGTATAATAAATATTTATTACACAATAGTTATGTTTCTGAAGTCCATGCAAATATTTTACCAATCTTTATTATTTATTTGCTTTGAAACAATATTTTGTACCACTTCCATATGCATACAGCTATAATAAATGATTATCACACAATAGCTAAGTTTATGAAGTTCATACATGTATATCACCATTCTAAATTGTTTATTTGTTTTGAAACAATATACATTTACTAAATTCATATGCATACAGGTATAATAAATGTTTATCACACAACAGCTAGGTTTCGGATGTCCATGCATTCCAAATTGTTTCAGGTTGCATGGTGTGACACGACTGTAACAATAGATATCATAGTATCTAATGGAACATTGAGACTGCTTATCATAACTTAATTGTGTATGTCATCGCCATACAAAACATGTCTTTTAAAACAACTATCACACAATATTTATCACAGATATTAAAACTTATGTAAGTGACAGCTTTGCATCAGATATACCAAGTACCCAATGCCACAGTCTGTAAAACCACTTTACATTTTTCTTTATATTCATCTTTAAGTTTTTAATCAACAACTTCAACCACTGAAAAAGAAAAAAAAACATAAAGAATTAACATAATTGCCATAACAACAACAATAATACCTTGAATTTTATTTATTTTCCAAAAATATCCAGAATATATTCATGTTCCATAGTTCCATGTTGCTGTCATTCTCAATTTCGATTTCACATGTGGTAAATGTAGCTAGCTTTTACAGGAGTTCCTTACCCTTCTGGAACACCTGACCCCACATCCCTGGCAGGAGTTCATGTGTTTAACTTAACTTGCCTGTTTTTATTTTGCTTTTGGTATTGTGATATCAACATTAACTGGTATGTTTGTGTTTGTTTTAGAATAATATGATAATAAAAATTAGTATCCTCCAGTGTGATTATGGTGTGCAACTCCAAATAAGGGGCAGAAGGGTGAAAGTCATAATCTCATGATTCAAGGGTCTATTCAAGCCTCCATTTGTGTTACATGTACTTGATATGTCTTTTGGTAAAACATTTAATTCCACGTTGCCTTAATCCATCTAGATAATAAATGATCAAGAACTAACACCATTGTTGGAGATTGATTGTGTAATGAACTGGTAACCAATCCAAGGCAAGTATTGTATTGTATCATTTCCTTCAAGCAATGGGGGTTGCCCCTGAGCCTTGTGATACCCTCTTACATTTGTGCGGAAGACTTATTCCCAATGGATATGGAATTGCACTAAAAGCTGTGGACATACTTCCCAAATGTTATTGAACTGTTGTTGATATGAGTTGAGTTGAGTAATGGTATTTAATGTCCCAGTCAAGAATATTTCACTTATATCAAGACCTTGCCAGCTACAGGCAAAGGTGCAGAAATATTTCCTGTGTGTTGCACTGGTCGCATTATACAGCAGGGTTCTTTATTGTGCCACACATGGGACCTTTTATTTTAAGTTCCCATCCGAAATAACCATGATTTTCATTTCGTAATTGGGTAATACCCAGTCGGGGTCCGAACCCATGACCCCCCATTTACAGAGTGAGTACTCTATCAACTGAGCTACTGCAGTGGTTGTTGATCCATATGAGATGACTCTGGGCCAATCGAACATTTATGATCAAACAAATTTATTAAAACATCATTCAGATGCACTGTAAAGGACAAATTTTTCCACTTCACCAACAACTGGTGACATTTCAATATAAGTGAAATATTCTTGACTGAGAGACATAAAATGTCATTTCACAGACTCTGTCTAACCATACACGAGACATAAATGCCATTTCACTCACTCTATTTGGGTACATATGTACTTACATTTAGGAATGTTAACTTTATTTGATACAAGAACATCTGCTTGTACATGGCTCATATTCATATATAGTGATTCTGGATTAGACTGAAATAAAAACCAAACAAACATTGATCAAATATATCAACAAAATAACTGAAATGTAATAATGACATTTCAAAAGTGTTCCCCAAAAGAACTCCATATAAAAAATCCCAAAGCATGTGCAACAGCATGATAAAAATATGAAAAGTCAACGGTACATCTACTCCAGCCACAAACTGTTCCTGCAAAGTTTCATTAAGATCTGTTAAATCGTTTTTTGAGAAAAGTAGTGGTGGACAAAATGTTGGCAGAAGAAATGGAGTAAAAACTTAATGTCACCATGACCCAGTTGTTCAAAGCTTGATTAGTTTATTAATCAATTGATTAGTCAAAATTTGTTTTTTGAATTACTTAGTATATAAAATATTTTGTGATTTTTTTGTTGAAAAACACAAAAGTTAATAGAATTTCAATAAATTGAAACACATTGTTTAAACCCTGTTGATTGAATGATGATGTGTTAGTTTTTAATGGTGTATTAAACTTGTGTTACCGGTAATCACTGATTAAATTAATCAAGCTTCAAACAAATGGGTCCATATTGCTTGGGAGACATAATAACAGCTAAATTATCTACCTTATATAGAAAATGATTAACTCTTTAATATAAAGATGCATGTATGCAAAGGTTTTTTCAATGTAATTATAGACTCCTGTCCGTAATGGATCTTTGGCCAGTTTAAAAATACCAAAAATCCAAACAAATCCATGGCCATAAATTAAAGAAAATGTTTGAACAAAACCTTAACTCTTTGATTTCAAACCCTATTGCATATTTGATTAAAAATATTGCAGTCTCTTGAAAGCCAAATACTCCTTGTCCCCAATGGCTAGATGGACAGACAGACAATAGATTCAATATGTGAGCAATCATCTCGTGCATGTATAAGTTTGTATCAAGTTTGATCAAAATCCATCCACAGATGTATGAAGTTATGGAACAGACACCATATTGGGACAGATGGTCAGATATAGACATGGAAGATATGGAGCAGACACAATATTTGGACATACAAATTGTAGATAAGGAGTGGACACGATGTTGGAACTGACGGATGGCTAGAAGTAGTACTAAGTAGACACCATCTGTTTTACTGACATATAACCCATTTTGATGGCTACACATGCGTTTTCTCAACATCAATGTTTTAGAGATTTATGATATATATTGTCAAAATTAGTCAAAACAGTCAAACCTGTCTATAAAGACCACCTAAAGGAAGAAGTTAAAGTGACCTATATGAGCAGGTGGTCCTTATAAACAGGTTCAATGACATGAATAAAGGGCAACTGGGATAGAATGTTACAGACCTTTAAAGCAGGTGACCCTTATATGGAGGTGGTCTTTAAGGTAGATTTGACTGTTTTTTGTGTAATTAATTTTAATCATGCATCTCTTGATTAATTTAGAGTAACACTTTTGTTTTGGATTTGTAAAATAGTGATTATTTGTAATACTGTAAACAGGATTTAAACAACAGGTCAAACAACAATTACTGCCAGAGATAAAAGTGACCATTTGATGTTATTTCACACTAAATCATTGGATTCTTACCATGAACAAATCATATAAAGCATCTCCCATAGCTTCTTTTACATGATCATCAACAATAGGGAATGTCCGACAAAGAAACTGAAAAAAAAATGAATCAACAGAATTAATATATATGTGATACATCTTTTAAATATATTTTTAGTTTTACTTCATGTGTTTTATTGTAGTGATTAACCCTTGGCACTCCAGGTTTCTCCACCATCACTGAAATGACCACCTCAATAATATATGTAAAAGGATCTTGATGGGGAAGAGGGAGGAGTAAAACTCTCTCACTTCACTCAACTAAACCATCAACCATCACTACACTGACCACCCCAATATAAGTGGAAGAATTGTACTCAGGGTAAAAACTACCATTGTTCCACTCCACTAGACCATTTACCATCACTGAAATGACCACCTCAGCATAAGTGAAAGAATTGTGACTGGGGAGGGGGTTAAAACTACCATTACTCCACTCCACTCCACTAAACCATTAACCATCACTGAACTGACCTCAGCATAAGTGAAAGAATTATGACTGGGGAGGGGGTTAAAACTACCATTACTCCACTCCACTCCATCCATATTGTGGTGTACTTTTGGTCTTTTTTGCTACTTCAAAGTAGCTGACATGTCATCAAACTACAAATTCTATTTTTATATATTTCAGAAAATTATATCCTTCTTTATTTAAAGTTGCTTTAAAAATTAAATTTACACACAACTATAAACAAATTGGAAAAGACAGAAGGAAAATAATGCAATTTTGACATCAGTTTGTCAAGGTATACTGTAGTTAATTACTGAACATTTTCAGAACTGTATTGTGGAAGCATAAGTGGTCAAGTGGTTAAGTTTGCTGATTCATGATTCAAATGTTGGGTGTTTGAGCTGCAGCATTTTGGCATATTACTAAGCAAAACATAATTGCCTATTAATGTGCTTCTGTCCATACAGCTGAGATGTTGAAAGAATATTGCTAAATAATTAACATAAGGTTATTCTTTTGATGGGTTTATATTAAATCAAAGAGGAGTCTGGCTTGAACTTTCAGTTGCTTTCTGTCACTGAAACAGGAAAAACTTCTGCCTGAAGAGACAAACCTTAATTTGACAATATCACTAGGTAGATATGATGTCCCATTTCACTTGACTATAATTTTATATTTTAGAAATCAAATATTTAAGAAATAACTTAAATTTGTTGTAGTTTACAGGGTATAAAAAAAATTTTAGAAGTAACAATTCTCATAAAATTGCAAACAAATTTAATATTAGAAAACACTGGTTTTCATATCTTATCTGCTGGATTTGTCAATGAATGGAACAGTGCCATTCATCCTTTCAGAGCATCTAGTCCCACCTTCTGGACGTCATTTCATTTCTTCAAAGAATTTAGCACAAAAATCAGAATTGACGAGAGGTTGATAGGTCATGCTAGTTTACTGAAATATAAACATTATTCTCAGTGGCGGATTTAGGGGAGGGGTTGCGGGGGTTGCAACCCCCCCCCCCCCCTTTGAAAAATTTGAAGAGAGAGAGAGAGTGAGTGAGATATTGACTGATTAAAATTATTTTCTTGGCCCCCATTCGGCCCTAGACCCATCGTCTCTGGAAGGCGCTTGCATCTAGCATTGATATAATTCTCATCCCCTTTAAAAAAAATCCTGTATAGATCTCAACCCCCCCCCCCCTTTCAAAAATCCTGGATAGTTCTCAACCCCCCCTTTCAAAAAATCCTGGATCCGCCCCTGATTCTTGTCAATAAGTTTATGTAAAAAAATCAGTGATTGTAATTTATGTGCCTGCTTTTACAGTTCATGCCTTGATGAACCATTAAAAACAAACATCAATCATTAAAACAATACCTCTAATGATATACTGGACTGTCTCTGACTATCAGCATAATCTTCATTACCCATCGCATACAACAAATTGTGTGTCACCCTTAACTGAAATATACGATAAACAAATGGTTTGATGAGTATGGAACACAACTGTATGAGTTGGCTGTTAAATTAAAACATGACTAAGCGATAGACAGTGTTAGGTTGCAACAACCAGGATAAATGACAGTTTTTATTACAACAAAATAACAGAAAGAAAAGGTATACTGTTACTGTAAGTCTTATATGTTTTATTTATGGTGTACAATTTTAGTGTATTTCGCTGTTGAAAGTTTTCAGTGAATATTTGTATCACACGTAAAATAATTTATATTCTTGATCTTACAGTCAGCTTCATTAATAACATGCAAATATGACTCCAGACAAAAAGATTGAAACTAAAAAATGGTGAAAATTTGACCTCATGAAATTAAGAACATTCAAATTTTATACATGTATTTATAATTTAGTTTTCCAAAAAAAAATTAATTTTGTTTTGTTAATTTTGAGTTTAAAATCTCTGAGAAATGTTATAAAACATTAAGTTAGTAACAACTATTATCAAGTTTTACTTTATAATATTACTATGGTAACATTACTGTCCCATTAATAACACTAACCTGTATAAGTTTTTCTGCGATTTCATTTGATTCTCTGCACAAAATCCTGAAAAATAAAATACATTTTGTGTTTTATATCACTGTAATCTTAGTTAACAGTAGATTTTTTTCTAGGTTTTGATTAAATTTAGCTAAAATCAACTACAGTCCAAACTGCCTTAAAGACCACCTCTAAATAAAGGGCAGTATAATTGTATCCCAATTGTAATTTATTCATATTTTTTGAACTAGTATATAAAGGCCACCTTGTCCATAAAGGCCACTTTTACTGGTTCCCTTGGGTGGCCTTTATAGACAGGTTTGACTGTACATCATAACCTAATCTGTATAATCTTATTTCTAAAAAATGTGTCTAAACATGAAAATTCACTCCAATTTTTTCAAATTATCTATCTTAATAGTCTTATCATTTATCATGGTCTTTGTGGCCAATAGAGTGGTCTAGACTTACAGATCACAGAAGCTCTCAATGCCTAGGTTCGAATCCCCTGCATGAAGGCCCTAGTTGGAGAAAAGTTGTCAGTTTACTTGCCAAAGGATTTTGGTTTTCTCTGGGTACTCCTGTTTCCTCTGCCAACCCAGAACTGACTTTTTCTATATAAGTGAAAAAACTTGACTTTGGTGAAAAACACCATTACTCAACTCAACTCATATATATTGCTTAGCCAAAATCTTTACCGAGCAAAGGGCGGAACACATGATAAAAGATGGCCTCAGCTAAGGATGACGGCAATGGAGCAGCAACACACAACTGTATGTAGGTAAGTATAAGTATAATGAATAAACGAGTGTCTCATTCATGATCATCATATTACGATGTGGCAACATGGAAGGTTAAATTAATACACTTAATTCTCTCACCCAATTGTTTTTGCTGCTGCAGCTTGCTGTACAAACACTGGAAGTGGAGCATTCATATTGGGTACATCAGGATCTACAATACAAAAAAATAATAATTCTTAAATTCTAAAAGACAAATCTATCATTCTTTACAGTAAATTTAAATGTGATGTCTTTAAAGTTTCCAATCGTTGAAACAGCCGATCTATGACATAAAATGTACGGGAATAAGCAAGAGATGAGTGATGTCACATTTGCAATGGTAATTATAGTCCTATAATTGACATATCACCAGCCATGCCTCTTATCTTTCGACACTGGTCGCCATAAAGGAACCAAAACATGGTCACGGCAAATAAAGAGGTACTAGTGTCAGTGACGTCATTAAATGGCACATTTCAGGCCGAGTTTTCATTCTTTTAGTGTGTAATTCAAGCATGCCGGGCTTTTGTCAGAACATTGTGGGCGTGGTCAGCGATCTGTCAATTACATTTTATCTCAAACACAGGTTCATACAATAAAACATCACAAATCATGCAAATGTCAATATATTATACAATAAAACAACACAAATGTAACTATAATTATTATTATTACCCTCCAGAATATCAGGTCTTCTTATTGTATCTTCTTTAGATGGATGTAACAATCTAACGAGTCCTTGTAACAAATGATCTGATATATCATACTCCATCAACTCCTTTATAAGTTCAATACCTACAATAAATCAGGAAGAGAGGGTCTGAAAATCAACCTGGCAGAACAGGTATAAAACACCCATGAATTATGCCTGTAGTGCAGTTCTTTTTTCTTTTTCTTATTTTATTCTATTTATTAAAATATGAATTGGGCAAAAAACTCTATTGCATTGAAACAATTTGATGCTGTATAACTGAAGTTGCCATCAGTAAAATCAAATGAATAATTGTTAAATGGCATCATTTGTTGCTGTTTCTAATCACACCTATTACTTTTGTTCAAGGAAATTATAGATCCATGCTAGACACATGACAAGATTAATAGACCCCCACCACCAAAAAAATACATTACACATTTCAGGGCTCTCACTGGGCCGTATTTGGGGCAAGTATTGGGTCCAATTCACAATTAAATACCTTATTGTTTTTTCACAAACACTCAGCTGATTTTCATGATTTAAAACAAAATCAAAACAATTTATTAACAAAATGTTAAAATAGATGTAAATAAAAATAAGTTTATGTCAAAAACTTATCTGGAAACAAATATAATTAGTATACATTAGTAATTAAGTTCATTAAACATGTTTTTCTCTGTCTAGTTTACAGTTTTGCAAAAATAACATTTTTTTCTATTTTCATAAATTTGGTTCTTAAATGCTTTTTTTTCTCAATTACAAAAGATTGAGAAACACTCGGGATTCTGATCTTTAAAGAAGAAAGGGTCTTTGGTTAGGAGATAGATTTAAGTTCAATATAAATTTAATTTTTTACCCTCAAATTGAACTTCTAAATGTAATGTCTTCAATATGTTCAACAATGGTTCAACAATACTGGGATTAGCAGCTTTAACAATTGGCTGAAAATTAAAAAAAAAAAAAAAATTAAATTTAAAATCAAATCCACAAACACAAATACACACGAATATTATACAACAGTAAGTCAGTAACACCTAACATTTTTGCTTACAGGATATCCACTGTAAATTTAGGGATGAAAAAATTAACACTTACTATTTTTAGATAATTGTCATCAAATTTTTATTTTTTAGACTTAGAAAATTAATGGTGGTACATAAAGTAACAGTAGCCTGTCTAATGCAGTACTAATTCTGGGATAGTTACAAACATTTTAATTCAAGATTAGTTTTTTGACAGTTACATCAGTTATAAACTATGAAACAGGTTAACAATCTGACACAAATTTTTCCAATTATTTTTTTATTATATACATGTATATATATACATGATTAATAGAATCTATCACTACTTGTGGTGCACCACAAGTAGTGATTCATTCTATTTCTTGCATCAGAAAGTACAATTTTTCAATTTTAAATCAATTTCAACTTTCGATACACCTCTGATTTTGTTGATAAAATTTGCGGGAAAAACAGTGTGTAGGCTATCTTGCACAGGGGGTACAAGATGGAGATATCTTGCACCTCTCTTTTTATGGATTTTTCTATCTGGGGTGCAAGAAATATGTGTGTATACTTTTAAAGAAACTTACTATATAAAGAAGAGGTTGGCTGTGTGTCGAGGTTAAGGCTCCAGGTTAATCTGCTAGCACCCCATATTTAAAAAAAAAACAATTTACCTGTACAATTCTAAGAGTTTGTGCTGCCATCTGTTGTGCTTTGGGTGAACTACATGGAGAAGGGCAATAAGTCCTTTGTATACTTGAACTTCAAACTTAGGATTTCCTTGTGCTAACATTAAAAGCAAGTTTCTGCAAGAATCTTGTGTTTCCTCAGATTTGGACTTAGCAAGACACTCAGCAACAGCCCTGATACCTGTAAAGGGAAGATATCAGAAAAAACAATCATTGTAATAGAAATGTACAGATGGATACCAGTTAAATGAAGGTAGGCTTAAAGGTCACCGGTCACCAAAAACCGAATTTTTTTTAGTACTATTTTCCGAAAGATTACTTCATAAAAAGTCAATTTAGCCACAAATAACATTTTTTAGTCATTTCTGTCCTTTTCTACAACGTAAATTAAAGTCCTGAAACTGTTGAAAAACTGTGTTATCTCCCTTTGGTAGTAAAAGGGCACAAAACCGGAAGTGACGCAGAAGGTGTTATCCCAGCTATTTAGTAAATGAAGCTTGTATAGTGAACTGCATTTATTACCCAGATTTATCGGAAATAACTTCTAGTGTTTTTATATATTTATTTATTTTTTAGCATTGGGTATTTCACTTTCCTTCTGCAGAAAAAAATAAATAAAAAATAAACATAATAATAAGAAATAAATAAAGAAAAAACGATATTTGTGTTTGCTCTAAGTATGATATACTATTTACTAATACTTTTACAAAACATAATTTTACATTATTTATTTATTTTTATCTATTTATCACAATGAATTAATAAAAAGAACCCACATTTTTGTTTTTTATTTAAAATATTATTCAAATTTATTTTCATTAATATTTAATATCATTCTTATTATCCTTATATCTCTTTTAAATATATATATATATATTTTTTTTTTTATTTATTTATTTATTTATTTATTTATTTATTTATTTATTTATTTATTTATTTATTTATCACAACAAATAATAAAAGAACCCAAATTTCCGTTTTGTATTTAAAATATTGTTCACATTAATTTTTGTTAATATTTAATATCATTTTAATTATCTTTACATATCTCTGATTAATTAATGAATTATTTAAGTTATTTATTTATTTATTTATTTATTTATTTATTTATTTATTCATTCATTCATTCATTCATTCATTCATTCATTCATTCATTCATTCATTCATTCATTCATTTATTTATTTATTTATTTATTTATTTATTTAATGTATTTATCATAAGGAATAATAAAAAGAATCCAATTTTTTGTTTTTTTTTTATTTTAAAAACAATCTTTTCTTCTCTCTAGTACAGCTATATTATGACCTCAAATTGGTTTTAATTCATATTTGTTTTAGAAATTGTCCCATTTTTAATTCCTTTTTAGAATAAAATCAAAGATTTATTATTATTATTATTATTTACCCATGTAATGAATAAAAAAACATGTTTTCGGGTAGAATCTTGGTCCAAGACCTGTAGTTTTTTGTACAACGAAAATATCAAAATAAAGGTTTAAAAAATAATTTCTTATTGTCTCTCAAATAAAATATTTCACCCCAGTATTACTTAAATATGAAAACAATTTCAATTCAATAGCTTCCTTTTTTTATTTGCAGTAAGTTTAATAATAATAATCATCATCATTATCATCATCATCTTCATCATTACTGTTTCCATGATAAAATAAAAAAATAAATAAAAATTTTCATATAATAACTTTATTACGCTTAATTTTAATGGGATGAAAAGAACGTCATCAAAATGTGATACCAGTAGGATTATGCTCGACTAACTAAGGACTCAAAACTCGAGTGAAACTTTCTTTCATTTATTCACAATAAATTAATATCGTTCAAAGTGTGATTTACACCTCTTCACATACTAGTAATTAAGAGATTATCAATATGCTACATTGGGAAACATCCTGTTTAGAAGTAGACATCTACCACCTGTAATTAACAGAGTTTATCTTACAATATGCAACATTTATTGGCATGTGCGTATATCTATATGATATACCCGGTAAATGTTATTTGTCATTTTTGCTGGATTCTGAAAATCGAATAAATTAAAGTTAAATTAGATTAGTTAATTTGAACAAGACATACGTCTCTGTTTGAACGTGTGAATTGGTGAACTGATTGAATAACAGAATTAAATTAATTTTGAAAATTAAAATTGTTTAAAATGTATATATTTGACTGAATTCATTCATAATAATTTGAATTGTCTTCAATGATTATACCGCTCTTATTTCCCTGACTTATCTCGTAATGTTTAATCTGAATACATTCAAAACAATTAAAAAGCTGCATGAAGGACTTGTGTAAATGTTCTGAATTTTGTGGGGGAAAAATGTTCATCGGTCATTGTGATTTTATTATATCCAAACTTTACAAAATATATCATTTTGACTTGATATCAAACTTTAAAACCCTTCAAAACACCACACAAACCCACATGTAATATATGGATACATATATAGGTAATGTGTCTTTCCTCAGCAGCTTAACACCATGTACGTCATCAATTAGGTCGCCGGAAAGTTACGAGCGGTGTCGGAAACTACCGAGTATTAGCAGTTCGTTAAGGTAAGGTTTTAGTATATTACAGGTAAATGTAAGGCGTGGGAAACCGTCAGACACATCAATATTGACTATTCTACCCATAGGAATGCAAAATACAAAATTGATAAATTTGGTGACCGGTGACCTTTAAATGATGACTAATTTAAATGATGATGGACTTAAATGATGATAGACTTAATTAGTGACACATTTAAATTTATTACATATACAAACTTTATACATGCATCTTCAGTTTACAATGGTTTCCAGTTACAAAGAATACTTCAACAATACACATTTTGTTTTCAAGAAACAAGGACCAATACACATTTCTTGTCTGACATTGGTATCTAGCCATGGTCAAAGCTGTAGTGCTTAAAAGATTTGCTTGCTGCCTAAAGAATACTGGCACAGAGAATTACTCACTCTTCATTAATACATCAAGTTGGTCCAATTGATTTGTAATGATTGATGGAGACTTGTATCTAAGATTTATCAGTCATGAAAACTATAACTACAGGTATTCAATTTGTCATTGATCTTACCATAGCTTTCACATACGAGTTCTTTATATTTTCTTCCTGCATTAGCTATGTATGTTAAATTCTTCAATGCTTCAAGTTTATCTTCTTCGTTGGCTTGTTTAAGTCCAATTATTTCCAGAAGTGTCAAAACGCCACCGACTTCTAAAAATTCTGCCATAAACTTGTGTCTGTAAAACAATTCAAATGACTACAGTTGAACCCATCTTAAAAACTGTCTATATATATGACATGTATAAAAACCAACTGCTTTTAAAGGCCAGTGAAATTTTATCTAAATTGCCAATGTTATTTGAACTGATTGTTATTACAAGCATCCTGCAGATGAGACTTAAAACAAGGTTCTGTATCTCTGTATTGTTTCCTTCTTGGGAGATCCAATATCCTCTACTACTACTAATAATATCATTGATAACAATGTTTATATAATTTTATTAATTTGCCATATTATCATACACATTTATATATACCATTCAACCTTATATTTTTGTACAATCCAGTGACAAGATGCTTATGGAATATAATAGTGAAATTTAATAGAACTTCTGTTAAGAGCCTGGATTAATGCATGCCATCTTTGTCCACTTCAGGAGACTCTTAATACAAGTGGAAAAAATATGTTGCAGATTATTGTCCACAACTTAAATTTAAGTTTTGACATTTTTGTGTTACTTACCCACTTGAAGCAGACAAAAAGACAGATATTGCCTTCAATTGCTCATTTAAACAATTGCCAACCATATATCTTTCTTTAGTTAAGGTAAATTTATCAATACATGTAATGTTATATACTACCTCAGGTCTATTTTACTAATATTTTCTTAAATGATAATATAGAAATATAAAATAAAATCTAAATATTATATTACTGAAAAATAATTAAATTGTAAATTGTCATAAAATCATCTACTATTAATCTCATGAAAATGTACACCAACGAGAAATTAATTGTTTTTTGAAGACTTCAGGATAGACAGATTTAAAACAAACAAATATTTTTACTTTGACATTTTTGTAAGCCTTGACTTAGGCTTGTATGAACACATTTTAATCTTTGCACTGCTACCCTGATTTAACCGAGACTGACATTTTATTATGCCTATGTTTGTTTTATACTAGCACAAAGCCGCACACTCAGAGGCAGGCTTTAGGTGCTAGCTCCCAGAGACAGCAATTGCAGAGGTTGCTTTCCCACTGGTAAACTTCACAAGTGGGGCAACATGTAGTTTGCTATCTCACTGTGACTACATGTTGCAGATTTTGCTGACACCAGGTAAATAAGCATCAATGTGGGATGTGCCCATTAGGATTCAAACTCACAACCCTTGGATCTAAAGTCTGATGTTCTACCTATTGCAAACATATACAATGTATTCATTAGTACACAATGTACTATAGAGAAGATTGATTTTAATTTTACATGGGGAATAAAACACGACATCACCAAAGCCATAATGAAAAGGATACGTTAGACGAAGCCATGCAGTCAGTCTAGTCAAAAACAAACTTGCTGCTTGTGCAAATTCCTGTTCTAATTCTGGTCCTGTTTTATTTTGATTTTGTCTGATAAAATCAACCAGTATTTTCTGCCTCACTGCTTTCTTGCCTTTGTCCCATTCTTGTAATAAACTCATTACTTTTGAAATTGCAGTCTGTTGTTTTGCCGATCCCATGTTTAAGAACCAGATGTACAGCTAACTTCAATATGGGAAATGGGCCTTAAAACCCCAGTTGCTGCATAAATATCATTTAAGAAGCTGTTTAAATTATCTTAAATAACTGTAGTCCCTTTATATCACTGGGACGAGTTAAATGATTTAAAACAAAAACATCTATGGAGATGAATTACAAATCACAGAATTTAGACAACAGTGGTTAACAAAACAATTCAATCAATCTACCAAAAACGCATTGTTGACATGTTGCTATAATGGTATACCGTATCGAGATAATATCTTCTTTTTCATTTGTCAAAAGAAATATAATTGTCCAATGAACGTTAGTTTAACATCGAAGACTTTAGTAAAAAGAAAAATGCGACACAACGGATAGGCTTATCTCCACCAAGCGTTTTAATCGTACATTAATCTAATTTTGATTTGAATTGATTAAATTAACTGTTTTATCAAAACAACTAATTAAAAATTATCCTTTTTCATTTAAAGAATAAAAACATCTCGCATTTTTCTTGGTAGTTTCCTCCTTTCCAATAGCGTACCCGATGGTCCCCACAATCTTTATTTACCACAAACAATTATGGAGGACGACGACCTCGACTACGATATTACTTTCCCTTCTCCTCGTCCTATTCAAGAAGAAGACGACGATGATTTAGTACTTGACGATTTTGTAATTGAGGGAGATCGGAAGGAACCTGTTATCATTTTAATTGGTTGGGCTGGATGCCAAGACAAATACCTAGCAAAATATAGTCAAATATATGAAAAGAAAGGGTACACAAACTTGTCTTTTTGCTAACCTGTTCTTCTGTCAGAGACGGTCTGTTTGTGACAGTGATGTTACGTATTTTGCCCATGGAAAACCAAATAAATCTAAATAAAAATTGATATAATTCACTTAATTGTACATATTCGTAATTGAAAGTAAAAGAATAATGGACTTGTAATAGTTGTATCAACTTAGAAATCTATAAAATATTTACTTTCTTGCTCTCTCTGAAATAGGCTAAACAAACAGTAGTTCAAACCGTTTGAAGACTTAATCTGTTTTTCTATATTTCTTTTGAAAATCCTAAATTCATTCAAAATAATAAGTTTTGAGATCTCGTGGGTTTCCATTCTGTTTATTTTGAAATATGGTGGCATATTGCAGAAAATTAACTGAATTTTGACACAGCTGACCTTTTTGTCAACAAAATGTGTCCAGTCTGAATCAAACAGATAATTTGAAAATGAGTGCCAATTCCATATTTGGAGTTTATGTTATTACTTCAATGTAAGGGGTGTGCAGCAACATCTTTTTTTTTTGGTGACTCGGTATTTCAGACATCATGTTGTCAAAAAATATCTGCCACTGTCAACCTCAAAGTTGGAGTATACACACATCTGCTTTGTACTAGCGCCCACTTAGAGGATGACTTTGATGTGCTAACTTCCAGGATTAAAACCCCTGTCCCTTGGATCTGGAGTCTGATGCACCTCTGATTGCCCCAAATGTTTCTATTTAGTCAATGCAGGGGTTGAAAATTCTTCAAGCCCGACACCCAGGACTAGAAATTTAGCAAGCAGGACTTGGCAAAAAATCTACTGAAAAGCCCACCGGGCTTAAATACTCAGAAGACCAATGGATTTTATTTCCGACTGTCTTGAAAAAATTTTTAAAAACCATCTGTAGTCACATTGCCCTGTTGTTGTTTACATTCATTCTTGATCATTACAGTGCTTGTAAGAAATGTTAATCATTAGGTAGTCAGTTCAAGCATTCAATTGATAAAGAAAAATCTAGATAGTTATAGCGCTTGTAATCGCTTCAGATATTCATATCCAATTATGTCGCTGTTGAATTTTAATTTCAAATCTAACAAGCAGACTGCATTGGGCCCCAGTGGTTAGAAAAGAAAGTCATAAGAAAATAAAGACACCAAATATGATAAGGACAAGCGTGTCATATTGTTTCAACAGCCATGGATTGACAAATTTCCATGGATCATTTATGATGAGGATAATGCAGACATGTATTGTAAATACTGCCGAAAGAAACCTCTAACTGCCGATAGAAATGATGCATATTGATTTGTGTCTTTCTTGATTTTGCCGTAAACTCTGGACTTGATAAAAAAAAATTGGGGGTTTTTGATTTTCTGTATAAAAAAGTCCTGGGCTTTAACTCATCTGAAAAAAATTTCAACCCCTGCAATGATAACAAAAATTGAAAATACTTAATAATTTCATATAAGAAAGATTTAGAAAAGGTTAGATCTACTAGTATATAAAAGATAATTCCACCTTGACCCATTAATACTCTAAATTCAACTGGAGTAGAAAATTTGAAGTACATTGTAATTCATGCATTTTGTTTACAAAATCAGATGTATGATATAATTGTTTCTTTTGTAGATGTATAACCATTCGATACATTCCACCAAGGGACATCGCCTACTTCCAACCTCACCTTTTACGACCATTAGCAAGGAAAGTCCTGGATTTGGTCTGTGAATTCAACCTTGAAGAAAACCCCATACTGTTCCACATATTTAGTAACAATGGCTGCCTGTTGTATTCAGAAATATCGGACATTCTACATTCTAGCGAAGGTCAAAGTTACAGCAAATATCAGGTTAAAGGAACTGTTATTGATAGCGCTCCTGGAAAACGAAGAGTCCTACAAGCAGCAAAGGCTTACATGATAACAAGTGGAAGAGGTGGAATCACAGGATACTTTGTCTTCTTTAGTGTAGTTGTTGCTTTGCTTTTTGGTAGATTTTACTCATTTATTTTGTCACTTTTAGGTAAGAAAAATGCAAGTAAACAGCATCATGTCTACGAAGCTATTAAAGATGACAAATCAAGATGGCCACAGCTGTTCTTGTATTCAAAAGCAGACCAGATCATATTTCACTACGATATAGAGGAGATTATTGAATATCGTCAGAAAGTTTTAAATGTCCCCATGAGTTCTGTTTGCTGGAATAACTCCGATCATGTATCACATTTACGATTAAACAGGGAAAGTTATTTTACACAATGTCAATACTTCCTGGAACAATGTATGAAAGGAGACACTGCTGCGGAAAATGCAGAATAATTAGGTTTTTTTCAGTCATGGGCATTAATGGAATGACCTGATTAATGGAATGACTTGATTCTGATCAATTAAATATATAATGTGCAACACAACCTCGTTTTATTACAATCTGGACATTCCATCCCATAAACAAATTCCTTCTCTATTAGCTCTCTGGAGGACTGAGCCTGGTCTTGTTTGTTTATTCAGCCTTACCAGTCTTGCTTTATGACAGTTGCAAGGGATTATTGTAGGTTTCCACAATTTTAAAAGTAATAGTACTAGTAGCCAAATTTTCAAAAATTGTGAAAATATATACCTTTTTTCACATCTTTTTTCGAAAATTTGCTAAAATATGTTACTGTTTTGAAAGATTTTCTTAGAAATTACTAGCCAATGGTGATTTTGGCTGCCAGGAATGGAAACAGGTTATTACTTTACAAATATTTCACTTTAATTCTGCAGCAGCTCATAACTTTTTTTGACTCCAATGGTTTGATTTTAAATAAAACGCTGTTACACATGTTTTTGTAGCATTAGAAGTTCCAGTTTTATACAAATTTGGTAATTTAACTCTCAAATTTATAAATATTTTAAGTGAAAGGAAATCCCTGTTCTTTGCTTGAAACTGAATAAAAGATGTCTTTGATATTGAAAAACCTTTCTGTTGTAGAGAGCTTTAATGTTGACAAGCGTCAAGTATTAAGACATGTCGCTGTATAATGCTGGTTCAGGTACTCGTCCTCCATTAATTAGGAATTGACCATGCACAATTAATGCACAATGAATAATTAGCGAGACATTCCTTTGATTTCATTTGATGATTTAGATTGTAATTTTTTGGGGAGATTGAATTTGAATTCAGAGACTTACTGACTGTTATGCCTGGATGAAGGGCTTTCAGATTTGCACAAAAAAAAGAGTTACCGGTATGTCCCTTTGGCACCACATGTGCGGGGGAATATACTTGTTTAATTTTTCCAACACCATGAAAGAAATGACATTCTGCTATTGGTATTTCAAGAGGTAATGCAAGATAGTGTGACGTGTGCCAAATTCAATGAAGGGCAAAATAGTGAAAATATTTTAAAAAAATCTCTGAACACACAAAAGATATAGCTTAGATATTTCATGTGTAGCATACAAAGATAGCCGTGCACATTTTATTATACTTTAAAAAATCATTTTGGCACTAGAGAGTCAAAGGTCAAATAGAAGTACTGCATGCTAATTAATGTATGTGTGTTTATAAGAGACTAAGACAGGGTATACTTCAAATTCAACTTTTTTAACTGTGTTGTATTTGATTTCAAAGAAAAAAAACATTTGTTATATTAATTATCAATAGTTTTAATTTTGGTTATTTTTATGTGCCATTTTACTTTATAATTATGGACATGCCATTAGTGTTAAAAGATTTATTTCATTTTGCAGGAGTTATTCATAATTGTCAGTTTCTACAATAGTTAATAAATTTTACATAATTGTAAATTTTGTAAGCTGTGTCAGATTTGTAAATATTTAGAAATTCAACACTGTAAAGATAAATGATTTAACCGTTTTTGATTTTTATAATTGGAAGGTTTTTGACAGATAGGTGTAAATATAACTTCCTTTTTAAAACCAATTATATGTCATAATGATTAGGTCAAATACAGTCAAAACTGTCTGTTAAGGCCACCCAAAAAAACCTGTAAAAGTGGCTTTTATGGGCAGGTGGCTCATTTATACAGGTTCAAATAACATAAAATAAAGATCAATTGGGATAAGATGTTACTGGCCCTTATGGACAGGTGACCCTTATATACAGGTGGTCTTTTAGACGGGTTAAAATGTATTTGCTTTTTAAACTTCAAGGAAAACAGAAAAGAAACACATAGAAAACTGAGACACAATAAGCAAGGAAATAGGTAGGAGGTAATTAGAATATACCACATAGAAAACTTAGACACAGTAAGTGAGATAGTGAGGAAATAGGTAGGGGGGTATTAGAAAATTTTATTGTTGATACCGGTATATATAATGTATTTGCTTCACAGCTATATATGAATGTTTTTGGTTTTTATATTGTACATCATTATATTGCTTTTGTGTTTATAAATTCATATTCAATGATATATATTTTCCATTTGAGCCTTTGGACAAATTTTTGACATGAAAATTGACTCTTTACTTTCAGAATGAGGTAGTGTTTATTTTTGGGTTTCAAAGAAAGTTATCAGTATTTTGTCCCCCAAAGATTCAGTGGTCAAAACCAAGGTCTGTCCAAATGTCAGCTGTCAGAAATTGGACTGAAAGCCATAATGGCCAAAATCTCATGTTTACTTAAAGGACTTAATTTAAACATCATAACTGGTTCAATTAATATACATGTAATACATGTGCACTGACATAATTTCAAATCCTGCAAAAGTCACAATTTAAAACTTTTGAATGGTTCTCATTTAGCAAATATTTTTGTACTAGCATAAATATATAAATCACAAAACATAAATTTGTAATTTTCTTGAAATTTTCTTTAAATGATTGTATATAGTTTTCAGTTCTAAGTTTATACAATATACATGCATTATCAGATATATTTATGTACTACCCGTCCATCATTTTCATCTACATTATATATATATATATATATATGTTACAGTGTTTTTATTGCATTAGATAACTGTTTTATCAATTTATTTTTTATCAAGCTTTAGTTCCCAGTACTGAAGTACAAAGTATGGAAGCGCTTACATCATATCTATGTATCTCAGCATCAAATGTTTATTAAGATTTTGTCATATTTTTGTCATATGTGTTTAATTTGGTATACATGTTTTTATTGTTTTGATGAATTAGATCTGCAAGTAAACTTTACACAATATTACAACAGACATACTTTATTCAGTCCAATAATATTCAAAGGTATAGTGCGTCAGCGATATTGTGGCAGAGTGTTTATAAACACGGGGGAGTTTATTATACACAGAAGGTATTAATACTGTGTTATTGTCTACGTATATTCACGCCTTCATACATTCATTTATCAACCCCACCTTTATATATCTCTATCGTAGGATATCTACATTATATAGACTCTTCCATGTTTATAAACACTCTGCCACAATATCGCTGACGGACTATACAAGTATATATTTAAACAAAAATACAAAGTATCAGACAATTTGATATAGAATAAATGCAGTATTAATGTAGAAAATATAGGATTATTCCACCACTTTATATATTTTATTGATGACTAATTATTTTTATGTTTAATAATGATTTGGCATTTTCAAAATAAAACTATTTGTTTGTATATACATTTGTATTTTATTATTTTTAAGATTGTTAATTTTACACAAATAAGTCACAAATAATATCAACTGGGTATCTTTTAGTATTTTTAATAACAAGTAAGAATGAGAGTTCATATATTTCTACTCGGTACTGCAGAATCATTAATGTTTGTGTAGTCTTGATTTTCATTGTCTTTGCGGATACTCTGACCCACAAATTTACACATACATGTAATTTACCATATATTACAAATTTACTTTAAATGGAAATCACAAATATACTATCCCACAAAATGGTATTTTTTTCTAAAAACCACAAAAATTGAAAACGACAAAAATAAATGATTTCACTGTTTAATAGTACAAATGTTTTGCTGTAAAATGCAACTGTCCGACATTTTTTACATCCATTCAAATTAATTTTCCCATATCAATTATTTCACAGCTTGTTCACATCCATCCAATGATACCTAACAATGAGTTAAAGTGTTACCAAAGTTTGTTTTGTCGACACTTTGGACAAAATGTATGTAGATCTAAGTCACAATTTTTTGTGTATTGTATTCATTGTCATTATTTTATTTATTTGTTTTAAGAGTGTATGCAACATTCCTGAATTGTCTGTCATTCCAGAAATGCCCTTTATTCTGAAGTGAAATATAATTTAAAAAGTAGCTTGACCAGTTTCAGATATTGTTAATTGAAGTATAAAGGTGTATTGCCAGCCCTATTGTATCCTAACAGTGGACCAACTTGTTTGGTATCATCCCTTTATTATATTTATATTCACCACTTTTAGCTACAATGGGTAATCTCAGTGTGATATGACCCAACTAGGGTTATACATCAGGCTATAGATCGGACAACTACCATTTTTTCCCTCCCTTTTTACTTTTCCTGTAATTTATTAAGGTTTGAAAAAGTAAACTTTGAACTGAATACACCAGTCATATTGAGTACTACCGGTTATATGAAGTGTATTACAAATTTCCATATATATATGTGCTTAATTTCACAGGTTCAAATTTTGGTGGATTTGTATAAAATTTGCAGATTTCTGAAAACTTATAATTTAACAATGGAACTAAAAATATTTTTATCTTCAGAACACAAGAATTTTTAAGATGGAGATTAAGAGAGTGTGAACTAGGAAGTTATGTATTGTAAGCATAATAATTTTCATATATATTTTGTCATGTCTACATTGATTCATAATATGAGTTTTATGTAATATGCATTTATAATGTAGGTAAAAGTTAATTTTTGTTGTATAGGCAAACAACATTGACCTGTCCCCTTGATCTTTGATTTAAATATTTATTATGGACAGGGTAATTTTAGTAATAGAGATTACATGTGTATGTATATTTCATCTATATGATGTGAACACTAATCATGGGCAATGTGTACAATATGTATTAACTGCGAATCCTAACGCTACCCATGTATTGGGTGGACCCTCCTATATAAATATTCCTAATGGAAGGTCAAACAGACAGGTCAATGTTTTATGTCTATACTGGTAATTTTTATGTATCATATACATTATGTTGTTGACTGTAATGTATTATCGACCATTATGTCAGTGCTTTATGGCTTCATCAAGTTTTTTTTTCTAAAATGAATCACTCTGTTGACAATTTGGTCAGTTACAAATATTATCTACAATATATATCTGACCCAGATGATGCTATATGATACCAATGAACAGTTTTGAAGCTAAGGCCATGTAAAATTTTTGTGTTAATGTCAAATAATTTTTCTTTTTAAATAAATCACATGGTTATTGACCATTTTGTCAGTTACAAACATTAACTACAAAGTACAAGGTATATCCGACCTAGATGATGCTGTAAAATAGAACATATAGTTAATTTATATTTTTGTATAACTTAGAAGAATTATTTTGTTTGTTACTTATTGAAAAATTTTATATAGTTTATATGTTTAATTAAATATTGATATTACACTGTTACATGATTTAGCAAATGTAATTGGAGTGCAACCTCTCAAACCAAACATCTTCTACTGTAGGATGAAGGTTCTGTTAACATCAATATCCTAGGGAACCAACACATTTTTCTGATTAACAAACCAGATACTAATACATGTACCACTCAAATGACTAAGCATTCCTTTTTTATTCCCTGTCTTTCAAAGAAAGAAGGAAATGTTAAATTCAAGTTTCCGTCCATCCCTCCCTCCATCCTTCTGTTCAAAATTCTTGTCTGTGCTAATTTTCCAAAACTGTGAGGCACTATTTCACGAAACTTGGTGTAAAGCGTGAACATAGATAGGAGATATGCATATAATTAATCCAAGTTGGTTTGCTCATTTCCTTGGGGTTATGGCCCTATGAACATGCTGGCGGGGGATCCTAATTCACTGAATTTGCTTGTTTAAATTTATGAATGTCATCTTTTTGTTTTTTAACTTGGTTTTGATTAACAATTTGTTTAATGTTTGCTTGTATATTTGCGATTTCATACAATGTATTAGGAACATTTTGTATCTTCATAAACTGGACTGGTTTTTCTGAGGAATTTTCAATAGAAATAGACCCCACAAAATTCAATACAAATAGTAATAATCATATGCATTATTTACATAAAATATTTTCCCTGGGAAAGAATGTACTTGCCAGTAAAGAACTAGGTTCACGAAGGGGCAGATTTGGCCCAAATTCACTCAATACAGGCGCAAAGTGAATTTAGCCCTTTCACTGGCAATATATTTCTGTTGAAGAAATGTCCCCGATACAAAATGGCTGACGTCAAATGTTTCTCATTGCAAAATCAGGCTTTGGTACAGATTGAATATTATAAAAACCAGTGTTATATAGACTTACAAATAAAAAAAATGTAACATTGATTAGGATATTTCAGGTATTGTTAATTTTTAGTTTTCCATTGTAGTTTGCCTTTAAACTTGCCTTTTAAGAATTAATAAATAGGGTTAAAAAAACTAGTCAGTTGTTGTGCTTTGTTCATTAATTTTGAATATTTTATGTGCTCTGGCCCCAGTTTCACATTCATTTCTATATACCACTGCGGTAGCTCAGTTGGTAGAGTGCTCGCTCCATAAGTGGGAGGTGACGGGTTCGAACCCTGACTGGGTCTATCCCAAGACTTGAAAGTGGGTAGTGTCTGTTCTTTCACCAAGCACTCGACATTACAAAATGAAAGTCACAGATCTTTCGATGGGAACTTAAAATAAACGATGTCCCATGTCATGGTGGGCTTGGCACGATAAAGAACCCTTTTGTATAATGCCATCAGAGCAATGCACAGACAAAATTTTTGCACTTTCACCTTTAGCTGGCAACATCTCAATATAAGTGAAATATTCTTGACTGGCCTTAAACACCATTTCTCATCTCAACTCACAATAATTTCTTAACTGAGATTTTCCTTAACTTAAATATAGCAAATTTTTGAAATTGAAACTAAATACAAGTGTTTTAAGCTAAAAGTGATCTTCAAATTGACACCTAAAATATATGAATATCTTCAAAAATTAACAAAATTATTAAGATTTAAAATTTTCCCCAATTTAAGTTAAGGAATGATTGTGTGAAACTTGGACCAGTGGCCAGTTTCACAATAATTTCTTAACTAAGATTACCCTTAACTTAAAGGAAGCAAATTTGAAAATTGAATTATTTTGTTAATTTTTAAGATATTCATATATTTATGTGCCAATTCAAAAACAATTTCAAGCTTATTGCATCTATATTATAATTTTGTCAAGGTTAACGAAAAAATATAGTCTAGTTAGACAGAACCCCGAGTACTTGGAATCAAAAATGAACTAATGAACTTAATTATTTAATATAAAAATGTTAAAGTTGAATATTAATTAAAGACAAAAATATGGAAAACTTTTTATTATTTGTAGTACCATTAGGTGTTGCTAAAATTACTAGATTTAAGTTAAGATAAAATTAAAATCTAAGATAAGGAATTATTGTGAAACTGGGGCCTGATACCTAGTATCAAAATCTAAGATAAGGAATTATTGTGAAACTGGGGCCTGGTACCTAGTATCAAAATCCAAGATAAGGAATTATTGAGAAACTGGGGCCTGGTACCTAGTATCAAAATCTAAGATAAGGAATTATTGTGAAACTGGGGCCTGGTACCTAGTATCAAAATCTAAGATACGGAATTATTGTGAAACTGGGGTCTGGTACCTAGTATCAAAATCCAAGATAAGGAATTATTGTGAAACTGGGGCCTGGTACCTAGTATCAAAATCTACATGTACGGTATATGAAGTACAAGAGAAATAAAAAGAGTATTTTTCATGTTAACGGACACACATACACAGTGACACTACACCTTGTACTTGTACATGAAACTATTCATAATTTGGAAAGACTTCCATTTGTATCAATATATACAGTCAAACCTGTCTACAAAGGCCAACTAAGGGAACCAGTAAAAGTGACCTTTATATACAGGTTCAAATAATATGATTAAAGAACAATGTGGATACAATTCTACTGGCTTTTTTATACAGGTGGCCCTTATAAAAAGGTGGCCTTAAGGCAGGTTTGACTGTATAATCAAATGTCCAGAAACACATTAATAAAATAATGGTGTTTTAAATTCTATTCAAGATTTGTTTCTATATATAGAGGCATTCAATTCTAGAATAGTGGAGAAAACTATAGAAAATCACTAACTTTCAGGAATGATACTGACAAATTTTCACACAGTACAATCTGCCTTTATTATACCCACCGTAAACAAAGTTTGGGGGTATATAGGAATCGCCCTTTCTGTCTGTATGGTTGTCCATCCCAATATCTTGTCCACTCCATATCTTCCATGTCTAAAGATAGATTGTGATCAAACTTGGAACAAATGGAAACCAACATGAGAAGTTGTGTAGCATACCAAATTTATGTGCATAAGTCAGAGGTCAAGGTCAGGAGGTCAATGTTCGGACACGGGGGGGGGGGGGTATTTGCCTCTCAAGAAACAGTTCTAATTTGATTTGAACCCAGGAGATAAGAGGTTTTGTTAGCTCACCTGGCCTAAAAGGCCATGTGAGCTTTTGCCATCACTTTGCGTCCGTCATCGGCGGCGTCGTCATCCGTCCGTCGTTAAAGATCAACTCCTCAGAAACCCCTGGGCCTTTTGCAACCAATATTTGTCACAATAGTCCTTGGGTGGTCTACTTTAAAAATTGTGTCTGACATGTCCGCACCTAATCCAAGATGGCCGCCAGCGAGGACCATAGATTAACATTGGACCCTATGGCAAAATATGTTTAAAGATATTTTTATCTGAAACTACTGAGCCAATTGGAACCAAACTTGGTCACAGTAGTCCTTAGATGGTACCTTCTGAAACCAGTGTTTTTTTAAGTCTCGACTAATCCAAGATGGCCGCCAGCGGGGAACATAGGTTAACATTGGACCCTATGGGAACAATATCAAAGATCTTTTTCTCTAAAACTCTTTAGCCAATGGGAACCAAAATTGGCCACAATAGTTTTTGGATGGCCCCCTACAACATTGTGGTTTTTGAGGGCCACCCTAAATCCAAGATGGCTGCCAGCGGAGAACATATTTTAACATTGGACCTTATGGGAAATTCGTTCAAAGATATTTTTTCTGAAACTACTATGCCAATTTGAACAAACTTGGTCACAGTAGTCCTTAGATGGTACCTTCTGAAACCGGTGTTTTTTTAAGTCTGCACCTGATCCAAGATGGCCGCCAGCGGGGAACATAGGTTAACATCGGACCCTATGGGAACAATATCAAAGATCTTTTTCTCTAAAACCCTTTAGCCAATGGGAACCAAACTTGGCCACAGTAGTCTTTGATTGGCCCCCTTCAACATTGGGGTTTTTGAGGGCCGCACCACATCCAAGATGGCCGCCAGCGGAGACCATATTTTAACATTGGACCTTATGGGAAAATACGTTCAAAGATATTTTTCTCTGAAACTACTGAGCCAATTGGAAACAAACTTGGTCATAGAAGTCCTTAGATGGTACCTTCTGAAACCCGTGTTTTTTTAAGTCTGCACCTGATCCAAGATGGCCACCAACGGGGAACATAGGTTAACATTGGACCCTATGGGAACAATTTCAAAGATCTTTTTCTCTAAAACCCTAAGCCAATGGGAACCAAACTTCGCCACAATAATCTTTGGGGGTGTTTTTTTAAGTCTGCACCTAATCTAAGATAGCTGCCAATGGGAAACATAGGTTAACATTGGACCCTATGGGAACAATTTCAAAGATCTTTTTCTCTAAAACCCCTAAGCCAATTGGAACCAAACTTGGCCACAATAGTCTTTGGGTGGCCCCCTACAGCATTGGTGTTTTTAAGGGCCACACAAAATCCAAGATGACCGTCAGTGGAGAACATATTTTAACATTGGACCCTATGGGAAAATACGTTCAAACATGTTTTTCTCTGAAACTACTGAGTCAATTGGAACCAAACTCGGCCACAATAGTCATTGGGTCTCTACATTTGGTATTTTAAAATAACATCTGCATTTAAAAATCAACTCCTGTGAAACCACTTGGCCAATCGCAACCAAACTTTGTGACAATAGTCCTTGTGTGGTCTACCTGAAATATTGTGTCCGACATGTTCGCATGTAATCCAAGGTGGCCACCATAGTACATCAGTCAGACTGCCTTATGGCTTTTGTCCTTGACCTTAATTCCATGGTCCATTGACCAGTTTTTGGATAAGGTAACTTTCTCAGGTATTATACATGAAAAGTCGATGATACTTGGTATGTATTGTCTCAAAATTTTGAAATATGGTTTAGTTTTGAAAGAAAATAATATTGAAATTTTGTGATAGAAATAATAAATTTCAAGCATTTATTTAAACATTAGACAACCTGTTGATTTTCATTCTGCAACAACTCTACCTAGGTGAGCTATACAGGCTCCTGGGAGCCTCTAGTTATCAATAAGTGTGTGCTTTAGACCCCACAACTACCAGGGCCCCTTATAATATAATTCTTGTAAATGATTATTTGATGTGAAATTTGTGTCCTGTCTGATTTTGCCCATCAATGATTAAACCTTGTAAGAAAATATCAGTCACTAGATATGCTATAAATGATGGCCATTCTTAAAGTTTTTTCCACCACTGCGATACCTCAGTTGGTAGAGTGCTTGCTCCAAGGGGAGGTCACGGGCTCAAATCCCGGCCGGGGTCTGACCAAGACTTAAAAATAGTGAATTTTCTTCGCCAAGCACTGGCATTTAGAAATAAAAGTTGCGGGTTATTTCGTTAGAGACTTTATTGCCCCATCGCACGTTAAACGGAACCCTCCCTGCGCACTGCAAAGGTATAAATTTCTGCAACTTCACCTATACCTGGTGACGTCTTGATATAAGTGAAATATTTTGACTGGGACTTAAAACCCCATTCAATCAATCAATCTATGGAAAGAACTTGGGTCTATTGTAATCCATAGTGATCGACAACATGAACATTGCAAATCCAACCGGAGATGGTGCAATTCATTGTGACTTAATGAATGAACATCTCCAATCGAACCGGAAATGTTAAGATACCATCGTGATCGAAAACGAAATGGAACTGAAATTACATTGTGATTGACCAGATGAACATTTCCAATCAAACTGGAGATGATAAGATTTCATTGTGACCGACATGATGATCATCTCTAATCTAAAGGGAAATGGTACTGAAATAACATCTTGGCCGACAAGATGAACATCTCCAAACAAACGGAAATGGAACTATTTCATTGTGATATCTCCAATCAAATGGTAATAACTATTTGGTATAAACATTTTGTGGATTTTCAGCTGTGGATCTGGTTCACCATCTTTTAGGAAGTACCTTAAGAATCCCGTGATTCTTCTGATATTCAGTCTCTTTGAAATGTGTAAAACTTGTGAAAAGTGCTGATCTGATCACGAATCTAATAATTATGAGTATCCCATTAAAATGTGTCAAAGAAGAAGTTTTTGACTATTGGCATTTTAAAGTTCTATAATTAAACAAGCATTCTGTGAGTATTGCAAAACAATACATAGTCCCCTACCGGTCGCATATTTCACTAATATCAAAGTTTTAGGTAAAATGTACCTTATTATATGGTACAAAGGTTTATAGTTATAAACAGCTGATAAATTATACGTGTTGTTCAAGATGTATAGTTCAAAGGGCCATAACTCCCATAAAAACTAGTGGAATGAAACGAAACGTAAACTTGATCTGTAACTCATCATGGTTGACCTGCATACCAAAAAACAATTCATTAACTGCAAGCGTGTAGAAAAAAAAGAGCGGAGAACTGAAATTTCAGCGAATTTTCAAAGTTCAAAGGGCCATAACTCCCGTAAAAATCAGCAGATGGAAACGAAACATAAACTTGATCTGTAACTCATAATGGTAGAGTCACATACCAAACATTAGTTTCATTTCTGCAAGCGTGTAGAAAAAAAGTGCGGAAAACTAAAATTTCTGTGAATTTTCAAAGATCAAAAGGCAATAACTCCAGTAAAAATTAGCAGATGGAAACGAAACGTAAACTTGATCTGTAACTCATCATGGTAGACTCATATACCAAAAATCAGTTCATTATCTAAAAGCATTTAGAAAAAAGAGCGGAAAACTGAAATTTCAGTGAATTTTCAAAGTTCAAAGGGCCATAACTCATGTAAAAATTTGCGGACCAGGATGAAACGCTAACTTGATCTGCAACTCATCATGGTAGACTCACATACCAAAAATCAGTTCATTATCAAAAAGATTTTAGAAAATAAGTGTGGAAAACTAAGGCGTGACAGACGGACGGACGGACAGAGCGCAAACCTAAATTTAAGTCCCCTTCGGCTTTCGCCGGTAGGGGACTAAAAAGACCAATGGCCATGATGGCGCCAGTGAGCCAAAATATTGAAATGCATGGGTTAAAACAAGGGATTTCCATGTCACAGGTGTGAGAAAATGACGCTAATGATGGTGGTGAACTCTATTTGATCTAAAATAAATAAATAAACATCGGAAAAACACATTTTTAAAAAAAAGTCTTTATGATCCATGGATACTTTAAATACAACGCGATTCGATAGGTTCAATAGCGTTTTACGCAAAGACAAAATACTTTCACTTGTATCATGGTGATCGTTTCGTGAATGGTTCAGGAAACCGACGTGCAAAGTGAAAACTAACAATCAGCAAGCGAGCTAACTTTTTTTTCATTACAATAATTACCCAGACTGGGATTTGAACCTACATGTTGGTATCGAGAGGTGCGCAAGTGGCCTGGGTATCCTGAATGTTGCGAAAAACATTTTAACATATGAAGATTATAAACCAATTAACTGGGTGTCGCATTTACTAAAATGAAAGTTGTCGAACGATTTTTTGAAAATGTGTTATTTCTAAATGCAAATCAGTTATTTTTAGATGCAAATCTTTATGGGTTTTTTTTAATATTTTCTGTAAAATTTGTTAGAGTAAATAAATGATATGGGATATACGTGCGTCAAATTGTCAATATTCTTATTTTATGGTTCAATTCAAGATCATGATCTAACTTGTAATTATAAGTTAAACAAAATCAATGAAATGTATCAAAATATACATATAGAATTTAAAACGTATAAGTAACGACATTGAAAAATATCTGGAGCGAGTTCAAGTGATTCACGGTGCACTCGTGCGTTTTTACTGCTTTACGTAAAATGGAGGTTTTGCGAATATACATATGTGGTGCTCATAGTACAGGGAAGACGACTCTATTGAATGATCTTAAACCACACCTTAAAATAAACTTTGTGGAAGAGGTAGCCAGAAACATCATTCAGAAACATAACTGGAAAAGAGAGGATTTTTTACCTGATGTTCATCCGAGTACTTTTACACAACTTAATAAAGAAATTCTTCAGGCACAGGTGAACATCGAGTTCGAAAATGTAGAAAGTGGAAAAGGCAAGTAAGAGAATGCGTCTATACAGTTCGTAATCATATAATGACATGTACTCTTCCATAGCGACCACTTGTTTAAATTAACGGTCAGCAACTATTCTACTTTCATTTTCAAATCAAAAAATTACTTATCTATAACAACCATGTGTCTCCAAGGTATCCAGGAACCTGAGACAACGCCCATGCATGACTAGACAAAGATTTTGATCTACATTTTTGTGTCATTTTCTGGTAGGTAATTTTTCAGAATTATGTCTGCCTCATAGTTGACTCTGAGAACAAGTTACGTCTAACTCTTGTCATTGGAAATGTCAATAGTCAAATGGAAACCTGTCTGCTGATTTGACTAGTATCAGTAACATTATCCAGTATTTATCTAACAATCAACACAGAGTACCATGCAAAGATACAGAAAATTGTAATTACAAACCTGTCTATAAAGGCCAGCCAAGGGAACCAGTGAAAGTAGCCTTTATGGACAGATGGCCTTTATATACAGGTTCAAATAATATTAATAAAGAACTTTTTACTAGCCTTTATAAGCCGGTGGTCCTTATATAGGGGTGGTCTTTAAGGCAGGTTGGACTGTATTACTAAACCGGTTTGGATTTTGCAGCAAGAGACGATCGTTTCGGAGTAGATTACCTCATAAGTCAGTAGTTCTCAAACCAAAATTGTGGAAATACAAATACCGATATTTTAAGATTTTGAAATGAGAAATAAGAAATGCCAAACTGATTTACAATGTTTGGCATTAAAACACAGAACGGACACGCATCTACAAAACAAGATGCATATACAAACACCAGTATGAAGTACAAGTAAAGACGTAAATAATATAAAAATGGTGCTTTTGGAGAACCCTTTACAAGTTTCTATTTTATGTTGTTTAAACCACGATTGTTCATCACTTACATGTAATACATGTACTTTTGTATCTAACCAAATACATGTACATGTATATCTTTTATACCTTTATGCAAGTGCTTTGCTGTTTACAAGTACTTGCTTCAGAGAACATTCTAGATAAGCATGTCCTTCCAAACTAGTCCAAAGTTGTTTTCTAGCAGTGTTATTGTTTCGAACCAGTCTTTGTGTTCTAGACATGATATTATTGTTTCAAACTAGTCCTTGTGTTATAGCGTTGAGGTGAGTATTAAATGGTGTTTAACGTCACAGTCAATGATATTTCACTTCATCGAGCCGTCGCAAGCTATAGGCGAAGGTGCAGTTTTGCCTGTGCCTTGCATTGCAATGTTCTTTATCGTGCCAAGCCTACCACATTACACGGGACCTCGTTTATTTTTAAGTTCCCACCCGTAAGAACCGTAATGCCGAGTGCTTTGCGAAAGAAGTCACTACCCACTTTCAAGCCTTGGGTCAGACCCGGTCGGGGTTATAGGCAAACTGTTGTTGTTTTTGTGTTCTGGACATTTTTTCATTCTTTCAAACTAGTCTTCATGTTCTATACATAATGTCATACTTCACATTTATTGTAGACTTCATATGTGACAGAGGATTGGATCCTATTGTCTATGCAGAACACTATATAGGACGGGAAGCAGAGGAAGAGCTGTATGAAGTGGATGGTGTAAAAGAGTGGCTTCAAAGGTCTGAAACACTGGTTCTGTTGCTGTCCATTTCCATCAAAAATTAAACATCGTGAATAAGTGCTTAGATATTATGTTTGATTGTGTTGAGTGCACAATAATTGAATGTTTAAACTCTGAATTCAAGTGACCCCTTAGTTAATGTTCTATTCTCTCCCTCTCTGCTTTTAAACTTCATGGGTCATTGACAACAACTACTCTCTCTCTCTCTCTCTCTCTCTCTCTCTCTCTCTCTCTCTCTCTCTCACCACTGCGGTAGCTCAGTTGGTAGAGTGTTCGTTCCGTAAGTGGGAGGTTGTGGGTTTGAACCCCGGCCGGGTCTGACCCAAGACGTGAAAGTGGGTAGTGACTGTTCTTTCGCCAAGCACTTGGCATTCACGGTTCTTTCGGATGGAAACTTAAAATAAACGAGGTCCCGTGTCACGATAGGAGAAGATTTTCAAAGAAATGGTTAAAATCTGACCTCATTTGCATAATGTACTTGAATTCCATACAAAGTCGCCCTTTACAAACTTTGATCTACTTCACCCTAGGTATCTTCCACACCAAATTTGGTTTCAATTGGCCCAGTGGTTTCAGAGAGGATCAAAGTTTACACACACAAATATGCCCAATTCACCAACCCATAAGTTCAGCTGGCTATAGTCAATTGAGCTAAAACAAAACCAATTAATAGACACAAACCAATCGTTATAAAACTCTTAACGTTTAACAGTAATTAGACCTATGCTTTACTGATATCCTATTCTGTGGGTACAAAGCCATTGCAAGTCCCTATCCATCCTATCCGATTAACATATAGGGTTAGCCCTGTCATTCGCCAATTTAACCAATTGCCAATTTTTATCATATCTGACTCCAAAAAGTTGCTTTCAGCTAATTTTTTGCTCCGAAATGTTTTATCAATTTAATTACGAAACTTAATAAATCACTGATTATTTTAACTCAAGTATGAAAAAGTGTAAGTAGTGTTATAAATTGTTAATAACCAAGAATAATCTATAAACAGATTAGAAAAAAACGTGCATTCAAGACAATTTTATCGCTTTTTAGTTTCAAATTGGCTCCTAAATTTTAAAACCTGTTAACTTTTTGAGATTCATAGCTACATCTGAGTTACAGCAAGTGGTTGCTTAAAATTAAACGTTTATATTATGTCATTACCATTTTCAGGATGAAGACAGCAGTGGTATTTGTTTTGTATCCTCAAGTTGAGTGTATATCAGACGATGATGTGAGATTACCACCAAACATTGAGGACCTCAATAAATTTACAGAGAGACTAGAGAACTTACTGAATAAACATGACATTATGTTTCATAAAATAGCTGATTTAAATAGAGAAAAACGAATGGATTGTATTCTCCGAATTGTTGAACAACATAGACCAGATTTAATTGTGAAAAACGAGGGTGAATTATAAACGTTATAGTCTGGAACAAGTAGCCATTACCGGAAATGAGAAGTTTGGTGGCAATTCTTGAAGTTCTTAGTCTAAACGCCTAAGTGGATAAATTCCAGAATACATTCTTCTTGTTGTTACACCAATCATATACATGTAGTAACATAAATGGTGTCATACAGATAGAGGTAGAGGTCTCTTGTTAGATCCCATTGTTAATGAACTATGTACGGCGTTCATTGTTTTAGTGCTTTTGGTAGATCGTGAACGACTTTGTCTGAAAAAAACCAATATTGACAAATTCCAAAAATTACACTGTTGTTGTTGTTATATTCTATCATTAATAACATGACATTTCAAAAAGATAGAGGTCTCTTGTTGGATTCCTATGGGGCGCCGTCGTGAAGCCCTAAGTCTAAAAACCCCAATATTGACAAATTCCAAAATTACACTGTTGTTGCTAAATCTGTTATTGATAACATGACACATTAGAAAGATGGAGGTCTTTTGTTAGATCCCATTGTCAATGGACTACGGACGACAGGAGTACATTGTTTTAGTGCTTTTGGTAGATCGTGAAGCCCAAAGTCTAAAAACCCCAATATTGACAAATTCCAAAATTACACTGACAGTCTGGCCCCAGTTTCACAATCATTCCTTAGCTAAGATTTTCCTTAACTTAAATCTGGCAAAATTTCAAATCTTCATAATTTTGTTTATTTTAAAGATATTCAAATCTTAGCTAAGGAATGATTGTGAAACTGGGGCCTGTTGTTGCTGCTGTTGCTAAATCTATTATTGATAACATATTTCAGAAAGATAGAGGTCTCTTGTTGGATCCCAGTGTTAATGAACCACGGACGGCAGGAGTACATTGTTTATTGCTTTTGGTAGATCGCGAAGCCCTAAGTCTAAAAACCATAATTCCAAAATTACACTGTTGTTGCTGCTGTTGCTAAATCTATCATTGATAACATATTTCAGAAAGATAGAGGTCTCTTGTTGGATCCCATTGTTAATGAAGTTCGGGCGGCAAGAGTACATTGTTTTAGTGTTTTTGGTAGACCATGAACCAATTAGTCTAAAAACCCTAATATTGACAAATTTCAAAATTACACTGTTGTTGTTGCTTAATCTGTTATTGATAACATGACATTTTAGAAAGATAGAGGTCTCTTGTTGGATCCCATTGTTAATGGACTACGAACTGCAAGAGTACATTGTTTGGGATCAGGTCAATTCGCCCCCACTTTCATCAAATTCGCCCCCATGTCAAAATCGCCCCCGTTCAAAATCGCCCCCACCTTTTGCAAATTCGCCCCCACTGTCAAATTCGCCCCCAATTTTGGAAAAATCCTCTTCTTTTATTGAGATTGTAAAAGTAACATAAAATTATTTATTACGACCTCGGATTTGTCTAATTACTGACTGCACACAAATTGTTTATACGTGTAAATATGTATTGTTTTTATTGCAATCACGGTTGTTTTTTTTGTAACGCATTCATATAAAAAGTCCTTTGTAAGACTATGATATAATCATAACAGTGGGTACAGTAAAAAGAAAATACTTAAAGTTTATTAAAGAATAACATTAAAGTATTGATAGATTACATCATTGAGAGAAATCATTAAAAACATCTTTTTCAACATACCAGGCGCTCCTTACCAACTGTTACGAAATAATGTCTCTGTTCCTGGTAACATCAAATTCATTGTTCACTTGATCGCTTCTACTATGTCGGTATTTTATAAATAAAAATTATTTCGTCAAAAGCAACATTGGAAACGTTTAATAATACAATTAGATATAAAAGTTAAATCCATTATTAAATGGATGCACTGGAATGTTTCATTTCTAAAGTAGCATTATTTTAACGATTTGATTTTTATAAGAAAAATAAAATTAAAAACATTATTTTGTTATATGGTTATTGAGAAAAAATGGGGGCGAATTTGCGAGAAGTGGGGGCGATTTTGAAAGGGGCGATTTTGTCATGGGGCGAATTTGTTGAAAGTGTGGGGCGAATTTACCGTGGGACGAATTGACTTGAATTCCATTGTTTTAGTGTTTTTGGTAGGTCATGAACCACTTAGTCTAAAACCCCCAATATTGATAAATTCCAAAAATACACTGTTGTTGTTATATCTATCATTAAAAGGATGACATTTCAGAAAGATATAGGTCTCTTGTTGGATCAAATTGTTAATGGACTACGGACGGCAAAAGTACACTATTTTAGCGTTTTTGGGTAGATCATGAAGCCCAAACGGGGCGGTCAGGTATACTTGAATTTTGAATATCTTAAAAATAAATACCCAGCTACTCGCCTTGAATGTTTAACGTCATAGATATTGTACTTGAACCACCCACCTTCCGTTTGTCTTAGCGTAGTGTGTGCGTTTTGAAGCTTGAATGTTTGAATATTTAGTATCAAAGGATGCAGAATTGAATATTCTTCATACTTGAATATCTAAAATAAATACACAGTTTCTCGTCTTGGAAGTGAAAAATCATAAAAACTGTACTTTGTTTAAAAACTTCCAAGAACCAAAGCTGTATATCATGCTATGTAAAATCTATACCAAAAGAAATGGTAAAACGTAAACGAGTTTTGTGTTTGTCTCAGAAACATGAGAGAGTCTTCTTACAAGTAACACAGTGTATGAACGGAACTGTACGCAAAAAGGTAGCTACTGTTCGGCGAAGCGAGAGACAATGAGGTCAACGAGTAAATTGTTTCTTATTTTCTTGTTGCGTAAATCGCAACTCAAAATCAAATACGGTAAGTAAGCAGTTGTTCTCTATCTTCCTCTTGGGCGTATTTGTATGTTTTAGAATCTCAAAATAAATTAAATATTCCATCAAAAACAGTCATGAACACGTATTTGAGCAACGCTGGACCTATCTAAAATGTAGATTTATGCTCATTTAATCGAAAATGTCCGAGAAATTTTAAATACATGATGAAAACAAACCTTTTTTCAATCAGTCTATATAGTTACAAAATCTACTTTAGCACAGAAACATTCAAAATATTGATTCAAACGACATGACTGACAAGATGTTACTGTACCGGTAGTTTATATTTTGTCTGTACCGGTAATGAAGTTTTAGTAAAAGAAACACTGTATCGGTAGTTTTTATTGCGGTAGTTTAACTGCGGTCTTTCTGGGATACTGGGGAAATTTCTTTTTCCAGTCAGAGATTTTTAGTACTTTTATGCTTATTATGCTACCATATGATTTTATCTAATTAGGTGTATAAGTATTATGGTAATACAGCCACCACTTCCTTTTAAACATAACCCCTGCGGTAGCTTAGTTGGTAGAGTGCTCGCTCCGTAAGTGGGAGGTCGTTACTTCGAACCCCGACCAGGACTGACCAAAAAATTGGAAGTGGGAAGTGACTGGTTTTTTTTTCGCCAAGCACTCGGCATTACGAAATGAAAGTCACGGTTCTTTCGGATGGGAACTTAAAATAAACGAGGTCCCGTGTCATGGTAGGCTTGGCGCGATAAAGAACCCTGCTGTAAATTGCCATCAGTGCAACGCACAGACAAAATTTATGCACCTTCACCTATAGCTAGAGATTTCTTGATATAAGTGAAATATTCATGACTGGGATGTAGAACACATTTACTCAACTCAACTCCTCTTAACTTGTGATATTGCTTTGGCCAAAAAAGAGTATCGTAAAATAAAATACTTTCATACGTTTCTTTCCTTTTTCGTTGTTCTCCTCCATGTGGACTTAGGTCTTTCCTTTTTAACCTTTGGCTGCCACCCTAGTGTTGTCTTTCAGACATTTGTTCCCTCTTTCGTTAGTATGTGTCCGAGTCAGTTGCACTTTCTTCTCCTGATCTCATAGCTTATGTTGTCTAGCTGTTTTCAATATTTTTTCACTAGGTATTTTTTGTTGCCATCTTATTCTTAGAATCCTTCTGAGGCAATATGTTCGGAAGCCGTTTGTAAGAGGTGTTAATCTTTCTCCGTTATTTCCCACGTTTTACTTTCATAAAACAATACTGGTCCTACTAAGGTCTTAAATAGGTGCGTCTTTGTATTTTTTGGTGTTCCAAATCCTTCTAGGTCTATTTCTTTGAATTTAATTTAAGCCCTATCCTTGATGCCTATTCAGTCGTTTTCCTAGTCTTATCATTCAGGTCTTAGAATTTGGAGGATAAAAGTGCTATATCTTCCGCAAACCCAAAACCTAACAATAATGTTGTAAAGTCACTTCTTATTTCTCTTCTCATTCCATTTGTTGTTTTCTTTATCATCCAATTTATAACTAGTAGAAAGAAACCCTGACATTACACATTCCTGTTTTACACCACTTTTAATAGCGAACCACTCTGATGTTTCATTTTCTTCAATGACAGAATATTCAAATCACTCATACATCCCTCTTATAGCATTAGTGATTTTGGTTGGAATCCCATAGCTCTTTGTTACCGTCCAAAGGCTCTTCCTGTGCACCGAGTCGAATGCCTTTTCAAAGTCCACAAAGTATGTGTATATTGGAGTTCTGAATTCATTTGCTTGTTCCAGTATTTTTCTCAGGATGCTCTGTTGTTACTCTCCCTGGTCTAAATCCTGCATGTTCCTTCCTGAGTCTCTTGTCCACTCCTGTCTTAATCCTTGCAATGACCATACAGCTAAATTCCTTGCTAATGACTGATAGTAAACACACTAGCAAATCTCACGCACATAGATTAATCCTCAGAGGGTTATAATCTTTTTCTCGTTGCGAATAGTAGCTTACGTTTAATAATATTTCTATATTATAGCTATCACCCCCTCAGTTCTTGCAATATGGAAATTTGAGTAATAAATTGGCAAAAACATGCTACAGTATGTACGATATATTTTAATGCAATTGCAAAATGTACTATAATTAAGGGCTATTGGTCTTTAATATTGCCCATAGCATATTTTGCTTCAATAGAAAAGCATGATTTATAATTTATAATTGAATTACAAAAATTTCTAGTATCAAACTGAAAATTCCATCTAACTCGCATGGATGACGCGGAAGAGAACAGTAGCTACCGGTACAGAAACAATACAGATGTTGAAAACTACCGGTACAGTTCTAACTTTCGACGACGGAAGGAAAACTTGCTTTTTCAGTGTAAATACGAGTTTGTAACATTCTGTACATGGTTAAGGGAATCTAAGAATATTTTCCTACATATAGGTACTGATAATGGAACTTACAATGTGAAATAATACGTATTTTACATCATTTAACCAGAAGTGAGAAGCCCACGGCTCGGCGTTTGATGATGTTCATCATCATATTTATTATATAAGTTGACACTTTTCTGAGAGCATATGGCTACCACTAAAGCTTTATATAGTGAAGATGGATTAAATAAAAGGGATAAACTAAATCTATTAAAATTGAGCTAGAAAGATAGATAATCAACAACCTCGTGTCTCCCGATACACCTTCTTCTCGCTTCGACGAACAGTAGCTACCTTTTTGCGTACAGTTCCGTTCATACACTGTGAGTAATCATTCCGAAATATCGCCGCTATTTTGGAAGACAAAAAGCAATGAATAATGGAATATAAATAAATCTAGTAGTGAAGTGTATATTTTTAAACAAATCGTTCATGGTAAAGTATGTCTAAAGAAAACAATCCATAAAATTTAGTTCAAAAGATTTACCTAAAACAATCCAAAGTATGTTACGGCACACAAAATAATACATCTGACACAAATATAACACCACAACTCAAAAGCAAAGTACAAACGTTGAAGCTGGCAAACTTAAACATGTGAACTTCCAACAGGAAAGTGCCTATACAAAAAGTTGATAGTTTTTCAGATAATAAACCATTTCAGTGTTCTTTTGCATCTGTGACCTTGACCTTTGAACTTATGATCTTCATTTACATATCAATATCAAAATGACCATTAGGCCAATACCTACAATATTTTCATACACATGCCTATACAAGTTTATAGTTTTTTTTAGATAATTAACCATTTCAGTATTCGTTTGCATCTGTGACCTTGCCTTTTGAACTTATAACCTTCATTCATATATCAAAATGATTGCTGTGCAAATTCCTACAATATTCTAATATACATGCCTATAAAAAGTTCATAGTTCTTGAGATAATGAACCATTTAAGTATTCGTTCGTCTCTATGACATTGACCTTTGAACCTATGACCCTCATTTATATATCAAAATGATCATTGTGCAAAAGCCTACAATATTTTAATATACATGCATATACAAAAAGTTTATAGTTTTTGAGATAATTAACCATTTCAGTATTCATTTGCATCTGTGACATTGACTTTTGGACTTATGACCTTCATTCATATATCAAAATGGTTGTTGTGCAAAAGCTTACAATATTCTAATATTCATGCCTATACAAAAAGTTAATAGTTTTTGAGATAATGAACCATTTAAGTATTCGTTTGCATCTCTGACCTTGACCTTTTAACTTATGACCTTGATTTATCTATCAAAATGATCATAAGCCAATACCTACAATTTCTAATATATATATATATTATATATATATATATATAATATATATATATATATATATATTATATATGCCTATACAAAAAGTTAATAGTTTTTTTTAGATAATTAACCATTTAAGTATTCGTTCGTCTCTATGACCTTGACCTTTGAACCTATGACCTTCATTTATATATCAAATTGATTATTGTACAAAAGCCTACAATATTCTAATATACATGCCTATACAAAAATTTTATAATTTTTGAGATAATGAACCATTTCAGTATTCGTTTGCATCCATGACCTTGACCTTTGAACCTATGACCTTTTTTTCATATATCAGAATGATCGTTAGGCCATTGCCTACAATATTCCAATATACATGCCTATACAAAAGGTTTATAGCTTTTGAGATAATGAACCATTAAAGTATTCGGTTTAATCTGTAACCTTGACCTTTGAACTTATGACCTTGATTCATATATCAAAATGATTATTATGCCAATACCTATAATATTCTAATATGTATGCCTATACAAAATGTTTTAGTTTTTGAGATAATTAACCAGTTCAGTATTCGTTCGCATCAATGACCTTGACCTTTGAACCTATGACCTTCATTCATATATCAAAATGATCGTTGTGCAAATGCCTGCAATATTCTAATATACATACCTTACAAAAAGTTTATAGTTTTCAAGATATAATGACAAATACATTAATTTTAGCAATTTCCCCCTTAAGTACCTTGTCATTTCCCCATTTTGACCCCTACAGTTATGATTTGTG
The DNA here is from genome assembly GCA_021292105.1 of Anadara kagoshimensis. Lineage (NCBI taxonomy): Eukaryota > Metazoa > Mollusca > Bivalvia > Arcoida > Arcidae > Anadara > Anadara kagoshimensis. The sequence continues at coordinate 28,698,823 of CM037860.1, forward strand.
CAAATCGGAAACTAGGTGCCCTAAGTATGTTTTACATGAAATATGTAAGCTATATCTCTTGTAAGTTCAGAGGAGATGATTTTTAAAGATTTTCACAATTCCCCCCTTTATGGAGACATAATCCTATCATTTGTGCAAATCTGAAAGCCCCTCACCTAGACAAATATCAACCAATTTGGCTTTGTAGTTTTGGAGGAGTTGATTTAAATTTGAAAAGTTTACACACGACGCACAAAGCTCATCTGAGCTAATAAGATCATTAGGACAATACCTACAATATTCTAATATATATGCAGGGTTTTCCCCTCAGTTTAAAACTTGGGGACATGTGTCCCCTGCCATAACATTTTGAGGGACAAATAAACTTGTCAGTGGACATATAACTACAAGTATTTAAAGCAAAAGGAAGTGGAACTGGCCAGAAAACAGAATGGATTATGGACATGGCAGATGTGATACTGGTGAAATATGTTAAATAATGAAGATAATAAAATTTGACACATGTTGATTCACTTGTCGGTCGCTTTTTAAAATGGCTTGTGCTTTTCAAGCGTTGTTCGCCCTTTTTGAAATCTAACTGCAACATCAAGATCTATACCGTTTATCTATGAGATTTAGAAGACTTGTGCCTTGAAAGTATGAATATCTAAAAAAAATTTATTGCATCCACCGAAGAAGTGTTTTTTTTTGGGGGGGGTATTGGGGGGAGTGTTTTTTTGTGTTTTTTTTCACACAAAAATGCACCTCATGCAGAATTCAAGTAAAAGCCATGTAAAGCCAAGAATTTCTGAAACATTATATTGATTGGAATATTATTTTCGGATTTTCAATTTGTTCAAGATTGCGCCATCGTGGGTGCATTTGATGATTTTTCACTGGATACTTGTAATAACTAAGTGACAAGAGGCCCGTTGGGCCTGATACGCTCACCTGATAAATAATAGTTCGAATGTTAATTGTCAATAGTATTTTTAGTATCTGCGACCTTGACCTTAAACGTATGACCTTTATTATTATATCAAAATGATTGTGATGCCAATACCTAATAGTCTAATATACATGCATATATAAAGAGTTTATAGTTATGATGTAAATACCTAATATAGTCTAATATACATGCCTATATAAAGAGTTTAAAGTTTTTGAGAAAATTAACTTTCAATATTGTTTTGCATCTGTGACCTTGGCCTTTGAACCCATGACCTTTTTCTATACATCAAAATGATCGTTGTATGAATACATACAACATTCTAATATACATGCCTATACAAAAAGTTAATAGTTTTCAAGATAATTAACCATTTCAGTATTTTTTTGCATCTGTGACCTTGACCTTTGAAGCCATGACCTTAATCTATATATCAAAATGATCGTTACATCAATACTAACGATATTCTAATTATATGTCTATACAAAATGTTTATAGTTATCGAGATAATTAACCATTTCGGTATTATTTCTCATCTGTGACCTTGACCTTTGAACTCATGACTTTTTTCTATACATCACATTGATCCCTGTATCAATACCTACAACATTCTGATATACATGCAAAAAGTTAATAGTTTTCGAGATAATTATCCATTTGAGCATATCGATCAACATCCACAATGTGATTAAGTTTGATACATCCATTCTGAGTATATTTATTTCATTAAATGCCGGTTTGCGTGCTAGCAAAAACAAAATACGATAGATCTAGATATTTCAGTTTTTTCGCCTTAATATATATTAGAAAGTAGGCCTAGATCAAACGCACTTTAAAAAAACACACATTTACAATGACAGCCGAAAATAATAACTGAATAATGAACCAATCGAATGATCAGGGAAATCACTTTGAGCTTCCATTTTTTGTTATGTACATGACCAAAAATTATTATTTTAAAAAGAAGAGAAATTGTCTATAATATTATATATAGGAATTAATTTAGGTAAATCATTTATAAATTAAAACGTTTTCACACCCAAGTTGGTAAAAAAGTTGGAACGAGTTGGCAAAAATCAGTTGTCTGAACGAGTTGACCAGACACCCCATAGGAGGGATTTCAAATAACAACAAGAAGCAAGTAATTAAAATAAAGATTGTTTTGTCTACATTTTCTTACCCTCTTTCTAATTATTTTCTCCAATTTAACTCAAATTTTTGTTAAGAAAATATTTAAAACATAACTTCGTATCCAAACAAAAGTCATTGTCCGTTTAGAAAGGAAAGTGTGTAACCTGTACAGCGACAGTGAAATCTTTACTTTAGAGAAGTTATATTTTGGACAACATGGAGGGGACGAGAGAGAAAGAACACCTTCTGGCATTGAAAGGTAGGTGATTTCTTGTTTATTTTATTCAAAATAGTCATGTGGATTTATCAATTTAGTTAATTTAATGTTAGATAGTATATGCCTTGAGAATAAATGTCCCGATTAATTTGTCAACTATCCAAAAAGCCAAGAACTCTAAATTCATCGTCTGCTAAAAACTGTAAAAATTTGGCCTTTGACTTTGCTGTTTACACTTGATTATGCCCTCCCCCGAAAACGAAGTTTAAGGAGTTTATAGGAACCACTCTATCCGTCTGTCCATCTGATCGTCCGCCACAATACCTTCTCTGTTCTGTAGCGATATAGCTACATTATGTACTATGTATCCTTGTGTGTCCTAAGTTCGTGGTACTAACAGTTTGTGTCAAAAAATTAATGGGTAATCTTCAGAAAACAATAAACATTTGGATCTCATTTCATATTTCTTGTCACTCCATTTACAAAATCAGAAAGAACCTCGTCTATTTTCGTTATATACCGGTAAACATCGTAAAAATGTAAACAATCCCCTCGGGTTAGATGCTATTTTGAAGAACGGGCGGGGAAGTTCGTGGGAGGTCTCCCGGATAGCGTGATTTCACGTGATCAATGCCTAAAAAACTTATTTTTCTAAAAGAAATATTTTAAGCAGTCTAGTTTAGCTTTACAACAAAATTTGTTAATAAAATAAATTTTAACAGTAAAAAAAACGATCATACACTTCCGGTATGACATGAGCAATTGACCTCGTTTTTACACCCGTTTTTACATCATATTATATAGGGAAAAAATGCATATATTTTACTAAAAATGGCGTAAGTATTACACGTTTTTGATTTCGCTAAAAACTAAATTTACCTGGTACAAAATGTTTCAAATGAGGATCGTATAAATAGGTCAGAGACTCCATGTGCAGACGGCATAGGTCACATCTTGATTTATATTACATGTGCCAAAAAAATAAAGTGATAGTTATAGATTAATTTAGGAATAGTAAAATCTGTCTAAAAATTTAAATTGCCGATATTTTTATATATTTTCGTAATTTTCTAACACAAATGGAAAGTTGAACCATTATGGCGCCTTTTTGACTTTGAACATGTGCAGTGATGTGCTTTCTATGATTGATATCCGGTGTAAACAAAATGCCACGAACTTGACGCTACCACGAAGTTAGAGCACTTGAGGATACAGGTTGAGACGTAACTATCTTACCTATGGGGTACATTTTAGGCGAAATGGTAGAGCACTTGCTTTACAAACGGGTGACCTGGGTTCGATTCTCGGAGTTGGGAAAGGTAATTTTATAATTTATTTGATTGTAATTAGCATTTACGTTACAGTTCCATAACTTCCATGTCTGATCAAACTGGATTTGCAAACCAACATAATATGTCTGATGGTGTAACCGTTAAGAAAGCACAGCAGACAAATTTCTATGACAGAATTTTTTATTCTAATTTCAGCATAGGCAAAGTGCAGATTATTTACTAGGTCAAACCTTTCGAAACTTTAACCTTCTTTTCTATATTTCTTAGGAAAAATCCCGAAGTAATCCGAAAATTTTAATTACTGACAGTATAATGCATACTCTGGTTTTACACTGTTAACAGTGGTTTGCCAGACAGTGGTGGGATCTCTGAAAATAAAGAATGATCTTGCGAGATCTCGTTTCTTTCGTGTTTCAATATGGCTGTATATTGTGGGAAAATTCAAATGAATTTGACAAAAAAAATTCAACTCACCAATATAGGGATTGTTGTGTTGGATCAATTAACTTTTTGTAGTTTGATTGATTTAAAAATTATGTACATACATTGTCTATAGTCAAAACTAGGCTGCAAAAAAGCTTCCCTTTGTAATAATAATTATCAAGTGTTGTAACTTCGTAGTACTTAGCATCAAGTTTTTGGCATTTTGTTCAAATACCGGATATCATTCATAGGAAGCACATCACTGCAAATGCTCTAGAAGTAAAAAAGGGGCCCTAAGAACTTTACTAAATCCATTCTTAGTAAGAAAATTTTAAAATATCTTTTAAAATTATGAAAATGCAGTCAAACCTGTGTTAAAGGCCACCTTTATATAAGAGCCAACTGCTTATAAAGGCTAGTAAAATTTTATCCCAATTTTCTCTTTATTCATATTTTCTTATCTGTTTGTACAGGTCATCTGACTATAAAGAACACTTTTACTGGTTCCCTTGGATGGCCTTTATAGACAGGTTTGACTGGATATAAAAATATCAGGAGGTTTAATTGTTAAAGAGATTTTACTGTTCCCAAAATTATTCTAAAACTCTCTTTATTTTTTCGTCACATGTAATATATATGAAGATGCAAACTATGTAGTCTGCAAATGGAGTCTCTGACATATTTATCTGATCCTCATTTGTACCAGGTAAATATAGTTTTTAACAAAATAAAAAAATGTGATACTCAATTTTTAGCAAAAATATGTTGTTTTTTTAAATTTTATAATATGATGTAAAAACGGGCGTAAAAACGAGGTCAATTGCTCATGTCATACTGAAAGTGTATGATTTTTTTTTTCTCATTATAAATTTTATTTTTTAGCAAATTCTGTTCTAATTCTAAAGTAGCCTCCTTTAAATATATCTTTTTAAAAAAAGTTAGTTTTTAGAGACCTTCCACAAACTTTCAACAATTTTTTAGAATAGCATCTACCGGGAGGGTTTTGTGTACAAATGGATGTTTTCTGGTATATAATGAAAATACAAAATGCAACCAAGATTTTTTTCCTAATTAGAAAGCAAAGCTGCAATAAATTTGAGTTGAGACACCTAAAATGTTTATGGTTTGCTAACAATTGCCCATTAAATTTTTGCAACAGAGTGTTAGTACCACAAACTTAGGACACACAATGATAATAATAAATCTTTATTTAAAGTTGAGTTTTTATAAACAAATAAACATAAGCTAGATCCACTAGATACATAAAATACAAAATGCTAGTTACATTTTAACACATACAAACACATGAAATTGACATTTACAGGCATGTAAGCAAAATTAAGCATGAAACAAAACTGAAAACATGCAGCACATAGCATAGCTGGAGCTGGAGCAACACAACAGATAGCACTAAAGTAGCAGATTCTATAATATTCTGCACGTATGATTTCTGGGTCAACCCTGCATTTTTTCTCTTTCTTTGATGACAGTAGAGTTCAGAAGGGTACACAATGTTTTCCCATATACCAACATATCGCTGTTAATGTGGTAGGTATTCAGTGCAAACTTTTTTAGAAGAAACAGGGAACTAGTAAAATAGCTAGTCACATGTACGAGAAATCATTGTAAACAAAGTGCCACAGTAGCTGGATTATATAATAACATATATAATAACACAGTTATGGACTTTTTAGTGGTTGTATATGCTGTGATATTATCATATTGACCAGAAAAATAAATATTGACCAGTCACCTCAGTCAATATTTACTTTTCTGGTCAATATCACACCATATACAACCACTAAAAAGTCCATAATTATAAGTTATACTACTATATCTTGTTATGTTATGTATACCATAGTATACAATACATTGTAGTCACCTTTGAGTTCATGAAATATTTAAGGGTGTCTTTAAATAATTTTAATTTGTTGAATTTATGGTTTTGCAATTTAGAGATAGAATAGATAGTTAATTGTATTGGTGCCGGAAAATCGATCTGTATAAGAATTTTTTGTATAAAAAATATAATAATGCAAAATTCCTCCACCATATGTCATATTTCACAAAATTTCATAATATGATGAAAACTGGTAACTAAGCCACCATAGTACTACAGTTAATACCATCCAAAGAAAAAGATATACCAGTATCGACATTACTGGTAATACCTTTCATCTTTAATTGATAGTGTATATAATGGTTGAAAAAGTTATGTGGCAATATAAATAATTAATAAAGGTTACAGTGTGGTACATGTATTGCAAATTCCCAAAAACACACACACACACACACACACACACACACTCTCTCTCTCTCTCTCTCTCTCTCTCTCTCTCTCTCTCTCTCTCTCTCTCTCTCACACACACACACACACACACAAACACACACACACACACCAACACACACACACACGGATGTAAAAGGTACATAAGAGTACAATTTTTTAAGCATTCAGTTTGAGTTATCTCCCTTTGTACTTAAACTAAGAAGTACTGGTAGCCGAATCAGTAAGACCTACAAGTTAAGGTAGAATTTTCAACATATTTGCCAATATTGTAATAAAGTAATTAATATGTGTAAACCAAGAAATTGTGAATTTTTTATATACAGTCTTATAAAGCATTAAGTTTTATTTATCAAATTGCTGGTAATATAGCCTATAAGTCATATTTATTCAAAAACATATTCTGATGTATTGGAATACTAGTATTCCACAACTATATATTGCAATACATATTCACTATTTATTAAGAATAATTAATTGTCTCCTATCCCTTATCATGTTAATAGGAACCTAATGGGTGATAAGTGATACTGTCACTGAATTTCGAAGTCAAGGGTTGTGGGTTCAGAATTCACGCAGGACTTGGAAATTTTCTGAGATGATTTTATCTCCTGTCCATACTAGAGCCATAAAAAGCTCAATACTAAAATAGTCTTTTGGATGAGACTCAAAACCATGGTCCTGTGTATCGGTGCACACTAAAGACACCTCTGTATAGTTAGAAAAAGAGTACGCTATCTGTGGCCGCTACAGAGGAGGCTTACAACTAAAAACAATTGAAACAGGTTAAGCAAAGTTAGAAAAAATCTATGGGTTTTGTTAGGTTTTAGTTTTGTTGTTTAGTTGTTGTTGAAATAAAGAAAATTGTTGAAGTAAAACGTTGCTAGATTTTAGTAATGGATGAGATTGTTTATTTTAATCAGAAAACGGTCAAGTTTGTTGTTTATTGTTTGACATTGTTACAATATTATATGTACTATTTTTGGTATTAACATAGTTATAAAATAAGTGTAGGATAAAGGACAGTTTTCAAAATATATCATCAGAAAATAATCTGATGATAACAGAATGATCTTCAGTATTTGCTTATTAAATAAAAGATGGCCATTAAATATGGCCTGTTGTTGTTGTTGTTGATCGTGGTGTGTGGTCATCTATAGTCTTCCTCATTTTGTTTTATAGCTCTTCTGTAAAACTTTATTAGCTCTTCTGTAAGACTTCATGATAGTTTCTTCTAGTTTTTTATACTCGTACCTGTATTTTTTATTTAAACACGTTTTTGTCAGCTCATCATTACATCATTCCCATTCGGGGTTCTTGGTGTCCAAGTGATCAAAAGCACTTACAGATCACATTCCCTCTACCTGCCTAGGTTTAATTTCCACTTGAGCAGATCACAGCCCCTCTACCTGCCTAGGTTTAATTTCCACTTGGACAGATCACAGCCCCTCTACCTGTCTAGTTTTAATTTCCACTTGGGCAGATCACATTCCCTCTACCTGCCTAGGTTAAATTTCCACTTGGGCAGATCACATTCCCTCTACCTGCCTAGGTTTAATTTCCACTTGAGCAGATCACAGCCCCTCTACCTGCCTAGGATCAATTTCAACTTGAGCAGATCACAGCCCCCGTACCTGCCTAGGATCAATTTCAACTTGAGCAGATCACAGCCCCTCTACCTGCCTAGGATCAATTTCCATTTGAGCAGATCACAGTCCCTCTACCTGCCTAGATCAATTTCCACTTGAGCAGATCACAGCCCCTCTACCTACCTAGGTTTAATTTCCACTTGAGCAGATCATAGCCCCTCTACCTACCTAGGATCAATTTCCACTTGAGCAGATCACAGTCCCTCTACCTGCCTAGGTTTAATTTCCACTTGAGCATATCATAGCCCCTCTACCTACCTAGGTTCAATTTTCACTTAAGCAGATCACAGCCCCCGTACCTGCCTAGATGTAATTTCCACTTGGGCAGATCACAGCCCCCGTACCTGCCTAGGATCATTTTCCACTTGAGCAGATCATAGCCCCTCTACCTACCTAGGTTCAATTTTCACTTAAGCAGATCACAGCCCCCATACCTGCCTAGATGTAATTTCCACTTGGGCAGACCACAGCCTCTCTACCTGCCTAGGATCAATTTCCACTTGGGCAGATCACAGCCCCTCTACCTGCCTAGGATCAGTTTCTGCTTCTGTGAAGGTCATGGGTTTTGAACACTGGCTGGGTCTGATCAAGACTTAAAAATAGGTAGTAACTGTTCTTTCTTCAACCCTTCGGCATTTAGAAATAAAAGTCATGGGGTCCTTTGGAGAGAACTTAAAACCAATGTCCCGTGTCATGGTAGGTGTGGCAAGTAAAAGAACCATCCCTGCGATTGGCCTGAGCACACTGCAAAGGTAAAAAACTTTGCACTTCACTTACAGTTGGTGACGTCTCAATATAAGTGAACTATTCTAGGCTTGGACATAAAACTCTATTCAGTCAATCAAGCAATCAACCAAGCAAGCATTGCCTATAGTGCAGTTGGCTCTTACTAGTTATAAGTTTTAGCACTTATTTACTCATTGCTTGTTTCCATATTTAAATGAAGATATACTAGCTCAGTTTTATTAAATAATACTTTTGTTCTGTTTGGCCTGTTGATCATAAAGATCATAATTCAAAATAACTTGTATGGAAAGAATAACAATTTTATGAATGTCTTGGAACGTACATTTTTTTTCCTCCAGACTTGTTCATGTATTAAATTCAACACTTTAAAACATATTATTGATTAAGCCATTATGAGTTTTAGTATTTATTATATTAGCTTGTAAATTAAACACAGTATTGTACCTTCACCTTAAATAACATGTTATGCTGTCTTTGGCTAATCAGAGATGTGAATCTATAGAAAAGCGAACTTTGGTAAATTTAACACAAAAAGTATAGATTTGTGTCTTATATTGATGTTTTCACAGTAACTACAGCCCTTCATTACTGATAACCTTGTATTTTATACCAGTAAAGAAGTACCACTATTGATTTCTTTAGACATTACGGTAGTTGTAGATTTTGTTTGCTATGTCCAGACTTCAGGTTTATCACATTTGTTAGTATTGACAGTGTAATGTCTAATTTTACTGTCTCAATTTAGTGTGTGTGTGTGTGTGTGTGTGTGTGTGTGTGTGTTCAACAAGAGGTACATAGACCTCAAGTCCCATCTGAAACAAAAGGGCTATCAAGGCTCTTTGCACTCACATGAGAAAAATTCACATTTAAAATGTAACCTTTAGAAGGATGGCAGGGTTTTTCAATAATTTGGTTGAACCAAAGTCCTACATATTGCTCCAACATGACCCATATACACACTGATCTAGCCTATGCCAAGAAGACAATTGTGGGAAAGTTACAAGTATGCATGGCCTTCAGTTTTTTATTCAATTTAACCTTAACCTTTACAGTAACCAAACATGAACCACAAGTAAATACTGTAAAGGGGGAACTTTTCGCATGGGTAAATTTTTGGCGTATTTCTCGCTAGAGAAATTACAGCAAAAAAATCTACCCATGCTGAAATGTTTACCATACAGGTTAATATATTATAATATATAAAATATACATCCATTTCTATTGGTTATGCAAAAATTACACTCACGTGAAATGCCAGATTTTAGAAAACCATAAAATTTTCACCCTGTGAAAATAATCCCCTTTACAGTATGACATTTTTTTAAGAAGATCACTTTGTCCAAGTTTGATGAATATTGAGTAAAATTTAAGACAAAAATGTGTACTTGGTAATGTTTTTCAATTATTTTACTCAAGGGCCTACATGTTAACCCTCATATCCAAAATAGATAGCAAAGAGCATTCTGAGCAAGTTTGAAGATTAATGAACTAAAATTGTAGCCTGCTGATCAAGACCCTCAGACTAAAAATGTTAGAAACCAACAAAATCATAAATGAACTTGATCTAGATTTTGTCAAGAGGATCATTCTGAGTATAAAATTGTGGTCTCACACATGTTAACAATTGCCCACAATTGTCTTCTTGGCATAGGCTAAATCAATTTTGTATATGGGTCATGTTGGAGCAATATGTAGGACTTTGGTTCAACAAAATTATTGAAAAACCCTGCGATTGAACAGAACCTTGATAGCCCTTTTGTTTCAGATGGGACTTGAGGTCTATATACCTCTTGTTGAACACATAGTCTCATGCACGCATGCACACACACACACACACATGCGCATGCACACACACACACACACACATGCACACACATACACACACACTCTCTATCTCTCTCTACTATATAAATCAGCTTCTTTATTTTGTCTATGAAATATTGAGATTAGTTTTTTTGTAAGGATTGATTTTTTTTATAACCTTTCGTAAACATGTCTTGGTGTGATAGGCAAAGGTTAGCTTCCTATCATTCTGCTATGTCCATCTGGGATTTAGTAATGTCTTGTTTGATTATGGTGAAAACATAAACTAATGGATGTGATGTATCTTTTAATCTTCCAAATAAACATCTGGTGATTATGGTTTTTAGCATTCCAGTTTTGTTGGAAATCGGAAAAAACATTCCAATATTAATACCATATTCTGTGACAAATCAATAAATCTTATAAGTCAGCATTAGCTTTGGCCTAATTTTTTGTCTATTACAAGAAAGATAGTGTTTTATTTATTGGACAAGATAGATGGTTTTTATTTGTTATAGAAGCCTAATGAATACCTGGTGAAATCTACAATTTGCAAGGAAATTGACAAGTATTTTCTCACTTTAAGGTCTGTTCTGAGTGGGATTTGAACCTAGGTGATTTGTGAGATATGTAATCAGTAAGCTGGCATTTAGACCTTTCATTGATCTTTGCTTCATTTTTATTAACCCAGCAAGTCAAGTTTAGGGGATAAATAAGAATCACTCTGTCCATCTGTTTATCCTCCCATTCAACCATACATCTGTCCAATTTGTTTATCCTCTAATCCATCCATCTATCTGGCTGGCTGTTTCACTAATGTGTCTGCTCCATATCTTCCATGTTTAAGGATGGATTATGATCAAACTTAGCACAAATGTAAACCAACATGAGACAACATGTTGAATTCCAAATTTAGGTACTTAGGTCAAGGTCACAAGGACAAACCTTAGAAATAACAACTCTGCAATTTGGGATGGGGTTTTGGAGTACCTAGTTACCATGACTTAAACGGTACTAAAACAAAGATATTACATATGTATTGTAAATTAGGATCAGTAGGATTCCCAGATACACAATTATGCTTTTTAGCCTTATTTGAATATTTCTGTAGAACAATAGTCAGTCTGAAAACGTTCCATAAAGCTTATGGTCCAACATGTATATACATGTATGCATGCATGTGTATGTATATATGCTCTTAACACATATTTTTAAAATCTCCTCTAAAACAACTTGTCATGTTTCAATGAAACTCGGTCAAAAGCACAGTTAGGTGGGTGTATTAAATTTTGCATATTGACTTTAAATTTTTCATTTAAAAAAAATACAATCCAGAACTTTGAACATAATTAAGAAAAAAAAAAATGTTTTGAATATGTAATTTTTGGATTTTTTCAGTCCAGTAAGTGAGAAACAGCAAACACTGTTCTCTATAGAGCTTCTTTTAAATACAAAACTTTCTCTGAGATGGTTATGGTATTTAGCAGTCTATAACAAATCAAAGTTCAGAAAGACAAATATTTATATATTAATAGGTCTTTATATGTATCAGTTTTGTGTATGATTGCTGAATCCGCTAAATCAAGAACGGCTTATTACTGTATTCAACAACCCATGTCAAAATCCGATATTATTAACAATCAAGGAAAATATTTCTGATATAATTATTGGTTTTGTGATGGAACGAGTACAACTCTGCTGTAACAAATTCTCTAATCCATAACCATATGATATTGATATTTATATATAGCGTGCACAGTACCCTATAAAATCATCTTATAAAATGTAGTCTACAGCACAAAGAGATTCCCAGATCAGCAAAATGCTTGATTTCCTATATTTAACTGTCATCTCTGATAATTATATACTTTTATCAATAAATTTCAAGACAAAGCTATTTGGTTAATCAATAGTCTTAAGTCAAGTCTGATTTATATATGTGCCTATGAGGTTTGCATTTCATATATATAGTCATAGATTATATTATAGCATTAGTTACATTAGTATCCACAGTTTTGTTGCCAATACCAAGGAGAATTGTGGGAGTTTTTTTTTCTGTTGGGATTATGGCTAGATTTATGACAACTACTTATATTTGTTTATTTTATTTATCTAAATAAAAATAAAAAAAATAAAAAATAAATAAATAAATTTTGGTATATTGACATAAAATATTAATTGAGATGCTTTTATAGATTTAAGATATGTCCTCAGAAACAAATGTTTTTAGTAGATATTGCAGCTTAAAATAAATTTTTGCTTACTGGTTTGTCTCTTTTAGATAAAGAATCAAAATTTGTGTCCAGCAATTCAATTTGAAATCCAGTTGTAGCCAATAGAAAATTAAGCTTCATTTTTGGAAGGTTGTGTTGTTGAAAACTAAAACATGCCATAGGAAACATTTTAAGCCTTACCAAGTACCATTATGTAAATGCTTTGACAACATTGGTAATCATGTGCTTCTTTAGTTAACCATTCTGGTCATCATGTGCTTCTTCCGTTGACCATTCTGGTAATCATGTGCTTCTTCAGTTGACCATTCTGGTAATTATGTGCTTCTTAAATAGACCATTCTGGTAATTATGTGCTTCTTAAGTTGACCATTCCAGTAATCATGTGCTTCTCCAGTTGACCATTCTAGTAATCATGTGCTTCTTCAGTTGACCATTCCGGTAATCCTGTGCTTCTTCAGTTAACCATTCTGGTAATCATATGCTTCTTCAGTTAACCATTCTGGTAATCATGTGCTTCTTCAGTTGACCATTCTGGTAATCATGTGCTTCTTCAGTTAACCATTCTGGTAATCATGTGCTTCTTCAGTTGACCATTCTGGTAATCATGTGCTTCTTCCGTTGACCATTCTGGTAATCATATACTTCTTCCGTTGACCATTCTGGTAATCATATACTTCTTCAGTTGACCATTCCGGTAATCCTGTGCTTTTTCAGTTGACCATTCTGGTAATCATATGCTTCTTTAAATGACCATTCTGGTAATCATGTGCGTCTTCAGTTGGCCATGCCAGTAATCATGTGCTTCTTCAGTTGGCCATTCTTGTAATCATGTGCTTCTTCAGTTGACCATTCCGTTAATCATGTGTTTCTTCCGTTGGCCATGCCAGTAATCATGTGCTTCTTCAGTTGGCCATGCCAGTAATCATGTGCTTCTTCAGTTGACCATTCCAGTAAACATGTGCTTCTTCAGTTAACCATTCCAGTAATTATGTGCTTCTCCAGTTGACCATTCCGGTAATCATGTGCTTCTTCAGTTGACCATTCCAGTAATCATGTTCTTCTTCAATTGACCATTCCAGTAAACATGTGCTTCTTCAGTTGACCATTCCAGTAATCATATGCTTCTTAAGTTGACCATTCCAGTAATCATGTGCTTCTTCAGTTGACCATTCCAGTAATCATGTGCTTCTTCAGTTGACCATTCCAGTAATCATATGCTTCTTAAGTTGACCATTCCAGTAAACATGTGCTTCTTCAGTTGGCCATGCCAGTAATCATGTGCTTCTTCAGTTGACCATTCCAGTAATCATGTGCTTCTTAAGTGGTAATCTAAACACAAGTTCAGATATATTGCAAGTTTTGTGCATATACATGTTATAATGATTTGCTACTTTAGCTCTATACAAGCACACAATTATGACACTTTAGAGTACTAGTACACCCTCCTCCAATATTGCAGACTTTTCAGTTTTTCATACTTAAGCAGAGCACTTAACCATAAGAGGTCCACAACAAAACAAACACATTTTGCCACTTTTGGTGAACAGGAATTGTACCCAGAGCAGACAGTGTTAGACACCTTTGTAGGCTAACATCTTAGCCACTGGATCAACAATCCACTTGTTACTTGTGCAGTTATCTTTGTGGTATGAATTGGATAAATTTTCTCAGATGCAAATATATTTTCTGCGTACATATCAGTGAGGCAACTTTTCTTATGAAACTTGCATGTGCCCCAGGAGACACATATGCAGTATTTCATATATTGAATCAGTTGTAGCAGTAAAAGTTCCTAATTAATCAGATATTATTGATATGATAAATGATGTTTGATGTTGGATTCAATGTGTATAGAAGACTTTTATGTTGTACAAGAATCTGATTAATTAGGGACTTTTACTCTTACAATTATGTTTCATGTTGGTTTCAATGTGTATAGAAGAATTTATGAATTAAGGCCCTTTAATGATGCAATATTCGAGACATCAAAATTTTTGTAAAAAAGAAGTTGTTTTTTTAGCTTACCTCAGTTAGCAGTTGCAGTTGTTCAATGTCAGTCATATACTGTACTCTCTGGTGAGCATACTGACTGTATGATGGATTTTAATGAAACTTACAATGAATGTTTTCATATTCAGAAGATGTGTAAAGAGCAATGGATGGAGGTCCAGGTCAAAGGTCATGGTCACTTAAATTGAGAGTTTTTGTTAATATTTCTGTGTCTGCTTCAACTCATAAATGGTATGCAGTATTTTAAGGTAACTGGTCATGAATGTTTGCAAAGAACAATGCATGGAGGTCCAGGTCCAAGGTCATAGACGCAGCATGTTGCAAATTATTATTTCAATGTTGGCTTCATAAATTTTAAAATGTCGGAATATTTTTAATGAAACTTGCCGTTTATGTTTGTCAATTTCATCAGAAGTGCAGAACACAATGCATGGATGTCCAGTACAAACGGGTGACCCGGGTTCGATACCCAGCATTGAGAGAAGGGAAATTTTCCATTGCAACAAGCATTTATGTTACATATGTACAGGTAACCAGGTATTCACCACAGCCCTAAAATACTTATTGACCTTATCACCAGTGACCTCAAAGTAAAACACACTAGAGGTGAATGTCATGCTTCTGAGGTTGATAAATCCTTATTGGCCCCATCACCTGTAACCTCAAAATAAAACAAAGAATCAATTAGCTCTAACAAAAAACAGAGAATCATTTTAGCTTAACATAAAACAGAGAGCTGTTTTAGCTTTACATAAAACAAAGAATCGCTTTAATTCAATAAAGCCTGAAGCAGACAACTCAGGTTATATTTTACTACTTAGTGTCAGCAATGTATGGTTAATATTGATTTTGTCAGAAGTAAAAAGTAAGCCATGACGCAATTCTCACACTCTATCTGACAAATGTTAAAAATAGTGACATCACAACATGTCGTATTTCTATTTTAATCATGAGCATTTATTGATTGTTCAGAATAACAACATTAAATGTTCTTTGAACTGTTTTGATACAATCAGGCAATAAATACCAAAGATTCTATCTGCAATATATAACTTTATTTATTTAACTATTTTGCTTTGTTAGAAACAAATAGATAAAACATTACTTGGTAATGATGGTGACCTACCTTGCTGTAAAGTAATGATGGTGACCTTCCTTGCTGTAAAACAATGATGGTGACCTTCCTTGTTGTAAAACATTACTTGGTTATGATGATGACCTTCCTTGCTTGCTGTAAAACATTACTTGGTTATGATGATGACCTTCCTTGCTCGCTGTAAAACATTCCTTGGTTATGATGATGACCTTCCTTGCTTGCTGTAAAACATTACTTGGTTATGATGATGACCTTCCTTGCTTGCTGTAAAACATTTTGGTTATGATGATGACCTTCCTTGCTTGCTGTAAAACATTACTTAGTTATGATGATGACCTTCCTTGCTTGCTGTAAAACATTACTTGGTTATGATGATGACCTTCTTTGCTTGCTGTAAAACATTACTTGGTTATGATGATGACCTTCCTTCCTTGCTGTAAAACATTACTTGGTTATGATGATGACCTTTCATGCTTGCTGTAAAACATTCCTTGGTTATGATGATGACCTTCATTGCTTGCTGTAAAACATCCATTGGTTATGATGATGACCTTCCTTGCTTGCTGTAAACCATTACTTGGTTATGATGATGACCTTCCTTGCTTGCTGTAAAACATTTCTTGGTTATGATGATGACCTTCCTTGCTTGCTGTAAAACATTACTTGGTTATGATGATGACCTTCCTTGCTTGCTGTAAAACATTTCTTGGTTATGATGATGACCTTCCTTGCTTGCTGTAAAGCATTTCTTGGTTATGATGATGACTTTCCTTGCTTGCTGTAAAACATTTCTTGGTTATGATGATGACCTTCTTTGCTTGCTGTAAAACATTTCTTGGTTATGATGATGACCTTCTTTGCTTGCTGTAAAACATTTCTTGGTTATGATGATGACCTTCTTTGCTTGCTGTAAAACATTTCTTGGTTATGATGATGACCTTCCTTGCTTGCTGTAAAACATTTCTTGGTTATGATGATGACCTTCTTTGCTTGCTGTAAAACATTTCTTGGTTATGATGATGACCTTCTTTGCTTGCTGTAAAACATTACTTGGTTATGATGATGACCTTCTTTGCTTGCTGTAAAACATTTCTTGGTTATGATGATGACCTTCTTTGCTTGCTGTAAAACATTTCTGTTAGGTAATTTTTTACTCATTACACTGGGAGATCAAGTTAGTATAGTAAGTAAAATATTATATCTCTTATTATGGGCTAAATAAGTAATACATGTATTTAAACCCTGAAATTAGTGCAAATGCATTATTTTCATAATTCCTATGATGCATGTCTTCTGCCAAGCTGCATTATATTGGCTCAATTTGCCATAAATTTAAATTATGATGATCATCTGTCTTTCCGTCCCCCCCCCAAGTTTTTCAGACTTCTTTTTTTTTATTTGTTGAGATATTGGATTGATATTTGGTATATACCTTTACAGTTGACACAAAAGTCAAGTTCTACTAATGGTAAATTTCTAGTTATGGCAGCTTAGATTTTTTCACTTATGTAAGTTTTTTCAGACTTTTAATTGAACCAGTCGATACTCTGTCCTCTTTATGCTGAGTTCAAGAGGAGAAAGCAGCATCTCAAATTTTAAATTCCTATGGTTGACCTGGCCAAGGATAAAACCCCAAAACCTCCAGTTCTGTAACCCGCGACCCACCAAGGCGGTGACCCGGTAGTCCAGTTCTGTAACCCCTGACCCACCAAGGTGGTGACCCAGTAGTGTACATGATTCTGTCTGGGCAGAATGTCTATTAACTGTGTGGGTTTGATTTATCAAGTTTTCTCCTTCACCTGTTTCAATACTCTGATATATTAAGATGTATTACTGATGATGGAATTTATTTTTTGACTTTTTAAAGACTTTAAGGTCAGACAGTAAACTTTTGAACAGAAATGGAAAATATGAAAATAAAAGCAAAACACATGATCCATTCTATGTGTTGATATTTAAAACAATAGTTTTCATTTAGGCAAACAACATTGATCTTTTGAAGGACTTTAGGTCAGACAGTAAATTTTTGATCAGAAATGGAAAATATGAAAATAAAAGCAGAACAAATGTTGGTATTTAAAACAATAGCTTTCATTTAGGCAAACAACATTGACCTGTCCACTTGACCTTAAATATAAATGTATTATGGACCAATACTTTTACACAACAAGAACACAGGTGTCTATTCCATCTAAATCATGGGAAAACAATTTTTATTTAACCATTGACTGTTTATCCTAACACTACCCATGTTTTGGATAGATCCTTCTGCATGTATATGAATATTCCTTATGAAAGGTCAAGCAGACAGGTCATTGTTCTTGCCTGTACCTGTGTTTAATGTAATATTGAAGCTCAACATTTGACATTTAGCATATAATAGTAAACAGACAGGTTTATTGTCTTGTGTTTTAAAATTGAACTTATATTTTTAAAAAATGTTCTTGGTGATTATGTGGTATAAATGATGGATATTTTTTATACTTTATTTAACCCAACAGTATCATATGTGCTTGACTGTTCTAGCTTCTGTATATAAATTTTCTTTTTGCAGAAAGTTCGTTTTAGCTGTATTTGAGTGAAATTGTAAATTAAATGTGAATGTTCTTCATTGTACCACTAAAGGTTGTGTGGAACTATATCCAAGCCTATTCCTGATCAGTCTTTATATTGATATACCCTGGTCATTCCTGATCAGCCTTTACATTGATATACCCTGGCAATTCCTGATCAGTCTTTATATTGATATACCCTGGCCATTCCTGATCAGTCTTTATATTGATATACCCTGGCCATTCCTGATAAGCCTTTACATTGATATACCCTGGCCATTCCTGATCAGTCTTTATATTGATATACCCTGGCCATTCCTGATCAGTCTTCACATTGATATACCCTAGTCATTCCTGATCAGCCTTTACATTGATATACCCTGGCTATTCCTGATCAGTCTTTACATTGATATACCCTAGTCATTCCTGATCAGCCTTTACATTGATATACCCTGGCCATTCCTGATCAGTCTTTACATTGATATACCCTGGTCATTCCTGATCAGCCTTTACATTGATATACCCTAGTCATTGCTGATCAACCTTTACATTGATATACCCTGGCCATTCCTGATCAGTCTTTACATTTATATACCCTAGTCATTCCTGATCAGCCTTTACATTGATATACCCTGGCCATTCCTGATCAGTCTTTACATTGATATACCCTAGTCATTCCTGATCAGCCTTTACATTGATATACCCTGGCCATTCCTGATCAGTCTTCACATTGATATACCCTAGTCATTCCTGATCAGCCTTTACATTGATATACCCTAGTCATTCCTGATCAGCCTTTACATTGATATACCCTGGCTATTCCTGATAAGCCTTTGCATTGATATACCCTGGTCATTCCTGATCAGCCTTTATATTGATATACCCTAGTCATTCCTGATCAGCCTTTACATTGATATACCCTGGTCATTGCTGATCAGCCTTTACATTGATATACCCTAGTCATTCCTGATCAGCCTTTACATTGATATACCCTGGCTATTCCTGATAAGCCTTTGCATTGATATACCCTAGTCATTCCTGATCAGCCTTTACACTGATATACCCTAGTCATTCCTGATCAGCCTTTACATTGATATACCCTAGTCATTCTTGATCAGCCTTTACATTGATATACCCTTGTCATTCCTGATCAGCCTTTACATTGATATACCCTTGTCATTCCTGATCAGCCTTTACATTGATATACCCTGGTCATTGCTGATCAGCCTTTACATTGATATACCCTGGTCATTCTTGATCAGCCTTTACACTGATAAACCCTTGTCATTCCTGATCAGCCTTTACATTGATATACCCTGGTCATTCTTGATCAGCCTTTGCATTGATATACCCTGGTCATTCCTGATCAGCCTTTACACTGATATACCCTAGTCATTCCTGATCAGCCTTTACATTGATATACCCTAGTCATTCCTGATCAGCCTTTACATTGATATACCCTGGTCATTCCTGATCAGCCTTTACATTGTTATACCCTTGTCATTCCTGATCAGCCTTTACATTGATATACAATGGCTATTCCTGATCATCCTTTACACTGATATTCCCTAGTCATTCCTGATCAGTCTTTATATTGATATACCCTGGTCATTCCTAATCAGCCTTTGCATTGATATACCCTGGCAATTCCTGATCAGTCTTTACATTGATATACCCTGGTCATTCCTGATCAGTCTTTATATTGATATACCCTGGTCATTCCTAATCAGCCTTTGCATTGATATACCCTGGCAATTCCTGATCAGTCTTTACATTGATATACCCTGGTCATTCCTGATCAGTCTTTATATTGATATACCCTGGTCATTGCTGATCAGCCTTTGCATTGATATACCCTGGCAATTCCTGATCAGTCTTTACATTGATATACCCTGGTCATTCCTGATCAGTCTTTATATTGATATACCCTGGTCATTCCTGATCAGCCTTTGCATTGATATACCCTGGCAATTCCTGATCAGTCTTTACATTGATATACAATGGCTATTCCTGATCAGTCTTTATATTGATATACCCTGGTCATTCCTGATCATCCTTTACATTGATATACCCTGGTCATTCCTGATCAGCCTTTGCATTGATATACCCTGGTCATTCCTGATCAGTCTTTATATTGATATACCCTGGCAATTCCTGATCAGTCTTTACATTGATATACAATGGCTATTCCTGATCAGTCTTTATATTGATATACCCTGGTCATTCCTGATCAGTCTTTATATTGATATACCCTGGTCATTCCTGATCAGCCTTTACATTGATATACACTGGCAATTCCTGATCAGTCTTTACATTGATATATCCTGGTCATTGCTGATCAACCTTTACATTGATATACCCTGGTCATTGCTGATCAACCTTTACATAATACATTGATATATCCTGGTCATTCCTGATCAGCCTTTACATTGATATACCCTGGTCATTCCTGATCAGTCTTTATATTGATATACCCTGGTCATTCCTGATCAACCTTTACATTGATATACACTGGCAATTCCTGATCAGTCTTTACATTGATATACCCTGGTCATTCTTGATCAGCCTTTACATTGATATACCCTGGTCATTGCTGATCAACCTTTACATTGATATACCCTGGTCATTCCTGATCAGTCTTTACATTGATATACCCTGGTCATTCCTGATCAGTCTTTACATTGATATACCCTGGTCATTGCTGATCAACCTTTACATTGATATACCCTGGTCATTGCTGATCAACCTTTACATTGATATACCCTGGTCATTCCTGATCAGCCTTTACATTGATATACCCTGGTCATTGCTGATCAACCTTTAAATTGATATACCCTGGTCATTCCTGATCAGCCTTTACATTGATATACCCTGGTCATTCCTGATCAACCTTTACATTGATATACCCTGGTCATTGCTTTTAAACCTTTACATTGATATACCCTGGTCATTGCTTATAAACCTTTACATTGATATACCCTGGTCATTCCTGATCAGCCTTTACATTGATATACCCTGGTCATTCCTGATCAACCTTTACAATGATATACCCTGGTCATTGATGATCAACCTTTACATTGATATACCCTGGTCATTGCTTATAAACCTTTACATTGATATACCCTGGTCATTCCTGATCAGCCTTTACATTGATATACCCTGGTCATTCCTGATCAACCTTTACATTGATATACCCTGGTCATTGCTTATAAACCTTTACATTGATATACCCTGGTCATTGCTTTTAAACCTTTACATTGATATACCCTGGTCATTGCTTATAAACCTTTACATTGATATACCCTGGTCATTCCTGATCAGCCTTTACATTGATTACATTGATCAATGATCAACCTTTACATTGATATACCCTGGTCATTGCTTATAAACCTTTACATTGATATACCCTGGTCATTCCTGATCAGCCTTTACATTGATATACCCTGGTCATTCCTGATCAACCTTTACATTGATATACCCTGGTCATTGCTTATAAACCTTTACATTGATATACCCTGGTCATTCCTGATCAGCCTTTACATTGATATACCCTGGTCATTCCTGATCAACCTTTACATTGATATACCCTGGTCATTGCTGATCAACCTTTACATTGATATACCTGGTCATTGCTTATAAACCTTTACATTGATATACCCTGGTCATTCCTGATCAGCCTTTACATTGATATACCCTGGTCATTCCTGATCAACCTTTACATTGATATACCCTGGTCATTGCTTATAAACCTTTACATTGATATACCCTGGTCATTCCTGATCAGCCTTTACATTGATATACCCTGGCTATTCCTGATTAGCCTTTACATTGATATACCCTGGTCATTCCTGATCAACCTTTACATTGATATACCCTGGTCATTCCTGATCAGCCTTTACATTGATATATCCTGGTCATTCCTGATCAACCTTTACATTGATATACCCTGGTCATTCCTGATCAACCTTTACATTGATATACCCTGGTCATTGCTTATAAACCTTTACATTGATATACCCTGGTCATTCCTGATCAACCTTTATATTGATATACCCTGGTCATTGCTTATAAACCTTTACATTGATATACCCTGGTCATTCCTGATCAACCTTTACATTGATATATCCTGGTCATTGCTTATAAACCTTTACATTGATATACCCTGGTCATTGCTTATAAACCTTAACATTGATATACCCTGGTCATTCCTGATCAGCCTTTACATTGATATACCCTGGTCATTCCTGATCAACCTTTACATTGATATACCCTGGTCATTGCTTATAAACCTTTACATAATACATTGATATATCCTGGTCATTCCTGATCAGCCTTTACATTGATATACCCTGGTCATTCCTGATCAGTCTTTATATTGATATACCCTGGTCATTCCTGATCAACCTTTACATTGATATACACTGGCAATTCCTGATCAGTCTTTACATTGATATACCCTAGTCATTCTTGATCAGCCTTTACATTGATATACCCTGGTCATTGCTGATCAACCTTTATATTGATATACCCTAGTCATTCCTGATCAGCCTTTACATTGATATACCCTGGTTATTCCTGATCAGTCTTTACATTGATATACCCTAGTCATTCCTGATCAGCCTTTACATTGATATACCCTGGTCATTCCTGATCAGTCTTTACATTGATATACCCTGGTCATTCCTGATCAGCCTTTACATTGATATACCCTGGTCATTGCTTATAAACCTTTACATTGACATACCCTGGTCATTCCTGATCAGTCTTTACATTGATATACCCTGGTCATTCTTGATCAGTCTTTACATTGATATACCCTGGCTATTCCTGATCAGCCTTTACATTGATATACCCTGGTCATTCCTGATTAACCTTTACATTGACATACCCTGGTCATTCCTGATCAATCTTTATATTGATATACCCTGGTCATTCCTGATCAGCCTTTACATTGATATACCATGGCTATTCCTGATCATCCTTTACACTGATATACCCTGGTCATTCCTGATCAGTCTTTATATTGATATACCCTGGTCATTCCTGATCAGTCTTTACATTGATATACCATGGCTATTCCTGATCATCCTTTACACTGATATACCCTGGTCATTCCTGATCAGTCTTTATATTGATATACCCTGGTCATTCCTGATCAGTCTTTACATTGATATACCATGGCTATTCCTGATCATCCTTTACACTGATATACCCTGGTCATTCCTGATCAGTCTTTATATTGATATACCCTGGTCATTCCTGATCAGCCTTTACATTGATATACCCTGGCAATTCCTGATCAGTCTTTACATTGATATACCCTGGTCATTCCTGATCAGACGTTACATTGATATACCCTGACCAATCCTTATCGGTCATTCCTGATCAGTCTTTGTAGTAAATACAAGTAGATGTCTAGTACTCCAATCTGCATATAGCTGATACCTGTGATACCTCTTTATAAGTGAAATATTCCTGACTGGGATGTCAAACCCCATTCAGTCAATCAATTCTATTTGTATGATGCCAAGGTTCATAATAATGGCACAATGGTAAGTTAAACCAACTCTAAGATTTCTTTGTCTCTGGTATCTGGAAGTGCTTAAATTATATTAAAAAAGTTGATGTCTTCAAAATTAGACTCAGTATTGGCAATTTGCTCTTAGGATTATATCAAAAATGTTTTAAACTGGATGGTAAAATTGATGTCATTTAGTGTATACATGTATGTGGACTTGTAAGTTTCTTTACTACCAGACTGATTTTTTAAAAACTTTTTCACCATTTTTGGTGACATATATTTTTCTGATCCTGATCTTATGTTTTAGACCTAGAGTTGATACACAGATCCCAGTCGCACAGTCAGGTCTTAGCTAAGATTTTCCTTATCTTAAATCTGGGAAATTTAAAATCTTAATAAGTTTGTTAGTTTTCAAGATATTCGTGAATATAAGGTGTCATTTTGAAGACCACTCTAAGCTTATTTCATCAATATTTTAATTTTTTGTAGTATGATAATTAATCATCAAAATTTGCCAGATTTAAGTTAAGAGAAATTTTTGTTAAGGAGTGATTATGAAACTGGAACCAGCACATGTACATGGACAGATTCTTAAACAGAATTATAAAATTAATTTCTTAGCTAGGGAATAAATAGTTTTATGAATGCACCATAAGTTATTTTGGAAGGAAATATCTGTGAAATAATGGTTTAAATATATCCCACTCAAAATTAATTCACTTATATTGCGGCAGTCAGGTCTTGGATAGTGGTCAAACCCTTTGGAGTACTTTGAGAAAACTACAAACCTTTGGTAAGCAGACTGACTTATATCGATATGCCTGAGTGTGATTCAAACCTAGATAGTGAGAAATGCTATAATCTGTAAGTCATTAATATAGACCTGACTCTACCACTGGGGAAAGGAAGAGGAAATATCATCATAGCACAACAACAGAAATATATACATGTGATATAATTTGGCAACATTATAATTGCAGTCAGCAGAGCTTTGTTGTGTGCTCATCAGCTTATCCTGATTATATACAGTCAAACCTGTCTATAAAGGCCACCCAAGGGAACCCGTAAAAGTGGTCTTTATAGGCAGGTGATCCTTATATACAAGTTAAAATAATATGAATAAAGAGCAATTGGGATAAACTTTTACTGGCCTTTATAAGCAGGTAGACCTTATATAGATGTGGCCTTTAATACAGGTTTGACTATACCATTACATGTAGTTATAGAAAAATATTCTACCACAATGTCCCTGCATTATAGAAAATTTTTGTAAGGATTCATGTGCTCTGAAAAGAGTTAACATCCTTCTTTAATATGTCTTTTGAGATCAGGTGGTTGATATATTTTTCTATTTGTTTGTAACAGTTGCCTTGAGCATCTTTAAACCATGCTGGTAAAGTTCACAAGTTAAAACTTGGGTTATATATTGAAAGGATGGAAAACATTTACCAGTAGTATCGTCAAGACCACTTCACTTCCTCTATACAAATTTATAGGAATATGTTTAAAAATATTCCCAAGATATTTCAAATCAGTGATGTAAAGAATGCAAATTATGTAACCTCGTGTACAAACATGTGACCATCATTGCAAACAATAGTTTTGGAAACAGTCAGGCAGATTTGTGTTGCTTCAAAATCCAAAAATGAAAAATAATATGAAGGCATTAAAAACTTGTTGTATATAATTTTAACATTGGTATCAAAATGTTGTCTAAGACATTGGAATATTCATGAGAAAAATGTCCTTTATAACTCTCCATACAATTATTATAATGTAACAAGTAATTTAACATGAAAAGTTTATACAGTTTTGTATTCAAGTCATCATTCAGGTTCAACATATATTCAATACATTTTTGCCATACACGGGGAGTTAACAAGTTCATTCATGTATACATACAAATAAATATATATGTATAGTTTTTGTCTTGCCCGAAAAGTGCTATATTTACCATTCATGCAGTCATCTTGATGAGTTGTCAGGTATCGTCATGGTAAACAAATGGAAAACATTTTGGGTTAAAAAGTTTTTTTTATCCATGCATATATATAAATACAGCACTAAATTCAGCACTTTTCAGGCGAAACTCGTGATCCTTGGATCTGTTGTTAATATATATATTTGTATGTTTGAACTTATACCAGAGGTATATATGGAATAATTTGGTTATTAATAAGGAAATATCACTGCTATAACACGGTAATTTTTTCACTCACAGATGCTTGGTCATCCTCTGTCACTTCAGTCACAAATAGCGGTGCAGACAAGGCAGCCATATTTGCTTGATTAACTATCCCAGAGGCAATACTGAAATGCCTGAATTTTTGCTGCTTGCGACTTTCTAAAAATCCATTTATATTCTTTTTTATACACTTTAATATGGCTAACAACACATACATTCCAGGAATTGTGAACATCACCCAAATAGGAATTGTTGATGCTAGATCAGCAGCCTTTTTTTCAAGTGTAAAACGTATGGCAGCAAGCACTATAAGACAGTTTAAACTTGATGTCTCTAACGCAACTGATGTACAGAATTTAGAATTCTGTCTAAATATCTTTGCTAATGTGTAAGCCACAGAGAATCCACAAAGCGGTAATAAAATGGCTGCCAGTACAGCATTTTCTACAATTTTATCAAACACATACATGTTGATATAAACTCCTAATGTTATATATAGAATTGTGGCAAGTAAAAGCATAGGTTTTATTATCCAGGTCAACAAAGCATCCGCAACACCTGGAACGAAACGATTTATCACAAGTCCAGCAGTGTAAGCAAAAAATGTTGATGCGAGCCAGATTTCAAAGTTGTATATTGGAATCAAATTTGCTTCAGATGTTTGGTGAAAATATTGTCCAAGTACAAATATCCACAAAGGGGCTGTGCCTGAAAAATAAGAAAAAATAAAAAGTAGTATTTTATAAATCTTAATAGTTTCTTCTGAAGTCCAATAGGGAAAATAAGTCCAATCAATTCATCATGACCAAACCCCGCCTCTAATTTCAGAGCTGGCCATACATCATTTACATATAGGGTAAACTGTGGACCTTCATTAATTACCGTAACTTGTATTTTTAGCTTTGTTGTTTCTCTGCATCAACAATATATATTGTCTGATATACCATACACAGAAAGTTTAGCAACATGAGAGGGGACTAGTTTGCATGAAAAAACATATGAGAGGTTAAATGGACTGCTAACAAAGTGGATAACCTATCCCTGCTACCAATTTGTTTCATGCTCATCTTTGTTCAATAATAAAAGTTAGATAAATGGTCATCACCAAAACTTATGGTAAAAAATGTTTAAAAGCATTCAGTGGTCGGAAAATAAGAATTTAGCTACCAATATGTCACTCTATATTGATCCAGAGTTGATGACCTTTATTTTGTACATAATGGTGTTTTGCAGTCAATGACTCCAGTTTGGAAGATTTCCCATTTTTCAGTCATTGACTCTATCTTGGAAGATTACCCATTTGACCATCATTTTGTCCCTTGGCTGTTCCCGTTGTCATACTTTTTACCAGTATTGGGCTTATCAGTATATATACTTATTACTAAAGTCAGATGAGATTTATATTCCACAAGGACTAACTTATCACTCATTAAGTTAATTGATCTTATTATTTTATTATTCATTATGACACACACAGAGGCATATATATATATATATATATATATATATATATATATATATATATATATATATAAATATAAATATTTATTTATGTTCATCAGCTAGGTGTTCAATTGATAATAAAAGCATTAATGTAATACATCAACATATATAGAATTGGCTTGGTATATTTAGAACTCTTTTGAAATGAAATCAATAAATTCATCTGTCACATGATTTATATGTCAACAGAATTGTATACACTTGCTGTAATAATTTATAACCTACATTGAAATAGGACAAAGAAGCCAGGTTTTATTGGGAAAATCGGCTTTTGGTTTTGATACGTTCATAGTCGTCCGCATACGCCGCGAGATTATGATTAGCCAGTAGGTATTATATATTGATTTGTCTAGCTACTATAGTGAAACTGAAACTACATCAGATTATGAAATCTCTACTGACTGAAATCAATGTTGACCTATGTTGTACAAACTGTAGAAATTTAAAGCCCAAAGGAACAGTCAATATCATAGTTTATCAAAGGATTAGCTCATTATTTTTGATTAAAATTGACTTTATTTATTAGCATTTATATAAACACATTTATCAGTTGTAAATCATTTATAATGGTCTAACTAATAGCTATATGAGACTGATGATGGAAGCATGCTGGATATACATGTATATTATGTATGAAAAATTAATGAATTGTTGAGATTTAAATGCTGTTGGTCATGATTTTAAATTATTTCTATAATGTAACATATGAAAACTCAACCTTGAGTAAACTCAGAAATGTGTATTTAAACTGAACTGACAATCTAGGACATGTCATTTATAATGTATGGCTATTGAACCTGTATATGCTGAATTCCTGCCTATTTTGAACAATATCTTCGCTTCAGAGATGGTAAAGTTTAAACAAGTTCTACTGTAGAACTCAAATGTAGCCATGCACTTAAAGATTGATGTAGACTGAGCGGATTGTAAATTACAAAGGGTTGTTTCCTTAATATAAACTAGTCTGGTTTCAATCTTTACTAAGATTTTCCTTAACTTACCGGTAAATATGTCAACTTTTTACAATATTTTATTTTACTTAAAATAATAAAGAATCAACAAAGTTACATTATAGATATAATATACTGGAAGTGGTCTTCAAAATGACACCTTAAATTCATAAATATATTGTTATCTAACAAGATAAAGCTATATGTAGTGTACAGCAAAGCTATCGTGAAACCCAACCAACGAAGCCCTCATGACAGCCAGTGAATATGTGTAACTTTTGTCTGGTTAAATAGTGCCAGATCAGATGTCACTCAGCCATCAAAAACCCTAATGACAGACATTTGTACAGTGAATTTTGTCTGGTTTAATGGTGCCAGATCAGATGTCTGAACCAGCCAGTAAAACCCTAATGACATACAGTGTATACAGTGAATTTTGTCTGGTTTAATGGTGCCAGATCAGATGTCTGAACCAGCCAGTAAAACCCTAATGACATACAGTGTATACAGTGAATTTTGTCTGGTTTAATGGTGCCAGATCAGATGTCTGAACCAGCCAGTAAAACCCTAATGACATACATTTTGTACAGTGAATTTTCTGGTTTAATGGTGCCAGATCAGATGTCTGAACCAGCCAGTAAAACCCTAATGACATACAGTGTATACAGTGAATTTTGTCTGGTTTAATGGTGCCAGATCAGATGTCTGAACCAGCCAGTAAAACCCTAATGACATACATTTTGTACAGTGAATTTTCTGGTTTAATGGTGCCAGATCAGATGTCTGAACCAGCCAGTAAAACCCTAATGACATACAGTGTATACAGTGAATTTTGTCTGGTTTAATGGTGCCAGATCAGATGTCTGAACCCAGTAAAACCCTAATGACATACAGTGTATACAGTGAATTTTGTCTGGTTTAATGGTGCCAGATCAGATGTCTGAACCAGCCAGTAAAACCCTAATGACATACAGTGTATACAGTGAATTTTGTCTGGTTTAATGGTGCCAGATCAGATGTCTGAACCAACCAGTAAAACCCTAATGACATACAGTGTATACAGTGAATTTTGTCTGGTTAAATGGTGCCAGATCAGATGTCTGAACCAGCCAGTAAAACCCTAATGACATACATTTTGTACAGTGAATTTTTTTCTGGTTTAATGGTGCCAGATCAGATGTTCAGAAACAGAAAACAGTTAATCATTAATAATATTCTTGATATAATTATATACATTTGTATATGGTAAATGTGTTTATTGATAGTATCTCTTATACTGAGCTATGTACTGCTTCGGATTAACAATCTATAATTGAGCAGATATTAGATTTTTGGTATTGACCAGTCATCATATTGTCTCCATGTATTGGCTATATCTCCCATTTTTCTGAATATGTAAATGTAATTTGATAAAGTTGTTTTGATGTTGAGTGAATTATTATGGATAACATCATTAGATATCCAGATAAAGAGCCCATGCTTTGACCTTATAAATTTGTTTTGTTCAAGCAAACAGAACTGATAGCCAGCCATATACACTGAGTGTTCAGTATCTGATTATAAAGAATTACCAATAGAAATCAACTTTAAGTTCCTTATAAGGAAGGAGGGTCCTAGGTGACAGGGGTGGTCTAAGCCAACGTTTACAGATCATAGTGTCTTCACAACCTAGGTTTAAATCTCACTTGAGACAGGTCCTTGTGTGAGAAAGTTTGTCAGTTTGCTTGCAAAAGTTGGTGCTTTTCTCTGGGCACTCTAGTTTCCTCCACTATCTCAGAGCTGACTGCCTTGATATAACTGAAAAAAACTTGTATGGGCATAAAACTCCATTCCTCTTTTGAAAAAAAGGGATATAATTAAGAAATAATCAACATTTACCCATGGTATATCGTAGAATAATACACAGGCCGAGTTTATATGTAGAAGAATATATCATGAGGTGACTACAATTGTGTGCTTAATTTTTTGTTTGGTTGAACAGATCTACTATAGCTTTTTACATGTAGTATAATGTATTATCTAAATTATTAATGACATAATTAGTTAGTAAATAAGCATTGTATTTTGATGTCGTTTTGCATGTCATTGAGTAGTAATAGTAACATTTTGTTCTTTGACCTTCATACATATGCATACATTATTGTTTTATCATCAACTAGACATCAATGAACTGGCATGGGTTGTGCAGTCCAAAGAAGCATTAAACTGAGTGTTTTCTGATGAATTAGTAAACGACATATACCAGACTCATTCTCTCTGAATAATGACTGTCTCCTGATAGGGGAAATATAATTGGCTTGGGTATAAAACACTAATCTGACTGAGTACCGCAGGCTTTTATAGACTGTAAGACAAAGTCCACCCAAGGGAACCAGTAAAAGTGGTTAGTATGGACAGGTGACCCTTATATAGAGATGGCCTTTAAGGCAGGTTTGACTGTATGCAAATTCAAATAATTTACATTCGCATAGGCATTTATTTTGAAGCTAAAAACAAAGGATTAAAGTCACAGAATTTTTTTTGATAATGTATGGCAAAGATTTAGGGTGAATGGAATGAATAAATGGTGTTTTAGATGCCATGGCCAGTCAAGATTTTGCACCTGTAGCTAAGGCAGTCAATTCCAAAATGGTGAAGGAAACCAGACTATCTGTTAAAACCACCGATCTTTGATAATCAAATTGACAAAATCTCTCTAAACTTAGGAATTGAGAGGCACTGTGATATAAAAATGATGGTTGTATGGTTTGTTGTTTTTCAGTTGCTTTAAGTCAAGTTTTAAGTGATTGGCATTTCCAGACTCCTCATCTTTTGTTGCAGAGTACTCTTAACACAAGTGTATTTGGTGTGAGAGATCTGGCCCATTCCTTGACTAAGATTTTCCTTAACTTAAATTTAGCAATGTTTGGTATGGTAATCATTTTTTGAAACTACAAATAAATATTTTTGACAAAACTTAATTTCAAATGTTTAAAGCTAGAAGTGATCTTTAAAATAACACATTAAATTCCTGAATATCTTAAAAATTATTCAGATTTGAAATTTTGCCAGATTTAAGTGTTAAGCATCAAATGTGAAACTTAGCCCTAATCTGTTTTTAACAGTAATTTACTGATTGTCACTGGAAAAAGTTTGAAGCACTGATAGTTGTACATTATTTATAATGATCTAAATAAGCAATGTGTACTTATTTCCAAGTTTCTATTTAAAATAAATTATTTACTGAAAGAAGTGAGGATAATTTGATTTTGTTTCTAAGCAATGAATTAACTATCCCTTATTGCTATACAAGATGCAGCTTGTTTTAAAATATTTGAAAATTTTAACTTTTAGATTTTTGTAGGGATATTTTTAGATTATTTAAGTTAAAAAAACTGAATCTGTATTTATCCTGCCTACATGTATTTAAATAACAATTTGTATAACAATTTTTTATTTCCTTTCTTATTCTTTAATCATGTATAATGCATAATGAACCATCTGGATGTCTATTGATTTCTTCATGAAACATGCCTCAAACATTTTGAAAATGAAATTAAGTCTGGACATAATGTCTGCTCTAAGAAATTGAGAAATCTACACACAAATTTGCATACATATGATAATGTATCATAAAATAGTGTTATTTTTATTACAAAAATCAATCCTTTGATCTTTAAATGGATTCAGTATGTCAAGTTAATTGTCAGTGATAAGAACACTGTAGTAATGTGTAGGTGGAATGGTGTTTTAAGTTCCAGTCAAGATTATTTTACTGGTTACTATATATTGAAGTAGTCAGGTCTGGAATAGTGGTTTAAGTCCCAGTCAAGATTATTTTACTCATATTGACGTAATCAGGTCTGGATTGGTGTTTTAAGCCCCAAGTCAAGATTATTTTACTGGTTACTATATATCGCGACAGTCAGATGGGTGAGAATGTGAGGTGAGGCTGTTATAAGCACTTTCTGTGGTTTGTAAACTTTGCTCTTTAGACCACATTGCAATCAGTAAAAACAATTAATATGTTCTCAGATTTTTTATGACATTTAAAACTAGGTGACAATTACTGTATGTATCTTTATTTTTACTGGTTCTCTTGGATAGCCTAAAGCTACCAACATATTTGACATTCTAAAAATTATTAAAAAGAATTTTTTTTAAAAATTCCATAATCATAGACAATAGTATCAACCAAATAGTGTACTATCACTGGTTTTATTTAAGATAGTTTGATCTAAGGACAAAACGTGGGATGGTAGGCTATTTTGAATTCTATCTATATAGACAGTCTAAGGGAACATGAATTTTTTTTTATTTAAGTAGTATAATATTTTTTTTGGTCTTAAAATAGTAAATAACTGTTATAGAGAGGATGGTATTATATGAGACCATTCCTACTGTGTATACCAAGGTAGCTCAATTAGTTTGGCTGCTGTACCACGGGATAGCCTGTAATGTTTGTGTGGAACACTTATTTCCAATGGATATGGAATTGCATAAGATGACATTTTCTAGTATTCTGGGATTTTGCAACGTTAACGTTTTCCAAAATGTTCTGCACAAATGTCAAGAGGTTGTGATCATGTTGTACAGCGGCAAACCCCATTTAACAAAAATCCTTATGTATAATTTAAGGTTGGTCACTGAAGACCAGTTATTTTCTCTATCATTCCAGAACAGACCATCTCAATATAAACAAAATAATATTTTAAATTAGTATATTTAAAATCACATTTATTCCACCTATCTCAAGTGTGTTAAAACTCACCTAGCATTGCGACAATACTAATCAGATTCATTGCTAAGCTAAGTGGAAGATCAGCTTGTGTTATGATGACAGCAACATGTCCAAGCCCACCCCCTGGTACACAGGCAACACACAATAAGCCTAAGCAAATGTTCTTCTCAAGTGGCAGTAACATGGCAATACCAAAGGCAAGCTGAAAGAAAGCACACAAAAGCATTAGCATGTTTGGTTATATACGGCTATTCTAAAAGCTTAATTAAGCATGCATAGGTGAGTAAATATGTACCAGGTATAACTTGTCCACGATCTGATGGCAGAGTGTTTATAAACACGGACAGGATTAAATAACACATAAAGGCGAAAGTAGTGTATCGCCTTATGTGTGTAATCACACTGACTCGCGCTTTATTCCTTACAATTAATATATAGACTTGTTGTTTTACTTTGCCATCAGATCGTGGAGGACCTATATCTATATTAAAAATAGTGTTCACCAGTGTATAGGCATACAACATTGACCTGTCTGCTTGACCTTTCATTAAGACTATTCATACATGTGGGTTCAGTACTACACAGTAAATGGGTGTACTAGGATTCAGAGTTAATACATAAACATATGTACATTTTCCATGATGTTGATGAAATTAACACCTGTGTTACCAATACAACTGTACATAAATGTACTGGTGGCCTTTTAGTATTTAAATTAAAGGTCAAGTGGACAGGTTAGAGTTGTTTGCCCTGTATCATTTGGTTACTGCTAATGTTATGTTTATGCAGAACTAATGATTAACGTAAAATACTTTAGTGACTATGGATAAATATTTTTGCAATAAAAGTTCTGAAAAACCTAGAATTATGCAATGCAAATGATAGTTCTACACACACACATTAGAGTTATGTTGATGGATCCTAGACCAGTGAAACTCTGATAACTTGAAATTATTGCATTGGACTTCAGATTTTGAATAAAAAGTTCAGTTGGTACAAATGTATTTAAACAACATTTTACTTCAGATTTTGAATAATTGGTATAGTTCAGTTGGTTATGGAAGCATACTTCACTTCAGACTTTGTAGCACAGTTTGTATATTTGAATATATATTCTAGTTATTCAACACATAAATTGACAGAGTTTTACATATACATGTGGCCTGTCAACTAAGGCGAAGACCACAATTATTAAAAAAAACTGTGTTACCGGTAATATAAAAGAGCTTTTGGGAACAAATTTTTTTGTATAATTTTTTTAAAGTTTTCGATGGAAAAGATGATCAGCTTAATAGCTATGTTGTTTTTGTATTCATGATTTAAGCTAAAAGTTTGTTGAGTAGTGAAAATCTAACTTATTTATTTCATATAATGATGATATGCTGGTTTCGTTTTAGACTTTTATCCAGTTTAGACATGTTTCATTGCTGTATAAATTTTTTTACATTAATATTATATGCCTGTCTTTTTGTACAAGAGTGAGTGCATGAGTAATGGTGTTTAACAACCAAGTCAAGCATATTTCACTTATATTGAGAGGTTGCCAGCTGTAGGCAAAGGTGCAGACATTTTGCCCGTGCGTTGCACTGTGCCTCGCCTACCATAACACAGGACCTCTGTTATTTTAAGTTCCCATTCAAAAGAACTCTGACTTTTATTTCATAAAGCCGAGTGCTTGGCAAAAGTACTATCCACTTTTAAGTCTTTGGTTAGACCTGGTAAGGGTTCTAACCTACAACCTTCCACTTCTACCATCACTTCACTCCAAATCATTCTACCAACTGAGCTACCACAGTGGTTTTTTGTACAAATAAAAATTAAATTTACACTGTATTTTACCATGTATTAAAAGAGCACCTGCTAATTAAAAGCCTTTTTAGAATCACTAGGTGGCCTTAATGAAAATGTATATATTGTATGTATGAATAAAAATTTTTGATAAACTGATAATTTGGGATATATATATCCATAAAAATCACTACCATTAGAATAATAGGACAAACCAATCTATCCTTCTGCAGAAATCATCAAATACTGATAAAAACAATTATATGTGAGTTGTCTAATGCTGAACAATAATCATACATGCATAGCAGTGGAATAATACAGAAATGAGACTACTTGTCCTGGAAGAGTTATGTCAACATAAGCTCTCTTTTATTTAATGTGGTTAGTGTTTTTAAGTGCACTCATGGTTAAATTTGTGTGTAAAACCAGAGAGGAAAAATTTAAAATTTACACAATTTGACAAAATATTTCCCTTGAAATATACATATTATAAGGAGTGTTATACATTATATTGGCCAACATACAGTTTAAATACAATTTTGACTTTGTTTACCAATTTAAGTTACACTAGAATAACCATGATATGTATTGATAATTTTGTCAATAGAAGCCATTTAGTAAAAGTTACAATGTGTACCGGTAGATATTTACATATAACCTTTATGATTGATTTTACATCTTTTAAAATAATACAAAGTTTGCTTCAATTATTAAATATATCAGAAAATTCTGTAAATATGATATCACTGTTCTTTAACTAGATTAGTTTTTTGTCATTTTATTGTTTTTTGGTTGAGTCAGCAAAATTATCATGTTTTTTCTTCAGTATAGGAAAATATGGTGATTACACTTAAATACTTATTATTTATGTGCAGAAATTATATCACAGTTCTGCTGACTACAACTTAGCCATAACCATGGATTTTATAGAGTAAATTCTATATAAAATGATGTTACAAAGAAACTTTATAGTAGCAGGGCTTGTATTTTTTCAAACATTGAAATGTTAAGTGTTCGTGTACTGGAATACTGCAGATCCATGTTACTTATATACCAAAACTGAATACAGGCCTTGCTAAAGGAACATTGGGTCTGTCAACCCTGTGCTTATTGTGGTTTCCATGGTGTGAAGCCTCTTAAAGTAAAAAACTATTCATCCCAGGATAAAATCCCAGTCTATCACACTATTGACTCACAACAAATTTGATAGTACCTGCTTGTTGGTCAGGCTTATGCTTGTTGTGGTTTTCATGGTGACTGAGACTGAAAGTAAAAGACTTATCATCCCAGAATAAAATCCCAGTCTATCACTCTATTAACTCACAACAGATTTGATAGTACCTGTTGCTTTATTATCTTGTTGGTCAGACTTATGCTTGTTGTGGTTTTAGTGGTGACTGAGACTAAAAGTAAAAGACTATTCATCCCAGGATAAAATCCCAGTCTATCACTCTATTAACTCACAACAGATTTGATAGTACCTGTTGCTTTATTATGTTGTTGGTCAGACTTATGCTTGTTGTGGTTTTAGTGGTGACTGAGACTAAAAGTAAAAGACTATTCATCCCAGGATAAAATCCCAGTCTATCACTCTATTAACTCACAACAGATTTGATAGTACCTGCTTGTTGGTCAGACTTATGCTTGTTGTGGTTTTCATGGTGACTGAGACTGAAAGTAAAAGACTTATCATCCCAGAATAAAATCCCAGTCTATCACTCTATTAACTCACAACAGATTTGATAGTACCTGTTGCTTTATTATCTTGTTGGTCAGACTTATGCTTGTTGTGGTTTTAGTGGTGACTGAGACTAAAAGTAAAAGACTTATCATCCCAGAATAAAATCCCAGTCTATCGCACTATTAACTCACAACAGATTTGATGGAACCTGTTTATTTATTATCTTGTTGGTGATCAGGCTTATGCTTGTTGTGGTTTTAGTGGTGGCTGAGACTAAAAGTAAAAGACTTATCATCCCAGAATAAAATCCTAGTCTATTACACTATTAACTCACAACAGATTTGATAGTACCTGTTCATTTATTATCTTGTTGGTAAGGCTTATGCTTGTTGAGGTTTTCATGGTGACTGAGACTGACAGTAAAAGACTTATCATTCCATAATAAAATCCCAGTCTATTACACTATTGACTCCAATCAAATTTGATGGAACCTGTTCATTTATTATCTGGTTAACTTGAGCAATATAATATCAAATGCCTTGTTTAAGAACATACAAAGCAGATTGGCTAGGGCAGGGGGGTGGAACCTATGACCATCATCAGGGTGTCTTGACTAAAATTTACATGGCGTTTTCCGACATCAGGCATTGTTGTTGTACCAAGTACATGTACATGTAAACCAAAAAGCCATAGGTGTACTATATTGCATTATAATATTTGATGAGTTTTCATTATGAATTATTTAAACATACAAACAGGTTTTGTATTAATGATAATTTGTCCTGTAATCTAGAGATGGATTTTAATTCCTTTACTGAAGTAAACAGTAAACTGGCCTAAGACTTCGAAATAAAACAATTGTTGTTCTTTTGTAGACATTGAAATGTGTGCATGAAACATTTTGTTGACTGATCTTTGATTGATTTTAGTTTTACTTGAAGATGAACATTCACTTACATCAAGATGTCACCAACAAATTTTCACGGTTTGTCGATGACTAGTGTATTCATAGTGTCATATTTTCGCGGTCTTATTTGGTTAAAGGAAAAGTACTCTAGCAAAATTAATAAGCTGGTAATACCTATGTATTTTTGCAAGAATACACTGGACCTCAAAGATAGCGAAAATAAAACAGGGAAATATAAGCATTCTACAGTCACTCTGCCACTATACATTTTGTCAAATTTTGGTTAAATCTGGTCAGGGTTTGAACCCAAGACCACATACAGAGCAAACAATTCACCAACTGAGTTTTCAAATACAATGGTAAAAACCAAGAACTACATTAAGGTTCTAACCAGTTGTGTCACAGAAAGCTTTGAATTTGTTATCATTCCAAATAATACTTTTAAATAGTACATGAAATTCATATTAGAAAATATAAACCTTTACTAACTATCAAGCTGCTTTACAAAGTATTATGAAGTAAAACTGAAAAAAATTAAAATTATTTATAAAATATCACTGTTTTAATATCAAAAATATAATAATGAATTTTAAAAGTAAAAGTAATTCTTTTGGCACAAGATTTTATAACTAGTTTTTATTTGATAATAGGACATTCAAATGAATTTACAAGTTTACTTTGGTTCAGTGGTTTTTATTTCACTCTTCAACTTGATGTAATCACAAACATATCAAATAATGTCAATCTAACCTTCATACCTAATTCTTAAAGTATAGAACTTCATCCTAAGGGAAACAACTCCTTCCTGTCCCTCCCCCCAGTTAAATCAAGAAATTTGTAAATCTTATTGTCCAAGAAATAAAAAATAAATGAACATATTATATATCTCTATGTACTTACCACTGGCATTAGAAGAAATTGGCAGCAGGAACCTATCACCAAAGAAACAGGGTATTTCATTTGTCGTTTTAAACTTTCAGTATCTGTCACACAGCCGATTCCAAAACTAATAAGAATGGCTATAGCTGCTGCTGAACAATCAAACACAAAATCGGCAGGTTTTGGAACCCGTGTAATTGACAAATGAACTTCTCCTTGTGCTAAAGTTTGTGCTCCTACTTTAGCCACTTCTTCATTATTAGTATTAAGTAAAGACACTGACATTGTCGCGAAGCCTAGACGTAAAGCATGAATCGTAAAATTATGTTCTTCATTTAAATTGATGTGCATAAAAATCTGCCCTTGGAGATGTGGACCGTTTTCAGAAGTATCCAAAACGTCTTTTTTCTCTTCATTGTAAGAAACTAAAGCAGCAACATCAGCATCACTTGATGTAATTGTCACCAACAGCTTTGTATTTGGACTTGGATTTGATACATGGTAAGTATTATTGGACGTATTATCGTGGATATATTGATGTGGAATAATATTGCTAGTACAGTTGAAGTTGACAGTAATATTGGAATCGACCAGTAGAGCATTGATTGAAGAAGGGTTAAAGAAAAATTGGAACGTTTCATTTCCAGTAAGGGGGATACCACCTTGGTTTGGAATTGAATGGAATGTTATAGTAGGAATTGTATGCTTCTCATCTTCAGATGTGACATTGGTCATTGTTGATGTATTATGGGAAGTTGTCTTTTTAGTAGGTTTTGCCGTAGAAGTGATAGAATCATCTTGAGGTTGTATGACACTTAATATACCTGGTTTGGTAGAAGACGAAGTCACTGTGGTAGACATTGACTGAGAATTGATTTGACAAATCATACTGAATATTTGTACTATGATGGTGAATACCACTAACACTGTGTTCTCTGCCGACTTGGGCATCTCAATTAATTTTATCACCAGCGAATAACTGTTATTCTATTGAAAGACTTAATTCTGAAAACCCGTTATTAACAGATTAAATTGCATAGATATGAATAAGAATCATTGACGATGACATTGCCACACAAAAATAACGCTAAGAAGAATAACAGATTTAATCCAATAATTGTTTATATATTGCTGTTGAGAGGAGATATTGACGGGAAACGCTAGGAGTTGAAATCATTTATTGAGCTTGCATAGCACTATAACTAAAACATTGATTTTTTTCACCACAGTTTTTTCCTAATGAGTTTCGCATCACTTGTTTATATAAATAGATTATAAAATGCTGTTCACCTTTATTGAATGTATCCAGTTCACTATTAAATTCCAACTCATTGAATCATTTTATTGAACGCCACATGTTGCATTGGAAATTAAAATTGTGGTAAATTCATAGACTTTGCTACAACTGACTTTGGTTTCTGCGACATTGTATATATCATATTTCCTGAACTGTGAGAAACAAAACTGCCGTTTTTTTCCTCAGCGATTTAAGTTTATATCTGCCAAGACACTTTTATGAACTACATTAAGTACTGTCTACTTAATAAAGACATCACATCTTGTGTTTTATATCAGAGTTTTATCCATCCTGTTTATTTTGTCATGATCATCTAACGGTTTTTTTCTCCAAGTTAAATATACACAAGTCTTTAAATGTTTCGTTGTATTCCACTGTTGTTAGACTGTTTATTGCTTCATTAGTTTCAAGTATTGTAATGCTGTAGTATAGCATGTTATCATCAATTAAATACCTTCTTCACTTTGATTTCTTGTTCTTTCTACTTCTCAAGTTGATTTTTGTCTTTAAGAGGTGTTTAATTCTGCCGGATGTAATTAAACCAAATGTTGATTTTTTTTGTCAATTTTCCTTCCAGATGTATTGGTTTTCCAATGTTGATTTTTTTGTCAATTTTCCTTCCAGATGTAAATTTTTCCCCAATGTTGATTTTTTTGTCAATTTCCTTTCCTGATGTAATATTTTTCCAATGTTGATTTTTTTTGGTCAATTTTCCTTCCAAATGTAATTTTTCCCCCAATGTTGATTTCTTCGGTCACCAGATCTAAGAAACATAAAAAAGTAATAGTATTTATGCACACAAAAATATATAAAATTGGCAATAAATAAGTAATTAAGCGAGCTGTTACTGCTTGATTGATAATAACACTACTCACAATCTCGCTATGGAAATGTAACGATTTACTGATGATGTTTAACGTGATCTGAGGTACTCATCACGTTGTCCAAATCAAAACATTAACTAGATTACGAGAGTCAATCAAGAAAAAATTACAATCAATATCTGCTGGATTTGTTGGGTTTTTTTTCAAGGGAATCAACTAATTACAACATATATGAACTATAGTATAGAAAACAAATTGAAAACATATTTATTTTTGCAGTGTAATTTTTTCGCTTATTTCACAGTCTGTTTTGCATGAAAATTAATACCAAGCGAAAACTATATTACACCTATTGTGTTACAGTGCATAATTCAAAAACCCGAAAATTTAACTATGCGAATATGTCTAACTTTCCTATACTGCAAAAAATAAACACACACGAAATTAAATATGTTAACAGTATTGAAAACAGGTATTTTTGTTTTAGAACTTTTGTCTAATTCAAGCTATACATCAATGCCTTATATCAATATTGTTTATTTTGTTTCCTCACCAGACTACTAATATTTAAAATTTAAAATTTGTTAAAGAAACATTGATTAAAATTTTGTCTTTGTATAATTTGTTTTGGTAAGAAAGACATAGTTTCAAACAACCACGTAGCCAGTTTACAGGTATAATGGGGTCAACATGCTGCAACACATAATCAACACCCCTTAAAGTTTGTAGGATACATTTTGGAAGATGTTTATGTCCAGAATCCCAGAAAAACATTGTTTTCACCGTACAATGTGAACTGATATGATTCCATATTCAATGAAAATAATTGTTCTGCACAAACAAGGGGTATTACATGGTACAGTCATGGACCCCATTTAGATATTTTTGGGACATATATTTCACACAAAAAGTATGAGCACAATCGGCAACAAACTTAATGCTTTGAGCTAAGATTCATTGTATTTTTGCAGGTTGTCTAATATAAAGTTGATTGTGGATTGGTTTCTATATTTTCAAGTCACAATAAGTGTCAAATTATATGCTGAAATGTCAAAAACTGAGAAATTGAATGTATTCCCTCATCTTTTTGGCATTGTATTAATTTAATAAGAAAAAAGTTAGTGGAAATACAATTTTGCTAGGTACTTGTTCTTAAAACAGATGTATCGATGTACCGGTATACATACTTCAAAATATGTTTCATTGATCAATTGATTGAATGAGATTTTACGTAAGGATATTTCACATTTTTACAAATATAGTAATCAACCTTTCTGAAAGTTCAAAGTCAAAATTGAAGCTCAAGACTTGAAGTAACTATTAATCCGGAAATATTTGTGTAAAGTCACAAGATTAACAGGACAGAAAACTAAAATTAATGTGAATATTAAATTTAATATAACTACAGTAATTGTTACCTGACAATACAAAATCAGAAGTACACAATTTTTTTTTTTAATATTACGTCTCACGAAAATTAATTAATGCAGAAATACCCTGGTTTGTAGTATTAAAGTTTATATACATTTTGTATGTGTCTAAGCTTCATTAGAGTATTGATTATAAAATCTGTGTTTTGTTTCCATTTTAAATACTCATAGTTTCAAGGAATTTAGGTGTGTGTGTGTGTGTGTGTGTGTGTTTCAACTGTCATTATATACAGTCAAACCTATCTATAAAGGCCACCCAAGGAAACCAGTAAAAGTGAACTTAATGGGCAGGTGGCCTTTATATACAGGTTAAAATAATAGGAATAAAGAACAATTAGGATACAATTCTACTGTCCTTTTCAAAGCAGGTGGTTCTTATATAGAGGTGGCTTTTAAGGCAGGTTGAACTGTAGTCAGTTAAGAGATTCAGTGTAACACTTAATGATTTGGTAGTGACAATAAAACATGTCTATGTGAGAGAAACATTTAGTTCTCTTATTTAGGCTAATTGTGGTTCCCTGTACATGTGAGAATAGCGTCTCCAATTTGATAAATCATCTACTTAACACACCCTTGTGACCCGTGTATTGATTAACGGGGAAGGAAGCAATACTATATAATTTTCTATAGGCTGAATTCCAAATTAGGCGATTTCCTTAAGATTGCTGCCGACACGACGCTGACTATAGCTCTGAACACAGAAGTGACTTAAAATGATTGTTGTTGCTTCCTTGTCTCTTAATATGTAGAAAGCTCCCAGAGCAACTTAAAATGATCGTCCTACATCAGCAGTCGTTAATTGTAGCCATTTTGGCTTTGTTGGCATGGTTTTATGGTTATGTGTAAGATTTAGCTGATGTAAGAATACTTTTATGTTTCCTAAATTGAATTACACTTTCTATATTGCCAGACATCTTATAGATGTTTATACAATATGATCAGTTCTTACTATGTGTGTGTGTGTGTGTGTGTATGTGTGTGTGTGTGTGTGTGTGTGTGTGTGCTGTGTGTGTGTGTGTGTGTGTGTGTGTGCTGTGAGTGACTGTGTGTGTGCTCGTATGTATGAAGGATGCATGTTTGTATATGATCATGTCATTTTTATTTGGCTTTGAATTGCTATGGTGGGTTAAGTTAAGATATCTTTTGAATATTTTTAATTATTTCCATAGAAAATGGTATAAAATATGCATGTCAGGTAAATTGGTTTCTGTATTGCAGCTGTTATGGATAGGTAATTCAGAAATAGGATGAACATTGTGAAATATTAATGTTCCAATCACCAGCGAAAATTGAAAGAAATATCATCTGAGCAAAACAAATTAAAATTGACATCTAACAGAGAAGTGAAGAAATATGCAGACTTTGTTATCACTTTGCTTCAGAAATGAAGTTATACACGAGGCAGGATATTAAGTCAGCAATATGTCATGGTGGTGTCATGATGATGAATTTTAATAAAATGTTTATAGGTTTATTTGAACTAGTAAATTGTTAAGATTAAACTTAGTTTAAAGAATAATTATAATGCTAAAATAAATAAATATAGGAATTGCCCTTTTTGTCTGTTGTTCATTTGTCTGTCTGTCCAATTATCATGTAATGCTTTATAACATCCACATCTATGATGGATTTTAATCAAACTTTGCACAAATGTATACCAATATGTGATGATGTGCCAGTTAACAAATTTAGGTGTGCAAGTCAAAGGTTATAAGGTGAAATGTTAGATTTAGTCCTTGTAGGCAATATTGGGACACAGGTTATTTGTCTTACAAAAACTGCTCTAGTTTTGTCAGAAGTTTTTAATAT
Organism: Anadara kagoshimensis; assembly: GCA_021292105.1. NCBI lineage: Eukaryota > Metazoa > Mollusca > Bivalvia > Arcoida > Arcidae > Anadara > Anadara kagoshimensis. The sequence goes on from CM037860.1 coordinate 28,742,686, forward strand.
GAAGTGCATGATTTAATTATAAAAAAATCTTAGCAGTAGTAATGATTGTTAAATTGTTGCTAAGAAACCTTATCTTTCCTAATTCATAAAGATGTTTAGTGATTTTTAAATGAAATTGCTACAGCCATGTATGGAAATGACTTAGGATACAAGCGCCAAGTTTTGACACTCGGGAGAAATATCTTCCTCATAATCATATTATATAGCTTCTGAAGATCTCATTGTGCACACAGCTTTTACTAATCAAACATTAGTCAGAACTTTGGAACAAAAAACAAAAATCTAAAATGACAATATTTGAAGATTTATCAGTATTATAACAACAAATATCAATTTTTTTCCTATCACTTTCTTAAATCAAGAATGTTTAACATTTCATTGGCAATGTTTTAACAAAATAAGGTTCATTATTTTTAACCTGGCGTCTAGCACTAGATGTTTAAGACTTGAACAACGAGAAACAAATTTAATCATTTTCCGAAGGTGAATATTAATTTTCACAATATTATGATTAGCTAAATACAGTTTACAGATCAGGATTGTAGTCATTTTATTCACACTGTACAAGTTATCTTCAGTTTCTTTCGCCAAGTAATCGGCATTTTAAAATGAAAGTCACAGCTTTCTTCTGAAGAGACCTTAAAAACTGATGCCCTGTGTTACAGCTGACAAACCTTCCCTGCACCTATATAAGTGAAATGTCTTGACTGATATGTAAAACATCAATTGATCAATCAATCAATCAATCAATCAATCAATCAATCAATCAATCAGTTTAACCAGACAGTGTTAACTATCTAAATGGGACATCTTCCTGACTGAAGTTTTTGATTTACAAGTCCTATTTAATTTAACAAACAAGCATCTCCTACTGAAGTAGTTCTATATAAACAGGGATTTTCTGACCACTCACAAAGACTCATTCCCAATGCCAAAAAGCATACATTTCCACCAATTTTGTAGGTAAAATTCGTAAATTGACTGAGGAGACAAAAAAACTTGTTTTCGGCTTTTATAATAACCTTCATTTACACGCATGGTGATTTGAAAATCTTGCCACTTAATAGTTCATATACATCCAAAATTATCACAAATGTCATGGGATTTGAAGTGAAGTCAAGTGCAACTTTAAGAGTAAATGTACTAAATATTGTATTGTGGATTTAAATTTATATCAAATGGTTTTAAGCTAATAAACCATATCCAGTTTTCCACCAATTCTTTAGTAGAGTTTGATGTAAAATGCAAGAATCTGAATCTGAAGAGTTGAGTTGAATAACGGTAGAGAAAACTTGAGTGTCCAGAGGAAACTGACAAACTTTCTCACACTAGGGTAGTATCTGCCCCTTAGTTGATTTTTAACCTAGGTGAAGCACTCTGAATCTGAAGAGAAAATTACTGAAATTATATAGATTATAAGTAGATGTATATAAACTATTAAATGGCAATTACATGGAAAATGGTGAGTTGAATTGGTGTATAGTATATATATTGGTAGTTACTAGTATTTGGTACATGGTAAATTAATTTTCTAAGAAATCCTTTCATTTCAATTGATGTAATGTACGTGAATCATTATATTGACCTCAGTATTCATGTGTATGAGCCGTGTCAAATGAGTACTTCTGTTTTATATCCATGTCAAGATTCTTTCACTTATATCTAGACGTTGAGTTCTAGGATGGTGGAGAAAACCAGAGTGTCTGCAGAAAAACTTCTGACCTGTGGCAAGCAAACTTACAAACTTTCTCACACAAAGATCAGTACTGAGTGGGATTGTAACTCAGGCAGTGAGAGGTCCTGTGATCCATACAGCCAGGAAGAGGCCTCTTGTTCCGAAGAAATATTTTCACACAAATTTCAATTTACTAAGGGTATGGGTTAAACAGGCTGTAGTGTATTCCTTATATCTTTTTTTTTTAATTTCTGACTTATATTTCATCCTTCTGTAATATTCTGTAATCCCCCACCCACTATGTTTCACTGAAATTAAAAAATGGAAATTTAATCACCAATGAAAATTTGATGTTGTAGAAGCTGATACCTCAGAAAATATACAAGATGAACTCAGAAAATAATAATTTTTTAATCAGTTAATACATTAAATTGTCTAATTTTGACATTTTTCTGTTCATTTTGTTAGTTTTATTGTTTAATTAGTTTCTCAGTTTTTGGTGTGTAATTATAGAATTATGTGTTATATATATAGTATATCTGACAGAAATATTTAAGAGCATGTGTGTGTGGATTATGGTTTATTATGATTTGTATTGATTACAACCATTAATCAGTGTAATCCTATCACTAAATAAAACACATCAGTCAGTCAGGTAAGATCCATAACCATATATCATCGCCACGGAAACCTTACCATTATATAAATACACAAAATCCGATAAAAAAATTTTTGTATATCTAATATAGTAACTATAGATTTTATATGCTATATAACTTACCATTCCATTATTGCTCACTCTGTAAGGTAAATCCTAATTTTATATTCTCATATTTTTGTTTTTCTTAAAATTTTTCCTTCTTCTATATATCTCTGGAGTCGTTCTGTTTTCTATAAGCCTGAAAATACAGTACCAGGTATATATTACTATAAACCTATTTTCAGTTTGCGAGCCTTGCACAAATTATCCTGATGAAACATGAATAAAGGAACTGGTAAAGAAAACATGGTCACAGTTGAATGTCACATCAAGTCAAATGTTACAAGAAAGATGTACTTCAGTGAGGGACCATTGATTTTATTGATTCTCCCTGAATGAAAATGACACTGTGCGCGGTCAGAGCGTGTTCCAATTTAATTACAAACTTTATATCATAGAAAGAGAAAATTATTTTTATTACCACTAGTGAGAAATTGACAGGAAAGGTGTTCAATGTTTGTGTGTGTGTGTGTATGTGAAAACAATCTCTGATTTGTAGTCCTTAACGGTAAAGCTGGTGTATTAAGTACATGTATTACCATAGCTACTTCATTCTGGTGTCTTAAGATTCAAATTAAATATTTAATTTAGAATTGAATTGTAAATTTATGCAAATTGTTTTCAAGATACATTTATATTTTTGATTTTTTTAAAGGGGGGAGCTGTATTGAAAAATAATGTAAAGTATATGTTCAATAAGATAAAACATTCTAGCCTGAGAAGATTGAAAACATTCTAAATCTGTGAATTTGATAATGAATACTATAAGAATGGGTCATTTTTACAGTCCAACCTGCCCTAAAGGCCACCTTACTCTCTAAATACAGGTCACCTGCTTATTAAAAGACCAGTAGATTTGTGTTCTTCATTCATATTATTTCAACCTTCAATTTTAAGTGTATTAATTACTTAGTAATTTTTATTGTAATTTCTTTACCCAATCCATTTGTAATGAAAATTAAATCTTAAGATCTATAGAATTAGAAAATATGTGTAAAATGTTATACAGAAGGGTGGACTAACTGTCTGATTGATGAATGGATCTAGTTTTCTAGTGATGAACAAGTCATCCATCCATCTTTTAGGATCATGTAAGGTGATTATTAAATCATACTTTGTTAAAGATCCAACAGAAAAGTATTATAAAAGGTTGGTCTGTTTGTAAATTGATTTTTAGCATTAGCTGGGGCCTTAGTGGCTGAGTGGTCTAAAGCGTTTATGGATCACAGTGCCTCTCGTCCCTAAGTTCAAATCCTGCTCTGTCAGATTCTAGTGGGAGAAAGTTTATCAGTGAACTGGTCAAAGGTTGGTTGTTTTCTCTGGGTATTCCAGTTTCCTATATCACTGTTGAAATGACTGCCTTGATATTAATATAAGTAAGAGAATATTGACTAGGGGGTAAAACTCCATCTCTAGCATAATTAAGAGACGCCTTAATTAAGATTATAAGAATCCATTATGAGTATCCATGTAGGATAGGGAAATCTAACCGAGGGGTTGAACATTTCAGTCAGAGACGAGGCTTGCGAAGGATAAACTCATAATGGATTATTTTTCTTCCATTTTAGTGCCAACATTTAGCTTCAGTACGATTAACATAGACATTGATGCCATATTTGTAAAATCTAACTTTGTAATTTGACATTCTACTTTAAAATAAATTTGACCATTGGAAAGATTGCCGGATTTTGGTTTATATAAAATGCATAAGCTAAAAAACAAAGTCATTCATTCAAAACTGCAATATTTAACATTTGAAACACACTCAAAACTTTAATTTTGAAGAATTGGATGCCATTTTCCCACAAGATGACATCATATTCCCCACATAACGATGTCATGTACCGTAATTGTCTTTTGATTGTGACATCACTGAGGTCATGCAGATATAGAAGAATACCACTTCTCTAGTCACCATCTTTAACTGTCTCTGTCAGTGGAATGAATTTTATAAATTTATGTCATTTCATGTTGTTGATGAAAATTATCCTCTATATAAATGCAGTCTGTTTATATTTGACCCACTACAGTTATTCAAAACAGTTCAGGTGATTTCTTCTTCAATCACAATTAAGTGACATTGTGTATACTTGTATCACAGGGGTTCAAAATTCCACAGTTCTCAGATTCTTAGACCTATTGGTTTTACATTGGGACCCTTGATAATTAAACTGTAAACGTACAATGCATGGACCTGCCAGGATAAAACTACCCATAATATCATAATTACACATGAACCTTTCAGTGATGTATTGGACTTTCCAAACTCTATGTGTGACCTGCCAAAAATGAAGGCATAAGGTCCTGGACCTTCCATTACAAACATAATTTTGAACCCCTGATAACATTATTGGTTTTTAAGAAAGTAGAACCTTATTTATTTACACCATACATTCACACCATTTTTGTGAACTACGATTTTAATCATTTATTTGTTCCTGCAAGTAAACTCTTTTGCTAGATTGACAACTTTAATAGCTAATGTTAGAATATAATATCTGTTTTTGTTCAGACACAGCCCCGAGTCTCTTGATTGGTTCTTTGTTTGGAATTACACTGTAGTGTGATAGAACCTATGGGGAGGGGTGTACAAAAGGAAATCCTAACTTGTATTATAGTACATTACATATATAACCATCTAACATCTACATAATGATTGGCTTTATTTTGCCAATTTTGGGATTTGGGCCCAATTTTTTTCAGAATGCAAACGGTAATGCTTTCTAATGCTTATACATGACTACTGCAGTATGTAGTGATATCTGTAACAATAATGAATATAGTGAGTCCTCTAAGGACTAGTATCAAAGTAAAATACTAAGTAAATCTTTTATAGTTGATCAGTAACTAATGGGATTAACACATTATAGGTTATATGAGAAATTATGGAAATCTGTAAACATGAAAGGAAATACATGCTTACAGAAATGTAATTGAAACACTAGAACGAAATATGGCTATGCTTTCCTTTGTAGTACATATGCTTTTTGAAACACACATCTTTACCGCTTGGAGTCTTGGTGGCTGAATTGCCTGAAGTACTGGCCTTAAGCTCTCACTACAGATAATGCTGATTATCAGTGGACACAGGCCTGGGGTACATTCATCTTTGACAGGGCACATTTAGCTGTTTAACCTGCCAAAAACCTGTATACCGATTTTGTCACCCTTCAAAGATGCACTAGTTCTGCCTTTTTAACTTCAATTTTGTATTCTATGCGACGCATACCTTGTCGGCATTGTTTGTTTATCAACTAGACTTCCACGGTGTAAGATTTACTCCCCTTTTACAGCTTATCGCTACATGTGTTTATATCATAAATCCTCACATATAAGACAAAAAACTGGTGGAAAATTACGGTCTGATCTGTAACTTCAAATAGTCTTGACTGTAACATTATGGTCGTCTTATAGGCGTGGTATAGCCTAAATCGTCAAAATGACAGGAATATACCCCCCCCTCCCCACGTCTTGTAGACAGAGTAGCCTTATAGTCAGGGATTTACGGTACCCTAGCAAATTTATGATCATAAATACTTCCATGTACCCTTTCAAATTAACCAATTACTTTGTGAATATTTTCTTGAGGTGATGAAGACACTTGTAACACTCGCATTTCTGAGCAAGTTAGCTTATCAATAGGAAAATAGGCTTCAAACGAATGTGGTCTTTTAATAAAGGTAAATTTTACATAGAATTGACCACAAACATACTGGTCCATGTTCAAATTACAATTTAAGAAGCAAAGTGAAAACTTTGAAAACTGGCAAAGAATTTAGTTAAATGTGAACTTCAACCACGGAAGTTAGACCATGTGCTTCAGAAGGATAAGTACCTCCTGGCTTTATAATGGAGTGCCATTTTGATTCAAATTGTCAGATATTTTACTAACTAGCCACATGATTTACTGTCAGTAGTAAGCTGTACTAGTGTGTTCTAGTAAAGAATTCAGTAAAAGCAGCATGACCTTGTTAGGTGTCTTGAGACAGCTGTATTTCATGTAATATAGATACATTGGTATATAAATATGAAATAGACAATAAATCAAAAACTGGAACATGTGATGTTGGACAACTGTTGTTTTCAATTAAAATAGTTTACATTGCAATGAAATATTCTGGTATAAATACTAAACTTAACACATAACATAAGGTATATCAAAATCAGTGCAAGTTGTAGTATTAGGCCATTTTATTAACATATCTGTTTATTAATAGCTTCGGGTTTTTTCCTGGTATCAAATCAAAATCTTCTAATAAGGATGTGGGTGAAAAATATTAACATTATTATGAATTCATATACATGTATATATATATATGTAGTGATCATTAATCCTTCAAAATAAATTGGTGTGTTTTGCCTTGGACTATTGTATTTCTTAAAGGTAGCAGTGGCTATTATCTGTTGGTAAGAAAACTTAGTCTTCAAGTTTTTAAAATAAAGGTCCCTGACTATTGCATTCATGAGAGGTAGCAATAGCTCTCTGTTGGTAGGATGGTTTAGTCTTCAAGTCTTCAAAATAAAGGTCTTGGGGACTCTACAACTGTCTGTGAGTGAATGAGTGAGTAAGGTTCAACTAAGATATACTGTATTCCTGCATAGTAAAATGACTTTCTTCCAAGAATCCAGGAATCCATCCATATAAAAACAACTGGTTAGTTTTATCTTAAATTAACTGGACAGATAATTAAGCTTAATTAACTTGTGATGGTAATGTACATTGATTTTATTGTATTCATGCCAGATGACATTTTGTTTTATTTTCATGCAGTGTGTCCACATTTGAAACGACAAATCAATTTATAGTTAGTATATATTAGGTGTCTATTAGCAGGCATATTTTCAAAGTTTGTGAAAAAATGTTTCCTTAATTTATAAAGTATTTTTATTTTACAAATTTGCTATAATATGTTACTTTTTGAAAGAATTTCTCTGATATTGATAGCTATTGGTGATTTTGGCTACCAGGATTGGAAACATAGGCTAATAGTAGCAGTCTTTTATGGTTTAAGTAAAAGAAAGGAATTTTGGCAAGTTTAAAACAAAACCCTATATAATATAATTATTTACCTCTGGCCTGATATTACTGATAATTGTTTACAACATGACTGTAATTAAACAGCAGCACCTTCTATAACCACTGTAGAGTTCAGATACAAATATTACACTATAACTGTTTTACCTAACACATTATACAATCCTATATAACAAACAAAAACAAGTACTGGTAAGGGTTCACAATTACAACTTACATGCTTACTGCTGAAGTAGGTCAATAATCAAAGTAAAGGAGCTGGGAATAGAAATAAGCAAGGAGAAATAATTTCTGTTATAAACTTTCATGGTTTTTTGCATCAAGATCAAGCACTTTCTTTGGGTCTTAATTAATATAAACTGTTGCTATTGTATAACAAATCTGATATGGGTAGTTAATTTCAAGGTGTGTTTAGTTTTAAGGCCGGTGGAGGATGCCAATACTGGTAAACATTAAATACTGCTATATTGTGCGAAGTCACAAAATATTCAATCTAAATCCAACGGTGTGGCGTGTTCAGAAACAAAACTGGGGTCTTGTGGCTCAATGTCAAAGACACATTTGTGGATCATGGTGCCTCCCACTGCCTACGGTCAGGGCCACTGTGTTTGTGAAAAAAAAAATTCATTGAAAATCCAATAAACTTGATTAAAGTTTAATATTGTTCACTTATTTGTGCTTATTTTCATTGTGGGTACCTGCATTTACCATAGAAAATATATGCTTTATAATACATGTATTAGCATTTTACATGTGAAAACCAGAATGTTATTGGTTTTCTTCAGGCATTCTAGTATCCTCTGTTCCAGAACTGACTGCCTTAAATGAGAGAATGTTGACTTGTTGTACACTGCCATTTCTCCATTCCATGAGAAGCAAACCTATGAAACAGCAAATGAGTCCAAACAAACTCAACTATTTTTATATGTGACTGGAATTCAGAAGATATTAATAGCTATAGTAGGAATTATGTTTAGCAGTGGTTTGAGTAACCATGGCTCTAAAATCAGTCTGGGCCCTAAATATTTACACATTTTAGCTATTTATTACTATTAAAACTTCTTTTCTGAAGCGAGCTGTGCCTTCAACTAAAAATAAGCTTCATCCTTGCTCTAGATCAAAACCAGAAAATGGATCCAGATTGAAAACATACAAAATAATAAAGGGACATAGTCAAACTTTATTTGTCCAGAATCCATACTCAGAAGCTGACAAAGTGTCCAGAATATTTTACCATGGTTCTGGAAACATGATATAAAAGACACTAATGAATCAAGAGCTGGAAATGTCAGATAACATGTACAATTGTCAGTATTCAATGTATTATAATTAGACTAGATCAGAATGTGTAATGAGGTATAAGTACAAGTATTACATAATATGACTGACACATTGGTACATATTACATTTTATATCATATAATACTCCCTAACTACATCATCTATCATTGTCACTTAAAATTATAGCTTCAGTTCCAACAAGACAATTCATGTTGGTTAGTGCATATTGTTTAAATTAACATTGCAATGGCTTTGGCAGATTTTCAGTGGATAAATTTTGATGATAAACTTCATATAGGATATAATTTTCTGCATGGGTTTCTAATCTGCTATATTTTGGAATATATATATATGGCTGCTTTACATGTGCAAGTGTAACAGAAAATGGAAAAAATGCAGTTACCAAACCAGGACTCAAAATCATGAGGGCTTTCCTAATTCTAGCAGAACAGTCTACTAACTCTGGTGAGCCAGATTAGTACTGTGACTACCAACAATCCCACAATGGTGTAGATTTTGAAATATAGCAAACCACCCGATCAGCTCTGGTATTCTGTAACTGGGGCCTCCCTAAAAGCTTAGTGGGACCGTCTACTGATTGATCTACCCAGCCACCTATTGACCTTTATTTATCACATAAATAATCTGAGAAAACCACAGCAATGCAGATTTTGAAATATATAAATCCACCCTATCAGCTATAGTATACTAGGCTGTTATAATATTTGATATCTAGACTGTGATGACTTGTAGTACAAATGTATACTAGATTGTGATATCTTGTAGTAATTTGAAGTTAACTCAATGCCTTTGATACAGTTCTCTTTATTCCCTTGTTTCCTTGGTGGAGAAAAATCATTACTTTTACAACATGCAAATAAATGATATATTTTTTTCATGAATCCATAAAATCTTATGGTAATAAAGGCTGTTTATGGTCTGTTAATGCATTTATGACAAGCCTTTTTGAGTTATTGATCATTTTTGTGTTTATAGCCCAAATATCAATTTCTTTTAAAAAATATCAATGTTTTTAAAACATTATTTTCAGATCAATTTGCCGTCTCTCTTAGTGCATTCATTGTTAATGTAACTCATTTGTGAGTAAGTGATTGGATACAGTATTGCTATTTTTAAATTATCATACAACTGTATTGGCAAATGTGATTAAATTAGCACCAAAATCCTATTTCTATTTTGATACTTGCCCTTAATCTTCAAATGTTAGAATTTTTGCAATATTGGATACAATTAAAGCAGTGACTATAAAGTAGATTAATTGAAAGACTGAATACAGAATTCTTTAAAATAGCCTTTTGACAAAAACCAGTATAAATATATTACTAGATGGCATAGCATAGCAAAGATGTTGCATTGTTGACATAATTTTGCAGAAAGTCCAGCTTACCATGAATTAAGAGTGTATCAAAAATAGTGTGATTTAATGTTAAATGCAGATTGGTTAAAGAATGAGCAAATACCTGTTTGCAAAACTTTTGTCAGATGGATTTGGAAAGTGAGGTCAGATGGCCAACCTCAGCCTTCTACTTGCCGGTACTTACAAAGCAAGCTTTCTGCCAACTGAGCTACAATATGGTCTAACTCATACAATTATTGACCTTAAGACTTCATTTATATTGATAGTGCTTTGAAATATAGTATCTTCATGTTTGATATCAAATTAAGTCATTTATTTCCTATCAGAATTATCAGCTGGAACCGTAGATAATTTTCAGCCAATGTATCACAATATATGTTGTCTCCTTATCCAGTAAAATTGACATATGTTGTTTGTTTTGACATTAGATTTGACAAATTGTATGATTGGCCTAAAAGTTCAGCTAAAGTTCACAATATTATCGAATAAACAGCAATAGATTACTTAGTGATATCTAATTTACACTTTTCTGGATTCATAACTCCATCAAAATTGTCTGTTCATTCATTGATTGATCTGGTATTGTTTCGTGTTTCAATAAAAATGATCAGAACGTTCTGGTAATTAAGATACATTGCATCGTTAATCACAGAGAGATGGTTGTTGTATTCTCAGCCTGTCAATGATGAATTATTTTCTTTATTATCATGTTCTGACTCAAAGTCTATTCAGGTATTAGTTTTATGGTGCTACTTGATTAATAAAACAATTACCTGCTTGTTTCTTTGGTTACACTTGATGCACAGGTCATTGTTAGAGTGTTGTCTTAATTATCATGTATTCTCTGTCCATATTCTATGAAAGATCAGTTTTATAGCAAAGCTCTCTCCCACCATTTTATGAATAGGGCCAGAGACCTTGCAAATGTGGAAAAAGGCATCATAATGGCCAAAATAGAGAACAAGAAAACTCCAAATAAACTGGTTTTAAAGTTAAATTTTCCAAAATTGTGAAAAATGGCAAAGTAATTTTGAAAAAAAACCCATAAGATTTCGAATTGTGAATAGGACATAATCAGTCCCAAAAAACCAACCAACAGGCCTGTGTAGTATTTACTGTTAATAGAGTAAAACATTTTGTAGCAGTTAACTAGTTTGAGGGATTTTCATGATGATATAGTACTGCGAATATAAATCCACCTCCAAATAAAAATACAATCATAGTGCACAAGATGATTCATGAAGTTTACTCTATCCACTTGAGTATGGCCAAATTATAATTTGTGCTTAAATTGGTACATGCTGAAATTGGTTCATGCTTAAGTCTTTTTTTCTTTTGGTCATGATACTAAAATCATGTTTTTGTGAATCATTGGTGTTCTATCAGTAGAAGTTTTGGTGTTTGTCACTTTGCTTACAGAAGGTTAGTTGTTTTCCTTGGCACTATTAATTTCTTCCACCATCCTAAAATGTTGACTGGTGCCTTAAAGAACTCTTGTATATATAGATAGATAGATAGCTACATAAAAAGATAGTTTATATTGTTTGTTTATAATTAGAGAAGAGATTGGAACAGTCTTTGACATTAAGGTGACCTTTATAAGCAGGATCAACTGTAATATCGGTAGTTTTTTCTGACATTTATTTTCAACTCTATTAAAATAATCCCAGTGCTCTGATTAACATCTACAGAAGCACCTAAACAACATAAAAATCAATTATATAATGGCTCTGTTAATTTTATTTTTCATACAAGGTCTGAAACTCATTAATTAGTACTCATTTCTGTTGGCCTAGTAACATATTACATCAGGTAAACCCAGTTTGGGGGGGGATCAGTACAAAAAAATATATATGAAAAACTTATGTCATATGTAAGCTGTAAATATATCCAGTAAAACATTTCCAGATTTTTGTGCTATATATATATAATTTATATATATATATATATATATATATAATATATATATATATATATATATATATATATATATTGGTATTCATAAAGTAATGGCAGTTATACTCCCTTTAATACCAGTAGCTTTGTATTTTTAACACACCCACTTCAAACCACACTGTAGCACAACTCTTCTAGCTAGCTAACCAGTAGGTGCTTGCACTTCAGGTTCACCGGACCTCACTTCCCTGGTGGAAATTCATGTGTTTATCTCAATTAATAATTTTCAAACTTTTGTACTTTGCTTTTTGGGACTGTGATTTGAACATGGATTGATATGTTTGTGTTTGACAATGAGATAACCAATCAAAAAAAATAACATCTACATTATGACATACCCATTCCAAATCACACACTCAACTAAGACACACCCACTCCAGTAAAATCAGCAAGTGGAATTTATCAAGAGTGGTATCATTGGAAAGGTTTGTGTAAGCATGCATCCTTAATTGCAAACCCCATCTATGACCTCATACTGATCCATGCATATATGCACATCTGCATGCAAACATGTTCTTAAAGGCATGTAATGTGACATGCATGCTGTAATACACATGCATGAATTAGCAAGCACCATACATATGTGTGTATATGTTCAGACACAAATACACACACAATTTTTGAATATATTACTATCTATAGTATGGGTTTTAGAAATGTATTGGTCACATGCACCTTAGAAAAACACACATGTGAAACACACACACACACTCTCTTGGATACACACATATTCACCTTTGCATGCACACACATGCATGCACACCTTTGCATACATACATACACATTTGCACACATAAACATACACACCTCTTTAGATATATGCACATAGACCTTTGCACAAGTGTTTGCTCACACACACACACTGTCTATTTCAGTGGTACTTATATTACACACCTTTGGAATTCCACGCTCTGTATAAGCTGGTATCATCAATTTAACACACACACACAACACACAACACACACACACACAGCTTTTTGAGTTCCCCTGTATTGTTTCATATTACACACCTTTGGAATTCCACTCTCTATATAACCTGGTATCATCGATTTAACACACACACACACACACACACACACACACACACACACCTGTATTGTCTATTTCAGTGGTACTTATATTACACACCTTTGGAATTTCACTCTCTATATAACCTGGTACCATCGATTAAACACACACACACACACACACACACACACACACACACACACACAGTCTATTTCAGTGGTACTTATATTACACACCTTTGGAATTTCACTCTCTATATAACCTGGTACCATCGATTAAACACACACACACACACTGTCTATTTCAGTGGTACTTATATTACACACCTTTGGAATTTCACTCTCTATATAACCTGGTACCATCGATTAAACACACACACACACACTGTCTATTTCAGTGGTACTTATATTACACACCTTTGGAATTTCACTGTCTATATAACCTGGTATCATCGATTAAACACTACTATGTTATTGATTACTTATTTAATTATTCACATATAAATTTATAACATTATTCATGACTTACCTTACTCACTTAATGATAAATCCAGAAAGCTATATAAATATATATCCTTGTCAAACCAATATTAATTACTCATTAACGATATCCATCAACAAATACTTAATATTAGGACTGATTTTCTTCGATTTTTTTCAAAAAAAAAAAAAAAATCCTGTCACTCATCGGTTCAGTTGTTGTTAACAAATTTCAATCATCATCATCATCGCTATATAACATTTATATACAGATATATAACTGCCGGTAAATATTACTTGTTCTAATAATTCAATATCAGCATTTGATTATTGTATCCTAAACTGTCATAGTGACACTAGTATTAAACATCGCTAACGCTTGTAACACTTCTTGTATATATTATGGATAAGGAATTGTTTAGAAGTTTTCCCTTTGGGATGTAAACAAACAGTGTTTGAGATGAGGCTATAAAAATCCCAAGTTAACCTTACCAAACTGTTCAACAACCTGTAGATAAGATTTGGTTCATAAAACAAAAATTCACAGTACAGATTCAGGCTCTCTGTATTTGGATATAACTACAAGTAAACTAAGTCATCTTAAATTCTTAATCGACATGGATAAAGCTCAGTCCATAAAACAAAAAAACTTAAATTACCAATCTGATTCCAATTTTTCTTTTTTCTGGTAAAATAAACCTGTGAATGTATGACCTGTTCAGCATAGACAAGGTTCATTTCATAGAACAAAAACTGACTGTACAATGATGAATTCCGACTGTAATTCTCCTATGTGTCTTTGTATTTGGTAAGCTGTAAACACCTGGATCTAATTGGTGTTTGTTTTGTTTGAGGGCTACCTGATTTCAACCTGTCATGTTAATAGCTCTGCAGCAACTATTGTAGTTAACCAAAATAGATATAATCCATGTGTGTTATGTAGGTACAGTATTGTAGGATACTATTTCTATTGCATTCTATGAGGATAATGTTGTTGATCCTTGTAATTGACAAAAAATATTTACTTTTTGTTCTTGATTAAATCTGAAAATTATGGTTTTTTATGCTGTAACAAAAAGAGGGAGTGTCCTGATTGTCAGTGTTAATGTATTCATTATCAAAATGAATAAAAATATTGATTTAAAAAACTGGAAAAAACACAAAAAATAACTTTTAAGTATTAATGGTGATTGTATTAATTTTGACATTGTACTTTTGGTTATTTAAGCAATTTAAGCGGAAATAATCAATATAAATACAAAAATTTGATTGATTGATTGATTGATCAATTGATTGAATGGGGTTTTACATCTCACATTAAGATGTCACCAGCAACGGGCAAAGTGGCTTAAAATTTAATTTTAACCTTTGCAGTTTGCTCAGGGCAATGTGCAGGGAGGGTTCTTTAAAATGCCCCACCTACTGGACACAGGATTTTATGGTCTCAAAAAAAATAAATAATAAATAAATAAATAAATAATCAGATGGTGCTCCTGGAGACATTAATATGTCCAGTGTTCAATAACCTGAATATTTTGAGCAGTTGAATTGTCATTAACAGAATTAGGATATTGCCTCAGGCCCGAGGTTCACAATAATTTCGTACCTACGATTCTGGCAAAATTGAAATCTTATTAATTTTGTTATTAATAGAAATTTAAGGCATCATTTTGAAGACCACTGAAAACTTATAACACTTGTATTTAATTTTTTCAAAAATTAAATAATAGAAATGCTAAAAAAGCTTGTCAAAATTTGCTCAGTTTAAGTGAAGGAAAATTTTAGTTAAAGAATAATTGTGAAACTGGAGCATGGATCCTGAATATTGATTTGGAAAAGAAATCCTGTGATTAACAGTGTTCCAAGTAATTGTTGAAACTTTGTAATGACAATAAAAGTGGTCAACTATTTCAGCTTTTTGGTTGCCAACTTATTTCCAGTCAAATGATTAGTGGTGGGTGGTATTAATGGTATACCAATATATAACAATGTGCTGAAATGATTCCACAGATCAGCTGTAATATGCTGAAATCATTTCATGGGTTAACATATATATTCTTTAATGTTATGATACAGAGAGAACACTGTACAATAAAAGATATTGTTGAGCAAGAAAAACCCACATATATTTGTAATATGTTTATGTATCAACAGTAATCAACATGTGTGTATAAAGAAAATCCTTGGATGCAAATCAAAACATCTTGTGTTTTTTCTCAAAGTAGTATAATAGTTAACATGTGTGTTTTTCTTCGAGATATGATTATTAATATTTTTTGACAGTTAATGACATGTTATACTGTAATCATGTGGCCATCGATGATGGATGTGATGTCGTAGATTATAAGAATCCATGTAGGATAGGGAAATCTCACCCTCCAGGTTGAACATTTCTAGTCAGAGATTTGGCAAGCCTTGACTAGACTCAATTTCAATCTAAACATTTGAAACCCACTCAAAAATTCTAAATTTTGAAGACTTGGGTGTCTTTTTTGTGCAAAGCAACGTCATGTCCCCTGCAAGATGACGTCATGCAATTATCTTTTGATTATGACTCCACAAAAGGTAGTTTCAGCTCTAATTAGCACACACCACCCATACAGATAGAAATATCCCCCATGAGTATCTTAAATGGAATCTTTCTATATTACATGACTTGTCATGGGAGAAATATGATGTCAGCTGTCAGTGATAGATAAAATGTCAGCTGTTGATGATAGATATTATGCCAGCTGACAGTGATAGATAAAATGTAAGCTGTCGGTGATAGATATGATGTCAGCTGAGAGAGAAAGGCTTGGGGGGATCAAATTTAGTCCGACCAATAATTTGTATCCCAAGAGGCTAAAAATGAATTCCAATAGAAACTTGTTCCATTGTTATGGGCTTGAGAGGTGTCCATGGCTAAATGGTCTAAAACACCAGCTTAAGGATCACAACATCTCCTACTGCCTAGGTTTGAATCCCACTCAAATCAGATACCAATAAAAGAAAGATTCTAAGTTACCTTGCCAGTGGTTGGTGGTTTTCTCATCAAACCCTGTCTCTCCAGAGGAAAAGAAAAATTAAAACATTCAGTCTGCTTCCTTAAAACCAGAAAGCATGTAGTGCAGTTATTCAAGAGAGAGAGAGAGAGAGAGAGAGAGAGAGAGAGAGAGAAGAAGAGAGAGATACTAAATTTCTACATAAGCTTTTCTAAAATCCAACTTAAACAACATTAATTATTTGTTAATGGTAGAGGTGAAAGATCATGTAAATTTCTTTTTACTTATTAGTTAAGCTAGGGTATTATACAGATTAAACTTGGAAAATTAGGAGACCATTTAATACCATACAGTAGAGTCAGTAGACTTATATTTAAAACCTTTGTACTATATACTAGTACTGTATGTAGTATATATGTAAGTAGAACTTCAATGAATTGAAAGTCATTTTGTCCTATACCACTGCGGTAGCTCAGTCGGTAGAGTGCTTGCTCCTTAAGTGGGAGGTTGTGGGTTCGATCCCCGGCCGGGTCTGACCCAAGACTTGAAAGTGGGTAGTGACTGTTCTTTCGCCAAGCACTCTGTATTACAATGAAAGTCATGGTTCTTTCGGATGGGAACTTAAAATAAACGAGGTCCCATGTCACGGTTGGCTTGGCAGGGTAAAGGACCCTGCTGTATAATGCCATTAGCACAAAGCACAGGCAAAATTTCTGCACTTTCACCTATAGCTGGCGACGTCTCGATATAAGTGAAATATTCTTGACTGGGACGTTAAACCCCATTACTCACTCACTCATTTTGTCCTATAACATGAAATGGAGTAGAGACATAGTGTTTAACATCACAGTCAAGATTTTTTTCACTTGTATTGAGGTGGTAGTGTCTGGGATTATAGAGGAAACTGGAGTATTTTGAAAGACTGATGCATTCAACTCCATTTTTGACTCCACTTCATTTGGCCTCTGATTTTCGCTTAAGACAGATTATATTTTAGAACATCCATCAGCTTGTTTGTTTTAAGTCTATGGTTTTATCTGGGTACTCTTGTTTCCTCCACTATTCCAAAACTAACAGACATAATCTTCATTTGGTGTAAAACAACATTTTACATACCAATCTATCGCTAGTGGCATGGTTGAAATAGAGGATATCTGGTCTGTGTACAAATCATAATCACAGGAAATTTAATATTACTCAGAAGACCCAAATTACCCTTACACATGCACATGTCTCTTATGAAAGCTGCAGACAAAGAATATTGATCAGTGAAATTGAACTAACTTATTAATTTTAGCACCTGATAAATTTATTTTAGTAATTTTAAAAAGTACTGCAATTTGCGAAAATGGTTTGAAAATTACCTATCTTGTGAATATATATAGTATATATAGCTGTAAAACAAAATGGCTAAAATCCATTTTCTTGATTAAAAACCAAAAATGACAGAAAATCATTGATTTACAGTTAGGAATATAAAGCTATTGGATGTTAGTTGGACATTGTTTTTTTAACACTACACTAATTGGATTAGGTAGCCAGTTTATTACATGTTTATCACCAGTTACCATGTAAATATTGAAAACAATCAGGAAAATATATGATCTATAGTAATTAAAAAAAACAAGAACTTGCTGGCAGTGGTCATGGAATAATTAAAAGAAAACTACAGTGTTTAATATAGATAAGCTAATGTTACCTTCTTATATGTCACAATGCAAACACTTTGAGATTTGCTGCTGGTTTGAAACTTTGGAACAATGTCATTGAAGCATTTAAGTACATCTCTATGAACATTATGAAATGGAAATAAAACTTATTGGCGTTTACAATCTCTCTCTCTCTCTCTCTCTCTCTCTCTCTGGAATGAAAAGTCAAAAGATGAAAATCCAGATCTATGAAACACACAATAAAATGATTATAGTTTTAAATACATATGATGTATGTGTATGTGGAAGAGAGAGAGAGAGGGGGGGTGGGGGAAAGATGAGCATGGAGAGAGATGCATGTGTAGAGATAGAGAGAGGGAGACAGAGAGAGAGAGAGAGAGAAAGAGAGAGAGAGACAGAGAGAGAGAGAGACAGAGAAAGAGAGCGTACTTAAGCACATGAAAACTAGATTCAAAATGGTGTAAATATATTGACTTTACTGCACTGCTGCGCCATGTGTATTTAGTATTTCAATATTATAATCACAGATCTTATTTAGATAATTAAAGTTACCTTATAAATGCATAAATCCTTCCAAAAGAGAAATTTATATAAATGTTATATTCTCCTAAATCTCATATCGGTAGTAAATCTAAATCACAGATCTGAAATAAAAGTTTCACACCTACTGTAGTTGTCAATAATATATATATATATATGGATATAGACCTATTGTATATACTCTTGTTTTAATACTGTGCAGGTATACTATATATACAACACGTATATGTAATATATTTATATATAAACGCTAATCTGTGCTCGTTATTCCTCAAAGATCAAGCTGATTATACATATCTGCATTGTAAAATTAAATTGAGTATGAAAATATAAAATAAAAACTTATCACTTATTGCAAAACAGTGTCAGAGTCAATGTCTGATATTTCATAGTCATTTTGAATTGTATTTATGAAAACTTTGTTGCTTTAATGTTTCATTTTTGGGGTTGTTTTTTGCCTGAAAAGTGAGATATAGCAATCAGGTATTTTTATCTTTTAGTCTTTGTTGGCAATTTTGCAATAAGTTTTCATTGCAGCTTTTGTCATTAACAAGATTTTTGGTCCTTTGATCTGTTGGTCATTGGAAAACAGAAATATCTTTTGGTCATTGGAGAATGAAAATATATTTGCAAATGTTTGGTCATTTAGTGTGTTATAGATATAATTTATTTATTTATTTATTTATTATTTTAAACCCTCACCCCACCCACCCAACAAAGTCTGGTTGTATGTCCCAATATTATGTCTGTTTACAAGTCTTAGGGATGGATTTTGATCAAAATCTGCTCAAATGTAAATCTGTGAACATGAGACGATATGTCACAATGTCAATTCTGAGAAATAACAATTCAGTACTGTTGGGGACAGGGAGTATTTGTCTCTCAAGAGACTACTCTAGTTTATTTATTCCTAATTGTCTTATGTATCAGTTTCTGACTCCGTTGACTTGGTTTCTTTGTGTGAAGTATCCAAGGTTTGTGCTTATCTGAACTTAGGTGATATAAACTTAAGTGTTTGTGTTGTCAACCAATAATTAACGTTGTAAAGTCAATTTTTAGCTCACCTGAGCCGAACATTTTGTATAGGTATGTATATTAGAATATTGTAGGTAATGGCCCAATGGTCATTTTGATATATAAATAAAGGACATGAGTTCAAAGGTCAAAGTCACAGATGTAAACAAGTACTGAAATGATTATTTATCTCAAAAACTATAGACTTTTTGTATAGGCATGTATATTAGAATATTGTAGGTAATGGCCCAATGGTCATTTTGATATATGAATAAAGGTCATGAGTTCAAAGGTCAAGGTCACAGATGTAAACAAGTACTGAAATGGTTATTTATCTCAAAAACTATAGACTTTTTGTAAAGGCATGTATATTATAATATTTTAGGTATTATCCTAACGATCATTTTGATACATGAATGAAGGTCATGGGTTCAAAGGTCAAGGTCACAGATGTGAATGAATACCTGAATGGTTAATTATCTTGAAAACTGTTAACTTTTTGTATGTGCATGTATATTAGAATATTGTAGGTATTAGCCTAACAACCATTTTGATATATGAATGAAGGTTATGGGTTCAAAGGTCAAGGTCACAGATGTGAACAAGTTCTGAAATGATTATTTATCTCAAAAACTATAAACCTTTTGTATAGGCATGTATATTAGAATATTTAGGTATTATCCTTATGGTCATTTTGATATATGAATGAAGGTCATGGGTTCAAAGGTCAAGATCACAGATACAAACAAGTACTGAGATGATTATTTATCTTAAAAACTATAAACTTTTTGTATAGGGATGTATATTAGAATATTGGCCTAATAATCATTTTGATATTTGAATGAAGCTCATGGGTTCAAAGGTCACAGGTGAGCGTTAAGGCCCATGGGCCTCTTGTTTGTTTCACCTCACAAGCATCAATTTTTTAGCTTTGTAGTAATTTAAACTTATTATGCTTGTGAATGGGATTTTCCTCTGTACCATGTGATGCCCCACAATATTTGTGCGGAACTATAATTTCCATTGGATATGGAATCTTATCAGTTGATGTTTATTCGTAAAAAAGACATTATTTTGGGAATTTGGGGCCTAAATCTTTTCCAAAACTTCCAACACAATCATTGTCACCACCACCACCACCACCACCACCATCATCATCATCAAATTATCATCATCATCATCATCATCATCATCATCATCATCATCATCAATAACAACAACAATTACTTATTACCCACTATATACCAGTACATGTATTTATTTTCAGACATCTTGAATTCTGACTATGTTCCATTTAATTCATGGTGTAATTAGACATTATATACTCTTTCATAAAAATGTTCACAATTTTTTAAATTAGAAACATTTTATGAAAGTGTTAATTTTGAGTTTAAATGATGTATTAATTTAATAAGAGAAAATAATTGTTCTTTAATTGTGAAATTAATAAAAAATAAGTGTATATGGTAGTATAGGCAAACAACATATACCTGTCCGCTTGACTTTTAAATAACAATATTCATCCAATTCATGAGTATTGTCAGGATTTGCAGTTTATATATAAACAAGGCATGTTTCCCATGATGCAGACAAAATCAACACCTATTTTCCCTATAAATATTGAAATCAAAGCTCAAGTGGACAGGTCAATGTTCGTTACCTATATATTATTCAGTCAAATCAGTCTATAAAGGTCACCCAAGGGAACCAGTAAAAGTGTCTTTATGAGCAGGTGACCTTTATATACAGGTTCAAAATAATATGAATAAAAAGCAATTGGGATACAATTCTACTGGCTTTTATTAGCAGGTGCCCCTGATATAGAGGTGGTCTTGAAGGCAGGTTGGACTGTATTTCTGACAATTTTATTGCTGAGTATATGTTATAGTGATTTATGTTTATAAGTAAGCATCTGTTTTGAATGTTTGAAATACTTGGTATCATTATGACCACATAAATTTAAAACAATGTAAAATAATATGAAATGTTTCAAATGTTTCATCTGTTAGTTTATTGTTTTGTAGAATGTTTTAGATATTTGTTAGCATTCGTATAAAAATGGAATTTTTTGCTAAGGACACCAGACAAAAAAAAAGTCTGAACAGAGGGCATGTTGTTTGTACTTTGTCTATTTTTTTATCCATTTATCAAATGGGGTTCACTGCTGTCACACACACATCACATGATCAATACCCCTTAACGCTTGTGCAGGACACTTTAGAAACCGTTTACATCACAATTTCCAGAATAATATGAAAATGTAAACTGATAGGATTCCATATTTAATGGAAATCATAACTCAGCACAAATGTTAAGAGAGTTCAGCACAAATGTTAGGGGGTATCACATGGTACAGCGGCAAATCCCATCGAGTTAGGTTGACAATTCTGACAAGTTTTAATTTTATCAAGTTTTGCTCAGTGTTAATAAAATGTTACATAGTGGTTTGGGATAATAATGTTGAGCCATTTGAACCAGTGTACTAGCACCCAAAAGGCCACCAGCACCACAAGTGCAGACACATACAGCTATGTGACAGCACCCCCTTCTACAACTCATTGGTGTTGATTTCCAATTATTTTAATTATTAAATTGCATTTTTGACAAATAGCTGAAAAATTGCTGATGTGACACAAATAATATACAATAAATTCCAATATATCATAGACTATCAATATAATTTTGCTTCTTAATTGACTTTAACCTTATAAAAACATACCTAAATTGTGATGTATAGAATTTTTGGTGTGGAAATTTTACTGATTATGAACTCATCAATATATCATAAACCAGGTAAATATCCTACCTAGGATTTATCTTATCATCCATGATAATCTATTGATTTTGTTGATTAAAAAGAGTGGAGTAGGATAGAGTAATGGTTATTTTATACCTCAATTAAGATTCTTTCACTTATATCAAGGTGGTCAGTTTTAGGAGGGTAGAGGAAACTGATAAAATTGATAAACTCTCTCGTCAGTTTCCAGCCAGGCAGAGAAAGCCATTGTTCAGTAAGCAGACAGACAAACGTTTTCACACTACCATTTGCCTGACGTTGGACGCAAACATAGGTAAAAGGTCTTGTGACATGTAAGCTGGAGCTGTAGATCATTCAGCAACTAAACCCCCTTTGACTAAGAGTTGATAAATTTTACAATAAATAGAGGATAATGTTACATGTGTTTTTGAAAAATCATTTTGTGGACACTGTTTCTAAGCCCAGTCTCAAACTATCATTTTCATCATCCTTTGGTTTAGGAGCAATGAGGTTAGGATTGCTGACATACCCGGTACTTTAAACAAAAATACAGGTCAAGTTTGATTTTTGAGTTTTTCTCTAATGGTTCTGGTTTTATTAACCTTGCAATGTGAAAGTAGCTATCATAATGGCCAAAATTATGAAACAGTTAAATACCATTAAACTGATAGAAAACTTCAAAATCTTGTTAGTAAAACTGAAATTTCTAAAGTTATTGTGAAAATACCATAAGATTTTGAATCGTGAACTGGACAGAATATTGGCCCCCAAAAACAACCCAGCAGGAACCCTGGCTCTTGTTGACTTTGTTCCCAGATAATAAAGTGTTTCCTGCGTTTTGACAGAAAGAACAAATGTTGCCTGTCTGCCATCAGTAAATGTCAAATCATGAGATGCATGATGACATTTTCTAATTTAGTTTATAATCACATTGATTGTTTTGACACACAGACATCTAAACATGTCCACACTCGTCTGATGACAAGAATTGTCAGGCCTCATAGATCAATTCAGACTATAAAAGTTTTCAGGGTGATGGAGATTTTAATTTCTGAGGAATGGCAATAAAACAACTGTGACTAAATAATGACGTTGAGCTGTCCTTTGTATGTAAGTTATCAAAGTCCTAGTGTATTATATAAAAACTAGTAATTCACCATTATTGTCTCGCATTGGTTTCACATAATAAAAGCTTATTCCACTTGAGACTAAGCAAGCTTTTCAATTGCAGTTTTGAATTCATTTCGTGATGTTTGCTATCTATAAATTTAGAATAAATAATATAGTTACATAGTTTATTAGCCTTTTTTAGACTGTCTGGATATCTGTAGCTGGAGATCTCGGTAATTTCATCAAGCTAATAGCATTGAATTATGAGTTATTTATCCTCGATTTTTGCCATAAAGATACATCTGGGATTTCAGAAAAAGTAGCCATTTACTGATATTGATATCAGTATTTTTGTTCAATTTTATTTATTTTTTATTTCATTAACCTAAATACTGACATATCGACAGAATTTAGAACATGATTTAAAGAAAAACAACTTCACTATGCAGCAAAAAAACTGGTGTTTTAGATTTTTTTAGCTTGTGTTGATTTTGATTTCTGATTCAAAGATGTTAAAATTTTCTGTCAATATTACCTCAGAAGTTCATAGAATGTAGAGGAGTAGATTGAAGTAATGGTGTTTAATGTGTCACAGTGTCAGTCAAGATTCTGTCACTATATATCAAAGCAAACAGTTCTGAGATTGTGGAGAAAAATGAGTCCACAGTGAAAAACCATATACCTCTGGCAAGCAAACTGACAAACTCCAATCTACCTGAGTTGGAGTTTGGACATAGGTGGTTAGAGTGACTGTGCTCTGTAAAGGCACACTTTAGATTAGTCAGACACCAAGGCTCTCTGATAGAATGTAGGGACAAAGCTTTGAGTTTGAACATCTTTAGTGCCAACCCCATATATGGTTAGAAAATTGAAAGTCATTGCTTTTTTCCATCAGGCATCTAAATTCAGAAATTTTGATCATAGAGTTATTGTATACACAGCTAAAACAAGAGCATAATCTATTTCATGTTAAAGTTCACATGTTTAACTAACTTAATTGGCCAGTTATCGAAATTTTTTCTTTGCCTTGGGATTGTGTTTTGGACATGGGTTGGTATGTTTGTTTTTACTTTGGTTTTGGATTGTTATTTGAAAATGGCTTGTATGTTTGTTTTTACTTTGCTTTGGGATTTTGATTTGGACATGGATTGGTATGTTTGTATTTACTTTGCTTTGGAATAATGATTTGGACATGGATTGGTATGTTTGTTTTTGCCAATTTGGTTTGCTTTGGGATTGTGATTTGGACATGGATTGGTATGTTTGTTTTTACTTTGCTTTGGGGTTGTGATTTGGACATGGATTGGTATGTTTGTTTTTACTTTACTTTAGGATTGTGATTTGGACATGGATTGGTATGTTTGTTTTTACTTTGATTTGGGGTTGTGATTTGGACATGGATTGGTATGTTTGTTTTTACTTTGCTTTGGGGTTGTGATTTGGACATGGATTGGTATGTTTGTTTTTACTTTGATTTGGGGTTGTGATTTGGACATGGATTGGTATGTTTGTTTTTACTTTGATTTGGGGTTGTGATTTGGACATGGATTGGTATGTTTGTTTTTACTTTGCTTTGGGGTTGTGATTTGGACATGGATTGGTATGTTTGTTTTTACTTTGATTTGGGGTTGTGATTTGAACATGGATTGGTATGTTTGTTTTTGCTTTGCTTTGGTATGTTTGATTTGGACATGGATTGGTATGTTTGTTTTTGCTTTGCTTTGGGGTTGTGATTTGAACATGGATTGGTATGTTTGTTTTTGCTTTGCTTTGGGGTGGTGATTTGAACATGGATTGGTATGTTTGTTTTTGCTTTGCTTTGGGGTTGTGATTTGAACATGGATTGGTATGTTTGTTT
Organism: Anadara kagoshimensis; assembly: GCA_021292105.1. Taxonomy (NCBI): domain Eukaryota; kingdom Metazoa; phylum Mollusca; class Bivalvia; order Arcoida; family Arcidae; genus Anadara; species Anadara kagoshimensis. The sequence goes on from CM037860.1 coordinate 28,768,191, forward strand.
TTGCTTTGCTTTGGGGTTGTGACTTGAACATGGGTTGGTATGTTTGTTTTTGCTTTGCTTTGGGATTGTGATTTTGACATAGACAGGTATGTTTGATTTTTATGTCCAAAGATTAAAGAAATTTAAATGCAAATACTAAATAAGCAAATGGTCTCAAACACTTGTAACATACACATCACATGTCACACCACACCACACTTCACAGCACCACACCATACAACATACCATGCAACCTTATCTCACCCCACAACAGGCATGTTGATGAAAGTTAATTGGGATTGAAATAAAAGTCAATAAAGAAATATCAATTCAATTATCATGTATAATAAATAAATAAAATATTGAATGATGGCACCTACTGCTAATTAAAATTCAATTATCATGCAATGTTTATGTTTTTATATAATACAATGGTTACTGGTCGTCTACAATAAACTCTGTTTACAAAACTCAGTTCATTGATCTGTTATTGCATGATGTGCATAAATGAATGGAAATCATGCATCTTTTTAAATAGCAGTACAAAATGGTGTATAAAAAAGTTTTCATTGATATCAAAATAATTGTTTAATGGTTTTACAAAATCACTTTTATTATTTTTTTTTTGGTACTTCTTTTGTTTTGTTTTGAATAATGTTTTAGTAAAGTATTTTAACATTGAATTTATTATTCACTTATTTTTCTTGTTTCCTGGATTGTTCCTAAATTTAGAAGTTAGTAGGTTCAGTAGATTGGCTGTTTTAGGTTTTGGATTTACATGACAATGATCATAATTTCAGAGCAGGAAAAGCATATTTATTTTCAAGAAATGCTCAATTTTATTTCAGAATAATTGAAAACCATACATTTTTCTATAAAGTCCCCTTTCAGGCTATTTATGATAACCGAACATTGGTCACATGGTCATTACAATCGGTTGTTATTATGAGAGACTAAATGTTTTGTAAGTCATTGGTTATAATTTGTGTCATGTGCCATGATATGCATGAAACTGGCAATGTGGATATAAAGTGTTGAAATTATACTATTATTACCATTATTATTGCAAACCTGTTTGTTTGACTAAATATGTAGGTTGTACAGTTTGCACATCAGTTTTTGGGGGAGGGTTAAACATGATTAACCAAAGAAATATCAAAGTCATCATCATCATCATCATCATCATCCTCCTCCTCACCCACTTAGATTGGGGTTGACAATTTTGATGTACAAAGCATTGATTAAACATTTCTAGTGTTTTCATTGTCACATAAATTGATGCATTGGTTTAATTTGATGTTACAACTTTTATGTGACTGATATCATAGTCAGAGGATTCCAATTGTTTTAGGAAACAAAAGACGTGTAGACATTGTTAGACAGAGAATTGACAGTGCTTTGGTATTGCAACACACAGTAGTCTTCTTGACAATGGTAGTAAGATAATTTACATTATTTTGGTATTTAGCAGCACACAAAAGGCTTATTGACAATGGAAGCCAAGGAATTGACATATTTTGGTATTTAGCAGCACACAGTAGACTTGTTGACAATGGTAGTCAGATAATTTACATTATTTTGGTATTTAGCAGCACACAAAAGGCTTATTGACAATGGAAGCCAAGGAATTGACATATTTTGGTATTTAGCAGCACACAGTAGACTTGTTGACAATGGAAGCCAGGGAATTTACATTATTTTGGTATTTAGCAGCACACAGTTGTCTTCTTGACAATAGTGGTCAGATAATTTACATTGTTGGTATTTTAACAGCACACAGTAGACTTGTTGACAATGGTAGTCAGATAATTTACATTATTTTGGTATTTAGCAAAACACAAAAGGCTTATTGACAATGGAAGCCAAGGAATTGACATTGACATTATTTTGGTATTTAGCAGCACACAGTAGACTTGTTGACAATGGAAGCCAGGGAATTTACATTATTTTGGTATTTAGCAATGCACAGTAGACTTGTTGACAATGGTAGTTAGAGAATTTATATTGTTTTGGTATTTAGTAACACGCAGTAGACTTGTTGACAATGGAAGTCGGACACTTCATATTGCTTTGGTATTTAGCAATTAACACTCAGAAGGCTTGTTGACAATGGTAGCCAGGCAGGGAATTGTCAAAGCAACAGTTAATGATTTGGCAATTATAAAGTGAATTCACCAATGTTTTATAATTGGAACAGTAAATAAAGGAGCATTGATATCATTTACATGATACAGCATTGCATCAAAAGAACATTGACATTTGGAATAGAAAGACTAATAATATTGAATAGAAATGATGATGACATGGTGTAGAAAAAATGGTATTGGCAGTGTGAATAGAAAGGTTATTGACATCTCATAAACAATACCATAGAACTGGTATAGTAACAGGGGCAGCATGTAATTAACATTATTGTATATAGATTAGAATGGTATAGAAAGGGTGATGACATTTAATAGATATGTTTCAATAAGGATATTGTTCCAGCAATAAGCTCAAGCGCATGAAATTCCTTCAAATATCTGTTGAAACAAAGACATTGTTTAAGCATTAAACCCAGAGACAGTGGTAACAAGGGCATTTTTCTAGCAATAAAACCAGAGCCAGGAATTCCATTGATGTGTGGAACCAAGGGCATTGTTCTAGCAATAAACCAGAGCCAGGAATTTTATTGACACATGTGGTAACAAGGGCATTGTTCTAGCAATAAACCAGAGCCAGGAATTTTATTGACGTGTGGTAACATGGGCATTGTTCTAGCAATAAACCAAAGCCACATGTGTGGTAACAAGGGCACTTTTCTAGCAATAAACCAGAGCCAGGAATTTTATTGACATGTGTGGTAACAAGGGCATTGTTCTAGCAATAAACCAGAGCCAGGAATTTTATTGACACATGTGGTAACAAGGGCATTGTTCTAGCAATAAACCAAAGCCACATGTGTGGTAACAAGGGCATTTTCTAGCAATAAACCAGAGCTAGGAATTTTATTGACATGTGTGGTAACAAGGGCATTGTTCTAGCAATAAACCAGAGCCAGGAATTTTATTGACACATGTGATAACAAGGACATTGTTCTAGCAATAAACCAGAGCCAGAAATTTTATTGACATGTGGTAAGTAGGGCATTGTTCTAGCAATAAACCAAAGCCAGGAATTATATTGACATGTGTGGTAACAAGGGCATTATTCTAGCATATTCTAGCAATAAACAGAGCCAGGAATTTTATTGACATGTGGTAGTAGGACATTGTTCTAACAATAAACCCAGAGCCAGAAATTTCATTGAGGTGTGGTAACAAGGGCATTATTCTACCAATAAACCCAGAGTGGGAAATTTCATTGAGGTGTGGTAACAAGGGCATTGTTCTAGCAATAAACCCTGAGCCAGAAATTTCACTGACACAAGGTAAAAAGGGCATTGTTCTAGCAATAAATCAGAGCCAGGAATTTGGTTGACATATGTGGTAACAAGGACATTGTTCTAGCAATAAACCAGAGCCAGGAATTTTATTGCATTGTGTGGCAACAGCAGCAATAAACCAGAGCTAGAAGTTTTATTGACATGTGTGGTAACAAGGGCATTGTTCTACCAATAGAACAGAGCCAGGAATTTTATTATGTGGTAAGAAGGACATTGTTCTAGCAAAAAACTAGATCCAGGAATTTTATTGGCATGTGTGTTAACAAGGACATTGTTCTAGCAAAAAAACCAAATCCAGAAATTTCTTTATTAGTTATGTATGTTACAACATGGATACCATTGTAGCAATAAACCAGAGCCAGAAAATCATTGACATTTAAGGCTAAGTTCCGCTGTATATGTTGTTTTTACCTATAGTTGCACTTAACATTTATTGTATTTGAAAGAGATTATGATACATCACATCAAAGTATATTTGTATTATGCTGGATGCTGGAGAGTTATAACATGAAGTCATTAAGAACAATTAGGTACTTGTGTACTTGTCATTAATGATCTCCATCAGATTTACCAAACACTAGTGTGGAGAAATACTGATATTCTTATAGTTTATGTCTGTATTGTTCATGCTTAGTTTCACTTTTGGGGGAGGAAATATACTGTCTACATGATACTTATTTTACCAGGTGTTGATGCATGGGATGTTTCAACTTTTCATCAAAAGTGAGAAGAATCATACAGGTTCTCACTGTATATTACACAGAAACTTTCCAGGCATGTGCTCAAGGTACAACATTGCCTCAATGAATTATAGTACTCAATTACAGTGTTTTATTTTAGAGTGCTTTCATTCTGATTTCTTTAGCTATGATCTCTTTATGATTTAAAATCACAGATTATAGGCTAGCTTTCATTTCTTGGATTATTTTACTGGTTGTTTAGATATGACAGAATGGACTCATTTTTTCAATGTCTTTCCTTTGCTATTTATTAAGTACCCAATTTCATTACCGGTAATATTATCAGTGTTTCACTGTATATATGATACTTTTACTGTAAATTTTAGATTTGTTTTTCCCCTGTCTAAATTTTTAGATATTGTATCCACTTTGTTACTTCCAACCAAATGTTAACCATTATGAGACAATGTGTTGCATACCAAATTTAGGTGCATAGGTCAAAAGTCAAGGCCATGAGGTCAAACCTAAGATTTGGCTCTTTTAAGCAATGTTGGAGAAGAGGAGACTGTTGTAGTTAGGTTTTCATGTATGCTGTACCGAATGTACCAACTGGATAGAAGTGAATAATTTTCACATGTTTTAAAACACCATAATGTTTGTATGTTAAGTCTATAAAGACATTAATGTGAAGCAGTTGAGAGCTTTATAGACTCTTGATACTTTAATTTTCACCATAACTGCCAGATAACTATATTAAATATTCTGTATAGTAAAACATTAATTACTTGGAATTAGAAATAATATTCTAAAACTAACCCATATGGTCCTTCACTTTCTGTGTTCATTAACATTTGGAAAAAACTCCAGTGCTTTTTAAACTCAACTGATAGATAAAAGAAAAAAAAATTAAAAATATAGAGTGTTACCACCTTACTGAGAGCGTGTCATTAATTCCCTTGGGTTTGAGCATTTTTAATTTGAGAATCCAGTAGTCCTCACTGACGTCCCAATGTTTTTGGGAGGCTCTATGTTCTGGATCACTTGTTAATACCTGTATGCTCTCAAAGATTACTTTTTGGAGACTATATGGTCACTTTCATTGAAGTGTTTGCCTGTTTATATCTGGCAAAAAATACCAGTATAACAACTTAATTAATTTTTAAACATCATTGTCTCTGATGAAGGATTGAAAAAATCTGAAACCGGTCAGGACACAGCATTCATCTGCCCCATAACTTTTATTAAGTAGACCAACTTAGTTGGTATCATCCTTTTGTTGTATGAAAGAATGTAAACCCAAGACATTCCCAATCAATACAGAAGCTCTACCCACACCACTTATATCAAGTCTTGTCAGACACAGTTCTCTGTTGCAATTTCCTTTTTACTTAAAAAGTGTGAGACTTGATAATAAACAGTCATAACATCATCATTTGTATTATTGTCGCAACCTCAAACCTGGACCTTCCCAATGTAAGCAGGATGTGCTACCAACTGAGCTTTCCCACCCATCTGTGTGCCTCACAGCCATAACAGTTACCCATCTCCTATCTTTCTTCTAAATAGATACCCAACTTAGATCCAGGGTCAAAATAAATGTACAGAAGTAAACAATGTTTACCAAACACCCACCTGTCCTGACAGATGAATATTCCAGGAGATATTCTTTATATATTATCTGTTCAGTTGTCTATTAGAATGTTGAAAAAGTTATAATCATGCAAGAACTAGTTTCACAATAAGATATTCCTAAACTTTCCAAGAAAATTTTGACAAATACTAGGATTTTTAAGAACCAGAAATAAACATTTTTGACAAAACTCAATTTTACAAATGTTTTAAGATCAAAGTGATCTTCAGAATGACATTTTAAATATCATAAAGAATAACAAAATTATTAAGACTTTAAATTTGCCAGAAATTATTGTTAAACTGGGGCCATTGTAATTTTTCAAAATTTGTGAATTTTATGATTTACTTATGTTGATAAAAGACATTTTGAAAAGTTTTACATATAATTAAAGAAAATTTGAAAGAACAATTCTATTGGATGCTATAATTTTGAAAATTTATAATTGGTCAAAAATATTTAATATTTTTTTCTCTTAATTCTTTTAATTTAATGAAGTCAGTATCAGAATTATTTACAGTCAAACCTGTCTATAAAGGCTACCTAAGCCAACCAGTAAAAAAGGCTCAAATTATCGAATCCATGTCCAAATTACAATCCAGAAGCAACTAAAAACTTTGAAACTGACAAGTTAGGTTAGTAAATCAGATAAAGGTCAATTGGGTTTAACCTTAACTGGTCCTTAAAAGCAAGTGGCCCTTATATAGAGATGACCTTTAAAGATGGCTTCACTCTGTTACCTGATAGTGACATCATTGCTTTTAATATAGATGTTCAAAACAATAGTTAAGTTGCATTATAAGTAAACCATTATTTAAACATGAAGGGAAGGATGTTTTCTTTTCATTAGAAACAATTGCCGTTTTTTATTGATAATCAATGGAACATACAAAAGAACATTATGATAGGTATTCTGATTCTGATAAAAACCTTACCTCCTAGTTTATTTTGATTTTAGAGCTATCCATGCTGTAAACGACTGTAATAACCAATATTCCATCTGTCTATTTTAAAACATGCTACATAGCCAACACTAGCTATACATTATGTGTGATCTGCTATCAGTTGTATAAGAAAAAAGTGTGTGTGTTTAGTTATTCCATGTAGTCATGTCAAAACCATTTACACCTTGAGTTGTAAGAGGACTCCTAATTTTTTTTTTTTTTTTTAGTTTGCCGATTGCAGAAAAAACACATGTTAAGTCCATGCTGGTTTTTTTTCAAGTTGTTAATCATTTAATAAAGTAGATCCCGGAGTTGTATTAGATTGCTATATTAATTTCTTAATTAGGGAAATAGTGTAGGAGATAGAATCTGCAGTGAAGATTTACAAGACTATCTGTATCTTCATATTTTACAAATAAAAAAAGATTATAATGGGATATAAAATGTTGGATCATCTGGCTAAGTTTTATGTTTGTCTGTTGTAAATACTTGTAGTATTTGTACAGAGTTGCACCCAGTGTTACTTTATTAATTTTTGAACTAAAGATGTGATATAACAGCTGATTTATTGAATTATCATGTAAATATGGTAAAAGTTTATGTAGTTTATTCAATCAGTGGATATAAATGTTATATAGCGAGTTATACATCATATGCCATATCAGACCTGTAAAAGACCCCAATATCAGACAGCAAGCATTATATTGGTCAAGAATAATACATGTGCATGGTGAATTCCATATCATATGCAATATAAGACTTGCCAAAGACTCCCAGACAGAGAGGGCTTTATTTTGGTTTAGAATAACATGGTGAAATCTACAATATGCCACATCAGACCAAGACCCCAGTATCGGACATTGGGCTTTATGTATTTAGAATACTACATGACGAAATCTACAATATGCCACATCAGATCAAGACCCCATTATCAGACATTGGGCTTTATTTTGATCTAGAATAATACATAGTGAAATCTACAATATGCCATATCAGACCAAGTCCTTAATATCAAACATTGGGTTTGATATTGGTCTAGAATAATACATAGTGAAATCTACAATATGCCATATCAGACCAAGACCCCAATATCAGACATTGGGCTTTATTTAGAATACTACGTGACGAAATCTACAATATGCCACATCAGATCAAGACCCCATTATCAGACATTGGGCTTTATTTTGATCTAGAATAATACATAGTGAAATCTACAATATGCCATATCAGACCAAGTCCTTAATATCAAACATTGGGTTTGATATTGGTCTAGAAGAATACATAGTGAAATCTACAATATGCCATATCAGACCAAGACCTTAATATCAAACATTGGGTTTGATATTGGTCTAGAATAATACATAGTGAAATCTACAATATGCCATATCAGACCAAGACCTTAATATCAAACATTGGGTTTGATATTGGTCTAGAATAATACATAGTGAAATCTACAATATGCCATATCAGACCAAGACCCCAATATCAGATATTGGGTTATATATTGATCTAGAATAATACATGGTGAAATCTACAATATGCCATATCAGACCAAGACCCCAATATCAGATATTGGGTTGTATATTGATCTAGAATAATACATGGCGAAATCTACAATATGCCATATCAGACCAAGACTCCAATATTAGATATTGGGCTATATATTGGTCTAGAATAATACATGGCGAAATCTACAATATGCCATATCTGACCAAGACCCCAATATCAGATATTGGGTTATATATTGATCTGGAATAATACATGGCAAATCTACAATATGCCACATCTGACCAAGACCCTAATATCAGATATTGGGTTATATATTGATCTAGAATAATACATGGCGAAATCTACAATATGCCATATCAGACCAAGACCGCAATATCAGACATTGAGCTTGATATTGGTCTAGAATAATACATGGTGAAATCTACAATATGCCATATCAGACCAAGACCACAATATCAGACATTGGGCTTTATATTGGTCTAGAATAATACATGGCGAAATCTACAATATGCCATATCAGACCAAGACCCCATTATCAGACATTGGCTTTGGGTTTTATATTGGTCTAGAATAATACATGGTGAAATCTACAATATGCCATATCAGACCAAGACCCCAATATCAGACATTGGGTTATAAATTGATCTAGAATAATACATGGTGAAATCTACAATATGCCATATCAGACCAAGACCCCAATATTAGATATTGGGTTATATATTGGTCGAGAATAATACATCGTGAAATCTACAATATGCCATATCAGACTAAGACCCTAATATCAGACATTGGGCTTTATATTTGTCTAGAATAATACATAGTAAAATCTACAATATGCCTTTTCAGACCAAGACTCCGTTATCAGACATTGGGCTGTGGGCTTTATATTGGTCTAGATTAATACCTACAAATCTACAATATGCCATATCAGACCAAGACCCCAATATCAGACATTGGGCTTTATATTTAACTAGATTAATACCTACATATCCACAATATGCCATATCAGACCAAGACCCCAATATCAGACATTGGGATGTGGGCTTTATATTGGTCTAGATCAATACCTACAAATCTACAATATGCCATATCAGACCAAGACCCCAATATCAGACATTGGGCTGTGGGCTTTATATTGGTCTAGATTAATACCTACATATCTACAATATGCCTTATCAGACCAAGACCCCATTATCAGACATTGGGCTTTGGATTTTATATTGGTCTAGAATAATACATGGTGAAATTTACAATATGCCATATCAGACCAAGACCTCAGTATCAGACATTTGGCTTTATATTGATCTAGATTACTACCTACATATCTACAATATGCCATATCAGACCAAGACCCCAATATCAGACATTGGGCTTTATATTAAACTAGATTTATACCTACATATCCACAATATGCCATATCAGACCAAGACCGCAATATCAGACATTTTCCTTTATATTGATCTAAAATAATACATAGTGAAATCTACAATATGCCATATCAGACCAAGATCCCAATATCACACATTGGGCTTTATATTAAACTAGACTACATATCCACAATATGCCATATCAGACCAAGACCCCAATATCAGACATTTGGCTTTATATTAATCTAGAATAATACATGGCAAAATCTATAATATGCCACATCATATCAAGACCCCTATATCAGACATTAGGCTTTATATTGGTCTAGAATAATACATGGTGAAATCCATGTTATATATCAAACCCATCAGAAAACCATCAGGATCTTTTGTGAGTGGGATTCTAACCTAGACAATGGGAGGCCCCCGTAATCTGTAAGTGTGTGCTTTAGACCACTTGGCCAATGCGGCCCCAAGCCAATTAGAGACCCTTGGAGAGATTTTCTATGCTATATAGCTTTATTTACAGATCTGTTCATATGATAACTTCAATCAGAAGTGCTGTACATGGATCTAAAATATCAAATAAGTAATGTATAATAACATCAATACTGTTTGTCATTGATAACTTGTCAAAACTAGGGATGATGTATTGTATACTAACAAGATTGATATATAATAATGATAGAGGAGAATAATACATCGTGTATCTAATTCTAACAGAGAAAATTACTGAAAAAAGGTCAACATCATGTACATTATTCTGATAAAATGGTCAATATAAGAAATATATATGGTATACATATTTCTGATAAAATGGTCAATATAAGAAATATATATGATGTAAATATTTCTGATAAAATGGTCAATATAAGAAATATATATGGTGTAAATATTTCTGAAAAATTGCCGAAATAAGAAATATATATGGTGTAACCTAATTCTGATTGAGAAAAGGAAAAAATTAATATAAAAAACATTTTATATGGTGTACCAAATTCTAATCGAGAAAAAATAACTATGGTGTACCAAATTCTGATCGAGAAAAATATATATGATGTACCAAATTCTGATTGAGAAAGAAATATACCTGGTATACCGAATTATGATTGAGAAAATGACAGAAAATGGTCAATAAGAGAAATACATATGGAGGATGTTGAATTTTAACTTCCCTCTCTCTCTGTCCCTCCATCTTTCCAGAAACTTTATATACCCCGGTATGCATGAATTGTCCATAAATTTTATATGATAAAAACCTCTATTTGGATTTGTAAAACTAATTTTCTTTGTAAACAAACTAGTTTTTCCTTGCAGAACAAACAAATTTTTCCTTGTAAAACAACCTAATAGATTCTTTCCTTGTTTGTTGTAAAATTAAGCAAAATACTTTTTCCCTTGCAAAACAAACAATTTTCCCTTGTAAAACAAACCAATTTTTCAACAAAGAAGGCTGATTTGACATTTGACATTTTTGACATGTTTTAGTCAATATTTATTTTCATTTGTCTGTTGAATCATTGTCTGGATGATCTGAGATGGATTAGCTTGCTCATTTAATCAGGATCTTACCAATAACAGTATTACCGAGACCCTTGCACTATGTCACATCTTTTTATGTCTAATTTCCATAGGATACTCTCTAGGAAAAGTTTGCCAATACTGGAACAAAACATCTAAGTGTAAGAATTTATTGGTAATTCCTTCAATTGACGTTTCTGTAGTGATATATATCAGTTATAGTGTATAGTAAATTGAATTTACATAAATGTATCTACAGGAAGCTGACTTTCAAATGCATTATGGGTAACTAGACTTTAGGGAAAGAAGAAAGAAAATACATAAAAAATATTGAAATAAAAAAAAAAAAATTGAGATATAGGAGTTGTCCAGTACAAAGGTGTTAAGCTGTCAGAATTTAATAAAACTTGATACAAGTTAGCTGTGATTATCATGGTAATATCTCAAACAAGTTAATGTTTTGTAACTGACAAACCCAATTTGACAGAGTTATTGCCCTTTGTTTATTTGAATGAAAAATCAACGTTTCTATCAGCGCTCTAGCAACTTTATTTCTCGGCAGAATTTATAAAACTTGATAAGAGGATTTATCATGGTGATATAACAAATTTATTTCGACCCCAATTTGACAGAGTTGTTGCCCTTTATTACACAATACTCCATTGCGAGGGGATTAGTATCACTTGTGATACATTGTATTAGAATTTAAATGCTTTGTTTAGTTTCATTCTAAGGTCAATTTATGTCATTTATTCATAAGGTTAAAGTACTGTACCTAGCAATAGTTGTCATGCCACTTAATCAATCAGTATTATCGTTTACAAGTATCTGTTACATAATTGTAGATTCAGTCAGCTCAGTCGTCCGCCAAATAACAACATTTTGTTTCTATTTTTATTTATTGTTTACTGTTACTATAGTTACACATTACAATGGCATACATCTGTTACAAGTTATACATCACATAAATTGAATATTCATAGAAATATGAAATCTATGGTCATGCAGACCTGTTTAAGAAGGACATTTGCATCAAGTGAAACCTACAACAAGACAGGTGCCCCTTAGTATGCTTGTAGAAAGGTCAATATGACTGCCAGCTGATCATGGAAAACACTGTCATACTTGAAGTGTTGAACAGTTTATCAGACATCAAATTGAAGTATATTACTAGTTAATCATGAGTATAAAAGGTAACGTTGCATATTGGAGATGACTGATAATTTGTGACATACAGTTCCACATTTATTTTGTCTCATAGCTCCTGAATAGCAGTTGTGTGTGGTTATTTGTGTTGTCATTATTAGCTTTGTATGACTTCTTATATCATTAAGATAGTCTTGGAATTTGCAGACCTTTAGATATACACCTGCTTTTCTGTGCATACCGGTAGTTTAAGATATCAAAATTATTTTCCCTCTGTTTTGACCATGTCTGACCTCTGTTGTAGTTTTTAGCTCACCTGCACAAAAGTTAAAACAGCTTGTATCATACTTAGCATGAATTATAGCATCAGGGTAAGTGGAGGATAAGGGTGGACATTAGTACAGCATTAGCATGAAAAGCATAGTTCATTCAGTGTTACTTTTTACTAGGTGCCAATCAAAATCAAACACAAACATACAGTGTTTAAGTCAAAATACCAAAGCAAAGAAAATACTTTGAAAACTGGTATATTAAGTTAAACACATGAACATTCATATGGAAGTGAGGCTAGGTGTTTTGGAAGGGTAAGTATCTCTTCTCTAGCTATAGCTACACCTGCCAGGTGTGAAATCTGTATTGTTAAGTTACTTACTGTATACTGTTATAATGTTAACTCTTGTTGATAAGTTTTTCCTGTATTAATACCAAGTAAATAATTTGTTTCTTTATGCATTTTCTCATATAACTTTGTTTCTTTAGACATTTTCTCTTATAAACATCATAATTATATATAAATGCACTGTTTTACAAAATTTAAGATATTTCCTTCAAACAAACAAAAATTCTTAGTACAAAAGTTTTCATAATGTTTGAGCAGGATTAAACCAGAATGTTAACATGGTTATTTGCAGACATAAGCACTTGTGGGCATTTTCTTAATTAATTGATTAGTTGAATTAGAATGAGTTTTTAGATTGATTACTCACTAGCTTTGGCTTGGTATTTGCATTATTAAGACATTAATGACATGTTAGTTACAAAGAGAAATGGCTGAAATCATTCCAGTAGAGTAAAATAAACTTATTTACATATAACCTTTAATAGTCCTTATAATTCCAAACAATGTAGCTATCATTTAGCTTATTATTGTGCATATGTACTGTATGTTATCCAAAGTATATTTTTCTGTAATGAAAAAATTATGTTTTGAATTTTTGATGGATAAATAAGTGGAGAATGGAGTGTAGGAATTGTGTTTATGCTCTTATCAAAATTCTCGGACTTACGAAGTATATAGAGGTTTTTAAAATTCCTGAATATCTAGAAAATTAACAAAATTATACAGATTTGAATTTTTGCAAGATTTAAGTTAAGGACAATCTTAGCTAAGAAATGATTGTGAAATTAGGGTCTGAAGAAACCCCAATCTTGGGCAAGCACACTGACAGTTTTACAGAATAAAATTTGCTCTGGTGGGATTCAAACCTTGGTATTGCACAGCGCTTTGATTTGTAAACCAGCATGGTATGCCACAAAGGCACTTAATACAAACAAAGAGCATGTGGTATATACTTTTAATGACTTAAATAGCCAAAAATTTGCCAAATTGACTACTTTTATTGGTATGATTATGTCATTTAACATTCTTGTGTTATTATTATAAAATATCAAAGTAAAAAAAATGTTTTTTTGAAATAATTCCTATATTTTCAAAAATCAATTTTTGGCTCTGAATGACCACCATCATTTCAGAACTAATTTGATAAGATCCAGTTTCATATTTACATCAATATAAATGAGGTCATTACAGACATAATTCATGGTTGGACCATGGTGTAATATTTCTGTCTGCTTTTATGGTTTTAAACTTTATCATTATGGACACTTCTTTAGAAATAATGTGATATACCAAAAATAATACCCTAAATAGAGAATTTTCAGCTGTTTGGTTATTTGATAAGTAGTTTCTGATATGATAATACTAGGGTATAATAACAATGTCAGGATGAAATCTACTTCACCAATTTCTTGCATGCTAAACTAATGATTATTGTCCATTATGTATTTTCTTAACCTCTTTATAACCAAATACCGATACAAAAAAGACTGACCTTTGTAAAGTAGAGCTTGAACATTTATGAAGGTCAGTATGGTTTTCTGCAGGTACTCTTGTTTCCTCAGCCTTGGCAAGATATTGACCACTTTAAAATCAAATAGTAAAGAATCTTGGCTGAGTAGCGACCACCATTAGTCTATTCTTCTATTATAACTGTCAACATCAATAACAGCATAAGGTTTTCATGAAAAAGCTGATTAGCAAATATTGAAGTTTTTGTTAAAAGTTTTTGGTGAACACATTAAAGTTTTTTGATGAATGAATTTTGAAAGATCTATTGAGGTGCAGATGAGCCATGCTGTTCTCCTGAAAGCTCTGTGTTAAAATGTCTTCATGTTTAGACCACTTTGAAAAGATCGACCATATCGGGAATTGTTCTTGTAAGAAATACCAAAACATGGAATTTATAAACAATCCAAGTCAAATCATCACTGTTTATATATAGAATGTTCTCTCTTAAAATGTAGATAAATGAACTCGGTATGTGAGTCTATAAAATTATATTTTATGTTCAGCAAGATCGTAGTTACAAATGTACAAATGCATCTGACATTTATTAAATAAAAGGGGGATAATTCCCAGATGTCAGTTTTATGGTTTTAATTATAAATAGAAGAGACAGATTTTCATAAACCAAAAACCTCTCTTAATTTACTACACATACAGTCAACCTGTCTATAAGGTCAGCCAGGGACTCTATAAAAGTGGCCTCTATGGGCAAGTTGACCTTATATAGAGGTCCAAATGATACGAAGAAATAGCATGTGAGATAACATTTGACTGGCCTTTAAAAGCAGGTGGTTTCAATAAAGCCAGCAAGGCGACGATAGTTGGCTGCTTCTTATTTGGATTTTGATTATGTTTGTTGAATACTTCCTCAAATTTTACAATTTCTGACATTTTGCATACTACTCCATACTTGCAGCCTTTTTAAGGAAATTCGTCTTCTACTTGAAAATTAACTGAAAGGGCTGTTATATAGAGGTGTCCATCAAGGCAGTTTTTACTGCACATGCATTTTATTTCAACAAACCAATGGAGCACACCACATAATTAAATCACCCTTAACATTTGTGCAGAACATTTTAAACCTTTACAGTGAAAATTTCCAGAATAATGTCATTGTATGGGAAAATATGAACTCAAGGGATTCCATCTCCAATGGAAAGAATTGTTCCGCAGAAGGGATATCACATCGTGTACTTGAAAACCCCATTATTTAGTAATTTAACATGTGAAGATTGAATACCTGCCTAATCAGAACAAAATCTTCATATTTTTAAAGGTCTTTACTTAGACAGAGTCTGTTGTATATGGTCATAAAATGGTTGAGCGAGTTGCTTTGATTTGTTATTCAAAAATCAAAACGACAATTTTGGAAAATTTCCTGTCAATAGTGCCACACATCTGTATTTTAATTTGGAAAAAAATTACTAACAGGTGCAGTAAATGTCACCACTTAAAATTCAAAACATACAGCCATAACTCTGTTTATTTTGGTATGGCATAAAAAGAGCTACAGTCATGATCACAGTTAAATTTGGAAAAAAAACTTAATTTCTAACAGGTGCAAGAAACGTCACTGGTAAATGTCAAAGTGATACAGACAAACGTCATATGTTCATGGTATTGGTGAACCGGGAAATCATTTCAGTTACTTGTATATACAAATAGCATGTGTGATTGTATATATTGTGACTTGAGATATTTAATTGATTTCCCTATGTCCCTTGACTACACTTTATTGTAAAAAGAAGAAAAATACTTAACCACTAATAGTTATTTCTTGACAATATTTGCTTTTCCTTATCGATATTCAAAATTTTATCAAACTCTAGTACAAATTTTAGAAACATCAGTAATCATGTTTTTTGTGTGATTTTTTTATTTGAAAACAGTTTAATGGAAGTTAGCAAGTTCTCATATATATATATATATATATATATATATATAAGGATTTTTGAATCTGATTTTAAATCTTTGATATTTCTGTTATGATATGAAAATGCTCCCAACAATTTGATTAACACTTAACATTGGCATCAAATGATTGCTTGGTGTCATGTCATTTGATTCAGTTTATATCAGTACATGTGAATTATTATTATGTCAGAGTACTTTTCTAACATTTCACTTAGTCAGCAGTACATAATAATAATGATGAAAACCAGAGTGCCTAGAGAAATACCACAACCTTTCACAGGCCAGTTGACAAACTTTCTCACACTCTGATTTGTCCCGATTAGAATTCGAACCTAGACAGAGAGACACACTGTGATCCATAAGTGCACATTTTAGACCACTTTGCCACCAAAGCCCCCTCACAAGACAACACTTATAATTAAATGTATGGAAATAAACGTCATTAAATTCAAATTGGTATTGATAATTTCAAACACTAGTATAACAACCAGGCTGTCTAATTTTAGAAAGTACAGTCAAACCTGCCTTAAAGGCCACCTATATATAAAGGCCACCTGCTTATAAAGGCCAATAGAATTGTATCCCAATTGTTCTTTATTCATACTATTTGAACCTGTGTATAAAGGCCACCTGCTCATAAAGGACACTTTTACTGGTTCCCTTGGGTGGCCTTTTTTAGACAGGTTTGACTGTATAAATTAAACACATTCTTTATTCGATATGAAAATTAGAATTTTCTAAAACAATTTTAATTCAGAATTTTTAAAGTCCTGGAGATATGTAATATGTATCTAATCATATAATAAAACACCATTTACCTGTTCCTATAATTTGGGATATTTTAGTTCAACTAATGAAGTTTAGATTGAAATTACAAAGTTTATAATGGTAATAAAATTAGCAAAGTAAATGTTGTGCTATTAATATTTCAGCAAAATATTTTCACCCCCACAGTTATTTCCAGTCTATAACACCACCAAACTACAAAATATAGTGAATACACAGTGACTGTTATAAATCAGTTACATTTAGTATACTCTCTCTGCAAGAAAATTAATTAATCATTTGAGTACAGTAACTTTTTACACTTAATGAACATGTATAGATTTTCTTGTTACTAACCACATAATCTGTAAAAAGAGAATGTATATTCAGATTGAAATAAGGAAATTCCTATCAAGTGGTCAGAGAGCCTCTTTTGAGATGTAGATATCTGACCATGAGATATTGAAACATTTTCCCTCGTAGCTTGCATCCACTGATTAGCTCAGTTTCTATAACTGTTTGATTGAACTGAGTTCCAGTATTTAGTTTGCTCAGTTCCAGTATTCAGGACTTAGTATTTGCAGTATTTTGTGATGTTGCCATCTTTAAGCTTGAGAACAAAGCAAATACTAAATAAAATACTTCATTCATAAAACTTACTCATGATTAGACTATTGGAAGATTGCTTCTCGTGGTCTAACTGATTTAGGGAAGTCCAAGACTGGGTCACCAGGTTGGCAGGGTTAAAATCAGCATATCTTGCAGTACTCATTCAAAGGCTGTGTGAACTGGAACAATGTGAAGTTAAATGTTTAGTTAAAGAACTAGCCACACAAACAGGCTTGGGTACAAACCCACAACTATGCAACCTAACCACTCAGTCAATTTTCTTCACTTTATTATAGGTCTTATAATTCTGTACAGGGATGAAGCTTAAATATTTTGAGTTTAGGGCCAAACTCACTTTAGAAAAGAAGTTGTAAAAGTAATAATTAGCTGAAATGTCAAAAAAAAATTAGGGGTCCACACTGATTTTTAGGAGCCATTAGCTACTGGACCCCTGCTTATTTTAATCCCTGCTGTATTCAGCTGTAGTACATGTATATATTGTTTTTAATTTAATTACTAAGTGACAGTTTTCAGACATCTAAATCCCATGTTGTTGGTATTTACATTTTTCACCTATGTGACCATTTCCTGCATTAATTGGATTTTAATCTGATTCTGTGAAAAAAGAGGGCATTCTGGATGAGATTCGATCATTTTACAGACACTAAATGAGTAATTTTACGCAGGAACTTCAACAGAATTCGATGACGTCATTTTCAGAAGGCACTGATGGATGGCATGAAAACTGAACATTTGATGCAAATATTTGTTTATAAATCACGTTTTTATGTTGCAAATGCGTGAGAAAAGAAATCATACACCAATAACAGTGTAAGACAGAGATATCTCAAATTCGAGTGAATATTTTCAATATCAAGAACTGGCAGCTTGTTATGGGCAGGAAAATATTCATCCTTGTTTGAGATATCTCTTTCTCACACTGTTACCGGTGTAAGATTCTATTAGTATTGTATGTACAGTATTGTAATTTACAAATGCATCAAACTATTGACATAATAGATCATTACTTAGATAAGTCTGTGCTACCGTTTATTTTTGTAGCCAGCATTGAATCTAATTGTTCTATTGATTAATTGGTTGATCGATTGAATTGAACTGAAGTGTTGTCCCTGTAAAGAATATACAACTTATATTGAGTTGTCACCACTTATATGTGTAGTGGCAAAAATTATCTTTGTAGTATGCTCAGGACATTGAGTAGGGAGAGTTCTTTAGCATGACATGAGGCATGAGTTTAAATTTAAGGTCAATTCAGAAGGAGCCCATGACTTTCATTTCTAAATGTTAAGTGTTTTGTGAAAGAACAGTGTTGCCGAAGCACACTACTACTAAGGTAAAAATATCTGCCACTTCACAAATAGCTGGTGACATCTTAATATAAGTTAAAATATTATTGAGTGAGACTTAAAACCTTATTCAGTTAATCAATCCAAATTATGTACTACTACTTTATATTGTTTGATATAGTATTTCCTTTGATATTTCTAGGCTAAATAAAGAGTTTTTTGTAAAATTTAACTATAATCACATCCATTCCAAAAGTCTACCAGTTGGTAGAGTGCTCGCTCAGGACCAAGTCTTACCCGGTGGGTAGTGACTGTTCTTTCACCAAGCACTCAGCAATACAAAATGAAAGTCAGGTTCTTTCATATGGGAACTTAAAATTAATGTTTCTTGTCATGGTAGGTGTGGCACGATAAAGGACCCTGCTGTATAATGCCATCATTGCAACACAGAGACAAAAAATTTTTATCTTCGTCTATAGCTGGCATTGTCTCAATATTAGTGAAATATTCTTGACTGGGATGATAAACTTCAATCAATTAATCAATGTTAAAACTTAAACATCATTACTTCACTCAATTAAAAATGTACCGACTGGCCTTAAACTTGTCTATAGCCAGAACTAGTATATAAAACAGATCAGTAGAGTTAATGACGGTAACACCTTTGGGGATCATTGACACAGACTCCTGACAAGGAAACAACATTCTGTTCTTTATGTTATTTTATGGACAAAAATCACCTTGTCAATACCAGTAAAAAGAAGTTAATTACTTTCGAAAATTTTTAACTATTTTTACATCCCATGTGTATACTGGTGTTAACACTGAAGTTCAGTTGTGTTGTAAAATATTCTCAGTGTCAATTAAAAAACCTTTTCTTCCTTTTTCCCACAGTGATCGTTTTTTCTACTATGACAATTTTAAAGTACCAAAAGCTTGCCCACACAAACAATTAAATGGTAGATAATTATACATTTTGTATCATCATCAGTGTCTATTCAAGTGATCTGGTTTTGGAGCAACCTTTGTATACTTGATAAATGATAACCTACAATTTGGTGTAATTTTCTTCCTTTAATTCATTTTTATCTTTGACTTTTGACTAGTGGAATTGAGTGTTTTATACCACTGTCAAGATTTTTTTTCACTCATATCAATGTTGTCAGTTCATGGTTGATGGAGGAAACTAAAGTGTCCAGAGAAAGCCAAAAACATTCTGCAAGAGAACTCACACTGATTGCTTAAAGATATGCTTTATACCTCTCTAAAGATTATCTTAATTGGTCAGAACTGGAATGATGAAAGAAATCAGAAAACCCAAAGAAAGCTTTAGTAAGGGAACTGGGCCAACTGACAAATATTCTCAAACTAGCACCTGAGCCAAAGAGGAATTTGAATCTAAATTTTAGTTACTCTGAGGACAACTATGATCTGAATGCTGAACTGTTAAATATTCTCAAACTAGCACCTGAGCCAAAGAAGAATTTGAACCTAAATTTTAGTTACTCTGAGGACAACTATGATCTGAATGCTGAACTGTTAAATATTCTCAAACTAGCACCTGAGACAAAGAAGAATTTGAACCTAAATTTTAGTTACTCTGGGAAGCACTATGATCTGAATGCTTAACTGTCAGATATTCTCAAACTAGCACCTGAGCCAAAGAGGAATTTGAATCTAAATTTTAGTTACTCTGGGAAGCACTATGATCTGAATGCTGAACTGGCAAATATTCTCAAACTAGCACCTGAGCCAAAGGGGAATTTGAATCTAAATTTTAGTTCCTCTGAGGACCACTATGATCTGAATGCTTAACTGGCAAATATTCTCAAACTAGCACCTAAGCCAAAGAGGAATTTGAATCTAAATTTTAGTTACTCTGAGGACCACTATGATCTGAATGCTGAACCGTCAAATATTCTCAAACTAGCACCTGAGCCAAAGAAGAATTTGAATCTAAATTTTAGTTACTCTGGGAAGCACTATGATCTGAATGCTGAACTGTCAAATATTCTCAAACTAGCACCTGAGCCAAAGAAGAATTTGAATCTAAATTTTATTACTCTGAGAAGTACTATGATCTGAATGCTGAACTGTCAAATATTCTCAAACTAGCACCTGAGCCAAAGAGGAATTTGAATCTAAATTTTAGTTACTCTGAAGACCACTATGATCTGAATGCTGAACTGTCAAATATTCTCAAACTAGCACCTGAGCCAAAGAAGAATTTGAACCTAAATTTTAGTTACCCTGACGACCACTATGATCTGAACGCTGAACTGTCAAATATTCTCAAACTAGCACCTGAGCCAAAGAGGAATTTGAACCTAAATTTTAGTTACTCTGGGAAGCACTATGATCTGAATGCTGAACTGTCAAATATTCTCAAACTAGCACCTGAGCCAAAGAAGAATTTGAATCTAAATTTTAGTTACTCTGGGAAGCACTATGATCTGAATGCTGAACTGTCAAATATTCTCAAACTAGCACCTGAGCCAAAGAGGAATTTGAATCTAAATTTTATTTACTCTGGGAAGCACTATGATCTGAATGCTGAACTGTCAAATATTCTCAAACTAGCACCTGAGCCAAAGAGGAATTTGAATCTAAATCTTAGTAACTCTGGGAAGCACTATGATCTGAATGCCGAACTGTCAAATATTCTCAAACTAGCACCTGATCCAAAGAAGAATTTGAATCTAAATTTTAGTTACTCTGAGAAGCACTATGATCTGAATGCTGAACTACTGTCAAATATTCTCAAACTAGCACCTGAGCCAAAGAAGAATTTGAACCTAAATTTTAGTTACCCTGAAGACCACTATGATCTGAACGCTGAACTGTCAAATATTCTCAAACTAGCACCTGAGCCAAAGAGGAATTTGAACCTAAATTTTAGTTACTCTGAAGACCACTATGATCTGAATGCTGAACTGTCAAATATTCTCAAACTAGCACCTGAGCCAAAGAAGAATTTGAACCTAAATTTTAGTTACCCTGAGAAGCACTATGATCTGAATGCTGAACTGTCAAATATTCTCAAACTAGCACCTGAGCCAAAGAAGAATTTGAACCTAAATTTTAGTTACCCTGAAGACCACTATGATCTGAACGCTGAACTGTCAAATATTCTCATACTAGCACCTGATCCAAAGAGGAATTTGAATCTAAATTTTAGTTACTCTGAGAAGCACTATGATCTGAATGCTGAACTGTCAAATATTCTCAAACTAGCACCTGAGCCAAAGAAGAATTTGAACCTAAATTTTAGTTACCCTGAAGACCACTATGATCTGAACGCTGAACTGTCAAATATTCTCAAACTAGCACCTGAGCCAAAGAGGAATTTGAACCTAAATTTTAGTTACTCTGAAGACCACTATGATCTGAACGCTGAACTGTCAAATATTCTCAAACTAGCACCTGAGCCAAAGAAGAATTTGAACCTAAATTTTAGTTACTCTGGGAAGCACTATGATCTGAATGCTTAACTGTCAAATATTCTCAAACTAGCACCTAAGCCAAAGAAGAATTTGAATCTAAATTTTAGTTACTCTGGGAAGCACTATGATCTGAATGCTGAACTGTCAAATATTCTCAAACTAGCACCTGAGCCAAAGAGGAATTTGAATCTAAATTTTATTTACTCTGAGAAGTACTATGATCTGAATGCTGAACTGTCAAATATTCTCAAACTAGCACCTGAGCCAAAGAGGAATTTGAATCTAAATTTTAGTTACTCTGAAGACCACTATGATCTGAATGCTGAACTGTCAAATATTCTCAAACTAGCACCTGAGCCAAAGAAGAATTTGAACCTAAATTTTAGTTACCCTGACGACCACTATGATCTGAACGCTGAACTGTCAAATATTCTCAAACTAGCACCTGAGCCAAAGAGGAATTTGAACCTAAATTTTAGTTACCCTGAAGACCACTATGATCTGAACGCTGAACTGTCAAATATTCTCAAACTAGCACCTGATCCAAAGAGGAATTTGAATCTAAATTTTAGTTACTCTGAGAAGCACTATGATCTGAATGCTGAACTGTCAAATATTCTCAAACTAGCACCTGAGCCAAAGAAGAATTTGAACCTAAATTTTAGTTACCCTGAAGACCACTATGATCTGAACGCTGAACTGTCAAATATTCTCAAACTAGCACCTGAGCCAAAGAGGAATTTGAACCTAAATTTTAGTTACTCTGAAGACCACTATGATCTGAACGCTGAACTGTCAAATATTCTCAAACTAGCACCTGAGCCAAAGAGGAATTTGAACCTAAATTTTAGTTACTCTGGGAAGCACTATGATCTGAATGCTTAACTGTCAAATATTCTCAAACTAGCACCTAAGCCAAAGAAGAATTTGAATCTAAATTTTAGTTACTCTGGGAAGCACTATGATCTGAATGCTGAACTGTCAAATATTCTCAAACTAGCACCTGAGCCAAAGAAGAATTTGAATCTAAATTTTAGTTACTCTGGGAAGCACTATGATCTGAATGCTGAACTGTCAAATATTCTCAAACTAGCACCTGAGCCAAAGAGGAATTTGAATCTAAATTTTATTTACTCTGGGAAGCACTATGATCTGAATGCTGAACTGTCAAATATTCTCAAACTAGCACCTGAGCCAAAGAGGAATTTGAATCTAAATTTTAGTTACTCTGGGAAGCACTATGATCTGAATGCTGAACTGTCAAATATTCTCAAACTAGCACCTGAGCCAAAGAGGAATTTGAATCTAAATTTTAGTTACTCTGGGAAGCACTATGATCTGAACACTGAACTGTCAAATATTCTCAAACTAGCACCTGAGCCAAAGAGGAATTTGAATCTAAATTTTATTTACTCTGGGAAGCACTATGATCTGAATGCTGAACTGTCAAATATTCTCAAACTAGCACCTGAGCCAAAGAAGAATTTGAATCTAAATTTTAGTTACTCTGGGAAGCACTATGATCTGAATGCTGAACTGTCAAATATTCTCAAACTAGCACCTGAGCCAAAGAGGAATTTGAATCTAAATTTTATTTACTCTGGGAAGCACTATGATCTGAATGCTGAACTGTCAAATATTCTCAAACTAGCACCTGAGCCAAAGAGGAATTTGAATCTAAATTTTAGTTACTCTGGGAAGCACTATGATCTGAATGCTGAACTGGCAAATATTCTCAAACTAGCACCTGAGCCAAAGAGGAATTTGAATCTAAATTTTAGTTACTCTGGGAAGCACTATGATCTGAACACTGAACTGTCAAATATTCTCAAACTAGCACCTGAGCCAAAGAGGAATTTGAATCTAAATTTTAGTTACTCTGGGAAGCACTATGATCTGAATGCCGAACTGTCAAATATTCTCAAACTAGCACCTGATCCAAAGAAGAATTTGAACCTAAATTTTAGTTACCCTGAAGACCACTATGATCTGAACGCTGAACTGTCAAATATTCTCAAACTAGCACCTGAGCCAAAGAGGAATTTGAACCTAAATTTTAGTTACTCTGAAGACCACTATGATCTGAACGCTGAACTGTCAAATATTCTCAAACTAGCACCTGAGCCAAAGAGGAATTTGAACCTAAATTTTAGTTACTCTGGGAAGCACTATGATCTGAATGCTTAACTGTCAAATATTCTCAAACTAGCACCTAAGCCAAAGAAGAATTTGAATCTAAATTTTAGTTACTCTGGGAAGCACTATGATCTGAATGCTGAACTGTCAAATATTCTCAAACTAGCACCTGAGCCAAAGAAGAATTTGAATCTAAATTTTAGTTACTCTGGGAAGCACTATGATCTGAATGCTGAACTGTCAAATATTCTCAAACTAGCACCTGAGCCAAAGAGGAATTTGAAACTCTGGGAAGCACTATGATCTGAACGCTGAACTGTCAAATATTCTCAAACTAGCACCTGATCCAAAGAGGAATTTGAATCTAAATTTTAGTTACTCTGAGAAGCACTATGATCTGAATGCTGAACTGTCAAATATTCTCAAACTAGCACCTGAGCCAAAGAAGAATTTGAACCTAAATTTTAGTTACCCTGAAGACCACTATGATCTGAACGCTGAACTGTCAAATATTCTCAAACTAGCACCTGAGCCAAAGAGGAATTTGAACCTAAATTTTAGTTACTCTGAAGACCACTATGATCTGAACGCTGAACTGTCAAATATTCTCAAACTAGCACCTGAGCCAAAGAGGAATTTGAACCTAAATTTTAGTTACTCTGGGAAGCACTATGATCTGAATGCTTAACTGTCAAATATTCTCAAACTAGCACCTAAGCCAAAGAAGAATTTGAATCTAAATTTTAGTTACTCTGGGAAGCACTATGATCTGAATGCTGAACTGTCAAATATTCTCAAACTAGCACCTGAGCCAAAGAAGAATTTGAATCTAAATTTTAGTTACTCTGGGAAGCACTATGATCTGAATGCTGAACTGTCAAATATTCTCAAACTAGCACCTGAGCCAAAGAGGAATTTGAATCTAAATTTTATTTACTCTGGGAAGCACTATGATCTGAATGCTGAACTGTCAAATATTCTCAAACTGAGCACCTGAGCCAAAGAGGAATTTGAATCTAAATTTTAGTTACTCTGGGAAGCACTATGATCTGAATGCTGAACTGTCAAATATTCTCAAACTAGCACCTGAGCCAAAGAGGAATTTGAATCTAAATTTTAGTTACTCTGGGAAGCACTATGATCTGAATGCTGAACTGGCAAATATTCTCAAACTAGCACCTGAGCCAAAGAGGAATTTGAATCTAAATTTTAGTTACTCTGGGAAGCACTATGATCTGAACACTGAACTGTCAAATATTCTCAAACTAGCACCTGAGCCAAAGAGGAATTTGAATCTAAATTTTAGTTACTCTGGGAAGCACTATGATCGAATGCCGAACTGTCAAATATTCTCAAACTAGCACCTGATCCAAAGAAGAATTTGAACCTAAATTTTAGTTACCTGAAGACCACTATGATCTGAACGCTGAACTGTCAAATATTCTCAAACTAGCACCTGAGCCAAAGAGGAATTTGAACCTAAATTTAGTTACTCTGAAGACCACTATGATCTGAACGCTGAACTGTCAAATATTCTCAAACTAGCACCTGAGCCAAAGAGAATTTGAACCTAAATTTTAGTTACTCTGGGAAGCACTATGATCTGAATGCTGAACTGTCAAATATTCTCAAACTAGCACCTGAGCCAAAGAAGAATTTGAATCTAAATTTTAGTTACTCTGGGAAGCACTATGATCTGAATGCTGAACTGTCAAATATTCTCAAACTAGCACCTGAGCCAAAGAAGAATTTGAATCTAAATTTTATTTACTCTGGGAAGCACTATGATCTGAATGCTGAACTGTCAAATATTCTCAAACTAGCACCTGAGCCAAGAGGAATTTGAATCTAAATTTTAGTTACTCTGGGAAGCACTATGATCTGAATGCTGAACTGTCAAATATTCTCAAACTAGCACCTGAGCCAAAGAGGAATTTGAATCTAAATTTTAGTTACTCTGGGAAGCACTATGATCTGAATGCTGAACTGGCAAATATTCTCAAACTAGCACCTGAGCCAAAGAGGAATTTGAATCTAAATTTTAGTTACTCTGGGAAGCACTATGATCTGACACTGAACTGCAAATATTCTCAAACTAGCACCTGAGCCAAAGAGGAATTTGAATCTAAATTTTAGTTACTCTGGGAAGCACTATGATCTGAAACTGAACTGTCAAATATTCTCAAACTAGCACCTGATCCAAAGAGGAATTTGAATCTAAATTTTAGTTACTCTGAGAAGCACTATGATCTGAATGCTGAAACTGTCAAATATTCTCAAACTAGCACCTGAGCCAAAGAAGAATTTGAACCTAAATTTTAGTTACCTGAAGACCACTATGATCTGAACGCTGAAACTGTCAAATATTCTCAAACTAGCACCTGAGCCAAGAGGAATTTGAACCTAAATTTTAGTTACTCTGAAGACCACTATGATCTGAATGCTGAACTGTCAAATATTCTCAAACTAGCACCTGAGCCAAAGAAGAATTTGAACCTAAATTTTAGTTACCCTGAAGACCACTATGATCTGAATGCTGAACTGTCAAATATTCTCAAACTAGCACCTGAGCCAAAGAAGAATTTGAACCTAAATTTTAGTTACCCTGAAGCACTATGATCTGAACGCTGAACTGTCAAATATTCTCAAACTAGCACCTGATCCAAAGAGAATTTGAATCTAAATTTTAGTTACCTGAGAAGCACTATGATCTGAATGCTGAACTGTCAAATATTCTCAAACTAGCACCTGAGCCAAAGAGAATTTGAACCTAAATTTTAGTTACCTGAGAAGCACTATGATCTGAACGCTGAACTGTCAAATATTCTCAAACTAGCACCTGAGCCAAAGAGGAATTTGAACCTAAATTTTAGTTACTCTGAAGACCACTATGATCTGAACGCTGAACTGTCAAATATTCTCAAACTAGCACCTGAGCCAAAGAAGAATTTGAACCTAAATTTTAGTTACTCTGAAGCACTATGATCTGAATGCAACTGTCAAATATTCTCAAACTAGCACCTAAGCCAAAGAAGAATTTGAATCTAAATTTTAGTTACTCTGGGAAGCACTATGATCTGAATGCTGAACTGTCAAATATTCTCAAACTAGCACCTGAGCCAAAGAGAATTTGAATCTAAATTTTAGTTACTCTGAAGCACTATGATCTGAATGCTGAACTGTCAAATATTCTCAAACTAGCACCTGAGCCAAAGAGGAATTTGAATCTAAATTTAGTTACTCTGAAGACCACTATGATCTGAATGCTGAACTGTCAAATATTCTCAAACTAGCACCTGAGCCAAGAGGAATTTGAACCTAAATTTTAGTTACTGAAGACCACTATGATCTGAACGCTGAACTGTCAAATATTCTCAAACTAGCACCTGAGCCAAAGAGGAATTTGAACCTAAATTTTAGTTACTCTGAAGACCACTATGATCTGAATGCTGAACTGTCAAATATTCTCAAACTAGCACCTGAGCCAAAGAGGAATTTGAACCTAAATTTTAGTTACTCTGAAGACCACTATGATCTGAATGCTGAACTGTCAAATATTCTCAAACTAGCACCTGAGCCAAAGAGGAATTTGAACCTAAATTTTAGTTACCCTGAAGACCACTATGATCTGAACGCTGAACTGTCAAATATCTCAAACTAGCACCTGATCCAAAGAGGAATTTGAATCTAAATTTTAGTTACTCTGAGAAGCACTATGATCTGAATGCTGAACTGTCAAATATTCTCAAACTAGCACCTGAGCCAAAGAAGAATTTGAACCTAAATTTTAGTTACCCTGAAGACCACTATGATCTGAATGCTGAACTGTCAAATATTCTCAAACTAGCACCTGAGCCAAGAGGAATTTGAACCTAAATTTTAGTTACCCTGAAGACCACTATGATCTGAACGCTGAACTGTCAAATATTCTCAAACTAGCACCTGATCCAAAGAGGAATTTGAATCTAAATTTTAGTTACTCTGAGAAGCACTATGATCTGAATGCTGAACTGTCAAATATTCTCAAACTAGCACCTGAGCCAAAGAGAATTTGAATCTAAATTTTAGTTACTCTGGGAAGCACTATGATCTGAATGCTGAACTGTCAAATATTCTCAAACTAGCACCTGAGCCAAAGAGGAATTTGAATCTAAATTTTAGTTACTCTGGGAAGCACTATGATCTGAATGCTGAACTGGCAAATATTCTCAAACTAGCACCTGAGCCAAAGAGGAATTTGAATCTAAATTTTAGTTACTCTGGGAAGCACTATGATCTGAACACTGAACTGTCAAATATTCTCAAACTAGCACCTGAGCCAAAGAGGAATTTGAATCTAAATTTTAGTTACTCTGGGAAGCACTATGATCTGAATGCCGAACTGTCAAATATTCTCAAACTAGCACCTGATCCAAAGAGGAATTTGAATCTAAATTTTAGTTACTCTGAGAAGCACTATGATCTGAATGCTGAACTACTGTCAAATATTCTCAAACTAGCACCTGAGCCAAAGAAGAATTTGAACCTAAATTTTAGTTACCCTGAAGACCACTATGATCTGAACGCTGAACTGTCAAATATTCTCAAACTAGCACCTGAGCCAAAGAGGAATTTGAACCTAAATTTTAGTTACTCTGAAGACCACTATGATCTGAATGCTGAACTGTCAAATATTCTCAAACTAGCACCTGAGCCAAAGAAGAATTTGAACCTAAATTTTAGTTACCCTGAGAAGCACTATGATCTGAATGCTGAACTGTCAAATATTCTCAAACTAGCACCTGAGCCAAAGAAGAATTTGAACCTAAATTTTAGTTACCCTGAAGACCACTATGATCTGAACGCTGAACTGTCAAATATTCTCAAACTAGCACCTGATCCAAAGAGGAATTTGAATCTAAATTTTAGTTACTCTGAGAAGCACTATGATCTGAATGCTGAACTGTCAAATATTCTCAAACTAGCACCTGAGCCAAAGAAGAATTTGAACCTAAATTTTAGTTACCCTGAAGACCACTATGATCTGAACGCTGAACTGTCAAATATTCTCAAACTAGCACCTGAGCCAAAGAGGAATTTGAACCTAAATTTTAGTTACTCTGAAGACCACTATGATCTGAACGCTGAACTGTCAAATATTCTCAAACTAGCACCTGAGCCAAAGAAGAATTTGAACCTAAATTTTAGTTACTCTGGGAAGCACTATGATCTGAATGCTTAACTGTCAAATATTCTCAAACTAGCACCTAAGCCAAAGAAGAATTTGAATCTAAATTTTAGTTACTCTGGGAAGCACTATGATCTGAATGCTGAACTGTCAAATATTCTCAAACTAGCACCTGAGCCAAAGAGGAATTTGAATCTAAATTTTATTTACTCTGAGAAGTACTATGATCTGAATGCTGAACTGTCAAATATTCTCAAACTAGCACCTGAGCCAAAGAGGAATTTGAATCTAAATTTTAGTTACTCTGAAGACCACTATGATCTGAATGCTGAACTGTCAAATATTCTCAAACTAGCACCTGAGCCAAAGAGGAATTTGAACCTAAATTTTAGTTACCCTGAAGACCACTATGATCTGAACGCTGAACTGTCAAATATTCTCAAACTAGCACCTGAGCCAAAGAGGAATTTGAACCTAAATTTTAGTTACTCTGAAGACCACTATGATCTGAATGCTGAACTGTCAAATATTCTCAAACTAGCACCTGAGCCAAAGAGGAATTTGAACCTAAATTTTAGTTACCCTGAAGACCACTATGATCTGAACGCTGAACTGTCAAATATTCTCAAACTAGCACCTGATCCAAAGAGGAATTTGAATCTAAATTTTAGTTACTCTGAGAAGCACTATGATCTGAATGCTGAACTGTCAAATATTCTCAAACTAGCACCTGAGCCAAAGAAGAATTTGAACCTAAATTTTAGTTACCCTGAAGACCACTATGATCTGAATGCTGAACTGTCAAATATTCTCAAACTAGCACCTGAGCCAAAGAGGAATTTGAACCTAAATTTTAGTTACCCTGAAGACCACTATGATCTGAACGCTGAACTGTCAAATATTCTCAAACTAGCACCTGATCCAAAGAGGAATTTGAATCTAAATTTTAGTTACTCTGAGAAGCACTATGATCTGAATGCTGAACTGTCAAATATTCTCAAACTAGCACCTGAGCCAAAGAAGAATTTGAACCTAAATTTTAGTTACCCTGAAGACCACTATGATCTGAACGCTGAACTGTCAAATATTCTCAAACTAGCACCTGAGCCAAAGAGGAATTTGAACCTAAATTTTAGTTACTCTGAAGACCACTATGATCTGAACGCTGAACTGTCAAATATTCTCAAACTAGCACCTGAGCCAAAGAGGAATTTGAACCTAAATTTTAGTTACTCTGGGAAGCACTATGATCTGAATGCTTAACTGTCAAATATTCTCAAACTAGCACCTAAGCCAAAGAAGAATTTGAATCTAAATTTTAGTTACTCTGGGAAGCACTATGATCTGAATGCTGAACTGTCAAATATTCTCAAACTAGCACCTGAGCCAAAGAAGAATTTGAATCTAAATTTTAGTTACTCTGGGAAGCACTATGATCTGAATGCTGAACTGTCAAATATTCTCAAACTAGCACCTGAGCCAAAGAGGAATTTGAATCTAAATTTTATTTACTCTGGGAAGCACTATGATCTGAATGCTGAACTGTCAAATATTCTCAAACTAGCACCTGAGCCAAAGAGGAATTTGAATCTAAATTTTAGTTACTCTGGGAAGCACTATGATCTGAATGCTGAACTGTCAAATATTCTCAAACTAGCACCTGAGCCAAAGAGGAATTTGAATCTAAATTTTAGTTACTCTGGGAAGCACTATGATCTGAATGCTGAACTGGCAAATATTCTCAAACTAGCACCTGAGCCAAAGAGGAATTTGAATCTAAATTTTAGTTACTCTGGGAAGCACTATGATCTGAACACTGAACTGTCAAATATTCTCAAACTAGCACCTGAGCCAAAGAGGAATTTGAATCTAAATTTTAGTTACTCTGGGAAGCACTATGATCTGAATGCTGAACTGGCAAATATTCTCAAACTAGCACCTGAGCCACAGAGGAATTTGAACCTTAACTTTTAGTTACTCTGAGAAGCACTATGATCTGAACGCTGACAATTTAGACCCACTTAGATCCAAGTCTTTAATTGAAACAGCGGAGAGTGTAGCTGGCATCATGACTGACTGTTAATAACTTGAACATAAAAACTTTTAATTGACTATAGTTTTTCAGAAAAATTCAGAATTGCTGTTATTTAATATAAAACATGCAATTATAGAGATAAAATAGATAACTCTATGTCAATTAATCCAATAAATGAAATTTCCATGAATTAAAAAATGACACATGGTATAGACTGCCATTAAATAATGTCTAAATGGAGACTTTTTGTTGCTGAATGATATGAGCTTTCAATTACATAATGGATATTGAAGGTTTGATTACAAAGTCGATATAGGTTTATATACATTTGTATCCATGAACGTTGATCCTGCTGCTATTAATTAACGTTGGAATGTGTCAATAGAAACTCCATTATCAAATCTTATTCAATCTAATAACTCAT
The DNA here is from genome assembly GCA_021292105.1 of Anadara kagoshimensis. Taxonomy (NCBI): domain Eukaryota; kingdom Metazoa; phylum Mollusca; class Bivalvia; order Arcoida; family Arcidae; genus Anadara; species Anadara kagoshimensis. Next base: position 28,800,316 of record CM037860.1, read on the forward strand.
ATTTTGTGCACTTAAGAGCCTAGGTCAAAATTAACAAAATTGTACATGGTGGTGATTTTTAGAAATCACAAAGGTTTTTTTAAGTGTTTGGCTATAAAGAATCAAATACTTGTGTCAAATTGATATTATACAATTATAGCATTTCAGTGAGTGCGATATGATGTTTTATCGGCAAAGAAAAACAATATTGGCCGAGGCCGTAGGCCGAGGTCAATATTGCTTTTCTTTGCCGATAAAACATCATATCGCACTCACTGAAATGCTATAATTGTTTTATTACATGTAAATTAGTTTGAAATGAGAAGACAAGTGTTATGTTTTACCTTTGTAATTAACGTCAATAAAATGATTAACAGCAAAATATCAAATTGTAATAAATTTGTAAGACAATAAAGTTTAAATTCTTACAATTAACAAAATATTTGAAATTTTGTTTTCTTTTCTCAGTATCACAGTACAAATCAGTATCACTGACAGTTCAAAGTGTCACTTAGGATAGGAATAATTTATCGTTATGTTTCCATAATTGTAAATAACTGGAAATGAAGGAATACTACCAGTGGAATTATGAGTATAGTTAACAGTGTTAGCCTGTGTTGGATTTTTGTTCTCAACTGAAGCTGAAGACTGTACAGTGAAAGGCACATCTACTGTACGCAAAACATTATCAAATTCAGTGTCATTGTCCATTTCGTTTACAATTTGATCAAGATACTCAGTCTGACTATTTGTTAATGGAACAATCTCGTTTTCATTTACACTTAAAACAGAATCCATTGTATTTTCATTGTTATTGGTAAAAACAACAGTGTTTTCAATAGAACTGAGCACACTTGTTTCATTTCCACAGTAATTTGGTACTAAACTTTCTGTAACTACAGATGACATTTTTTTCTTGGTTTTTGTACTAGTATACCCTGTGTAGCTTTTCAAACTAGTTTCGCTTTTGTGTCCTGTCACACTCATAATATGTCTACCAGGGATGTTGGCCTCATCTAGTAAATGGACAGTTGTGGCTCGCAAACTGTGATTAGTGTAAATTTGTGATAAATTAAAGGCTTTACTTATTCCTGACATCATTATGACTGCCCAACTGATTGGGTCCAACAGGTGAAGAATCATACCAAATATCTGTTTTTGGATGAACTGAGGGCCGTTGAAATAAAAACACACACTTAGGATTCAACTTCCTTTTATAACGTACAAACGTTTTTACTGGACACAGCTCATCTTTATCTAAAATAAATAAATAAATAAAAATTCAGTAGTTCGAGTAGATCTACAAGATTTATATATTTGTTTCAATTTATGAGTTATTTGTGTGTAAAATTAATTTATACTCTCACTTAACTTTAAGTTTTAAATCAAGTTCAATACTTTACAATATGTTTATATTCACAGCAAAAGTAGCTAGGATGTTACTTTCAATGTTATGATAATTTTGGCCCATATCAATTTTGAGTGAATTGTCAAATGAACAAACAATAACCATGCAATTAATGGAATGGTTAGCAAATCAATGAGTGAATGCAATTAAGTAGGGAGTTTGCAGCTGAAAACTATGTACATGTACTTGGCTATTTATCAATATTACATGAGCCATAAATGACAAGTCTAGATAAAACTACAAAAACATAGAAAGGGCAAAACAAAAACAGATGAGAAAATGGATAAAAATCACTATAATGAATAAATTTGTCCATACCCCTAACTTCATACATTCTGCCAGATGCTGAATTTGTATCATCCTGATGGTTCTTGGTAAGTTCGTCACGTGACATGAACACATACTTGAATCCCTCACCATCAGTAGTGCAACCAAAATCTTGGATTTTCAAGTCTCTTAGATTTTCTCGGCCTCTGCGTCCAAAATACAACATCACATCACAAAAAATTCGCCACTGTAATGACTTTGGATCATTCAAATCAAACATTGAGTACATTTTACACAAGTCGGCTTTATCTATCGGGGGATGGTGCACCACACCACCATATCCTTGCCGTTTTAAATCTTTACAAACAGCCAAAAATATTTTCTTCGATTCTTTAAAAGAACTGTCATTAATGATGTCAAGATCTCTTTCATTTGCTAAATGTCTATTTATGCCGTGACGTATAGTTTGTAATGAAGATTTTTTGTACAATGAACCTTCTTCTGTCCTGGCTTCAGTATAGAATTTCCCGAGGACATTGTCCAAAGTTTTTACGTCGTATGATTCAAATTCAATTTGAAGACCTTTTTCTGAGAGATACTTTCTGAACAGTTTCACTGCCGAGTCCATGGATCTTTTAGTATTTTTTGCATCCTTATTAATAATTATTTTCTTCAACTGATCGTCATCAACAGCTGCAAATCTGTTTTTAGTACGATCGTCTGCCGGAGGCGCCGACATCTTGCTTACTTGTTCTGTTTGTAGTTTCTTCAGCTGACTTGTGTCGTTTGTAGTTTCCAACGATGGATTTGATTGGTTTAGTGCAATATGGTGTTTTATCATGTTCCAGAGTGCAATATGATGAAAAACGGCGTTGCGCGTGCAAGTAGTTTAACCAATGAAAACAAAGGTCTCGGAGTAAAATCATATCATAATGTAATAAACTGGCATACAGCATTTTAATTATTACTTTAACTTAGTTTGATTTATGTATTGACTATACCAGCCAGGATTCAAACCTAGAACTTTTTTATACAAATGTATGTACATGTTATTTGTTTATACTGGTAGTCCAAGGCAGCTTCATTGTTGAATTATCCTCTCTCATACTCTCCGTGAACCAATTCTTCCTTTTGCGCTCAACTGAGACCAATATGACAAACCATGTGTTTCCAGATTGACCTCTTTAGGCAACTTATTCCAATACTTCCCTGATTTAAAACAAAACATCTTAATGACTGAGGTAGGATAGATTACAAATGTTTTGAACGAGGCACATTATGTGACATTTAACTCATTCATGGTATTTCAGTATTTTCTGGGATATATTCATCTAAAACCTCCTTTTTCTACCTAGCATTTATTGTAATTATATTGTCAGAAATCCAAGTTAGACAATTCATATTGATTAGTGATTTATTTTATCTCGTGCAGTGCCAGGCAGTCCGCAGGATTCACACCCTGAATTGCCATGATCATTTATTAAATGTGATTAATTTTGACTTGTCAAAGTTTTATTTATTTATTTATTTATTTATTTATTTATTTATTTGTTTATTTATATTTATTTATTTATTTATTAATTCTGCTCAGATAAAATTATTTCAGTGAACAGAATAATAAAAAATGTTTATAGCAAAAAGTAATGATTATAAATGAAAGTTGCTGAAGTGTTGCCACTTAATGTTGATGCAAAATTACTGGGTATTATTACCATTGGGTACTGGAATGGATAAGGCCTAAAATGATTGTGTGTTTCCACTAACCTAACCGACCCTAATTTTTTTTTTTTACCCAAGTTTAAGTTTTTATGACAATATTTTGACAAGCACTGTTAAAGTTGACATCCTTGCCTAATTTGGTCATTGTTAAAAATGCCTATCAGCTGACTCTAATTTTTCTAAGAGTGTTGAAAGAAACACAAAATTTTGGCCAAATATTTTAGAAACAATGTTATTCTTTGAAAATGTAATAGGGCAAACATTCCACTAGTATATAAATTATATATATATAAGAGGTATCATGGTATACAGATATGAGCTCCTTTTACAAAATACATGTAATCAAAAGAAATAGGATAAACAAAATAAGCAATATTAATATAAAATGTACTAAAAAGCAGTAAAAGTACACTTGTATGTTTTCAGATTTTCAGAGCTGATGTATTTTTCATGTTCAATTAACTTGAATCAATATTATATCTATAAATACCCCTAGTACATTTATACAATGTATACTTAATTAATATCAAATTACAAATTTTAACTACAAAATATAGACTATAACCAAGACAACCAACATCTAGAAAATGTTCACATAAGGTTTAACTTCTTGTGGTGTTAAATAGAGAAATCTTAACCATTGTTCCAATATATTTGATCCAGAATGAGACTTACCAAGTTCTAGACAAAATATATTAAAACTACAGTTGAAATATCCCTATCTAACAGCAGAAATAAAGATTAATTCTATTTCTTGCACCACAAAATACATATACTCAATTAAAAATCCATTTCATCTTGTTTTTAACCATCAATACACTTCTGACTTTTTTTTATCAATCTTGTCAGGAAAAAGATTTTGTAGGCTTTCTTGCACTGGGGTTGCAAGATTGGCATATCTTTATCCATGTATATCTCGATCAAAAACAAAAATACTAACCCATGTCCAAATCACAATCCAGAAGCAAAGTAAAAACTTTGGAACTGTCAAGTTTGGTTTGACACGTGAACTTCCACCAGGGAAGTGGAGCTGGGTGCTCCAGAATGGTAAGCAGTGTAAAATCACTATACGTGTATCTCAATCCACGATGTCACTGTTTGTGTATCTTAATCCATGAAGTAATCACAAGCCATTTACCATTTTGTAAAGTTTCATTTTTGCACACTTTATTTCTTTGTTCACTTTGTAATTTGTAATGAAACAATACTTTTGTGCATAATGTGGACATAGTGCCCTTGTGAATGAACAAAAAAATGTCCTGTACATAAATTGTTTGCACTACATGTGTATGAATAGGAAGTAGAATTACTAAGTTGTAACATACCGGTAATATAAATACACCTTTTAATGTTAAATGTTTTGTATGTATTTTCAGTGATGCGGCTGACAAAGCCAGCTTTGATGGCCTATCATCCTCTGATCAGTGATAGTCATGATTTACCTGGTGATATTCTGGATAAAATTGGCAAAACAGATATAGCAAGACCACAAGGCATACAGTTCTTTGGACTTGGTGACTTACTAACACTTCCACAAAACTTTGGGTAAGCATTGATTTATTGATGATTGGGATTGTGTTTTACATTCAAGTAAGAATTATTCCAGAGCATCTAGCCTCACTTCCCTTGATTAACCTAATTTGCCAGCTTCATGGTTTTTACTTTGCTTTGGGGTTTTGGTTTAGGACATGGATTGGTATGTTTGTTTTTTTATTAACACTTATTGATGCAGCCAGTTCTGGATGGTTGATGAAATTATAGTTTGTGAATAAGACCATAGTTTCACTCAAGTGAAAAACTACCTAGGTTGGTATCCAATTGACATTTGGTTGCTGGGTGAAATTATCTGAAGAAGAAGTTGTACGAATTTGATGACCATTACATTTAGAGAAGTAAAAATTGCTTAATACCAGTGAAATTAACTCAACAGATTGGTGCATCTTTTTATTCTTAAAATAAAAGAGTTATATTAGTGTTCTTATTTTGAGAATCAAGTGGCCAAAAGTTAGCTTGAGCTTTTAAATGGTGATTTGAAAGGCACACATGTGTATATCACTTAATATTTACATTTATTTAACCATTGAACTGTCTAGAAATGGCGTTTATAGTGCTATAACTGCCATTGCCGTGCAAAGCAAATTGAATAATGCACACTAGCACATTATGATTAGTTTGCTTTGCACAGCAGTGGCAGTTATAGCACTATAAACGCCATTTCTAGACAGTTCAATGGTTATATTTACATTTCCCATTTTTTGAAAATCTTATTTTGGTATTTTAATTCTAAAAAAACTTTAAAACACTGTCGTGTACAACATGTATTTCCAATAGCTGGAACAGCCAAATAATGACATCACGCATATAGCCGCAAGAAAGAGATGAGTGACGTCACATTAGCAATGGCATTTATACTCCTATAACTGCCATCTGGTCTTAAACAAAGCTTAATACATTAAAACATCACAAATGTAAATATTTTAATGTATTAAACTTTGTTTGAGACCAAATGTAACTATAGCAGTATAACTACAGTTGCTAATGTGACGTCACTCATGTCTTGCTTATATTAGCCTCTAAACTTTTCATCATTGATTGACTGTTCCAGCAATTGGAAATGCATTTCACATACAATAGTGTTTTAAACTCATTTCAGCATTAAAGAAAACAAAATATGATTTTCAAAAAATTTGAAATATAATTATAACAATTAAAACTGTCTAGAAATGGTGTTAAAAGTTCTACTGCCATGAACACGTGAAACATGAAACTAATCATAACACGTTAACACGGGCAGTACAGTATGCTTTGCATGGCAATGGAAGTCATAGCACTGTAAACACAATTTCTAGACAGTTCAGTGGTTAAATTTTCTCACGTTATCTTTCAGACAAAAGATGAATAGAAAAGACATACATATTCATATTCACTTCATGTTCTCATGTTTATCCTGAACTTCTTGAATGATGATGTGAATGGCACTTGTATATAGGGCTGTGACGAGTACCCGGGTACCCGTTCACGGTTAGGGTAATGACTGTACCCGGGTAACAAATTGTTTACCCGTTACCCGTTTAAACATGTATCATTGTTATAGACCTAAAATAAAATGTATATAAGTTCAATTAAACTCCTGACTTTCATTCAAAATGACACGACATGTCAGTAACCGTGAACATTGTTTATACTTCTGTCAGTTTGTGACACACGAGGTAAGTATCGGAACACCTTGAGGAACTACATTCAACTCAATAATACGATATATGGTTCCGAATGGTGATATTGGTTATCGGGGAACCACTCTAAGCAACTTTAAACCTGACCGAAAGAAAATCGGAAATTTGGAAATTACTTTATTTAATAACATTAACAAAACAATGACAGTTATTGATTCTATTTAACCTAGCTTGCAAGACAAAACCTTTGAAGTGTAACTCGTATAAGCATTGCGCATGCGTAGTTAAGGTTTCATCATGGAGAGCCGGGATTCACGATAGGTTACTATATTAGTCTATAATTCTATAATAAAAAATACAAGATGCCGATTTATCTGCAATTTACTGCATTTGTTTACGGGAAAATTGTCTATATAGATTAATAATCATTTATTTAATAATATTTGTTTATTCTGGTTACTTATTCACGGTTTGTGAAATAGATTCTTAATTGAAATTTGTGGAAGTTGAAAAGCATCGGGTACTCGGTACCGGGTCGGGTATAAGAGTTCGGGTACCCGGGTACAGAATTCTCTACCCGTCACAGCCCTACTTGTATATATATTACTTCATGTTCTCACATTTATTCAGAACTTTTTAAAAAATGATGTGAATGGCACTTCATATGTAACACTTCATATTCTGACACTCACAATTTTTTATTGACTGAAATTTTTACCTTGTTGGACGTTTTATTGTTTTTCAACACTGAATACAGTTCCTCTATATGCACTAATATAAAATATTTGGTAACCATTTGTTTTTTCTCACTATTGTTACAATAAAAGCATTCCGTGTAACATAAATGTATCTCTATTCTTGTCTTTTATTGTCTGTCATGTCAATTGAGGAGCTTAATTAAGAACACGTTTTGGAAATTTTGGCAGATTCTCAATATCATTGTGGCCATGTAGACTTGTCTTCTACATATGAATCTAATTAGGTAAAGTTAATATCTTTTTTACATGATATACCACTGAAAATAATGTGTGTTATTATTACTAGCTTTTTCTTCTTGTTTTTAATCAAAGACATCTTTCAGTGATCCGAGAATTGTTACAATTTTCACAGTTATCTCCCTTTATTGTTGAATGATTTAGCTCAGTCCCTTGGCAATATACCTACAGTGTTTGACCTCTCATATGGTCTGAAAGTCTCATTTGCATTCTTGTTCCCAGATATGAAAGTGTTATCTAAGACCTCAGAGAATTGACATTAATGTTGGTTTACATCAAATGATCATGTGTTTGGTGATGTAATTTTGACACAATTCCAAATCACTCCTATACTTTTTTGTAAACTAGAAATCCCAATTTTATGTCAATCACATGTACCATGCATCCACAATGCACTTTGCATGACATTGAAGCACAAGCAGTCACTAAACAATGGGAATTAACAGACATAATTTAGTTTACTCTGACAGTATTCTTTTTCCCCATAAGCTTTGGCTCAACCTTAACAAAAACATTGGTACAGAAGGCTCTACTCCTCATATGAACTCCCTGGAAACAGTTCCTAACACTTTAACTGGTGCAGAAAATATGATTGATTGGTTGCTCAATTGATTGACTGAATCAGGTCTTACATCCATTGAAGTCAAAAATAATTCATTTATATCGAAACGTCACAAGCTATAGGTGAAGTGACAGAAATTTTTTATCTTTTGGGTGCACTCAGAGCAATGTGCAGGAGGGATTCTTTTATGTGTCACGCCTGCTGTGACACGGAGCATCAGTTTAACGAAGGACCAAGAAAAAATATGAGTATATATAAGTTATCTGATGCATTACCATGGTTTTTTTCAAAAAAATTATTTTTGGTTGAGACATTTCCTATTTATATAGAACTATATGATGCATTATCGGTAGCATATTTTTTTCAGGAATATATTTTTAGTTGAGACATTTTCTAACTACTTGTATATATATAATTAAATGATGCATTACGTTCCATTTTTTTCAGGAATATATTTTTGGGTGAGACATTTTCCAGCTATATCAGTGTACATAATGACAGTACAGTAACTTGTAAGGATATTATGTTAAAGGTATGTAGGACATAATGAGATCCACATGGCTATTTACATACACATGCAACAATTGTCTGTTGTCATATTTCACAAGTATAGGCAAACAACATTGACCTGTCTTCCTGACATTTCATTAGGAATATTTATATATATATATATTTATCCATCTAATACATAGGTAGTGTTAGGATTTGCAGTTAATAGACAACAAGGGACATTCCTCACGATATAGACAAAACAGACACCTGTCTTCTTTATACATAAATGTACTGGTCCATAATAACTGTTTAAATTAAAGGTCAAGTGGACATGTCTATCTGTTGTGTAACAATGCATAACAGTGTTTTTCCCCACCTAGGTCTGAAATTTGGTAGAGCTTAGTGTGATAAAAAACAAACATACTAATCCATGTCCAAATCACAATTCCAAAGCAAATTTCCTGAATTTTGGGAGAGCCTAGTGTGGGAAATTTCCTTAGTTGACTTGGATAAGTTTTCTAGATGTCTTTTGGTTACTCAAGTTTCCACCACTATTCCAGAACTGCCCACTTTTATATAAGAGAAAGAAATGTTTGACTGTGGTGTAAAACATAATTATTCCTCTCCATACTATCTTACATTGAGTTTATTTAATGGAAACCATCAGGGCAGTTAAAAGCAAAAATGGTATAATATCTTCCTGGTTGATATGATATACCACTGCGGTAGCTCAGTTGGTAGAGTGCTTTCTCCATAAATGGGAGGTCATGGGTTTGATCCCTGGCCGGGTCTGACCCAAGACTTGAAGTGGGTAGTGACTGTTCTTTTGCCAAGCACTCCGCATTAGGAAATGAAAGTCACTGTTCATTCGGATGTGAACTTAAAATAAATGAGGTCCCATGTCATGGTGGGCTTGGCACGTTAAAGAACCCTGATGTATAATGCCATCAGTGCAACGCACAGGCAAAATTTCTGCACCTTCACCTATATAGCTAGTGATGTCTCGATATAACTTTCTTGACTGGGACGTTAAACACCATTACTCAACTCAACTCTTAGTTGATATGAATTAGAAATTGTATTGTACTTTCTTTTCTGTCGATATATTAGACCTTAGGAGATTTGATGGTACTACAAATAAAATGTTTCAATAAAATTCAAATAAAGATGTTATAAGCTTAAGAGTGATCTTTAATATAACACCTTACGAAAACTATCAAAATTATTCTCATTTCAAATTTGCCAGGTTTAAGTTTAGGAAAATCTTAATAGTTAAGACATGATTATGAAACTGATGCCTGTAAACTAAATATGAGTGTTTGATTGTTGTGTGTTGTTTTGTGTAACGACTTGTTAGATGTAAGTACATGTAGTGTTAAACAATGATAAGTTGATATTTTAGCATATTATTCTTCAGTCATAAAGTGTACTTACATTACATAGCTTTATGTATATATGTCTGATAACATCAGTTATATTAATGTTTTTAAGTTGTTGGCAGTACTTGGTGGTTGGATACCCATTTTATAAAATTTCTTTCAGTAGTTTCTTAGTCTTGATTTGTATTTCCTTCTACAATCAGAGCACCTTTTTTGGCAGCACACACTCTCGGATAATGGAATTGGCAAACTTAGAATCTATGATCAAAATTGTTATGCTTTTAATGACAATTTTTTTTATTATCGCCGGTAATCATTTCATCACTAGATGTAAGCACTATCTACTTACTCAAATATGGAACGTGATATGTTTGTACTTATCAACATTTACCACTGCAGTAGCTCAGTTGGTAGAGTGCTTGCTCCGTAAGTGGGAGGTCTTGGGTTCGAACCCCAACTGGGTCTGACCCAAGACTTGAAAGTGGGTAGTGACTGTTCTTTTGCCAAGCACTTGGCATTACTAAATGAAAGTCACAGTTCTTTTGGATGGGAACTTAAAATAAACGAGGTCCCATGTCACAGTGGGCTTTGGGCGATAAAGAACCCTGTTGTATATTGTCATCAGTGCAATGCACAGGCAAAGTTTTTGCACCTTCGCCTATAGCTGGCAACGTCTCGATATAATTGAAATATTCTTGACTGGGACGCTAAACACCATTACTCAGTCACTCACTTTCAACAACATTAAATACATGTAACAGATTACAGAGATAACTTTTAATGATGGAAAAATATGTTTTTGGGGGGCTTAATTCTAAGTATATCTCTGGCTTTATTTTGTTTTCTGAGAATGTTAACTTGCACGTAACCATCCTCAGCCCTTTTAACAGAGTTTAAAGTAGCCGACAAGTTTTCTGGAGTAGACAGCAAATTCAGTTGTAACTCTATATAAATGTAATACTGATGAATGAAAGTAGGCACCAGACAAAGTGTAGAAATACTAAAGTAGTCAACAGGTTTTGCTGGTTGCTGGCTTCTATTGAAACCACTGCATCCTACATAGTTTATATAGGTATTTGCAGCAATATTGTACTACATAGATTCCTATAGTACCGGTATCTGGTCAGAAGCTTACACATCTTCAAAATGACAAAAATTTGATAAAGAGTCATCAACATGGATTAGGTTTGATAGCTGTGTACATTTATATATTCCAGATGTAATATATACCATAGATCCCAGTTCTTATTGATCCTGGATTCTTTCTAGGACAAAGTTTTTTTTTTATTTTTGACAATATTACATTTAGAGACTTACAGAGATTTATCAACTCATGACCAAGCATGAATCATGTCTTTAAGTTTTAGATAACAAATCCCCGATGTAATATTTGGATCTCATTTTTCTATTGATTGGACACATTGATGTTATCTGTAAAGAATGGCTTGCTTGTTTATATTTTGACAGTGCACTGCCATCCATAAATAACTATATATGTAAACAACTTTGACCTGTCCGCTTGACCTTTAATTTGAATATTTATTGTGGTCAAGTGCATGTATGTTTAGGAGTCACATGGATTTATTTTGTCTACATAATGTGAACACTAATCATGTACCTTGAGTACATACTATTAACAATGAATCCTACTACTACCCATTTATTGGATGGATCTCCCTAATGATAGGTGAAATAGACAGGTTAATGTTGTTTGACTATACAAATCTATATTAGCCAAATGTTTAGCCTCTTTCAGAGACAGTTTTAGTTTCATTACTAGTCAAGATATTCACAAATTTAAGGTGTCATTTTGAAGATTACTCGAAGCTTATTACATCTTTATTCTAATTTTCTTAAATATTTTTATTTATAGTACCATAAAATATTGTCAAAACTAACAGGATTTAGGATAAAGAAAATTGTGAGACTAGGGTCAGGTAATCATAATTGGCTCTTATAAATGTAACTATTCTTGTTAATATGTTAATAAACATATATTTTTATCCTTATAACAGGTAGATCTACAGACAAGCTCACAAAGACTAATGCTTTCTGGAGCTAACAATCAGCCAGTGACAGAACTGTTCCCAGAACAGAGTATTGATGATGTCATACACCATGAAGTCAAGGAACTCGGAACTCACATGTAAATTATATTCTATTTATAACAAAAATACTACATTACACCTATAAATCTTTTTGCAGATTGGTTCTGACATGAAATTTTCAGTGATATCTGTGATAATTGTTGGAGTGTAATGTTTAATTGTGGCCTGTTGGCCAATATCAAGGTTCTCACACATCAGGGGAAAGTTAGGGAACTTTTATTTTTTCATGGGCAAGGATTTGTCAGTAAATTATATAAAATGTCAGGGAATTTGAAAAATTAAGTAAATGTCAGGGGATTATCACAGAATTTTATATTTCTATCTCAACAGATGTACCCCTTTGAAATTTTAATCATGTTTTCTTCATATCCAGTCTACTTTTCCCACACTAAGGAACAGACCAGGCCCCAGTTTCACAATAATTTCTTAACTAAGATTTTCCTTAACTTAAGTTTAGAAAATTTTGGAAATCTTTTTTGAAACTACTTTTTATGGAAATATTTTTGATAAATATAAATAAAAATCTTTAAAGAAATTTTAAATGAGACCTTCGGTGCCTGAATATTGTAAAAAATATCAAAATTATTAACATTTAAAATTTTGCCAGATTTAAGTTAAGGAAAATCTTAGTTAAGGAATGATTGTGAAACTGGAGAAGGACATGTTATGGACTCTGGTCTAAGTTGTTTCCCTTTTACATGATGATATGTCCCTTTGTACTTTGCCATCATTGCCATCTTTACTTACAGCTGAATGGTAAAAAAAATGTTGCTATGCCTAGCAGCACTTTATAAACTTTTAGTATGGCATATAAGAAGAATATTGTAGGTTTTAATACAATAATCATTTTTATGCAGAGATGAAGGTCATCGGTTCAAAGTTTAATGTCACAGATACCAAAGAATAGTGAAATAGTTAAATATCTGGAAAACTATAAACTTTGAATTAGTTTTCTGTATATTGTATAAAGATGAAAAATTTTCAAATGTTAAAGTTTGTTCAATCACTGTAATTCTATTCTTCAATGAGAAGCAATGCATTTACCATTACTGCTTTCTGGCAGCAGATATCTTCTGCTAAATTTATCCCCATTGAGTATTGAATAAAATCATAGTACATCAATAGAAAAACTTTTCAAGAATTTACAAAAAAAAGGTGGAAAACTCACCACACTAACCAATTTCAAAAATTCACCACACTAACCAATTCAAAAAATCACCAAAGTTACCTTTTTCTTCAGAGATACTGACCACCATTTTCCATTTCACCTGTGTGACATGTGCCACTCCTTCAAATATACAGTGAGAACCCCAAAGGAGGAGATTGATGGGGGGGGGGGGGGGAATTAGTTGTATTTAAAAAAAAAAAAAAGAACATTCTTGAAATTGATTACAGATGCAAATATTACATTAATGGATGTTAAATTTTGTTAAAATTTCACATTTTCAGAATTTTAGAAACTATAAAATGTAGCTCCCATAGGAGCCCCTTTAAAATTTTGAGTGTGAAAATGTGACAAGCAAAGCTTTGAAACTTTTGGATTTGAACACCTGCACATGTTGAACATCTGACACACAGCTGTGTCAGTTTCCTGACATGATTGACAGATCAATAGAAATGTCAATTTCTCCATCTCAGCATCTTCTTTATAGTAACCTAGTTATCAGTTTCTATGTCCATTTCACAGTGAATACTTTTGAATAATTTTTCTGATATTTTGAACATGATCTGAAATTGCTATTTTTCTTTCAAATACATGTATTTCAAAATGTAAGGTGTTTTTATTAATATAGTAAATTTTAAGTTAGCAGTTGATCATCAACCGTGTGGTTTTCTCTAGATATTTACTCAATTGGCATATCTTGACTTACTTGACTTATTCCTCTTGATTCCCTGGGGAACAAAGGGCTGCAACAACACCTCTCTATCTGACATGGCTTTGGGCTATCTTCTTCAGTTCGGCCCAGGTCTTTCCAGTGCTTCTGTGTCAATACTCCTACGCCAGGTCTGTTTAGGCCGGCCTCTCTTCCTCTTCCTTTGTGGGTTCCAGTCAAGAGCCTGCCTGGTGACATTTGACACAGGCTTGCGTAGTGTTTGGCCAATCCATCCCCATTTTCGTTTCCTTATCTCAGACTCGATTGGAACTTGTCTGGTCTGTCCCATAGTTGTTTGTTTGAGACAACTTCAGGCCATCTGATGTTAAGGATGTTCCTGAGGCATCTGTTGATAAATGTCTGGAGTTTGTGGCAAAATAACAATGAATATTAGTCCCATGATCTTAGGTCAGACTAAACTGAGATTAAAGCCACAAACTTCCACTGAAGAGAAAGACACTCTGTCAACTTTCCTTTAATAGTGTAAAACAGCAAACAAAATTAGAATTACATCATGTATAATGTAAATTATCCATATAAGTAGTTTTAAGTATTACAAATAAATTTATTTTTGAAGTCCGAATAAACCTTTTCTCTATATTGTTATTTTGCATGGTTTACTTAACTCTTTACATTGTTAATTTTCTGTGTTTCAGATTGGTTTGTGCTGTAAGTTACACCACCAATCTGGGAGAAAAACTGGCTTTTAGGAAATTCTTCAAATTTCAGGTATTTAAAATAGTGTATAAACATTGATAGTAATAACCAAAGTAACACAAAAAAATTGCAAATAAACAAATGAATGACATATAGGCACTGGATATTGTGACAAAATGGTTTTAAGCTACAGCATTGTTCAAATAGTAATGTAAGGCCCAAACCATCACATTTGTTTTATGACCGGTGATTCATCTATCAATGGGGTGCACCGCTGTACCACGTGGTCAATACCTCTTAACGTTTGTGTGGAACATTTTGGAAAACGTCAACGTCACAAATTCCAGGAATAACGTTGTTTTTATGGGAAAACGTCATATTGTGCGATTCCATGTCCATTGGAAACAAGCATATCGCAGACACGTTAGA
Source organism: Anadara kagoshimensis (assembly GCA_021292105.1). Lineage (NCBI taxonomy): Eukaryota > Metazoa > Mollusca > Bivalvia > Arcoida > Arcidae > Anadara > Anadara kagoshimensis. The sequence goes on from CM037860.1 coordinate 28,815,358, forward strand.
AGGTATCACATGGTACAGCAGCAAACCCCATTATACAAGAAGTTATACTCCATTTTACATTATTTTACATTGTTGCTATAGTTAACTATATTTGATCTTCATCAAAGAGGTTTCCTATGACCACAAATCCTTAGGGAACAGATCCTAGTGTGAGGAATTTTGTCAATTGGCTTGCCATAGGTCAGTGGTTTTCTCCAGGTACTTTAGTTTTCTCCGCCATCCTTGATATACGTGAAAGAGTGCATGATTTATATTTTTTGTGTCTCAATCATTAAGTGGCTATACCATATATGCAGTTAGCACATGTATCACTTCTAATCACTTTTTAATGACTAATGTTTGTGCAGAACTAACATTGGTTCTTAAGGTTTTGAAGAATTCAATGCCATCATATTTCTATATTCCTAGTGTAAAGTCATTTTATGGGTTGCTATCAAATTTTGTACCAGGTAATTTTGCTTCAAAAGTGAAAGAACCGATTGCACCTTAAAGGTAGTTTGTGATACATAAGTGAAGTCCACTGCTATCGATATCATTTTCTATTTCTAAACAACAAGACAATTTGAAAACTGAATACTGTATAGCTATTTTTCAAACAGCAAGAGTATTTAAGAACTGAAGGTTTCTTCTCACAAAATGAATCCATTGATTGAAAAAAATACAGAAGCAAAAACTGGACAAAACTGAAAAAATAGTTTATATGTTGAATTTTCTCAACAGGTACTTAAGCCATTAGATGTGAAAACAAAGTTTTATAATGCTGAGGTGAGTTGTCTTTTCCTCGTTCATAAAATACTATACAATAATAGTAATTTTTAGACATCACTGTTTTATTTCAGAAATAAAAGGTCAAAAGGATAAAAATGACAATTTAGTTGTTTTTAGCTCACCTGAGCTGAAAGTTTAGATGAGCTTTTGCAATGGTTGACTGTCTCGTCTGTCGTGCACCCTTCGCCGTGCGTCGTCCATTGTTCATTAATATTTAATATTTCAATTACCTCTTCAAAAAACTACTGAGCCAAGTTTGATGAAACTTACTGACTATCATGCCTTGGTAAAGTGCTTTCATGTTTGCACAAATGAAGGAGTTATTTCCTCTTGTAGCCCCATACAAAGGGAGGGAGGGAAGTGAAAATGTGGCTAAGTAACCATAGTTACCCAGCAAGAATTGGTTCAGATCTAGTATCTTTACAATATTGTTCAGCTGTGTTTAATTAACTATAGGTATCCAGCAAGAATTTGTTCATACCAAGTATCTTAATGACATTGTCCAGGTAACCTTAGGTACCCAGTAAGAATTTGTTCAGATCTAGTATCTTTACAACTAAGTTTAAGTGTGTCCAGGTAACCTTAGGTATCCAGCAAGAATTGGTTCAGAATGTGTCCACATCATCATAGTTACCCAAGGAGAATCAATTCAGACCTAATATCTTTACAACATCGTTCAGGTAACCTAAGGATTCAGCAAGAATTGGTTTCTTTACAAAATCAGCCAGGCGTGTTCAGGTAACCCTCATTAACATTGTAGCTATCTACTAACTGTAATATTAACATTATAGTTGCCGTTAACAAAGAAATCAGAGGTGAGAGCATTAAATCCTATCCAAAGACTCACTGATTACAAAACAATATCTAATCCACAATAACCATTCCTTGTCCATCGAAATTGTTCAAAAATATCAAGCCCTGATGCATTTTAAATTAACAAATATTTCCAAGTCCTTTTTATCCATTCCTCTATCTAGTGCAAATTTACAAAAAATTCCAATTCCTATAACCTTTTACATGATTCAATGCACCATAATGCAGATTTAAAAAAAAAAAAATATTGTATTTATTTCCTTGTCCAATGCATTTTTAACAAATTTGATGATCCAATTAAATTTACAAAAAATTCCCAGTTTGTTTTATTTAAATTTCTTGACCAAATACATATTTCTCATTCTTCACTAAATCCTAACCCCTTTTCCCCTCCCCTGAGCACCAGTGTCTAAAATTACATGAAGTATTTGATTGTGTAAATGGAATCTCTACTGTAACCCCCTCCCATGAGCACCAGTATCCAATGTTAAGTATTTGATTGAGTAGATGAAATAATGTGTATTCAATTTTAAAAATCCATGTGAATTACTCATTTATGAAATTAATTTACTTGGATGATAATACACAAATTGAAAGATTATCCACACCATTAATAATTAACAGTTTCATAACCAGTGTTAAGGTATCACACTCTATATAGGTGAAGTGCTCGCTCCATAAGTGGGGGTTGCGGGAACGAACCCCAGCCGGGTCTGACCTAAGACTTGGAAGTGGGTTGTTTATTATTTATTTCCTTGTCCAATGCATTTTTAACAAATTTGATGATCCAATTAAATTTACAAAAAATTCCCAGTTTGTTTTATTTAAATTTCTTGACCAAATACATATTTCTCATTCTTCACTAAATCCTAACCCCTTTTCCCCTCCCCTGAGCACCAGTGTCTAAAATTACATGAAGTATTTGATTGTGTAAATGGAATCTCTACTGTAACCCCCTCCCATGAGCACCAGTATCCAATGTTAAGTATTTGATTGAGTAGATGAAATAATGTGTATTCAATTTTAAAAATCCATGTGAATTACTCATTTATGAAATTAATTTACTTGGATGATAATACACAAATTGAAAGATTATCCACACCATTAATAATTAACAGTTTCATAACCAGTGTTAAGGTATCACACTCTATATAGGTGAAGTGCTCGCTCCATAAGTGGGGGTTGCGGGAACGAACCCCAGCCGGGTCTGACCTAAGACTTGGAAGTGGGTATTGATTGTTCTTTAGCCAAGCACTCGGCATGAGAAATGAAACTCACAGTTCTTTTGAATGGGAACTTAAAATAAACGAGGTCCTGTATTACAGTGGGCTTGGCACGCTAAAGAACCCTGCTGTATAATGCCATCAGCACAATGCACAGGCAAAATTTCTGCACCTTTGCCTTAAGTTGGCAATGTCTCGATATAAGTGAAATATTCTTGACTGGGAGACCATTACTCAACTCAACTTTATATGGTGAATTCGTGACTGGGACACAAAGCCAAATTCAATCAATCTATATGGGTGAACTTGTATTTTAATATTTTAAAACATATTTATTACTAATTTACATATTACAGGAACATTTAGTAAGTTGTTTATAAGTTTCTATAATCATTCCCATTCCATATTGCATTGCATTCAATAAATATTGGTTCTGGGTGCTTTTAGTATCCTTGTCCTATGAAGTCTTTTAAGTCATATATGAAAGGGTGGTTGCAAAATGGCATGTGGTGTTATGCACCCTTTGAAATGAGTTCTCTTTTTAAAAAAAAATATAATTTTTGGTAGATTTTTTTATTTGAAAAGAACATATTCTGAAACTGTTGCATGTTTGTTGTATTTATAACCTAATACATTTGTATCTATAACTTTGATGTAAAAAAAATCTCTTCTTGCTCGTGTTCTTGTTTCATAGAGCATGATGATCTGAAATAAAACATAGACACCTCAAGCTAAAAACTACATTTACAGTATTTTGCAATAGCTGTTATGAACAAAGTACATGAGATAACTAACAAATCAAGTGAATACATTTTATAATACACGATTAAGATGATTGATTATAAAACTCCAGATTTGGACATGCGCTGGTATGAACATTGGTATGGTTTAAGGTTGTCCATATTGGGTTTGTCTGTACAAAAATATTAAAACATTGCCAAATAACACCTTATTTGCTTTTCCCACCTCTATCACTTTAAACTACACAGCTTTACAAGTCAGCATTCCCACCGCTGTCAGGTTGGTTATCCTAAATACACCAATGCTGCATTTATGTATAACATTTTATTCCTATCCCATACATGTATATTCACATATAATACAAAATTATGATTGAATAAATGATGATGGTGGTGGTGGTGATATTACAAGCTTTTAATGTTTGTAAAATACCCATGGTCAATAATTGACTCAGTAATACCTTGGCACCCATAAAATGGTTTGAACATAAGTTTTGCTCCTTACTGTTGGCTGTGTTAATCTGTCATCATCAATTTTCAGTATGTTTGGGGTGGTTTATTTTTTTATTTGTTTGTAAGTCTGTCTGTCTGTTTGTCTGTCAGCTGCTCTTTATCTCCTAGAATATGTCATGAACTATTTTTAGATACAAAGGTCAAGGTCATGAGGTCATATCTAAGAATTTTTATGAGGTGTATTGTGTCCACATCATAACTACTGCATTGATTGATAGGTTTTGATGAAAGTTTGTACAAGAATACACTAACATATATGTCTTCCTCCAAGTTTCATCATTAAACTTTGTGGCCTTCCATGGCTTTGATATCATAATTACTAGTACACATTGTGTTTTATTTTTTACTCCAGCTGGGACCACACTTGATGAATCATGGCCCTTTTTTGGTAGGGGTCAGTAAATAGTGAGCTGACAGGCATCTGATATTACTGTTTGAACAGATGTAATAAAATTAGATTAAAAATTTGAAATTGAATGCAAAATATCGAATTACCAGTAGTTATCAAACAAATCAAAAAGTCATTTGACTTGTGTTTATCCCTCATCTTTCAAAGAAAGAGGATGATATAAAACTTGAACTGCCATACATCTTTGCATCCAGAAACTTCTTATCAAGAGTAATTCTCTATAAAATCTATGAAGCAATATTTTACAAAACTTGGTACAAAGCATCAATATTGATAGGAGATGAGCTTTTTATTTAAACCAGAGTTTTGGTCATTTTAACATAATTGCAAATCACGAAAAAGTACCACCAGGGGAATCCTAATAGGATTTGCCACTGTGCCATGTGATACCCTCTATTTCCATTGGATATTGAATCATAATAGCTCATGTTTCCTGTAAAATTGACATTATTCTGAGAATTGGTGACATAAACTTTTGTTAACAGGTATGGATCACGTGGTACGGCAGTAAACCCCATTTATTGAATTTGCTTGTTGTTCTGCTACTCAGAAAATTAACATGGTTGTCAGTTTCTGTACTTGTAAATTTGTTGCTTGGCGACTAAAAATACATCGCAGACACTTTTATATTTGATTTTGTTATATTTGGTATTTTTTTACAGTCAGATGAGGTTTACTTAGAAGCACAAATACAGAACATAACACCAACACCAATATATATGGAGCATGTAACACTAGATCCATCACAGCAGTATGATACCAAACAACTAAATACTATTGACGGCAAAGAATCGTAAGTCATCTTTATAAAAACAAATATAGTAAATTCTGTGTATAAAGACCACCCAACAAACTTGAGTCTATCTGTATAAAAAATTTTCATACAGACTATATAAAAGTTGGTTGGTTGGATGGGTAAGTTGGTTGGATGGGTAGTAGGGTGGTCACCTATATGTCCATGGTATGGAATGATGACAGAAACTGTCCGATGAGGTCTGGAATGGTGGCAGAAAATCAGAGCCTTTTGGATGGGAAAACCACAGACTTTTAGCAAGAGAACTGACACACTGTTATATATATATATATAAGGATTTTATTAATAGAACTATCTATATTTAGGAATCATAAGAGTATCTATATTTAGAAAAATATTAAAATACAGAGTCTATTTTGAGTACCTGTAATATTGACTTTTAGTTGAAAACAATTGCATTTAATAACTTTTCAGTAGTGATTGTCTATATATATATACCGGAATATATAATGGATGCTGAATCAACTTTTTTTCTATGAAGTTAGGCATCTGATTACTGGTTAAGAGTACTCATAACTTATCTCAAAATACATCATTATTAGCTAAATAATACGGAAATCATGTGATGGAGCTTACTATTTCCTCAAGAAAATAATAAGTGTGTCAAAGAATATTTTGGTAAAAACTTGATCAGTTGAGAACACAATCACTGATATATATTAACTAAAGCATAAAATTTAACTAAAATAGCAACCATAAGATAGTAAATGATAATTTTTCCACAATTTTGCTTCACTTATAGCTGGTGATATCTCTATATAAATAAAATATCTTTTAGATTTGGTATTAATTCAGTAAATCTAATTACTATAGCTGCTGGCATCTCAATGTCATGAATTTTTCTGAATTTGGAACTAATCCCAGTAAATCACTATAACTGGTGACATCTCAATATAAATAAAATATTTCTTTAAATTTTGTAATTAATTCATGCAAGTGCCATTAATTAGCTGGTGACATCTTAATATAAATGGAATGGGTTGGTTTTTTTAAAATATCCCAGTATATGCTATTACTATAGCCTATAGCATCTCATTATGAATGAAATTTTCTTTCTTAATTTGGAACTAATCCCAGTAAATGCAATCACTATAACTGGTGACATCTCAATATAAATGATTTTTTTTAAATTTGGAATTAGTTAGTGACATAATAAAATAAAAAACAAACATACCAATCAAATATAAATTACATCATCATGCCTAAGATTTTATCCATTTCACTTTTTTTTCAGGTCAGATTTAGTATTTGGTAAAGTAAATTACTTAAATCCAATGGATACAAGGCAATATTTGTATTGCTTGATACCAAAACAAGAGCTGTTAAAAGATTCCAAAGTTTTAAAGGGTGTTACTAACATTGGGAAATTAGATATTGTCTGGAAAACCAACATGGGGGAACGAGGACGTCTACAGACCAGCCAATTACAAAGAGTGGTAAGTAAGATATTGTATGATGACCAGCTAATCACAGGAGTGGTAGAGTAGATATTGGCACGGGAAACCACACACCAGGTTATTGTGATATCAGGAAGACTGGAAATTGCCCCCTTATTTCGTTAATTTTAAGACCTTATTTTACGGTGATATCAGAATGACTTTTAATTATCTCCTTTTATATTGTTTATTTTAAGGCACAAGGTTATAGTGATATCAGGGTGACTTTGAATTATCTCCCTTATGTTGTTTATTTTCATGCACCTAGTTATGATGATATCAGGGTGACTGAATTATTTCCATCATGTTGTTAATTTCAGGCACCTGGTTATGGTGATATAAGGGTGACTTTCAATTATCTCCCTTTATGTTGTTTATTTTTCAGGCATCTAGTTATGATGATATCAGAGTGACTTTGAATTCAGGCACCAGGTTATGGTAATATCAGGGTGACTGAATTATCTCCCTTATGATGTGTATTTTCAGGCACCAGGTTATGGTGATATCAGGATAACTTTGAATTATCTCCCTTATGTTGTGTAATTTCAGGCACCTAATTATGGTGATATCAGTTAACCAGGCATCTTGTTATGGTAATACCAGGGTGACTTTGAATTATCTCCCTAATGTTTTTAATTTCAGGCACCTGGTTATGGTGATATCAGGGTGACTTTAGAAGAGGTACCAGACACAGTATTACTGGAGTCAACATTAAATATTGTGTGTAGAATTGCAAATTGTTGGTAGGTAAACTGTAAACAAATCAGAATATAATATATGCTGTAACAAGTTTTTGTAACTTGTTGACTGTGACATATGCCCAAGGTCACAGTGACCTAAAGTAGCAAAACCTTAAGACATTCTCTTGTCATGAACCAGGGCTTGCAACTTGAAATTTCATATAAATTTATAACATTCGAGCATGAAGCAGATTGACCTTGACTCTCATTCCCGGTCACACTTAACCAACATTTTAAATCTTAAAATGTCATGGTAAAGGTATTTATTAGAATATCATTAACATTTATATAAAAATCATTTTGTTATATGGTTTAAAGTCATGTGAGTGCAGGTCAAGGTCACCACTACACATCCTAAAACGGAACCAAAATGTAGTTAAACTACCAATTCTTACTATTGCTAGATACTTAATTCCAAATTGTACAGCCAGATATGCTTACATGTGGATACATTTGAAATACATGTACTTTTTGCACTCTGGGGTCAGTTGTTCAAAATCTTATTACTTTAATCAATTAATTGATTAAGTCAAAATTTGAATGTTGCATAATTTCAGATATATTGTGAACTTAATGTTATAATGTGGAAAATGAATAAAATTCCCATCAAACTAAGGCATATTATAATCAAACTATCAATTCGATAATGATGTATTGATTTGTATTTATGTTTTAAATTCCTACTTATCATTGATTAAACTAATCAAGCTTCAAACAACTGGGTCCTGGTGTCCATTAAGGTCATCAGCATCTTTTTTTAAGCACTTTTATATCAAAATTTTGCAAAACTTCAAAACAATGTGAATGAAACATGTGTTTCGATTTTTACTGTCTGCATTACATTTACATCATTAAACGAGACCTTTCTATTTCACATTGCTCAGTCCACCCAGCTGCAAAGTGAACAGCAAATATCCTAAATGATAACTTTGCAACAGACTGACATTCCATCCCGGATGGAGGGTGGGGGTGGGTTCTCAAAAGTATTCCCTGTCACTTCATAACATTGAACTAGGATAAGCATTGTCCTGATGAGTCTGTGGGGTCAGTACAGATTTTAACTTAAACATTTTATTTCAGTGAAAGAACAATGGATTTAACTTTAGTGTTACAAAATAACCAATCATCTGGTTTATTGTGGAGTGGTATATCAGGTCGTCAGCTTGGAAAATTACCACAGAATGAATTCCTGGATTTAAATTTGACAATGATAGCAACAAAATCAGGATTACAGGTAACATATTAAATAAAGTGCATGCAATGAAACTGGGATATCTTCAGTTTAACTTTGAATTTCCAGTTTAACTTTGATATCTCCAACTTTAATATCTCCAGTTTATCTTTGTTTAACTTTGACTTTGAGTTTCCAGTTGACTTAGATGTACAACATGTCTCCAGTTTAACCTTGAACATTGATATCTCCAGTTTATCTTTGTTTAACTTTGACTTTAAGTTTCCAGTTGACTTAGATATACAACATGTCTCCAGTTTAACCTTGAACATTGATATCTCCAGTTTATCTTTGTTTAACTTTGACTTTAAGTTTCCAGTTGACTTAGATATACAACATGTCTCCAGTTTAACCTTGAACATTGATATCTCCAGTTTATCTTTGTTTAACTTTGACTTTAAGTTTCCAGTTGACTTAGATATACAACATGTCTCCAGTTTAACCTTGAACATTGATATCTCCAGTTTATCTTTGTTTAACTTTGACTTTGAGTTTCCAGTTGACTTAGATATACAACATGTCTCCAGTTTAACCTTGAACATTGATATCTCCAGTTTATCTTTGTTTAACTTTGACTTTAAGTTTCCAGTTGACTTAGATATACAACATGTCTCCAGTTTAACCTTGAACATTGATATCTCCAGTTTATCTTTGTTAAACTTTGACTTTAAGTTTCCAGTTGACTTAGATATACAACATGTCTCCAGTTTAACCTTGAACATTGATATCTCCAGTTTATCTTTGTTTAACTTTGACTTTGAGTTTCCAGTTGACTTAGATATACAACATGTCTCCAGTTTAATCTTGAACATTGATATCTCCAGTTTATCTTTGTTTAACTTTGACTTTAAGTTTCCAGTTGACTTAGATATACAACATGTCTCCAGTTTAACCTTGAACATTGATATCTCCAGTTTATCTTTGTTTAACTTTGACTTTAAGTTTCCAGTTGACTTAGATATACAACATGTCTCCAGTTTAACCTTGAACATTGATATCTCCAGTTTATCTTTGTTTAACTTTGACTTTGAGTTTCCAGTTGACTTAGATATACAACATGTCTCCAGTTTAACCTTGAACATTGATATCTCCAGTTTATCTTTGTTTAACTTTGACTTTAAGTTTCCAGTTGACTTAGATATACAACATGTCTCCAGTTTAACCTTGAACATTGATATCTCCAGTTTATCTTTGTTTAACTTTGACTTTAAGTTTCCAGTTGACTTAGATATACAACATGTCTCCAGTTTAACCTTGAACATTGATATCTCCAGTTTATCTTTGTTTAACTTTGACTTTGAGTTTCCAGTTGACTTAGATATACAACATGTCTCCAGTTTAATCTTGAACATTGATATCTCCAGTTTATCTTTGTTTAACTTTGACTTTAAGTTTCCAGTTGACTTAGATATACAACATGTCTCCAGTTTAACCTTGAACATTGATATCTCCAGTTTATCTTTGTTTAACTTTGACTTTAAGTTTCCAGTTGACTTAGATATACAACATGTCTCCAGTTTAACCTTGAACATTGATATCTCCAGTTTATCTTTGTTTAACTTTGACTTTAAGTTTCCAGTTGACTTAGATATACAACATGTCTCCAGTTTAATCTTGAACATTGATATCTCCAGTTTATCTTTGTTTAACTTTGACTTTAAGTTTCCAGTTGACTTAGATATACAACATGTCTCCAGTTTAACCTTGAACATTGATATCTCCAGTTTATCTTTGTTTAACTTTGACTTTAAGTTTCCAGTTGACTTAGATATACAACATGTCTCCAGTTTAATCTTGAACATTGATATCTCCAGTTTATCTTTGTTTAACTTTGACTTTGAGTTTCCAGTTGACTTAGATATACAACATGTCTCCATTTTAACCTTGAACTGTGATATCTCCAGTTGAAACCACTACAGTAGTTTAGTTGGTAGAGTGCTTGCTTCCTATGTGTGAGGAGAAGGCCGTGGGTTTGAACCCGAGCCAGGTCTCACCAAGACTTGAAAATAGGAAGTGACTGTTCTTTCACCAAGCACTCTGCATTTAGAAATAAAAGTCACAGGGTCCTTCAGAAGAGACCTTAAAAAATTATGCCTCGTGTCACTGCAGGTAATGGCACATTAAAGAATGCTCCCTGCATATTTCCCTGAGCGCACTGCAAAGATAAAAATTTCTTCACCTATAGATGGTGATGTCTCAATATAAGTGAATTTGCTGAAATATTCTTGACTAGGACGTAGGACCACATTCAATCAATGAATCTGTATCAACATTATCCTGGATGCATTTGTCGTTCCATAGTTTCAGTTGTTCCATAGTTTTAGTGGTTCCATAGTTTCAGTGGTTCCATAGTTTCAGTTGTTCCATAGTTTCAGTCATTCCATAGTTTCATGTTCCTTCCATTCTCAATTTTTATTACACACATAGCGTCTCAATATACTGGTAATTGAAATCAATCAATCAATCAATCAATCAATGCCATTAAAATATAAATGTCAGAAATTCAAAGTCTGTTTAAAGATTAAACATTCACTGTTTTGTTAATCTTTTAATTTCAGACTATTTGTGGATTGCGGCTAACAGACAATTTTCTTAAGAGGACATATGAACATGATGAATTAGCACAAATATTTGTCTACAGTGATTCAAATTCATGAATTCTTGAGGGTGACATTTACCGTGGATACAGGTTTTCATTATTTATAAGTGAGCAGTACTACAGGAATCTGTGATTATAATAAAAACATTCCTATATGATGATATAGTGTATTGTAACCAATGCAGAAATTACTCAAAATCTGAAATTATGGAATGTTTTATCCTAGAAATTTCTAAATAAGACAATAGAATAGAATACACTGCCTTTCATAAGTAACTACCGGTATACTATAAGTTATACAGGGCAATGGCAGGTTACACGGTCCCAAGTACCCAGTCAAAGATTTATGTACCCTGAGCCGCAGGCGAAGTATACATTCATCTTTGACAGGGTACATGGGGCAGTGTAACCTGCCAAAGCCCTGTATAACGTTTTTGTCACCCTTCAAAGTGCTACCAGTTGGAACTTTTTAACTGCCATTTCATATTTTGTGGAACTTGTGTACGTTGTCGCCATCTTTGTTTACTGTAACTAGACGTCCGCGATGTATGAGTTACTTCCATTTTATTGCTAAACGTCACATGCATTTATGTACCCCGGCAGATTTAAGAACATAGTGCTATGTATCCCGGCAAGTTAAACAATCGCTACACAAGAAATTTCTTTGAAGGGTGACAAAGATGTATATTTACCATAGCTTTATATTATAATTATCATGTCAAATTGCATTCATAGAATTGAAATAAAGAAGATTTTGCAGTGTTTGAAATGATATCTGAACTTAATGATCTAAGTAGATGCAAAAAACTGTTTTTCTTTTTTAAATGTTTGGGTAGAAATATTTTTCAAGATATAACACCAGTTTAACTGAAAACACTCAGTTATACCAGAATGATATTTTCAAACTAATTATTTTGTAAAGATTTTCTGTGGGACCAGTTTTCAACATTCATGATGATGATTTATTGATGGAAGTGTCATAGAAATCAAGTGAAAACTGGATTTTTTTTCTGGATGTTCTGGGTCACATTTTTATGCATTTAATCAGTTTGTGAATAAATTAAATGTATTGCATTAATTTCACAATTAAAATCAGAACTGCCATGTTTAAACTGTTCACAATACCTAAACCTAGAAATCTAGATTTTGATCAATTCCTAATTGATACAGTATACAGTTATAATGTATAACACTTGATGATTAAGGCTTTTAAAGAACTTTATCTTTAGATAAACAGAAAACCATTTAATTTGTGAATTCACAGCAGTTATAATGTACAGTACTGAATTTTTAGTTTGCCTGCACTTAGCACACCAGCAGACCATAATGCTAGCACTATACCCTTTCTCTGTTTGAACCAGCCTCTGAATCCAATGTTAAAGTTTTTTGAAGGCCTAGTTGTTCACATGAACTACATGGTGTGTGTGTGTGTATGTGTGTGTGTGTGTGTATGTGTGTGTGTGTGTGTGTGTGTGTGTGATACAATAAAAACTTGTTATAATCCCCTTGATAATTTTTCCACTTTACTTATTTCCATTGTATTTTGAAGTCCCAAAATCATCATTTTCTTTGATGTTTATCTTTATGTGTTCAGCTCAGTTTATCACCAAGCATCTTTATAACACCAAAATCTGACTTAACAAATGATAGTAATAAATAGCGGTTTAACTGTATATGATATAAGGAGTGTCCACTAAAATCACAAATATAAATGATTTTATAGTACCCGGTAATTGATAATCTGATATAACTGGCAATGTAAGATTTATCCGACTTTATTACTTTATAAGAAACATTACTAGAAAAGAACTTTCATTGTTTTGATTTTTTAATCAAAAACAAGCATACACATCCATGTCTGAATCACAATCCAGAAGCAAAGTAAAAACTTTGGAACTGACAAGTTAGGTTAGACACGTGAACTTCCACCAGGGAAGTAAGGCCGGGTGCTCTGGAATGGTAAGCACCTCCTGTTTAGCTAGCTACACTCGCCACGTGTGTAATCAAAATTGTGTGAAAGGAACATGGTATTCATGGTATGAACTATTCCACGGTAACACATTTCACGGTTTTGGCTGTAGTAGAAAGTTCACCAAGGAAATTTAGAAATTTCCACAGAGGAGATATATTTGGGATACAAGAGTTGCCGTAAAAATCATGGTTCCCACAGATGTTTCTTCTTATACAGTAACTGGCATTGTAATATTTATCTGACGTAATTATGTACAGTCAAACCTGTCTGTAAAGGCCACCCAATAGAACCAGTAAAAGTGGCCTTTATGGGCAGGTAGCCTTTATATACAGGTTCAAATATTATGAATAAAGAACAATTGGGATACAATTCTACTGGCCTTTATAAGCAGGTGGTCCTTATAATAATACCGGTAGTTGTGGCCTTTAAGACAGGTTGGATTGTATTGGGAAAACAATTCCATATTTACTTACAATGATAGAATATACAGAATCTGTTAGAAATGTTATTTATTTGGTGATTTTGTCTGGACATATAAAGTTTTTCTACATGTTTACATGTTTACAGCTTTCATTTCATGTTACATAATCTTTATATATTCCAGTGATGATAGAAGTGTGTTAGATTTATCCTTTAGATCATGACAAACTAATAGTAATAACTCACACAAGTGCTAGACATGAAATTTCATTTTTCTCACCTCTTAACATTCTCTGTAACAAGTCATTTAAGAATATTTGATACTAAATAGTCATGCAACGTCAGAAAAGTGAATAACATGAAGAAAAAAAGATTATTTTTATAGACATGAAAATGCTATCAGTAAATAATTTAATCATTTTACACATCAGTGTACAGTGTACTTTTAACATAGGTCAGTGTACTTAACACCTTAACAAATTTAGATTCTAGTACATGTATTACTATGAGGTCATCATGAGATCTCTCTATATAGACCAGTTCTTTGCCATATTTTCTGCCTCACCCCATGTCATTCCTATAGCTACTGTCATTCTTCACCCTGTGGTTTTTTCTATCTTCTTGGTTCCCCCCCATGAATTGTCCGTTCAAATTTAGGATTAGATATTCAAGTAAACACTAAATTTTGTCAAAATTTTTAGTTCATTTTGGTCCCTTGCTGATGAATTTACCAAGTGTTCTTCATTTTGACCTTTTGCTAATGAATTTATGTCATTGAAGTAACCTCGTTATAATGCCCCTTGATAACTTTGCCCCCTCTCTTAGCGCCACACTGTTTTAAAGTCCCAAAATCCATTTTGTGTATGTTTTCTTTATCAGTTTATCACCAAACCTCTTTATAATGCCGAAATTTGACTGAACAAACGGTGGCGATGAATCAAGGTTATACTGTATCATTGCCTTTGTGCTGTTTTGTAAAAAGAAGTTTAATTAAAGTATGAATGAATGCATGTGTTGATCAGAGATACGGTAGCAAGTTATTAATCATGTTAATATAGCCATAATTATTATATTGAAAATTAGAATTAAGACTTATAATAAGGACATGTATGAATGAAGTATATACCCTGGTGTATGTATGTTGATATGACTGAGGATGTTTTACTTCCGTGATTGTAGTTTCTGGTTAAGCTAGCTACAACTACTGTGCAATATGTATTTATTGTGATTGTATAACATGTTGTAACATTTTTGTGACGTATGTTGTCTACAAATATAACATTTTAATCTCTTTCTTTTCTGTTTTTTATTTTAACTGCTACATTAGCTCAGTTGGTAGAGTTCTCATTCATATGTGGGATGTCATGGGTTTGAACTCTGGCCGTTGGAAGAGTTCTCATTCATATGTGGGAGAGTTCTCATTCATATGTGGGATGTCATGGGTTCGAACTCTGACCGGGCTCTGTTGGTAGAGTTCTCATTCATATGTGGGATGTCATGGGTTTTAACTCTGGCCGGGGTCAGTTGGTAGAGTTCTCATTCATATGTGGGATGTCATGGGTTCGAACTCTGACCAGGCTCTGTTGGTAGAGTTCTCATTCATATGTGGGATGTCATGGGTTCGAACTCTGACCGGGCTCAGTTGGTAGAGTTCTCATTCATATGTGGGATGTCATGGGTTCAAACTCTGGCCGGGGTCTGACCAAGTCTTGAAAATAGGTTATTACAATTCTTTTGCCAAGCCCTCAGTATCTAGAAATGAAAGTTACAAGATCCTTTAAAAACTGATGCCCCGTGTCACAACAGGCATGGTGGCATGTTAAAGAACCCTCTCTGCACCTTGTCATTAGTGTACTGCAAAGGTTAAAATTTCTGCCACTTAACCTATAGCTGGTGATGTCTCGATATAAGCAAATAATTTTGACCAGGACATAAAACCCCATTTAATCAATTAATCTTGTTTCGGCTAGTTAAAAATGAGTGAGGTGAAGTGGAGTGGAGAGTCCCAGTCAAGATTCCATTGCTTATAATTTTTAGCTCACCTGGCACAGCCGGGGTGAGCTTATGGCATAGTAAAGTGTGTGTCTGTCTGTAAACTTTAGTCCTCTCCTATGAAACCACTAGGCAAATTTGAACAAAATTTGGTGTGGAATGTCCTTATAAAGGTGGTCTGGCCTGATGGTGGAGAAAAGAGAAACCACTGACCTTTAGCAAGCAATCCGATTAATGTTTACTCTAAATGAAATCAAAGACTGGGATTCAAATCTAGGGAACAGGCAACACTGATCTGTAAGTTATTAATATTTACACTAAATGAAATCAAAGACTGGGATTCAAATCTAGAGAACAGGCAACACTGATCTGTAAGTTATTAATATTTACACTAAATGAAATCAAAGACTGTGATTCAAATCTAGGGAAAGACAACACTGATGTGTAAGTTATTAATGTTTACACTAAATGAAATCAAAGACTGGGATTCAAATCTAGGGAACAGGCAACACTGATCTGTAAGTTAATTATATTTACACTGAATGAAATCAACGACTGGGATTCAAATCTTGGGAACAGTCAACACTGATCTGTAAGTTATTATTATTTACACTAAAGGAAATCAAAGACTGGGATTCAAATCTAGAGAACAGTCAACACTGATCTGTAAGTTATTATTATTTACACTAAAGGAAATCAAAGACTGGGATTCAAATCTAGAGAACAGTCAACACTGATCTGTAAGTTATTATTATTTACACTAAAGGAAATCAAAGACTGGGATTCAAATCTAGGGAACAGGCAACACTGATCTGTAAGTTATTATTATTTACACTAAAGGAAATCAAAGACTGGGATTCAAATCTAGAGAACAGGCAACACTGATCTGTAAGTTATTATTATTTACACTAAAGGAAATCAAAGACTGGGATTCAAATCTAGAGAACAGGCAACACTGATCTGTAAGTTAATTATATTTACACTGAATGAAATCAACGACTGGGATTCAAATCTTGGGAACAGTCAACACTGATCTGTAAGTTATTATTATTTACACTAAAGGAAATCAAAGACTGGGATTCAAATCTAGGGAGCAGGCAACACTGATCTGTAAGTTATTATTATTTACACTAAAGGAAATCAAAGACTGGGATTCAAATCTAGGGAACAGGCAACACTGATCTGTAAGTTGAAGCTTAAGACCACTTGCATGATACTAAATTAAGCCTGATACAAAACAAAAGACGAACAAAAAACACAAACACAAATTTTACCCAAATATTTTATTTAAAACAAGTCAATGCAGGTTAATCTGTGGGTTACATTTAATGCTGCACAAATGGTAGACACCTTGCTGTCACAACAAGTATATACACATGTATCTGCTATAGAATGGGGGATGATTTGGTGGCATCATGGCCACTTTTGTATATACCTGTCAGCTACTATAGTACTCTAACACTTCTGTTTGTACCTAATCTAATGAATTCTAACAAAAGGTATTGTTATGTGCATGATTTAAATCTAAGTATCCCAGGAAAAAATACATTCATTAGGAAGTGTAATCGGTTCCAAGATAATTCTTTAGGCCTTCATTAGATATTTGAAGAAAACATTTTCAATCTTTTTTCAGTGAAGAGTTTATATGAAACAAAACTTCCTAGGATTATAATTAAGCAATAGTTAATTACCAGTATGTATAGGGCAATATCAAGATTTATGGACTGGCCCGAGGATAGTGACCTGTACATAAATAACTATAGCTTTTATTCCATTGAACCAACCCAAAATCTGCATCATAGAGGCGTTTTGTTAAAGGGGGATAATTTTCTGTATTGCCAGCTTTGTCCAAGGTTAGGCGGTGTATTCCCTGCTTGGTACACACACATAATTAGTTTCTACCAAATGATCTCCTATTACCCCATGAGATTAATTGTAATAAAAGTGATATGAAATAGCATGTTGTAATGGTTAATATACATTGTACTATAATTTAGCTAAAGAATTAAAATCCATTCTTTATTTCAAATTGACTGTCATAACTGGTATATATACATCAGGATTATTGACAACCTCAACTGATGAAGACATTAGTTATCATTTATTCAAATTTTAACCTGGTCTCTATACTGAACAAACTTAACATAAAATTTCTGTATAACATTTTTTGTGACTACATAAATAGCTCTCTCTCTCTTCTATATTCCTTATTTCTACATGTTTATATAAATACTAGATGACATAGGGTATACACACATGTACACACACACCTCACGATGATGCATCGCAAAACACACAGTGGAACATTTATACAATATCAAAATCTGCCAGCATTCTCCCATTTACAGACTATTACGACCACAATTGTACGGTCAATGTCTTTCAAAATATGAACAGAAATAAAAAGTCAATTAAATTGGAAACTGGTAAAGGTTTATTGTGTTGATTGTAGATTTGATTTTGCAAAAAAATTTGCATCTGGGAAATTAGCTGTTGGTACAAATTCACAAAATTAGGAGATTTAAAATATCATAACTTTTCAACTAAACTCGTCCTTGTATTGATGGGTTGATAGGGGTGTATCATGTTAGTCAAGAACATTCGACTTTTTTAAGCTTTACTGTAAATGTCACAAATAAATCACAGTATTTGAAAATTTATAATTATCAGCATAGTTAAAATGAGCTGTGTTTATGGCGTAAGTGACACACTTATTGAAGAATCATATTGTACAGGACAAAAAGTATCTTTCTCAGTAGGTAAAATCCCCATTGCATGGCTACTTTAACTTGTGCTTCTACTTCTACCATATAGTGACCACCTTCAACAAAATGAAGCTTTTGTTGCAGTGATATATGATTATAAAAGATGTGCACAGTGATTTTCAGTAATAATGCGACTCAAGTAACTGAATGTCAATAAATTTTATTCAAATTTATTAGATTTTCAACTGAACCATTTGCAGATTTTATACCAAATAAATCATCCGACTTATGGCAGAAGGAAGGGTGAAAAATGTTAACAATTGGTTGATATGACAACAACAAATTTTGTCACAACTTTCGCTTATACCTGGAATACATATTACTTCGTTTTAGGACAATACTAAAAAACTGTCACAATATATATATATATACTTACACACAAACAAGTTAAATTGATTACAAAATTCTGGAAAAATATACATTATATTATTTTCACAAATTCAACATGCATCACAAATTAGGATTCCATGGTTCATATCATTGTATTTGTCCCTTTAGTAACAATCATGGTTGTCAACAGAATTTACTGAAATAACTAATGGATTCTAAAGTTCATCAAGAAAGTTAACTGCAACCATTTTCCTAAAAATTCCCATCATTTTGGAAAACATTAACATCTTCCATTCTAGGGATAACAACGTTTTACGGGAAAAAGTTTTCTGCACAAATATTATCCGTATCATGTGGTACAGCATCAAATTCCCATTTCAAAAACCTCTTAACTGTGGCTCTTAACTCATTTAAAGTAATCCTTTAATGTCAGTTTGGTATTTGCTGTTACCCATTTTCTGTGTTTCCAGTGACACAGACAGGATGAAAAACAAATTCCAGTAACTATATAAAGGGAGATAACTCTTGACAAAATACAGTGATATGAAAAAGATGGAAGCAAACTACAATGGAGATATGAACAAATATCACATACAGAAGATGGCAATGCACTTATGGTTTGTTTCTACATATGACAATTAATTATGCTACATTAAATCTAAATCCTAATGACCTAATTACTAATATGTCACTGAACAGAAGGACAGTAAAAATCAGATATATGGTTTACGTTAAGTGACGGACAACAAAAAATCATTCTCAGGAAAATTGCAAGTAGCAACACTAGATCCATTTAAATGTTAGTGAATACTATGTATCATGTAGTTTCCTAACTGTTTGGGGTAATGGTTTATGTTAAGTGACGGACAACAAAAAATCATAACCTATACCTATTATTTTTTCTGTTGCAAATGAAAAATTTCACTGATGGTAAACAGATATCTGTTATCACATAACAAACATCTTACACTGTAATAATAACTATACATGTTATAATGATATGATTAATGAATTAATGGAAGAATGCTGAAACTAAATGTAAAAGTAAAATTACAGTCGTCTGTCTATAAAGGTTTGCCACCCAAGGGAACCAGTAAAAGTGGCCTTTACATACAAGTTCAAACAAAATGGCTGATATGAAGAGCAATTTGGATGAAATTATATTGGTCTTTAAAAGCAGGTCACCCCTTACATAGAGGTGGTCTTTAAAGATAGGTGGCTCTTATATAGAGGTGATCTTTAAAAGCAGGTGGTCCTTATATAGAAGTGGTATTGAAAGTAGGTGATCCTTATAAAGGGGTGGTCTTTACGACAGGTTTGACTGTACCTGATTGTACATGGTTCAATGAAACAATCCAAAAGAATGAAACAATGAATAAAATAGGGTTTATAACCAAGTGAAGATTATTATGTCATATATTGAGATGTCAATTATATTGAAATGTCATCTATATTGAGATGTCAATTGTATTGAGATGTCATCTATATTGAAATGTCAATTATATTGAGATGTCACCTATATTGAGATGTCAATTATATTCAGATGTCACCTATATTGAGATGTCAATTATACTGAGATGTCAATTATATTCAGATGTCATCTATATTGAGATGTCACCTATATTGAGATGTCAATTATATTCAGATGTCACCTATATTGAGATGTCAATTATATTAAGATGGCAATTATATTGAGATGTCACCTATATTGAGATGTCAATTATATTGAGATGTTATCTATATTGAGATGTCAATTATATTTAGATGTCACATATATTGAGATGTCAATTATATTGAGATGTCAACTATATTGAGATGTCAATTATATTAAGATGTCACTTATATTCAGATGTCAATTATATTGAGATGTCATCTTTATTGAGATGAAAATTATATTTAGATGTCACCTATATTGAGATGTCAATTATATTTAGATGTCACCTAAATTGAGATGTCAATTATATTGAGATGTCATCTTTATTGAGATGTCAATTATATTAAGATGTCACCTATATTGAGATGTCAATTATATTAAGATGTCAATTATATTAAGATGTCACCTATATTTAGATGTCACCTATATTGAGATGTCAATTATATTGAGATGTCACCTATATTGAGAGGTCACCTATATTAAGATGTCAATTATATTTAGATGTCTCCTATATTGAGATGTCAATTATATTGAGATGTCACCTATATTTAGATGTCATCTATATGGTCATCTATGTTTACGAAGTGAATAAGATTTCTCGATTATTTATGGGCAAAGAAAAATGATATTCAAAGACATAAAATGACATCATGACATGAATATATATTTTACAACCGTCCACTCAAATAAATTGTAAAATGTTTACAATATTTAGGTAGGATGACCAACACAAAACTTCAAATTCAAAAATTGATTTTAAACATTAAATACAGCACCAATTACCATGTCAACGAAAAATTCAACAAAATTTTGAAACCAATAGTAGCACTAAATAAACATTTTTGACATCTGACCTCTAACCTTATGTCAAGGCCTTCTCAATTTTAACACTTCTGTAAATATTGTATACATTTGCACTGGTCAATATCTGGTCCATCAAAAAATAAAAGTATTGTCAAGAGCATTAGAGGTAATCACTAACCTGAAGCTGTGCAGGCTGGCCAAGGAGGGGGGTGTTTATGAAATATATTCTTTATATGTACCACATACATTCTACAGGTGAACTTATTACGCTATTAGTACAATAAAAAGCAAGCACTTTTAGTCAAGAAATTAAGCATATTTTTTATGGTTTTCTTTATAAAATTTTATTTGATTCTATTAAAAACAAAACTTTTGGTTTTGGATACAATTATAAAGAAATGAAAATTTTATTCAACATGACCAAGAATTATAACAAAAATATATGAAAAAAACAGGCCAGAGGTTTTGTTAAACTAATAATGTCAATAGCTTCAAATTTGCTCATAAAAAAAAACTCAAATTCGAACTCGACCTGTGTTTAATCAATATCAAAAAATAAAAAAATAATAGTAAATAGGCCAAGCATTATTAATCATGTTTGAAAATAACAAAATGTATTAGTTGTTAGTGATAGTAAGATGATCATACAGTTTGACAGACAGACAGAGGGACGAATAACAGGTGTGAGAGATGAACAGTAAATACTTAACACTTGTACCTAAAACTTTTCACTATTTCAAAATTTGTGTAATTCCTGTACCATGTTTCCTTTACAATCACATCCTCAAGATTCCTTTCAAAACCTTTGATGACACATCTGTTAACCACACACACACACAAACAGAACGAAATGTTCCTTGTTCATTCAAAAGGTGGGCAAATAATGAAATAATATACAGTAAAACCTCGATTCATTGCCATCGTTTGTTCAGTAAAATTTTGGCGTCATAAAGGGGTTTGGCGATAAATTGAGGGAGACGGATAAAGGAAAATATAAATAAAAAGGATTTTGGGACTTCAAAATAGTGTGGCAATAAGCGAGGTGGCAAAGTTATCGAGGGGCATTATAACGAGGTTGTACTGTATATTTATGACACCAAGAAATAATATTTTTCACTTTCACACAATTAAACAAAAATGAAATATTTGAATGCAAATTAAAAAAAAAACCAACTAAGGTATTAAATGTAAAATTTAGTTCTCTGAATATAAAAACCAACTGCCAATGAAGACCAGTGTTTAAATGCAAATCAGAAACCTAGCGTAACTTAAGTAAAATAGCAGCATGTGATACTGTACCATTTGCATGGACTATTACTTCAAATAAATATGGAATGGCATTACTTGACAATATCCCATAAAGGTGACATTATTCTGGGAAACTGGGAGTGGTATACTGTATAATAAGAAACATTAGCGGTAGGAGACTTTTCTTTAGAAGAGTTTTTATCTTCTATACATTTCACAGTAAGAAATTGTCATGGTTCCAGCTGTAGAGAAAGTGTACCAAGAGGAATACAAATTTTTTTTTCCTGGGAAGATATATTACAAGAGTAACCGTAAATATAAAAAATATTTTTTGCTGCGAATGTTTCTTCTTATGCAATATTCAAAACCCAATGAAAAGAATAAGTCTGCACAGATATCACATGGTACATGTTAAGACCCAATGGACCTTAAGATTAAGACTATTAGGTAACTGTTAATTTGGAAATTTTCACTTTTATTTTATTTCAGGTAACAAGACACAAAAAAAACTTTCAAGATATTTAATTTCAATGTACTATTAATTCATAACATTTGCACTGATAGTCATCTGATGATGCCAAAATAAAAATATGTGAATAACTTCAAATGTCTGTATCATTTTGTACTCATCGATTCCCTTTCATGGGAGACTCCAATCTTCGTAAATTTTGTTAAATCATTCTGGAATGCGACACTCCAGTCTTCTTAAATTTTGTAACTCATTCTAGAATGTGGGACTCGAGTCTTCGTAATCCTAGAAGTATTGTCATGTGATCACTGTGATTTTGACATTATACAGTATAATTACCAGAGGTATCAGGTAATTACAAACTATGTTCAAAAACTAACTAAATTACTGCTCATTTGATGTAACCAATGGCAACATCTGTTCTTTGATATCAAATTCTGGGAAACAAATACCTGAGTACTTAAAGATTAGTGTATTCTGTAAGGGGCTGATTTCTTTATGGCATAACAGTCACATTAAATATCTATTAATTGAATATTTATACTAGTACATAGTACTAGGTATAATAATAAAATTCTGGTAACTGTCTGTGGTATAGATGCATTTGTTCTTGATGTCTAACCTCTTGGTTAAAATCTTGGCGGCACAGTCAACATAACTCAGCAATAAAAAGTGAATTGAAGTTATTTGTGTCCGTTATAATTTTGTAAATATATAGCACTAGTAGCATTAGGTAGTAACAACCTTAAACATAATGGGACCAGTTCCACAATCATTTCATAGCTAAGATTTTCTTTAACTTAAATAAAGCAAACTTGATATCTGAATAATTTTGTTATTTTTTAAGATACACATGTATTAACAATTTTAATGTGTCATTATGTAGATCAGCAATGTGTCATTATGTAGATCAGCAATGTGTCATTATGTAGATCAGCATTTATTACATCTTTATTCTAATTATAAAGACATTTTTTATTGAATTACTATAAAATACTGCAAAAATTTGCCAAATTTAAGTTAATAAAATCACAGTCAAAAAATGATTGCGAAACTGGGGCCTGAAGCATTAAAGGTCCCTGGTGTTGTTCAAAACCCATGTATCAGCCAGAAAGATGAAAAACATAGTAAATAAAACACATTAGCACAAACAAAATCAACCTTTCAAATGAAATACATGTAGTTATACCAATAAAAAATATGACAGAAGTGGTAAAATCACAGAACCAAGTTAAAATGATTTAATAATTAAATAAATATAAACATGAGATGAAGCTGATGTTTGAATCAATGTTTGAAAATAAAAAGTTCTAGTGGACCATCACACATTCAAACTGATTGATGAATTCTGACCACACATTCTTCATAAAGGTGACCTTTACACTTCCATCAAATACATTCTTCATCTTCATTTGGCTGGATTGTTACCTGAAATGTATTAAGTATTCAAAATTAAAACAAAAATGAGTGAGTGAATGAATGAGTAGGTTGGTGAGTGAATGTGTGAGTGAGTGAGTGAGTGAGTGAGTGAGTGAGTGAGTGAGTGAGTGAGTGAGTGAGTGAGTGAATGAATGAGTAGGTGGGCGAGTGAGTGAGTGAGTGAGTGAGTGAATGTGTGATTGAGTGAGTGAGTGAGTGAGTGAGTGAGTGAGTGAGTGAGTGAGTGAGTGAGTGAGTGAATGTGTGAGTGAGTGAGTGAGTGAGTGAGTGAATGTGTGTGTGTTTGAGTGAGTGAATGTGTGTGTGTTTGAGTGAGTGAGTGAGTGAATGTGTGTGTTTGAGTGAGTGAGTGAGTGAATGTGTGTGTTTGAGTGAATGTGTGTGTGTTTGAGTGAATGAGTGAGTGAGTGTGTGTGTGTTTGAGTGAGTGAATGTGTGTGTGTTTGAGTGAGTGAGTGAGTGAATGTGTGTGTTTGAGTGAGTGAGTGAGTGAATGTGTGTGTTTGAGTGAATGTGTGTGTGTTTGAGTGAGTGAGTGAGTGAATGTGTGTGTGTTTGAGTGAGTGAGTGAGTGAATGTGTGTGTGTTTGAGTGAGTGAGTGAGTGAATGTGTGTGTTTGAGTGAATGTGTGTGTTTGAGTGAATGAGTGAGTAAGTGAGTGATGTTTAATGTTCAAGTTATTTCACCACTAGTACATTAACTTCACCAACTATACACAGAAATTTATATCTTAGCCTTGTGTTAAAGAGATTTCTTTGTGCCATTTGTACTATGTAATGACATCAGTTTCCAAGTTCAAATTTGAAAAATTATTAATATCATGTTCTATTATATTGCTACTTTAACATTCAGTATTACATATTACTTTAGTCTTTATATGATGCCTCTGCAGGGGGTGGGGGAGGGTGGGGGTGGGTGGTATAAAACACTTCAATGTTTAATACCTGAGGGATCAGGATTACCTGAAGGATCAGGATTATCTGATGGATTATCTGTTCCTCTTCCCATTTGTTGACGTAATTGTGCTACAAGTTCTGGATTGGACTGCTGCATTTGTTGTGCTATTTGTTGGCCCCTGAATATATATACATTGTACTGTTAATTAACATTTTTATGTGAATAGTATATTTTATTTATGAATTGTAATAGTGACATAAAATGAGAGTACTGTAAATAATCTGTAATTTTGTAATAATGTGTGTTAATGTGTTAACAGAGAGAGAGAGAGAGAGAGAGATAGCACAAATAATCTTCAATGTATACTTTCTTCTTTAACTACTTCTCTTACCCTCTCTTTTACATTCTCTGCATCCAAAAGACATAGAGAGAGAGAGAGAGAGAGAGAGATTCTAGACAACCCAAGGTTGTCATAAGTCTTCTCTGACACATACATTTACCCACAGACATACAAATAGAGAGAGATTCTAGATAACCCGAGGTTGTCATAAGTCTTCTCTGACACACACATTTACCCACAGACATACAAATAGAGAGAGAGAGAGAGATTCTAGACAACCCAAGGTTGTCATAAGTCTTCTCTGACAACACATTTACCCACAGACATACAAATAGAGAGAGAGAGAGATTCTAGACAACCCAAGGTTGTCATAAGTCTTCTCTTACACACACACATTTACCCAGACATACAAATAGAGAGAGAGAGAGAGATTCTAGATAACCCAAGGTTGTCAGAATTCTTCTCTGACACACATTTACCCGCAGACATACAAATAGAGAGAGAGAGATTCTAGATAACCCAAGGTTGTAAAAATTCTTCTCCGACACACACATTTACCCACAGACATACAAATAGAGAGAGAGAGAGAGAGAGAGAGAGAGAGAGAGATTAATTCTAGTGAATCCTAGGTTGTCATAATTCCTCCCTGACACACACATACACACATCACCACACACATATTTACAGACAATGAGAAGGAGAAGGGAGAGAAAGAATACATACATTTGTATCAAGTTAGCAGCTCCACCCGCAGGCTCTGCTCCTTGATTATCACCAGCCATATTTCCTCCTGGTCCCCACCCTGACTCATAGACTGCATAAAATTAGACATCCTGTATAAAATATAAAAAGTTTCATAACATTTGCTCAAAAACTGTAGAAGGAGTTGGATGCACAAACAAAAAGCTTACAAGCAGACAGACAGACAGACAAACAATATTATACAATTATGTCTTTTGATGAGGTGGACATGGGATTATACGGACCTGAACAAAGTAATATTCACCGAGGTCGTTAGGCCAAGGTAAAATTATTTTGGTCAGGTCCATATAATCCCATATCCACAGATATCAAAAGACAATAATTGTTTTATTATATGACACTTCAAAATGACATTTAAGAAATCAGATTTTAGTGTACTTAGCAAAATAATCAACATTACTGGAGATGTTCCGAGTCGGTAAAGCCAGTTTTAAAAGCTCTTTTAAAATATTTTTTGTTAGTTTAATAGCACTACCTGTTAACTTTTTATGTCCATGGCATATTTGATGTCACAATTGCCTCCAATATTCTGAGATTTACACACTCGCAAACGTTTACGCTGCTTGTCATCCGACATTTCATTTTTGTGAATTGCCAAAACCGTGTCAATGACATCTTTAACGTCTTTTAATTATGACATCATAATTTATGGGAAGTCCCATAAAGTTACATGAAAGAAGGCATATGATTGGATATTTACTGGAGTCTTGTCCAATCAGACAAACCAAAACTCAGAGAAGTTGCCAATGAATTTGGAAATTCCCTAATCTATTTATGGGTACTGTCTGTGATGAAATGTGATATCCAGGTGGATATCACATTTATACTGCAAATCAAATTGCTTCTAGGCCAATCGGATTGTATGGAATTTTTCAGTCATATAATAAAACATAATACTGTAAACGTATGTAATTTCAATGGTTCAATTTTTGCGGTTTTGTACTTTCTTACTTTTCCCAGGGTGTTATATAGCAAATTTCTAAAATCAACTTTAAGATCAAGAATATATATTATTTATGTGTGGTAACAAATTTTCGTAGAAATTTCGGACCATGAAATAAGCCAAAATTAGTACACCGGAGCATGACATAAGCCAAAATTAGTACACGGACCATGAAATAAGCCAAAATTAGTACACCGGACCATGAAATAAGCCAAAATTAGTACACCAGACCATGAAATAAGCAAAAATTAGTACACCGGACCATGAAATAAGCCAAAAATTAGTACACCAGACCATGAAATAAGCCAAAATTAGTACACTGTACCATGAAATAAGCCAAAATTAGTACACCGGACCATGAAATAAGCCAAAATTAGTACACGGACCATTGAAATAAGCCAAAATTAGTACACCAGACCATGAAAATAAGCCAAAATTAGTACACTGTACCATGAAATAAGCCAAAATTAATACACCAGACCATGAAATAAGCCAAAATTAGTACACCGGACCATGAAATAAGCCAAAATTAGTACACCAGACCATGAAATAAGCCAAAATTAGTACACCAGACCATGAAATAAGCCAAAATTAGTACACGGACATGAAATAAGCCAAAATTAGTACACTGGACCATGAAATAAGCCAAAATTAGTACAACGAACCATGAAATAAGCCAAAATTAGTACACCGGACCATGAAATAAGCCAAAATTAGTACACCGGACCATGAAATAAGCCAAAATTAGTACACCGGACCATGAAATAAGCCAAAATTAGTACACCAGACCATGAAATAAGCCAAAATTAGTACACCAGACCATGAAATAAGCCAAAATTAGTACACCGGACCATGAAATAAGCCAAAATTAGTACACTGGACCATGAAATAAGCCAAAATTAGTACAACGAACCATGAAATAAGCCAAAATTAGTACACTGGACCATGAAATAAGCCAAAATTAGTACACTGGACCATGAAATAAGCCAAAATTAGTACACTGGACCATGAAATAAGCCAAAATTAGTACACCATGATTTAAACTACATTTACAGTACAACCCATCATCTATGTTATATGAAAACATAATTATATATAACATAATTATATCTATAGTATACACATGATTTTATGTAATGTTTATGTAAAACATACAGTATCCTCTACAGTAATACCCTATTTTAGTTACAACACCACTAACGCACTTATAGTAAGTGTGTTGAAGATTTTATGGTGACCAACTTAATGAACATCTCAGATCAAACAGCAGATGGTACACTATATA
Organism: Anadara kagoshimensis; assembly: GCA_021292105.1. Classification (NCBI taxonomy): domain Eukaryota; kingdom Metazoa; phylum Mollusca; class Bivalvia; order Arcoida; family Arcidae; genus Anadara; species Anadara kagoshimensis. The sequence goes on from CM037860.1 coordinate 28,843,966, forward strand.
GTTTACATTATAAGCTGTGGTTCTAGTCTATCAAATATTTTTAAGAATTTTCTTTATTTATGGGGTTTGCCACGTGATACCCCATAATGTTTCTGTGGAACAATTATTTCTATTAGAGATGGAATCGCTTCAGTTCACATTTTCCCATAAAAATGAAGTTAATCCAGGAAATTTTGACATACAGGTAAGTGTTTTCCAAAATGTTCTGCACAATAGTTCAAGGGTATTGATCATATGGTACGTTGGCGAACTCCATTACTCTGAATAAACAATTCCCCTAGGTTGAAATGATTAGGTTTAGATGATGTAACACAAGTAACAGATAATACAGACTGGTATAACAAAGTATAAAAGGGTTGTCCACTTTCAGATTACATTCATTAGCTGTTTGTTGTACTAAAACGAAGCCAGTATTAAAACAAATTTGTAAAAAGATATATGACACCCTATAAGATATATGACACCCCATCTACTTTTTGCTGGAAACCCATTCATCAGATGTCAAAGTTTACTCTCCTAAGTACCATGCCAATAACTAAATCTATATATGTAATACAACAGGAATTGCACATCACTTTGCCATTCTATTTATTCCACCACTTGTTAAAGGTACCAAATTCATTTTTATCACTCTGGCTGACACATGTTCTAAGGCAAGAAAGTTTATCGGGTTCCTTGCTGAAGGCAGATGGTTTTCTCTGAACACTCTGGTTTCCTCATCCATTCCTGAACTGACTGCCTAGATATAAGTGAAGTATCTCTGACTGAAGGATAAAACACAGTTTTCCACTCCTTTTCTTACATTATTTTTGTTTTCATTTTTTTCATTGTTTTTATCTCTCTTGAAAGATCATTGAATCGCAATATAATGCTGCCAGAAATTGACTGGGCATAGAACACCATTTAAAAAATCTCCATTTGTAAATGATTCATAAGAAATAATATAAAGAATATCATTTTTCTCCCCATACTCACATGTTCTGCATTTCTGGATTCTGCATCATGGTCTGTGCCTAAAAATTATTAATAAAACAGTCAATATCATATGATGAAACAAGAGCACAGCCGAGCGGAGCATTATACGCCCGTGTTATATTGATCGAGTAGTACTATTTACTGAGAAGTATAAGTACAACTAGGATATATGTATGTAAAAATATATTACCAACTCCGTGTTCGGGCCATAACTCGTAACCCAAAAAAGTTGTAATTCAAATTTGCACGAGATATTACCATGATTAAGGTGTAAATGTATAACAAATTTCATTTAAATCCATGTTTGTATTGTCTACTGAATGGAATACAAACCACATGGTCATACATACAAAAATTTCTAAGTTAAAAAAGGGGCATAACTCCTCCAAAAATAATCCAAAAAAGTTGTAATTCGAACTTGCACCAGATATTAACATCGTAAATGTGTATACCAAATTTCATTTGAATCCATAAATAGTTGTAGGCTCTAATGATCGGAAACCACATGGTCATACATACAAAAATTTCTAAGTTGAAAAAGGGGCATAACTCCTCCAAAAATAATCCAAAAAAGTTGTAATTCGAACTTGCACCAGGTATTAACATCGTAAATGTGTATACCAAATTTCATTTGAATCCATAAATAGTGGTAGGCTCTAATGATCGGAAACCACATGGTCATACATACAAAAATTTCTAAGTTAAAAAAGGGGCATAACTCCTCTAAAAATAATCCGAAAAAGTTGTAATTCGAACTTGCACCAGATATTAACATCAAAAATGTGTATACCAAATTTCATTTGAATCCATAAATAGTTGTAGGCTCTAATGATCGGAAACCACATGGTCATACATACACAAATTTCTAAGTTAAAAAAGGGGCATAACTCCTCCAAAAATAATCCGAAAAAGTTGTAATTCGAACTTGCACAAGGTATTACCATGATAAAGCTGTATACCAAATTTCATTTGAATCCATAAATGTTTGTGGTCTCTACTGAATGGAATACAAATTGTTAACAGACGCCCGCCTGCCCGCCCGGACGGACAGCACCGTAACATAATACGTCCCGTCATATGACGGGCGTATAAAAAGGATTTATATCGCAGGGGGTAAATTTCGTGATTTCTGAAATATGGCATTTTACATGGGAGTAATATTGACATAACTAAAATTGGTGGGTGTATACTCATTTTGATATATTAACCTGTTTGGTAGACATTTTCATGTGGGTAAAATTTTCACGGTAAATTCTTTTGCTTGAAATTAGCGAAAATTTTCCCCTTTTCTAATATATGGACATACAGTAAAACTTTGTTTTGATGCCCCTCAATAAATATGCTACCCCACTTAGCACTACACCATTTCAAAGTCACAAAATTAATTTCCTTTTTTTTCTTTATTTATAAACATCCCTCAGTTTATTGCCGAAATTTGACTGAACAAATACATATGGTGATGGTAAATTAAGGTTTTACTGTTATTTTTCACTGTTTATGATCTATAAGTGGTGTATATATTACACTTACAGCAAAAGCATGCAAATGAAAATTATTTTTTGCATTATAACAAATGATGTCACAGTCAAAAACTATCATTAAGTCACATCATAGAAACAGCAGGTGTAGCTTGTTTCACATGTTGAGATTGAGATATCTGGCAACCAACAACCACAATACATTATGAAGTAATAAGATGAGTTGAGTAATGGTGTTTAACTTCCCAGTCAAGAATATTTCACTTATATCGAGACGTCGCAAGCTATAGATGAAAGTGCAGAAATTTTGCCTGTGTGTTGCGCTAAAGGCATTACAGCAGAGTTCTTTATCATGTCACACTATGAGCAACAAGGGACCTCGTTTATTTTAAGTTCCCATCTGAAAAAACCATGACTTTCATTTTGTAATGTTGAGTGTTTGGCAAAAGAACAGTCACTACCCACTTTTAAGTCCTGGACCAGACCCTGTCAGGGCTTGAACCCACAACCTCCCACTTACGGAGCGAGCACTCTATCAACTGAGCTACCGCAGTGGTTTATGAAGTAATGAGATGAGGTAATAAGATGTTATATTTACCATATTTATTAGTGCTGGATTATTCATCATTTGTGCAAAATCCATTGGCATCCCCATTCCACCAGCTGAACCAAGTCCAAAACCTGCCTAAAAATATAGATCAACAAGTTTTCAAAAACTCAAAAATTAAAGATTTTACAATGCATCTATTCAATAAATATGATGTTCAAGCTGACAAGCTTCTCCAATCTAGAATTTTTTTAAGGCAACCTATGGCCTAAATTTCAATTTGTGCCAGAATCTGGCATTAAAATACACAGAAACTAAGATAGATGGTCAGCTGGATGAAACCTATATAAACAATATGTCCCTCCCCCTACTTATAGGTAGTGTTAAAAATAACCAATCAAATAAAAGTTATACATGTATTCTATGTGTTCAAGTTTACCCCCCCCCCCCCCCCCCCCCCATCAAAAAGTCAATATGAACCCCCCCCCCCCCCTACTTTTTATAGGTAGTGTTACAAATAAACAATCAAATATAGTATTTTTTCTTTGTGTTCAAGTTCAGATTCTGCTCAATACAGAAATATAAATCACCTAATCTCCATCAAAAGTCAGTCTACTGACTAAGCTACTGAAGTTATAATACAGTCAAACCTGCCTTAAAGGCCATCTCTATATAAGGGTCACCTGTTTATAAAGGACAATACAATTATATCCTGATTGTTCTGCATTCATATTATTTGAACCTGCATATAAAGGCCACCTGCCCATAAAAGCCACTGTTACTGGTTCATTTGGGTGGCGTTTATAGACAGGTTTGACCGTACATTTATATATATATATTTTTACTTTAGCGGCTTCCTCTCGTAGTTTTTGTTCTGCTATCTCTAAGTTATTTTGATATGACTGGTTATCAGGATCTAATTCTAGAGCTTTTCTATAACATTCCAGAGCACTTTCATTGTCACCTATTGATGTATATGCTAACCTATAAAAAGAAACAAATTGCTTATAATTAAGATACCGGGGTAATATAAATTATATTATCCGTTTGAGGTTGACAGTGCATATTGTCACACAAATGATTTTCATTGTCAATAAGGCCAAGCAGAGGTTGACAGCGGAAATCTTTTGGGTGACATTATACACAGTCAACTGAAAAAGAATGTAATATCTATCTTATTATGCCAAATAATTGTTTGATTTAACATAATAAATGTCACAACTGATAACATATTTCGGCCCTAAATCAAGGGTAGAAAAGCCCTGGCCATAATGACATATTTATGGTCACCTGATGTTTTGTATGAATTCACATTAAAATCATCCTTAAATTGAACAGTTGAGAACCATTCAGTTCCTAGTTTCAAAGTCATTACTTAACTAAGATTTTCCTTAACTTCAACTAAAATTGAAAATAAAATAGTTTTGTTAACTTTCAAATTTCGTATGAATTCAAGGTGCCATTATGAAATTACTCTAAGTTTATTACACCTACATTCTAATTTTGTTGAAACCTTTATTTGTTGTACCTTAAAATGTTGTCAATATTTGCCAGATTTAAGTTATCGTATGAAATTTCGTATTTCATATGAATTTAAGGTGCCATTATGAAATAACTCTAAGTTTATTACACCTACATTCTAATTTTGTTGAAACTCTTTATTTGTTGTACCTTAAAATGTTGTCAATATTTGCCAGATTTAAGTTAAGGAATAATTGTGTGACATGGGCCAGTCACTTTTAAGCATTCTTATGATGTAGAAGATTACCTTATATCCTATTTAAACTGAAAGCCACAACATAGAATGGTAAATCAGATCTCTGTGGTTTAAAAGTCCTTTTAAAAAATGAAATTCAATTAATTTCTTAATGGTTCTAATCATGAAATATGACTCATCTGTAATGGGACTGAGCTTGCACATGTTTACACATGCGACAATTTACTGTCAATGCCTACCAGCCCACTATTGTACATTGTGTTTTATTTACACTGAAATGTCTCTCAACAATGACATTCAGCTCTACATACCCCATTCTACCATAAGCTTTACTATATTGTGGATCTACTGAGATGTCTCTCAACAATGACATTCAGCTCTACATACCCCATTCTGACATAAGCTTTACTATATTGTGGATCTACTGAGATGTCTCTCAACAATGACATTCAGCTCTACATACCCCATTCTACCGTAAGCTTTACTATATTGTGGATCTACTGAGATGTTTCTCAACAATGACATTCAGCTCTACATACCCATCTGGCCATAAGCTTACTATATTGTGGATCTACTGAGATGTCTCTCACAATGACATTCAGCTCTACATACCCATTCTGACATAAGCTTTACTATATTGTGGATCTCCGAGATGTTCTCAACAATGACATTCAGCTCTACATACCCCATTCTGCCATAAGCTTAACTATATTATGGATCTACTGAGATGTCTCTCAACAATGACATTCAGCTTACTTACCCATTTACCGTAGGCTTTACTATATGTGGATCTACTGAGATGTCTCTCAACAATGACATTCAGCTCTACATACCCCATTCTACCGTAGGCTTTACTATATTGTGGATCTACTGAGAGTCTCTCAACAATGACATTCAGCTCTACATACCCCATTCTACCGTAGGCTTTACTATATTGTGGATCTACTGAGATGTCTCTCAACAATGACATTTAGCTACATACCCCATTCTTACCGTAGGCTTTACTATATTGTGGATCTACTGAGATGTCTCTCACAATGACATTCAGCTCTACTTACCCCATTCTACCGTAGGCTTTACTATATTGTGGATCTACTGAGATGTCTCTCAACAATGACATTCAGCTCTACATACCCCATTCTACCGTAGGCTTTACTATATTGTGGATCTACTGAGATGTCTCTCAACAATGACATTTAGCTCTACATACCCCATTCTACCGTAGGCTTTACTATATTGTGGATCTACTGAGATGTCTCTCAACAATGACATTTAGCTCTACATACCCCATTCTACCGTAGGCTTTACTATATTGTGGATCTACTGAGATGTCTCTCAACAATGACATTTAGCTCTACATACCCCATTCTACCGTAGGCTTTACTATATTGTGGATCTACTGAGATGTCTCTCAACAATGACATTCAGCTCTACATACCCCATTCTACCGTAGGCTTTACTATATTGTGGATCTACTGAGATGTCTCTCAACAATGACATTTAGCTCTACATACCCCATTCTGACATAAGCTTTACTATATTGTGGATCTACTGAGATGTCTCTCAACAATGACATTCAGCTCTACATACCCCATTCTGCCATAAGCTTAACTATATTATGGATCTACTGAGATGTCTCTCAACAATGACATTCAGCTCTACTTACCCCATTCTACCGTAGGCTTTACTATATTGTGGATCTACTGAGATGTCTCTCAACAATGACATTCAGCTCTACATACCCCATTCTACCGTAGGCTTTACTATATTGTGGATCTACTGAGATGTCTCTCAACAATGACATTCAGCTCTACTTACCCCATTCTGCCATAAGCTTAACTATATTATGGATCTACTGAGATGTCTCTCAACAATGACATTCAGCTCTACTTACCCCATTCTACCGTAGGCTTTACTATATTGTGGATCTACTGAGATGTCTCTCAACAATGACATTCAGCTCTACATACCCCATTCTACCGTAGGCTTTACTATATTGTGGATCTACTGAGATGTCTCTCAACAATGACATTCAGCTCTACTTACCCCATTCTACCGTAGGCTTTACTATATTGTGGATCTACTGAGATGTCTCTCAACAATGACATTTAGCTCTACATACCCCATTCTGCCATAAGCTTTACTATATTGTGGATCTACTGAGATGTCTCTCAACAATGACATTTAGCTCTACATACCCCATTCTGCCATAAGCTTTACTATATTATGGATCTACTGAGATGTCTCTCAACAATGACATTCAGCTCTACTTACCCCATTCTACCGTAAGCTTTACTATATTGTGGATCTATCTGTAGTGCTCGCTTGCAGTCAGCTATAGCTTCTGAATTCTTATTTAATTTACTAAATGCTGCAGCCCTGAAACAAAAAAAACCACATATATAGACACTTATAATGATGGACGTAATTCATATACCATAGTAAATTATATTTATATGTGAATTCAAAGTAAGCTGTGATTGGTGATTGACCTCCTAATACATATATTACACATGACAGGGGTCAACTTTCACATTGGCGGGATTGCCTGGGACAGCTAAAAATGCTACCAGGGAAAGTAATTTGGCAATGATGTTGTCCCAAGGAGCATGTAACATTTTCCACTGTTCTTCAATAGTGTTGATCAAATGTACATTCAAGCGAAATGTACATTCAAGCGACAGGTGTCACTAATGCTAATTCACAAATGAATATACATGTACATGTATATGTATAGTGCATCAAGTTTGACCAGGTCATTTGATCTTTAATTTGAATATTAGATTGGGCTAATATACAATGTGATTGAGGGAAAACAGCATGTTTCATTACCATAAACATGACTGTCATCTGATGATGCAAAGATAATAGTATGCAATAACTTGTAATTTCACTTGTAGCATCTTGCAAAACTAAACAGCAGCAAAATTTTTCCAATTTTTACAAGCTGATGAGCAACCAAAATGTTGATGTTTATTTCTTACACATTACTTACCTATTACAAAAATAAACAGCATTTTTATTGTCTAATCTAAGAGCTTGTGAATAACATTCTAATGCATCAGAGTATTTTTCATTTTTCATAAAATCATTTCCTGAAAATAAAATTCCAAATAATTGATTAAATATAGTTTTATTAATCATTAATAACAGATATTCAATATTCATTTCTGTACGTATTCTAAAACAAGAAATCTGTGACCTACTGCTCACTTGGTATACCCCTGCTTTAAACTTCAACCATTGACCATAAATGTCAAAAAAAAAAAACAAAAAACAAAAAAAAAACTAAGTTGGTAAACAGGAATTAGACAAACTTAAAACTGAACATAAACTTTTAAACTAATTTCTGATGTCAATGACAATAATGACACCGGGCAAGTAATACAAATGTCAATTCTGGTCATTTATGACCCTGAGACAAAATGTCAAGAAACTACATGTATTAAGTAAAATTAAATTAAAAACATATAACAAAAGTACACATTTCTTAAACTTTGCCTAGAACCAAAAGCTTGTGAACTCTTGGTTTAAGTGAAAAAGTCTTAAACAAGCAGTAAAATTCTGTTCAACCATGACAGCATCACCTGGTGGTTTATCATACTTATTCCAGAATTGATAGACCAAAAAAGACTCAAAAACAAACTTGACCTGCATTTTATCCAAATCAACTGTCAAATTTGGTTGATAATAATTAGATGGTATGGCACAGAACTAAAGTATGGCATACAGAAATGTAGGCGCATACCGGTAGATTAACACTGGTGATTGACAAATATGAAAATATAATGGAGAATGGTATATTTAATGGTGATTTAAAACCTGTGCCACCAGGAACCAATACTGTATAAGAAGAAACATTTGTGAGAGGAAAAAAATCGCAATTTTCACGGTGACTCTTGTATCTCGAATATGTCTTCTCAAGGAAGATTTTCTTTTCCCTTAGTACATTTTCCCCGCAGTTGGAACTGTGAAAATTTCTTGCAGCGAAAGTTTCCTACTGCTAATGATTGTTCTAATACAGTAGATGAAAACTGGGATCAAATCTTACCTTTACATTTGAATTCTTCTGCCTTTTCTTTCTCTTCAGCTGATGGTTCATGTAGTGACAGTGATGAAAATTGTGTATCAGGCTGAAATAACAATGGTATACTTATTGATCAGGGGTTCAAAACTGTATTTTGTGATGGAAGTCCAGGACCTTTGGGAAGGTCCAAGTGAAGTTTTGAAAGTCAATTATCAGCATTGAAAGGCCCATGTGCAGTTACTTTATCATATAGAAAAGAAGTTTGGGTAATAAAAACAGCAGGTCCATTTACCTTTTACAGTTTAAGTATCAAGGATCTCTTTGTAGAACCAATAGGTGCCCGACCTTGGACTCGGGCAAATTCGAACCCCTGTTCTGATTGTTCATAAAGTAATGACAGTGACATTGATGCTCTTAGCTGCTCACTGTCATAATTGTAGACACCATATCATATGTCTATCCGCAAATGCTCATGACAGCAAATATCAAAACCATAGCACTTCATATCAGAAATTTTTTCAACTAAATGGTACATTTTTATATATTGTAATATAACTAATTACTTACTTCAAGACTAATTTGTGCATTAAATATATCTAACAAATGTCGCTGTACTTGATATTTGGCTATAGTTGATTCATCTGCTATATCTATTCCATAAGCCGACTCCAAACACTGAATAGCAACTGAAATCATAAAAATAAAAGAACGCTATTCCATAGATATTTGACCATCCATATACAAAAAAGGGCCCTTAGGTAAAAAAAATTGAAATGTTCGATTTTTATATTCTTGAAGCACCAACATTGGGTTAGTATGGTACATGTACCGGTATACAATTCAATAATAAACAAGAAATCACCTCAATAGTTGTAGAGAAATGGTAGTAGACTATTTTATTGCAATAAAAACCTGTTTTCTGCACTATGATTGGATTGTTTTAAGCAGTGATTGAACCAAAATTGTGAAATCAATTTTTTTTCAAGGGGATGATCTGACTGACCATCTAGTCACTAAGAAAGAAAGTTCTTTGGAAATGTGTACACAAATATATATTATATTACCTTCAAGACTTTCAATGCTCTCTTCAGACAAAGGACCTGTTGTTGTCTGGTCTTTCAGAAACTTAATGATTGAAAACACCAATTTGTTGACATCTGCCATCATTTATTTTTCTACAATAGACAACAAATTTTACAGTTCAGAGATAGCCAGTGAAATTTTTAACCAATACCAACATGTAATGATCTTACCGACTAATACTATATTTTGGAGTCGAGTCAAGTAATGGTGTTTAATGTCATACCCAGTCAGGGTTCTAACCCACAACCTCTCACTTACGGACAGAGTGGTTACTACTTTTTGGAGTACAATCAGATCTTTGAAATGAGCATCAAGGGTTTTTTTCATGACACTCCAAGCATGACAGATCGTTCATTTTGAAGGTTTCATCCAATGACTTAAGTGTAAACTTGAGATAAATGAGTCAAAAAAGGTTATAAGAAACACTGGAGTGGAGTAGTGTGGATTAACGGTGTTTTATTCACAGCTGGGACCAGTTGTTCGAAGCTTGATCAGTTTAATCAGTGGTTAACACAAATCAACACATCAAGAAAAATCACCATTTTATCATCAAATTGATGATTTTATAACAATGTGCTTTAGTTTGATGGAATTCTATTCACTTACATTAATTTCACAACAAATTTGAAATTATGCACTATTTAAATTTTAACTAAACTTTAATAATTCAGTTGATTAAACTAATCATGCATCGAACAACTGGCCTTAGGATCCAAAGTACTCCCATTTTAATCTGATTTATTACAAAGAATTCTTTAACAAGAGACCCATGGGCCTTAAGGCTCATCTGAGTATAATTGTCACATGGCTCCTGTGAAAGTTCACATTAATTAAAGAAACTATAAAAATTTTCCCCAGTTTGGGGGAAGGTGGAGGGGTCGATCAATGCATAGTCCGATGGATGGTGTTTTTGAAAAAAGAAACAATGTACTAAACCATGTATTGCTAAGTAAAAACTGACAGAAAATAAAAATTCCATAAATATATGAAAAAGATGATCAGTAATTAAAATTTAATAAAGTTTTATAAACTGTGCAGGTTAAGAAACGCTACTACTGTCTCACCTTTGCGAAACCTTTTAAGAAATCGGTAGAGTGCTCACTTTACAAACAGGTTCAATTCCCGGCAACAGGGAAAGGGAATTTTTTTTTCAGTGTAACTAGCATTTACTTTACAAATGGCGCACACAACGGGATCCTGCTTGAATGAGGCACCTATCTAAACACCCACAGGACAGATCCCAATAAAACTAATTATAACTAAAATAATAAAGTATGTATGGATGCAGGTCAAAACGTACCCTTGCCATAACGTACCCTACCAGAACGTACTCATTTTTAAATGAAACGTACCCACATTTTTTACCAAACAGTACCCACCAAAACATACTTGCCAAAATGTACCCACAAAAAAACTGATATACCAGTAACTATTATTTGTATGTTGGTTTTAAAACAAATTATGCCAAAACGTACCCATACCAGGATTACCACACAACAAGCAGTAGTAAATATTAACAATGTTATTTATTTCCACTAAATGTCCCATCTGTTATGCATATATCCCATTCATCTTTGTTTTAATTCTTAGACATGCCTTTGTAATATTTTTTATTACTAATAAAGATTTTTTTGTATTTTTTAAGAAAAAAATAACAATAAAGATAATAAAAGATCAGATTAGCAGTGAAGCCAAAGTTTCCTTTTTAATTTTGTAATTGTATGTATAATGGCATTTTTGGTTTCAGTAATAATGAAGCAAAATTTGTTGATAAAGTGGTAAATTGCAGTGAAAGTATGTCATGGAGTTGGAAAATTAATTTTGATTTTATTTCCTGTTATTTCCCCGATATTAATCAGATGATCAGTACACACATTTTAATAGCAAATACTTGATTCTTGTCAGATTTTGTGTTCTCTAAATCTCTGTTCTTAACATATTTCAATACATGAAAAAGTACCATAATGTTTTTTGTTTAAGAAACATCACTAAAAGTTTAGAACAGCAAATACATTTTTCTTCGTTTCTAGATATCAGTCCGCCACAGGTCTGTCTCATCGGTCTCAGGAATATATCAGAAAGGAGTAAAGGAAACATTTTATTATAAAAAAATCAAAGATTCAACATACAAATGTAACATATATATTGATGTTATGACGGGTACGTTCTGGTGATTACGTTCTGGTTTGGATTTGTTTTGGTAAAAATGTGGGTACGTTTTGTCCAAAAATATGTACGTTCTGGTAGGGTACATTTCAGCATGGGTACATTTTGTCTATAACCCATATGTATGTGTTAGGATACGTCTTCAAAGGACTAATTCTAAAGGATGGGATGTAATGTAATGATATAGCTACATGGTATAGAATATACTGTGTACAGGTTAAGATACGTTACTGTCTCATCTATGGAGTATCTTTTAGGTAAAACAGTAGAGTGCTCGCTTTACAAACCGCCAACCTGGATTTGATTCCCAGAGTCTGGGGAAGGGATTTTTCAGTGTAACTAGCATTTACGTTACATAAGCAGTCTATATCCTTCTTGATACATTACTTGCATTTGTATATCAGGTTTTTAACATTGGTAACTGATTTGGCAAAGTGGATAATGAATGAACACAGTGTTTACAAACAGCAAATATAGAATGAACTTGAAAAGAAATTTTCACATGGGCATCAAATAAACTGGTTGAATTTACATTTATCCTCATCAATGAAGTGAGATTACCTAATTTTTTGTTGAAGTAGAAGCAAACTACGTGGATAAATGATACAACGGAATGAAGACAAATTGGAAAAATTGAAATTAACCTGTTGAGTTACACGTTTTACCTTGCAGTTCGCCAATTATTATAACCGGAAGTCAATGATATCAACCGGAATCACTACCACATTCGAGTTTGTAAATCTTTTACGATAACATTTATGCGTTATATCAATTTTATTCATAATAGAATAAAAGTAATTAAAAAAATAAGTGTTTAAAATAATGTCATTATAACATCTCATTCACTTTTCATTTTGATCTTATAATTTATTTTACGACTACTGAAAATCTACTTTACGATAAACGCACTCCGCCGCATTTTGAGAGCATCAGACACTGAGACAGACAAATAACAGCAAAATGTCTGATAAAATTAATACAAAAGTTATCCAGGTTACAAATATTGCTCCAGGTGCAACCAAGGAACAAATGAAGACACTGTTTGGTTACATTGGTAGCATTTATGAATGCAAAATGTATCCCCCAGAGTATGTTGATATTTGATTTGATAAAAGTTACATCCCTCCCGTAAACGAAGTTCCAACAATAAGTTGAACTTTTACCAAGGAAGTGAGGCCGTGTGGTCTGGAAGGGGAAGCACCTTATTTAGCTAGCTACACCCGTCACGTGTAATTAAAGTATCCAACAATGGAAACAAGCTACTAAACATACAGTGTGCTGTCATCTGACACAAACCAATTTAAGATAAACACAAGTAGCTTGGTGTGACCAAATCTTGGTCACAATTATTATGAACAAATATCCAGAATAGCACCAGATTTTCAAAATTTTAGATATGACAATAAATTATGTATTGTGTCAAATACTGTTGTGATGTATACATTTTGTACTAGTGTGGTGACACCTTTAGGGGTTTCGCGGAAAAGAATGGAACAATCTAGAGGATTTCTATTAGTAGAGCTCATCCACAGAACTTGCCACTCAAAAATTTAACACAGACCTAACGGATAAGTGCCAAACCTACCAATAATTTGGTAAAAAATTGGTTACTTTATCATGGGTACGAATTCAAAACGGTACGTTAAACGTTGATGATAGGGTCGACTTTAAACACTTGTTGTGGATTTTGTGTACAAGATAGAAAAAATATAAAAATACCGTTTTTTCCGCGAGATCTTAATCTATTTTCGGCGCATTGACGACTTTTTCGTACAACGAACGGTTATTGAACAGGAGTCGGTTAAACAGAAAGTTTGTATGAAAAGTCCATTTTTTGCATCTTTTACCCCAAAATTAAGTATGATCCATATTTTTCACAAAAATATAACATAGTTAGATAGCTAGATCGCATTAGACCCCATAACGTCTGAAAATTTTGGCAAAATCTATAGTCAAAAAGTTAACTTCCTCAAAGATGCCATAATATGCTGCTAAAAAGGGGAAAGTTGTCGCCTTTATCATTTCACATCCAGAGGATGTTCCGAATGAATTCGTCACTAATCCTCTAGATTGTTCCATTCTTTATTTAATAAACATCAAAGTACATACCCTCTCAGCCAGAAAATAAAATTCAAAGCTATTTAAAATCCTTATAGGGATTAACTATAGAAGCAGACTACTGGCAGTATATGAAGGTTATGGTAAGGAATTTCATGGATTTGTCCATTGATCCACCGGTACAACCACTGTAATAAAGGTTAACTGCTTTTACAATTTGTTGTTTAATATTATTTTTATATTGGTTTTTCATTAGTCAGACGATGTGATCTTATCATTGTGAAAAAAACAATTCATTTTATTACATACAGTTAAATTATCTAACCTGCATGATTTCCCTGTAACAAATTCAAAAGGTTTTGAAAATAAAATGTATAGATTTAAATTAACAAAATTATGGTCTCTTTGTTTCAGGGAGTCGGAGGTTAAAGTGGCAGCAAAAGTATGTTATATAAAGTTTGATGATACAGTGAGTACAGGTGTGGCTCTACACCTTACCAATACAGTGTTCATTGATAGAGCTCTTATAGTTGTACCTATTATGGATGGTGAGTATACATACATATATAAATATACACCAAAGTCTCTTATTATAAATACCGTATATTCTCGCCGAAAACCCGCACTTTTTTGACAAAAATAAAAAATTTGAGAAGGGGGGTGCGGGTTATTCGTGCAGTTTTATAAAAAAAACTTGCTCCAGACATTGACGATCTAGCGTGGAATCGGTTGAATTTTCCATGTACTTAGCAAGTCTATGCACTGAAAATGGGATAAAATCGTCATCACAACCGATGTTGGCCAATATTTTTATTATTTAATGTTATGTAGATATTATTTTTTACATGTATGGATACAAACAATAAAGATAGCATGAATAAAACATGTACTTTTTGACTCCCGATCATGAGATCAGGTAAAACACATCTTGTTGTCACCGACAAAGGAAGTCAAAGTTTGATCATGCGCAAAGGTTGTGTTATGTATTTCATTGTTTATACGTGGGTCGGTTATAGCGTTTTTAGACTAATCAGTAATGTTTCAGATTTTACAATACTCGGCTTTCTATTTTAGTATTTTATGTTTAAAGTTGACGATCTATCACTCAAATATCACCATATTATATTGTACAGAATGACATGTGGTTTTGCATTCGAGAGTATTGGTCAATAACTAGGATGGCATCTTGTTGAATGAAAGTTCGTATTGGTTTGAAATCTAAACATGTCGTTGGAATTGCAAATTAAATTTTAATAAATTTTAAATTTTATTAATATCCTGATAAGCGATTGTCGAATCCTGGTATTTTTACTTAAAAACCGACAGATACGAAAGCGCCGTATGACCTCTGACCTCTGTCATAGAAGTTTGTAATGGCGGCGCTTTCATCTGCTACGTATAAACACAGGTACCGGTAATCATGGATGATTATATCAATGGCTAAGGAATCGGGAATGGCTTCAATTGTTAAATAAACAAGAGACACGCCAGGTGTTACCGGGAAGACTTGATTAAAGTTAATTACAGGTGACCAGGTATTTACTTCTTTGCC
Source organism: Anadara kagoshimensis (assembly GCA_021292105.1). Classification (NCBI taxonomy): domain Eukaryota; kingdom Metazoa; phylum Mollusca; class Bivalvia; order Arcoida; family Arcidae; genus Anadara; species Anadara kagoshimensis. Next base: position 28,859,569 of record CM037860.1, read on the forward strand.
GATGGCTATTCTGTTACACGGGACAACTTTAAAGAAAGACCCATACTTACCTTAATTAATTAATTATTTCAAAGACTTTATTGTCAAACTGAATACAAAAAAATATCACAAATAAAAAAAAAACAATAAAGAGTAAAATTTCAACTTGAAAATGACCGTAACTTCCGGTTTGTCGATCTTCTAAAATGCCTTGAAAATTCGAGTCAGATTTTCAAATTTTTTTCTGGGTGCGGGTTATATCCTGCGAATACAAATGTTCCTGGGATTTTTAGGGTGAAATAGGGGTGCGGGTTATGCCCCAGGGCGGGTATTAGGCAAGTATATACGGTAATAAAAACGCTAAACACTGAAGCATTTTCAAAGTTTTGGACAAGTTACGTCCTTCATTAGGAATGTTTACTTGAAAAATAAACAAAGTTATAATTAAATACTTAATAAGATGACATAATTGTATTGACCAAAATTAGAAATGCGATTTTGCAAAATAATAATGTTGTTACTGGGTATGATTATTGATAATTGAGTCAATGAATTGATACAATATTAATGTAATGGCACTCTTGTGCAACTTTTTTATTATATTATTTCATTAAAAATTAAAAGTAGTACCTGATTAAAAGTCAATTTGAGTATTTGAACATTCTGGCGATAGTGTTTTTAATTTCTTAATCCAAAATTATTCCTTATATTTGAGGTATGTTATGTGATGATGAAATATACTGCAAATACAAACATGACATGGTCCACAGTATAAGTTTTAATTCTAACACAATTAATGGGACCTTAGACAAGTGGTTTAAAGTGCTTATGGATCACTACCTAAGCTTGAAACTTGCTCAGGCAAATTCTCAGTTTACTTGTTGGACCTCTGCAGTAATCTCAAGGTACCCTGTTTCCTCCACCATCCCAGAACTGACTGCCTAGATAAAGGTAATTAAAATATGACTTGGTCTTAAAACCCCATTAGGTCACTTAACTAATGATTTTACAATAGTTTTCCCTGTATAAGCCTTGTGCTGCACATTTAATATTCAATTACAGGCTGATTATTTACTTCTCTTTTAAAATCTTTTTGGGATAGATATCCATTTCAGTATAGTGCAGAGTTTAATTCTGTTTGTCATTTCTCCTTTCGAAGGTGGGTGATTTTTTTTTTCCCTTGACATTCCAGGTTCCTCCACCATCCCAGAACTGATTGCCTCAATATTAGCGATTGAATCTTGACTCCTTACTAACTTCAATGTTATACATAAGGACTCTGTTTGAAATTTGATACAATCAGTTGATTCATTGTTGGCCTTTGTTCACACAATATTAAAAGAGCCTCGTATTCTATTGATAATGCATTTTGAATGATTATATAAAGACACTTGTCTTTAGCTTTGTTCAGATTGAAACTTTTCTCCCTCAATGCATATACATGTAGAAGAAATGGTAAGGTTTTAAACAAAAACGTGAGGCATGTGAAATTTTATGACTTGTGGAAAATTGATTTCTCACTAAAAAAGTAGAAATTTAAATCAAACTTGGCCTTCACTGTTTACATGCAGATAAATTTACTTTACTATTCTGTATTTCTCTTTAGGTAAGATACCAGATGAAGCTACAGCAATGCAGCTAGCACCTTCTGCAGTTGCTGGGATGATTCCTGGAAAACCAACATGGCCAAGTAATGTTATAAGTCAGGTATATAAAGTCAAATCTTTCATTATACATACCAGTTATTGGCTGATTTGTATGTACAAAGTACAGAAAGGCATATACCAAATATCAAGATTTTTTGGGTAGTTTTGCAATTTATAAGACTAAACTTTTTGGTGAAATTTTTACTTTTTCTGCCCCCCCCCCCTTGTTATTTTGTGTTATTTCTGGTCTTTTCAAATAAAATGCTGCAAGTTCTGTTGCTATGTTGACCTAATTGTTGAAAAAATGGCCCTGATTTTTTTTTGGAGGTCTGGACCAGGATGACCCCACCAAGATCATTATTTCTGGATTGGACATTAAGTCTTGTTTTTATTTTGTAGATGTCTGGTTCTGGTGGTAATCAGGTTATTACAACATACGATCCCCGTCTGACAGCACTAGGTCTACAACAATATCCAGCATTACCAGGAAATGTAGATACCAGTAAAATAGAAGAAATAAGACGGACAGTGTATGTCGGAAATCTTGAAAAGAATGTAAGTAATGTTCTGTATTGGAAGTCTGTATACATATATAGATAGACAAACAGCATTATCCTGTCTGCTTAACCTTTCACTGAAATAATTATTATGGACAAGTCCATTTGTGTAAAGGTAACACAGGTGTTTATTTCATCTTCATCATGGGAAACATGCATTGTTTATGTATGGACTGAGAATCTTAACACTACCAATGTATCTGGATAAATGGTCATATACAAATATTTCCAATGAAAGGTCAAGCTGACTGTCGATGTTGTTTGCCTATACATACAGATGGATCTTAGTTCATGTATCTCAAACTTAATGAAAAAGATGTTTTGATTTATTTAAAGTTGGAAATAAATTGACTTAAAGTGGATTTCCCGACAAATGAGTGTTTAAACAGATTAGCTTTGAGATGAAATTGTTGGGTCAAGATCAACTGTTGAAAACTTTCATAGGTTAGAAACAGTCTTTTTTTTATCTCAATCTTTCATCTCAATTACTTTAAATAACATCAAACTTATAAATGTACAGTAAAACCTGCTGTATTGACCACCCCTATATAATATTTAGATTAAAAGTTCATTAAGACAAGTGTTTTAAGTCCCGTGAGTGGTCTTCATTATGTGTTATGTTTGCACCAAGTTTCCACAAATTAAATATCATTAGTAGCCTTGATTTGCAAAAATTGGGAAATTATAGGACAGTCCTTTTTTAAAGTAATATTTTACAAATTTGCTAAAACAAGTTACTTTTTGAAAGAATTTCTCAAAAATTAAGGGCGATGTGGCCAATGGGGTTTTGGCTATCAGGAATGGAATAATAGTTGTGATTAAGAGAATATATCTGTATGAATATACATGTATTAAATTTTACTTTTAATATGTGATGCTTTTACTTGTTTTGTTTTGTTTTGTTTTTTTTTTACATAATATGGAGCTTTTCTGATTTTAGGTCACTGCAGATCAACTGTTGAATTTCTTTACACAAGTTGGTGAAGTTAAATATGTTAGAATGGCTGGTGATGATAAAATGCAGTCTAAATATGCATATGTAGAATTCACGGATCAAAGATCAGTCGCTACAGCATTAACATATAATGGGGTCATGTTTCAAGGTCAACCTCTATCGTAAGTGTCATTTTACATCAGATTACACACTTTTCCACAAGTTCTTCACTTTTGTAATACCACTACGGTAGCATGAATTCTCCATATTTGGGAGGTTATGAGTTCAAATACTGGCCAGAGTCTGACCAAAGACTTGAAAATAGGTGGTGACTGGTTTTTTGGGGGTTTTTTTTGACCAAGCACTTGACTTAGCATTTTGAAACAAAAGTCATGTGGAAAGAGACCTTGAAATTGATGCCCTGTGTCATGGCAGGCGTGGAGCATTAAAGAACCCCGTCTTGTACATTTCCCTGAGCACACCGAAAAGGTCTAAATTTCTGCCACCTCACTTAAAGCTGGTGACATCTTGATGTAAGTGAAATATTCTTGACTGGAATGTAAAATCCCATTCATTAAATCAATCGTCTTTTTATGACATTTGAAAAGTTTGTGGATCACAAAAATAAACATTTATATCATAATAAATTATAGTTCATTGTATCATGGATTGTATATCATTGGCATTTTATGTCACAAAATAAAGTTGATTCATGAAGGCTTCAGGTAAGGTATCTTATAATCACTGCTTTTGTTATAATTTTTATCACCAGATATAAGTTTATCTTTAGTTCTAAGTTCCTCTTATAGTTGACAGACTTTTAAGAAGGGGAAATATTATTTTGCATGAATTTTGCCATTTACATGTAGTTTCTCTTCACAAGTTTCTTCTTTGGTATTACAGCTGAAGCTTTTCATTTGATGATTTTTGAAGATTTTACTCTGGAAACTTTATGGCATTACTTTCATTTCAGTGTAAATCACTCAAATACATCAATCATTAAGCCAGTATCTAAAACGCAAGAAGCTGCCCAGCGGGAAGTGGAGGAAGCTATGAAGAAAGTCAAAGAAGCCCAGTCACTTATAACAGCTGCTGTTGACGATCCTTGTAAGTTGATTTTTTCTTTTATCAAAATGCATTGTAAGTAATGTGTTCTCCATACAATAAATATATACATGTACATATAATGTTATCAAGATGGCCAATTTTGTAATTGTTTAAGAAATCAAAATACTGGAGACAACCACTGACCTTACGCAAGCCATCTGACAAACTTTCTTCCATATCTGCTCATGTGAACTTTAGTTAAGTCATAATCAAAAGACAATCACATGATGTCATCTTGTAGGGAACATGAAATCATCTTGCAGGAAAATGACACCAGTCTCCAAAATTTAGAATTTTTCAATTGGGTATGAAATTTTAATTGTGGGAGTTTAAAATGATCAACTTTGTTTTCTAGTTTATACATTCTGTTTTAAACCAAAATTAGGTACATTCTTTTCAATGGTCATATACATTTAATGTAGATTGTTGGATAACAAAGATAAATTTTACAAACATACTGTCAGTGTCTCTTTAAATCATGTTCTAATCCAATAATTGACCTTTAAATGGAAGAAAAGGGCTCCATAATGAGTTTATCCTTGTAAAATAGGGAAATCTTACCCTAGGCAAGCCTTGTTTCTGATAGAAATATGAGATTTTCCCTATCCTACATAAATAAACTCATAATAGATACTATTAATCTTACACTGGGATCAGTACTGAGATTCATAAACCATTAATTTAGACCACTTGACCACCAAATCCCCTAAAATGATCCATGATAAAGTTAATATGATGCTACATTTTATAAGTCTGTTTATAGAAATACAAAAAGTAATACCATTTTTAATTGTTTATTTGAAAGATGCGCGCGGAAGTAGATCAAGATCTGCATCAAGATCAAGGCATCATAGATCAAGGTCTAAGTCAAGGCGTAGAAGTGGTTCCCGCTCAAGGAGACGTTCTCACTCTAGAAGGGGTTCTAGATCACCTTCAAGGTCCAGGAAAAGATCTAGATCACGTAAACGATCAAGATCTAGGTCAAAGAGATCTAGGTCAAGAAAGAGATCTCGCTCCAGATCTAAAGATCGGCGCAGGTATGAATTATAACTTACAACTATTTCACAAATATTGTTTTTAGCTCACCTGACCGAAGGTCATGTGAGCTTATGGCATAGCGCAGCGTGTGTATGTGCGTGCGTGCGTGTGTGTGTGTGTGTGCGTGCGTGTGTGCGTCGTTAACACCTATTTTCGACTTCTCCTCTGAAACTACTGGACAGTTTTTAATGAAACTTTGTCTGATGTATATATGGGCCGGTGCAATTCAGATTTGTTCGTGGCGTTGCTGTGGCTACCATAACTAGGTCAAGGTGACCTAGGGGTGCAAAAATCTTTAAAAATCTTCTTCTCCGAAAGTACTAATTGGAGAAAAAATCTGATGTGATATTTGGCTTCTCTAGGGTCTTAAGCCTGTGGTTTGTTCATTTTGTGAAATTCGGATAAAAAATAGGTTACGCGTTTTTGTGTTTAATTTTGAAAAAAATCGTAAAATAGCTTCAAATTGTTATAACTTGACTATTTGACCAGATAATGACATGGGGTTTTCAGTTTTGACATCTTCTTGTTAGTATCTTCAAAATGAGGTCAAGGTCGATTGTGAAGGTCGTGACCTAATTTGTTTTACCTCTGATTATAATTATTATCTCGAAAACTGTAAACTTTTTGTATAGGCATGTATATTAGAATGTTGTAGGTATCGATACAACGATCATTTTGATGTATAGAAAAAGGTCATGGGTTTAAAGGTCAAGGTCACAGATGTGAAACAATACCGAAATGGTTAATTATCTCGAAAACTAAAAAGTTTTTGTATAGGCATTTATATTAGAATGTTGTAGGTATTGATACAACGATCATTTTGATGTATAGAAAAAGGTCGGGTTCAAAGGTCAAGGTCACAGATGTGAAACAATACTGAAATGGTTAATTATCTCGAAAACTATAAACTTTTTGTATAGGCATGTATATTAGAATGTTGTAGGTATTGATACAACGATCATTTTGATGTATAGAAAAAGGTCATGGGTTCAAAGGTCAAGGTCACAGATGCGAAACAATACCGAAATGGTTAATTATCTCGAAAACTATAAACATTTTGTATAGGAATATATATTAGAATGTTGTAGGTATCGATACAACGATCATTTTGATGTATAGAAATAGGTTATGGGTTCAAAGGTCACGGTCACAGATGCGAAACAATACCGAAATGGTTAATTATCTCGAAAACTATAAACATTTTGTATAGGCATGTATATTAGAATGTTGTAGGTATCGATACAGCAATCATTTTGATGTATAGAAAAAGGTCATGGGTTCAAAGGTCAAGGTCACAGATGTGAAACAATACTGAAATATTTAATTATCTCGAAAACTATAAAGTTTTTGTATAGGCATGTATATTAGAATGTTGTAGGTATTGATACAACGATCATTTTGATGTATAAAAAAAGGACATGGGTTCAAAGGTCAAGGTCACAGATGCAAAACAATACCAAAATGGTTAATTATCTCGAAAACTATAAACTTTTTGTATAGGCATGTATATTAGAATGTTGTAGGTATTGATACAATGGTTATCATGATGTAAAGAAAAAAGTCATTGGGTTTAGTATTTATGTGTTCTTTAAATCTATCAGCTAGCCATTAGTTATCAGGTGAGCGTATCAGGCCCATGGGCCTCTTGTTTGTTAATGACATGGTGTTAAAAGATTTATGTTAATTGCAATACGTTAAAAGGTTTTTGTTAATGGCAAGGTGTTTTTAATGTTGAGATGTTATTTATAATATTTTTTTAAACAACAAGATTAAAATGTTGAAAAATGTTTTTAATAACAAGATGTTTTTTTTAATGACAGTATGAAGCCATGAAATTTGAACTTGGCTCTGATACAATTAAATATGAAACTGATGTCCTCTTGAATAAAACTAAATCTGCAATGTGTCAAACCTTACTGCTATCATTCTAGGTCTAGAAGGTCCAGATCAAGGTCCAAACCAAGACGGAAATCACGTTCCCGCTCGAGAACTAGAAACAGAAGATCACGATCAGGTTCAAGGTAAAAGAATTTCCAATATAATAAAATCTATGATATATATAACAGTTTATAAATGTTTGCCAGCATACCAAATGATCGGTGTTCAATATGTGTTTTAGAAACTATTTGAAAAATGTTTATGTCCTAAGAAACCCAGTGATAACATTGTTTTAACAGACAAACATCAGCTTATACCATTCCATACCTATTAAAATTACAAGTTACATATCTTATGGGATATCATTTGCTATACTGGTAAACTGGATTCTTATCCACAAGGAGTGATTATCTTTTTTTTTAATATTTAATTATCATCATCTTTTCAAAAATACAAAATTATTTTGTAGCATTTAAAATGAAAAATATTGTTTACTTTTTCTGTGTAAAATTTTGTAATGGTTAAAAAGTTACTAATTTAATGTGATTTATTTGTGTCCCATGTGATACCAGTATGTGTAATGGAACATTTCCTTGTGGAAATTCCAGAATAAAGAATTTTTTGCAGAAAATTGTCAAAATATGTCACAATATTTCATATCCAGTAAAATTGATAGTTCTGTGCATATGTTAAACAGTACCATGTGGTACTTTGTTGAACCCTATCTATGTCTGATGTTGGTATTAGAAAATACTTTGAAAAAATAAAAAACAGTTCAGTTTCAAATCAAAAATTAATTATTTCAAACACCATGAATTGAAAACACTTCCAAAATGATACATCTGCCTAATTTTTGTGAAATCTTTGTAAAACAATAATTTGAAAGGACATGGTGTCCATGGAGACAAGATGTAGTGCTCTAAATCAATTAATTCTTCATGAAGGCAGGACATGTGATCATTTCTTATTTTGGTAATAATAACTTGTGTAATTATCCCTGTTATTATAACTTTTCCTGTAAAAAATAGGTGGATTTTTCCCCCCTGGCTTCCGACACCATTTCAGATCTGACTGCCTCCATTTGAGTTAAGAAGCTTTTACTGAGGTACATGTATAACACTAAAATCCTACCCACCACAATCTGCAGCAAAGTGTAATGGAGTATAAGAAGTTCTTTTCAATATATCTTGTTATAGGCTTTACATTATGTATAAAACCTGAAAGCTTGAAAAAAAAATTGTAAAAGATGGCTATAATATGCCTTCAATTAAAATAAAATTAAAAAAAAATTGAATCCCAAACCTTAAAATTTTGTGCATGTAATCTTGTATACATTATAAAGAAAGAATATGTATTCTGTACTAGAAAATAACAAACCATTTTGTTTCCTATTGAAGGAGTCCGATGAAAAGTCAAAACAACTTTCCTCCAAGGTAAAATAATAATAATGGGATCAATAAGAGAGAGAAATAGCCCAGCAATGGGATCATGATCTTTGATAGTACATATACATTATAAGCATCATTCATTTATCATTGATGGTCTTTTTTTTCTGTTGTATATACTTAATGTTGTAATCCCAAACTTGATATTGAAGTACATGTATATCATTTGACTTTTTTGTGAATAAGATTTCTGTCTAGACTTGCTTATAATAATATTGCCGCATAAATTTGAAGAGAGAAAACAGTGATGATGTACATGTATTTTATGTTTACAGTTTCACAAAATTTTAAATTGATTAATAGATTTCAATCTTGCTTGGTCATATGTCCTGTTGTGTTCTTCTTCTGTCACTTGATATCACATCTGTTTATTAATTTAAAATTTATTTTCCAGGTAAATTTATTTTTATTATTGTTTTTTTTTTTTTTTTTTTTTTTTTTTTTTTTTTTTTTTTTTTTTTTTTTTTGTTGATACCTGAGTAAGATTTTCAAAAGATTACAACCTAGTAAAAACAGATGATGTTCATTTGAAATTTGGTTCAGAAAATTTCAGTATCCTGGAAATGCCAAATAAATATACCTGTAGAAATGAAATGTCTTGAAAGGCAAATCAACTAGTTTAATAGGATAAGCGCCTTCTTTTGTGGACACAATATACACCTAGAAATAATTGCTGACAATATAAAAAAATGTGAGGTATAAGTTATGAACATCATTATTGATGTGAAGATAAAAGTGTTTACTGTTTGTTTACCCTACTTCAGCATGTTCAGAGAATGCAAAAGGGCAAGTATTTTACAGATTTTCGATAGGATGAGTCAAAATCTATAATTAATTTACTGACATGAGCCAAGTCGTTGCTAAAAATCCCGGCATTGGCCCCAGCCTTGCTTCTATGTGATAAAATGCAATTTAGGTGGGTGTTTACAATGGTGAAAAATTTGGCAAAATAGTGGGGTATTTTGTGTGACATAAACGATAGTGACGGCGGAAGAGTGGACAATTTACATTAGTTAGTGCAGTTTAAGATTTTGGTCATTGATAAACCAATGAAGTGAAATTTTTTCAGCATTATCAAACTTTGAAAAAATGAGGTAGAATAAACACATTTAAACTCAAGCCTACCTTTGAGCTATGCTTCATTGCACCCCTTGCGCTCCTATGTAAATAGTAAATTCTTCCATCACCATTACATCACACAAACAGTGCCACCATTTTGTCAAAACATTTACCATTGTAAACACAGACTCAGTATATATTTTGGTACATTAAAGGAGATATATTGCATAGATTATTTTGAAACTGTAATTTTAAGCCATGACTTTGCTCATGTTAGTAAATGATTTATTGATTTCTATCTGTCCCATTGAGAATATGTGACATATTTGAGTTTTTGCTTTCTCTGAAATAGGGTAAACAGACAGTAGTTAAAATAATCACAATAACACTTGTTAAAGTGTTTTCCTAGACTAAATGTTCAGTTCAATTATTTTTTTCTTCTATGGACAGGTGTTTTTATGAATTTATTTTATTAATAATTATTTTCGTTTTGTTTTTAGTATTAGATGTACTTAGTTAACTTCATGAATGAAGGTTTTAAATTCTTTTAGAACTTTTAGTTAACATTTTGTAGTTATTAGTGGACATATATGAATAAATCTCTTTCTTTCCTATTTTAAGGGGATCCCTGAAAGGTCAAAACAGCTTTCCACAAAGGTAAACATTGTTTATCATCAATAAACGTACCATGATGAAATGGTACCCAGTATTATAGTAATCAATTAATCTTTTTTCTTTCTAGAGTTTGTTAAGAGTTATCATTACTCATTTTATAACCATGATCAAAAGTTAGGATAAATTGTTCAAATCATCCTTTTCATACACCTTGGTGTAAAAAAAATATTCTAAAACTATCTTATTAAAACACTTTTAGTATTCACTGTTAGGTACTTTAAGCCTAATTTTAAAGCTAGTCCTCCAATGTGCCTTCAAACTTTCAACTGAATTTGTGTACATTGTACATAAACAGGGTTAGCTCTGGCTTTAAAAGTTGGAGCCAAAATATTAGCTAATTTTAAAATTTCAGATTCAGTTTATATGTCAAGAAGCCAGTAAAACAAAGAGCTACAAAAATGAAGTTCTTCTAATCTACTGTACAACTTACATGTATAACACTAACTTTTGTAAAGAAATCAGAAAGATCAGTGATTTTCGTCTGCCTCATTATAAAATTGATAAAACGTTTGGAGCAAAAGTATTACCTACAACCCATTTTTGGAGTCAGAAATTATAAAAATTTAGCAATTAGTTAAAATTTGCATGGCAAAGCTAACCCAGCATAAATAAGTTTTTTTCTGTTAAAAAGTCCTCCCCGCCCATTTCTTCCTACCTTTTACTCACAAATTCCATTTCTGATTATATTATTTATTTTTTATTTGTATTCTTTTTTAATTGAACAAATTGAGGTGAAATAACTAAATTTTTGCCTCATACATAACCCACAAATGCAGACAGAAACCAATAATTATTGTTTTTATATATGTATAACACCTCCGTCTTATTTAGAAACAAAATATAAAAATGTGACAACAAATTTGAAAATATCCAAAATATAACTGATAAATAATATCTATTTACTTATATTTTTTTTAAGTTTATACAATGAATTCAACAAACTCATTTCTGCCCTCCTCTATGTCATTGTCACTTTATGTAGACCTAAAAAATGCTTCACAAAAATAAGTAAAATTTGTCTACTAAGTAAGATCTGAAATCCAATTCATTGCTTCAATGATTCTGATGTCTGATAAGTTTTGCTGTTTTAAAAAGTCTCAAAAACATATGCTGGGTACCATAGAATCATATTTTTTTTAATTCTTTATTTAAATCAATTTCTGGCTTGTTTTTATGTTGATATATTTTAGAATCAGGTGAAGTTTTTTGTTAAGTCTTGAATGCCACATTTGTGATGGTTCATGTCTTACAAGTTAGGTCTTGAATGCCACATTTTTAATGATTCTTGTCTTGCAAGTTTAGTCTTGAATGTCACATCTCTGGTGATTCCTGTCTTACAAGTTAAGTCTTGAATGTCACATCTCTGATGATTTTTGTCTTACTAGTTAAGTCTTGAATGCCACATTTCTGATGATTCCTGTCTTACAAACTACAGTGAGTCTTAAATGTCACATTTCTGAGTTATTTCTGGTGATTCCTGTCTTACAAGTTAAGTCTTGAATGCCACATTTCTGATGATTCTTGTCTTACAAGTTAAGTATTGAGTGCCACATCTCTGATGATGCCTCTCTTACTAGTTAAGTCTTGAATGTCATATTCTTGATCGTTCATGTCTTACAAGTTAGGTCTTGCATGCCACATTCTTGATGGTTCATGTCTTACAAGTTAAGTCTTGAATGCCACATATCTGATTCCTGTCTTGAATGTCACATATCTGATTTCTGGTGATGCCTGTCTTACAAGTTAAGTCTTGAATGCCACATTTCTGATGATTCTTGTCTTACAAGTTAAGTATTGAGTGCCACATTCTTGATGGTTCTTGTCTTACAAGTTAAGTATTGAGTGCCACATCTCTGATGATGCCTCTCTTACAAGTTAAGTCTTGAATATCACATTCTTGATGGTTCATGTCTTAAAAGTTAGGTCTTGAATTCCACATTTCTGATGATTCCTGCCATACAAACTAAGTCTTGAATGCCACATTTCTGATGGTTCCTGTCTTACAAGTTATGTCTTAAATGCCACATTTCTGATGATTTCTATCTTACAAACTAAGTTTTGAATGCCACATTTCTGATGATTCTTGTCTCTCATGCTAGTTTAATTCTGAAAGTCCAGGATTTCGTAAACTTCTTGCCTTAGTTTTTCTTGTAATTGTTGATCATCAGAGACAGTATTGACTAGACCATTTCTTCGAATCTTCTTTATGGATTTTGGAAAAAAAAATTCCTTACACAAAACTAAAATATTAACCTGCATATAATGCCTGTTATGGTTCATTGATTTCAGTGAGTTATGGCCTAAGTTCTTGATTAACCCACTTGCTGGCCATTGTGTAATACTTTCACTAAAAGTCTCAAAAAGTCTAAATTTAATTTGGATGGCATTGAAAGTTGTGTCAGTTGACAGTACTTCTGACTCTTAATATGTTACACTTAAAATAAACAAGTTCTCTTGTCACGGTGGGCTGGGCAGGCTAAAGATCCCAGCTGTAAAATTGCCATCAGCGCAATGCACAGGCAAAATTTCTGCACTTTCGCCTATAGCTGGCGACGTCTCGATATAAGTAATATTCTTGACTGGGATGTTAAACACCATAACTCAACTCAATTCTTTATATGTTACATCAGGTTGTTAGGAGTTGTTATATCTTTCAAATGGTTTTCTTGTGAAAAGGTAACTTGATATGATGGCTTCAAGACTTATAGAAATAACAACCTGACCATTAATTATTTTTATGTAGTTCATCTTTTTTTCATTTTTAATCAATTCATTCACATTTTTCGATTTCAAAGATAAATATATCTAATTAAAGTAAATATATCTATTTAGTTTTAATTATTCTATTTATTGAAGATATTCTAAAAATAATCTTATCGTAGAAGCTTAGCCGTAAAATCTTTATAAAACATTTTTTATGCATCATGACATGTATTTTTTATTGATGATTATTATTGTATTTAATTATTGTTATTTGAATGCCCCTTCTAAAGTTAGCTTTGTTTCCTATTGAAGGGGCCCGCTGAGGGGGCAAAACATCATTCCAATAAGGTAATGATACATTCTGATTAATTAGTCATTTTTATAACAAGCTGATTGTTGTCTTGCCTGAAAAGCTGTGAAGCGTAAAAGTCATAATGTTTTGTTAGTCAACCAGCCTTCCGCCCAAGGAGTTTAATTTTTGTCTCGGCGCAAGTTTGTGAATTCTCTAAAAGGGTCTGATAGGGGGATTGTTTCCCAAAGAAAATATACACTAGTACATGTAGGACAATTACTCGGGCATCTTTTTCCAGAGTACATTAACCAATGATAACTGAGAATCTTTATTCAGTCCCAATGATCTAAGGGGTCTTGGTGGCAGAATGGTGTAAAGTGTTGGCTTATCAGTCCGCTCTCACCGGCTAGGTTCAACTACAAATCAGGATATATCCTTGTGTGAGAAAGTTTGTTAGATTGCTTGCATAGGTCAGTGGTTTTCCCCAAGGTACTCCAGTTTCCTCCACCATTCCAGAACTAACCGCCTCGATATAGGTGAAAAATCTTGACAGGGGTGTAAAACACTAAAATACTCCTCTCCACTGTTCTTCTATCTGCTACACTAGGTACATGCTTTAACTAGTCTTCTATGGAAAATCCAAGTTACTGGAAAACATCAAATTATATGATTCCACAATGCATTAAGTGGAAACAATAGTTCTACACATATACTTAAGGGGTACTTCATGCTACACAGGGTAACCCCATTTACAGTAAAGCAATCTAGGTGCATTCTTTTTCTTATCAAATTTTAAAATTTGAGGAAATTGCTGCTTTGTTTGTGCCTGCCAGTGATGCATGTTTGTGAATAATAAATAATTTGCCAGTTATATAAAATTCAGATTCAACAGCTATAAGTTCAGGAAATCTATTGAAACAGTTCAAAGGATTTTCTCCCAATTGTCTTTTAGATCTCTTTCTTAAAAATTGTCAACAAAAATCCCTAAAATGTGCTTTTCAGGCAAGACCAGTGATTCACAAATTTCTTGTGTATATTACATATATATTATATATTTATGTTTGTATATACATGTAGTAAAATGTTTTAGTTAAGCTTATTCTTAAATGACAAGAGACACAGGGAATTTTATTTATACATAACATTTTTTTTTTTTTTGTTAAACAATTATTGAAACAGTGGTTATGATTGTTCCGAAGAATAAAAATCAGAAAAGAGGAATCATGGACATTTATACCTAATGATTACAGGATTTTTCTCCGTTTTAAATCCATTGATAACTTTATTTTACAATGCCTTCAGGAAAGGAAAGAAAATAATGGCAATGTATTTGGAAGGAGTAGATACATATGTTAAGGCACCATAGCAGCCTTAAAATAACATTCTGGACTAATAAGGCATCACAGTGCCCCAAAATAAAATACTGGACTATTAAGGCAACATTATGTCCCAAATATTTCATTTTGAACTATAATGGCAACATAGGGCCCTAATATTACATTTTAAACTATTATGGCAACATAGAGCCCCAATATTACAGTTTGGACTATTATGACAACATAGGGCCCCAATATTACATGCTGGACTATTAAGGCAACATAGGGCCCTGAAATTACACTCTGGAATATTAAGGCAACATAGGGCCCCAATATTACATTCTGTACTACTAAGGCAACCTGGGACCCCAATATTACATTACATTCTATTAAGGCAACATAGGGGCCCTAAAATTACACTCTGAAATATTAAGGCAACAAATGGCACCAATATTACATTCTGGACTACTGAGGCAACATGGGGCCCCAATATTATTACATTACATTCTATTAAGGCAACATAGGGTCCCTATAATTACACTCTGGAATATTGAGGCAACATAGGGGCCCAATATTACATTCTGGACTGTTAAAGCAACATAGGGTCCAAATATTACATTCTGGACTATTAAGGCAACATAGGGGCCTAATATTACATTCTGGACTATGTAGCCAGTAAGTGTTACAGTGTAAAGTACAATCAGACCCCAGTTTTACAATTGATCTTTAACTAAGATTTTCCTTCACTTAAATTTGGCAAAACTGAAATTTTAATAATTTGATTAATTTCCCAGATATTCAGGGTGTTAAGTGTCATTTTGAAGATCATTTCAAACTTATTTAGTTTTTGTCAAAAATGTTAATTTCAAAGAATGCCAAAAATCGCTAAATTTAAGTTAAGTAAAGTTTTAGTTAAGAAGGCATGATTGTGAAACTGGGACCAGACACTTAACTTTTGGGGCCTTAGAGCATCTTACTATTCCTACTTTTTTGCATTTGCCACTATTACTTTTTAACTTCAGAATTTTCAATTTACTCAGAAGTTATTACTTTGTACTGTAAACATTTTTAATTTTTTGTGTATTAATTTTCGAGGTATATGGAATTTAGACTTATCAGTGAAGTTAAATTCTCACATTTTCTAAATATGCACTATAACACAATAAGAATTATATAGTTTTTACTTGGTATTAATCTTTGCACAAAACAAATGACTGAAATAAGCAAAAATTAGTACACAACGAAAATAAATATGTTTACAGTACAAAGAAAATATTTAAACTAGGCCAAACTTCAGCATTACAAGTGTGTGTATTTTGTGTGGCCCTTGTTTGTCTTCCCATTCTTTTTTTACTTACTTCCAACAAAAAAAAAATATTTATTTATTAGATGACATTAAAATTCAAAACCTGATGAAGTAGATTGGTAGATAATTTAATACAAAATAAGTGAATTAATGTCATCATTTAAGTTGATTAATGTGACAAGTCAAGTCAATTAATATGATAAGTCCAGTTGATTGATGTGATGAGTTAAGTGATCAATTAAATGAATTACTGTGACCATTTAAGTAAATTAACATGAATTAAAGTGATCAGTGTAGTGAATTAATGTGGCCAGATATTTTGTGAATTTACATGTTATAAGACTTAAAAGTTGTACTATCTGATTGTTGTAAGCATGAGTTTGGTTGTTGTTTGGAATTCAATCTATCAACACTCTTACAATTATTTTTCACATGCTATTGATTTTTCTGGTCATATAGTGTTAAGAAGTTTCAAGGAAGTAATAATCTTTCTGTAAAATATTTACAGGGTTCATACCAGTTATGATACATGTATTTTAGCAATTTATTTGGAAAACCCATAAAAAAAATTTGTAGATTTTTACAAAATTTCATGTATACTACATATTTTATTATTACTAAGTAATTCACATGGGGGTACATACCCTCAGTTCCTACTGAAGCAATATTTCATGAAACTTAGGACAAAGCATGAACATTGATAGGAGATGTGCATATTGTTAACCTGGGTTTGTTTGCTCATTTTCCTGGGAGTTATGGCCCTTTGAACAAAAAAAGATCTGCTGGCAGGGGATCATAATTTACTGAATTTACCCATTTGCTCATTTTCCTGGGAGTTATTGTCCTAAGTTATTGCTCTTTGAACAAAAGTGCAAATCACAAAAAAATGATCTGCTGGCAGGGGATCCTAATTCACTGAATTTACTTGTTATTCTTGTTAACGAAAGTAGGACATGAGGGAGCATAAAATTTATACATAATTGTTTCACGAATCTTGGGAAAATATTTTAATTTGAGTAATGTTTTTGGCCTGGACGCATTTACATTCAGTAATATATTGACACCATCAAAGATGTATTTCTTATATAAGAAATATTACCCAATTACCCTCCCACAGCACTTGGTCTCACTTTCCTGGTGGAAGATCACATGTTTAACCTTATTTGCCAGCTTCAAAGTTTTTACTTTGCTATAAGATTGTAGTTTGTACATGTTTTGGTATGATTGTTTTTGATTGTCAATTTTTCATGTACTGAAACCCAGAAATTGTTAAAATGATGCATGTTTACTTGATTAGATAGTCTTATAGGTGATACTGATTTTGAAAGTGAACTTTACAGTGAAAACTTTGATTATTTGAACATGTATTTCTCAAAATCATTATTTGGACATTTTTATTTTTGAGCATCTAATTCTCAAAAACATTATTTCCACATTTTGAACATGTATTTCTCAAAATCATTATTTTGGCATTATTGAACATGTATTTCTCAAAGTCATTATTTGGACATTTATAACATGTATTTCTCAAAGTTATTATTTCCACATTTTTGACCATCTAATTCTCAAAATCATAAATTGGACATTTTTGAACATGTATTTCTCAAAATCATAAATTGGACATTTATAACATGTTTTTCTCAAAATCATAAATTGGACATTTATAACATGTTTTTCTCAAAATCATAAATTGAACATTTTTAACATGTATTTTTCAAAGTCATTAGTTGGACATTATTGAACATCTAATTCTCCAAATCAATATTTCGACATTTTTGAACATGTATTTCTTAAAAACATTATTTCGACATTTTTAACATTTATTTCTCAAAATCATTTGGTCATAATGTCCTGAATGCTTTTCTTTAGAACCACTTCAAATACTCAAGAGTGAAAATTGAAGTCTCGTGTCTCCTCTAGAACTTCCTGTGGCCCATGCACTTCAAGTTTTTAAAGTTTCAGTGTATTTTTTTCTAAAAGTCTGTACAATAAATAGTTTAGCTTGTTTTTATAGATTATTTTTGATTGTTGATGTTCATAATAAACCTTATGTATATGTGTTTATGTGTATTATAAATGAATATTTAAAAAATCCCTTTGGTATATCTTTAGGCGAAGATCAAGGACACCACCAAGAGCATATAGCAGTCGGAGGTCAAGGTCAAGGTGAGAACTTATGGATTCCAATTTTCTTCGGGTCTCATGCCATAGTTTAATACACCAACTAAGAATCACAATTGCTTTCATCACTTTGTTAAAAAGTTGCAAATCAATATTTTCTTTGGAAAACCTGATTTTCCTCTATCATTACAGAATTGACTACCACAATATGCATGAATTAATCTTGACTGTTGGCTAAAACACACACACACACAAACACACACACACACACACACACACAACACTTCAAAGGTGATGATTCAAACAATGCACTAAGAATATCCACAAATCATTATCTGTGTTAAATTAATTTTTAGGGAAAGAAAGAAGAGCAGATCACCAAAACCTGCACGGCGAGCATCAAAAACGCCTGAGAAGAAGATTAAATCTAAATCCAAGTCAAAGTCCTTGTCTCCACCAAAACTGGAAAGGGAATCCTCATTGCCTCCTGTAGGAAGTGATGAAATACCAAAATCATTGGATACACAATCAAGGTACTTTGTATTCAGATTGTTTATCCTAACGTTGAGGTTGTTTATATGAAGTATGTCTACTTAAAATGTATGTAGAAAAGTAGTAAGTGCAGGAATGTGCTTAGTTGCTTACCCATAATTATTATTTTTAAAAATGCTGTGTAACTATCTCACCTTAAACTTGGGCATGTAACACAATCCCAGCCAACCATAAACCAAGCTATGTTAATTCTAGGGATTACCGTAAGATTAGCAGGGGTCCAGTAGCCAATGGCTCCTAACATCAGTGTGGGACACTAAACTTTTACACATTTATAGCTAGTTATTTCTTTTACAACTGTTATTCTGAAGTAAGCAGGGCCCCCCAACTCAGAAATATTTAAGCTTCATCCCTGGTTAATACCACTTTGAATACCATGTTTGAAGTTAAATAAATGAATGTGACATTATTCAGCATCTGCGAGTCCGCTTTAAAGGGGGTTAGGGGATCCACTTTGGCATTATTACATTTCTAGATTGTTAAAACTTGGCATCTACATGTATATTGATAAATTTTCTATTACTGTAAATTTGATTATTATCCTGGGGTTAAATTTTCACAGCCATTTCACAGGATGTAATTTTCATAGATTTATGAAACTAACTATAAGATTGAAAATTATGAAACAGACTATTCAGTGTATGGAGTATGGTTCTGTCTTCAGACAGTAGCGATTTTGGCTATGTACTTTATTGTATTGTGTTATGCGTGGATTCAAATTTCACGAAATAAGCAATAATCAGTATACTATAAATAAAACTATACTAACAAGTATATGTTCCTGATAAAACAACAGAAAAGTGCAAAAAGTATTCATTCACTTTGTAAAATCCTTCTTTATTTTATAAAAAAAACTATATATTTATAAAATATTATTTCAAGTTCATTTTTTGAGCAATTTTTATAAAATTTTCCCTTATAAATCCAATGTTAGTGGTAGTTTCTTTCTTGAATAATTTTCAAAATATTGCCTGTATTATATAACATTCAAGAAAACATAAGGTGATTATCATGGAAATTTTCAACTGTCATGTAAAGCATGACTATATATTAGATTTCAATTTTAAAATTTTTCCATTGAATTTAAAATGTTTTATCAGTAAAAAACAACAAACAGTAAAAAAACAACAAATTCTCTTATTTTACCTTTAACCATTAAAATTGAAATTTTTAAAAATATATGGTTTTATATGAATTAAAGAAGGATTTTACAAAGTGACCAAACACATTTTGTACATCTATGTACATATATATATATTTTTTTATTTTTAATCCTTTTTATGTCTCGACTTCTAGTCCAGATGTTCAGATGCAAAAGCCCTTGGATAAAAGGTAAAAACCCTGAATTACAATTCTGCTTATTTATATACATGTACATTTTACACTCTTTATGCTTGATACATTTTGTTCACTTTTAATTTAAAAAAAGATTTGTAGAAATATGATAAAATGTTAACACGATTTTCATATACCCTACAGTCACACATACTGTGTCATTTTTTTAATTAGTATTTTTCGTGTTGTACACTTTAGTTTTCTCTTTATTTGTCTCATCATAACATTGTGTTTTAAACAAATAACTTATGTCTTTTTTTATAATACTGATATATTCCTGAGTAGTCTTTTGAAGGATAAAAAAGTTAGAAGTGATTCAGTACACCTTTCCATTTTTCTTGGAATTAATGGAATTGATTTAATGTTTGATATATTTTACAACATGCCTTTAATCCAGTCAATCTACGGTTTGTCCATTAGTCCCTTATTTTGCCAAATGACCTAAATGATGTCGTAAAGTTAAAAAGAACATTTTCATTAATGTTGGAACCACTTTGTTTGTGACAGTGAAATATATTTCCATAGAAAATCAAATAAACTGAAAAAAAGATTGATATTATTTTTACTTACTTGATAATCCATTTAACATGACAGTAAAATCTTGCTATGATACCCCCTGATAACTTTGCCACCTCACTTATAGCAATACTGTCCAAAAATTTATTTATTTCATAGTTTTCTTATAAGCTCCCATGATTTATTGCCAAACTTCTCTGACAAATTGAACTAACCAGATATAGGTGATGAATCAAGGTTTAACTGTTTACTGCAAGCATTTTACTACTTAAAAGCTTAAAACTTTGATCAAATTCTTTAAAACTTTGATTAAAATTTTTGATCCAAGATTTTGATAGTCTAAATAACCTTCAAAGTGACTTTGATCAAAGATTATTGTAAAGACCCTTTATCTCAGTTGTTTAACCTGGGTCAAATGGACTATATAGCAAGAACCTTTGACTTTTGAGGTTAATCACATATGCAACAATGGTGTTGGTAAATCAGAATGTAGTGAAATTAGAAATAGGTTTCATTAGGCATCAACTAACCCAGCAGCTAGTACTACTAACTAGTGATGTCCAATCTGATAACAAATAACAATGGATAACTGGAGAGACATAATAAATTAAATAATTGATTAATTATCAAAATTTTTGATACATTTTTGCAGTAAATTATAATTGTATATCAGTAACAAATAAAGTTGACAATATCATTATACCATGACAAGAAGTTTAATTTCTGTTTAAGAGTCATGTGTTCTTTCTAATTTTGTTTTTGCTTAGTGATGACACCTAAAAACTTTAGACTTCAGAGTCCCAGCATACAGATTAATTATCTGATCACTGTTTGCCATGTTTTTAAGGAAGACAAAATGGAAATGAAAAAAAACTTGGCAACAATCCAGAAACTAATGGCTAATGTCAGTGATGATCAATTATAAACCTTGTGATAGATTATTGGACAACGTCTGACAATCAAGGCGATAATTGTCAGATCACCGACCATGCCTACAATGTTCTGACAAAGTCCCGGCGTCCTTGAATTACACACACAAAAGATTGAAAACTCAGCCTGAATTGTGCTGTTTAATGACATTACTGACATTAGTAAGTCATTAGTTGCTGTGACGCTGCTTTGGTACCGTGTCCGAACATCATAGGCATGGCCAGCAATATATCAATTGTGACATCACTAGCAGCTGCAAATTCATATTGTGCTATCACTAACTTTGTCTCATTTATTAACTAAATGAAATTTTGAATTATGTTTAAGATAGTTGATATATATTTTAGTCATGAAATAACTCCCCGGTCAGGTCTGACCCAAGATTTGAAAAGCGGGTAATGACTGTTCTTTCGCCAAGCACTCGGCATTATGAAATGAAAGTCACAGTTCTTTCGGATGGGAACTTAAAATAAACAAGGTCCCATGTCACGGTAGGCTTGGCACGCTAAAGAACCCTGCTGTATAATGCCATCAGCGCAACACACAGGCAAAATTTCTGCACTTTCGCCTATAGCTGGCGACGTCTTGATATAAGTGAAATATTCTTGACTGGGACGTTAAACACCATTACTCAACTTAACTCGTGAAATAACTTAATCAATTTGCTGATGGAAATTTCAACTTTTAAATGAAGACGAGTCCTTGTTGTATAAATTTTGATTGAAATATAACTGTTTAAATAAAAATGAAATTGAATACACCAAAGAACTCAAATAAGAAAACTTTCTTTTCTGAGTTACTTTGAGATGGGATTTCTTATTTGTTCTATCTGGTAAATATGATTTATAATGGACCTACATGCAAATGCTTCTTTATTGCCTGTGGTCAATATTTGTGCATGGGTATTTTTTATTCTTTCTTTGCACTAAAGTCACTAACCATATGTGTATCAGACAATATTAATGTTTTAGTTTATGCTTGGACTAATAATTTTCTTTTATTATACCCCTGCAAACTAGTTTAAGGCGGGTATATAGGAATCACCAAGTCTGTTTGTCTGTCTGTCTGTCTGTGTGAAACCATGTCCAGGCTATACCTCATGATTGCTTTGGGCGACTGTCATAAAACTTCACATGAATGATCTTCATGGGCAAAAGTGTCATGACCTTGAACCAAGGTAATATCAGAAAGGTCAAGGTTTGTGGAAAAACTTTTAATGTTGGGAACAGGGAGTATTTAGCTCTCAAGAGACAGTTCTAGTTTATTTTAGTAATTTCATTTGTTTATTTAAATAATATATTCTACTTTTATTTTTAAGGTTTATATTGAGGCATTACCATTCATTTCTAACCACAACAAGGTTTAGAAATGAAAATTTTTATTTAGATTGTATATTAAATATTATGGGGTTATTTAACTGATACTGTGAAATTTTATCCCAATTGACGCAACAATTTGCATAAGCTTGCGGATACAAATGTCAAGTGAACTCTGGACAGTATTTCACAATATCCTTATTCTCAATAGTTTCTGTGAATTTCATTTACCAATGCTGATCACATGGTGACCTAATATAATCAATATCTGGTCAGGACTATTCCATATCTAGTCAGTATGAGAGTTAATTCCCCTGACCAATGTAAATGGCAGTCATATCTATTACAAATATTTACCATATATACTGACCTAAAACCCGCCCTGGGGCATAACCCGCACCCCTATTTCACCCTGAAAATCCCAGGAATATTTGTATTCGCAGGATATAACATTTATTAATATTTTATATATTTTTATCTTTTTTAGTAGTCCAAGCCCCCCTAGAATGGTGGATACAACACTAGATAAAAAGTAAGTAATGCAAAGATACAGTTGTAACTATGAAATCTTGACACAAAAAAAACCACCAGGTCCAGTTTAGACATGTTTACTCATTGTCCTTGTTCTGACTTTCAGCAAACAAAGTTAATCACCTCGTCTGTCTGTCTGTTGGCCCCAATATCGATTCGTGTCTGCTCTATATCTTCCATGTCTATGGATGGATTTTGATCAAACTTCACACAAATGTAAACCAACATGAAACTATATATGAGAGAGAGAGAGAGAGAGAGAACACATCTCCAATAAACCCTTATCTCAAATATTGATATTAGTGCCTTCATCGGATGATGTTTTTTTTTATAAATTAAAAATTAAGCTGTTTTTTAAGGACCATACCACAGATTTGAGATCAATCTTAATAGTAAACAAGCAAATTCAGGCTTTTTTTTTGTGATTTACTTTTATGTTCAAAGGGCCATAAACTCTTAGGAAAATGAGCAAACCAACTCGGGTTAACAATATGCACATTTCCTATCTATGTTGATACTAAGTTTCTTGAAATAGTGCTTTATAGTTTTGGAGAATTAGTGCAGACAAGAATTTCTGAAGGACAGAAGGAAGGACGGAAACTCGGAATTTGATATCCCCCTCTTTCTTTGAAACACAGTGATAATTATCACAAATGTTTTTGTTTGTTATACAGGTCTCCTGTTAGGGAAAGGAGAAGTGAGAGTAGAAGTCCAAAACGTTTAAAAAAATCTCGCAGTAGAAGTAAAAGTAAAGAGAGAAGGTAAAACAAAGATATCTTGAAGTTGTGTCTATCTGTTCATCATACTTGGTTTCTGTGAAGTTACTTTGGTTTCCAAGTATATCCTCTTTATGGTGGTAAAATTTAAATTTGGTTTCAATATGAACAAAAACATGAATCCTTTGAAGGTGTGAATTAACTTTGGATAAATCGTACTAGGAAATCCCATTTTTAGCTCACCTGAGCCAAAGGCTCAAGTGAGCTTTTCTGATCACAATTTGTCCGTTGTCTGTCGACGTCGTCGTCGTCGTCGTTGTCGTCGTCGTAAACTTTTCACATTTTCATCTTCTTCTCACGAACCACTGGGCAGATTTCAACCAAATTTGGCACAAAGCACCACTAGGTGAAGGGGATTCAAGTTTGTTCAAATGAAGGGCCACACCCTCTTTAAAGGGGAGATAATTGAGAATTATTGAAACTTTGTTGGTATTTTTCAAAAATCTTCTTCTCAAAAACTATTCGGCCTGTAAAGCTTAAACTTTTGTAGAGGCATCCTTAGGAAGTGTAGATTCAAGTTTGTTCAAATCATGGTCCCCGGGGGTAGGGAGGGGTCACAAGAGGGGGATCAAGTTTTACATAGGAGTATATAGAGAAAATCTTTAAAAATCTTCTTCTCAAAAACTATTAGGCCTGAAAAGCTCAAATTAAAATGGAAGCATCCTGAGGTAGTGTAGATTCAAGTTTGTTCAAATCATGGTCCCCGGGGGTAGGGAGGGGTCACAAGAGGGGGATCAAGTTTTACATAGGAATATATAAGAAAATTTTTAAAAATCTTTTTCTCAAAAACTATTAGGCCAGAAAAGCTCAAATTAAAATGGAAGCATCCTCAGGTAGTGTAGATTCAAGTTTGTTCAAATCATAGTCCCTGGGGGTAGGGTGGGGCCACAAGAGGGGGGTCAAGTTTTACACAGGAATATATAGAGAGAATCTTTAAAAATCTTCTCCTCAAAAACTATTAGGCCAGGAAAGCTCAAATTAAAATGGAAGCATCCTCAGGTAGTGTAGATTCAAGTTTGTTCAAATCATGGTCCCCGGGGGTAGGGAGGGGCCACAAGAGGGGGATCAAGTTTTACATAGGAGTATATAGAGAAAATCTTTAAAAATCTTCTTCTCAAAAACTATTAGGCCTGAAAAGCTCAAATTAAAATGGAAGCATCCTCAGGTAGTGTAGATTCAAGTTTGTTCAAATCATGGTCCCCGGGGGTAGGGAGGGGTCAGAAGAGGGGGATCAAGTTTTACATAGGAATATATAAAGAAAATTTTTTAAAATCTTTTTCTCAAAAACTATTAGGCCAGAAAAGCTCAAATTAAAATGGAAGCATCCTCAGGTAGTGTAGATTCAAGTTTGTTCAAATCATAGTCCCTGGGGGTAGGGTGGGGCCACAAGAGGGGGGTCAAGTTTTACACAGGAATATATAGAGAGAATCTTTAAAAATCTTCTCCTCAAAAACTATTAGGCCAGGAAAGCTCAAATTAAAATGGAAGCATCCTCAGGTAGTGTAGATTCAAGTTTGTTCAAATCATGGTTAAATAATAGTGTATTTTCCATGCTGTATTCTTTTATATAAGTATTTTGATATAAAGTTAAATATATTGTTCATGAGAAATATATTAATTGTACTTGTATTTAAAAGCTAATTTTTAATGTAAATCCTGCTGTATTCTATAATTTCTATTTGCCATTTCCCGATTACAGTATTCGGCCTATGCATTTTCTCTCTTTTGAGATTGGTAGATTGCATGATGAAAATTTTTTTTAAAATTATTTCATTGGTTGAAATGCTGTAAGAAAAAGGTAACGGAATAAGCCGAGGCTTGTCGAAACATCAACCTTTTACGGTACATAGAAATACTTACAAATTGTTTAGTGAAAAGCATCGGTAGGAAGTATAGATTTCAGTTTGTACAAAACCTCCCTCCCCTGCACTCACTTCAATACTGAACTCATTTCGGCTTCTACCTAGCAAGTTGCTCAGGTGAGCGATGTGGCCCCTGGGCCTCTTGTTCAATTCATTTTCCAAAATTGCTATTAATCAAATCAGCTATGTGTTTGTACAATTTAAAACTAAATAGATAAACATATCCAAATGTCTGACTTGTTTATTAAAGCTACCAAAACCTTATTATAAAATTATTTTAACAAAAGCACCACTAGGCAAAGCAAGAGCAATCTGTTCACATTTTTGCCATTATGGAGTTGGTAAAGATCACAATGATGGCAAAGTACAGAGATATACTTACGTTGTATCCTGTAAATGTGGAAGCTACCAAAGCCAAAGTGTCAGCAAAGGACAGGCAAAAATGGAAGGATAGCATTGCAATTTTATGTGCCTTCTGGCGCGGAGAGTATTAATGTTAAGGTTAAGGGCGTAAATGTGAAACAGTCTATAATATGTCCTGTTCTGTTCAGAAGTGTTACTCTGAGGAGTAGGCCGAATAAGAAAAAAACATGATTAAAGATCTGCAAAATTTGTACCTAGGAGTTATCTCCTCTTCTGGTTCACACAATCATCAATGCCATATCCTAGTATTCATGTAAACCAAGTTTAGTAAAAATATCTTCAGCTGTGTTTGAAGGAAAAGGCTGGGCACACTATTACAGATGTACAGACAATACCTTGCCATATTTCCCATTTCTTAAAACAAAAATTAATTCTACATCAGTAATAGCATTTTATTTGTGATTTTGTAACCAATAATTCTGAACTAGTAACAGGTTTTTATCATCTTTTTTCTAACAGATCTGGAAAGAGAAGTAAAAAAAGTAGAAGTAAGTCACCCCGACGGAGAAGATCACGATCTCGAAGTGGATCTCGTCATCGGTAAAGAAAACTTTTGTTTTATTAGGTAGTCCTATCTACCTCTCTTAATTTGAAATGCTTTGTCAAATATTCTGTCAAATTTGTGATAGTGACAACACATGTATATTCTAACTTACAAAGTAATAGAGCAGTTGCCATTTAACCCCAGCAAGAGTATCCTTGAGTTCAATAATGAGTGGTCTCCTGTATTCAATTCATCAGCATATAAAAATTGTACAGACAGTCAAACTTGTCAATAAAGGCCACCCGAAGGAACCTGTAAAGTGGCCTTTATGGGCAGGTGGCACTTATATAAAGGTTCAAATAACCTGAATAAAGAGCAATTGGGATAAAATTTTACTGACCTTTTAAAGCAAGTGGCCTTTATATAGAGGTTGTCGTTAATACAAGTTTGACTCTATATAGGTTTTGCAACTGCACCCTGACTATTTTGTTTTATATATAAATTGTTGATTAGAATCATGTATTTATACTCGCATTGACATATGTAATATTTTTTTTAAAAAAAAGAGCCATCAAAGAGAGAGAGTAGTACACTTGATTTCAAAATCATAAAAGTTCCTACCAATGACTATTAAATCATGGAGAGACCACAAGATACAAAAATCATGATAGTGAATTTATCTAATTTTACAATATCCATATTGTATGTTATGGTAATTTCCTGAAAACAATTTAATGTGGCAAAGCTTAAATAATCATATATTGTTTTTCATTTATTTCTTAGGTCTCGCAAAGACAAGAAAAAAGACAGAGACCGTAGCAGAGACAGAGATAGGGATCGAAATAGAGATAGGGACCGAGACAGAGACAGGGATGCTGATAGAGATCGGGACAGAGACCGTGATAGGAAAAAACGACACAAAGAAAAAGAGAGACAGAGATCGGGAAGAAAAACACAAGGAAAATAAAGTCATCAGAAATTATGATGAAGAAGAACAATTAGACAGCTATGGAAGCAGTCCCAATGGTGACCAGACTTCAGCTGCTCCGATTCCAGTTCACACCTCAGCTCCCCCTGATGACACTGACCTACAAACTGTTGATATGGACATGAGCGACTGAAATAAAATAATGTGAAAATAAATTTTGGAATATATTGAAATTATAGATGGAATCAATTTACTTGTAGGTATTAAAATTTTGTGAACTTTGGTAGACATCTGAATTAGAGCTGGGACAAAATATTTGTTAACATTTACCTATTGGTTACAAAGTGGTCAAAAGTTGGTTAATGATACATTTATTTCTGGCTTATAGTTAACATAATTAACTTTTGAAAATTAACTATACTGATTCAATATTGTTTATTATTCACTAAATTCAGACCTCAATGAACATAATTATTGTTCCTCAAAAATACTAGTTTTCATTTCCGTGGTGTTTAAGCAAGTCAGTTATCTGTAAGATAATTACAATTATTTTATATTTTGGGGCACCTCTGTGGCCGAGTGGTGTAACACTTGGTTTCAGATCACAGCACTTCTCGCAACAATAGGTTCAAATTCCATGTATACTGGTTCCTTGTGCATGATGGTTTGTTAGTTCATATGCTGAAGGTCATTGGTTTTGTTATGAGTTTGTCAGTTCATATGCGGAATGTCATTGGTTTTCTTATGATCGCTCCAGTTTCCTGCAGCTAGCCTGAACAGACTGCCTGATATGTGAATCTTGACTGGACGTAAAACAACATTACTCCACTCTATTGGTATTTTATTCATTAAATTGAGACCTAAGGCTGTTGTTGGTCAAGTAAAGTTGTGTCAAGCTCTAACCTGAATCAAAAACTCTCACTTGGTAAAATTGTGATGAAAATGTTACTCATTTAAATGTATTTTATTAGTCATTTTTCAACTATGAACTTTAACCATTTGCATTTTATAATTCACTCCTATTCATGTTTAATATTTATCAATATCACTGTGTTGGAGGACAAGAACAAAATAACTCAATTTGTTTTTTTCTCTGTAACATCGTAGAACATTTCAGTATCTTTTAGTTGAGCTTCAATGTTGTAATAAATCTTTAACATGACCTTTGCCCTGCAGTGGTCAGTAGTTGATCTTACGTGTATTTTATATTTCAAAATGGGAATTGATTATGTTTCATATAATATACAATGTATCATTTTGAAATAAATATACAAAATACATTAAATACAGTAGCTTGTTATATTTAAAGAATTTTGCTTTCTACTGGTCAACCTTTGCTGATGTTTCATAAATACAAAACCTCTATCGTAAGATTGAAAAGGATAATTTATTTTTGAAAAAAAGTTTAGTGGTACTGTAATTCAAGGGTTGCGAGTTTAAACCTCATTCAGGAATCTCCTGCCCACACAAATTGTAAAAAGCTTAACATTAAATTTTGTTGGAGCAAAACTTATAAATAAGAAAACTGTTGTTTTATTGCAGATGCTCATCTAATTGACGTATCGCCGACCACACCCACAATGTTCCAACACTGGCCACCATCACGGTACCATAGCTGCGTCACGGCAATTAATGACATACTAGTGTCAGTGACGTCATTAAATGGCGCTATTCAGACCGAGTTTTCATTCTTTTTGGGTGTAAATCAAGCATCCGGTCATTTGACGGAACATTATGGGCGTGGCCGGCGATACGTCAATTGCTCATTGCTCATTATAATGCACCTTGATAGCTTTGCCATTCCCCATATTTCCACAGTATTTTGAAGTATGGTACCAAAATCCATTTCTAGGTTTTTCTTTGTTAATCTCCCTCAGTTTATAACCAAACCTCTTTATAATGCTAAAATTTGGCTGGATAAATGAAGGTTTTACTGTATATTTGATTTTTAAGCTACTTATTACCTATTAAATCAGAATTGCAAAATAAAAATAATTATTATATAGCAATATATGTGTGCACATAGAAATTAAACAATAAATCCGGAAGTGTTGCATGCAATAAATATCGATATTTGCATGGTAACACCAAGGTTTCCCCAACTTTCATATTTTTCCAAAAAATGTCAGAAAATTAAAAATATTTCAAAGTAAACTAACTTTATTACATACATATAGATCATAAAGTTAAGATATCACTTATATATCAAATATACAGAAAAAACTTCAATATTTCAACAGTATGAACAAAATTTGATGATGATTACAATGTAAACCTATGACAAGTATAAATTTTTGAAGTTATATATGGATGACAGTGTTTACAAATGTTGTTATGTACTTCCACTAAGAATATACACCAATAACTAACATTCATTGCATTCGTTCTCTGTAAATATAATTAAATCCTCCATTACTTCTGGGATGGGATAGAATTTTCTGGATACAGGGTATCACACTAGTGAGGATTCAGAAAATTTCTTCCCATTCCAGAATTGGTCGAGTTCCTTTCCTCATCTGTAATTTCTTAATTGTTGCTTTGGTCAAATAAATAGTAGTTATAATTTTTGTACAAAACATGCCAAAATTCACAAACGGCAAAGGAATACTAGTATATGAATATGCAAATTAACTACTTTTCACAAACAAGTTAATCCATGTGTAATGTTTCAATGTATATTTTTTATTAAATTGTCAGTAGAAGGAAAGAACTACATACAGCACAATATATTTGTAGCAAAATTGAAATCTTAACAAAAAATGGAAAAAAAAATGAAAATCAAACAAATGTAGAAAAACTATATCACATTTCCATTGTTCTAGGTGGGGGGGGGGTTAATGAAAATGTAAACAAGTTTGAATGGTGGGTCTTATGAAAATCATTAGTTGAAGACCAAAACTTTGTATATTATAAATGACGAAAGAATTTCTCTTTTTCTAAAGAGTATATCACACTATTTCATGCTTTATTGTAAACCAACACCCCTAAGGTATTGGTTGTGCCTGGTGATATTCTAAGTGAATACCTTGTGGTATTTAAAAGAGTTCCATAAGTCAATTAGAAATAAATAAATTATGGCTCTCAACACTTCGGATAAATAATGGTATTACATTTATTGTGTCAATATTTCGACAGCTAGGCTGCCATCTTCAGAACCAAGACGTCTAAGGATGGCTGCTAGCTGTTGAAACATGTTGACACAATAAAAGTAATACCGTTATTTATCCTAAGTGTTGAGAGCCATAATTTATTTATTTTATGCTTTGAAATAGTGTCTGTGAACATGCACTTGGCACATGCTTATCCATGACTAGGGTAGGTAAAATCGATCTCACACTAGGGTTGGATTGAAAATTCTTTCGGCACAAAATTTGAACTGAACAAGACAAATACTCGTATGTAGGTCAGAGTACAATGTACAGCGAGTAAATGACGAAACTGCAGAAATTTTTTACAAAAGAATATACAAATACACAGATTATAATAAACACAAAAAAACATACAATTTGTCTAATGGATGCAACGCATCAAGTCTATTACTTATTTTTTAACATAAAAAAAGAAAGAAAAATTGCATGCTGCTCTTTCTTTGGTGTTTTATGGTTGATTCCAGCAAGTGTGAGCCTATAAAGTTAAAATTCGTTTATATTGCTGTCTGTCCAGGTCAATAATTACTCCTATTATTTCATTAAATATTTTTAACTCCATGTTTTTGCAGGTTGAAATGTTTTCCTGTTGGATTTTCACTGCTTTAGAGTAGGCCTATGTAGCTCCAATTTCCTAATGATTTGTTTATTTTTTTGTTTGGCCTACATGTCCTTGATTACATTCAAGAAATACTTCAAAAATTTCCATGTGTTTTAACATGAAGTAATGAAAGTTTTCATCTATTGCCAATCAATTCATCAATAATTCATATGACATAAATCATGAAAACTTTCTGACATCAAACTAAATCCAAAAACAAAATCCTCTTGAGCACTTCCTCTGTTAAAAAGCTATGTACTGTAGATTACTTTTTTATCGCGAGAGATTTATTAACGCGTAATTTCGCGAGGATTCTCAGTCGCGAATTCATATATCATGCGAAAATTCCCAGAATCGCGAAAATTAATAAGCCAAATTTAAAACATGACGGCAATAGACTATGAACGTAAAAGTTATATATAGCATGTATTATAAGATACAATAAAGTGCCGTATTTTTCCATAGATACGTCCAACTTATTTTGCTCTTTATTGTATTTTTGTTATTTTTATTTGTGATATTTTTTTTTATTAAAGTTGACTAATAAAGTCTTTGAAAGAAATAATTAATTAATTAAGGTAAGCACGAGTCTTTCTTTAAAGTTTTCATTCGTAACAGAATAGCCTTCGGCAAAGAAGTAAGTATCTGGTCACCCGTAATTAACTTTAATCAAGTCTTCCCGGTAAGACCTTGCGTGTGTCTTGTTTGTTTAATGATTGAAGCCATTCCCGATTCCTTCTTCATTGATATACGGTGATCGTCCATAATTACCGGTACCTATGTTTAATTGATATGGTGAAGACGAAAGCGCCGCCATAACAAACAATAATTATATATTCCTATGCCAGAGGTCATACGGCGCTTTCGTATCTGCCAGTTTTGACTAAAAGGTGCCAGGGTTCGACAATCGCTTATCGGGATATTAATAAAATTTAATTTGCAATTCCAAAGACATGTTTAGATTTCAAAGTTGAAACGTAACAAAATAATAAATACGAATATTCTTTCACAAAAGTTCAAACAACCGGAGGCCTTCCTACGCTCGAATGCAAAACCACATGTCATTCTGAACAATATAACATCGACAGTACAATATTGTAAAATCTGAAACATTAGTCTAAAACGCTATAACCGATCCCCTTGTTTAAACAAATCATCCAATACATATCGCAACCTTTGCGCAAGATCAAATTTTGACTTCCATTGTCGGTGACAACAAAATGTGTATTACCCGATCTCACGATCGGGAGTCAAAAAGTACATGTTTTATTCAATCACCATCGTTTGTATCCACTATCCATACATGTAAAAAATAATATCTACATACATGTTTACTTTACATCAGCTATTTAGACAATATTTTTAAAAAAGAAAATAATAAATAACACCGATAAAACGTATCTACTCGGGCGACGTATATACGGAAGTGAACGCGAAATTAAATATGCACCTGGACTGTTGACGCGAATACACGTATTCGCGAAAAGAAGCTCAGTGTTAAGTACGCGAAATTTGATACTCGCGATATTAAAGTAATCTACAGTATACAATGATTACAGTTCAGATGAATACAAGTAACATTAAATTGTAAAAAAAACTGTGATAAAAATTATAGTCAAACAACATTGACCTGTCCGTTTGACCTTTCATTAGGAATATTCATATAGGAGGATCCACTTAATACATGGGTATTGTAAGGATTAGCAGTTACTACATTTATAACACACATATTTAGATCTTTGCCCATTAATTCTACATACGGATATGTGTCTGAAATTACTGTATTCACACAAATTGAGTACACATGGAAAATGCAAGAATAAAATTTTACTTTCCAACAAACTCCCAAAAAATCATCAATACTTGATACAAAATATACTGACCTAATAGGAAAAAAAATTTCATTCATTAAAAAGGAATTTAAGTCTCTACATAGAACAATTTTTGAAGTTTTTTAACAAATCAACATATATAACTATGTCAAAATTATCCCTTCTGTGCCTTCTTACTCTGAACAGTCATAATTGAAATATTCCTGATGATCACACCTGCAAAAAAACCCAACAACAATGACCTACCTGACCCTAAATACCCTGATGTTACCTATAATGAGGTCCAATTGGTGTATAAACTTGATCAAATTTCCAAAATTTTCACAAAATAGACGATGTCATTGTCATTTGATAAAAGGTATGAACAGAATATAAAGTTTGTATTAAGACAAGCAAGTTATTTACAGTTAACACAAAAAAAGAAACATAAAATCTGATGAAAATCTTGCCAAAAATTACCTTTTTTGCTGTCAAATGACAGCATGTGTCACATCATGTCAAAGAAATTCATTATACAGTCCAACCTGCCTTAAAGGCCACTCTATATAAGGGCCACCTGCTTATAAAGGCCAGTAGAACTGTATCCCAACTGTTCTTTATTCATATTATTTGAACTTGTATATTAAGGCCACCTGCCCATAAAGGCCACTTTAACTGGTTCCCTTTGGTGGCCTGTATAGACAGCTTTGACTGTAATAAGAATAACAAAAGGTCAGTACAGTCAAACCTCTATATATGGGTCATCTGCTGATAAAGGCCAGTAACATTTTATCCCAAATGCTCTTCATTCATGTTATTTGAACCTC
Organism: Anadara kagoshimensis; assembly: GCA_021292105.1. Classification (NCBI taxonomy): domain Eukaryota; kingdom Metazoa; phylum Mollusca; class Bivalvia; order Arcoida; family Arcidae; genus Anadara; species Anadara kagoshimensis. Next base: position 28,893,663 of record CM037860.1, read on the forward strand.
TATATAAGGGCCATCTGCTGATAAAGGGCCGTAACAATTTATCCCAACTGCTCTTCATTCATGTTATTTGAACCTCTATATAAAGGTCATCTGCTGATAAAGGGCAGTAACATTTTATCCCAAATCCTCTTCATTCATTTTATTTGAACCTCTATATAAAGGTCACCTGCCCATAAAGAACATGTTTACTGGTTCCCTTGGGTGGCCTTTATAAATAGGTTTGACTGTACTATAAATAATTGTTTTGATTGAAGTACTTCATGAAAGATATTTGACAACAAGTACTTGTCCGTCTTCACAGCCGATCCAGAGTTTACCATTTGTATCTGTTGATAAAGCTGTTGGAAAGCTTAATCCTTCTTGCTGTGTCAAAATGTATCTCATAAATACTCCATCCTTATTCAGTAGCTGTATGTTGTTGTTGTTGTTGCCATCAGCAACAAGGATTTCTTCATTCTGGTTACATGCAATGTCTAGTGGCTCAAACCCTTTTGTTTGCTTTGGACCTGTGTAAGTAAATCTGTGATGGCCTTTCTTATCTATAACTTTAACAGTTTCCTTAAAGTCTATTATTACTATGTCTTCGTTTTTGTTCTCTGTGATGCGATAAGGACACGTCAGATATAAATCTTTGTCTGTAATACGTTTGATTTGGTCTTGTGTTAAGTGGCGGGCTACACCGCTATTTTTATAACATTCAAGTTCATGTCTGATTTCACCTTTTGCAGATAGTCTGGTCATTTTGGTTGTCCACTTATCATAATAAAGTGAACCAACAATGACATCTCCGTTCTCTGTAATATGTAGACCATATGTTATATACGGTGTCATGTTAGCAAAGGTGAAAACATCTCCTGATCCAGTTATCACCTGTTTTATATCATTACCACCTCTGACAGTTACCAGTAAATCACCAGTACTGGTTATAGCCATGTCTGATATATCTAACTTTGTTGGTAGTGATTTCACTGTTCTTCCTCTCTGATCAACCAGTGTAAGTACACCACGTACCCCCGCCACCCAGGCCTTATCTTGATTTAACATCTTCATCCTCCAGACAGATCCTCCACGTTTAAATGATGATACGATTTCTGTTGTTTGTGTATCCTGAGATGTTAATTCTCTCTCTGCTGTTGATGCTGTTCTACTTGTAACCCGTGGACTTTCTTCATCAGAGAGGAATTTTCCATACATTTTTTCAAGACTGCTTACTATGATTCGAGGGGAATGAAAGTTTGGAGTACCAACCTTTGGAAGTTTTGACCCATGTGTAAGTTGTGACAGCACTTCTTTAATGTCACCAGTCTTCAGTATGATGTTAATATCAGTGAGTTTGTGTACCTTTTCTTCATGCTCTTTTAGATATGTTTTAATTACACTTAGTTCATTTTCACATTTTTCCTTTGTTTCACTCAGTTGTTTCTGATCTTGTGTTGCTTTCTTCTTTACTTCATCTGTTAACTTTCTTTGTATCCTCTCAATTTCTTGTTTCAGTTCTTCCCCTTTGGATTTTATTTCTGTCAGCAGACGGTCAATCTGTTGGTTATAATCTTCTTGTATCTGTTTAATGGAGTCAATGGTTTGTTCTAAACTGGGTATCTTTATGTTTTTAATCTCATCAAATGCAGCCTCCAACTCTTCTTGTTTTTGTTGTAAAATATCTCCTAATTTTATACACTGATGTTTGTTATGCTTTCCTGTAATACAATCTAAGCAGATTAGACAATCACATGTTGTACAAAATATCTGGAGAGCTTCATTGTTATGATCAGGACAGAATACTCTAGAATGTTGACAGTCTTCACTACTCTCATCTGTTATCTCAGTAACTATGTGATTTTTTGAAAGTCTACTTCTCAGATGAATATTTTTACACTGCTCACATAAAACTTCTTGGCAATTTTGACATTTCCAAATTACTTGTTTATATGTGTCACATAAATCACATTTTTTGTCTCCAAGCAATTCTTGAGCTCTACTGAATCCAGTCGCCATAATAGTGTGTCTGACTTGGCTTTTATTACTGGTAATTTGACTTTCTTGATAAACTATTTCATCTCAATTTGCCTGTTCACTGTCTGATAACTTGACCATAATATAACCTGAAATGTATGAGAAAATAAGACATTGAAGACTAAGTACATCAGTAGAGGCCACAGTGGCCTATTGGATAAAACGTCAGTCTACAAATCCAGGGTCTCTCACCTCTGTGAGTTGGAGTCCCTCTTAGATCACATGTGGGAAAGTGAATTTTCCTTGCCGTTGGCCTTTACTGGTTCACCTGGTGTCAGTATAATGTAACTGGGGGAGTGGTATGCATGTCTGCAGTGATACTGACTTAGTGAGCTAGCACATTAAAGTCGCCTTGAGTGCACACTTATACAAGGCAGACCATAAAACACACTCTCACTTCACATGCATACACAAGACTTGTTCATACAATAATCCATTGAGATTAATAAACTAGCTCTCATCGAAAATAGCTGGAAAAAATGCTGATGCGGCATTAAGCAATATTCAACACCAACAATTAAGTACATCATAGAAGAAAAAATTATAGTAAAATTTATCGGTATTTGTCCAAAAAAGATGCATATCCTGGATACAGATTTACATGTAAAAATTGGGTAAAGATGTTTGAATATTTGAAATGAATGTCTTTTAGACAGTTTGACTTGCAGATTACACAACATATGTACCCTCCATAGTATAGATTGCTGAAATATGACCAAGAACATGCCAACAGAACTGAACATATGATAAAACTTGCCTAAAATAGGAGGCACACATCTTTGATATATATAGAAACACTATGCAAAGTTTGAAAACTATAGGTTATACACAGTAGGAACTACAGATTACACAAAGTATGTATAGGTAAACAACTTTGACCCGTCCGCTTGACCTTTCATTTAAATATTTATCACGGGCCAAGTACATCTATGTATAGGGAGCACAGACGCTTATTAGCTCACCTGACCAAAGGTCATGTGAGCTTATGGTATGGTGCGGCGTGTGTATGTGCGTGCGTGTGTGCGTTCGTGCGTGTGTGCATGCGTCGTTAACACACATTTTCGACTTCTCCTCTGAAAGTACTTGGCAGATTTCAACGAGACTTGGTCAGAAGCATGTCTGGGTTGGTGCAATCTAAATTTGTTCATGGCATTGCCATGGCTACCAAAACTAGGTCACAGTGACTTAGGGGTGCAAAAATCTTGAAAAATCTTCTTCTCTAAAACCGATGATGGGAGAATAAATCTGATGTGATATTTGGCTTTTCTAGGGTCTTAAGCCTGTAGTTTCTTTATTTCATGAAATTCGGTTGAAAAATGGGTTACGCGTTTTTGCGTTTAATTTTGAAAAAATCGTAAAATAGCTTCAAATTGTTATAACTTGACTACTTGACCAGATAATGACATGGTATTTCAGTTTTGACATCTTCTTGATAGTATCTTCAAAATGAGGTCAAGGTCAATTGTGAAGGTCGTGACCTATTTTTTTTTACCTCTGATTATAATTATTATCTCGAAAACTATAAACTTTTTGTATAGTCATGTATATTAGAATGTTGTAGGTATTGATACAACGATCATTTTGATGTATAGAAAAAGGTCATGGGTTCAAAGGTCAAGGTCACAGATGCAAAACAATACAGAAATGGTTAATTATCTCGAAAACTATAAACTTTTTGTATAGGCATGTATATTAGAATGTTGTAGGTATTGATACGACGATCATTTTGATGTGTAGAAAAAGGTCATGGGTTCAAAGGTCAAGGTCACAGATGCGAATCAATACTGAAATGGTTAATTATCTCGAAAACTATAAACTTTTTGTATAGGCATATATATTAGAATGTTGTAGGTATTGATACATCAATCATTTTGATGTATAGAAAAAGGTCATGGGTTCAAAGGTCAAGGTCACAGATGCGAAACAATACCGAAATGGTCAATTATCTCGAAAACTATAAACTTTTTGGTAAGGCATGTATATGAGAATGTTGTAGGTATTGATACGACGATCATTTTGATGTGTAGAAAAAGGTCATGGGTTCAAAGGTCAAGGTCACAGATGCGAATCAATACTGAAATGGTTAATTATCTCGAAAACTATAAACTTTTTGGTAAGGCATGTATATTAGGATGTTGTAGGTATTGATACAACGATCATTTTGATGTATAGAAAAAGGTCATGGGTTCAAAGGTCAAGGTCACAGATGCGAAAACAATACCGAAAAGGTTAATTTTCTTGAAAACTATTAACTTTTTGTATAAGGATGTATATTAGAATGTTGTAGGTATCGATACAACAATCATTTCGATGTTTAGAAAAAGGTCATGGGTTTAAAGGTCAAGGTCACAGATGTAAAACAATACTGAAATGGTTAATTATCTTGAAAACTATAAACGTTTTGTATAGGCATGTATTTTAGAATATTGTAGGTATTGATACAACGATCACTTTGATGTAAAGAAAAAATCATTGGGGTTTAGTATTTACGTTTACTTTTAAATCTTTCAGCTAGCCATTAGTTATCAGGTGAGCGTATAAGGCCCATGGGCCTTTTGTATTGTATACATCATGAGATATACTCACCTGATAGAGTACATCTGTACATTGTGTATGTACATTTTTGTATTAACTTGGATCTTAACGCTATCCATTTATTGGATGGACCGTCCTATATGAATATTCCTGATGAAAGGTCAAACGGACAGGTCAATGTTGTTTACCTATACCTTTATTAGCATATATTGCTAAAATATGGCCATATTCAACAGTGGGACTTAGATTACATGAATTATGTACCTCTAGCTGTGATGGATGGCGCCAAGCAGTTATTAGACCTGTTAACATCACTGGCAATACAGGCAACAACATGTAGTTGGCTACACCTAAGTACAATAACAGGAGGCCAATGGGACAATGCTCACCTGTGAATGTTTAGTATCCCTTGCAATAAACAATTTTCATGAATTCAAGGGTTTCTCTTAACACTCTATTAAGTATTACTTGACCTAAAGTGGCAACACCTAAATAGTCCTAAGCTTTAAGAGGAATTTTAAATATAGGAATCCCACTTTCCTGTATAAGACCCAATGAAAAGGTCACTTCCCTTTAGAATGCTACATCTATAATATCTAATCTTGGTCTAGTTAAGGTTGGTTGGTTCTAGTTAAGGTTTAGTTTGGCAATCCTAAGATATTTCTGATGTTATCATTCTTAAGGCAAATAATAGTTGATTTGCACATATCTTGGCATTTATTTGAAATGGGCTCAAATGGGGGGAATTCTGATGGTTCCTTTAATTAATGAAATTGACCGATGCATAGACACACATATAACATGCCATAAGCGCACATGGTCTATGGCCAGGTGAGCTAAAATAGAATTTACCAGTAAGTACAATCATTTTAAAAACATTTCTGATTTACAGTTGTAATTGTAAAACATGTAAAGGCAAACATCTTTGACCTGTCAGCTTGACCTTAAATTTGAATATTTATTAAAGTTGAGTGCATTTGTATATAGGGATCATGTGCGTTTATTTTGTCTACATAATCAACATACCAGTATCAGACACTAATCAAGGGCCCTGTTTACACAAGATTAACTGCAAATCCCCCTACTCTCCATATATTGGATGGATCCTTCTATGAATATTCTTAATGAAAAGTCAAGCAGATAAGTCAATGTTGTTTGCATATACATATTATCAATGTACACATATCATACATTTCTACATGTAATACTGTAGACTACAGTACACTAGGTTTGGCGGTGGGTGGTTCCAACGTCCGGTGGGTTGTATATTAGCTGGTCTCTGACTATTGAGTAGATGGATCCTTGTGGATACCAGTGCGGTGGTAGTACAATTGGTGAAGTAAGAAGATAAACACCAACATCTAAACAATAGCAGTTTATTATAAGTAATGATACTGGTCTAGCTTTCGGCTTGGGGTAGTCCTGATGAAAGCTACCCCAAGCCGAAAGCTAGACCAGTATCGTTACTTATAATAAACTGCTATTGTTTAAATGTTGGTGTTTATCTTCTTACTACATGTAATACATGTAATAATACAAAAGACTGCTTACCATTATTGTAAAGTACTCATCAAAACTAATTCAGCAACATTTCAAAAACTTGATCCATTTAGCTGTATACTATAGGCATCATAATTAAAAATGATCTGTGTCAGTACATATCTAACAGGAAAGTAAAGACATTTGTCTTCCTGGATTAGACAGATTATATACACATATAAGTATAAGTAGCTGCTGTTAAAAATGAACAACTAATTCATACATATACATGTATTTATAGTTTGATAAACATCCTGTAATGAAATAAAGTAAGTATGCTTCTTCCTGTTGTATAAGTATATTTTTCCAATTCAATGATTTTTCTATTGAAATTACAGATACTTATTATAAAAATTGACTGTAAAATTTTCCTGTTTATCAAAATATTAAAAACAAAATTGAAATGTTCTTTTTTCCAGACACTTTGGTTTCTTCCAACATCTCAGAACTGGCTGTCTCAATACAAATGACAAAAATTGACTGTGTCATAAAACACCATTTCTGCACTCTATTCTTCTAAGTCACATTATAATGGCACAATTTAAGTAATAAAAACCAGGATATGGTAAACATATTTAATTTTGTGTGCATTTATTTTTGTGGTACAGGAAATTTAGACATATCCACGTAGTTAAATTTTTGAGTTTTTTTAAATATGCACTGCAACACAATTAGGGTAGTATAATTTTCGCTGGGTATTAATTTTTGTGCAAAACAAACGAATGCGAAATAAGCGAAAAATTAGTACACTGCGAAAAATAAATACATATAGAGTATATCATCTCCATCCTTGCCAGCTTCTACAGAATTGATTGATTGATTGAATAGGGGTTTAGTTTACATCCCAGTCAAGAATATTTCACTTATATTGAGATGTCACCAGCTACAGGTAGAGTGGCAGAAATTTTTACACTTGCAAGGTGCTCAGGGCAATGTACACGGAGGGTTCTTCAACATGCCATTACACAGTTTTTTTAGGTCTCTTTAGAAGGACCCTGTGGCTTTTATTTCATTTCCAAATGTCAATGGCTTGAAAAGAACAATGGCTACATATTTTCAATTGTTGCTCAGTCCAAAGGGTTCAGATACTGACCTACCACATACAGAGTGAGATTTATCAACTGAGCTTCCATAGTGGTATACTTCAAGGGAAGGCCATTTCTCTGTATTATATTAATGTGTAATACAAACTGTAAGACACAAATAAAACTAGAACTGTCTCTGAAAGAGACTAATACCCCCTGCTCCCAACTTTTGATCTGGGGACAAATTGTATGTATGACCAAATTGTAATGTGAAAAATTCTGTGTATGGAAATGTTAATAATTCGGCAAAATACATGTAATGAAACCGATGATAGCAGGTGCACATGTTCTTATGATGCTCAATATCTATGCATAGTTTTAAAAAAATTGGACCATATATAATTAAGTAACTATCGTCGTGTCATATGTTTTCATCGGACATGTGTTTTCGGCGCATATTTATTTCTCTGAATATCAAATGCACGTGCATTTATAGAACATTTCCTCGGACAACTTTTTTTAAGGTAAAAACCGAACTTTATGCCTTTGAATCGAAATGTGGAAAATCAAAAATATAGCAAGTTCTCCCCTACATATGGTATTTCCTGTGGTTTCTGTTATGCCCAAATTAAGTATCATTGTTAAACGACGTCACAATAAAAAAAACAATGCAACTGCTACTGATGTGGACATTTGGCAACGTTCCCAACGCCATCAATATAATCATGTAACTACCACATGGTTAGCATGTCTGTACAATATGAAATCGAAAGAATAAGGTGGCTCTGTTCTTGTATATTTTCTTTACAAATATTGTTTGCAACTTATATATAGTTTATATATAGCTTTACTTGCGTTATTTCACCAAAAGAAAATAATAACTAGAATAAAACAAAGTTGATTAACCAAAAAAATAAAAATAAAAGAGCCACCTTATAATCCGGTTCCACTTTTGAGTCACTCCTTCTGTTGACCAATGACATGCGCCGAAAACATATGACGTTCCAAAAATAGTATTGTAAACAAACAGACATGCAGACAAAATCACCTCTCCGACAAATTGTGGTATGAAATGATACGGAGCCCTGAAGGGACACACTTGAAAAAATATTAAATCGTTATAACGATATACTAAATCGTTATAACGATATACTAAATCGTTATAACGATATACTAAATCGTTATAACGATATACTAAATCGTTATAACGATATACTAAATCGTTATAACGATATACTAAATCGTAATAACGATATACTAAATCGTTATAACGATATACTAAATCGTTATAACGATATATTAAATCGTTATAACGATATACTAAATCGTTATAACGATATACTAAATCGTTATAACGATATACTAAATCGTTATAACGATATACTAAATCGTTACCACGATATACTAAATCGTTATAAAGATATACTAAATCGTAATAACGATATACTAAATCGTTATAACGATTTATTTAATCGTTAAACCGATATACTAAATCGTTATAACGATATATTTCAACTAATATAGAAATGGCGGCCGAAGGGTCTGTCAGCGTACAGGCACGAGGATACCGCATACAGCAGTGTACCGGACAGACACCAGTGTACCGGAAACGGTCATGTCTAAGTAGTATATGGATTCGGATAGAGAAAAAGTCGCGGATTTATTCAGTAATAATGCACTATGTGTTACATTTTATATCTTGCAAATAAAGAAATTCAATGCCCTATATGCCTTAATGGATACAAAAATTAATTTTTTAATTATGTATTTCCGGATTCCATTATATTTTTAAAGTACCGTGCAGCCATATAACCGTCCATTTAAACTCATAAAATGGATGTATGTATCTAATATATTAACTAATTTTAAACTAAAGAATTATTCAAAAGACAATTAATGTCTTTTTTAAGATATTAACACGGGTTGGTGGTAAATGTAGTGTACGGGTCTGTAGTATGTGATATACAACATGGGTATGGTGGTGGATGTAGTGTACGGGTCTGTAGTATGTGATATACAACACGAGTATGGTGGTGGATGTAGTGGTAATTTAATATATACCCGATTTGTTACTTTCGGAACATATGTTCTAAAGGTCTAAGAATATTGGCATTGCCAAAATGTAGTGTTACAAATAATACTTTCGAAATCCGGGCACAATGGAATAGTTGGTTTACCTAAACCCCTTACTCTTCGGTTTTATTAAAATATTATATATGGTACATCCTATGTTACTTCCGGAACATGTGTTCCGAGGGTATTGATACTCATCTTTAGCGTTGACCTTATTTTTTTTTATTTGACGATGGCAAGTACTTTTATAGTTATAGGAAAATACCGTATTGTATATACATATTTCGTTGATTTTTAAAATGTGTTCCCTAGATCTGTTTCTATTCTATAGTGACAATGCTCACATGAGGTGTTACAATAAGGTATTTCAAAAATTACCAAACAGACGAAGTTTCATTTTGCCCGAACATTTTACTTTATACATATTCCAAGGGCTTAGATGGATGAGATCCAAGGCACTGTACTGAAGAGAATCATACTTGGTAGTGACATTGTTTATACTTTATATATTAACTTGAATTTGAAATTGTCAATGCAGTGAAAGCTTCACCATGCCAGAACCTTTACTTTCCGCATATGTATAATTTATTGTGTAATGATAAATGCTAAGATTGCTGCTTTAGGTCAAAGTGTCCCAAAGCACTACAGGAAACAGTGACATTGCCTCAGAATAGTATATCAACACGATGTTACCAACTGTTTACCACAATATAAACCTAACTATGCTCCAACACTTTACTTTACGACTATATGAAATCTACAGTACGTCTATTGAATGTTTTACCCAATGTGTTCCAAGACATTGATTACAACACTTGGTAGTGAAGCTTCACTTTGTTCAAGCACTTTACTTCCCGTCTATATATACTGTACAATGGTATTGGTTTACATTGAAACTTTAAGCCAATGTGTTCCGAGGTACAGGGGTTAACCATACTTGGTAGTGACATTTAATCGTGAAATGTGATAAAATTTGTTTTATTGGATGTTTTATAAATGGAAGGCGAATGTTGAATAAGTAACTGTTATTTATTTAATGTTGAACGCTGCAATGTTGAATAAGTAACGTACTTCAGGTATCCCATATACGAGTACCTATGTTCTATAGCACTAAAACACCAATCTTCTTCCAGTAGCAAGCCAAACCTTAGCAGCATCCGAGTTGATCAAATCACATTTAACTGGGCTAAAGTCTAGGTTGGAAGTTTTCAGAATTGAGTATGTGGCTGATGCAGTCAGCATCATATGGTCAGTCAATTATTCAACACAGAAAAGACCTGACCATTTGAAGTAAGCACATCGACAATGATGCTTATGTGGCAAGCCGAGGCACACCCTGTTGCACCGATTAAGCATGTCAAGGCTAAGATCAGTGATAAAGTGTTTTCTTGCCCACAACAGGCACCTGCCATTGCTGTTGATCAACTGTTGTTTGTTCTGGAAAAACAAATATATTGGAAGTGGTCAGAATATTTAGAGGTATTAATACTGATCCATCTCTGAGATATGGCAATATAGCAAAAATATATAATAGGAAAAAATATTTTTCATTCATTAAAGGTCACCGGTCACCAAAAACCGAATTTTTTTAGTACTATTTTCGAAAGATTACATCATAAAAGTCGATTTAGCCACAAACAACATTTTTTAATCATTTCTGTCCTTTTCTACAGCGTAAATTAAAGCCCTGAAACTGTTGAAAAACGGTGTTATCTCCCTTTGTTAGTGAAAGGGCACAAAACCGGAAGTGACGCAGAAGGTGTTATCCCAGCTATTTAGTAAATGAAGCTTGCATAGTGAACTGCATTTATTATCCATTTTTATCAGAAATAACTTCTAGTGTTTTTATATATCTATTTATTTTTTAGCATTGGGTATTTCAGTTTCCTTTAGCAGAAATAAAAAAATAATAAACATAATAATAAGAACTAATAAGAGAAAAAACAACTATATTTGTGTTTGGTCTAGGTATGATATACTATTACTAATACTTTTACAAAACATAATTTTACATTTCTTTTGAAATTTATTTATTTATTTATTTATTTATTTATTTATATCTATTTTTATCTATTTTTTACAACAAATAATAAAAGAACCCAAATTTCCGTTTTTTATTTAAAATAATTTCATATTAATTTTTATTAACATTTAATATCATTTTAATTATCTTCACATACCTCTGATTTATTTATTTATTTATTTATTTTTATCTATTTATCATAAGGATTAATAATAAGAACCCAAATTTCCGTTTTTTTATTTAAAATATTGTTCATATTAATTTTCATTAATATTTAATATCATTTTAATTATCTTCACATATCTCTTTGATTTTTTATTTATTTATTTATTTATTTATTTTTTTTTTTTTATTTATTCATATTTATCTATTTATCACAACAAATAATAAAAAAAACCCGAATTTCCGTTTTTTATTTAAAATATTGTTCATATTAATTTTTATTAATATTTAACATCATTTTAATTATCTTTACATATCTTTTTGAGTTATTTTTTTATTTATTTTTTTTTATTTATCTATTTCACCATAAAAAATAAAACAACCCAAATTTCCGTTTTTTTCAAAATATTGTTCATATGAATTTTTAATTAATATTTATATCATTTTTATTATCTTCACATATCTCTGATTGATTGATTGATTGATAGTTGATTTTTATCTATTTATCATAAGGAATAATAAAAAGAACCATAATTTTGTTTTTTTATTGTAAAAAAAAATCTTTTCTTCTCTCTAGTACAGCTATATTTTGACCTCAAATTGGTTTTATTTCATATTTGTTTTCAAATTGTCCCATATTTAATTCTTTTCAAGATTAAAATCAATGATTTTTTAGTATTAGTATTATTTACCCATGCAATTAATAAAAAACACGGGTAGAATCTGGGTCCAAGACCTGTTGTTTTTTGTACAACGGAAATATCAAAATACAGGTTTAAAAAATAATTTCTTATTGTCTCTCAAATAAAATATTTCACCCCAGTATTACTTAAATATGAAAACAATTTCAATTCAAAAGCTTCCTATTCCTTACATGCAGTAAGTTAATAATAATAATAATAATAATCATCATCATCATCATCATCATCATTGTTTCCATGATAAAATGAAAAAAATAAATAAAAATTTTCATATAATAACTTTATTATGCTTAATTTTAATGGGATGAAAAGAACGTCATCAAAATGTGATACCAGTGGGATTATGATCGACTAATTAATTATAAAGGCTAGAAACTCGAGTGAAACTCTCTTCCATTTTTTCGTTCAAAGTGTGATTTACACCCCTTCACATACAGTAATTAAGAGATTATCAATATGCTACATTGGGATACATCCTGTTTAGAAGTAGACATCTACCACCTGTAATCAACAGAGTTTACCTTACAATATGCAACATTAATTGACACGTGCGTATATCTTTATGATATACCCGGTAAATGTTATTTGTCATTTTTGATGGATTCTAAAAATTCTAATAAATTAGATTAGTTAATTTGAACAAGGCATATGTCTCTGTTTGAACATGTGAATCAGTGAACTGATTGAATAACAGAATTAAAATTATTTTGAAAATTAAAATTGTTTAAAATCTATATATTTGACTGAATTCATTAATAATAATTTGAATTGTCTTAAATGATTATATCACTCTTATTTCCCTGACTTATCACGTAATGTTTAATCTGAATACATTCAAAACGATTAAAGAGCTGCATGAAGGACTTGTGTAAATCTGGCTTTAATTTGTTTTGAAATTTGTGGAAAAGACATGTTCATCGGTCATTGTGATTTTATTATATCCAAACTTCACAAAATATATCATTTTGACTTGAAATCAAACTTTAAAACCCTACAAAACACCACACAAACCCACATGTAATATATGGATACATGTAATAGGTAATGTGTCTTTCCTCAGCAGCTAAACACCATGTACGTCATCAATTAGGTCGCCGGAAAGTTACGAGCGGTGTCGGAAACTACCGAGTATTAGCAGTTCGTTTAGGTAAGGTTTTAGTGTATTACAGGTAAATGTAAGGTGTGGGAAACCGTCGGACACATCAATATTGACTATTCTACCCATAGGAATGCAAAATACAAAATTGATAAATTTGGTGACCGGTGACCTTTAAAAAAGAATTTAATTCTCTACATAGAACAATTTTTGAAGTTTTTAACAAATCAACATATATAACTATGTCAAAATTATCCCTTCTGTGCCTTCTTACTCTGAACAGTCATAATTGAAATATTCCTGATGATCAGACCTGCAAAAAAAACCAACAACAATGACCTACCTGACCCTAAATACCCTGATGTTACCTGAAATGAGGCCCAATTGGTGTATAAACTTGATCAAATTTCCAAAATTTTCACAAAATAGACGATGTCATTGTCATTTGATAAAAGGTATTAACAGAATATAAAGTTTGTATTAAGACAAGCAAGTTATTTACAGTTAACACAAAAAGAAACCTAAAATCTGATGAAAATCTTGCCAAAAATTACCTTTTTTGCTGTCAAATGACAGCATGTGTCATATCATGTTAAAGAAATTCATTATACAGTCCAACCTGCCTTAAAGGCCACTCTATATAAGGGCCACCTGCTTATAAAGGCCAGAAGAACTGTATTCCAACTGTTCTTTATTCATATTATTTGAACTTGTATATTAAGGCCACCTGCCCATAAAGGCCATTTTTATTGGTTCCCTTGGGTGGCCTGAATAGACAGGTTTGACTAATTAGAATAACAAAAAGTCAGAACAGTCAAACCTCTATATAAGGGTCATCTGCTGATAAAGGCCAGTAACATTTTATCCCAACTGCTCTTCATTCATGTTATTTGAACCTCTATATAAGGGTCATCTGCTGATAAAGGCCAGTAACATTTTATCCCAATTGCTCTTCATTCATGTTATTTGAACCTCTATATAAGGGTCAACTGCTGATAAAGGCCAATAACATTTAATCCCAAATGCTCTTCATTTATGTTATTTGAACCTCTATATAAAGGTCACCTGCCCATAAAAACATGTTTACTGGTTCCTTTGGGTGGCCTTTATAGACAGGTTTGTATTAAAAAATTGTTTTAATTGAAGTACTTCATGAAAGCAACAAGTACTTGTCCGTCTTCACAACCGATCCAGAGTTTACTATTTGTATCTGTTGATAAAGCTGTTGGAAAGCTTAATCCTTCTTGCTGTGTCAAAATATATCTCATAAATACTCCATCCTTATTCAATAGTTGTATGTTGTTGTTGTTGTTGCCATCAGCAACAAGAATTTCTTCATTCTGGTTACATGCAATGGCTTGTGGCTCAAACCCTTTTGTTTGCTTTGGACCTGTGTAAGTAAATCTGTGATGGCCTTTCTTATCTATAACTTTAACAGTTTCCTTAAAGTCTATTATTACTATGTCTTCGTTTTTGTTCTCTGTGATGCAATAAGGACACGTAAGATATAAATCTTTGTCTGTAATACGTTTGATTTTATCTTTTGTTAAGTGGCGGGCTGCGCCGTCATATTTATAATATTCAAGTTCATGTCTGATTTCACCTTTTGCAGATAGTCTGGTCATTTTGGTTGTCAACTTATCATAATTAAGTGAACCAACAATGACATCACCATTCTCTGTATATGTAGACCATATGTTATATATGGTGTCATGTTAGCAAAGGTGAAAACATCTCCTGATCCAGTTATCACCTGTTTTATATCACTACCACCTCTGACAGTTACCAGTAAATCACCAGTACTGGTCATAGCGATGTCCGATATATCTAACTTTGTTGGTAGTGATTTCACTGTTCTTCCTCTCTGATCAACCAGTTTAAGAACACCACGTACCCCGACACCCAGGCCTCATCTTGATTCAACATCCTCATCCTCCAGACAGATCCTCCATGTTTATATGATGATACGATTTCTGTGTTTGTGTATCCTGAGATGTTAATTCTCTCTTGCTGTTGATGCTGTTCTACTTGTAACCCATGGACTTTCTTCATCAGAGAGAGTTTTCCAACCATTTTTTCAAGACTGCTCACTATGATTCGAGGGGAATGAAAATTTGGAGTACCAACCTTGGAAGTTTTGACCCATGTGTAAGTAGTTGTGACAGCGCTTCTTTGATGTCACAGCTTCAGTATGATGTCAATATCAGTGAGTTTGTGTACCTTTTCTTTATGCTCTTTTAGGTATGTTTTTATTACACTTAGTTCATTTTCACATTTTTCCTTTGTTTCACTCAGTTGTGTCTGATCTTGTGTTTTTTTCTTCATTAGTTTATCTGTTAACTTTCTTTGTATCCTCTCAATTTCTTGTTTCATTTCTTTCCCTTTGGATTTTATTTCTGTCAGCAGACAGTCAATCGTTTGGCTATAGTCATCTTGAATCTCTGTAATGGAGTCGATGGTTTGTTTTAAACTGGGTATCTTTATGTTCTTTATCTCATCAAATGAGCCTCCAACTCTTCTTGTTTTTGTAGTAAAATATCTCCTAATTTTATACACTGATGTTTGTTATGCTTTCCTGTAATACAATTTAAGCAGATAAGACAATCACATGTTGTACAAAACATCTGGAGAGCTTCATTGTTATGATCAAGACAGAATACTTTAGAATGTTGACTGTCTTCACTACTCTCATCTGTTATCTCAGTAACTATGTGATTTTTTGAAAGTCTACTTATCAGATGAATATTTTTACACTGCTCACATAAAACTTCTTGGCAATTTTGACATTTCCAAATTACTTGTTTATATGTGTCACATAAATCACATTTTTTGTCTCCAATCAATTCTTGAGCTCTACTGAATCCAGTCGCCATAGTGTGTCTGACTTGGCTTTTATTACTGGAAATTTGACTTTCTTGATAAACTATTTCATCTCAATTTGCCTGTTCACTGTCTGATAACTTGACCATAATATAACCTGAAATGTATGAGAAAATAAGACATTGAAGACTAAGTACATCAGTAGACGCCACAGTGGCCTATTGGATAAAATGTCAGTCTACAAATCCAGGGTCTCTCACCTCTGTGAGTCCCTCTCAGATTACATGTGGGAAAGTGAATTTTCTTGCCGTTGGCCTTTACTGGTTCACCTGGTGTCAGTATAATGTAACTGGGGGAGTGGTACACTTGTCTGCAGTGGTACTGACTTAGTGAGCTAGCACATTAAAGTCGCCTTGAGTGGACACTGGTACAAGGCAGACCATAAAACACACTCGCACTTCACATGCATACACAGACTTGTTCATACAATAATCCATTGGGATTAATAAACTAGTTCTCGTCGAGAATAGCTGGAAAAAATGCTGATGCGACATAAAGCAATATTCAACAACAACAATTAAGTATGTACTTAGAAGAAAAAATTAAAATTATAGTAAAATTTATCGGTATTTGTCCAAAAAAGATGCATATCCTGGATACAGATTTACATGTAAAAATTGGGTAAAGATGTTTGAATATTTAGAATGAATGTCTTTAAGACAGTTTGACTTGCAGATTACACAACATATGTACCTTCCATAGCATATATTGCTGAAATATGACCAAGTTCAACATGCCAAAATCCACAGAACTGAACATATGACAAAACTTGCCTAAAATAGGAGGCACACATCTTTGTTATATATAGAAACACTATGCAAAGTTTGAAAACTATAGGTTTTACACACCTTTATTAGCATATATGGCCAAGTTCAACAGTAGGACTTAGATTACATGAATTATGTACCTCTAGCTGTGATGGATGGAGGTATATAGTGATAGGGGTGTCCGTTCTTCTGTCTGTCCATCCTTCCGTTACACCTTAGGGTACCTATCTCTTATCCGCAACTCCTCCTAAACCCTTCAATGGATTTTCATGAAACTTTCACACAATCTTTGTGATATAATGTAGATGTGCATCTCCTATTTAAAAATTTGATCCGATGGATTTTTGGAAGCGGGGGTATTTTTTTGTGAGCTTGTGCCTCACAGTTTTTCTAGTTAGACCTGCTACCATCACTGGCAATACAGGCAACAACATGTAGTTGGCTACACCTAAGTAAATAACAGGAGGCCCATGGGACAATGCTCACCTGTGAATGTTCAGTATTTCTTGCAATAACATTTTTTCATAAATCCAAAGGTTTCTCTTAAATGCACACTCTATTAAGTATTACTTGACCTAAAGTGGCAACACCTAAATAGTCCTAAGCTTTAAGAGGAATTTTAAATATAGGAATCCCACTACAGCTTTCCCATATAAGACCCAATGAAAAGGTCACTTCTCTTTAGAATGCTACATCTATAATATCTAATCTTGGTCTAGTTAAGGTTGGTTGGTCCATTGGTTGAAAGGGGTTTTATGCCCCAGTAAGAATGTTTCACTCATATCTCGACATCACCAGCTACAGGTGAGGTGGCAGAAATTTTGACATTTGCAGTGTGCGCAGAGAGGTTTCTTGAACGTGCCACACTTGCTGTGCTAAGGAACATTGGTTTTTAAGATTTCTTTGAAGGACCCCATGACTTTCATGTCTAAATGCCGAGTGCTTGGTGAAAGAACAGCCACTACTAAATTTTCAAGTCTTAGTAAAACTCGGCCTTGGTTTGAACACACTACCTCTCATATTCGAGGCAAGCACTCTACCAACTGTGCTACTATAGGGATTAGCTAGGACTATGATAGAATTTTAGAATTATTGTGGAGTATGCTGGACAAGTTCAAGTCAGTAAGATTCTGGCCTCGGTTTGAACACACTACCTCTCATATACGAAGCAAGCACTCTACCAACTGTGCTACTATAGTGATTAGCTAGGACTATGACAGAATTTAAGAATTATCATGGAGTATGCTTGACCAGTTCAAGTCTTAGTAAGACCCTGGCCAGGGTTGGAAAACACCCCTTTAAGTTTGGCAATCCTAAGATATTTCTGATGTTAGCATTCTTAAGGCAAATAATAGTTGATTTGCACATATCTTGGCATTAATTTGTAATGGGCTCAAATGGGGGGAATTCTAATGGTTTCTTTAATTATTGAAATTGACCGATGCATAGACACACATATAACATGCCATAAGCTCACATGGTCTATGGCCAGGTGAGCTAAAATAGAATTTGCCAGCAAGTACAATTCTGATTTACAGTTGTAATTGTAAAACATGTATAGGCAAACATCTTTGACCTGTCAGCTTGACCTTAAATTTGAATATTTATTAAAGTTGAGTGCATTTGTATATAGGGATCATGTGCGTTTATTTTGTCTACATAATCAACATACCGGTATCAGACACTAATCAAGGGCCCTGTTTACATAAGATTAACTGCAAGTCCCCCTACTCTCCATATATTGAATGGATCCTTCTATATGAATATTCTTAATGAAAAGTCAAGCAGATAAGTTAATGTTGTTTGCCTATACATATTATCAATGTACACATATCATAATTTCTTCATGTAATAGATGTTATAATACAAAAGACTGCTTACCATTATTGTAAAGTACTCATCAAAACTAATTCAGCAACATTTCAAAAACTTGATCCATTCAGCTGTATACTATAGGCATCATAATTAAAAATGATCTGTGCCAGTTTTGACAATATAAAACCTATCTAATAGGGAAGTTAAAACATTTGTCTTCCTGGATTAGACAGAGAATATATACGCATGAGCATCTAAAGTATAAACAGAAATGGATTACACTCAGTTATTTGTTTATAAAAAATTTATTACTGAAAATATTTTATTTTACTTGATAAAATGTATTTATAATCAATCGGCCTAATATGCACTTTAGGTTTCTATTATGTATATTTTGCAATAATCCAGCTTTACTGAGAAGAATTTGGGAATTTCTGCAATGATGGAAAATAACAGTCTATTTACTCCGCCTTTTTTACCATGTAAGGCACAATGATATGCCATTACCTTTTTATTCATTTAACTTATTTATTTTGCAAGAAAGGATAATCAACCATGTGCTGTGTCCTGTGTAAAGGCAAAACCAAATTATGTTCTGTTTAATGTTCTTCTACCACAATGCCTTCTAAAGGTATTTGCGATAGAATTCAGTTTGATTAACATTATTATGTATCCAGTAGGAACGCCAACCCGGCTTTTTCCGAGAATTGTCTTTCGGTTTTACAATTTTTTTATCCTTCCGCCGTTTTGAAAATTGGGATTACTTTTTGACAAGTGTCTGATGGCCGAAAAAGCCCCCGCCTTTAAACGAACGATAAAATATAAAATAAAGTTAAGCACTGTGCACCAGTGGATTATATGCCGGAATAACCAATATTTTGAAATTTGAGATTAAATTTGATATAAAACATTATTATTTACACAAATATTTGATTTCTTGACGCCAATCGATGTCACGACGGGACTGCCTAATGTCATGAATTGGATTGACATGAAGACATAAAGACATGAATTGGTTTATACGATTTCCTATATTGTCACATTTAAATAAATGTTATCGATGTAAAACGATTGTGTGTTTTAACACATTTTAAAACAGAATTAATGAATTGTGAAGTTAAAAACACGTCAGACGGGTCAAAGGGGTGGTAACTGGAATGACATGAATTTCCTGTCAATCGAATATCGATTTAAATTTATTTGTTGGAGTGAAATTCAATATAAATGTAACAATTTTACGACCTTAAATGTTTAGTAAGTGATTAATAATACAATTAATATTGTTATACTATACAAGAATAGTCTGTTTGACGTGAATCTTGATTGACATGAATGCATGTTTGACATGAATTCTTGCCCTCCGATTATTTCATACTGTTGCGAACTCTCAGTCATGTAGTATTATCATTACTTTATTCACTGTAATGTGGTTTTTTATATTTCACCCTAAATAATTTATATAGAGCAAGTATTTAAATGGGGGTACCTACTTTGTGAAGAAAATATTTTTCCAGACTTTGAAACTTAGTTACTATGTACTGTATAACAACCCGGCCCATCGAGTCATTGACCCATTTTATTTGATTAATGCAAGATAAAATACACTTTGAATAAAGTACACCAATTGATAAATATTCCCTTTTCATTTATAATTTTTCTTTAAGTATTATTATTTTAATTTTTGGAACAATTAAAAAATATAAAATATTATCATGGATCTTTTGAAATGGTAAAAATAACATGTAAAATGTAACAATCAATTTTCAAATTTATTTTACATTTTAAACATAACCCCTTCTTCCTATTGGGATATTAGAAAATAAACATTCCCTTTCCATGTGTAAATCGCCTTTTTAGGTCACCCGAGCAACCTCCTGAAGGTGACCTATAGTGGAAGTTGTTTATCTGTTGTGCTGCTTGCATCATAAGTATTTTCAACCAGTTAACCATTGATAGTGAAAGTGGATATGGATGTTCCTTGGGCAAAGTCCTTTAAAATTTGTGAAAATTGGTTGACCTTGACCTATATTTAAGGTCACAGTGACCTAAAGTAACAAAACCTTAAAGGTCTTCTTGTCATGAACCAAAAAGGATATAGCTTGAACCAAAATGGATATGAGCTTGAAACTTCATATATTGCATCAGGACAAAAAGGTCGTCCAAATTTGTAAAGGTGATTTACCTTGACCTACATTTAAGGTCACATTGACCTAAAACAATAAAACCTTTAAAGGTCACCGGTCACCAAAAACCGAATTTTTTTAGTACTATTTTCCGAAAGATTACATCATAAAAAGTCGATTTAGCTACAAATAACATTTTTAATCATTTCTGTCCTTTTCTACAGCGTAAATTAAAGCCCTGAAACTGTTGAAAATCTGTATTATCTCCCTTTGGTAGTAAAAAGGCACAAAACCGGAAGTGACGCAGAAGGTGTTATCCAAGCTATTTAGGAAATGAAGCTTGTATAGTGAACTGCATTTATTACCCAGATTAATCGGAAATAACTTCTAGTGTTTTTATATATATTTATTTTTTAGCATTGGGTATTACAGTTTCCTTCAGCAGAAAAAAAAAATAAAAAAATAAACATAATAATAAGAAAAAATCAAGAAAAAAACTATATTTGTGTTTGCTCTAAGTATGATATACTATTTTAATATTTTTACAAAACATAATTTTACATTTCTTTTGAAATTTATTTATTTATTATTTATTTATTTATTTATTTATTTATTTCTATTTATCACAACAAATAATAAAAGAACCCAAATTTCCGTTTTTTATTAAAAATATTGTTCATATTAATTTTCATTAATATTTAATATCATTTTAATTATCTTTGCTTATCTCTGATTATTAATTAGATAATTAACTAATTAAAGAATTAACTAATTAATTAATTACGTTATGTATTTATTTATTTATTTATTTATTTCATATCTATTTATCACAACAAATAATAAAAGACACAAATTTCCGTTTTTTATTTAAAATATTGTTCACATTAATTTTTATTAATATTTAATATAATTTTAATTATCTTACATATCTCTGATTAATTAATTAAATAATTAATTAATTAATTATTTACGTTATTTATTTATTTATTTATTTTTATCTATTTATCATAAGGAATAATAATTTTGATTCATATTTGTTTTAGAAATTGTCCAATGTTTTATTCCTTTTTAGATTTAAATCAAAGACTTATTATTATTATTACTATTATTATTATTTACCTATGTAATGAATTAAAAAACCCGTTTTCGGGTAGAACTGGGTCCAAGACCTGTAGTTTTTTGTACAACTAAATTATCAAAATAAAGGTTTAAAAAATAATTTGTTATTGTCTCTCAAATAAAATATTTCAACCCAGTATTACATAAATATGAAAACTATTTCAATTCAATAGCTTTCTATTCCTTATTTGCAGTAAGTTTAATAATAATAATAATAATAATCATTATTGTTTCCATGGTAAAATAAAAAAAAAACAATTCATATAATAACTTTATTACGCTTAATTTTAATGGGATGAAAACAACGTCATCAAAATGTGATACCTGTGGGATTATGCTCGACTAACTAAGGACTCAAAACTCGAGTGAAACTTTCTTTCTTTTATTCACAATAAATTTATATCGTTCAAAGTGTGTGATTTACACCCCTCACATACCAGTAATTAAGAGATTATCAATATGCTACAGTACACTGGGAAACATCCTGTTTAGAAGTAGACATCTACCACCTGTAATCAACAGAGTTTACCTTACAATATGCAACATTAATTGACACGTTGATTATCTGTATGATATACCCGGTAAATGTTATTTGTCATTTTTGATGGATTCTGAAAATCGAATAAATTAAAGTCAAATTAGATTGGTTAATTTGAACAAGACATACACGTCTTTGTTTGAATGTGTGAGCTGATTGAATTACAGAATTAAATTAATTTTGAAAATTAAAATTGTTTAAAATCTATTTATTAGACTGAATTCATTCATAATAGAATTGTCTTAAATGATTATACCACTCATATTTCCCTGACTTATCTCGTAATATTTAATCTGAATACATTCAAAACAACTAGAAAGCTGCATGAAGGACTTGTGAAAATCTGGTTTTAATTTGTTCTGTAATTTGTGGAAAAAACATGTTCATCGGTTATTGTGATTTTATTATCTCCAAACTTATCAATATATCATTTTGACTTGAAATCAAACTTAAAACCCTTTAAAACGCCACACAAACCCACATGTAATATATGGATACATATATAGGTAATGTCTTTCTCAGCAGCTTAACACCATGTACGTCATCAATTAGGTCGCCGGAAAGTTACGAGCGGTGTCGGAAACTACCGAGTATTAGCAGTTCGTTCAGGTAATGTTTTAGTGTATTACAGGTAAATGTAAGGTGTAGGGAAACCGTCAGACACATCAATATTGACTATTCTACCCATTGGAATGCAAAATACAAAATTGATAAATTTGGTGACCGGTGACCTTTAAACATCTTGTCATGAACCAAAAGGACTATGACCTTGAAACTTTATATATAGCATTAGGACAAAAAAGACCACCAGGTTTGCAAAATTGGTTGACCGTGACCTACATTTAAGGTCACATTGACCTAAAGAAGTAGAAATCTTCTTGTGTATTGAAAGGTCTAGGAGCTTGGCACTCCATATACATGTAGAAAGCATCAGGAGATAAAGCTTATACTAAGTTTGCAAAGCTGGTTGACCTTGGCCTACATTCAAGGTCACAGTAACCTTTCAACCTTATTTAGCATCACAATGAAAAGGTCTACCTAGTTGGTAGTTGGCCTAAAGAAGTACATCTTCTTGTCATGTATTGAAAGGTCTAAGAGCCTGAAACTTCATATACATATATACAGCATCAGAAGATAAATCTTTACTAAGTTTGCAAAGCTGTTGACCTTGACCTATATTCAAGGTCATAGTAACTTAGTAGATAACCTTAAAAGATCTTATTGCCATGCATTGAAAGGCCTAGACACTTTAGACTTTATATGATTCCAGAACAAGAACCTCTTGTAGGTTGCAAAGCTGATCGATGTTGACCTACTTTCAAGGTCATAGTGACCTAAAGTAGTAAGACCTTAATGTCTTCATTTCATGAACCCAAAGGCCTATGAGCGGGGAACAAAAAAATCTTCCTAGTATTGGAAGCTAGATTATCTTGACCTATATTCAAGGTCATGATGACCTTAAGTAAAAGTTAAACTAAAAACACTTTGTCACGAGCAGAAATGACTAGAATGGTTAAACCTCATATAAAGAATCAGGACATAAAGCTTTACTAAATTTGCAAAGCTGGTAGACCTTTACCTACTCCCAAGGTCACAGTGACCAAAACTAAAGACTTGAAACATTCTTTTGTTATGAACTAAAAGGTCTTGTAGCTTGAAACTTCCCATACAGCTTCTCATGTAGCATCAGGACATGAAGGTCTTCCAAGTTTGTGAAGTGAATTACCTAGACCTACATTGAAGGTCACAGTGACCTAATGAAATGAAACCTGAAAACATCTTCTTGTCATCAACCAAAAGGTCTTGTATTTTGAAACTTCATCAGAACAAAAAGTTCTACGAATTTTGGGAAACTGGTTGACTTTGACCTATATTCAAGGTTGTAGTGACCTTAAGTAGTATGCAAAACATTAAAACGTCTTTTTTCATTTAATAAAATTATTAAGACTTGTAATTTGATATATAGTATCAGGATATGAAGTTCTACTTTGTTTGCGAAGCTAATTGACCTTGAGCTATCTTCAAGCTCTACTAAGTTGGTTGACTTTAATCTCAGGTGACCATTGCTACAATAGCAGCCTACCTTTTTGAAATCCCGGCTGGAACACTGGTCTGACTCAACAGTGACAGTTCATATCATTTTATTGAATTTAATGCCTTTATAATCTATATTCACATGTTTAAAATATTTAAAAGCTCGTTATTTTGGTCCTTGGGAAGCATTGGAGAACAAATTAGAACATCATCTGGGACTGATGTTAAATTTAATGCCTTTCTTGACTGAATACTTTGAAATTACAAACATTGCAGTTTATTTATAGTAGGATCAAGATCCAATTTATATATATTCAACAAAAATTTTAAATACATTTAAATTATTTCTAAAACAAAGGTTTTATTATTTTTTTTTCATATTAATTGGAAATTCAATGAATAAAATTAATGAGTTCAACAATGGTTAATGTGTCAATTGCAAGTCAAGTGAAATAGCTGGTCATGGTGAAATGTTTTTTTTTTGTGATGATGACACTATGTCGATGATGATGTGGCGAAGATGATGACAATAATGATGATTCTGCTAATTTTTACCAGAGTTATGGCCCTTTGATCTTTGAAAATTCACAGAAATTTTAGTTTTCCGCACTTTTTTCTACACGCTTGCAGAAATGGAACTAATGTTTGGTATGTGACGCTACCATGATGAGTTACAGATCAAGTTTATGTTTCCTTTCATTCCACTAGTTTTTATGGGAGTTATGGCCCTTTGAACTTTGAAAATTCAATGAAATTTCATTTTTTTGCACTTTTTTCTACATGCTTGCAGATAATGAATTTTTGAGAACTCCATCGCTGGTTTTTGATTTTACTATGATCAAGTTTTGCTTTATATCTTGAACAACACGTATAATTTATAACTATAAATCTTTGTACCATATAATAAGGTACATTTTACCTAAAACTTTGGGATTAGTGAAATATGCGACCGGTAGGGGACTATGTATTGTTTTGCAATACTCTCAGAATGCTTGTTCTTTGTAAATCTCCCTCAGTTTATAACCAAAACTCTTTATAATGTCAAAATTTGGCTGGGTTAATGAAGGTTTTACTGTACATATGATTTTTAAGCTACTTATTACCTATTAAACCAGAATTGCAAAATAAAAACAATTATTATAATCAATATATGTGCGTATAGACTATAGAAATTAAACGATAAATCCAAAAGTGTAAGCATGCAATAAATATCGATATTTGCAAGCTAACACCCAGGTTTCCAGAATCAATTTTTCAAACTTCACGCTTTGTCACATGATGCTGTCGTTTATGAGGTCATATGATTGTTGTTGATGTCATCGATGTGTTGTCATATCATTGCACTAGTTCCTATATCCATGTACAAAAACTAGTGTGATATTTATGCATTGTATGACTAAACAGTATTTTAGATGAAATACCTGACGGAAGTAAATGAAATTTATATGTATTTTGCTATATAATAAACATAAATATGCTTACGCTAAGTGTTTTTTCAACTAAAATAGTGTTTTTATCTAGAAAAATTCAATTTTCCCCAACTTTCATATTTTTCCAAAAAATGTCAGAAAATTTAAAAAATGATTTTCAAAAAAACATACATAAAGATCATAAAGTTAAGATATCACTTGTATATCATATATACAGAAAAAACTTCAATATTTCAACAGTATGAACAAACTTTGATATGATGATTACAATGTAAGCCTATGGCAAGTATAAATTTGTGAAGTTATTTATGGATGACAGTGTTTACAAATGTTGTTATGTACTTCCACTAAGAATATACACCAATAACTAACATTCATTGCATTCATTCTCTGTAAATATAATTAAATCCTCCATTACTTCTGGGATGG
The DNA here is from genome assembly GCA_021292105.1 of Anadara kagoshimensis. Classification (NCBI taxonomy): domain Eukaryota; kingdom Metazoa; phylum Mollusca; class Bivalvia; order Arcoida; family Arcidae; genus Anadara; species Anadara kagoshimensis. Next base: position 28,919,965 of record CM037860.1, read on the forward strand.
GATAGAATTTTCTGGATACAGGGTATCACACTAGTGAGGATTCAGAACATTTCTTCCCATTCCAGAATTGGTCGAGTTCCTTTCCTCTTCTGTAATTTCTTAATTGTTGCTTTGGTCAAATAAATAGTAGTTATAATTTTTGTACAAAACATGCCAAAATTCACAAACGGCAAAGGAATACTAGTATATGAATATGCAAATTAACTACTTTTCACAAAAAGTAAATCCATGTGTAATGTTTAAATGTATATTATTTATTAAATTGTCAGTAGAAGGAAAAAAATACATACAGCACAATATATTTGTAGCAAAATTGAAATCTTAACAAAAAATGAAAATCAAACAAATGTAGAAAAACTATATCACATTTCCATTGTTCTAGCTGGGGGGGGGGTATTGAAAATGAAAATGTAAACAAAGTTTGAATGGTGGGTCTTATGAAAATCATTAGTTGAAGACCAAAACTTTGTATATTACAAATGACGAAACAATTTTCTTTTTTTCTAAAGAGTATATCACACTATTTCATGCTTTATTGTAAACCAACACCCCTAAGGTATTGGCTGTGGCTGGTGATATTCTAAGTGAATACCTTGTGGTATTTAAAAGAGTTCCATAAGTCAATTAAAAATAAATAAATTATGGCTCTCAACACTTTGAATAAATAATGGTATTACATTTATTGTGTCAATATTTCAACAGCTAGGCTGCCATCTTCAGAACCAAGACGTCTAAGGACGGCAGCTAGCTTTTGAAACATGTTGACACAATAAAAGTAATACCGTTATTTATCCTAAGTGTTGAGAGCCATAATTTATTTATTTTATGCTTTGAAATAGTGTCTGTGAACATGCACTTGGCACATGCTTATCCAAGCAGGTAGGTAAAATCGATCTCACACTAGAGTTGGATTGAAAATTCTTTTGGCACAAAATTTGAACTGAACAAGACAAATACTCGTATGTAGGTCAGAGTACAATGTACAGCGAGTAAATGACAAAACTGCAGAATTTTTTTTACAAAAGAATATACAAACACACAGATTATAATAAACACAAAAAAAACATACAATTTGTCTAATGGATGCAATGCATCAAGTCTATTACATATTTTTTAACATAAAAAAGAAAAGAAAAATTGCATGCTGCTCTCTCTTTGGTGTTTTATGGTTGATTCCAGCAAGTGTGAGCCTATAAAGTTAAAACTGGTTCATATTGCTGTCTGTCCCGGTCACTAATTACTCCTATTTCTTTAAATATTTTTAACACCATGTTTTTGCAGGTTGAAATGTTTTCTTGTTGGTTCTTCACTGCTTTAGAGTACCGGTAGGCCTATGTATCTCGAATTTCCTAATAATTTTCTTATTTTTTTGTTTGGCCTACATGTCCTTGATTGCATTCAGGAAATACTTCAAAAGTTTTCATGTGTTTTAACATGAAGTAATGAAAGTTTTCATCTATTACCAATCAATTAATCAATAATTCATATGACATAAATCATGAAAATTTCCCACCATAAAACTTAATCCAAAAACAAAATCCTCTTGAGCACTTTCTCTGTTAAAAAGCTATGTATACAATGATTACAATTCAGATGAATACAAGTAACATTAAATTGTAAAAAAATGTGATAAAAATTATAGTCAAACAACATTGACCTGTTCATTTGACCTTTCATTAGGAATATTCATATAGTAAGGATACTACATTTATAACACACAGATTTATATCCTTGCCCATTAATTCTACATACGGATATGTGTCTGAAATTACTGTATTTCCACAAATTGCGTGCACATGGAAAATGCAAGAATAAAATCGTACTTTCCAACAAACTCCCAAAATACTGACCTAATAGGAAAAAATATTTTTCATTCATTAACCAGAGGCTCATTGTGGCTGAGCCTGTATCGCTCACCTGACTAAAATGCTTTTAAAGCAAATTTGTTTATATGCTTTTCCCATAGGGTCCAATGTGAACAATGTTCTCCGCTTGCAGCCATGTTTTATGGCAGATCAGAAAAATTTTGGCAATCTATGTAAAGGACCTTCTATACATCATTCCTGTAAAGTTTGGTTCAATTTGTTTCAGTCATTTCTGAGGACATAGTCTAAAATGCGTTTTTCCCATAGGGTCCAAAGTTAAACTATCTTATACATCATTCGTGTAAAGTTTGGTTGAATTTGTTTCACTAGCTTCAGAGGAGATAGGGTCCAATGTGAAACTATGTTCTCCGCTGGCAGCCATGTTTTTTTGGCAGATCAGAAAAGTTTTGGCAATCTATGTAAAGGACCTTCTATACATCATTCCTGTAAAGTTTGGTTAAATATGCTTCAGTCATTTCTGAGGAAATAGTCAAAAATGCATTTTTCTGATAGGGTCCAATGTAAAACAATCTTCTGCGATGGCAGCCATGTTTTTTTTGGCGGATCAAAACAATTTCGGCAATCTAAGTAAAGGACCTTCTATACATCATTCCTGTAAAGTTTGGTTAAGTTTGCTTCAGTAGTTTCAGAGGAGATAGCCAAAATGTGTTTTTCCCATAGGGTCCAATGTTAAACTATGTTCCCCGCTGGCAGCCATGTTTTTAGGCGGATCAGAAAAATTTTGGCAATCTTTGCAAAAGACCTTCCATACATTATTCCTGTAAAGTTTTATTGAATTCGCTTCAGTCGTTTCAGAGGAGATAGACAAAATGTGCGTTTTCCCATAGGGCCCAATGTTAAACTTTGTTTGGCCATGGCGGCCATTTCTTTTGGCGGATCAGAAAAATTTGGGCAATCTTAGTAAAGGACCTTACATACATTATTCCTGTAAAGTTTGGTTTAAATTGGCTCAGTGGTTTCAAAGAAGATAGCAAATATATGTTTTTCTCATAGGGTCTAATGTTAAACTATCTTCTGCACTGGCGGCCATGTTTTTTGATGGATCAGAAAAATTTTGGCAATCTAAGTAAAGGACCTTCCTCACACCATTCATGTAAAGTTTGGTTAAATTTGCTTCAGTCATTTTTGAGGAAATAGTCAAAAATGCATTTTTCCCATAGGGTCCAATGTTAAACAATCGTCTGCGCTGGCAGCCATGTTTTTTGGCGGATCAAAAAAATTTCGGCAATCTAAGTAAAGGACCTTCTATACATCATTTCTGTAAAGTTTGGTTAAGTTTGCTTCAGTAGTTTCAGAGGAGATAGCCAAAATGTGTTTTTCCCATAGGGTCCAATGTTAAACTATGTTCTCCGCTGGCAGCCATGTTTTTAGGCGGATCAGAAAAATTTCGGCAATCTTTGCAAAAGACCAACCATACATCATTCTTGTAAAGTTTAATTGAATTCCCTTCAGTCGTTTCAGAGGAGATAGCCAAAATGTGCGTTTTCCCATAGGGCCTAATGTTAAACTTTGTTTGGCCCTGGCGGCAATTTTTTTTGGCGGACCTTACATACATTATTCGTGTAAATTTTGGTTTAAATTGGCTTAGTGGTTTCAAAGAAGATAGCAAATATATGCTTTTCCCATAGGGTCTAATGTTAAACTATCTTCTGTGCTGGCGGCCATTTTTTTTGACGGATCAGAAAAATTTTGGCAATCTAAGTAGAGGACCTTCCTTACACCATTCCTGTAAAGTTTGGTTAAATTTGCTTCAGTCACTTCTGAGGAAATAGTCAAAAATGCATTTTTCCCATAGGTCCCATGTTAAACTATCTTCTGCGATGGCAGCCATGTTTTTTGCGGATCAAAAAAATTTCGTAAAGTAAAGGACTTTCTATACATCATTCCTGTAAAGTTTGGTTTAAATTGGCTCAGTTGTTTCAAAGAAGATAGCAAATACCGGTATATGGTTTTCCCATAGGGTCTAATGTTAAACTATCTTCTGCGCTGGCAGCCATGTTTTTTGGCGGATCAAAACAATTTCGGCAATCTAAGTAAAGGACCTTCTATACATCATTCCTGTAAAGTTTGGTTAAGTTTGCTTCAGTAGTTTCAGAGGAGATAGCCAAAATGTGTTTTCCCCATAGGGTCCAATGTTAAACTATGTTCCCCGCTGGCAGCCATGTTTTTAGGCGGATCAGAAAAATGTTGGCAGTCTTTGCAAAAGACCTTCCATACATCATTCCTGTAAAGTTTGGTTAAATTTGCTTCAGTCATTTCTGAGGAAATAGTCAAAAATGCATTTTTCCCATAGGGTCCCATGTTAAATTATCTTCTGCGCTGGCAGCCATGTTTTTTTGCGGATCAAAATAATTTCGGCAATCTAAGTAAAGGACCTTCTATACATCATTCCTGTAAAGTTTGGTTAAAATTGGTTCAGGGGTTTCAGAGGAGATAGTTAAAATGTGAAAAGTTTACAGACGGACTGACTGACAGACTGACGGACTGAAGGAAGACGGACGCCGAGTGATGGCAAAAGCTCACATGGCCTTTAGGCCAGGTGAGCTAAAAAGTGAATTTAATTCTCTACATAGAACAATTTTTGAAGATTTTAACAAATCAACATATATAACTATGTCAAAATTATACCTTCTGTGCCTTCTTACTCTGAACAGTCATAATTGAAATATTCCTGATGATCACACCTGCAAAAAAACCAACAACAATGACCTACCTGATCCTAAATACCCTGATGTTACCTGGAATGAGGCCCAATTGGTTTATAAACAATGATTACAGTTCAGATGAATACAAGTAACATTAAATTGTAAAAAAAAATGTGATAAAAATTATAGTCAAACAACATTGACCTGTCCGTTTGACCTTTCATTAGGAATATTCATATAGAAGGATCCACCTAATACATGGGTATTGTAAGGATTAGCAGTTACTACATTTATAACACACAGATTTATATCCTTGCCCATTAATTCTACATACTGATATGTGTCTGAAATTACTGTATTTCCACAAATTGAGTGCACATGGAAAATGCAAGAATAAAATCGTACTTTCCAACAAACTCCCAAAAAATTATCAATACTTGATACAAAATATTACTGACCTAATAGGAAAAAAAATTTCATTCATTAAAAAGTGAATTTAATTCTCTACATAGAACAATTTTTGAAGTTTTTAACAAATCAACATATATAACTATGTCAAAATTATCCCTTCTGTGCCTTCTTACTCTAAACAATCATAATTGAAATATTCATGATGATAACACCTGCAAAAAAAACCAACAACAATGACCTACCTGACCCTAAATACCCTGATGTTACCTGGAATGAGGCCCAATTGGTGTATAAACTTGATCAAATTTCCAAAATTTTCACAAAATAGACGATATCATTGTCATTTGATAAAAGGTATCAACAGAATATTAAGTTTGTATTAAGACAAGCAAGTTATTTACAGTTAACACAAAAAAACCATAAAATCTGATGAAAATCTTGCCAAAAATTACCTTTTTTGCTGTCAAACAGCATGTGTCATATCATGTTAAAGAAATTCATTATACAGTCCAACCTGCCTTAAAGGCCACTCTATATAAGAGCCACCTTCTTATAAAGGCCAGTAGAACTGTATCCCAACTGTTCTTTATTCATATTATTTGAACTTGTATATTAAGGCCACCTGCCCATAAGGCCACTTTTACTGGTTCCCTTGGGTGGCCTGTAAAGACAGGTTTGACTAATAAGAATAACAAAAAGTCAGTACAGTCAAACCTCTATATAAGGGTCATCTGCTGATAAAGGCCAGTAACATTTTATCCCAAATGCTCTTCATTCATGTTATTTGAACCTCTATATAAGGGTCATTTGCTGATAAAGGGCAGTAACATTTTATCCCAAATGCTCTTCATTCATGTTATTTAAACCTCTATATAAGGGTCATCTGCTGATAAAGGCCAGTAACATTTTATCCCAACTGCTCTTTATTCATGTTATTTGAACCTCTATATAAGGGTCATCTGCTGATAAAGGGCAGTAACAATTTATCCCAACTGCTCTTTATTCATGTTATTTGAACCTCTATATAAGGGTCATCTGCTGATAAAGGGCAGTAACAATTTATCCCAAATGCTCTTCATTCATGTTATTTGAACCTCTATATAAAGGTCACCTGCCCATAAAGAACATGTTTACTTGGGTGGCCTTTATAGACAGGTTTCTATTATAAAAATTGTTTTGATTGAAGTACTTCATGAAAGATATTTGACAACAAGTACTTGTCCGTCTTCACAGCCGATCCAGAGTTTACCATTTGTATCTGTTGATAAAGCTGTTGGAAAGCTTAATCCTTCTTGCTGTGTCAAAATATATCTCATAAATACTCCATCCTTATTCAATAGTTGTATGTTGTTGTTGTTGTTGCCATCAGCAACAAGAATTTCTTCATTCTGGTTACATACAATGGCTTGTGGCTCAAACCCTTTTGTTTGCTTTGGACCTGTGTAAGTAAATCTGTGATAGCCTTTCCTGTCTATAACTTTAACAGTTTCCTTAAAGTCTATTATTACTATGTCTCCGTTTTTGTTCTCTGTGATGCAATAAGGACACGTCAGATATAAATATTTGTCTGTAATACGTTTGATTCTATCTTTTGTTAAGTGGCGGGCTGCACTGCCATATTTATAATATTCAAGTTCATGTCTGATTTCACCTTTTACAGATAGTCTGGTAATTTTGGTTGTCAACTTATCATAATGAAGTGAACCAACAATGACATCTCTGTTCTCTGTAATATGTAGACCATATGTTATATACGGTGTCATGTTAGCAAAGGTGAAAACATCTCCTGATCCAGTTATCACCTGTTTTACATCATTACCACCTCTGACAGTTACCAGTAAATCACCAGTACCGGTTATAGCCATGTCCGATATATCTAACTTTGTTGGTAGTGAATTCACTGTTCTTCCTCTCTGATCAACCAGTTTAAGTACACCACGTACCCCCGACACCCAGGCCTCATCTTGATTCAACATCCTCATCCTCCAGACAGATCCTCCATGTTTAAATGATGATACGATTTCTGTTGTTTGTGTATCCTGAGATGTTAATTCTCTCTCTGCTTTTGATGCTGTTCTACTTGTAACCTGTGGACTTTCTTCATCAGAGAGGAGTTTTCCATACATTTTTTCAAGACTGCTCACTATGATTCGAGGGGAATGAAAGTTTGGAGTACCAACCTTTGGAAGTTTTGACCCATGTGTTAGCTGTGACAGCGCTTCTTTGATGTCACCAGTCTTCAGTATGATGTCAATATCAGTGAGTTTGTGTACCTTTTCTTCATGCTCTTTTAGGTATGTTTTAATTACACTTAGTTCATTTTCACATTTTTCCTTTGTTTCACTCAGTTGTGTCTGATCTTGTGTTGCTTTCTTCATTACTTCATCTGTTAACTTTTTTTGTATCCTCTCAATTTCTTGTTTCAGTTCTTCCCCTTTGGATTTTATTTCTGTCAGCAGACAGTCAATCGTTTGGCTATAGTCATCTTGTATCTCTGTAATGAAGTCGATGGTTTTTTCTAAACTGGGTATCTTTATGTTCTTTATCTCATCAAATGAAGATTCCAACTCTTCTTGTTTTTGTAGTAAAATATCTCCTAATTTTATACACTGATGTTTGTTATGCTTTCCTGTAATACAATCTAAGCAGATTAGACAATCACATGTTGTACAAAACATCTGGAGAGCTTCATTGTTATGATCAGGACAGAATACTCTAGAATGTTGACAGTCTTCACTACTCTCATCTGTTATCTCAGTAACTATGTGATTTTTTGAAAGTCTACTTCTAAGATGAATATTTTTACACTGCTCACATAAAACTTCTTGGCAATTTTGACATTTCCAAATTACTTGTTTATATGTGTCACATAAATCACATTTTTTGTCTCCAAGCAATTCTTGAGCTCTACTGAATCCAGTCGCCATAATAGTGTGTCTGACTTGGCTTTTATTACTGGTAATTTGACTTTCTTGATAAACTATTTCATCTCAATTTGACTGTTCACTGTCTGATAACTTGACCATTATATAACCTGAAATGTATGAGAAAATAAGACATTGAAGACTAAGTACATCAGTAGAGGCCACAGTGGCCTATTGGATAAAACGTCAGTCTACAAATCCAGGGTCTCTCAACTCTGTGAGTTCCGAGTCCCTCTCAGATCACATGTGGGAAAGTGAATTTTCCTTGCCGTTGGCCTTTACTGGTTCACCTGGTGTCAGTATAATGTAACTGGGGAGTGGTACACTTGTCTGCAGTGGTACCGACTTAGTGAGCTAGCACATTAAAGTCACCTTGAGTGCACACTGGTACAAGGCAGACCATAAAACACACTCTCACTTCACATGCATACACAGACTTGTTCACACAATAATCCATTGAGATTAATAAACTAGTTCTTGTCAAGAATAGCTGAAAAAAATGCTGATGCGACATTAAGCAATATTCAACAACAACAATTAAGTACATCATGTACTTAGAAGAAAAAATTATAGTAAAATTTATCTGTATTTGTCCAAAAAAGATGCATATACTGGATACAGATTTACATGTAAAAATTGGGTAAAGTTGTTTGAATATTTAACATGGATGTCTTTTAGACAGTTTGACTTGCAGATTACACAACATATGTACCCTCCATAGCATATATTGCTGAAATATGGCCAAGTTCAACATGCCAAAATCCACAGAACTGAACATATGACAAAACTTGTCTAAAATAGGAGGCACACATCTTTGATATATATAGAAACACTATGCAAAGTTTGAAAACTATAGGTTTTACACACCTTTATTAGCATATATTGCCAAGTATAACAGTAGGACTTAGATTACATGAATTATGTACCTCTAGCTGTGATGGATGGAGGTATATAGTGATAGGGGTGTCCGTTCGTGTGTCCATCCTTCCGTTACACCTTAGGGTACCTATCTCTTATCCGCAACTCCTCTTAAACCCTTCAATGGATTTTCATGAAACTTTCACACAATCTTTTTGATATAATGTAGATGTGCACCTCATATTTAAAAATTTGATCTGATGGATTTTTGGGAGCGGGGGGCATTTTTTTGTGAGCTTGTGGCTTACAGTTTTTCTAGTTAGACCTGCTATCATCACTGGCAATACAGTCAACAACATGTAGTTGGCTATACCTAAGTACAATAACAGGAGGCCCATGGGACAATGCTCACCTGTGAATGTTTAGTATCCCTTGCAATAAACAATTTTCATAAATTCAAGGGTTTCTCTTAAATGCACACTCTATTAAGTATTACTTGACCTAAAGTGGCAACACCTAAATAGTCCTAAGCTTTAAGAGGAATTTTAAATATAGGAATCCCACTACAGCTTTCCTGTATAAGACCCAATGAAAAGGTCACTTCCCTTTAGAATGCTACATCTATAATATCTAATCTTGGTCTAGTTAAGGTTGGTTGGTTCATTGGTTTAAAGGAGTTTTATGCCCCAGTAAGAATGTTTCACTCATATCTCGACATCACCAGCTACAGGTGAGGTGGCAGAAATTTTTACATTTGCAGTGTGCGCAGAGAGGTTTCTTGAACGTGCCACACTTGCTGTGCTAAGGGGCATTGGTTTTTAAGATTTCTTTGAAGGACCCCATGGCTTTCATGTCTAAATGCCGAGTGCTTGGTGAAAGAACAGCCACTACTAAATTTTCAAGTCTTAGTAAAACTCGGCCTTGGTTTGAACACACTACCTCTCAAATTCGAGGCAAGCACTCTACCAACTGTGCTACTATAGGGATTAGCTAGGACTATGATAGAGTTTTAGAATTATTGTGGAGTATGATGGACAAGTTCAAGTCAGTAAGATTCTGGCCTGGGTTTGAACACACTACCTCTCATATACGAAGCAAGCACTCTACCAACTGTGCTACTATAGTGATTAGCTAGGACTATGACAGAATTTTAGAATTATCATGGAGTATGCTGGACAAGTTCAAGTCTTAGTAAGACCCTGGCCAGGGTTGGAACACACCCTTTAAGTTTGGCAATCCTAAGATATGTCTGATGTTAGCATTCTTAAGGCAAATAATAGTTGATTTGCACATATTTTGGCATTAATTTGTAATGGGCTCAAATTGGGGGAATTCTGATGGTTCCTTTAATTAATGAAATTGACCCATGCATAGACACACACCATAACATGCCATAAGCTCACATGGTCTATGGCCAGGTGAACTAAAATAGAATTTACCAGTAAGTATAATCATTTTAAAAACATTTCTGATTTACAGTTGTAAATGTAAAACGTATAGGCAAACATCTTTGACCTGTCAGTTTGACCTTAAATTTGAATATTTATTAAAGTTGAGTGCATTTGTATATAGGGATCATGTGCATTTATTTTGTATACATAATCAACATACCGGTATCAGACACTAATCAAGGGCCCTGTTTACACAAGATTAACTGCAAATCCCCCTACTCTCCATATATTGGATGGATCGTTCTATGAAAATTCTTAATGAAAAGTCAAGCAGATAAGTCAATGTTGTTTGCACATACATATTATCAATGTACACATATCATACATTTCTTCATGTAATACATGTAATAATACAAAAGACTGCTTACCATTATTGTAAAGTACTCATCAAAACTAATTCAGCAACATTTCAAAAACTTGATCCATTTAGCTGTATACTATAGGCATCATAATTAAAAATGATCTGTGCCAGTACATATCTAACAGGAAAGTAAAGACATTTGTCTTCCTGGATTAGACAGAGATTATATACACATATAAGTTTAAGTAGCTGCTGTTAAAAATGAACAACTAATTCATATATATACATGTATTTATAGTTTGATAAACATCCTGTAATGAAATAAAGTAAGTATGCTTCTTCCTGTTGTATAAGTATATTTTTCCAATTGAAATTACAGATACTTATTATAAGAATTGATTGTAAAATTTTCCTGTTTATCAAGATATTAAAACAAAATTGAAATGTTCTTTTTTCCAGACACTTTGGTTTCTTCCAACATCTCGGAACTGGCTGTTTCAATACAAATAAAAAAACTGACTGTGGCATAAAACACCATTTCTGCACTCTATTCTTCCAAGTCACATTATAATGGCACAATTTAAGTAATAAAAACCCAGGATATATCATCTCCATCCTTGCCAGCTTCCTCAGAATTGATTGATTGAATACGGATTTAGTTTACATCCCAGTCAAGAATATTTCACTTATATCGAGATGTCACCAGCTACAGGTGAAGTGGCAGAAATTTTACTTTTGCAATGTGCTCAGGGCGATGTACAGGGAGGGTTCTTCAACATGCCATGACATAGTTTTTTAGGTCTATTTAGAAGGACCCTGTGGCTTTCATTTCATTTCCAAATGCCAATGGTTTGACAAAAGAACAATGGCTACCTATTTTCAATTCTTGCTCAGACCAAAGGGTTCAGACACTGACCTACCTCATACAGAGTGAGCTTTATCAACTGAGCTTCCATAGTGGTATACTTCTAGGGAAGGCCATTTCTCTGTATTATATTAATGTGTAATACAAACTGTAAGACACAAATAAAACTAGAACTGTCTCTGAAAGAGACTAAAATCCCCCGCTCCCAACTTTTGATCTGGGGACAAATTGTATGTATGGCTAAATTGCAATGTGATAAATTCTGTGTATGGAAATGTTAATAATTCGGCAAAATACATGTGATGAAACCGATAATGGCAGGTGCAAATGTTCTTATGATGCTCAATATCTATGCATAGTTTTAAAAAAATTGGATCATATATAATTAAGTAACTATATAATCCAGCCAAAAAAGGAGGTGCACATGTTCAATGTATATAGAAACATCCTGTAAAGTTTCAGACTTGTTTGTTAAAAGCTGTAAGAGGAGTTGATTACACAAAATGGGTATCCCTCATATGGAATATTGTTGAAAAATACTAAGTTAAACTACCCATAAAATATAAACAAAATAATATAATCCAACCAAAATAGGAGGTGCACATGTTCAATGTATATGGAAACATCCTGTAAAGTTTCAGACTTCTTGGTTAAAAGCTGTAAGAGGAGTTGATTACACAAAATGGGTACCCCTCATATGGAAAACTGTTGAAAAATGACTAAGTTCAACTACCCGTAAAATCTGAAAAAAATAATATATTCCAACCAAAATAAAAGGTGCACATGTTCAATGTATATAGAAACATCCTGAAAAGTTTCAGACTTCATGGGTAAAAGCTGTAAGAGGAGTTGATTACACAAAATGAGTACCCCTAATATGGAATATTGTTGAAAAATGACTACCGGTAAGTTCAACTACCCGTAAAATCTGAAAAAAAATAATATAATCCAACCAAAATAGGAGGTGCACATGTTCAATGTATATGGAAACAGCCTGCAAAGTTTCAGACTTCTTGGTTAAAAGCTGTAAGAGGAGTTGATTACACAAAATGGGTACTCCTCATATCATAGAGGTCAAAGTCAAGGTGCATCCACATACCAAGTTTGATAATCCTAGGTGCTACGGTACAAAAGTTTTGTTCCCGACACGAAGATGCACAAGGTGTTACTATCATAGAGGTCAAAGTCAAGGTCACAGTGACTTAAATTTGGTACATGACACATCGCCTTCCCATGATGCATCCACAAACCAAGTTTGATAATCCTGGGTGCTACGGTACAAAAGTTCTGTTCTGGACACGAAGATGCACAAGGTTTTACTATCATAGAGGTCAAAGATCAAATTCAAGGTCACAGTGACCTAAATTTGGTAAATGACACATCGCCTTCCATGATGCATCCACATACCAAGTTTAATAATCCTAGGTGCTACGGTACAAAAGCTCTGTTCCGGACACGAAGCGAGACAGATGGACAGACCGACGGAAAAGGTGATTCCTATATACCCCCCCAAACTTTGTTTGTGGGGGGTATAAAAATGCCCCCCTGACTGGGTGCTTTTTATGTATGTATGTTAAGTAAAACGCCTGTTAAGCCATGTTTAGAAATGCAGATTCTGTCATAACCTGTTGGTATTCTTATCAATTTCACAGAATTTGGTTTCACCCAGATTCACCTAGGCTTTGTCTCATATTTTTAAGCCTAGTACTTAGTGTGGACTAAATTTCTCTTTTACAAACAACAAGTAGTAAAAGATTCTCATTCCCATATACACTGTTATGTCAGTGAACTGAGGTTAAACCCACCCCTTTCTAGAAAGTGAGATGTTTGAATTTGAAGGTTAAATACCCACTAAAACACAGGAGACGCAACCAAAATAATGAACCACCAAACGCAAATCCACTTAATGTTTTATGAACAAATATCTTTTAATAAACCATTTACTCTTTGTGAATTAATGTGATGTACAATATATATACCGGTATACTGTAAACATATTTAATTTCGCATGTATTTATTTTCGCTGTATAGGAAATTTAGACATCTGCAGAGTTAAATAAGCATATTAATATTATTTTCATTTGGTATAAATTTTCGCACAAAATAACGAGTGCGAAATAAGCTGAAATAGTACAACACAAAAATAAATATGTTTATAGTATATAAATATATTGGTTCAGTTTGATTTGAGGTTATAAGATTATATCTGGGACATAAAACAAGTCAAATAGGCCAAATTGAAATGGCACTTAATTTATTTTGCAATGTTCACATTCGCATGAGAGAAAGTTTGATCAACACGAGTGAAGAACACTACTATATATATGGGTATTTATTAAAATTTATTTTGAAACTGGCCCCTGTGGTAGAGAAGAATGGAGTAATGACATTTTATGCCATAGTAAAGTTTTTACATTATTTTGAGGCATTGAGTTTGAGGATAGTGGAGGAAACCTAAGTACATTTAGAAAACCAACGACCTTTAACATCCAAACTGACACACTTTTTTCACATCAGCAGGTGGTTACCAACACAGCACTCTTTACATACATTTGGTGATACAATATTACTACTTTTATAGGTGGTTTAAATTCATACATGTTAATAAATACTATCATCATTTTGATGAACAAACTATATACAGTTGTATAAGTCAATGGTAATGGTAGATAATAGCAAGGGAGGCAACTAACACAACATACTGATAATCAAAACCTGGTCTGGTCTAGCTAATTACCAATTAACAGTTTAAACCAATCAAATATACATGTTTATGCTGGCCTCATGGTTTGGAGTTGAGTTGAGTAATGGTGTTTAATGTCCCAGTCAAGAGTATTTCACTTATATTGAGACGTCGTCAGCTATAGGCAAAGGTGCAGAAATTTTCCCTGTTTGTTGCCCTGATGGCAATATACATCAGAATTCTTTATCAGGCCACCCCTACCATAACTCAGAAGCTTGTTTATTTTATGTTCTCATCCGAAAGAACACACAGCTTCCACAGTGGTGTCTCATGGTTTTGAAGCAACAGAACAACTCTGTTGGTAGCAAATGGCCCCCTCTTAGAGATACAAAAATCATTTTATAAAACAATCATCTAAGCATGTTTTTTTATTTTAAAATAAGAAAACATAAATATATTTTAAAATGACATGTATCTTCAAATATACAATTACAATGTATATATATTAAGTTAGAGCATCTAACATTTGGTATTTTTCTAGTACTTCCATAGCTAATATCAATGATAGAAAAGATTTAATAAAATATTCTTCTTTTGAAAGACATTTAGTAGTGTCATATTTTAATAATTTAATAAATGGGAAAGTTTTTAATTATTTATAGCCACAGGTATCTACGTGAGCACCAAGAAGTATTCTCTGTGTATATTTATCTTTAATTTGATGCCTATGGATTCTATGTAACAGTAGCAATGTAAATCACATTATTTGCATATTTACAATATTTCATTGTACATGAGAGATGCAGTAAATCATCAACTTTCTTTATTTTTCTAATATACTGGTAAATAAAAACTAGAACTGTCTCTTGAGAGCCAAATACCCCTGCCCAAGACATTTAAATGTTTTCCCACAACCTTGACTTTTATGATATGACCTTGGTTCAAGGTCAAACACACCTTTGAACCATGTAGATTATTCATGTGAAGTTTTATGACTGTCGTCTAAAGCATTGATGAAATATGGCTGAGACACAACTTTACATGGACAGACAGACATGGTGATTCCTATATACCCCCTCAAACTAGTTTGCAGAGGGTATAAAAATTTACAAAAACTGTTTAAAACATATAATAGATGTAAAATTCATTCTGTTAAAAAAGATAAAATATGTTCATTTAACCAGGTGGCATAATTAAGGCACTGCCTCTTTTTGTATAAGAAGACAAAATAACTTGGCTACGGTATATAGGCTCTTTCAGTTGGGAAGTGAAACATAAAAATAAACCAATATTTGGAACAGAAACCAAAGAAACATAGTGTTTATATTAAATGAAGTTAAAATGAACACAGATACTGTTTTTTGCATACTTGAAACTGGGAGTTATTGCCCTTGACACATTTGTCATTATTTTAATCAATCTTCTTGTCTTAAACAGGTAAAATGTATTTTTCCTAAAGCAATGGACCTATATGATAAACTTTACACATCTAGTAAGTTTTTTTTGGATGTAAAACCAAGTTTTCTATGTTTAATTTCAATGTGCAGCAAAAAATCAGTAAAAATAAAAATTTCAAAAAATATATCAAATTTTTAATATTTCTGTTTGCTCTTAACTGAGAAAATAACATGAAACATTTTGAAACTTTAAAAACTTATATCAAAAGTGCCAAAATACACAGACTCTACTGATAAAAAGTAAGAATTACCTCTATGACCTTTAAACCATATCAAGGTCATCATAAAGAAGGTCAATTAAATAACCTTTAGTTCATACACTTCAAATATTAATGTATTCATGTACAAAATTCATGTTCCTACTACAAGGGCCATTTTGGCCCCTTTATCATATGTGACCCTTTGACTGAAATTCTTACAGGCCTGAAACTCAAGATTTAAATGTTTTCTTACAGAACAACTGACAAAATATTCCTGGCCCAACTGAAAAGTTGCAGGTTCCTGGCTTCCTGGCCCAACTGAAAAGTTGCAGGTCTCTGGCTTCCTGGCTCAACTGAAAAGATGCAGATCCCCGGCTTCCTGGTCCAACTGAAAAGTTGCAGGTCCCTGGCTTCCTGGTCCAACTGAAAAGTTGCAGGTCCCTGGCTTCCTGGTCCAACTGAAAAGTTGCAGGTCTCTGGCTTCTTGGCCCAACTGAAAAGATGCAGGTCCCTGGCTTCCTGGTCCAACTGAAAAGTTGCAGGTCCCTGGCTTCCTGGTCCAACTGAAAAGTTGCAGGTCCCTGGCTTCCTGGCCAAACTGAAAAGTTGCAGGTCCCTGGCTTCCTGGTCCAACTGAAAAGTTGCAGGTCCCTGACTTCCAGACTGGTCTCAATTAAAACAAGGCATCAGAAGTGATATTAATCCCCTTGCAATGAAGTATTGTGTAAGGGCAATAACTCTGTCAAATTAGGTTTGTCAGCTACAAAAACATGAACTTGTCCGAGATATTACCATGATAACCACTATTTTATTAAAGTCTGTGGAGAAATAAAGTTTAAGAGTGCTGACAAGAAAAATGTTACATATATAATTATGTACATACATGAATGTACTTGACAAACCCTTTATCTCCTCCAAACTTCTTTTACGAGGGGATAACAAATCCTGGATGATTGTAAGAATAAGGAGTATCTTTTTATGGCACAAAATCATTCTGGGTGATGAAAAAACCTTTTACTATCCTATTACTTCTTCTTCACTACTGACATTGGGGACACCTTAAGTTTATCTGCCAACTCTATCTGAAATGAAAATAAAATAAAATGATTAAAATGTTTGGAAAATTTAATCTTAACTTGGACATAAAAACCATTTCAACCAATATTAAGTGCTCACTTCGTATGTGGAAGGTTTTGGGTTCCAACACAGGCCATGTCTGTCCAAGATTTGAAAATAGTTAGTGACTGTTCTTTCTCCATGCACCCAGAATTTAGAAATGAAAGTCACAGGGTCTTCCTTAAAGATATTAAAGACCTATGCCCTGTGTCATGATAGTCATGGCACATTAAAGAACCCTCCCTGCACATGGTCTTATAAAAATGATAAAAATTTCTGCCACATCACCCACCTTCAGCTACCGATATCTTGATATAAGTGAAATATTCTTGACTCGAGAATAAAACTTCCATCCATCCATCTATCCCTCTCTCCTTCAATTCATACATCCATCCATCCATCCACCCACCCACCCACCCACCCATCCGTCCGTTCGTCCGTCCGTATAACAGATACATACTCCATACTGGATCTGATTAGGATGGTAAGGAATTCCACCTCTTCTGTCACATTCATCCATGTGAATTCTTTCTGGATCTCCAGCAACCATAACATTCTCTTGACCATCAGCCTAAAAATAATCATAAGGCAGTGAATATTTAAGCAATAGTTACTTATGTATGAACTGGCCAGGATATGGAATGTCATTTTCATGTGGTCAGAGCTATAGCTGCAACAATATACTGGTATACCGGTATGGATTAGAAAAAAAAAAGATTATCGCAATACAATATTTACATACCGGTTTTTGACGATACTGGAAATATTTTGAACATTTTATAGGTTTTTTTTTTTTAAACTTCTTTTTATGAGTGTTCAACTTTCATTTAAAAAACTTTCATTGATTTTGACATTTGACTTTCTCGTCAGGGTATTTTATTTTGCACATTTTTTGTCACACCCACTAATTCTGGTTGTTTGAAAGGTTTATTTGACAATATACGTGTCATTTCAGATGATTAAATTATGTTTAAATGCATTGCTCATTATTTCTTTCCTTCAGTTGGAAAAACATAAAAGATTTTCAATCTTTATCGAATTCACAATATGTATCATGTACGTATTGCAATACAAAAGTAAAAAATTGCAATATATCGCAATACGGTTTTACCTGTATCGTTGCAGCTCTAATCTGAGCCGCTGGTGCATAAATATCTATAGCTTTATGTCATTGAACTAAACCCAATGTGTTTAAACTGATCATGATTCATCATCATAGGAGTTAAAATATAGATCAATATGAACTATTCTTATTTTAACTGCATCAGATTCATTGGTGTATGTATACATAAAGTGTCAAGACTCTGCAATGTATAGTACCAAAAGAAAAACAACAGTGGCTTACAATAAAGAACAAAATATTGGTAACCGTGAATTCAATTACATAGAATATTCTGTATTAAATGTTCACACACAGTTTCATGACTCCAATGTGATTAATTTGTCAATCTTAACATTTAAATCAATCTTATTAAATAAAGCTGTATTCTGAAAATTCTATCCCATCCTGGTAGTAATGAAGGAATTAATTACCAGAAATATTTACAGAGAACAAATGCAACTAGAACTGTCTCTTGACAGCCAAATACCCCTTGCTCCCCAACATTGACCTCCTGACCTTGACCTTTGACTTATGCACATAAATTTGGTATGCAGCACATTGTCTCATGTTGGTTTACATTTGTGCCAAGTTTGATCAAAATACATCCATATACATGGAAGATATGGAGCGCACACAATATTGGGATGGAGAACCTGACAGACAGACAGACAGACAGATAGACATGTTGATTCCTAACTAACACCCTAAACTTTGTATGCAGGGGGTATAATAAAGCATGGAATCCTAATCCTAATCATACTGGAAGAAAGTAAAAGAAGTTTTACTTTTAACTTACTGGCTGAAGGTTCCTACAAGTATTAATTAAATCTGTCATCCTGTCTTCAAACCCATCAGCAAAAGCATTAGGATCAATTGCAATAAAACATTGACCCTACAAGACAAAAAATAAATCAGATGGGGATAAAAATTCAAGACACTCTTTTATTTATTTCAAATTAAACTAATATTTTCACAGGTCCCAGTTTCACAATCATTCATTAGCTAAGATTTTCCTTAAATTTAACAAATTTTGGTAATTTCTTTTTCGCTAAACTCAAATGTTTAATTCTAGCAATTATCTTCAAATTGACATCTTAAGTTCCTGAATATCTTCAAAATTTACAAAATTGTAAAGATTTGAAATTTTGCAAAATTTAAGTTAAGGAAAATCTTAGCTAAGGAATGATTGTGAAACAGGGGCCAGGAGGTCTATTATTGGTCTCTGTTGGTTGATTCATTGAATTGTATTTCACTTTTAGGTCTTTGTAGGGTTGTAACCTCAAACTTATAGGTCTATTTTTGGTCTCCGTGGGTTGATTTTATGTCCCAGTCAAGAATATTTCACTTTTAGGTGTTTGTAGGGCTGTAACCTCAAACTTGTAAACCAATGGTGACCTTGATCTTCAAGAAATGTCCTATAACAAAACTTTTGGGCCTTTAAATGATTTCCATTGAAACAACATAAATTATTCAAATTTATAGAAAAATATTGAATTTTCTTCCATAACTTCCTTAAGAAATCTTAATCGAATATCTATATGACCTTGATAAATGAATCCTATGTTTTAATTTATCACAAAATCTCTGAAAATATTTAACTTTATACTATAATATAGTTCCATGTTTCTTTCATTCTAAAATTTGATTACATATGCCGTGAGTGTAACTGACTAAACAAGAGTTGCTTACCTTTCCAGAACACCCAACCTCACTTCCATGGTGGAAATTCATATGTTAAACTAAATTTGCCAGTTTTTAATTTTTTGCTTTGTTTGTTTTGGACATTGATTTAAACACAGACTGGTTTATTTTTTATTAACTACCATCTTTTTGATATGATAAAACATGCATTTGTTCAATAATGACTGGTTGGTTTGTTGAATGTTGCTTAATGTCGCATTAGCAATTTTTCAACTATTTGCGATGAGAACTAGTTTATTAATCTCTATGGATTAATCCATAAACAATTTTTTGTATGCACGTGAAGTACGAGTGTGTTGTATGGTTTGCCTTGTACTAACGTGCACTCAGGGCGACTTTAACGTGCTAGCTCACAGAGTCAGTACGCCACAGGCAAGCATACAACTCCTCCAGTCCACTATACTGATACCAGGTGAACCAGTAAAGGCAAACGCAAAGGAAAATTCACTTTTATCACATGTGGTCTGAGCGGGACTCAAACTCACAGCCGTGAGAGACCCTGGATTTGAAGACTGACATCTTATCCATTAGGCCACCACAGACTCTCTGTGTTCAATAAAACAAGAGGCCCATGGGCCTGATACGCTCACCTGATAATTAATGGCTAGCTGATAGATTTAAAGAACATATAAATACTAAACCCCAATGACTTTTTTCTTTACATCATGATAACCATTGTATCAATACCTACAACATTCTAATATACATGCCTATACAAAAAGTTTATAGTTTTCGAGACAATTAACCATTTTGGTATTGTTTTGCATCTGTGACCTTGACCTGTGAACCCATGACTAGGGGTGTGCGATATTACCGGTATACCGGTATATTGCGGTATGGCAGGGTCGATACAATATACCGGTACGTAAAATAAAAAACCGGTATACCGCCGAAATTTTAAAAAATCAGTAGATTATGCTTTACGGTCATTATTTTGTTATTAACACTAAAAAGACTGTAATATAATCTTCATCTCGTAAGTGTTTGTCAACAAAATAAAGCGCGTCTGAGATACAGACATGTATACATGCTATAACCGATAATGTCAGACGTACGAAGTAAAACTTGTCAAAAACAAACGAACAAAGGCAGAAGTGTGGGAACATTTTAAATTTAGGCAAATAGCGGGGACTATTAATGAAAATATATCAGTATGCACTGTCTAACCCTGCAGACGTTAAATATGCTGGGGGTACAAGTAATCTTACTTCGCACATTCGCCGCCATAACCCAAACTTGGATGCCGGTTCGTCTATCTTTTAAGCATTTATTAACTTTGCAATATATATTGCAATATTTTCTCAAATATTGCAATATGTTGCAATATGCTTTTTTCCCCAATACCCACCCCTACCCATGACCTTTTTCTATACATCAAAATAATTGTTGTATCAATACCTACAACATTCTAATATATATGCCTATACAAAAAGTTTATAGTTTTCGAGATAATTAACCATTTCGGTATTGTTTCACATCTGTGACCTTGACCTTTGAACCCATGTCCTTTTTCTATACATCAAAATGATCATTGTATCAATACTTACAACATTCTAATATACATGCCTTTCCAAACATTTTATAGTTTTCGAGATAATTAACCATTTCAGTATTGTTTCGCATCTGTGACCTTGACCTTTGAACCCATGACCTTTTTCTATACATAAAAATGATCGTTGTATCAATACCTACAACATTCTAATATACATGCCTATACAAAATGTTTATAGTTTTTCGAGATAATTAACCATTTCGGTATTGTTTCGCGTCTGTGATCTTGACCTTTGAACCCATGACCTTTTTCTATACATCAAAATGATCGTTGTATTGATACCTACAACATTCTAATATACATGCCTATACAAAAAGTATATAGTTTTCGAGATAATAATTATAATCAGAGGTAAAAAAAAATTAGGTCACGACCTTCACAATCGACCTTGACCTCATTTTAAAGATACTAACAAGAAGATGTCAAAACTGAAAACCCCATGTCATTATCTGGTCAAATAGTCAAGTTATAACAATTTGAAGCTATTTTACGATTTTTTCAAAATTAAACGCAAAAACGCGTAACCTATTTTTTATCCGAATTTCACAAAATGAACAAACTATAGGCTTAAGACCCTAGAGAAGCCAAATATCACATCAGATTTTTTCTCCAATCAGTACTTTCGGAGAAGAAGATTTTTTAAGATTTTTGCACCCCTAGGTCACCTTGACCTAGTTATGGTAGCCATAGCAACGTCACGAACAAATCTGAATTGCACCGGCCCATATATACTTCTGACAAAGTTTCATTAAAAACTGTCCAGTAGTTTCAGAGGAGAAGTCGAAAATAGGTGTTAACGACGCACACACACACGCACGCACGCACATACACACGCTGCGCTATGCCATAAGCTCACATGACCTTCGGTCAGGTGAGCTAAAAATGTTACGTAATTGATACAGCCATAAGTATAAAATGGATGTATCGCCGGACAAGCCTTTTGTGTTTCTACACTGGCCACCATCACGGAACCAAAGCAACCTCACAGCAAATAATGACATACTAGTGTCAGTGACGTCATTAAATGGCAAAATGCAGTACGAGTTTTCATTCTTTTTGTGTGTAATTTAAGCATACTGTGGCCTTTCTCGGAACATTGTGGGCTTGGCCGGTGATTCGTCAATTGATAAATGTGTATACATATATACAAGGTTTGCTTCTCTGTCAGTGTCTTTCCATCTTCTTATATTTGGTCCATAAGCTGACCCACCAAGTATACCACAGAAAATCTCCACCAACATAGCCAATCCATAACCTTTATAACCACCTACAAAACAAACAAAATGTCACAAGAGCTGTCAGCAACAGTGTACTTCAAAATCATATCTACTAGATGCAGGGGTTCAAAATAAAGGTCTAAGACCATTTGCCTTTGTTTTTGGCAGGTCCCACATTAAGTTTTGAAAGTCCAATAACTGTGTGCAATTATGTTATCAGAAGATAATTTTTTGTAATGGAATGTCTGGGACCCTTTGTCTTTGTTTTTGGCAGATCCCACATTAAGTTTAGAAAGTCAAATATCCATGTGCAATTATGTTATCAGAGAAATCTGAAAAGGGGGTCCTTGTAATTTGAAATGACAGATCAATCAGACTTTTTCAGTTTAAATATCAGGGACTCGAGGAAATTTTAACCCCTGGGTAGTCCCTCAAACACAGATGTCCATTAAAATGCCTTATTAGTATTTATTCTAGAAGGGGATATTGATCCTTTTTTCTTTGCCAATTGACCCATTGTTAAGGCCATAGTGGGCCATATTTAGCATTACTTTAATACAAAATTATTGATGTCATGGTGTTTAAGAAGAAAGTTTTTGAAAATAGACCTTTCTGAAATACTAGAATGAACACTAGCTGCTTTATTCAAAATGCTGAGAATGGATGCAGGACACTTATTCTGATTTAGTAAATAATAAGTTCATGTGTACTTCCTCACAGGCATACTAAGAGCCTATAGATGCATGAGTGAATCATAGAAAATACCCTTACAAAGCCTATTTTTTACCTGTGTAATTGCTGCCAAAATAGATCTAAGATGAGATGACTCACTAAAAAATTATGCCCAAGCATAATCAATCACCGAAGGACATGAAGAATCAAATGATTATTAGTGTTGTTTAATTAGCATTTACATACTTGTTTAGGCTTATTAATGCATTGATGTTATATTTGACCTGCTAAGCATTCTGTTTGGGGAAAAATTTTACTGAACCACTATCACCTTGAACGAAGTTGAAAGTCAACCAACTTCTCAAAGTTAGTAAGAACGTAAGCACTGATGTTATATATTAAATTTCAAGCCTTTAGTTTTTTGGTGATATTGAAGTTTTTTAATATTGAAGGTCATTGTGACCTTAAATGGAAATCAAGATCAACCAATTTAACAGATATGAAAGCTTTGTTCAAGGGAAATCCATGTCACTATCATTGGCTGAATAGTTTTGCAGAAGTTGAGAATGTGTAAAGGATAATAATGCACGGCGACAGACAAAAACAATTGCAATTGGGTAAGGTGACCTAAAATCCACATCTACAAATAGCGCTATACCAAAAACTAACAAATTCTAGAATCTTAAATACTGCTTAATTTTTTTAATTACATTTTCAGCATTAATGTTAAAATATGTTAAAGAACATATCAGCATTAATACAGTTTAATCTATTTATCTCGAACTCCACTGGGAAATAAAAACAGTTCCACTTATCCAAGGTTAAAAATAAACCGAGGTGTGAATTATCAAACAAAATGTGAAAGGGGAGATAATTCATACATTTTCAAACATTTTGTAAACTAGAATATATATAAGACATTAATCATTTTGATATCACTTCCACGTTCATCACCTCCATTACATTTAACTGTTCCATTTATGGGTTTTACTTTACTCGAGATCTGTCAATTTAAGAACCTTCATTCTTAATTATTCTTATTTTACCAACAAATCATCCTGCTATTGTCTCCATTCAAATGACACTATGGGGCATTATAATCACTCCAAACTTCAGGCTTGTAAGCGTGATTAGTTATCAATACAGATTTTAGAGTCAGCAGTCATGTTCAGCCAGGCGGTAATTAAACCAAAATTTGAGAAATCCCAGTTGAGATGACCACACTTATTTTGGACAGATAAAAAGCAACTCATTTCAGACCTAAAAGAGTTTGAATTATCCAAAAATTCAAGGTAATGACTTTCAACATTATAAACATGCTTGAAATTGTTCAAACGGAAAATTAATTTTTGGAGTTAAACTTAAGACTTTTTCTGAAATTGAAAAACACCGACAAAAATTAAAAATAATCCTACTACTAACAAAGAAAATTTTATTGAAGTTTTCCCATAAATAAGTTCTGAATAATATTTTTGAAAGAAAGACGAATTTAACAATTGCTGTCACATTCATATTTGATTTTATTCTGAAAATATTACAGTAATTTACCTGTAAGTTCAGATCCTCCCAGCGGCATCAAACCTCCTCCATCTAAGACTGGTTTAGGATCATTACTCATCTTAAATACAAAAACATTTACTGTAAATTTATTTTATTAAATGGAATAAAAAACACACTCAAGAAATCATATTTGACAACAAGCCAGTTGTATTAACTTTTAAACTAGTAAAACAATTTGAATTTCTAACAAAATGTATCAAATTTCATGAAAAATTGTGGGTATTCATCAACATTTACCAGTCTGTAAGTACAGTCATCTAACAAGTGTTAATTTGTAACTATGTATTGTTATAAGAACAATGACAAATGGCATCAAATAATTTCAATTAACAATAAATAATTTGATGATACTGGTCTCCTGGTAGCACAATCTGTGCTCTGATGTCAAATTATGCAAAACACTTGCATATATGGGTGAATTTAAAAAAAAATCAAACAAGAAATACAGGACCTATTCAGTATTGGATCAATAGAACATTAGATAGAAATATTGACTACTCTAGGGGCAAAAACTGGTAGTCTCAACACAGACTGGTGAAATTGTCTTGGCCTCAGAACAAAGACTAGTGAAATTTTTTGTGTTTCAGAACACAGACCAGTGAAATAGCTATGGTCTTAAGACACAGACCAGTGAAATGTTTGTGGTCTTGGAACACAGACCAGTGGAATTTACATTGAAAAATTCTGTATAAGAACAAATATTAGCTGTAGGAAACTTTAGTGGTTATGGTTATTTCGACTATTTCACGGTAAGATATTTTCACGGTTCTGATTGTAAGGAAAGAGAATCAATCATTTTCACTGAGAAGATATTATTCCTTCTTCAGGGCTCTCCCTCACCCTTTTGTGAATTGGGCCGGGGCCCTTGCAAAGGTGAAAATTAACATCATAATGACCAACATAGTGAAAACAAAAAAAAAACATTTAAAGTTACAGAAAACTCCAAAATACTGTTTTTAAAACTGGAATTTCCAAAATTGTGAAAATAGGTGAAGTGATTGTGAAAAAACCATATGATTTTGAATTGTGAATGGGGCAAAATATCGGCCCCAAAACAACCCAGCGAGAGCCCTGTTCTTATACAGTAACTTGGATGGTGGGAATTACCTGTCCTTCTCTGTCTACTCCCCATCCATCTGGTATAGGTATTTTCTTTCTGTCGTGTAATTCTATCTATACAGTAGAATAAAGAGAGATAGAGGTAAATGTATATAAAATTCCAAATCGAAGTCTAAAATGAATCAAATTTATTAACGGAAATAAATCTATACAAGTTCCTTAAAATTGGGATCTGAAATGATTCTGGTTCTGTAAATGAATGGCAATAATTTATAGACCATGTGGTATATCAAAACATCTGTACTGAGGTAATATAATATTTCTACTACTGTAAACATATAAAGTTTGCGGTGAACTTTTTTTCGCTTATTTCATGGTTGTTTGTTTTTGCGTGAAAATTTATACCATGCGAAAATCATATCATGCTTATTGTATTATAGTGCATGTTTAAAAAACGCAAAAATTTAGCTACACAGATATGTCTAGATTTCATATATCTCAAAAAAATACAAGCTAAATTAAATACATTTACAGTTATTATGAAAAGCCTACAATACTTCAGCACAGATGTTATGTTTTACCAGACAATATCACACAGTAACACTGAAATCATACTATTTCTACTACTTTTAGGACAACTGAGCTAGATTGTTCACTTTCTATATGTGAGGTTGGGCTTCATACCCTGACAGGGGTCTAACCAAGATTTCAAAAATGGTAGTGACTGTTTTGACAGGCACTCAGCATTTAAAAATGAAAGACAAGGGATCCCTTGGAAAAGACCTTTAAAAATGCCCTGTGTAATGGCAGCTATGACATGTTAAAGAACCCTCAATGCACATTTTCATGAGTATGCTGCAAAGGAAAAAAAATTAGCCACTACACCTACAGCTGATGACATCTTGATATAAGTAAAATATTCTTGATTGGGATGTAAAGCCTCATTCAATTAGTCAATCAATATTATTTATGGAAAACAGGGGCCTCTAACATGCAGGAAGATATTCATGTCAAATATGCTCTCTATATTTTAGCTCAAAATATGCACTTTATTCCAGGGTAGTCAGTCATCTAGAGTGAAATAAGAAAAAAATATAGTGGAATCAATTTTGCTAAAACTTCATAAAACAAAAAGGCTGATCATAATTCATTCAGACATGTGTAACAAAATTATCAAGTGACATTATAATGAGATTTTACTGTCCTATGGTACTAAGTGAGTTGTTAAAGTTATCAAAGGCCATAATAATCAGGTTTTACTGTACTATGGTGATAAGCAATGTGGCAAAGTTATCTGGGACATAAAACCAAATTTTACTGTTCTGCGGTGATAAGCCATGTGGCAAAGTTATAAAGGGGCATAATAACCAGGTTTTACTGTACTGTGACAATAGGCGACGTGGCAAAGTTATGAAGGAGCAAAAAATCAGGTTTTTCTGTACTGTGGTTCCAAAATGGTTGATATGCCTAGGAGTGGTTTAGGGGATGAGCTCTCAAATGCTATTTAAATGCTCCTTCGGTATGCGCAATACATAGCTCTGTCAACCAAATGTCCATCTCCTACCTTCCCGTGGTTGTAACCTTTGCCGACAGATTGGAGAAGGGGCGAAGGCGAGATACTGGCGCCTTAAAACCAGTGCTTCGGGTAGATGGGATTCGATAGTCCTGGAGGGCAGCTCGTCTAGGAGAAGGAAAACTCTGATTTAAAACCTCCACTGCCTTGCGGCTATACCCTATGGACAGGGAAAGGCTACGGGAGACAACCCAGACAGAAAACCGGGGAGATGACATCCGAAAGCAGAAAAATGCAATCATCTACGGGAAGGACAACCCAGAGAGAAAACCCGGTCCACCAGTGCGGAGGTTTGGCATAGGGCTAACAACCCTATACTGTAAAAATTGATATCGTTACAGAAGCTGCAAGTATAGAAATTACCACGGATCCAACAGCGGACTCTTGCCACACTGATGGCGGTATGACCATGACAAATGCGAATAAGAGTTTGCTAGGACCAAAAACCACTATTAAAGTGGAAGCATGGAACGTTCGAACCATGTTTGAGCCATCCAAATTAGTTCAAGTCACCAGAGAGATGCAACGATACAATCTTGATCTTGTTGGCGTGAGCGAGACCCGTTGGACAAGAACAGGCAAGAGTAAATCTAGCGATGGAACAGTCATCCTACACTCAGGACATCAGGATAAACACATCCATGGAGTGGCTCTACTTATAGCCAAAGAGAAAGCTAACACCCTCATGGAATGGGAACCAATAAATGAAAGATTACTTTGTGCACGATTCAATTCAAAGTACAGCAAGCTAACAATCATTCAGTGCTACGCTCCAACAAATGAGGCTGACGACGAAGCAAAAGATGAGTGGTATGAACAACTGCAATCCACCATTTCAAAAGTACCTCAACACGATGTTCTTCTTGTCATAGGCGACTTCAATGCAAAGATTGGCAGTGATAACACCACGTTTGAGAAAGTCATGGGGAGACATGGGTGTGGAACCATCAATGACAATGGAGAAAGACTCGTCGAGACTTGTCAAAACAACAATCTGGTCATTGGGAATACCATCTTCCCCCACAAAGACATTCATAAACTTACCTCGAAATCACCTGATGGAAGGACAACCAACCAGATAGACCATATTATCATCAATGGTAAATGGAGGAGATCGCTAAAAGATGTAAGAGTTTATCGAGGCGCTGACATCAACTCAGACCACTACCTTGTAGTAGCACCAATTAAACTTAAACTAAGAAAGAATCAACCTAGTCAACAAGCTAAGAAACTTGACATCCAGAAGCTAAAATCTAAACATACTGTAACGCAATTCCAACTTGAACTACGGAACAGATTTCAAGTGCTGTCTGATGATGCACAAGATGTAGAGACAGACTGGGATAACATCAAGAAAACGTATATAGAAACAGCAGAAAAAGTACTTGGATTCAGAAAGAAAAAATCTAAAGACTGGATAACACCAGGAACAATAGCAAAAATCGACAAGAGAAAGGATATCAAAAGTAAAATACTTAGTACGAAATCCACCAGAATGATTGAAAAGCTACAGAAAGAATATAAAGAAGCTGATAAAGAAGTCAAAAAGAGTGCTAGACAAGACAAAAGAAGCTTCCTTGACCAGCAAGCACAGGAGGCTGAAACGGCAGCTAGTAAAGGAGAGATGGGAAAGGTGTATAAGATCACTAAAAGTCTGAGTAGAAACAACAACACAGCTATTTCAAATGTGAAAGATAAACATGGAACTGTAATTACCAGTGAAAAAGAACAAGCTGATAGATGGGTTCAATATTTTAAAGAGGTGCTAAATCATCCAACACCCGACGAAGCTAAGGAGGTAGATCCAGCAGAAACTCTCTTGGATATCGACCTAAATCCTCCCACAGAAATTGAAGTAAAGAAAGCAATTACATCGCTTAAAAGTGGGAAAGCTCCAGGGGTTGACCAGATCCATACAGAAATACTGAAAATAGATTAAGAAACATCGACGAAAGTCTTAACAAACCTTTTCAAAAACATCTGGAATAACGACACCATTCCAAAAGACTAGACGAAAGGGCTCATTGTGAAACTGCCAAAGAAAGGAGACCTGCAAATATGTGACAACTGGCGAGGAATTACTCTGCTGTCAACACCCAGTAAAGTCTTTCTAAAAGTGCTTCTCTCAAGAATAGAAGCAGATATCGACGATAAACTTAGAGAAGAACAAGCTGGATTTAGGAAAGGAAGAGGCTGTATCGACCAAATATTTATGCTCAGAAACATCATAGAGCAGTGTATCGAGTGGAACAGTCCCTTGCATATCAACTTTATAGATTTTAAGAAAGCCTTTGACAGCGTGAATAGAGACACCTTATGGAAAATATTGCAGCATTATGGACTACCAACTAAAGTCATCACAATAATAAAGAAATTCTATGAAAATTATGAATGCAGTATCATCCTAAGCAACACAACAACAGATTGGTTCCGGGTTGAGTCTGGAGTAAGACAGGGATGTATCATATCACCTATCCTCTTTCTTGTAACCATTGACTGGGTAATGAAGAAAGTAACATCAGATAGACCAAGAGGAATTCAATGGGACCTACTCTGACACCTCTAAGACCTTGATTTCGCAGACGATCTAGCCATTCTGTCTACTAACACAAACAACATGCAAGAAAAATCAAATCGTTTAAACAAATATGCACAGCAGACAGGACTCAACATCAGCACAAAGAAAAAGAAGGCCATGAAGATAAACAGCAATTCATCAACCAACCTTAAAATCGATGACACATCTATAGAATATGTGGAAGAATTTACCTATCTAGGGAGTCTAATCAGCACTGACAACGCTGCACAGAAAGATATAAAGGCTCGGTTAGGGAAAGCCAGGACTGTATTTTCAATCCTTCGTCCAATTTGGAGTTCCAACTTGTACTCGTTGAAAACAAAAATTAAGCTGTTTAATAGCAACATCAAATCCGTCTTATTATATGGATCAGAGTGCTGGAGAATCATCCAAAGTGACATGAACAAAATTGAAAGTTTTTACAATGGCTGTTTGCGAAAGATCTGTAAAATATTTTGGCCTCAGAAAATATCAAACGTTGAACTCCTAAACAAGACCAATTGCAGGAAGATCAGCACAGAAATAAAAGAAAGAAGGTTAAAATGGCTAGGCCATGTCTTCAGGATGGAGCAACAACAACACCCGAAGGATGCCTTAAGATGGACTCCGCCTGGCAAGAGAAGACCTGGCAGGCCTAAAACAACATGGAGAAGGACGGTGGTGGCAGAACTACAGGATGGTGGTATGACATGGGGAGAAGCGCAGAAACTGGCCAAAGACAGACCCAAATGGAGGCAGAAAGTTGCAGCCTTATGTCTCATCGGAGACGAAGAGGATTAAGAAGATCTGTACTGTGGTCAGGGATTTATCAAGGGCCTATTTAGGGCCGAAATTCGGCCCCAATCCCAATGGAAACAAGAGGCCCATGGGCCTTAACGCTCACCTGAGGCTAAGTACATATCTCATGCAGAGGTTCAATGGTCAATAACATTTATTAAAGAGAACTCCTAATTTTCAGCAGTAAGGCAGAATTAAATGCAAGGATTTTTGCAAATTAATCATACCTTGTCCTGAGATTGCTACATATAATATATGTATAATATATTAATATATATATATATATATATATATATATTCTAGCTACAATACATTATTTATAAACAGCTAAAAAAGTAAAAACAAAAGTATGAAACTATGACCGTCATCTATATATCAAAATGATTGTTAGGTCATTACCTACAATATTGGAATATACATGCCTATACAAAAAGTTAATAGTTTTCGAGATAATTAACCATTTCAGTATCCTTTCCCATCTGTGACCTTGACCTTTGAATCCATGACCTTAATCTATATATCAAAATGATCGTTAAATCAATTCCTACAACATTGTATTATACATGTCTATACAAAAAGCTTATAGGTTTTAAGATAATTAACCAATTCAATATTCTTTCGCATCTGTGACCTTGACCTTTGAACGCATGACATTAATCTATATATCAAAATGATCGTTAAATCAAAACCTACAATATTCGAATATACATGTCTATGTTAAAAAAGTTAAAAGTTTTCAAAATAATTAACCATTTAATTATTGATTTGCATCTGTGACCTTGACCTTTGAACCCATGACCTTAATCTACATATCAAAATGATTGTTAAATCAATTCCTACAATATTGTAATATACATGTTTATACAAAAAGTTAATAGTTTTCTAGATAATTAACCATTTCGGTATTCTTTCGCATCTGTGACCTTGACCTTTGAGCCCATGACCTTTATCTATACATCAAATTATCGTTAAATCAATTCCTTCAATATTGTAATATACATGTCTATACAAAAAGTTTATAGTTTTCGGGATAATTAACCATTTCGGAATTGTTTTGCATCTGTGACCTTGACCTTTGAACCCATGACCTTTATTAATATATCAAAATGACCATTGTGCCATTACCTACAATATTCTAATATATATGCCTATACAAAAAGTTAATAGTTTTGCAGATAATCAACTATAACGGAAATAGTTGTGCATCCTTGACCTTGACCTTTGAACTCATGACCTTGATCTATGTATCAAAATGATCGTCATGTCAATACCTACAATTAACTGAAAATCCCATGCCATTTTCACTTGAAATGTTTAAAAAATAGCATTTTTTATCAAAGGTCAAAAACAGGGACATGACCTTGACCTTTGACCTTGACATCTTTTGGAAGAAAATAGCAAGACAAGATCACCAGTAAAAACTCCATACAATTATCTTCAGCTGTTATTGAGTTATAACAATAAATGTCTCATTTTTAAAATATCATAATTTTACGCAAAAAACGCGTAACCTATTTTTCATTCAATTTTCATGAAAAACACAACTTTAATGTTCCCAGGTATGCTGAATTTAAATATCTAATCAAAATTTGCCTGCACCTTTTGGTTTCAGAGAAGAAGATTTTTGTGTCTTTTTGCTATTTTTAGTAATGGCGGCCATCTTGTTGGGCGTGGCCAAACCCCGAACACAATTTTAAAAGGCTGTTACCCAGGCATGATAATCGCCAAGTTTCATCAAATTTGCCCCAGTAGTTTTGGAGGAGAAGATTAAAATGTAAAGTTTACACACGACGCATGACGGACAACGGACGACGGACGGTGATAGATTGCAATAGCTCATCTGAGCCTTTGGCTCAGGTGAGCTAAAAAGGTTGATTTTTTCCCAAAATCGGCTGAGAAAATTCCCAATTAGAAAATTGTGTTGTTTTTAAACAAAAACCAAAGTAAATTTTGTGAAAGCTCCCTATAATCAGCTGTTTTTATTCAGTACTAAGACTAAGGATGCAAAATCAAGTAAAAAGATTCTAGATTATTTCAAAACAACATCTGCAAAGCAAGATGAAAATACTGCTTCTACATCAAAGTCTTCTGAGACCATGAGTAAACCGACTTCTGACATTCAGATTGAAAGTAATTCTGCAAAATGTGATGATGACAAATTAGAACACTGATAAACACTTAACGGCAGTTTACAATGTTTTCCCAAAATGAGCAAAAAGTTGATAGTTTTTCCCAACTTTTACTTTAGGGCCTTTTCCCAAAAGACCCTGATAAATCCCTGGTGGTGATAAGCAATGTGGCAAAATTATTGAAGGCATAATAATAAGATTTTACTGTACTATGGCAATAGGTGAGTTGTAAAAGTTATCAAGGGGCATAAAATCCAAATTTTACAGTACTGTGGTGATAAGAGATGTGACAAAATTATTAAGTGGCATTTTTCTGTTCTGTGGCAATAAAAGAGTTGACAAAGTTATCAGGTTTTATTGTACTGTGGTGATAAGTGATGTGGCGAAGTTTTACAATATCATACCTTTCCAACAGCTGCTGTTGATGTTGCCATATCCAAGACAAAGCTGTCTGTATTTGAGGGTGCTGCTAAACTAATTGGGTTTGTACCTAAAATTGGCTATAAAAAGATACAATGTCAAATTTGAAAATATTATACAGTGTAAATAGAAATTAGTTAATGTGTGATATTAAATAATTAAGAAATCTCCATCCTGCTGGACCACTACAGAATCTCCATTGGTATTGTGCTTGCTACTTATGATGGTGAAGGTTGTGGGTTCGAATCCTGGTCTGACCAAGACTTACAATAGGTAGTTGCTGTTTTTGCACCAAGCACTCTGCATTTAGAAATGAAAGTAATAGGGTCCTTTCGGAGGCACTTAAAAACAGATGTCCTGTGTTACTGCAATTGTGGCACCTTAAAGAACCCTCCCTGCAAATTGCCCTGAGTGTACTTCAAAGGTTTAAATTTCTGCAAATGCACCAATAGGTAGTGTCATCTCGACATGAGTGAAATATTCCTGGCTAGGACCTACAACCCCATCCAATCGAACAATCAATCCATCCTGCTGGTATCACTAAAATCTGCCCAGCAGTATGGACAGGCAGATAGATGGACAGATGAGCAGACAAATGTATTGATAGATGGACTGATAAACAAATTTGAGGTGTTACAATAACACAATAGTGTCTCTGTGGGGATAACTATGCTGTGCAATGCATTTTAATTTACATAATTTCTAAAAATATGGACTTTACGGAGAGTTGGTCTTTATATAGATTCTATTTGGTAGAAATATGAAGCTAAGGAACCTTAAATCTGGCCTTTATTGAAGGTGGTCTTTATATAGATGTGGTCACTATAGTTAGTGCAACTGTATTTGTTTCATTTGTCTTAATATAAGCATGAAATTACATTCCATTATACTAGTATACAAACCATAGAAACCACTGCAGTAGCTCAGTCGGTAGAGTGCTCGCTCCGAAAGTGGGAGGTCATGGGTTTAAACCCCGACCGGGTCTGAACCAAGACTTGAAAGTGGGTAGTGACTGTTCTTTTGCCAAGCACTCGGCATTATGAAATGAAAGTCACAGTTCTTTCGGATGGGAACATAAAATAAACGAGATCCCGTGTAAGGGTGGGCTTTGCATGATAAAGAACCCTGCTGTATAATGCCATCAGCACAATGCACAGGCCAAATTTCTGCACCTTTGCCTATAGCTGGCAGCGTCTCGATAAAAGTGAAATATTCTTAACTGGGACCTTAAACACCATTACTCAACTCAACTCATTTAAGGTAGAAAGACACACACTCCAACACTATGCCTACTGTAATAAATAATTAAAACTAACAAGAGGCCCATGGGCCTGATACGCTCACCTGATAACTAATGGCTAGCTGATAGATTTAAAGAAAACATAAATACTGTAACCCCAATGACTTTTTTTCTTTACATCATAATGACCGTTGTATCAATACCTACAACATTCTAATATACATGCCTATACAAAAAGTTTATAGTTTTTGAGATAATTAAGCATTTCGGTATTGTTTCCCATCTGTGACCTTGACCTTTGAACCCAAGACCTTTTTCTATACATCAAAATGATCGTTGTATCAATACCTACAACATTCTAATATACATGCCTATACAAAAAGTTTATAGTTTTTGAGATAATTAAGCATTTCGGTATTGTTTCCCATCTGTGACCTTGACCTTTGAACCCAAGACCTTTTTCTATACATCAAAATGATCCTTGTATCAATACCTACAACATTCTAATATACATGCCTATACAAAACGTTTATAGTTTTTGAGATAAATAAACATTTCAGTATTGTTTTGCATCTGTGACCTTGACCTTTGAACCCATGACCTTTTTCTATACATCAAAATGATTGTTGTATCAATATCTGCAACATTCTAATATACATGCCTATACAAAAAGGTTATAGTTTTTGAGATAATGAACAATTTCGGTATTGTTTTGCATCTGTGACCTTGATCTTTGAACCAATGACCTTTTTCTATACATCAAATGACCGTTGTATCAATACCTACAACATTTTAATATACATGCCTATACAAAAAGTTTATGGTTTTCCAAATAATAATTATAATCAGAGGCAAAAAAAACTAGGTCATGACCTTCACAATTGACCTTGAACTCATTTTGAAGATAATAACAAGAAGATGTCAAAACTGAAAACCCCATGTCATTATCTGGTCAAATAGTCAAGTTATAACAATTTGAAGCTATTTCATGATTTTTTTCAAAATTAAACACAAAAATGCGTAACCTTTTTTTTGTCGGAATTTCACAAAATGAACAAAATATAGGCTTTAGACCCTAGAGAAGCTGAATATCACATCAGATTTTTTCTCCAATCAATACTTTCGGAGAAGAAGATTTTTTAAGATTTTTGCACCCCTAGGTCACCTTGACCTAGTTATGGTAGCCATGGCAACGCCACAAACAAATCTGAATTGCACCGGCCCATATATACTTCTCACCAAGTTTCATTGAAATCTGTCTTGTAGTTTCAGAGTTTCAATAGATGTTAACAACGCACGCACACACGCATACACACGCTGCGCTATGCCATAAGCTCACATGACCTTTCGGTCAGGTGAGCTAAAAAATGAAATATATGCATGTAGCCTGTGATATTTATTATGGTAAGAGATAATACATATCCGATGTGAGGTTAAATGAACTACTGATTCAAATTCAAATGAAACAGGACAAGTTGTCCTGTATGAAAAGTGTTGCCTTTTAAAACATTTCATTTTTTGTTTTAAATATGACACCTGTTTTTTCAAGGCCTGGATGACCATAAAAACTTTAGTCTCATATTGAATAATGAAACTGAAACTTTCACTTTTCTGTGTATACTTACTGTTTTAGCTCTGGTTGGTACTTGAAGGGGTGATGTATTAGTAAATGACATTCCCTACAAAAATAAATATTTGTATTTGTTAAAAATATTTTTATTTGCAATAATTCAGCTCTAATTTAGCTCTTAGTAAAAGGCATTCTGTACAAAAATAAATATTAAATATTTGTATTTGTTAAAAAATATTTTTATTTGCAATAATTTAGCTCTTAGTAAATGGCATTCTGTACAAACAATAGATATTTGAATTAGTTTTAATTACATATAATTTGCATTAATTTAGCTCTACAAAAATTTATTTGAGACTAAATATGTTCATTTGAGTTATGACTGTCATTGATCACATCAAATCAAATTACCGTATCATATTGTTTCACAGCTGTTCCAGTAGCTGCTGATGTATGTCATAAGCAGCAGCAATTTGAATTTCTTTAAAAATCATAAAATCTTAATATATGTATAACCACTGCAGTTATTGTAAATGAACTTTTAATTTAAAAATCATGTCCATAACACTGAACTTTCACCGCTGTGCTCAATATACTCTTGAATACATACCATTACCTTATTTAGTTTGCTGCAATGTCCACAGCAGTTGAAGTTACTAGTACAAATGTATATAAAATGTGCTTTGAAAGAATTTGCTCTCAGCGACATCATGCTACAGTAAAACACGTTTATAATCAACCTCTAGGGACTCTTTTTTTACTTCTTTATAAAGTGACGTCGCTAAATTGTTATATATAGACTTATATAGAAAATCAGTCAGGTCCAATAATTTACTTTGTTCTGTCCATGTATTCGTTTTAAGCGTGTTCGTTATTTTCTTGTTTTACTGTATTATGGACGATCCACAGATGCATTTGTATTTCAATGTTTTTTTTACTTGCTACTGTTGTAAAAGTACTGGTATTTAATGCATTGATATGCTAATAAATTGCATTTTATTTAAGAAATAAATATAATTTTTCTTTTTCATGGAAAATGAAAGAAAATAGTTCTGATTATACTAGTCAATCACAATGTCAACCCCCCACCCCCACCAGCATATTATTGGTACCCATTTTGGCAACTGGTTGAATGTAGCAATGTGGATTTGAACCCACAACCTTTTTATCATGAGCCTACAACCTTAACAGATCCACCACATGTCTCCAATATATTGATCTTTTAATTTCCATCAATGACAGTTGTAGTCATTATAAGAAGGTTTTATAACACTTCAACATTCTTACCAGTAATCCTTGCTGACAGGCTTGTAAAGCGTACCATCCAGCAATACCAAAATGATTAGAACCTAAAACAGCAATGTAAATACACCTTAACAACAGGAAATTAGAATAGCTATGTAGTATACAGAAACAAACAAAAAAACCAGTTTTGTACATGAACCTTTCAAATCAATGAAATTATATATAGAACATAGAGCTAGGATAGACAGTGGCATAACTAGCTAACATACATACAGCCTGTGACTTGTGGGATGTATACTAGTGCATACTGAAACTGAGATTTATTGTGCTAGCACTATGATCCACTATGTCACAAATTAACATGCAAATCTAAGATGAAGAAAAACTGTTTTGTACATAAACCTTCTAGATCATATATAGAATATAAAGTTTGGATAGACAGTGGCCTAACTAACATACATACAGCCTGTGACTTGTGGGATGTGTACTAGTGCATACTGAAACTGAGTGTTATTGTGCTAGAACTCTACTCCACTATGTCACAAATAAACATCCAAATCTAAGATGAAGAAAAACTGTTTTGTACATAAACCTTCTATATCATATATAGAATATAAAGTTGGGATAGACAGCGGCCTAACTAACACACATATAGCCTGTGACTTGTGGGACATGTACTAGTGCACAATGAAACTGAGTTTTATTGTGCTAGTACTCTACTCCACCATGTCACAAATAAACATCCAAATCTAAGATGAAGAAAAACTGTTTTGTACAAAACCTTTTATATCAGATAAACAACTGATATATACAGCAACCTAACTAACATACATATGGCCTGTGACTTGGGTGTGGGATGTGTACTAATGCACACTGAAGCTGAGCAGGGGTTGAAAATTTGTTCAGATGAGTTAAAGCCCAGGACTTTTTTAATACAGAAAATAAAAAGCCCCCAAATTTTTTTATCAAGTCCAGAGTTTACGGCAAAATCAAGAAAGACACAAATCAATATGCATCATTTCTATCAGCAGTTAGAGGTTTTTTCGGCAGTATTTACAATACGTGTCTGCATTATCCTCATCATAACTGATCCATGGAAATTTGTCAATCCATGGCTGTTGAAACAATCAGACACACTTGTCCTTATTATTTTTGTTGTCTTGTGACTTTCTTTTCTGACCACTGGAGCTGGATGCAGTCTGCTTGTTAGATGTGAAATTAAAATTCAACAGCGACATAATTGGACATGAATATTTGAAGCAATTACAAGCGCTATAACTAGTATCTAGATTTTTCTTTATCAATTTAACACTACTGCCTACCTGATGACTAACATTTCTTACAAGCACTAATGATCAGGAATGAATGTAAACAACAACAGGGTAACATGACTACAGATGGTTTTTAAAGATTTTTTCAAGACAATCGGAAATAAAATTCATTGGTTTTCTGAGTATTTAAGCCCGATGGGCTTTTCAGTAGATTTTTTGCCAAGTCCTGCTTGCCAATTTTCTAGTCCAGGGCATCGGGCTTGAAGAATTTTTAACCCCTGCTGAGTGTTATCATGATAGCACTCTACTTTACTATGTCGCAAACTAACATTCCACACCTAAGACTAAAATCAAAGGTATTTAGGAAAGGTCCTGTCTAATAATGATAAGTTGCATTGTTTTGTCTCAATTAATTTTAATATGATAAACATACACATAGGTCAAACTGTGAAGAAATTGAAAAAGCTAATTGAAAAAAATAAAAATTTTATTTGAAGCAATTACAAGCGCTATAACTAGTATCTAGATTTTTCTTTATCAATTTAACACTACTGCCTACCTGATGACTAACATTTCTTACAAGCACTAATGATCAGGAATGAATGTAAACAACAACAGGGTAACATGACTACAGATGGTTTTTAAAGATTTTTTCAAGACAATCGGAAATAAAATTCATTGGTTTTCTGAGTATTTAAGCCCGATGGGCTTTTCAGTAGATTTTTTGCCAAGTCCTGCTTGCCAATTTTCTAGTCCAGGGCATCGGGCTTGAAGAATTTTTAACCCCTGCTGAGTGTTATCATGATAGCACTCTACTTTACTATGTCGCAAACTAACATTCCACACCTAAGACTAAAATCAAAGGTATTTAGGAAAGGTCCTGTCTAATAATGATAAGTTGCATTGTTTTGTCTCAATTAATTTTAATATGATAAACATACACATAGGTCAAACTGTGAAGAAATTGAAAAAGCTAATTGAAAAAAATAAAAAAAATCCTAGAGTGAAGTAGGCAGTCAACAATTAACCAGTAATTATACCTGATATAGGTGAAGTTTGAGAAATTTAAATTCATATAAACAACCTGTCTAAAACATACACAAAGAAAATCAAAACCTGTCTATACTAAACTATTGTGTTGGGATGTAACATTAGTTACATTATCAAAATATATGGTAAAACTTGTGTAAACAAAATATGTGTGTACTGTCACTTTTATTTGGCGAAAGATTTATTTTTGTGTAAATTTGTGACTCATCCTATTCACAAATTCAAATATCACACAAATATTTCCAGCACACGGATATTTCTATATTGACATACATATGTTGTATTCAATAAGATTCCAAACGCAAATTCAACTATTTGCGAACAAGGTCAATATGGTCTTGACACAAAATTTTCTACTCGCGAAAAATAAGTAATCTGCAGTAATTCAAAAGTGTTCACTTTAATGTGAAATTTGTCATTTCCTATTAACACATGTAACAAGAGTCACAGAAATAAATTCTGTGAAAACCAGGTTTTCATACATCAGAAAATGGGTATCTGAGAAATAGGCTATGTACTTCCATATAGTGATATACCTTAACTTTATACTTTTTGTATAAATGATACATGCATCCAAAGTTGCTATAACTTTAATATGTGGTATAATTGCTACAGTTATCATCCAGAAACCACTTTGATGTTGCACCCCTGCATCCACACCTGTTGACATTTGGTAATCTAACATTTTCAAGAATTGTTTTACCTTTGGCAACCACAAAGCCAATTCCTGCAGTTCTAGCTTTCTGAATAGCAAGGTCCATGGAGTAATTTCCAACGACAGGCCCAAGAACATTGTTGCCATCAACAAGAGCTGTTGCTGAAGTTTCTTTCACTGTAATGGGTTCTTTGTTTATAGCTGTCATTTTTGTTTCCACATCATGAACATACATATCTGAAATAATTGGAATAAATTATTTATAATTTGTTTTAATCATACACTTTGATTTAGACTAAACATATGTCAAATCTTAAGAGTAAAAGTACATCAAAATATGTGAAGGAAAATAAATCGTAGTAACCTCAACTGTAAATTGTCAAGTTTTAAAAAAACCTTGTATTTCTTTAGCAAACTCTGGCCCCTATGCACTGCTCTATGACGTTGAATATGTAAATATCTTTTCACTTTTTAAATTAATTTGTTATACAAGGTGAAAACTATTTTTCTCCATAGCGTGTATTTTTGAACAATTTCCATAAAAAATGTAACAAATGTTTTTAAAATTCTTAAATTAAATCCTGCTTTATTATAAATCTTCACACTTGTGTTGGTAATTTCATAATTGTACCCTTCTTTCACGTTTTTCAACCAAATGATTTTCACTTAAATTTTCCTACTTAGATGTATCTAGCTTCAGTTATGTAATAAATGCGGGGAAAAGTCTCCATTCCGGATTCTTGAAGCTATCAGTAACAAATATATAGGGCAATATAGGAGAGAGGAGAGAGAGGGAGAGGGAGAGGGAGAGAGAGAGACCTAATCTATTGAGGCCATGACTGTAATGTCCCCTGTAATCTGCAGCAACTAGGTTATCAGCAAGACTTTCTGCATGTTTGCTCGAAGTGCCGACGCTTGTCATGCAATCTTTGATGAACCTTTTAACTTCAATCAAACCAATGACATTCCATGACTCTGTAGAATCGGTCTGAATTCTTCTAAAATTAACTGGAGAAATACTGATTCTTAAATTCCTTGACAGTGACGAGCACCTATTGCAGACGACGGAAGCCATGGCAGGTGCCCGTCCTAATCTTACAAGTGTTTGATTTTAGAGAGTTTATGAACAGAAGCGTTCGAGTGACATTGAATAAAAATAACGACAGCTTCCTTAATAACTGGGATATTTGCAGCCTGTGCAAACAATAACAGACCCTGGGTAATGACAAAAATGTATGTGATTCCAAAATGCAAGTCGGCATTAAATGACCCGATAACTGATGTTCTATATAACAATTTTAAACTTTTTTTAGTTAGTCTATTCTATCTCACTGGACCAGCTTAGTTGTCAGAGTGCTTGTAAGTCGGACTATCTTTAGCCAAACACTCAACATTTGGAAATAAAAATCACAGGTGCTTGGGAACAGATCTTAAAAACCGATTAACGTGTATTGACTGGGGTTAAAGAACCTTCCCTGTACATTGGTATGTAACTCACTGCAAGAATAAAAATTTCTGCCATTTAACCTATAGCTAGTGATGTCTCAATATAAGTGAGATATTCTTGACTGGGATGTATAACCACATTCAACCAACCAATCACTGAACCACAAATACAGACAATCCATTGCACTACATTTTCGTCATCAGTAGTAACACCGTTTTGCCAGTGAAATAATTTGTTCAAAAGGATAAATTTTACATTACAAACGGAATAAAGCCAC
Organism: Anadara kagoshimensis; assembly: GCA_021292105.1. Lineage (NCBI taxonomy): Eukaryota > Metazoa > Mollusca > Bivalvia > Arcoida > Arcidae > Anadara > Anadara kagoshimensis. The sequence continues at coordinate 28,961,857 of CM037860.1, forward strand.
TTGTGATTTTTACTCTTTTTACATAATTGTGTAACATGAAAAGAAAAACAAAGTATTGCCCCGTACGTGGCAATAACAAATGTGTTATTACCACATATATATATTTTTTTTTTATATACTTGTAGACAGGCTTTATAACTTTATGATTGGCTATAAATACATTGGTTTAGTGATAAATGAAGTACAAATAAGAGAAATATGCCATATTGGGTCAGTTAATAGATTATTTTGATAAAAAACATAAATACGTTTTTAGATTCACCATTTTGCTTTCGCCATACGGTCAGATCGCTTTTGCAGTTCAACACGATCCAAGATTGATCATTCATCATTTAGACAGCAACTTTTTGGAATAATATCAATAAAACTTTGATTTAATTCAAAATTGTGGTAATAACATCGGCCAAAAAAAAAACATGCAGCAGCCATCCCGGGACTTGAACCTGTGACCTTCTCAATACTAGCAGAACACTTTTCCAATTGTGCTATCCGGACAACTATTGAGCCTTTTTGCCACACTTGTTTCAAAATGACCAGGGATTTCAGGTTACCTGGAATGTTATCATGTCGGAACAAAATTAGATTTACCAGTAATTATCAAAATGTCATTGAAGTTGAAGTCTCAGGCTGACCAATCAGATTTATGTATTTGTCCAGATCAGTACATTTTTAATGTGTAAGGTTGTCATTTAGGTACTCTCTTATCGTTTAGTGTTTGATTTTGGTACAATTTCCATACAAAAAGTCCTAATTTTTAATACTTTTAATTTAAAAAAAACTGTCAAAATGGGAAAAATTAGTGTAATTTGACCTTTTCATTTTATCTGTCTGTTTATCCGTTTAAATAGTACAAATCCATCAAAAAACAGATAAATCCATCAAATAAATCTGTCAAATTGGTCAGCCTGAAGTGTAACCAGAAAAATACTGTGGATCCATCATTTCAAAAGAATTCATTTGGTTGTATATTACAAGTTGAGTTTTAATTCAACTGAATAAATTTTATAAATGAAAACAACATTTGTCCGCACTCAGCTGGCTAGTACAGTTTCATATCTCCAGTGTTTCAAATTTCCCTGGGTCCAAGGTCCATGACCTATTGGTTTTCCATTGGGACCCTTGATTATTGAAACTTTAAAAGCCCCATGGTTTTGCAGTTTTTTTCTACAGGATAAATCTACTTTTTCTGTATGAGAACATAATTGCACATAAATCTTTTAAATGTTGATATTTTACATTCAAAACTTTATGTGGAACCTGTCAAAAATAAAGGCAAAAAGCCCTAGACCTTCCATTACAAAACATAATTTTGAACCCCTGATCTCTCAATAAAAAATGTGTATTTTTCATTTCAGGTAAATACTAGTGTATATATCAGAGATATAACATCAAGACATACTGGTATAGTTCAGGAAGGAATATGGAATGAAGGTTAAGAATATAGTTTGTTGTTCTAGTAGTATACAGATTTGAGAGTATGGATGAAAAGGACAAGGCTAATAGACCTTCAAAGTATATATATATTTAAACACACACACACATACACACACTCCAATTATTTTTGCCTTACTGATATTGTGGTATCTTTTGTGACTGATAATGATTGGTCTTAAACTGACATTGATTGCTGAAACTTTTGTACAAAAAAACCCCCAAAAAACAAAAAAAAGATTAAATAATTTAAATGTAAGTCATCTTTTTTAACAAAAAAAAATTCATGGTCAGTGTGGCATTTATTTTAATATAACTTATTGTACCGGTAATTCACAAAACCCTCCTTCTTTGAGAGATACACAATTTGTTTTGATATGTGCTTTATTTAAGATGAAGTATTATTAACCACAGTAGTCTATATATAAATCACAAATGAAATATCTAAATAGGTATCAGAGGCCAACGTAAAATAGATTTTTACAAGTCATATAAAAAAGAGCTTTACAGGGATTTTTCTTATATTATAAACAAAACATATTCAGAGTTCAATACAGTGTTCATTCTAGAAGGGCCGTGGTGCATTGATTCCTTATTTTGCCAAATGGACCCTTTGTTAATGCCTTAGTGTGCCATATTTAACTTAACATGAATGCAAAAATATTGATGTTATGGTGTTTTAGATGATTTTTTTTTTTGAAAATGGCTACCTCTGAAAAATCCTAGAATTAACACTGCAGGGGTAAGAATGTATTTTTTTTCCAGATATCAATCTCCAGATTACTGCTCAACCTTTCTACGGAATGTCAACAGTTTATGGCAGGATGGACGGTTTTGTGATGTTATGATACAGATACAAGATACATCATTCCATGCTCATCACCTTGTGCTGGCTGCAGGATGCTCTTATTTCAAGGCCATGTTTACCAGTGGTATGATGGAGGATAATACTGTTGTATTTCACGACATATCACCAAGTATATTTAAATGCCTGCTTGATTTTTTATACACAGGTAATTATCAAAAATAGATTTTCAGATTTTTTATTTTTCCACATAAGACAAGAAAATCCATGTTTTGACATGGTAAGATTTTTTCTGTCTTACCCTAGGGTAAAGACAATTATTTAAACTACACACACTACGATGTAACAATACCACTATGATTGTTGATTGTAACATCATTGGATTGTTTGCATTTACTTTTTGCATAGTTTCAGAATGATTTTTACTATAAAAACTCTACAAAACAAGAAAATATTGGATATGGGGAGGGTGTCAATATAATTTTTCAAAATCAAGAGATTTTAACTTCCTGCACAGGAGAAGTGTTGATAGCAGGAGATTCCAAAATTTTTGTCTTGATATCAGGAGTGTTGGCAGGTATGATATTGGTAAATCAACCTCTGTTTTGAAGCAATAGAAATCTCATTGGCAAGCCTCAGTCCTGAAAATAAAAAATCTCATCTCTCGGGTTGAGATTTCTATGTCTCCACTACAAAGGAGGGGTAGATTCTACTTATCTGCTATCACTGCAATACAACAATTGTGACATATCTGTATTTGACATGATGAATGGTTGGGAAAATCCCACTGCAGATTAAGTTGTTGGGGATGTAGCCCTTTACCGATTTTATTTGATGATGCAAGACTGAATGCTAAGATAAGGTCAAAGACTAAAAAATTTACAATATTGAGAATAGTGACTTTCATTTATGCAGAGTGCATGGCTAAAGAATAGTCACTACATATTTTTCAACTCTTGGTCAGACCTCAGTCGGGGTTTGAACCCACAGCCTCCCACATATCAATCAAGCTCTCTGTCAACTGAGATATTGTAGTGGTATACACAGTACATGTATTAAGACTTGTAATTCAGTTTTATAATATTAAGACCAGTGACTCAATATTTAAGACCTTTTCTTTGTTCAGTCTGTTCCGAAGATGTAAGATATGTTCCTGTGTAAAACATTCAATTTTACACTTTTCCATTCCACAACACTGCTAAATGAATGATACCAATGGAAATCTACTGAGGCTAACTTTGCACTCAACTAATGTCCAGTCAGGGAGTAGTCATCCACGGTTGCTCACTCTGTATAATGGGAACCAGGATAAATACCATATCTTTCTTGTGTATTACCAGACTTAATTCTGAATAACACTATTACATTGTAGCAGTAGGATACTCTGAAGTTTTGTATAAAGTGATTTGTCTATAAGCTTGGTGGTTATTACCAGCCTACCGTTACAAACCCATTACCTCTGTAGTTATGTATAAGTTGATTTGTCTATAAGTCTATTACCCGACTTAATTCTGAATAATACAACAATATGACATGCTTTACCTGGTGGTGAGTGTGTGGAATAATAATCAGATACTAACTCACAAAAACACCAAATGCAAAGGGAAGTAAATCTGTCTATTACTGGTACTCTGTCGCCAGGAAGGTCAGCAACAGTGCAATACATTTCATGTTGTCTCACTCTCAGTTCACAATGTGGATCTGCCAGGAAGATCATCTCATATTTATGTCATGACTCGTGGTAGAGTTGAATATTCTGCTTCTGTACATGTTTCCGCATTTTACACTACTGTTTTATCCTAAAGATAAAAGTTGGCATACATAGAATGAAAGGCACAATATACACCTACCAAGTCTCTGAATATCTCCCCTAAAATCTAGAGTTGGATACCCTACATCTGGACAACATGTTTCCACATTTTTTACACCTTTGTTTTATCCTAAAGATGAAAGACTGGCATACAGATACATACAGTGGAAACTGTGGAATGGAAAGTGGTGATCCTAATGTCTAGGCATAATTTTAGATACAGTGAAACTTCGACAAGCTGAGATCCTAAGGGCTTCAAAAGAATTTCCATTTAATCTTCATAGTTTTCAGGGTGTCATAATATCAAATTCGAAAAATTACTCAGATTCAAATATACATGGTACTATAGAGAAAGCTATACCATATTCAAGGTTATAAGCTTTGCAGAATGAGAACAAATTTGTGTTCAGTAAAACATGTTTTTAATGAAGCCTTGGGGACTCTATTTGAAACTTCGTTATAAAGCCATTTGGTTATATTGTTACATATAGACTTATATAGAGGAGTGGCCAGACCCAATATTTGACTTCATGCTATCCATGTACCGGTATCCATGTATTGGGTGTAAGCATGTTCGTTATATTCATGTTTTACTGTAAATATTTTACCATAAAGTTTTATATTTGATGCTTCAGGGGAGATAAATATTACAGAAGAAAATTGTCAAGATTTGTTGTCAGCAGCAGACATGTTTGATATGAAAGATGTGGTGAAACTTTGTTCTACATTCCTAAAGCAGCAGCTACATTATCAAAACTGCATTGGTAATTAACATACCGGTACTATAAATGTACTTTATTTCACGGGTCAAATTTTCACGTTTTTATAATTTTCGACCTTTTCATGGGTTGTAATATCCATAGATTTATGAAACTGACTGTAGTATAGAGAATTTATTTTTTTACGAGTGGTACAATTTTTTTGTGAAAAATTTTTGACAGAAAAAATTAATACATTGTTAGTAAAACTACAGTTACAGTAAGCGACAAATAAGGCAAAAAACAAACTTATGAGTCACTTAATGATTTACAGTGAGATTTTTTGTTCAGAAGAATGGGTACTTATTTGACTGGTTGCATCATCTGATGAGAAAATAAATGGCCATATTTTATTTTCCTAATGACATTTACATTTTATAAAAATCATTTGATTGTGAAATATAGATTACTAATTTTGGATTTCAGATAAGTATATGTAGCAAGATTGTCCTGGGTAACTCGAAGACCTCTTAGTAGTTACAATTACTTAACACTTATACCGGTATATTACACAGAAGTTAAGTTTTCGTAAATGAAAAGACAGATTTCAGTTACCACAACTCTGAACTCCAGGAAAAATGCCTGGTACACTTGAATTTGGGAATTTGTCTAGTTTGAAACACTTTAGGTCTTAAAAAAGTACAAAATTAAGCTATTGAAACTTCAAAAAATTTAAGATGACATGACCCCAAGGGTAAACTTAATTGTAAAATTTAAATTAAGTTTGTCGATATACATGTATACAGATAGTTGACCTTAACTGTTAAGAAAGTAAGGTAGAGTAAAAACAAAAAATTGAGAAAATTTAAATGTTTTTGCCACTTGGAATTAGGTCCAATTTCAGTCTTAAATTATTGACTGAAAAAATTCACAATTGTAGGAATCCTGTGGACCTAGAAGCCTAATAAAATGGGGCTATAATTTTACTATTAATTTACTATGATACAGGGTGCAATTTAGTTTTGTTTTGATTTGTTTCAGGTATATACTTGTTTGCTGATGCTCACTGCTGTTATGACCTTAAGATTGATGCAGAAAAATTTATAAACAGCAATTTTTTGGAAGTTGCTAAGGAAGAAGAATTTAACGAAATGCCAAAAGAAACATTGATCAACTTTTTATACAGTGAACACATAAGTATCGATGATGAATACCAGCTGTTTGTATTGGCACTAGATTGGATCCTTCATGATCCTGTAGATCGTAGAAAATATATTTTTGATGTGATGACGCCCATTAGATTTCCAATTATTTCAAGTCAGAAAATAGACAAATATCTGCACGATTGTAAAGATATCAGTTGTAAAGTGGCCATACAAAAATTTCTTCAAGATTTTCGGTTAGACAGAAAAAAATGTTTAGAACAAAGATTGAACAAAATGAAACCTTATCTCTTACAACCTAGAAAATCAGCAAGGAAAAATATTTTTGTTGTGGGTGGATTTGAACGTTCAAAAGATGGAAGATGGAGTGACGCTAGTTCTTTGACTTCAGTGGAAATATTTGATACTTATAATCAGCACTGGAAAAACTTAAATGGGATTTTGTATCCAAGAAGTAGTCACGGAGTAGCCTTCTTAAATGGACAGGTTTATGTTCTTGGTGGTGAACATGACTCTCTGATATATGATACAGTAGAAATATACGACACCTTGACCAAACAATGGAAAATGGGACCACCAATGAACATGCCACGTTGTGGTCTAGGAGTTTGTGTTACAAATGACTGTTTGTATGCAGTTGGTGGATGGGTTGGCATTGAGCTTGGAGACACCATTGAAGAGTTTGATCCAGCATCCGAAACTTGGAGAATAATTGACAAAATGATGACCCCTAGATTTGCTGCTGGTGTAACAGAACATGAAGGTAATATTGGGTCAGAGTCAGGGTTCGAAATTAAGCTTGCAATTGTGCTAAATTTGATAAAATTTTAACATTTAGCTGGCTTTTTTAAAAAGGAGCCTCAGTAATCCAAAGCCTACGCTTATAGATCACAGCATTTCACCATTCAAACATGAGAAAGTTTGTCAGTTTATTTGTGAAGGTTATACACAGGCACTCTGATTTCTTCTATTATCCCTGAATTGACCACTTTTAAATCAAGTATAGATATCTTGACAGGGATGTAAAATTCTATATTTCCAATCCACTCCATTTTATTCATAAATCTTTTCTTTCATTTCAAACATGAGAAAGTTTGTCAGTCTGTTTGTGAAGGTTGCTGGTTATACCCAGGCACTCCGATTTCTTCTATTATCTCTGAATTGACCACTTTTAAATCAAGTATAGATATCTTGACAGGGATATAAAATTCTATTTTTCCAATCCACTCCATTTTATTCATAAACCTTTACTTTCATTTTCAACACGAAAAAGTTTGTCAGTTGATTTGTGAAGGTTGCTGGTTATACCCAGGCACTCCAATATCTTCTATTGTCCCTGAATTGACCATCTTTGAATGAAGTATAGGAATCTTGACAGGGATGTAAAATTCTATATTCCAATCAACTCCAATTTAATCATGAATCTTTTCATTTTTGGATTAATTTACATAGTTGGTGGACTCAAGTGTATTCATAAATATTTTCATTTTAGGTTTAATTTACATAGTTGGTGGGATGAACACGGATGATGAGTCAGGCTCTGAAATGTCGGTGGTTGAAAGTTTTAATCCAGTTACAAAAGAATGGCAGAGATTGGCAGACATGCACAACAAAAGGTCTTATGTTGGAGCGACATCCTGTAATGGATTTATTTATGCTGTTGGGGGATTCAATGAAGTAATGGTGATCTCACATGCATAGAGAGATATTCCCCAGAAAGGTCAGAATTATATCCAATTGAAATGATGTCTTTTTTCTGAACTGAACTTGTTTGCAGTCAAAGATTTTAGGTTCTTTTGGAAGTTAAGCCATTCAGGCCAGCAAGAGAGCTGGTTTTACAGACCTGGATCAGATTTCAGAAAGAACTGTTTAAGTCATTGTGTTTGTCACATTCAATTACTGGTACACTTTATTTCCATAGAAAACAAAATAAACTTGAATAATGATTGATATTTTTCTCTTACATGTACATGTAACAGGAAATCTGTAAGCACATCCATGATTAGCATATAATATTTCTGCACACAGTAAAATGTTGGTGATATGGGGACTTAACATGTTGAAAAACCAGATGGATGCATATCCTTTTGCACATATAACATAAAACGTCACCAAGGACATCACTACCGATGTAAAATCCCCATATCGCCAACATTTTCCTTTCTTCAGAAATACTTAACTTTAAGACAATCGCAGATGCGCATGCAGATTTTCAGTTACAATTAGGTACAAGTAGGTGAGTGAGATCAAACATCATTCCTGTTTATTTGATTTTCTATGAAAATAAAGCGTAATTCACTGTCACAAACACAATGACTTGAACAATAGCAATTTCTATTTAAAAGATTGTTTGTGTTGAGATTTTGTTACAGGCCAGTTGGGCTTGCTGACATTTAAATGTCACTGGCCCAAGTCAAAACTTACTGGCATCTGGCCCCGGTTTCACAATAATTCCTTAGCTAAGATTTTCCTTAACTTAAATTTAGCTAATTTTGTTAATCTATTTTTGGAACTACTGGCTAATATTTTTGTTAAAACTAAATGCAAATGGTTTAATCTAGAAATGATGTTAAAAATGAAACCTTAAATTAATGATTGTCTTGAAAATTAACAAAGTTATAAAGATTTGGAATTTTTCAAGATTTAAGTTAAGGAAAATCTTAGCTAAGGAATAATTGTGAAACTGGGACCTGGCCACAGGACCAGTGCTTATTTTGAAGACTGCTTTAAATGGTAGAAGCTTTAGTAACTGACTGGTTTAAAGCCATAGTCAACAAATGAAATTCACTGCATACTTTCAGGTTTCACTTGGGATAGAGATCCTAGAGTGAAAATGTTTTCCAATTAACTCAAAGATTATTTGTTTTCTCTCAGTGTGATGAATCTGTTTTCTCCACTATCCCATAGCTGACAGCCTTGATGTAAGTGAAATCATCTTGATTGTGTTAAATACCAAGTAATAATTAAATCTACTGTCATTGTCATTGTGTTTGTGACAGTGTAATTTGGGGAAAAAAATCGTAATTTATTTTATTTAATTCAAGTTTAGTATCATTCACCTAATTGATCCTAGTCATCACTAAAAATCACTACTAGTATATGCACTCTTGATTACAATAGAATATCTATTGAAAAGGCATTAATTGTTACTGCTATTGGAATTTAACATGTTGAACAAATGCTGTTTCAAAAGAAAATTATCATTGTCTACATGTATATTAGTAACATCCAATGATTTCTATCTCATATATATAGTTTTCAACAAACCACATCATTAACAGTGTAATATGTACATTGATGACAACCAACACACATGGATATACCTCCAAATGACAGCTTGTGCAACACTTTTTGACGCGAGACAATACAAAGTCCTAGAACACATTTACAATTCAATAAGTGACAATACATAGGGAAGGGTTTATTATACTATGTTCAAACTATAACTCTAAAAATGCCAAATATTTGGTTTTAAAATAGTTTCATCTTCATTTTTATCCCCAGTCTTTCAAAGTAAGAGGGGATATTAAATTCGAGTTTCTGTCCTTAAATTTATACAAAATTCTTGTCTGCGTTAATTCTCCAAAACTATGAAGCACTGTTTCACAAAACTTGGTGCAACGTATCAACATTGATAAGAGATGTGCATATCGCTAACCTGAGTTGGTTTGCTCATTTTCTAGAGAGTTATGGTCCTTTGAACATAAGTGCAAATAACAAAAAAGAACCTGCTAACGAGATATCCAAAATTTACTGAATTTGCATGTCTTTTGTAGGATGAATGGGTAGAGTTGCCACCTATGTCTGTAAAACGGTCAGCTCCAAGTGTGGTTACAGTAAATGGACTTGTGTTTGTTATTGGTGGACGTCACTGGATAGAGTTATATACAAGTTCTGCTCCAGTTACATTAAATAGTGTAGAATGTTATGACCCATCTACAAATTCATGGATAGAAGTTTGTCCCATGGCAACCAGCAGAGCAGAGGCTGGGGCTGTTGTTATTTAATGTGATAGCAAAGGAAATACAGCAAGACCTGTCTATAAAACCAACTATTGGAACTCATGAGGAAATGATCGTGAAATGGATACAGTAAAACTGTATTATAATGCTCTTAATAAGTTTGTCAACCTCGCTTATTACCAGTTTTGAAGTACCTAAATCCATTTTGTTTTATTCTAGGATTTTCTTTTTAATTCTCTCTAGATTATTACCAAATTACCTCTAATTGCTAAAATCTCACTGAAAAAGTAGTGTCAATCAAGAAAGATTTAAGTGTATTTTATTTTCTGTCATTCAAAAAACTGACAAGAATTCAGTCTAGGCCAAATTGATCCTCTTGACAAAAGCTTGGTTAAGGCCATTTAAAGGGCCATAGTGGGTCAATAAGTAGGCTGCTAGGTCAATTCAAAGAAAAAAAAATAGCAAAGAAGAAGCCACAGTTTTAGTCCAATCCTCTAACAAGCTTCACTGATGGAAGTTCACATGCTTAACTAATTTCAAAGTTATTACTTTCCTATAGGATTGTGATTTTGACATGGATTGGTATGTTTGATATTTCTTATTGATCTCAAATTTTGTCTGAAGAGATGCCAATTGACGGATCGCCGGCCATGCATGCCCACAATGTTCTGACAAAGGCACACAAAAAAGAATGAAAACTTGACCTTAATTGTGCATTTTAATGACGTCACTGACACTAGTACATCATTGGTTGCCATGACACTGCTTTGGTACCCTGATGGTGGCCAGTGTTGGGACATAGAATGCATGGCCAGCGATACGTCAATTACTTATAGTGGTGAAGGATCAGGTACAGGTTTGCAATTTAGAATCCATAAGTCTATAAAGCTTAGCTTAATTTTTACTGATTTTCTGGATTTAGGATTTTTGTTGAAGAAAAGGCTTCATTTTTTTTAACTTATCATATTTGGATGGTACCTGGTACTTTTAAATTTATCATATTTGGAGGGTGCCTTGGTGTTATGGCTTTGTTGATGTTTTGTTATACCATGTCTTTCAAAACATTGTGTAATACAATGTTCATATCTATGCATTTATTTTGTAACTCATAATTTACATAAATCTTGATGACAGTAAATAATAAAAAAAAACACGGAAAAAGTAATGGGACCACTGTCAGAAATTTAAATGTGTGTGTGTGTGTGTGTGTGTGTGTGTGTGTGTGTGTGTGTGATTTGATTGAGAGCTTTCTCAAAACAATTAGCTGCAAAAGATTTTGGAAAGTTTTTTTCCAGGAAAAATATCGTTGCATTAGAATTTACATTTCCAAAACTTTAATAAATTCATTATTATAGTAATACTGAACAAAATATATCAACTTGATTTTGTTTACTTGTAATTATGTACTACCTTACTGGCAATTAAAACCTTTTAAACTTAGTTTTCCCAGGCAAACATGAAATAATTCACCTAAAATTGGAAAAAAAAATCTAAAACTGCAAAGTAACGAAGAAAAATTCATTAAAATTTATTTTTGAAAAAAACAAATGGCAAACATGTTTTAGTAGGTAGTCTAAATATAGATTCAAATTCATATTTGCAATGTTTCAGTTAATATTGGAAACAGTTTACCCATTCATTTTACTGACCACTTATTTTGTCTGTATAAAATTACTACCAAATAAAGTAGTTTCCCCTAAAAAAAAATTTCCCAATTAGACCAATAAAATTCCCAAAAATAACAGTTAAATAAAAATAGATTAAATTTTTCTCATTTTTAAAGGCAGAAGGTACCGGTTGTTTTTTTTAAAATACATTAACAAAATCACTGCTGACTGAAGGTAGTTTATAAAAAGGGAGTTGATTAGTACAATTAATAAACCCATGTTAAAATGCTTCTGTGAATGTAATGTACTGGTGGCAGTAATCTGTTGCCCATTGCAGCATTACAGTCAAGCTGGGGCAATACAGGGAAACTTTTTATCTTAAAATGCTGAAATCATGAATTCAGGTTATTCGTGGTATTTAAAAATAAAAAAATCTATTCTTCAAAGTTTCTTTTTGTATTCATACAAGCTCATGTAAAAATGCATCTTCTTATTTATTATTTATTTTTCATGTGAAAAGCATTTTTAATTAGTAGTGCAATATGGTTATGTTTAAAAGATTTATATATTAAAAGCTTTAAAAAGTTGTGTTAAATGTGTATTGTGTAATATTAAAGCTGATTTAACACAGTATTCTTTCTTAAGTACTGATCAATGGTATACTTATGTAGTCGGGTAGCGATATCTTGGCAGAGTGTTTATATACACAGACGAGTCTAGGGATCAAATACTATACAGGCCTGTCAAAAATTTAACAGTGAGCTTACGAAAAGGAGTCGAAGCTCAGTTGTCAATATCTGGATAACTTAAAGGGCTTAAAGGCTGCAGAGAGACAGTAACTACTGATATGCTCTTGCTATATGAAGGACTGAGATGAGTTGCTGTTTCAACACTAATTGGTTAGTCTTGTGTTAAACGTTCAACAGGTCTGTGCTGTAAATGAATGCATGCAGGGGTGAATATACATGTATGATAACACAGTTGTCATATTTATTTGTGTGGATTAACCTCAACCATGTTTATAAACACTCTGGCAACAAAATATCGCTGACGGACTATAGTACATTGTGTAACTTATAAAGAAATATATTATAATTATTTGGGTACCAATTCCTACTCATGACTATTCGCTTGCCGACTGTTGGTAGTTTTCAAAGGTCACTCCAGTTTCCTCCGCCATCCAATGACTGACCGATTGATATATGTGAAAAAATCTTTACTTGAGACTTAAAACATCATTACTCCACTCCACCATTAATGAACTGACTACATTGATTTAAGTGGAAGAATCTTTACTGGAGACATGAAACACATTTACTCCACTCTTACATATGTGTATATATGGTGGAGTCTTGTCATGATATGAATGCATGAAATCCTATGGAGTGTGTGTATTTGAATGGCAATGACCTTGGCCTTTACTAAAGGTCACAATGGTTCTATATACAGAACATTATTTCAACAGCTTTCACTATTGAATTAACATGCCTGTAGCTAGAAGACTGAAATATAAACTACTGATTGATGTCTACCTTCATTCAACTTCCAATAGTTCCATGTTCTTTTCATTCTCAATTTCAGTTTTACTCGTTGTAGCTAACTAAACAGGCGATGCTTACCCTTTTGGAACACCCAATCTTGCTTGGAAGTTCCAGTATTTCACATAATTTGTCAGTTTTAATTTTTAGCTCACCTGAGCCAAAAGGCTCAGCTGAGCTGTTGCAATCTATCACCGTCCGTCGTCCATCGTGTGTAAACTTTACATTTTAATCTTCTCCTCCAAAACTACTGAGCCAAATTTGATGAAACTTGATGATTATCATGCCTGGATAATAGGCTTTTAAAATTGTGTTCGGGGTTTGACCATGCCCAACAATATGGCTGCCGTTACTATAAATAGCCAAAAGACAAAAATATCTTCTCTGAAACCAAAAGGTGCAGACAAATTTTGATTAGATATTTGGATTCAGGATGCCTAGGACCATTAAAATTGTGTTTTTTAGTAATATTGGATGAAAAATAGGTTATGTTTTTTTGCATAAAATTATGTAATTTTGAAAATGAGACATATATTGTTATATCTTCATAACGGCTGAAGATATTTGTATAGAGTTTTCACTGTTGATCTTGTCTTGCGATTTTCTTCCAATTGATGTCTAAGGTCAAGGTCATGCCCCAGTTTTTGACCTTTGATAAAAAATGCTATTTTTTTTAAACATTTCAGGTGATAATGGCATAGGATTTTCAGTTAGTTGTAGGTATTGACATGACCATCATTTTGATACATAGATCAAGGTCATGGGTTCAAAGGTCAAGGTCACAGATGTACAAATATACCAAAGTAGTTAAAGGGATACTGAAGTCTAGCCAATTTGAATAAAATATGAAAATATATGGCAAATTATTATAATATTGAAAATTTCACCATTTTATTCGCCGAAATAAAAAAAATATAGAAGTTAAAAAAATCAAAATTCGTAACCTCGGGCCATTTTGGAACTCTTCAATCGGGAGGTACGAAAACAAGTTGTGACGTCATGTGTGAACAAACACTCTTCCTAACTACTGCTTATATATACAGAAGTGTCGCATCTTACGAGTTGTTACGTATCCATATCGTTAGTAATGGCGTATCATCTTTTCGATTTTTAGTCAGAATATTAGGGAACTGAAAGTGAACCAGAGAATTTATTCAAATCGGATTCATACTAAGTTATAGATAATGATTTTGGGACATATAATGTAACTGTCGAGCAAATGAACACAGAGGGAATGCATTTGCTACACAGAAATCGTACAGATCAAAGACAAAATTAAAAATGGCAATTTATTTAAAAATGTATAATCGACCTTGAGATCGTGCATTTCAACCAAGAAGTTTTGCGATTAGCAACGATTGCAAGAAACAACATAAGACGAGAAGACATTTACCATGGCCAGTCATGAAAATAAAAAATAAAAAACATTTACGGTTTATGAGAATAAAGTTATTATTATTATTATCAATTATTATTATTATAGTCACCTGTAATTAAAACCCTTAATCAGTGTTAATATTGATCGACTAGTTGTATATCGGAGTGTACCTAATAAACTAACTAACGAGACAGGTATATTGACACTTCCTGTATATTTACCAACCCTATAACTGTTTCAGTGGTTGTGTATTTACACACCTGGTTTTAAGATGTTGATAGTCTCATAATTTATAAATATCTACAATTTTTAGAGAATTTAAAAAAAAACATCATTTTTCACAATAATTATTTCAAACTTTTACTTATATTTATTTATAATAAATACGTATATAAAATAAATAAATAGGTCCTTCCAGAAAATGATGTTAATATGCATTAAAATAATATTAATAATAATAATAATTATATTTGAAAAAAAGAATAACAAGCATTTATAAATCAGAAGAGGGGATAGCTTCTTTTGATGTACTAACAGGAAAGGGGAAAATGCAGCTGCTACACCGTGACTCGAGCAAGGGATCTTCCTAATACTAGCGGGATGTTCTACCGATTGAGCTACACGGTCTGCCACATTCCTCCCATCTTTTTTTCTATTCAACTCCCTTGAATCGAAACCAGCGGGTTCCACCACTGGGACCAACTTGTTGGTCAGCCAATGCCCAGGGTCGGATGATTCCCCAAATGTAACAGGAAAAGAAAAAAAAATCAGCGGCGTAACCGGAACTCGAACCCGGCACAATACTAACAAGACGCTCTACCGATTGGGCTACCTGACCACCTATTGAGCCCTTTCCGCCACACAATTGTTCTGAGCTAAGAATTTAATTTCACTTTTTAATTTTTATTTACAATGCGTTTCGTCGTCAGATCACCTACTGGTTACACAATAAACAGGAGTTATTTCATCCTGTGTATAGTTTGGAAAATAAGAGACGCGTTTCTTTCAGAAGATGGCAACTATGTTGTAAATCTAAGTTATAATTGTTTCCCAATTTCGTTATATATGTGTACAATTGAAACCGAGAAATAAGCTGTCCTTTTAAAACTAATGAAAATTGGACAATACATTCTCTTTAGTTTATACATGTATTAATTATTAGTATCTTCACATCTCGCAATAATTTCACTCATATCAAGATGTCACCAGTCATGTCAATAATTATTACTTGGATTGTATTATATATCTCAAGATTATTTTATTTATATCAAGATGACGCTAGCTATAATTATTGCTTGAATTGTATAATCCATGTCCTGACAATTCCATTTTTATCTGAATATGTTATAACTTGTAAGGCAAAATCGTAGTCGAAATAATTTCATTTATATCAAGATGTGAGACAGACGAAGTAGCAGAAATTATGAAATGATATGTGAACACAAACAGCAGTATAACATAGTAAATGATACATACCGTGGATATTGTACTTTATTTTAGTTTCTTAAGAGATTTTCATGAAATTTGTAGTCAAGTCTAATTGAAAACGTCATTGTATGGAAATTAATTTAAAAGTAAATTTATACAATTTTTTAAAGGACGGGCCTCGCCCGGGCGGACTCTCACCGTCAGCATTCAAAATTGTCCTGAACTAGATCACACTGTTACAGAAGACTTTTCTTTCTTTCTTTTTCTTCTTCGCGTCAATGACATGAGAAGCGGGGGGAATTTTTAAAAAAAAAAAATTAAGAGTTTTTGATGTTTAAAATTGAATTTACGAATAGGAATATTCATTAATTTAAATCATTTTAATTCCATACCGCCTCCAGTCACGACAGTCGACCTATCAATTTATACAATCGTTAATCAATCTTTTGAAATATTTAAATATTTTTAATGTATCTTTCTAAAATTCTAAATTATGATACTTACATTTAATATGGGATATCGTGAAGACTTTATCACTTAATTTATTTACACCTATCAATCTTCAAATCTAGGTTGTATATTGTAAGGTAGATCTACCTCTTGATTACCGGCGATGGAATGTCTAATAAACAGGATCTAAAGGTATTGTAGGTTACTGATAATCTCTTAATTACCTGTATGCGAGAAAGGGATGTAAATTCTACTTTTAAGAAATTGAGATCTTATCGATTTATCGTGAAAAAATAAAAGAATATTTTATCATTTTAGGTCAGTTGATGCATAGATCACTGTGCACAAGATTTAGCCGATATTGCATAGGCGTAGGAGCAGGGGGGGCCAGCGGGGGCCGGGCCCCCCCAATGTCAGAGAAGGGGGGGCCAGGCCCCCGCAATATATTGTGTGAAATTTTGTATCATGCTAAAAAATAGAGCTTTAACAGGAAATGTCCATCTGGTAACCAATCAATTTCATCATTATACTTGTAAAAGGGCGTCAAAATTTTCCGGGGTACCCCCATATCCAGTGGCGGATTCAGGGGGGGGGGCGTACCCCCCCCCCCTTTTGTCGCTAATAATACATATTGTTCAGCTCAGATTGCACCAGAATGCAGGATTTTGCGCCACTTTTTCAAAATTTTCCGGGGGAGCATGCCCCCGAACCCCCCTAGAAGGTTCGCGCCTTCGGCTTTCGCATTATACGCCCCCTTTTTAAAATTCTGGATCATCTCCGAGGAGAGAGATTGATTATGGAACTTGTGTCATACGGTTATTTTATATAATCTTGCCTTGATATCACAGTATTTTAACCTATCAAAACGATGCACAATACATTGAAAATGCGTCTAGACAGGACTTAGTTTTGAAAATTTTCCGGGGGAGGCCCCCCGGACCCCCACCTATGCGAGAGGTTTAGCACCCCTCTCATACTCTCCCCGCCTCGTGCCATAGGCATGTATTGGTCATTATTCAATTTAAAATAAGTCTAAATAGAGACAAGTTCTAAGTTATCATAATTTTTTAATTATTTTTACAATCAACGGTCGCACATAAAACCATACTTAAACAATATTTTAACAACTTTTACACTATTCTGTAACCACACTATTGATAGCATGGCGAGGTTTGTTCACATATGACGTCACAGCGTGTTCTTCTCACCTCCAACATAAAAGAGCTGTGGCGATGATTTTCGGCAATTTTCAAATAGCGAAATATATATCTTAATGGAATAATTTTTTATTTTTTTGAATTTTATTATTAATATTGTACTTATAACTATCGATTTTGGTCATATATAATCCCCTAGACTTCAGTATCCCTTTAATTATCTGCAAAACTATGAACTTTTTGTATAGACATGTATATTAGAATATTGTAGGTAATGACACAATGGTGATTTTGATATATAAATAAAGGTCACAGGTTCAAAGGAAAAGGTTACATATGCAAACAAGTTCTCAAATAGTATAAATATCTTAAAAACTATAAACATTTTGTATAGGCATGTATATTAGAATATTGCAGGTATTGTCCTAATGATTATTTTGATATATGAATGAGGTCATGGGTTGAAAGGTCAAAGTCACATATGCAAATGAATAATGAAGTAGTTAATTATCTGCAAAACTATTAACTTTTTGTATAGTCCTGTATATTAGAATATTGTAGGTAATGGCACAAAGGTCATTTTGATATATGAATGAACAGCATAGGTTCAAAGATCAAGATCATAGATACAAAAAAGTACTGAAATGAATATTTATCTTTATACCTATAAACTTTTTGTATAGGCATGATGTATATTAGAATATTGGCCTATTTACCATTTAAATATATGAATGAACCTCATGGGTTTTAAGGTCAATGTCACAGATGAGCATTAAGGCCCATGGGCCTCTTGTTTTACTTTGCTTTTTTATTGTTGTTTGGACATGAATTGATATGTTTGTCAAGTTTTTATTTTATGAAATGAAATCAAGACAAATTTACTGGACATGAATTGGGATGCTTAGAAGCTTAATATGTACAATAATCATCAATTGAAGGACATCTCACATGTTTGGATATGGCTATGGTGTAGCTTGTGTAAGAACATATTATTCAGCTTCTCCTGTATAAATAATAAAATACACATGTTGCAATGTTAAACCAAGGGGTCCGTAAGCTTTAACAAAGTAAAAGCTTGGAAGGTTACCTGGTTACCGACAAATTAAGTTTAACACGTGGACACCCAGTGGCGTAGCTTGCATAAAAGCCAATAATCCTGTGCTTGCACATAATTTTGTGATAAAAATGTTGAAATTTTGCAGAAAAATTATGTATTTAACAATGTAGTGAAAGAAATGATTCCGAATAATGAGTTTTATAGCGGAATGTGACACAAAAACGCATACTACTCCCTGTCGAACTCAAGATCTAGAAGCAAAGTACAAACTTTGAAATTGAAAAATTAGGCTAAACGTGAACTTTCATCAGGGAAGTGAGACCGGGTGCTCCGGAAAGGTAAGTACCTCCTAGCTAATCCGCCATGTAAGTACAAGTATATCGAGGGCAATCCTGAACACAAGAGACGTCATACTGTGATTGCGGCCATAAAACTGAGGGTCCTAATAAGGTTGGGCATTGCAGCATCCCTGGGTCAATAATGTATTTGTTGGCTGCCGGCTTCGTTTAAAACAAGCTTTACCATCGCATATTAATTGGAAAACAAATTCATCATAAGTAGGAAAAGCAGGTATATTGCTGCACAGAAAAGGAAAGTTGATAATAGAAACATTGAATAAAGTCATTATGTTTGTCATACAGGTTCTAAATAAAAAGCAGAACTTGAAGAGTAAATCGTATCTTATTTCAACTAAGATAGATGACATTTACGTATATAGTTTACAAATTTAGGATTGTTGAGAGACGAAATGTCATCTATATATCTATGTGGAGTTGAAAGATTTGGCGACTGTTTTATCTCCAGATTTCACGGTTCTGCATAAATTTTGCTTCATAAGAATAAAGAAAGAAATCAGCGAGCCATAGTGCTTAGTTTATGTTCATTGGTATAGAAATTGGAAAATTATATTGCCAAACACAACAAGTATGTTGTCTATCAATAACTCCAACATTTTGCTAATGGTATCTTCAGTATATTTTTGTTTGAAGGTTTCCATCTAGTCAAGGTTTCCCCAACACCCTAGCACGATGCTCTGATATTTCAATGGGGATAATTTTCAAATATGTCTGTTCCTGGTCCTCACCTGTTTTACTATCTATTTTGCCTTCTAGTATCTACTAGCATGTGGTTTGAAATAAGAATTTTTTTTTTAAAAAAAAAAAAGAAAAAGACATTTTTTGATATTATTTGTTTTTTTTATGGTGTGGTCTCGGTGGCTACAGCTATTTCAAGTACAATTTTCCAGCTGTATTACTGTGAACGGATAAAAGAACAAATTTTAATTCTCTTTTAACTCATGTAAGTATTGGTTTAGAATGCAGAAAAAGCACCAAAGTTGCTCCATTTTTTTCAACGTTTCCTCGGAGCATGCAACCGGGTCCGAATAGCCTACAGTGCGTTTGGTACTTTTGGCGCCAGGCTTGCACATTCATTCTCTTCTAGCTACGCCACTGACACCTACCATAAAAGTGAGGTCGAGTGCCCCGTAAGGGCAAGCACAGCTAGCTACAACCACCACTGTAAAGTGAAAATTTAATTTTTTATTAAATTAATTTTATTATCTTTGTAGTATTTTAGGAGTTGTTCTGCTTAAATATCCCCATTAATTGAAAATTTTTTGTTCGAACCAACTTGCCCGGGCTTGCTGTAACACTTTTTAAATATTTTTTTTTATATTACTTGTTACTTAGTCAAAATTGACAAAACAAAATGTCTTAGAAGAATAATAATACATGTATTAAGATGGCATCAGAAAGTCCCAACTGAAAGAATATTGGAAACATCTAGACTTAACAACATCAGCTCTGAGATCAGGAGGAGAAAGTGGAACTGGCTCGGACACATACTGAAGAAAAAGGGAACAGCCGGTGACTGCAAGATGGCACTAGGGCGGTGTCATATACCATTTTTTAAATTTAATCATAAAATGCATTCAAAAAATAGTATATGACAATAACCATTTTTTGAATGTATTTTATGATTAAATTCAAAAAATGGTATATGACAGCGGCAAGCAGAAGTAAAAATAAAAAGGGGCAGACATAAGACCACAACGGAGGACAACAGAAAAGGAAAACAACGCCGCTGGATAGACTAGCTGTAACACATCCAAAACAGACAAAATAGAATGATAGCGTTGTGGTCTTATGTGCCTTCTGGTGAGGAGAGCGTTAAGGTAAGGAAATATTGTATCCACTATACCATTTGTCTAGAAGTATACAACAATGTAAAAAAAAAGCACTAACGCGTTTATAAAATAAAAACTTTATTTAGAAATTAACTTGAATGCATGTAAACAAACAGAAAAAAAACACAAACACAATTACTAATAAACGTGAATACAAACAGAAATACATATTTACTAAAACACCAAATTAACTACAGGGGTCAGTTGTCGAAACCTGAGTAGTTTAATCAATCAGTTAAATTTTGCATAATTTCAGGTATATGTGAACTTAATTGTTGAAATATCGAAATTGAATAAAAATTCTATCAAACTAAAGCATTGTAATAAAAATATCGATTTTATAATAATATTTAATTTTTATTTATGTTTTAATTTTCCGCTAACACTGATTAAGCTAATCAAGCACCGAAAAACTAGATCCTGGTATTAAGCGAATAGTCATACATAAGTTCTCCAGCAGTGTATTTGTTCCACCAGTGAAATGGTTTCAAAGGATAGTTTTCACTTTTTCACTAGTGATTTAGTTACAAACAGTATAAAGTCACCAGTGATTTAGTTACAAACGGAATAAAGTCACCAGTGATTTAGTTACAAACGGAATGACGTCGCTAGTGATTAGCTTAAATTTGATAGTTGGTTCAAAATTACTATGGGTGTCATGTTATCTGAAACTTTGTTCCTACGCATATTTTTTACTAGTGAACCATTAATCGCTACAAAAAGATTATAGCCACTGGTGATGAGCTTTTCATACTTGGATCAATATCACTAGGAGTGTCTTGTAATCGGGGAATTTTTCATGTTGGAACAAAATTATCTTTACGTAGCTAATTATTACAACATGTAATACAAGTTTTAAAAAAATACTTTTGATAGTTAATATAAAAGGTTAATTTAGAGCCACCTCTCTGTTTGTCCTAATCACATCCAGTTTATACAGACAGTTTTGCCCTATTTTCATACAAGCATAAATAATGTTGATAATTTGCATTGAACTTGCATTTTTAAATATTTAAACAAAATATTCTTGAAATTTTACATTGTCAAAGTGTCCTGATTGGACGTAAAGCCATGATATTATTACATGCAACCACATGCTGTAGCAGAAATATTAGGTATGTTAGCCAATCGTATTGAACCATGGGCATCAACGTACAAAATTGACTGTGATGCAAAAGAAATGGGCGAACAACATGGCATCACTTCTAACATCCGGGCATGTCCTGCCGGGCTCCATCTGTAGTCCTGGATAACTTGAGTATGGTTATAATGTGCATCATATTGTTCTGCAAAAATAAAAAGATGACAAACATGAGTAAGATTCTTTAACAGCAAGTATATGATTGAATGGGGTTTTAGTTTAACGTCCCTGTCAAGAGTTTTTCATTTAAACCGGGGCGGTACCAGCTATAGGTGAATTGTTAGTGAAATGTTTACATTTGCAGAACGCTCAGTGCAACATGCAGGGAGGGTTAACAGGGTTCTTTAATATGACAATAGTCATAGAAAATGGGCATATGATTTTAAGGTCTCTTCCAAAGGACCACGTGACTTACTTTTCTAAATGAGTGTTTGGCGAAAGAAAAGTGACTACCTATTTTCAAGTCTTGGTCAGACTTGGTCGTGGTTCAAACCCACGACCTGCCACTTACAAAACGACAAATATACACGTACACAGTGTAAAGCATACTGTGAACAGAAACAAACAAAGCATATATAACACATGAGGTGTTGTTTTACCATTTATTCAGTATTTTGATATCACTACTGTCCGAATCACTGTGTTAGTGACAGTGAATTACCTTTTATTTCCATAGAAAATCCAATAAACTTGTATAAAGATTGATATTTCTCATTTACTAGTGCCTAGTCGTAATTGAAAATCTGTATCCGCATCCGCAATGTTGTCATAAAGTATTTCTATTGGTGCTATGGCGATTTTACAGGGCGGAAATGACGATGTTTACACCAGAAGTGATGTCCTTGTTGACGTTTAACGTCATATTCGCAACATGATCCGCCAATTTTTCATCATAGGGCAAAGTTTTACCGTGTACCGTGTACAGAAATACTCTACGCCAATCACGGATTACGACTAGATAGAAGTAAGAAATTATTACAATGTATTTAAGTTTATTTTTTGTTGAAATAAAGCGTAATTCACTGTCATAGACACAGTGATACGAACAGTAATTCGGTTTAATATCACTAGTTGAAGCCGATTTAGTCAACTTTAATTAATGATATCGTGAACTCAAATTAGTGATATCAAAAACCCGAATAAGTTATATCACATATTAATTTGTGATATCACCAAATATTTTGTGACATCATAAATTCATAATATAGTGACATCAAAAGTCAACCGGGACTTATGTTGATATAAACGGCCCGATTTTGTGGCACCACTCAAGTAATTAAGTAGCAAGTCAAGAATTGATGATATCGCAATTAAGATCCATTTATTGATATCACTAAATCCAACTGATATTAATGATTCGATGATATAGAAATATTTTAGTGACCTCACTGTATAAAAGTGACCAATTTATTAACTTAACCTATCAACGAGGATGAAGTATGACAATTTTGAGACAGGGGCCCCAACTCACTTTTCAAGAGAAGTTGCAATAGCAGTACATAACATAAATCTTTAAAATTTTGGGGGTCCAGACAAATTTATGGGGGTCATGGGCTACTGGGCCCCTGTTCATCTCAATCCCTGAAACATTGAACCGTCTCAGGTTGCTCGTTATGCTTATAACAATATTGCATCATGCTTATTATAAAAAAACTATACATAAATATTTCATACCATGACAAGATCCAGTACAATAGTTGGCTTTAAAAGATGATGGTGCTGTCACCCAGTTCCATCCAATGTCACTGAAATTGATCTCCAACGATGCCAGACAGCATTCTCTTGTGTGTTCTGTACAGCGCCTTGGCGTGCTGCGTTTGTGACGTTCGGCGTGTTTTCTTGTATTAATCACCAGAAATGGCATGGTGTCACTTTTTGAGCTGAAAATAGTCCTGTGGTTTTTACGCCGACAAAATTTGCATAATATTGTTATTCCAAAGTTTCTATGTGGTTTCATAAGCCAATGAAGTACAGTTCTTTTTACGTTAATTTTCAACCAACCGTATTTCAGAGTGGTTTCAATTCGTTTCACGTCTTTTTTCGGAGTTCTTTTATTATTGGCGCCCTTTCCAAGTTCTGATAATAAATAGGTCTGTGAGAAGGGATCATTACGATTAAACAACTTATAAATCCAAAGTTCGGCAGTATTAACTTGTTCTGGGGAAACTTTTCCTGCCACATTAAAAAAGTAACAGCCAGCCGATTTCCTTGTCCTGCAACTCCGTGTAACTAAAACGAGAAAATAAAAATAACACAATCAAAAGCAAATATACTTATACATGTCCGAATCACAATACAGAAGAAAAGTAAATAGTTTGAAAGTAACAAGTTGGGTTAAACCAAGGAAGTGAGGTCGGGTGCTCCGAAGGGTAAGCACCTCCTATTTAGCTAGCTAAATCCGCCACTTGTGTAATCAAAGAACATGGAACTATAAGACGAGTCACTTCCATTATCAAAACTCTTAATAAATCTACATGTATGTCATATAGAAACAGATGAATGGGCGCATTGTCTTTTAACAGAGAAAAGCGTACAATATAGATCCAATATATGTATAGAACATATCTCTTGTGAACTTATTGAAATATAACCCATTTTGTTAATTTTAGATACACAACAGTTTGCTTGAATTCCCAATACTACTTGGATTTGGAAATTTTTGATCGGATTTTTATATACTTCACACACACACACACACACACACACACATACACACACAACCACGTTGGGAAATCATATTGGACGACAACAACAAAATGCCACAAACAATGAACATTGCCAAAACACACAGTTTGCACAATATTAACCAACAATAAGACCGGGGCATAACGGAAGTAACCTTGTAAAGATTTCCTTCACTAAAATTTTAATTTTAACAGGAAAAGCGTAAAATAGATAGCTGAATATAGCGAATTTGAACATTTCAGCCAAAGTTTACAAAAGAAACTCGCAATCGGTATTGCTCGAACGTACATTAGACAAAAACAATTACTTAAATTAATTTAGTACAATAACTTAATTAAAGGCTGATACTGCATGTAAACCAACTTCTATTTGTGTATTACCAAAACCATTTGCGGCTATTCATTTATTAACTTTCGCGATATCGTCTATGGCTGAATATTCGGTATGAATAATACCATTTTCAAAAACAAGTTCGCGTCGATTAACTTTCGCAATTATTTTGTCCTCGCGAAACACGCGAATAAGGTTGGTTTTCAATATACAAATGTAAGTATACAGGTTAATTACATGTACATGTATATATTTTAATCATCATCTTAAATGTTGACCCGTGCAAATGTACCTGAATACTTTTTAACTAATAACCCCTTTAAGTTTAAGTTTTCCGTATTTACGTGTACTACTTTCATATTGTATAAAATTGGCAAGCAAATTGAAATTTTAAGTGTACGAAGGTACGCAAACGATAAAAAACTAGTAAAATCCAGATTCAAATTAAATCCTAACATAAACTATTCTATAGAGGATCACGCACTGAATTGTTTTTGCCTGTTAGGAGCCGGTTTTATAATACAAAAGCTAATATTCTGTCCTGTAAATAATTCAGGTCAAAATTATATAATTATTAATAATAATATTGTGACATAAAAAATGTGTCAAGTCGCCAATGGTAGGTTCTGTTTTCATTCCATGACACATGTACCCTTGCAGCAAAACATTGTATAACATTCTCCGGATGTAATGGGCCACAGAAATAGTCATCACTAAGTTCAAATCCCACTCGGGCTGTTCCTAGTGGGAGAAAGTTTATCAGTTCGCTTGCCGTAGGAAGGAGGTTTTTCTCCGGACACTCGGGTTTCACCCACCATTCCAGAACTGGCCGCCTCGTTGCAAGTGAATAGATATTGACTGTGGTTTAAAAGACCCTCATCCAACTCCACTCTCCAGATGTCATGGACATCACATCACACCTGCACTGCCATCACTAAAAACTCTTTTGAATCTAATATAGAGATCTCGTTTTATATTTCGCATACGTACATTGATGATTTTATAGCGACATATCAAATGGCTAACTTATATTCTTTTCATGTACAAAAACCAACTTCTTCGAAAAGTCTTAATTCTGTTCCCTTATCGGCACACATGGTTTCCCTCTAGTCCCTACGTCTCCCCTTTCATTGACTGGTTAGATATACAATTTCAATAAAATCAGAGATGCATGGCAATCATTTAGACCTGCCTATATAACATGATTTGGTTGGTGTAATGCATTAAGTTGAGTTGAGTTGAGTAATGGTGTTTAACGTCCCAGTCGAGAATATTTCACTTATATCGAGCTATAGGCGAAGGTGCAGAAATTTTGCCTGTGTGTTGCGCTGATGGCATTATACAGCAGGGTTCTTTAGCGTGCCAAGCCCACTCGTTTATTTTAAGGCCACACTAAGTAAATTCTATGTTTAACGTCACCCGCGCGCGTAGGTTTAGAAAAAAATCCATTTAAAAAAAACAAACAAATCAATGCAAAATTTCGGATTTGGTCGGTGCCATTCCGGAATTCGGAGGTATATCATTTCCGTTTTGTATTTTATAATCAAACTGACTTTCGGAATGCTGGCAGCATGTGAAAACTACTCAATTTTATCACACATTTCATTCGATTTTTCTTAATTTTGCAAATAATATTGCAAGACATGGGGGTATACGCCACTATAAAGGTGTCAGAGAAAAACAAAAGTGGTTTTTCAAAGACTTTGTTGGACTTTTATATGATAGAAATTGATCACAGGGACCAGTTTCATAATAAAATTTAAAAAATACCGATAAGTATATAAAAAAGACTCTTTTTATATACTTATCGGTATTTTTTAAATTTTATTATGAAACTGGTCCCTGTGGAAATTGATGATGAAACATCGTTTTTGGACTGTTTTTTGTCAGTGGCAAGGTCAAGTGCAATGGGATCGTCCCTGTTTAAGAATCCTATGCACCTTCCCTCACCAAAAGATGAAGTCGTTTGTTATATCTCCCCCTACAAAGGATGCAACAGGGCAAATAAGGGTGAATCCTTACCTAAATATAAAAACTGCACTTGGTTGACATTAATTTTGATTATTTTTTGTATTTTTTATTTTACAATAAGACTAGTCTGTTTTACAAATTACATTTTTAGCTCACCTGAGCCAAAGGCTCAGATGAGCTATTGCAATCTATCACCGTCCGTCGTCCGTCGTGCGTCGTCTGTCGTCCGTAGTGTGTAAACTTTACATTTTAATCTTCTCCTCCAAAACTACTGGGCCATATTTGATGAAACTTAGTGATTATCATGCCTGGGTAGCAGTCTTTCAAAATTGTGTTCGGGGTTTGGCCATGCCCAACAAGATGGCCGCTGTTACTAAAAATAGCAAAAAGACAAAAAAATCTTCTTCTCTGAAACCAAAAGGTGCAGGCGAATTTTGATTGGATATTTGGATTCAGCATACCTGGGAACATTAAAATTGTGTTTTTCATGAAAATTAGACGGAAAATAGGTTACGCGTTTTTTGCGTAAAATTATGTAATTTTTAAAATGAGACATTTATTGTTATAACTTCATAACGGCTGAAGATAATTATATGGAGTTTTCACTGTTGATCTTGTCTTGCAATTTTCTTCCAATTGATGTCAAGGTCGAAGGTCAAGGTCATGTCCCAGTTTTTGACCTTTGATAAAAATGCTATTTTTTTAACATTTCTCGTGAAAATGGTGTAGGATTTTCAGTTATTTGTAGGTATTAACATGACGATCATTTTGATACATAGATCAGGGTCATGGGTTCAAAGGTCAAGGTCACAGATGTCCAAGAATACCAAAATAGTTAATTATCTCAAAAACTATAAACTTTTTGTATAGGCATGTATATTGGAATATTGTAGGTATTGGCCTAACGATAATTTTGATATATAGATAAAGGTCATAGGTTCAAAGGTCAAGGTCATAGACGCGAACGAATACTTAAATGGTTAATTATCTCAAAAACTATAAACTTTTTGTATAGGCATGTATATTGGAATATTGTAGGTATTGGTCTACCGATCATTTTGATATATGAATGAAGGTCATAGGTTCAAAGGTCAAGGTTATAGATGCAAATGAATACTTAAATGGTTAATTATCTCAAAAACTATAAACTTTTTGTATAGGCATGTATATTGAAATAAGGTACGTATTGGCCTAACGATCATTTTGATATATGAATGAAGGTTATAGGTTCAAAGGTTAAGGTCATAGACGCGAACGAATACTTAAATGGTTAATTATCTCAAAAACTATAAACTTTTTGTATAGGCATGTACATTGGAATATTGTAGGCATTTGCACAACAATCATTTTGATATATGAATGAAGGTCATAGGTTTAAAGGTCTAGGTCATAGATGCAAACGAATACTTAAATGGTTAATTATCTCAAAAACTATAAACTCTTTGTATAGGCATGTATATTGGAATATTGTAGGTATTGGTCTAGCGATCATTTTGATATATGAATGAAGGTCATAGGTTCAAAGGTCAAGGTCATAGCTGCGAACGAATATTTAAATGGTTAATTATCTCAAAAACTATAAACTTTTTGTATAGGCATGTATATTAGAATATTGTAGGCATTTGCACAACAATCATTTTGATATATGAATGAAGTTCATAGGTTCAAAGGTCAAGGTCATAGATGCAAACTAATACTTAAATGGTTAATTATCTCAGAAACTATAAACTTTTTGTATAGGCAAGTATATTGGAATAAGGTATGTATTGGCCTAACGATCATTTTGATATATGAATGAAGGTCATAGGTTCAAAGGTCAAGGTTATAGATGCAAATGAATACTTAAATGGTTAATTATCTCAAAAACTATAAACTTTTTGTATAGGCATGTATATTGAAATAAGGTACGTATTGGCCTAACGATCATTTTGATATATGAATGAAGGTCATAGGTTCAAAGGTTAAGGTCATAGACGCGAACGAATACTTAAATGGTTAATTATCTCAAAAACTATAAACTTTTTGTATAGGCATGTACATTGGAATATTGTAGGCATTTGCACAACAATCATTTTGATATATGAATGAAGGTCATAGGTTTAAAGGTCTAGGTCATAGATGCAAACGAATACTTAAATGGTTAATTATCTCAAAAACTATAAACTCTTTGTATAGGCATGTATATTGGAATATTGTAGGTATTGGCCTAATGCACATTTTAATATACAGATGTTTTAGCTGTTTATAAATAATATATTGTAGCTAGACTTTAAATATGTTATATATAGCATACTTATATAATAATTATTATAATTAATTTGCAAAAATACTTGCATATTATTGGCCCTTACTGCTGAAAATTTTGATATTCTCTTTTATTAATGTCATTGACCATTGAACCTCTGCATAAGATATGTACTCTTCTTCAGGTGAGCGTTAAGGCCCATGGGCCTCTTGTTTAATATTAATTTTTGTTGTTATGTTGAGATTTTATTAAAGTTTAATTTGTTTGAAAATTTTGTTTGTTTGTTTTTTTTTCCTCCCTCCCTCGTAGGTTTGGCATTACCGCCCTGACGTTAAACATAGAATTAATTTAGTGTGGCCTAAGTTCCCATCCGAAAGAACCGCAACTTTCATTTAGTAATGCAGAGTGCTTGGCGAAAGAACAGTCACTACCCACTTTCAAGTCTTGAGTCAGACCCGGCCGGGGATCAAACCCACGACCTCCCACTTACGGAACGAGCACTCTACCAACTGAGCTACAGCAGTGGTCGGTTGGTGTAATGCATTGTTCCCCTCTTTAATATCAGACTATATATGTGCGATAAGATATTTACTCAAAAACCGCAAATATATGTTTAAGTACACCACGAATTGAAATGAGTGCATTGCATGTGCAAAGAGTTAGAAGAATAGATTAAGACATGTGTTAAGTTTTCGTGACTTTTTTCAAAACATATACAGTACAGATCTGTCAAAAGTTTAACACTGAGCTAACGAAAAGGCGTCAAATCTGGGCAGTCCGAATGTCCGCAGCACTAACTCGGCATTATGAAATGTCACAGTCAGTTCTTTCGGATGTGAACTTAAAATAGACGAGGTTCCGTGTCACGGTGGGCTTGGCACGCTAAAGAACCCTGTTGTATAATGCCATCAGCGCAACGCACAGGCAAAATTTCTGCACTTTCGCATATAGCTGGCGACGTCTCGATATAAGTGAAATATTCTTGACTGGGACGTTGAACACATTACTCAACTCAACTCATTAGCCCATAAATACGCACATTAAACATTAACAATTATTTGACGATGAACCAAAAACATTTGCTTGTATAATTGACCATTCATATGCAAAAAGTGTCCTTGGCAAAAACATTGAGATTTTCACGTTTTGAAGCACCAACATTTAGTTATACACTACTACTAACTCGTTAGGCTTAGTGTTAAACTTTAGACAGGCCTGTACTGTTTAAGTACTCGGTACAGATAAAGATTATTTCATTTATTTAACTACTCAACAAACAAATTAAATACACATTACTGTCATAATCCCTACTGCTAAATAAATGACAAAAAAACAATATTTGATACATTAACATGACATTGGTTATGATTTACACGTATGTATTTTAACACATTCCGATAAGCTTTCAGACATAATAATTTGTTATGTGGTATTTGTGGTTTTTATTAAAAGTATATGTTCGGTTTTTAAAAAAAAATCCAGACCTTGGAGTTTGGACTTGTACTTAAAATTTCGAATTATACATAGACCTTGAACTAATTTTCGAAAACTAAACTCAGGCCTGTCGAAAGTTTAATACTGGACTGACGAAAAGGAGTAAAAGCAAGGTAGCTAAGTGGCCAAAATTTTGATAGCCAGTGGCTGAAAAGCTACCGAGAGATAGGAAAGAGCTGCTGAAAAGTTGTCGGGATATGGCTAACGAGACAACCTGTCGGTTTTACATTTTTATTTTAGGTTAGTTTTAAAACTTTCGACAGGCATCTACCGTATTTAATACTTGGAACTAATGTCAGTATTCTATGTACACGTTTTTTATTTGTGCGTTGAACTTGAGAAAATTAAGCCGTCATAAGGAGAAAGGCGTACCCCAGACATTGTTGATATGTTAATAAGGCAGTCAATAGAATGGTTTCATATTACTATAAAATACTAATTAATGATCGAGGTTAAAGAATCTAGTTATACGAGCATGTACTTCATTTAACCATATATATTTTTTACGTTTTGAACAGCTTTAAATATACCATTAGTATACTACGGTAACTCAGCTGGTATAGTCTTCGCTCCGTATATATATGGGGGTCGTGGGTTCGAATCCCGGCCGAGGTCTGAGCAAGTTTAAGACTTGAAAAGTTCTTTCGTCAAGCACTCGTTATTTAGCCATAGTGTCATATACCATTTTTTGAATTTAATCATAAAATACATTCAAAAAATGGTATATGACAATAGTCAAGAAGAGACCTTTAAAACCGACACCCCGTGTTACGGCGGGCATAAAAGAAATTTGACTGCACATTACCGGTAGCGCATTGCCAAGGTCAAAATTTCTGCCACAAAAATAAATGAAAAAAAAATGATAAAACGAATTAAAGTACATATTATTTCAAACAATGCATGATAAATGAACTTTCATCAAAATCACACACAGTACATACTGACCGACGCCCCTTATCCAAGGTTAATGTTTCTGACTGCAATGAACTTTCTTAAGCTTAAGGATTTACAGCCGGAATAAAAAAGTGTAATTTTTGTAAGTATTTTTTTTTTAATTTCGTCTTTTCTGTTATTTTTTTCACGTATAACTAAACTTGCGAAGTTTCAAAGTTTTAAATTTTGCTTTGGAATTGTGATTTGGGCATGGATTGGTACGTTTGTTTTACTTTGCTTTGGGACTGTGGATTGGACATGGATTGGTACTTTTTTTACTTTGCTTTGGAATTATGAGTTGGACATGTTTTACTTTGCTTTGGGACTGTGGATTGGACATGGATTGGTGCTTTTTTACTTTGCTTTGGAATTATGAGTTGGACATGTTTTACTTTCCTTTGGGACCGTGGATTGGACATGGATTGGTACCTTTTTTTTTTACTTTGCTTTGGGATTATGATTTGAACATGGATTGGTACGTTTGTTTTTAATTGAATAAAATATATCTATATACATGTATATCCAATATAAAACCGTGCATGACCAACACAATTTATTTGGGGGGTGGGGGGGGGTGGAAGAATAATATCTCGAAACCCATTCGATATGCCATTCCTTGTCCTCTGATTGGTTTGGTACCAAGGCATAAAATGGACCGAGTGGTCCATGATGTTTATTGCGACGTTGAGAGAAAGTGCGTTAGCACTCAAAATTCGCCATTACGGCATGTGATTACAAGTACAAATTAGTATTTAGACTAATCTTAGATTAATCTTTAATGGTAATAAGAAAAATTGCTGATCGCGAATAGCTTAAAAATTGCTGGTCACATATTAAACAGCATTTACCCAACCAACCACCCGAAGTAATTCTAATTCTAAGTTAATCATCTAATTGAACATTGATTGCTCTATTTCGGCATGTTATTATGTGATATTGTACCATCATAAAACTTCTCGAAGCAAACCATTGAATACCAATGACTGGCATAACTTCCTAGTCAGAAATTCTGACAAAGACTTAAAATCTTGGTTAGAAATTTTGGGCTAATTATTCCCAATCGATAATTATGTGTTTTAAATATTATATATATATATTATTAAATACGGGTGAAATGTGACGTTTCGTAAGGAAAAAACCCTATAGAACAATCCAATCATATGCAGAAAACAGATTTTGAATGTAAATAGTATAGTATGAAACGAAACCATGGCTTTGTGGGGTTTCTTTTATGTTGCTGTATGCCAAAATGTTGGTGCTTTAAAAATACAACAAAAAGTGAAATATATCAATGTTTTTGACAAAGGACACTTTTTGCACATGGATGGTCAATTATACATGCAAATGTTTTTGGTTCATCGTCAAATAATTGTTAATATTTAATGTGCGTATTTATAGGCTAATGGTTTTGTAAATAGATGGATTGGTTGAGAGCCCTCCTATATAACATTATTACCAAACCCCTTGACATTTATTCCAGTGCCCGTCCAAAGTCAAGTCCTGGACTTTATAGTCAGTGGTCCCACTGTATGTTTGTCTGGTCTTTCTATTGTTTTATTTATGTTTGGTATTCTTAGTTGCGTTGGCCATTCTCATGTATATATGTCTTTTTCCGTTTTCAATTTCCTTTATCTATTTTATCAAAAACGTACATACTAATCCATGTCCGAATCACAGTCCAGAAGCAAAGTAAAAACTTTGGAACTGACAAGTTCGGTTAGACACGTGAACTTCCACCAGGGAAGTGAGGCCGGGTGCTCCGGAAGGGTTAGCACCTCCTGTTTAGCTAGCTACACTCGCCACGTGTGTAATCAAATTGTGTGAAAGGAACATGGAACTATGAGACGTCAAATATATCCAGGGCAATCCTGGACACAGAGACATCAAACTTATCAACAATATTGTGATGACGGCCATAAAACTTTTTGAGGGCCTTGATAAGTGCCTTATCTGTCGTGTTTTGTTATCAGTTTTGTTGTAATGTTAAACTTGTTTTTTCAATGACAAGTTAATCTTTTATTTTGTATTTTTTTTTTATCAATCGTCTTTACCCTTACATGCGTTTTAGAAGTATATAAGGTTCAATTTCTTCTCAATTTTATTTTGCTGGTGATTAAATAATAAAATGTAAAAGAAAAAAGACATATAAAAAGAAAAAAATGAAATCTATCTTACCATCTTTCCCCATGACAAACAGTTGTAAATTTTTAGCAAACAGGTCAAGAGTTGGATCTCTTTTCTTCTCCAAGATGCCCTCGTCCAGTACATACGTACTAACTAATTCTTGTAGAGGAAGGGAGGGTTTTGTACCGCTATAGTTTGGCGGGGTTTTCATTCGTAGTTTTTGTAGTATCTGTTGTTTCACCGATTCCACTGTTTTTCGTTCCTTCAGTTTTTTAATCTCCTGCCATGTCATGCAATTTGAACAGTTTGTGTCTTCCGTTTGATCCGTGATCCCTGATACACTTGTGTTGTTTTCAGGTGGAGTTTGTGTTGTATTTAGCTGTATATCTATATTACTATCATTTGTATTCCCATTAATTGTGCCATTATTGCTGGTTTCATTTTCTGACTTCACCGTCACCATATCTGTATCTGCATTTCCGCCCCCGCTGTCCTCATCAATTTGTGGCACTGGGTTTTTCTTTGTATTTTCTGGTTTCTCAAATTCTTTTACAGTTTCAAAGTTAATAATAGTTGTTTTAGTCACTTGTTCTTGCTGGGTTCCATCCGCAGTTCGCCTTGGAGAGGAAAAAGCACAACCGACAAGAGCAGTAAAATACACTGATGCCAAACAAAACACAGTATGAGCCATTACTGACACAAATCCAAATAATGCTTAAACCCTATGCTATATAACTGACCGAATTACTTATATACTTATGTTAAATATTATAGTAAAATAGTATTAAACATGCCTGTTGTTTTGTTATGAAAAAACCCACGGAGGTGTGTCACTTAATAGCCAATGAAAATGCGAGTTTTCACACGTTGCCGGTTTTGTGACGGGGTTAAAAAGGGGGTGGTTAAATCATTTACGATCTTGTATTTGTTTGCTTCTATAACGGTATTATATAGTATATACCCCCTACGTCCCCCACATACATATTGCATCATTCTATGACAAACTTCATGAGAGTTCCATGTTAGTAACACGAGACCAACACTTGGTATCAATAAGTGATTCTGTCATTAATATATTTACTATTTCTCCCGTTTCAACAAAATAGAATGAAACTTCAGAAAAATGTTGATATGATTAACAACTTACTAACATTGTTTACAGTTTGTTATAAACAGAAACGGATGTCAGGATTTTCATTAAAGTATTTTGGAGTGAATACAGAGTTTTAATAAGGTTAATGACAGGGACGTAGCATGCTATGAGGCGAGTTGACTGATCGTTTTTACATATTTTTATTTATTTAATTTTTTTAACAGAAACAGAAAAAATAATGTTTTGTCCTTAGTAGTACAGGCAGGATTATTCAGAATTACTAGTAAGTTTTATTTTTGTGCGCAAAGTTCGGTTTTAGCTAAGTTTTGTTTTTTTCTTTTTGACAATATTTAAATTCACAAGTTTTATATATATATATATTAACTAGTATCATTTAACATCAAACATCTGGTTCAGGTGTAGTCAGAATGCACCATTTTTCTTGCTGACGTAAGTCGTAAACTACGAAAGCCTATTATATTAAGCTCATGAATAAAAAAAAATAAAAGGCGTTATAACGCGAAATAAAGGCGTTATAATGCGAAATAAAGGCGTAATAACGCGAATTTAAAGGCGCAATAACGCGAATTGAAAGGCGTTATAACGCGAAATAAAGGCGTAATAACGCGAATTTAAAGGCGTTAAAATGCGAATTGAAAGGCGTAATAACGCGAATTGAAAGGCGTTATAACGCGAATTGTAAGGCGTTATAACATGAAATAAAGGCGTAATAACGCGAATTGTAAGGCGTGTAACGCGACTTAAAAGGCGTTATAACGCGAAGTAACGACATTAATATTGTAACGCCTTTAGAAAGGCGTAATAACACGAATTTAAAGGCGTTATAACGCGAATTGAAAGGCGTAATAACGCGAATTGAAAGGCGTTATAACGCGAAATATAGGCGTTATAACGCGAATTAAAAGGCGTTATAACGCGAAATAAAGGCGTATTAACTCGAAATTAAGATGCTTACCATAATACATACATATCAAAAGTGTGTGTGTGTGTGTGTGTGTGTGTGTCCTGCACAACTATATGTAATGTAATAAGCTGTTTTATATGAATTTATTCTATGAAAATTCAAGAACTGCACATCATTCGATCCTGCACTGAAATGAACATACTTTTTCAGTAAAAAAGAAAGGTTTCTTTTCAATGTTAAAATTTTTTTCATAAAGAGTATCATTTTATATATGGGGATGGAAATCTTTTGAGTAATCTGAAATATAAACATTGATAAACATTGGCAATATACCCATGGCTATTTATTAAAAAGTTCCTGTCCAATTGTCAATCGGTAACTTTTAACAATGTTTAAATGACATTTGTGACATCTTAGTATGAATAGATCAAGGTTTAATCAATTGCAGTTGCCTTTAAAAGCTGTCTGTTTGTGATAAAGGTCGTTAAACTATGGAGAGAAACATTCTCCAGGGAAGTGACTGCTCTATATATAGACAAAAAAAAGCATTATAACGCCTTTCACTTCGCGTTATTTAACCTTTTAATTCGCGTTATACTAGTAATGCCTTTCAATTCGCGTTAAATTACGCCTTTCTAAAGGCGTTATAATATAACGCCTTTCGCGTTCTTATGCCTTAATTTCGCGTTATAACGCCGCCTCTCAATTCGCTATTACGCCTTTCTAAAAGGCGTTATAACGCCTTTATTTCGCGTTATAACGCCTTTCAATTCGCGTTATAACGCCTTTCAATTCGCGTTATTACGCCTTTATTTCGCGTTATAAGGCCTTTCAATTCGCGTTATTACGTCTTTATTTTGCGCTATAACGCCTTTTAATTCGCGTTATTACGCCTTTTAATTTTTTTATTCAGGAGCTTAATAGGCTTTCGTAATATGCCCTGGGTCTTAGAACCTTGTTCAATTAAAGAAAAAGGTGCCTTAATATTCTGTGCTAGATAGTTGATGATGTACTGTATGGTAAAATATGGGGTGTTTTAAAGTTTTAACTTTTCCAGCTTTATGGGGCATTCATTGTAAAATAAGTGAGATGATGACACTATAAATAGAATACCAGTACTTAAACCAAGTCAATGGATTCCATGTTTTTCATTTATTTAGTGTCAGTTCAAAGTTTGGCATTTGGTTAACATTGTTTCAAGTAAGCATATTCGTGTTTATATTTTTTTGTTCCTGGTTGTTTTGTGGTGTTCTTGAATACTTTTAGTGTTTCTGGTTATTTTGTTTTTGCTGTTCCATGTTGTTTTGTGTAGTCCTGGTTATTTTGTTCTTTTTGTTCGGTAGTGTTCCTTACTGTTTTGTATTTTTCCTGGTTATTTTCATGTAATCATTTTGTGTTCTTATTTTGTATGTTCCATTTTGTTTTGTGGTGTTCTGGAATGCTTTTAGTGTTTCTGGTTATTTTGTTTTTGCTGTTCCATGTTGTTTTGTGTAGTCCTGGTTATTTTGTTCTTTTTGTTCGGTAGTGTTTCTAGTTATTTTGTGGTGTTCCTAGTTGCTTTATGGTGTTCTATAATGTTTTGTGGATCCTGGTTATTTTGTTGTTTCTGGTTGTTTTATGATGATCTGTGTTGTTTCGTGTGATTCTTGTTTATATGTGGTGTTTCTGGTTGTTCTGTAGTGTTTCTGGTTGTTAAGTGGTGCCTCTGGTTGTTCTGTAGTGTTTCTGGTTGTTTTGTTGTGTTATGTGTGGTTCTTGTTTATATGTGGTGTTTCTGGTTGTTCTGTAGTGTTTCTGGTTGTTACGTGGTGCCTCTGGTTGTTCTGTAGTGTTTCTGGTTGTTTTGTTGTGTTATGTGTTGTTTTGTGTGGTTCTTGTTAATATGTGGTGTTTCTGGTTGTTAAGTGGTGTCTCTGGTTGTTATGCATTGCTTCTGTTTGTTTTGTTGTGTTTTGTGTGGTTCTTGTTAATATGTGGTGTTTCTGGTTGTTCTGTAGTGTTTCTGGTTGTTCACTGGTGTCTGTGGTTGTTATGTAGTGTTTCTGGTTATTTTGTGGTGTTTCTTATTGTTTTGATTTTTTTAGTATTATCCTTGTTATTTCATGTAATCTTATTCATTTTGTGTTCTTATTTTGTATGTTCCATTTTGTTTTGTGATTGTTTTTGGTGTTCTTGAATGCTTTGTAGTGTTTCTGGTTGTTTTGTGGTGTTCCATGTTGTTTTGTGTGGTCCTGGTCATTTTGTTCCTTGTTGTTAGATAGTATTTCTGGTTGTTTTGTGGTGTCCCTGGTTGTTATGTAGTCATTCTGGTTATTTTGTGATGTTCCTGTTTGTTCTGTTGTGTTCCTGACTGTTTTGTGGTGTTCTTGAGTTGTTGAATGCTTTTTTCCTAGCTTTTTGTATTTTTCTGGTTATTTGAACGTATTTGTGTTGGCTGTTGTTTTGTGGTGTTCCCGGTTGTTCTTTAGAGTTTCTGTCTATTCTGTGTCACATGTTGTTTTGTGTGGCCCTGGTTATTTTGTAGTATTTCTGGGGTTGTTTTGTGGTCTTTCAAAATGATTTTTATGGTCCTGGTGATTAGGCGGTGTCTCTGGTTGTTCTGTAGTATTTCAGGTTGTTCAATATTGTTTCTGGTTGTTTTGTGGTCTCCTTGGTGTTCTCAGTTGTTTTGTGGTGTTCTTGAATGCTTTGTTTGTTTATAGCTATTTTTTTTACCTAGTTATTTGACTGTTTTTGTGTTTCTGGTTGTTCGGTAGTGTTCCTGGTTGTTTTGTGGTGTTCCATGTTGGTTTGTGTGGTCCTGGTTGTTTTGTGATGTTCCATGTTGTTTTATGTGGTCCTGGTTTTTTTCTGGTGTTTCATGTTATTTTGTGGTGTCTCTGCTTGTTCTGTGATGTTCCGTGTTGTTTTATGTGGCGTTTCAGGTGTGTTCCTAGTTGTTGTATGGTGTCCCTGGTTGTTCTGTGGTGTTTCTGGTTGTTGTGTGGTACCTATTTCTCCAAAAAAGACTCCAAAGAATTTTTCTTTCTTGCCTTGGCTTAAATTTAAGGTTCAATCCAGATGTTAAACAATTTTTTAGATCAATTGATACAGAAAATGGGTGGTTTTAAAATGGTATTTTCCCATCATTTAATTCCTAACTAATTCCATTTATAGTATAATCCTGACTGGGAGTGAAACATTTTGGCAATTGACACTTTGGTAAAGATAATAATAAAGACAATGACGATCATGATGATGAAACTAATAATGATGATGATGATGATTTTGATGATGATGATGATGATGATGATGATGATGATGATGATGATGATGATGATGATGATGAAGATGATGATGACACTGATGATAATGATTATGATGACAACAATAACGATAAAAGATATTGAAAAAAATAGATTTATTAAAAATATTCTTAAATATATTATAAAGTTTGTAAAAGAAATGTACAAACAAAAACAACTGTATGATTAATTCAGATACGGTAAATAACATATAAAGGGGCAGAAATAATAAACAAAAACAAGGCTAGAATCAAATATAGAACAATGGACGGAAACTATTAAACAATAAAACATAATAATAAACAAAGCTAGAATCCATGTTAAAAAGTCTTTTATGTATCCTATACCATGTGTATACAGTAACTTTTGTTATCATACAAGTCATTAAGTATTCACTTTTTGGTATTATATTTGAAATTTACATACAATCTATTTCCTTTTTTGACCCGAAAGTTGGAGGTTGTGGGTTTAAACCCGACCAGATCTGACCCAAGACTTGAAAGTGGGATATGACTGTTCTTTTGCCAAGTACTCGGTATTACAAAATGAAAGTCACAGTTCTTTTGGATGGGAACTTAAAATAAACCAGGTCTCATGTCATGGTAAGTGTAGCAATATAATGAAACCTGCTGTATAATGCCATTAGTGCAACACAATGCAAAATTTCTGCACCTACATCTATAGCTGGTGACATCTATACTGGGATGTTTAACACCATTACACCACTCGACTCTATTTCTGACCAATAGTCAAACAAAATTCAAGTGGTCAAGGGTCAGTGAATGTCTCTTAATTTAACAAATTAAATTTTGCAGAAATTGGTCTACCAAAAGGTATGTAAATTTCTCTGGAAACTCCATTTTCAACTACTTACAATGAACTGAAGCAAAAGAATCTTGACTGGAATGTTAAAACCATTGGTCCACCAATTTGTGCCAATAGTGAGTCTATACTCTACAAGTACCTGTGCCCTGAAATTATATCATCACATGCTTATTAAGATGAAAAATTACTGTATACATGGTATTTTTAACATTTACATACATGTACAACTATAAACTTTGGAATATTAAAACACGTAAACCAGTTACATTTGATATATACATATATACAATAAAATTTCAATAACTTGAAGAGCTTGTGACTTTCATTTTGACTTCCAGTTACACTGAAGTTTAAATATTTTACTTCATTACAGCAGCAAGTAAAACATACTGGGACTAAATAACGACTGGGTACATCATGTTAATAATAACGACAAAGTTACTCGGAAATGCTTGTTACTTCCATTTTGACTTCAATTTAATTAAGTTGGAGTTTGAAAATTTTCATTCATTACGACAACAAAAGAAAAATACTGGTACTGAATAACGACCAGGTTACTCATGTTAACAAATAATGACTGAGTTACTCATGTTAACAAATAAAGACTGAGTTACTCATGTTCATATATATTGACAGAGAATGATGTTCAAGTTATAAAGGATCTACTGTACATGCAACAAACGATATATCAATATAAAAAAAACCAATAAAGATTAAAACAAAAAATAAATAAATATCAAAATCTACAGTACAGAATAAAAAATTGACTAATTATCATTTTATTATCATTTTTCAATAATAACTGTGAAATATTAAATATCTGTGGTTCCCCATTTATATCGGGTTTTTTTGGACATCATGATCCAGCTGAATTTACATGTCAACAAAATGATATACATTACAAACTTACCTAAAACGGTAATCACAAACCACAAATTTATCATTTTTAAGTGCCTGTCGAGGAGAATGTATTGGTGACATTTAAAACACATATCTCTATTACCATTAATTTTTTATCAAATACAAGGAAAAAACAAGAAAAACAGATTAAAACTGACATTTCCATGAATGACTAGTCTTTGCTAAATATACCGGTACCAAATAAATCTCATTTTAAGTTACTTTTTATAATGATTCATATATATGTATAACACAAAAGGTTTTTTCTCCTCAAAATTCGCTTAATGTAAAATACAAAATTTTAACTTTTAAAGATATTTTTTCAATGAATAAATTTAACTGGATACATAAGCATTTGCTAGAGTATATGAACAAAAAATGAATCGGGTAATAAAATGCCTCAAGTCCCATGTTCTGTATATAGAGACAGAATTATTGACTTATATAAAAAAAACCAAATAATAAGGTCCAGAAAAATGGCTCGTTTTACTTTACAGGTGATATAGTAGATAAATTGTTTGAAATTTAATTCTTAAACTTGAAAAAAAAATGAAAAAGGTAACAAAAACTTTAAATGCTCAAGTGCTTGTTAAAAGTAAAAATTTGATGGCTGCAAATGAATACATATAAATAAATTGTACGTGTATCAACTGATTAGAGAAAATAAGATCATGTCTTACTAATCATCCTCATGAAACAAAAATTCTGAATAAGAGGAACATTATAGTTTTATGTATTTTCCCTCCAGATGTGTATTGCTGTGATATTTTTCCAAAATTTGCCTTCAAGAATTTAGACTTGTTTTAAAGAAGCTTTGTTACTTTTTGTTATTTCATGGAAAATTATCAGTTATACATTAAATTATTAACATATCACAACTTTTCCAGTATATACAGATAATTAATATGACATTAACATTAATATCAACTGTTCTATATACAAGTGTCACAGATTTTCAATTTTACAGTAAAAATAGGATTGTCTCCCTTTTCCTATTAAACCCATGCGATATAGTGTTGACAGCACACTTTCTTATTCAGAACTGTTGGTAGTTGCAGGGGATGAAATTAATCATCTCCACTTTGTTCAAAGAAATTAGACTCACTATGGTACCATATGGCACTTCTAAATTTCTGCACGGAAATGTTATTTTCATTGATTGGAATTGCTTCATTTAAGGTTTTCCCATAAATGGGTATAGTGGTAATGCAGGAATGTGCAGCAGCAGTTTTTCCCTTGACCAATCAAAATGAAAGTTCTGCATAGCACACTAGCTGTTGTCATGTGGTACACTGACAAATCCTACACCAATATTAATGATTTAGTCTTTAATAATACAATTTATTTTACATTTCATTTTTTGGAACCAAAATTAATTACAGTTTATAAAACGTATTTCATTTTCTTCTATAAAATATAATTTTCCTAAACTACTTTATAAATATATATATAAATAAATAAAAAATATTTTAAAAATTTTGAAGTCCAGCTTCTTATTTAAACATCTCATGTATATTGATAAAATACACAGTGAACACAAATAAAATTATATTTATCTTATATAGAATATATATTTATCTCTAAATAATCTAAAATAATGCATGTAAACCCTTTATCCCTAAATATACAAAAGAACGACCCCTTTCATTTGATTTTAGGGCCATACTAACAACAAACAGGGATAAAAAGGCTTATAATACTTTACAAAATCACATATTTTTAAAATGCTTTCTTCTTTCATGGAAATAAAATTTGTCGGCAGTAATTGATTTGTCAACATTATACATTATTATAATATATTTTGAATACTTTAAGACCAAATTAAAACAAGTGATTTTTAAAGTAAAGGGGTGTGTTATTCAAAACTGTCTTGGTAGTTATACATAGGTGCTAAGTATTTGCAACTGCTAAGATACCCAGAATTACCCAAACCCAGTAGTCCTGGTAAAGTTCTTAAAATTTCTAGGTAAATCAGCATAGTAATTAGGTTTTAATAATTTTGATTGGTGGATATGTGAAATTATTAAGTGACCTACATTTTATTAGATTTCATTTTTGTTAACATTTTCAGCATTTTTTGAAGTATGGGTTAAAAATATAGATCCTGATTTAAAATAAGTGCACATGACCTATGGAACTAAACTGGTATGGTTCGCAGGCTTGCTGATCAACCATTAAACTTAAGCTTTGTAAATGAATGTTCAGATATGTTATTACTGAGTTAATGATGTTAAGATATTAATTTGAGGCACCACAACTAGCTTCCATGCTGGCAATGTCTAGAACTTTAGTTTGAGGCACCACCACCGGCTTCCATGCTGGCGATATCTAGAATGTTAGTTTGAGGCAGCACCGCTGGCTTCTGTACTGGCTCTATCAAGAACTTCCTCAATCATGGCTATAGCCTGT
Source organism: Anadara kagoshimensis (assembly GCA_021292105.1). Lineage (NCBI taxonomy): Eukaryota > Metazoa > Mollusca > Bivalvia > Arcoida > Arcidae > Anadara > Anadara kagoshimensis. The sequence goes on from CM037860.1 coordinate 29,004,888, forward strand.
AAACACAAGACAAACATGTACAATAATTACTGGTACTCACAGTGAACTTTACCCAGTACCACATGATCAATATTCTTAATGTTTTCTTAAGAAATATGAAAACTTAATTTCTCATGAAGTAAAATAAAATGAAAAATTAATCAATTACATTATATCTGCACACAATTTCTGTGACCATGGTAACCACAAGTTTATCTGACATAAACACTTCTCTAATTCTCATTGGCAAGCTAGACATCCCTGGGTATTACAGAGATAATGTGATAATTAAGTATTTTTCTTTAAATCTGCAGGACACTGGTTATAAAAATAAGAGTGCACATTGACGGATAGGCCACATGTAGCAGTTAAACTCCAACAATCATCATCGATGCAAGCACTACTGATCATATAAGTACTTACCCACACATAGAATGTAGCTGCCCCAGCTGAAACATCTCGGATCTCATCAAGTTCAAATTTACTCATCAAATCTTTGGCTCTCTTAGCAGCAGGAACACTGACATCCTCCGGCTTACACTGGAGACATCGTCTTTTTAAACCTTCCTTTCCAGTCTTACCAACAAGTGCTTGTACTGTTTTCCAATCCTGTGATTTTACAAATAGATAATACAGTCAAACCTGCCTTAAAGTAATCTTTGCATAAGGACCACCTGCTTATAAACGGCAATAAAATTCTATCACAACTGCTCTATATTCTTGTTATATGACATGTACATAAGGGCTAACTGTCTATAAAGGCCACCTTCACTAATTTCCTTAGATGACCTTTATAGACAGGTTTGATTGTACCTGATATAGCCTGTAATTCAAAGTGATTTCATTCTGGTCATGTATCTCATTTTGTGTCTTTGGAGAAATTACATAAACTGTCAAAACTTCAATAGCATTGTTTAAATATAGTAACGAAAATCTAATTTTTTAAAAATTTTTTAAAGTTTTATGCCCCAGTCAAGATTCTTTCACTTATATTGAAACAATCAGCTCTGGGATGGTGGAGAAAACCATAGATCATCATCAAGGGAACTGATAAACATTCTTACACTAGGATCTGTCCCAAGTGGGATTTGACCACAGTGCAATAGAAGTGTGTTGATCTGTAAGATCACTTTAGACCACTTGGCCACAAAGGCCTCTGCCTAGGTAAGCAAAAACTTATAAACCTTTAATTAATACCTTTGTTTCCTTTTCTTTGTGACCTAAGACTAAGAACGTTGACGTCATAACAGTATGAACAATTATAGGTGGACTCTGATAACTACGGATTTCTGCAACAGTAGATTGTTTTAACTCCAAAATCTCGTGACGAATTCTCTCCAATCTTCGTAACCGGGTCAGTAAGTGATTAGCTTCGCCAAGCTCTTTCGCAAGTTGTACTTCCAATCCATGCTTTTTGACTGTATTGATAGCTTGTTCCAGTTCTTCAATTTCACGCTTTGTCATTGCTCTCTTCAAATCTAAAGAAACAAAAAAAAATTCACATTCATTTTGATTGCCCAGATGCCATGAACTCGTAGTTCGAAAAGAAATTGTTGATCAAGAAGAAAGATAAATTTCATTTCATATGCACAAAACAAACGTTTCAAACCAAGATTTTTTTGCAATCTACATGCAAATACAAAAACTTATTTTTTACAAATATTTAACTGATAATAGGATTTGTGTAAGTTCAATAGATGGAACAGCTGCAATTCCAACATCACACATGTGTCTATTTTTCCTTTAGTAATTATTGTTTCTTGTGTATATGATACAATTTTTAACATTTTACACGTATTTAGTGCACAAAGGGAGGTAATTTAGAAAACTAGTCTTTTATTTTGTTTTATCAGTTTTTAATTGTTTACACTTATATTAATATTAATATTTATGGTTGAACCAGCTAGGTTATTAGTAGCCAAATTTCAATACCTTGTGAAAATATACTCCTAGTTCTTCCATTAAAAACATAATTTTGAATCCCTGATAATTTTCAAATATTGAGCTATTATCAGAATTGAGAAATTGAATATTAAATACGAGTACAGTAACTTTTAAAGACAAGTGGTAACAAAGGCTCAACAGTAAAACCTGACGGATTATGAATACTATAATTGTTGCATGCAATTTTAATTAATCAAATTTGATTGATTATGATAAATATTATAAACATGCTCCAATTAAAATTTTTTATGCTAACTTATCATTTGTGAGATGCTTTACACAAGCATCCGTTCTTGGTCATCAATCTTGAACCTCTGCTGGATTGTAAAATTATGTAATATTTTTCTTTGATGTAATTGTCTGATCCAACAATTCTTGTTTGAGAGTATAATAGAATCTATCATGAGTATCCATGTAGGATAGGGAAATCTCACCCGAGGGGTTGAATATTTCAGTCAGAGACGAGGCTTGCAGAGTCTCTGACAGAAATATTTAACCCAGAGGGTGAGATTTCCCTATCCAACAAGGATAAATCATGATTGATTCTTTTTCTTCCATTCTGATGACAACTTTTTGCTTGAAGTATCAGTTACATCGACACTGACGCCATCTTTTTAAATCTAACTTTGTTATTTAACGTTTAACATTAAAATAAATATGACCATCGGACAGAATGTACTCAATTTTGGTTTATACAGAATGTATAAACTAGAAAACAAAGCTATTTATTCCAATCTTTCAAAATAAACATTTGAAACGCAGTGAAAATTTCTAAATTTTGGAGACCCGGGTGTCATTTTGCCACAAGACGATGTCCTTTGATTGTGGCGTCACTGATAGCCACACCTGTAGGTGAAGATAAGCACATAGAGGTGAAGATAGAAATTTCTTCCATCGTTTCTTCCAGCGGAAATCCCTATCTCAAACATAAGAAGATGGAAGAAAATGTGTTTTCTTTCCAAATTATGAAACCAACGTCACCCTAATGGGATTCCATTTAAAAACTGTCCCCCAATCACACTCCAACTGGGAAATCCCAACCATGTCCATGATCAAAATATGAATAGCCACTGGTGCATATACTTCACCCAAAGATTATTCCTGTGATGTTCATAAAAATCTGTTACACTGAATAAATGGAGCAAACACTATATATGTCCTTCACTTCAATTTTGGACAATGTAATAAGAAAAAAGAAAAAGGTGAAAATGCATGTTGGTACAATGCCAAAATAAATGCAATGACATTTTAAGAAGAGTGGAGGGAAGCTACAATGTTTTATGTCCTAGTCAAGATTCTTTCACTTATATTGAGACAGTTAGTTCATAAAATGAGGAGAAAACCAAAAACCATCAAAGAGTAAACTGACAAACTTTCTCATGATAGAATTCACAGGATTTGAATTCAAACCTAGGCAGTAAGAGGCACTGTGAATTGTAAGTCAGTACTTATGACTCCTTGGCCTCTAAAGCCCCATCATGTGTTGATGTAGTAATAGTATCAAATTCAGGAATAAAAATATGGACCCAAACTAGGGAAAAAACAGTGAATTGTACCCACTGCCATATCCAGATCACTGATTTATCTACCTTTATTAATAAAGAGCAGCTCATGACTAGTTTATTGTTTTGTTTGGTGAGTGATAATTAGGTGTTGAATATTTCAGTTTATCATACATATGTACTTGTTATGTTAAGAATGTTATCTTATTGTACAGGAACTTACCCTCTATAACTGGTAGCAACACGACGTAAAGAAAACAAAACAATAATACACTTATAATGAACAATAAACAGCACAACAATAAAGTCATAACTTCATCAAAAGATTGTTAGGTAGTCTGATAACTACATAAACATACATCTGAATGCATGAGAAGTACAGTACAGACCTGGCAAACATTTAACACAAAGATAATAAATAAATCCAGAATGGACAGGTCATCTCGGGAGTCCTGGCTAGCTATACCTCACCAGCTGCTCCCTATCTCTTATTAGCTTTTCAGTCACTAGCTATCCATATCTTGGCCTCTGGGTAGCCAAGTTTCGGCTCTTTTCATTTGTTCAGTGTTAAACTTTCGACAGGTCTGTACAGTATCTATTTATGTCAGCTTGATAATGATAAAATAGAAATGTTTTCCATTGGAGAAATGTTGAGATGCCAAATAATTCCAGTTGAAGAGATGACTTTCCAAATGTTTACAGTTGGATACTTGAGAAAAATTGATAAATGTTTCCCATTGACAATGTTTCCCTACTAATAATTTCATTGTGATTACCATTTAGTAGACAATACTCCAGATGATTCCCATTTTAATGGACAATACTCTAAATGATTCCCATTTTAATGGATAATACTCCAAATGATTCCCATTTTAATGGATAATACTCCAAATGATTCCAGTTTTAATGGACAATACTCTAAATGATTCCCATTTTAATGGACAATACTCCAGATGATTCCAGTTTTAATGGACAATACTCTAAATGATTCCCATTTTAATGGACAATACTCCAAATGATTCCCATTTTAATGGACAAGTCTCCAAATGATTCCCATTTTAATGGACAATACTCCAAATGATTCCCATTTTAATGGACAATACTCCAAATGATTCCAGTTTTAATGGACAATACTCCAAATGATTCCCATTTTAATGGACAATACTCCAAATGATTCCAGTTTTAATGCATGACATCCCAAATGATTTTTACTTTCAATAGATGTCACTCCAAATGATTCCTTTATTAAGGTTATGACATTCCAAATGATTCCCATTTTGAAATGATAAAACTCAAAATGATTCTCATATTTAATTTATGACACTCCAAATGATTCCCATATTGAATTGATGAAACTCCAAATTATTCCCATATTTAATTTATGACACACCAAATGATTCCTATATTGGATTGATGAAACTACAAATGATTCCTTTATTTAATTTATGATATTCTAAATGATTCCCATATTGGATTGATGAAACTCAAAATGATTTTCATATTTAATGTATGAAACTCCAATTGATTCCCATATCTAAAAATGACACTGCAAATGATTCCTTTATTTAATTTATGATACTCCAATTGATTCCCATATTTAATTTATGATACTCCAAATGATTCTCATAGTAAAATGACAATTAGACCTAAACCATACACAGCACTAGGGAGACAAGACAGTTATCAGTGAAACTTTAAAAAATGACAAATAGATCATGACCAAAACCTGCACTAAGAACATAAAAATAACATATACCAGTGAGACTATCTAGACAATAGACTGTACCAAGATAAAAAAATAACATTTATCAGTGAAACTATACATACTGTCTCTGGATGTTAATTCTTTGAGAAGTTTCTCTGCCTTTATAAGATCCATATCTTTATCTTCAACTTTCTCTTTCTTAAACTCTGTTATGGTGTAATCCAGCTTAAATTTGTCCCTGGCTTTGATAGCCACTTTAAGCTGATACCTAAGTCGCTTGTGTTTACTCTCTGCAAAAATAAAACATCAAAAAATTTAAAAAATCAAGCAAATTATAACTATGGAAATATTGACCATTTAACAATCATTTCTTGGCCATTCATTAATTAATTTTTGCAAAATTTTGTTAACCTTTTCGATACTTTAATTAAAATTTTCCTAAAAACTAAAAGGAAGAACATCACATGATTAAAGAACTCTTTGAAATAAATAGCACAAAAAATTTGGATAATATTAAAAAATAGAATAACAGAATTGATATATGTTTTCAATTTTTTCAGCTTTGATGAAATTTAAATTTTATCATCACTTACTAGAAGTATTACAAAAAGCATGTTGTTTCAAAGAAATCACCAGTCACTGGCAGAGGACATACTGCAAATACCGTCATTTGCAATATTTTGCTATAATAATTAAAAAATTCACTTGAAAATATTCCAAAGATACATTCAGACTTATTTTTAAAGAGGTGTTCATTGTAACTAAGAGTAATTTCTATATCCCCAAATGAAAATCTTTTGGGCTGAATTTAGGGCCCAAAAATGTACCATAAAGGCAGTAAGATTCTGCTTATACCTCACACAGCCACTGAAAAGCAATATTTAGCTATAATCCAGGTCAAAAAAATAGAAAAACATCTATGTTTTTCTTGATGTTTTTTTCTTGATCTGGGGTTTTCTTAATGACAGAATTTGATTACTGTAAACAAATTTTTATTTGGGAGTTATTAACTTTCGCATGTTTCGTAAAAACAAAATAAATCGAGAAAGTTAATCGTAGCTAACTTGTTTTTTAAAGTAAATAGTCGTAAAAGTTGGTTTACAGTAAGTAAGGCTGTCTATAGTTAATTATATATAATTATTGACTTTTGATGAGGTAGACATAAGGATTTATCAACCTCAAACACATTATATTTACCGAGGCCATAGGCCTAGGTGAATATTATGTTTTTGAGGTTGATAAATCCTTATGTCTACCGAATCGAAAGTCAATAATTGTTTTATTATATGACCAATGATTTTATTACCATATTATTATGTTTTATAGTACAAAATGTAAAAAATGTCCTTTTCTTTTTTCAATGTTACATCGTATAACATCGCATGCGTTTTTGCACGGTGAACATTATCCATTGTTACGTCACACAACGACGCGTGCGTTTTTGCGCGGTGAACATTACCCATTGTTATGTCATTAAAACGTCACGTGCATTATTTCGCGGTGAATATAACGATTTATCAGGCTTGCCAAACGCCTTATCAACCAATCAAAAAAGGGCAAAATCATTGGCCATATAATAAATTATTATATTACCTTTATGTCTTGTTTTAAGCTTGCTCTCTTCATCAGATGATCCCCCTTTCTTCCTGTGATTGTTAAGATCATCTTCTGCCCGTTTTTCTTCTTCTTGGGCCTCCTGTAATAAAAAACAAGTAAATTCAGTGAATTAGGATCCCCCTAGCAGGTTTTTGTTTTGTGATTTGCACTTATGTTTAAAGGGCAACAACTCCAAGGAAAATGAGCAAACCAACTTGGGTAAATGATATGCACATCTCCCAGTTTCATGAAATAGTGCTTCATAGTTTTGGAGAATTTGCATAGACAAGAACTTCAGATGCACTGACGGACAGAAACTTAAATTAAATATCCCCCTCTCTCTTTGAAAGGATAACAAATACTATCAGCTTGTGAACAGAGTTTATAACACTGTTAATGTTGTTTAAGTATGTCCACATCCTGATAGTTCACATGAACCATGCTTATCTTGGTTTCAGTCACTTGAAGTATGGCTCTCTCTTGCCAGGGAGGCCAGCCTGTCACAAAGTTAAACCCATGCATGCTGATGACATTGTGTCAAAAGATTAACCCATGCATGCTGATGACATTGTGTCACACAAGATTAACCCATGCATGATGATGACATTGTGTCACAAGATTAACCCGTGCATGATGATGACATTGTGTCAAAAGATTAACCCATGCATGCTGATAACACTGTGTCACAAGATTAACCCATGCATGCTGCTGACATTGTGTCACAAGATTAACCTATGCATGATGATGACATTGTGTCACACAAGATTAACCAGTGCATGATGATGACATTGTCTCACACAAGATTAACATGTGCATGATGATGACATTGTCTCACACAAGATTAACCCATGCATGATGATAACATTGTGTCACAAGATTAACCCATGCATGATGATGACATTGTGTCACAAGATTAGCCCATGCATGATGATGACATTGTGTCACAAGATTAACCCATGCATGATGATGACATTGTGTCACACAAGATTAACCCCTGCATGATGATGACATTGTGTCACAAGATTAACCCATGCATGATGATGACATTGTCGCACAAGATTAACATGTGCATGATGATGACATTGTGTCATAAGATTAACCTATGCATGATGATAACATTGTGTCACAAGATTAGCCCATGCATGATGATAACATTGTGTCACAAGATTAACCCATGCATGATGATAACATTGTGTCACAAGATTAGCCCATGCATGCTGATGACATTGTGTCACACAAGATTAGCCCATGCATGATGATGACATTGTGTCACACAAGATTAACCCATGCATAATGATGACATTGTGTCACAAGATTAACCCGTGCATGATGATAACATTGTGTCACAAGATTAACCCATTTATAATGATGACATTGTGTCACAAGATTAACCCATGCGTGATGATGACATTTTGTCACAAGATTAACCCGTGCATGATGATGACATTGTGTCACACAAGATTAACCCTTGCATGATGATGACATTGTGTCGCACAAGATTAACCCATGCATGATGATGACATTGTGTCACAAGATTAACCCATGCATGATGACGACATTGTGTCAAAAGATTAGCCCATGCATGATGATGACATTGTGTCACAAGATTAACCCATGCATGATGATGACATTGTGTCACAAGATTAACCCGTGCATGATGATGACATTGTGTCACAAGATTAACCTGTGCATGATGATGACATTGTGTCACAAGATTAGCCCATGCATGATGATAACATTGTGTCACAAGATTAACCAGTGCATGATGATGACATTGTGTCACAAGATTAACCCATGCATGATGATGACATTGTGTCACAAGATTAGCCCATGCATGATGATGACATTGTGCCACAAGGTTAACCCATGCATGATGATGACATTGTGTCGCACAAGATTTACCCATGCATGATGATGACATTGTGTCACACAAGATTAACCCATGCATGATGATAACATTGTGCCACACAAGATTAATCCATGCATGATGATGACATTGTGTCACACAAGATTAACCCATGCATGATGATGATATTGTGCCACACAAGATTAATCCATGCATGCTGATGACATTGTGTCACAAGATTAACCCATGCATGATGATGACATTGTGTCACACAAGATTAACCCATGCATGATGATGACATTGTGTCACACAAGATTAACCTGTGCATGATGATGACATTTTGTCACAAGGTTAAACCCTGCATGATGATGGCATTGTGCCATAAGGTTAACCCGACATGACAGGGATACCGATTTTTAACAAAATTGACCCCTACATGACGGAGATGCCAGTTTCTCATACATTTCTATCTGTACTTATTTCAGTTTGGTAGACATTACAAAAAGATATAAATGTGAAGCATGACTTACATTTAAGTTATATTGTATGAATCAAAATAAAAAATCCAATGAAATCTGTCAAAACTGGATGGATGGTCTCCATTCCTGTTACAAAACATGTTTTTCACAGGATCTGGTTTCTCAAGGTTTAGCACCAGAGTTTAATGCCCTTGATTTTTGGTTTGAGTTGAGTAGCAAATTTATATTAAAGAAAATTTTAACCAAAAATATTTACAATCTAAATATTTCTCTCTATATGGGCCTCTTTTCAATGACTATTAAATTTTCAATAAATTGTTAAGGTGTAAATAGTTCCGCCGTGGCGTAAGAAACGTAATAATGTGCTTAACTCAACAAATAGTTCCAATTGATATTTCTAATTCCACATCTTCAGTTATTCTTTAAAAGTCCACATTGGCAAAAAGAGCACTTACACGATTGTAAATATAAGGGTTGATGTATTTTTAATCATTCACCAAGGTATGAGTTGTTAAAGCAGGCTGGGACACCGGGACAAATCATCCATAAACCACTTCCTGATTTATATGATTTACCTCAGCCTGCTTTAACAGTTTATACAAGGGTTCGTACATACATTTAGACTCCAAATTTAAGGACTTTTTGAGGTCTTTTCAGGGTCTTATTTTGAAATTTAAGGTCAATCAGAGGGACAATTTTAGCAAGAAATATTGGTGCAAAGACAATAAAATCAATAAAACAATTACTTGCATGTCCATAGTAACAACACTTGAAGTGGAGTTTGAAGTTTGGCATTTGGTTGGGCCAGGTACCTTTAAATTGCCCATTTCAACGTAACTTATCAATTAATTTATTTATTTATTGATCAGTCTATTATTTTCAATCACCAAATATCGAAATACAGACACCCACCTGGCCAAATTCAAGGGCTTTTTAGGGCCATCAGGATAAATTCAAGGTCTTTTTAGGGTCAGACTTGATTTTAGGGTCTTTTTAGGGCAAACCTCAAAATTTAAGGACTTTTCCAGGCCTGTACGAACCCTGTATACCTTGATGAATGATTAAACAAGAGGCCCATGGGCCTGATACGCTCACCTGATAACTAATGGCTAGCTGATAGATTTAAAGAACACATAAATACTAAACTCCAATGACCTTTTTCTATATATCAAAATGATTGTTGTATCAATACTTACAACATTCTAATATACATGCCTATACAAAAAGTTTATAGTTTTCGAGATAATTAACCATTTCGGTATTGTTTCACATCTGTGACCTTGACCTTTGAACCCATGTCCTTTTTTTATACATCAAAATGATCGTTGTATCGATACCTACAACATTCTAATATACATGCCTATACAAAAAGTTGATAGTTTTCGAGATAATTAAACATTTCTGTATTGTTTCGCATCTGTGACCTTGACCTTTGAACCCATGACCTTTTTCTATATATCAAAATGATTGTTGTATCAATACTTACAACATTCTAATATACATGCCTATACAAAAAGTTTATAGTTTTCGAGATGATTAACCATTTCGGTATTGTTTTGCATCTGTGACCTTGACCTTTGAACCCATGACCTCTTTCTATACATCAAAATTATCGTTGTATCAATACCTACAACATTCTAATATATATGCCTATACAAAATGTTTATAGTTTTCGAGATAATTAACCATTTCAGTATTGTTTCGCATCTGTGACCTTGACCTTTGAACCCATGACCTTTTTCTATACATCAAAATGATCGCTGTATCGATACCTACAACATTCTAATATATATGCCTATACAAAATGTTTATAGTTTTCGAGATAATTAACCATTTCGGTATTGTTTCGCATCTGTGACCTTGACCTTTGAACCCATGACCTCTTTCTATACATCAAAATGATCGTTGTATCAATACCTACAACATTCTAATATATATGCCTATACAAAATGTTTATAGTTTTCGAGATAATTAACCATTTCGGTATTGTTTCGCATCTGTGACCTTGACCTTTGAACCCATGACCTTTTTCTATACATCAAAATGATCGTTGTATCGATACCTACAACATTCTAATATATATGCCTATACAAAATGTTTATAGTTTTCGAGATAATTAAACATTTCCGTATTGTTTCGCATCTGTGACCTTGACCTTTGAACCCATGACCTTTTTCTATATATCAAAATGATTGTTGTATCCATACCTACAACATTCTAATATACATGCCTATACAAAAAGTTTATAGTTTTCGAGATAATTAACCATTTCGGTATTATTTCGCATCTGTGACCTTGACCTTTGAACCCATGACCTTTTTCTATACATCAAAATGATCGTTGTATCGATACCTACAACATTCTAATATACATGCCTATACAAAATGTTGATAGTTTTCAAGATAATTAAACATTTCCGTATTGTTTCGCATATGTGACCTTGACCTTTGAACCCATAACCTTTTTCTATATATCAAAATGATTGTTGTATCAATACCTACAACATTCTAATATACATGCCTATACAAAAAGTTTATAGTTTTCCAGAAAATTAACGGTTTCGGTATTGTTTTTTATCTGTGACCTTGACCTTTGAACCAATGACCTTTTTCTATACATCAAAATGATCGTTGTATCAATACCTACAACATTCTAATATATATGCCTATACAAAAAGTTTATAGTTTTTGAGATAATTAACCATTTTGGTATTGTTTCACATCTGTGACCTTGACCTTTGAACCCATGACCTTTTTCTATACATCAAAATGATCGCTGTATCGATACCTACAACATTCTAATATATATGCCTATACAAAATGTTTATAGTTTTCGAGATAATAATTATAATCAGAGGTAAAAAAAAATTAGGTCACGACCTTCACAATTGACATTGACCTCATTTTGAAGGTACTAACAAGAAGATGTCAAAACTGAAAACCCCATGTCATTATCTGGTCAAATAGTCAAGTTATAACAATTTGAAGCTATTTTACGATTTTTTCAAAATTAAACGCAAAAACGCGTAACCTATTTTTTATCTGAATTTCACAAAATGAACAAACTATAGGCTTAAGACCCTAGAGAAGCCAAAAATCACATCAGATTTTTTCTCCAATCAGTACTTTCGGAGAAGAAGATTTTTAAGATTTTTGCACCCCTAGGTCACCTTGACCTAGTTATGGTAGCCATAGCAACGCCACGAACAAATCTGAATTGCACCGGCCCATATATACTTCTGACAAAGTTTCATTAAAAACTGTCCAGTAGTTTCAGAGGAGAAGTCGAATATAGGTGTTAACGACGCACACACGCACGCACACACGCACGCACGCACGCACGCACATACACACGCTGCGCTATGCCATAAGCTCACATGACCTTCGGTCAGGTGAGCTAAAAACAGATGTCGATCCTTAATTGCTGACAACAACAGGAACAACAATCACACAACTACTAAGTAACACACATTTCAGGTAAGACAAAAATCCATTTTTACAGTATTTACCTTGTGTAACCTATCAACATCTTTGTACAACTCTTCATCTTCTCGTCTACGTCTTTCTTCTTCTTCCCTCTGTCTTCTCTCCAGATCTTCCATTCTTTTTGCCTCCTTTTGAAGAAAAAAACAAACAATGAAATGATTTTTTTAACATTGTTATGCTGTTATTGTTTCAATCAACATATCTCAACATAATGGAAGGATTACGTAAATGGAGATGAAAGTGGTGAATATCCAACTTTTCTTGTGTGAATGGGGGAGGGGAGACAGTGCATACTGCAGAGAAGCACCATGCTTTAAGAAACTTGTTAAGGAACATTGTTTGAATAAATCTGACATATAAAGAGGGGATAGTAATCAAGAGTTTGAATAAAAGTGTGCCTACCTCTTCCTCCTCTAACCTCCTCCTTTCTTCCTCTTCCCTTTTTCTTCTCTCTATCAAAGTATTAACAAAAATTTTATGAATTAATTTTACTCATTTGAAAAATCATCATATTTTCAATTTTAAGTAATATTTCTCAAAAAAAACTTGCATTAATAATAATATATTACACATATTTTCGAAACTTATACCTGCATCAAACAATTAAAATACTTTAAATGAATAGATTTAATGACATTTCAACATATAAGTGTAGTTCATAAAGATTTATTGAACATTTTTATTATGCAACAATCACATCCGCACTGTGTCCACCAAATTCTGGGAATAAAATGAGTTTATAATCTTTTTTAAATTGCCTATATTATTTTTTACAACACTTAAAAGATGTCCAAATGACATTTTTACTTTTTCAATTTATCACTGAAAATGATGCCATAGTGATTCACCATGTTTATCGGCATCATTGCTTACAATCGAATCATTAAAAAAAGTGTGATAAATTAAGTCTCATGGTGATGAAAGTCATGTGACACTTTGTCCATAACTTTGTATCTGAGAAATGGCACATTGCTTCCAATAGTAAGTCTCCTCTGTTGTTGCCATAGGTGGCCTTCTGTTTTCCAAACACTCTACAGACATGTCTTTAACATGTACTGAGACATCTGGCCTATTTTTGAGTCACATCCAAAAGACTACTCTAGTAATAAGCTTTTTACAGCTGAAGTATGAGCAGGAGATAAAACTCATCTCACAAAATTTCCAAGACCTGAGTGAGGTTTGAACCCACAACTCTTGACTTTGAAGGCCAGTGATGGTACCACTCGACCATGTATGCCATAAAAAATTGACCAATATACTGTTTCTATTTCGAAATTAAAAAAAAAACAAGAATTATTTCTAAAGTAACTTTTTAGGGAAACAGGCTCAAAAAGACTTTTGCTTTAACAGTTGATCCTATAGGCAGAAAACAGTTTTATTTTCAACTGATGAGCCTATTGGCAGAAAAGAGTTTGATTTTCAACTGATGAGCCTATAGACAGAAAAGACTTTGATTTTCAACTGATACAATACAGATTTTGACATTACTGATAAGTCTGTAGGATCAATACAGATTTTGACTTTACTGATGAGTCTGTAGGCTCAATACAGATTTTGACTTTACTGATAAGTCTGTAGGCTCAATACAGATTTTTGACTTTACTGAGGAGTCTGTAGGCTCAATACAGATTTTTGACTTTACTGATGAGTCTGTAGGCTCAATACAGATTTTGACTATACTGATAAGTCTGTAGGCTCAATACAGATTTTGACTTTACTGATAAGTCTGTAGGCTCAATACAGATTTTTGACTTTACTGATAAGTCTGTAGGCTCAATACAGATTTTGACTTTACTGATAAGTCTGTAGGCTCAATACAGATTTTTGACTTTACTGATGAGTCTGTAGGCTCAATACAGATTTTGACTTTACTGATGAGTCTGTAGGCTCAATACAGATTTTGACTTTACTGAGGAGTCTGTAGGCTCAATACAGATTTTGACTTTACTGATGAGTCTGTAGGCTCAATACAGATTTTGACTTTACTGATGAGTCTGTAGGCTCAATACAGATTTTGACTTTACTGATGAATCTGTAGGCTCAATACAGATTTTGACTTTACTGATGAGTCTGTAGGCTCAATACAGATTTTGACTTTACTGATGAGTCTGTAGGCTCAATACAGATTTTGACTTTACTTATGAGTCTGTAGGCTCAATACAGATTTTGACTTCAACTGATAAGACTACAGATGCAGAACAGACTTTAATTTTTTAGCACAACACTTTTTTCCATTCATGTGGTATACCAATCACATTTGATTTCATTTCAGATTTTACCAAAAATAATGCACAGGTACTATGACAACTATCTTAAATTTCTCAAGATTCTAGATTTAAAAAATTACAAGTAGGTATATGTCAATAAAACAAGGCTAGCATTGATGCTACAAAAGAAAGAGGTAACAGATAAAGCTATAGGTCATTTCTAGCATTCTAGCTTGCCTTTATCTTTATTTCAAATGCCTACAAATTATTGTTGTCAAAAAGTTAAATCTTACTCAAATGGTTTGAACAAAAACACATAAATAA
Source organism: Anadara kagoshimensis (assembly GCA_021292105.1). Lineage (NCBI taxonomy): Eukaryota > Metazoa > Mollusca > Bivalvia > Arcoida > Arcidae > Anadara > Anadara kagoshimensis. The sequence goes on from CM037860.1 coordinate 29,019,955, forward strand.
GTAAAGTACAGAAAATTTACAGTACCAAACATCGCACATTGATCTCGATAGTAATTAACAAATGGACTTTATGTTATATATCAGCTGATAAGCAGGGCTGATGATCCGCTGAATATGGGACTGAAAATGGGTCTTTAATAGGTAAAGAACAGTAAAATGGCAAGAGCAAACATCACTCAAGGATCTCATTAGCAAACATCAAATGGTTTTTATGTTATATATCAGCCGATAAGCAGGGCTGATGATCTACTGAATATGGGGCCGAAAAAGGGCCTTTAATAGGTAAAGAACAGTAAAACGGAAAGAGCAAACATCACACACTGATCTCATTAGCAAACATCAAATGGTTTTTATGTTATATATCAGCTGATAAGCAGGGCTGATGATCCGCTGAATATGGGGCTGAAAACGAGCCTCTAATAGGTAAAGTACAGTAAAATGGAAAGAGCAAACATCACACACTGATCTCAATAGCAAACATCAAATGGTTTTTGTTTTATACACAAATATAACCTAATGATCTGCTGAACATGGGACCGTAATTTAGTAATTATGACACATTCATTAATAATACATATTTAAGCCTAAGCAAATACATGTAGATGTATATATATATATATAAATTATGCTGCAGATTTTATGTGACATAATGCTTAAAAAAAAGTTATTTAATCAAATGTGAATAAAGTCTGATAAATGATATAGTTACGGAATGCTACTGGAAATTTTGTATTAACTGACTTCATTAATGTGCTTGTAACAATATTTCCATGATATGACATTTTAAATGAACATCATAGCTCATCTGCAAAGGATCAAGGCCCCCAATGAGATTTATTTTCACAAATCACAATTCCATGGAATTTCATCATCATGATCAAGCTGCTATGTTTTGAATATTTTTACAAATATAAAAATAGAAGATGCAGTATGTGAAAAAAAAATACATTATTTACTACAAAAAAGTTAAAATTGATTTTTTAATATCTGATTCCTATAAACAAAAATTGTGTTAGAATTAGTGATAATGATTTAGTAGAACATTAGGAGGGACCTGCTATATATCTTAACTTATATGGATTTTCGTGAAGTTTAGGAATCCAATACAAGTAAGGTCTTCCTCTTTCAGATTGATGCTGAAAGTCTCAATAACTTAATCCCCCTATGGTTTGGGAAGAATTTCATCTTTAGTAAAATTAGTTCTAGTATTTGAGTTTCTTTTTATGCAATATGTCACATATGATCAAATACATGTATAGTATATCGTATATAGAGAGTGGTATACATAAAATCAGCATTTCAAACAATACAAGAGACATACCCTTTCCTGCATCTAAAAACATAACCAAGTTTAAGTTTTTCATTGACAAAAATAGAAAATTCTTATAATCAACTGAAATAAATGTTTTATACCCTGGTACCAGTATAGACTGGAAAACATAAAACAAGAATTCTGAAGAATTATATGTCTTGTCTAGTTCTTGTATCCACCATAATGCTTGATTTAGGTTTTAAACAGACTCTGATTAATAAAAAATTTAAAAAATTTATACACCAACTCTGCAAGTAAAACATTGATCTTGCCTTATATTGTTATAATTAAAAACAATCACAAAAAGCCAATTTAAACATTTTTATTTTTGATATTTTAATTTTCAAAATGTCCAAAAACAAATTGATGGCATGAATTTTTAATAATGTTAATTCTTCTTCAGCTTGACAATAAACAGTCACAAAATGCTGAATCTGACACAGCTGTTCTTTTCTTCTTTCTGAAACACAAAATGAAAAAAATTATAAAACAATCAGATTATTTGTATTCACTGCCGCCTAGAATGAGCATGTCCAGTGAATGGAAAGCAAAACAAATCAGATATTGCATGTGCATTCATATGCAAGTCACATGATCAATGGTTTTCACAGATCAAATACAATTCCATTTTTATACAGCTTTATAGAACAAAACTATTGAAAATATAAATATATACATATCATATACATTAAATACTCAGTTGACAGTGACATAATGTAATTTTAAAAAAATAGGTTTTTCCTGCTATTTTCATAATAAATTTAGGAATTGTAAAATTAATGTGTAAAAATAAATTCTTTAAGTAGTACCGGTATATAAGATGTCATTGCATTAGGAAAAAAACTCAAGTTTTGAAAAAGATTTTTTATCATGCTGAATTTATTTTCAAGAATATTTGATCTCATATTGATTAATAGCTCAATTCATATTAACCAAAATCAAATGAAGGTTAGGAAAAGAGATACAAAACAACGATGTTCTAAAGAAAATAATTTTTCTGGGAGTCAAAAATACATATATACATGTATACATTATGATTATACATACCTATTACAAATGTGCAATTTCAAGCAGGTGGCAGCCTTGTGGTAAATCACAACATTTAAAGTACAGTAGCTCAGTAGCTGTTCCAACAGTGATGTAACACAAGCATGTATCCAATCATGCTGTTTGTGTGGCAGGTGGCAGCTTTGTGGTTTACAATATTTTAGTATTGTAAAGTAGCTGTTCCAACAGTGTATCCAATCATGCCGTTCATGCTGTTTTGGGTAATGTAACAGGAATGTGACCGTTTCTGAACAACAAGAGTGGTAGTGCCGAGCTGGAGTCTAACCAATGAGCATTTCATGCTGGTTTGGTAACATAGTAGAACTCTATTGGATTTGTTTGTGATGAGTTGAAGTGGTGCTGTGTACATCAAACTTTTGTCTGGGTGATGTGAAGCTAACATTGAATCAATCTTGTCATTCTGTGATTTCATGCTAGTAGCAGTGGTTTCTTAGTGAAGTTGACATTGTTCTTGCAGTGTCACTAACAACATTTCATCATAATTTTTTAAATTGTTAAAATACTTGTGTAATAACTTAAACAAAATGTGGAAATTATTTACTGCCCATGCACAAACATCCACAAAATAACCCTTCACCTCAGTATCATGTGTACAGACACAGGAATGAATAGAAATACAACTGACTTACCCTTCATGACAACTCCCATGAGACAACATTGCCATGGTAACAAGTCAGAAAGATGGCCATCAATACATTTAAATAATTATACCATATACACTCCAAGAGATCAGAGAGTTCAAACCTATTTCAAAATACACACTCAAATATCATAGAGCTCAAAATTAGTCCAAACACACTACTAAAGATGAAAAGGCACTAAACTATTCCAAGTACACACTTGGAAATCAGAGGGCTTAAAACCATTCCAAATACACCCCTAGACATCAATGCAAAGGGCTCTTAAATGTTTCAAACACACTCAAAGAGATCAAAAGGCGCTCCAAACTATTTAAATCACACCACAGCAGTCAATAAGATCAAAACTATTTCATACACCACAATAGACCTATTCCAAACACACTCCTAGACATCAAAGCGTTCAAAACTATTCAAAGTATTTTAAGTGAGAGAAGTTGACAGGCTCAAAATTATTCCAAACACACACCAAGTAGAAAGAAAAATTACTTGTAACATTATATCAGTACAAGATATAATGACAAGTATAACAAGGAATCAACATGGCAAATGGTCAACGGAGTCAAAACAAGTGTCATATGCTAGTAACAGAAAGTCTGAGTCATCTGGAAAAAATACTGTAAATAACCCTCTAGTTTCTTTCCATCTTTGAAAAACAGAGAGAGAGAGAGAGAGAGAATAAATTTAACATAATATACAGACATATCAAATTAAAGGCGCAATGAAAAACAAGTAGCTTAACAGGCAAATTAACTGAGAATAAAGCATACAGCAACATTGACATTCTATATAAATGACAATAATTACATCACAATTAAAATACCTTCTACATTTGTTACACTAGAATTCCTTAAAACATACATTGAAATATGTTCTATACAAATTCTAATACAAGATCTATAATATCAAAGATATCAAAGATTTTCGAAAATTTAATAAAAAATGTCTTTCCACTCTAAGATATTGCAAGGTTTTTGAAAAATAAATTAAAAACTCTTCCAAAGTAATTTTAAATTATTAATTGATATTTCTGTACACATTCAAATTCATTCATTTAAAAATTTTACTGTACATTACTAATAGATATTTTTTTGAAAATTCAATTAAAATATCTTCCAATGTAATTCTACATATAAATCCATTACATTTTTTACCACATCATCTCCGAAAAGCCATTCATCATCCTTTTCCGGGACAATTTTAAATGTTTTTTAATGAAATGTTATTTAGATTCCTAATATACTTCTAAATCAATAAAATCAGATAGTAATTAAAGAAAAAACAAGAGGCCCATGGGCCTTAACGCTCACCTGAGGAAGAGTACATAACTTATGCAGAGGTTCAATGGTCAATGACATTAATAAAAGAGAATATCAAAATTTTCAGCAGTAAGGGCCAATAATATGCAAGTATTTTTGCAAATTAATTATAATAATTATTATATAAGTATGCTATATATAACATATTTAAAGTCTAGCTACAATATATTATTTATAAACAGCTAAAACATCTGTATATTAAAATGTGCATTAGGCCAATACCTACAATATTCCAATATACATGCCTATACAAAGAGTTTATAGTTTTTAAGATAATTAACCATTTAAGTATTCGTTTGCATCTATGACCTTGACCTTTGAACCTATGAACTTCATTCATATATCAAAATGATTGTTGTGCAAATGCCTACAATATTCCAATATACATGCCTATACAAAAAGTTTATAGTTTTTAAGATAATTAACCATTTAAGCATTCGTTCACGTCTATGACCTTGACCTTTGAACCTATGACCTTCATTCATATATCAAAATGATCGTTAGGCCAATACGTACCATATTCCAATATACATGCCTATAAAAAAAGTTTATAGTTTTTGAGATAATTAACCATTTAAGCATTCATTTGCATCTACGACCTTGACCTTTGAACCTATGACCTTCATTCATATATCAAAATGATCGATAGGCCAATACCTACAATATTCTAATATACATGCCTATACAAAAAGTTTATAGTTTCTGAGATAATTAACCATTTAAGTATTAGTTTGCATCTATGACCTTGACCTTTGAACCTATGAACTTCATTCATATATCAAAATGATCGTTGTGCAAATGCCTACAATATTCTAATATACATGCCTATACAAAAAGTTTATAGTTTTTGAGATAATTAACCATTTAAATATTCGTTCGCAGCTATGACCTTGACCTTTGAACCTATGACCTTCATTCATATACCAAAATAATCATTAGGCCAATATCTACAATATTTCAATATACATGCCTATACAAAAAGTTTATAGTTTTTTAGATAATTAACAATTTAAGTATTCGTTCAATTCTATGACCTTGACCTTTGAACCTATGACCTTCATTCATATATCAAAATGATCATTAGGCCAATACCTACAATTTTCCTATATACATGCCTATACAAAAAGTTTATAATTTTTGAGATAAGTAACCATTTAAGTATTTGTTTGCGTCTATGACCTTGACCTTTGAACCTATGACCTTCATTCATATATCAAAATGATCGTTAGGCCAATACCTACAATATTCTAATACATTCTAATACATGCCTATAAAAAAGTTTATAGTTTTTGAGATAATTAACCATTTCAGTACTTGTTTACATCTGTGACCTTGACCTTTGAACCCATGACCTTTATTCATATATCAAAATGACCATTGTGCTATTACCTACAATATTCTGATATACATGCCTATACAAAAAATTCATAGTTTTGCAGATAATTAACTATTTTGGTATTCTTGGACATCTGTGACCTTGACCTTTGAACCCATGACCCTGATCTATGTATCAAAATGATCGTCATGTCAATACCTACAAATAACTGAAAATCCTACGCCATTATCACAAGAAATGTTAAAAAAATAGCATTTTTTATCAAAGGTCAAAAACTGGGACATGACCTTGACCTTCGACCTTGACATCAATTGGAAGAAAATTGAAAGACAAGATCAACAGTGAAAACTCCATACAATTATCTTCAGCTGTTATGAAGTTATAACAATAAATGTCTCATTTTAAAAAATACGTAATTTTACACAAAAAACGCGTAACCTATTTTTCGTCTAATTTTCATGAAAAACACAATTTTAATGTTCCTAGGTATGCTGAATCCAAATATCCAATCAAAATTTGCCTGCACCTTTTGGTTTCAGAGAAGAAGATTTTTTTGTCTTTTTGCTATTTTTAGTAACAGCGGCCATCTTGTTGGGCATGGCCAAACCCCGAACAAAATTTTGAAAGGCTGTTACCAAGGCATGATAATCACCAAGTTTCATCAAATATGGCCCAGTAGTTTTGGAGGAGAAGATTGAAATGTAAAGTTTACACACGACGCACGACGGACGACGCACGACGGACGACGGACGGTGATAGATTGCAATAGCTCATCTGAGCCTTTGGCTCAGGTGAGCTAAAAATTCTGATTTTTTTATATTAATTTCATACAGCTAGAATATATTGATAGATACTGTAAGTTTGAAATAAAAACTATAACAGATTAACTGATAATGAAGTGAACCAACACTCTGGTTGAGCTTATTCATTGTTAGAAATAAAAACCATAAGAAATTCTATGCTATAAATGTCTATACTGTGTTAGTTGTTTAAAAAATAATTAATATAAAAATAATCATATTGTAAACTAGTCAAATCATGATAATTTAAAATATACAGTAACCCCTGTATATAAAGACCGGCCATGGGACCTAAAAGATAAGGACTTTATAGACAGGTAGTCTCTATATGAAGGTTTATTTTGGTTCAAATGTGAAGCAAATGAACTTTAAAACAGTGGGCTTAATGGACAGATGGTCTTTATATAGAGGTAGATTTAATTTCAAATGTGATGCAAATGAACTTTGAAACTGGGCTTAATGGACAGATGGTCTTTATATAGAGGTTTATTTTGGCTCAAATATGAAGCTAATGAACTTTGAAACTGGGCTTAATGGACAGATGGTCTTTATATAGAGGTTTATTTTGGCTCAAATATGAAGCTAATGAACTTTAAAACAGTGAGCTTAATGGACAGAGGTTGTCACTAAAGCAGATTTATTGTATAAAACAGGTTTTAATGGACAGATGGTTTTTAAATAGAGGCTGTCACTATAACAGACAGTACTGTATATTTTATACCTGAATAAATATTAAATTCTAAGTCTAAGTTTGTGTAAATACATTTATATAAAAAAATTAAAAGAAAATTGCCCAAATTCTTAGCCAAATAATTCATCTTACCTTCATCATCTTGTAAACGTCTTCTATTTTCGTCTTCTTGTCTTTTCTTATCCTAAAATAAAGATTTACAAAGTCATATAATCCTGTGGAATCACTGGCAAATTTGTTTGAGGAAAGAAATAGCATTTAATGGGGAGATTGATCATGGCTTATGGCTACCATTTAAAATAGGTTCATGATTGTGTATCATTCCGTTGACACGTATATTCGTGGCGTAGGGTGTCTGCGAAAACTACAAAAATAGGGACACTGCAAAAATTAATTATTTCACAGTACATACAAAACTTGATTGATTGAGTAATTGATTGATTGATTGATTGATTGAATGGGGTTTTACATCCCAGTAATTAATTTTTCACATATATCGAGACATCATCAGCTATAGGTGAAGTGAAAATTGTAACTGAAATCTGGCAGATGACTCCATCCCCAAATTCCCCACCACCATTTATAAACCCAAGGTTTTCCAGGGTTGGCTCACAGAGTATTGTTGTGGGACTAAGATTGCAAGATGGACCAGGGTTGGCTCACAGAGAGTATTTTTGTGGGACTAAGATTGCAGAGTGGCCAGGGTTAGCCAACAGAGAGTGTTTTTGTGGGACTAAGATTGCAAGCTGGTCCAAGATTGGCTCACAGACAGTATTGTTGTGGGAGAAGTTTATTATTTAGGGGCCAATGATTCAAGGATCTCTTTTACATGTTTTATATTGAACACTAGCTATAACTACCTCTTCTCTTCTGAGTCTTTCTCTTTCTCTTTCTTGTCTCATTTTTTCTTTCTCTCTTTCAATTGCTTCCTCATTAAGTTTTTGTTTCCGTAACCTCTCTGTAAACAGGTCAAAGGTTAAAGTTTACTGACAAATACTAAAAAATCTTTATATTTACAATATCAATTTTGTTCACTTTTTCAACATTATAGTCACTATCTTTCGATTTTCACTGATGAAAAATTAATAGAATCTACACCTGCCTTGTAATGGATAGAAATCTCATTCTAAAGGTTCAGATTTCTGTCTTCACTACAAAGCAGGGGTTGATTTCTTTTCTTCAATATTCAAATATTGTCTTGTTTTGTAAAGGTTTTATGGTAAAATTATTCTAAAACTACACCAAAAGCAACACTGTTTGCATTTGCAATCAATGATGTCACAATCTAAATTTCTGATGTCACAATCAAAGTATCATTGTGATGTTATACTGTGTGTAGCTTGCCTCTACCCATAGATAAGACAGAAAAATTTGCACCTGTTAAAATGTGGGATTTTTGTTTGATATGGGAGAAAGTATGAAAGTGTGAACAAATGATGCTCTATTTAAAATGATACATTCCCACTTTATTCATAAAGTAGGCAAAGTCAAATGTGTATTGGTTTGATAATTTAGGTCCTTTTGAACTTTTTACAGGTGAGCTACAATGTCTTACCTTCTCTTTCTCTTTGTGCATCAAGCTCTGCCTGTTGATTTTCTAATCTGTTTGGTATATCACAGAGTAGGACTTCTATTTCAGCCAATGAAATGCCACTTCCTGGTACTGACCGTGACCTAATTAAATTCTCCCATCGCTTTTTAGAAAAGTGTCGACCGTGTATTGCTTGTACAAACCATCTATATATAAAAACATACATCTACAGTCCAACCGGCCTTAAAGACCACCTCTATATAAGGGCCACCTGTTTATAAAGGCCAGTAGAATTGTATCCCAATTGTTCTTTATTCTTATAATTTTAACCTGTATATAAAGGGCACCTGCTTGTAAAGACCACTTTTACTGGTTCCCTTGGGTGGCCTTTGTAGACAGGTTTGACTGTTAATATAAAACATATATCAATCAGAAGTTCAAAATTATGTTTTGTAATGGAAGGTCCAGGACCTTTTGTCTCTATTTTTGGCAGGTGCCATATAAAGTTTTAAAAGTCCAATATCAATATTGAAAGATCTATGTGTAATAATGTTATCATATAGAAAAAGTAGTATTATCCTAGTAAAAATAGCAGGTCAATTACACTTCTACATTTTAAATATCAAGGGTCCCAATGTAAAATCAAAGGGTCCCAGACCTCGGACCTGGGAAATTTTGAATCAATGTATAATTTTACTGACTGATTCTGTTCAATCTATGTTTGTCAACTAGTGGTGCCCAGTAAGTGTTTTCTGTAGTGGCCACAGGTGTATTACTCCTTTCAAACTCTATAGGTTACTTAAACAAATGATTAAATATGTTTTCCAAGATTTAGATTTGTCAAAAAATAAATTCAAGGACTTTAAGGACCAATTCAAGTACTTTTCAAAGACTTGAATTCAAGGACTTTTACATCAAATTGTGGGAACCCTGTAATAGTAGGAGATGGCAATCACTTTGAAAAACTGACTGGGGTTAGAACCCACAACTGCAGGCTTGGAATGTCAGTGACAGTACATATAACACTAGGCCCTATCAATTAACATACTTAATTATACATCAAATTATGTAGCTTTAAAAGCTCAAATGCATTTAAAAATCTCCTTGTGCCTTTTATTTATAAATCATTACTGAAGATGACATTACAGTAATACATGTAATTATGCTTCTTATCCAATCCCTTTAATACAGCAACAAAATCTAAGACAAAGACATTGAAAGAACTTTGATTACACATACTGGAGGTGCTTACCATTCTATAGTGCCTGGCCTTACTTCCCTGGTTCACATGTTTAACCTAATTTGCCAGCTTCAAAGTTTTTTGTTTTTTTTATTTTGCTTTGGGATTGTGATTTAAACATGGATTGGCATGTTTTTAATACTAGTATGTAAGATTTTAATCACCTGGCCTGTTCCTCTGATATAGTGTCAGAACTATCTCTGTCCATCATTGAAAATTCCCATCTGAGGTCATTCATGAGAAAATAACGACGATCCATTTCCTGTAGCAAATCATACAGTTCTGAAGGAACCACATTATCACTGGCACATACATATTTAATTGATGCTAAAACCTGTAAAAATTAAAAAAAAAACATATAAATTTAATATAAAGTATCTTATTTTTTATTAATTTTAAACTGCCAAACACTTAACATTTAGAAATAAAAGTCCTTTGGAAGAGACCTTAAAAATGATGCCCCATATCACAGCAGACATAGTACATTAAAGAATCCTCCCTTCACATTCAATCCTCCACATTCAATCCTCCCTTCACATTCAATCCTCCCTTCACATTCAATCCTCCCTTCACATTCAATCCTCCACATTCCATCCTCCCTTCACATTCAATCCTCCCTTCACATTCACCTGAGCGCACTGCAAAAGTACCATAAAAAAATCTGCCACTCCACTTATAGTGCTGTCTCAGTATAAGTGAAATATTCTTGATTGTTGTAAATAAATAAATAAATAAATAAATAAATAAATAAATTCATAAATAAATAAATAAATAAATAAATAAATTCATAAATAAATAAATAAATAAATAAATAAATAAATAAATAAATAAATAAATAAATTCATAAATAAATAAATAAATAAATAAATAAATAAATAAATATAAATAAATAATGAATCATGGGGGCATTGATCTTTAATTTTACCAAATTACCCCATTGTTAAGCCCTTAGTGGGCCATAATTATTTAATACTACATGAATGAAAATGTATTTATGTGTTTAAAAGGAAAGTTTTTTTTTTCTAAATGGTTCTCTCTGAAAAACCAAGGCTCGAAATTAGGCACGCATACTCGCCAATAGCTTGTAGATCTGCCGAATAGCGAGTGGAAATAAAAGCCACTCGCATAGTTGAGCGAGTGAATAAAAGAAGCTAAATCATTTACAATCTACTTTTCAATTAACTGTCACATTGTATGTTCCAAATGAAATTTAAAACGAAAAAAAAAAAAAAAAAAAAAAAAACGAAAAGCGGCCGAAATAAGTCATATTGTCTGGGCATCTCTATCATAAACAAATTCGGATTACTCGGGCATATACGTCAATGTATAATATTAGGTTTCCACACGTGGCTACGATTTGCTGCTTAATTTAGTCTTCGACTCTGATTCGTTGTTTAAAATAGACCAGTGGAAATCCCATTACCGTCATGCTTTACTGTAGAAAACTTTAAAACTGTTTCATAAATTTTAGCTAGTCATTTTTCATTTTAGCTAGTGAATAGAAATTGTACAAGCTAATTTTTGCTAGTGGTAAATATCGCTAAAATCGAACCCTGGAAAAACTAAATAATGAATGCTGAGCTAACAAGGGTTGTCTGAAGAGCAGTGTAGCTATCTAGAAAATCTAGCTTATTAAATTAAAAACTTTAAAATTGGAACAAAAAATAATTTTAACCAAAATATTAACAATACCCACTTTCATGAAGGTGAAATAACATGAGCTTTTCTATGTATACTCTGTCTATAGGAGCTGTCATAATACCCAGTAATGAACGAAAGAAAGTAACTAGGAGAGTAATATTATTGGAACAAAAACATCAACATAAAATATTACCTGAGGTAAACTGATTCCACCCATTCGTAAATCTCCATGAAGAATCTGGACTTGTATGGGAGTTAACTCCCCTTTTCCATTTGTGTCATAATTTTTAAATACATCCAACAGGACCTTTTTAGGATCCTGATGTATCTCTCCCATCTTAAAAAAGCTATAACTATGATCTGCAATATAATAAAATGTAACAAAGTTCAGATCTACCATCTTTGGACCTAGACAGTGGAGTCTGACACTCTTAATAATGGTTGAGCCACATATTTTTACTAAATTAAGTACAGCAAATTATAAAATCATTTATTCAAAAATAAAAAACAAAACTGATTGATATCTTCATTAAAGAATATGTACAAAATATGTAGACAATAATGATAGAGGAAAGTTGGTCCGCGTTGGAACAAAATATGATATAATAGCTTGTAGATTTAGAAGTGAGTAACGGTTACCTTTTATTGCTTTTTATTTAGTTCTTCGATCCACATCAGCATTTGTAATTGACACGGACGCTGGTAGTGAAAAACATAAGCATAATGCGAATTTTAAGCTACTTTTACATGGACGGGCTTAGCTACATCGGGCAAAATTACACTGTTTTTTTCTGTGTTTTCCGTTTGAACATTTTATTTAGATTTTAAATTATGTCCAAAAATTGAATGCAAACTTAAAGAATATTTATCTGGGAACAAAATGACACCAAGATCACGATGATCGGACACAAATTTAAAAAGTAATGTAGAGTTTTGTCGGAGCACCTACACTTGAAAGATCAGATTCGTTGTTCCCCTTTACTCTTTTTTATATACTTATCGTTTTTTTTTTTAAATTTTATTATGAAACTGGCCCCTGTGGGTTTATCTAAATGTCATTTTTAACTGCGTATTTTCTTAAAAAAAAACAGTTGCAATCAATAATTTAGTGGACATGTCATTCAGCATTAATTTTTAGTTACAATTTTGATGATATAATCACTGATTATGATATGATAATTATTTTTCAGGCCAACTTAATGACTTTACCTGCAAATTACTGACATCAGTCCGCCATATTTAAACAATCACATATCCAACGTAATTTCGTAAGATTGGTTCTGATTGGTCGTAATATCTTAGATTAAACCAATCGCATTAGTTGTTACATCACACCTAAAAATATAAACATGGAGGAAATAGTAGGAGGTGGATGTGTATCAACTACTTGATTTCTAGATAATTACACGGGATCAGTTTGTTAACATCAAATTTCAAGGATGAATACCGATATAGAATCGCATATTAGGCAAAACCACCAATGGGCGAAACTACCTACTTCGATTAAGCAGGTTAATTAAATTACAAAGTTGACCCATCATCAGACATGTCATGTCACCATGCATCTGATCTCTCTCTTCATGCTCCTGGAAATGTGTATTTATACCCCTTGAATTAGCCATAATATGTGTTCTGTTGACAAAACCAATTGCTGCACCAAAAGTACTCCTTAATTATAACAGTAACAATGCAAATGATATGACTTTAGAAAGAGCAGCATACAACATACTGTGGCTGGGTTGATTCTATATCTAAGCATAGGACAAATGCAGATTATGTTATAGGTCAAACATTTTGCAGCCTATTCTATATTCATGTAAAGAAAACCCTTAACCTATTTGAAATCTTGTCAAGTTGTGGGATCCCATTCTCGTTTCAAAATGATGATGTATAGTGGAAATTCCACATGAATTTGACACTTGACGCCAGTATACAGATTGTTGTGTAGGAATAATGGACCTTTGTAGTAACTTGTATGATTGGATTTAGACAAAAATAACACTTATTATCTATGGTGACAGCTTTGTCGGCCAAAGCTGTGATTTCTATTGTAACAGGTATGAGGAAAAATGCATTGAATCAAACCCTGGGACCTCTTGCACTACAGGCGAGTGCTCTACCAACTGAGCCACCAAGACTGCTACATTCCTCTCCTGTTATTTTTGAGTTTCAAAGTCACACAAATTCCCTTGGATGGATTTTATATTGCCCCTAATTGTTAAATGTGCATCAAATCATTAGAGCTGTTATTGTAGACAAAAGAAGTATTACAATATTGCAGGAAAATGCTGATACTATCATGATTTGCATATATTTAAACAGACAAATTATGAATCATTTTTGTAGAATTTAAAAATGAGTAGATAAAACACAAAATATTGTCAAATTTTGGATACATTTTCATATAGAATTCTGATTTTCTGGCACTTAAACCTTGTTCAAAGTTGTCTTTTCTTATAAATTCAATAAAAGAATTTTCTCTAATGCCAAATTCTGTTTTTGTCAACCAAATATTGATCTTATTCCAACCTCACTTTCTTGACGGAAGTTTATGTGTTTAACCTAATTTGTCAGCTTCAAAGTTATTTCTTTGCCTTTGGATTTTGGTTTAGACATGGGTTAGTATATTTGTTTTGATCTAAATATATATCAATTGTTTTTCTAAATGTATTGTAGACTTTGGGGAACTCGCCAAGGGAGTATGAGAAAGCCATTGTACAGTTTAGTGTGAAAAATCAACTGAGGTACAAAGGTAACTTGGGTAAGTGTTAAAATCATACCCCCACTGGTTTACCTCTGTCATTCTGTCTGTTCGTCTGAAACAAAAAATGTCGTTAGTATTCTCAGCAACTATTAAACACAGCCTCTTCATATTTTCTATGCAAGTTCAGTATAAGGTCAATGTCACTAGTACCTATGACAAGTCTGCAAGACATCTCGTAGATCCTGTTTACTGACTTAGTTTATTCTTGACATTTATGGTCAATACAACATTTATGGTCAATGGTTGAAGTGTAGGGTACTAGTATACTTAGTGAGCAGTAGCTCACAGATTTCTTGTTTCTTCATTGTTAAGTGGTGGTGAAAGTTCCAACACTTTAAGGTAGATAGAGTGGTGTTGAAAAAATCTTCAGATGAATCCGCAAGGATGCAGGTGTATGTGGTATTAAATACAAGTAATAATTAGGACGAACACCAACATCTTCAGATATTTTGAATCCTTTATTTTTTGTAGTATGGTGCTGGTCAAGCTTTCGGACTGGGGTGGCCTGACAATGCACCATACTACAAAAAAATAAAGGATTCAAAATATCTGAAAATGTTGGTGTTCATCCTAACTATTACCTGTTTCTTCATTGTTATGCAAAGTTCAAAATTTCTGAAGATATTCCATTTTTTATTATCTTAAATTAATTTAATTTAATCTTAAGTTTTGATTTACCAATGATCCATTTGTTTAAGTCTACCAATTATATTCTGTTGATTGATTTTGAAATTTTTCCAATTGTTCAACACTAACCAGGGATTTTTCAGGGTATCCACAGGGTCCGGTAAACGGACCCATTCCCAATGCCAAAAAGCATGCATTTTTACCAATTCTGTAGTAGAAATTTCCCAATTGGCTACGATTATCAATTTAATAAAAAAAATCACAAGATCGTCAACATTAGACTCGTAATCGGATGACAGTTATCCTATTCTAATAATGATGTCGCTCAATATTAACCCACATTTTATGTTACTCTCTGCTTCATGGTGAAAGGGAAGCAACTCGAAGAATAATCAACTTCGTCATTTAGATGTTTGTATTGAGGCCAATTATAAATAACGAAGTTACAAACATCTCCGCGATATATACGATCTTGTTTGTTGTTTACGGAAGTCAAGGAAGTAGCAAGTACTACGCTAAAAAAATCCGATCTGCTGATGTAACAGGGAGTAAAAAAATATTACAATACTACACTTCCAAGAACAAATCCTCTAGTGATTCTACGGCAGCCGCTACCACTTCCGTGACTGAAAACATCATGTGTGAACATGGACACGTGGACGAATGTCCTATCGCAGGTAGCAGTAGTACCCTCAGGAACTTGAAATGAAATGCTAAAGCCAATGGTGAATTTGTACAGAGACAAAAAAGACAGAGCTATTTTGCTGTGAACACCGATACAATTTGATAATTTGTTAAATTCCCAGTATTAAAGTGGTCTAGAATTTCTAATATGTTGTCGTGATTTTTCCCAAAATCATGTGTTTGTCAAGCATTTTTTCCCAATTTCATCCCAAGGTCCTTTTCCCAAAAAGGCCAGAAAAATCCCTGCTAACACAAACACACACATGCATGCATGATGTGTGTAATTTAATACTGAAACAGCCACATGCACTATTTGTATATGGTATAATTTGTTTATTGCAGTGCGTTTGATACGTAAAGATGAGAGACGATACTATGAAGACATGTTGCAGTACAGTCAGGAACATTTGATGTTGTATCCATACCACCTGTCTGACGTTATTGTCAAAGGACTTCGTGTCACACCATTTACTTACTATATCAACATGATGTCAGACATTATGACACAAGAAAAGAGCTATGACTCTCTTCCGAATTTCACAGCAGCTGACTGTAAGTATAATGAGATCTCAAAGAGAAAAGACTTCAATTTAAACTTTGATTTATCCACAAGTTTGCATTTTTTAAATTTGAAATAACACCAAGTTAAACTATAATTTTTTAAATTATAACCAGTAAGTAATTTTTTCTAAATGTAGCATGGCCTTGTACAGGATAATTTATGTTATATTCCTGGTTGCATTGTTTTTACAGGCTTGAGACTTCTAGGCATTGGACGTAATCAGTATATAGAACTGATGAATCAGTGTAGGTCTTCAAAGGTAAGTTTTCTTTTAAAATTTTTGTGTGAAGATTGTAAACATCTTTGAAAATAGTGAAGAAAGCTTAATTTTGTTTGAAAATTCTCTGATATACACCATGAACTTGCAGTTAAAAGTTTTTGATTTGACCTGTTTGAATTCCTGATGTCAAATTAAAACTTAAAAGTATTTTCATTTCTTAAAAAGTAGATTAATGATAACATTTTGTAAAACTGACACAACAAAAAATGAAATATAGCTACTATACTAATTATTAATTTTGTTTAAGAATAAAATCAATGAATTCAATATATACTGATTTTGTTTATTGTAGAAATTCTTTAGACGTAAGCCTCCTAAGGATTTACTACCAGTACAACCTGTGGACTCTGTTACTATGGAACATTGGTGGGTGGTGAATGTAGGTTATGTCACTGAAGAAGATATTAAGGTACACATTATTATCTCCCCTTGATGATGATGGTCTAGCACATCTAAAATGAACCATTTCACAATCATGAATGATGACATACAAAAATGAACTGGTTCACAGTTTATCAGATTTGCTACATGTAGTTTTAAAATTTGTTTCATTACTTTTAACAATGACCCACGGAAAAAATGACAGTCAATTCTTAAGTATATACTGGCTATTTTCACGGTCTGACTGTCTCTTGTGATTAATATACAAATCATTTTCAATGTAGACAGTGATGAACTTTGTCCCATGGTAAAAAGATTGGAAACTAGTTAATTCGTTGTAAAGCAAGAGCTAGTCAATCTGTCATTTGTCAAATTTCTTACCAGTAGAATGAAACAATTGTTATTAGAACTACATGTACAGTAGTGTTTATTTCTGGTTTAACCTGGCAAAACCTACATCTGACTCAACTTTTTAAGATTGGTTGTTTTTGTCTGTGAATACAGACACATATGTTAATGGAGAACTTAATATCCAAAATGAGTGGGTTTCTGACAATAAGTTATGTTTTATTCCCATAGAAAACCCAATAAACTTGAATAATTTTAGACATTGTTCAATTACTTATGCCTAGTAACTGAAAATCTGTATGCGCATCCATGGTTGTCATAAAATATTTGCCTAGAGAGGAAAATGTTTTTCACTGTGTATACAGATTTCCTGTTACTACTAGGTACAAGTAAGTGAAAATTATCAATCTTTATTCAAGTCCATTGATTTTCTATAGAAATAAAGGGTAATTCACTGTCACAAACAGTGATTCCAACAGTTGATTTAGTACTGCACTGTTATACATGTATATAACAGTAAGTCTAGAAAATCTAATCAATCCAGAAACATCATACATGCTTTCATCAAATGACTTTTCAACATGGATTTTTAGACATTGATTGATTGATGGATTGATAAAACAGGGATTTACGTCTGAGTAAAGACTATTTTACTTATATTGAGACTTCACCAGTTATAGATGAAGTTGTAGAAATTTTTTTACCTTTGCTGTGTTCTCAAGTCAATGTGCAGGGAGGGTTCTTTAAGCTACCACACCTGCTGTGACATGGGTCATCGTTTTTAAGGTCTCTTCTAAAGGCCAAGAATCTTGGACAGATAAACACAGAAAATTAATTACCATTATAGTTTTATTTTCATTAATTTACAGATTTGTGGACAACAAGAAAAAGTTATAATAGATAATATTATAGACAGTGGTGCACTGGCAGCTTCAGGGATGGACTTTTCAGCATTACATAGTAAGCCAAATTTACCTGTAGTGGTATCCAAATATTAAAGAAAGTGAGAGATTGAGTTCATTGGACAGTGCACTCAAGACACTGTGCATGGAGGATTATTTAGTGTGCCATAGGTCACAATAATGTCTTTCATCAAGGACATGTGACTTTCATTTCTAAATGCAGGATTTGATGAAGGAACAGTCTCTACCTATTTTCAAGCACCTATCAGACCTGACCTCCCACTTACAGAGAGAGCACTCTACCATGTCTGTTTGTCTGTGTAAAATTGTGTGCAGGTCATATCTCAGAATTCCATTGGATAACTGTCATAAAACTTGACATGAATAATCTTCATGGCCCAAAGGTGTGTCATGACCTTGAACAAAGGTCATATCAGAAAGGTCAAGGTAGGGGAGGGGGTATTTGGGTCTCAAGAGACAGTTCTAGTTTTAGTAGGAACATACCATTAACCCGCTCAAAATTAGTTGAATTTTGCTTCCTAGGTATTATCCTGTTCATATTGGAATGTGAAAGTCATGACATATGTCTCATTAAATTTACAGAAATGTTTCAGGAAATTGTTAATATTACACACTGTTAATTTGGCATTTACATGTAAATTTTATAAAAGAAGATTTTTCTGTTATAGAACTGTAACTGGCTTTTATACATGTACCATATATATGTATATATATAAGTCTCTATAGCAACCTGTTTTGTTTATTGTAGGTCTCTATAGAAAAGGGTTAATATATTTAGCTGTTCCTATAGATGATGAGGATTGTATAGTTGGTATGTATAATAAAGATTGATTTAATTTTTTTATCACCCTTTAAAAAATATCTCGTATAGCAGTTGGTCAACTCATCTTGTCGTATCTTACATTAACTAATATTGAGGATCATTAAAACGAACATAGACCTCTTTTATAATAGGTAGGATCACCAACCATACAACTACTTGAAGGATTGGTTTTGGATCTTATTATCCCCTGCCTTTTGAAGAAAAAGGTGGATATTAAACATCTTTCTGTCCATCCAGACACTTCTTGTCTGGGGTAATTCTCCAAAACTATGAAGTACTATTTTACCAAACTTGGCAGAAAGCATCAACATTGATAAGAGATGTGTTGTTTTCCTCATTTTCCTTGGAGTTATAGGCCTTTAAACATACCTGAAAATTGCAACAAAGTATCTTTTAGCAGGTGATCCTAATTTACTGAATTTGCTTGTTCAAATATTCATGTACAGTGTTATACATGCCATATTACCAGTGCATTTTTGTGTTACAATATTACTGTTGCATTAAGAAGACACAAGGTAAATATTATTTTGTATGATAATTTCAGTTCCACCTTTAGAAGGATTTGTGATGAACCGTGTACTAGGAGATTACTTTGAGACCTTGTTATACAAGATCTTTGTATCCATTGATGAACACACTACAGTGGCAGAGGTAAGGAGTTGATGCTACCATGGTCAAGTTGGTGGTTTAGTTACATTTTGGTGTATGCAGCAACAATAACTTCAACAACTATTCCTGCAAAGATGCAATTGAATTATTTTAATTTCTAGGTGGTCAATTTGAACTTGAAGTTCAAATTAAAATAATTAAATTTGACAAATTTTACAATTTTATTGATTAAATGGTAAAGGAATGTTCAGGGCAAAGTTGCTTATCTAAAGGTAATCATTTATTGAATCATAATTAGCAAATTATATTTCATTGTACTAACTAGGGTTAAATTAATGATAAACTTTAATTAAGCTTTGTGCAACAGGGTTCAGGTTATTTTTTAATGGCCTGAATGCTGAATTAGCCACACCTATGTGTGACATCATTAAGAGCAATTCAGTCATGCTGATGTGTGCTATGATGAGGTGTGTATTAAATTTATCATTGCAAAATTATTTTTGACCTTGGTAATTAAAAAAATAATGATTTAAGTTGTTCCATTTCTTATCAGAAATTTAATAATAGGCATTGAATCTAATATTCATTTGGGTAATAAAATACTTTATGAATTTTGCAAAAGTATGCACAGCATCAATTCAAGTAACCACTATTACTCAATTAAAATTACTCTGACCATGTCATGCCAAGTACAACTTTAGCATGATAGCAAGTTATACCAGCCCACATTGTTCTTCTGACAAGTGTGTTATAAAATGATATCTGAATATATTTTTGCAGCTTGCCAGTGTACTACAGATAGACTTACAACTTGTCAAGGTAATATGCTAGTTATATATCTAATTATTTAGTCTTTATTCTTTCAAAGAAAGCAGGGGATATTACATTCAAACTTCCATCCTTCCATCTGTACTTCCATATTTCCATCTGTGTGTCCAGACACTTCTTGTGCAGAGTAATTCTCCAAAACTATTTTAGCAAACTTGGGCAAATCATCAGTATTGATTAAAGATGTGCTCTTCAATGACTTAAGTTGGTTTGCTTATTTTCCTTGGAGTTATAGCCCATTGAACATAAGTGCAAATTACAAAAAGTAGCTACTGGCATGAGATCCTAAGTCACTGAATTTGATTGCTTTATCACATTATACTCAAAACAATGTCTAGCATACAAAACTAAAATTATAGACAGCTTATAAATTTGTAAAGCCAATAACTATAGGAACAAAACTGTTTTTACTTACATCCCACCAAATGGTGTTTGTATTATGTTTCACATATTCCACTCACAGTGTTTGTCAGCTGGTTTGTGGGTAATATTTTTTGTCTTGAGTCTGGATTTCCTTATCATTGATAAAATGTTGATGTTTGATATATCTTGTAATTAGAATCATATTTTTAACTCCTTGTTTTAATGATTTTAGAATGCAGTTTCAATGTACTGTAGACTGGGGTTTGCTAAGAAAAAAGGGATGGACCAGGTTAATCAGGATGACCTACACCCATCATGGAGGACGGTAGAACCAGTCTCTAAAAAGTAAGTTAGTAATATCATTACTGGTATGCTGTAGATAAAGCCTGTTTATATAGTGTTATTGAATACCAAACCAATACCTATAGAATTCAGTGTGGAAAAGAAAAATTAGATACATCCTTGTAAAAATACTGCCAGGTAGATTAACCTTTTGTAGACAGAAATCCTGTCTAATCTGAACAAATTCAATGGTTGTTTCAATTTAGACAGGTTCAAATGTATGTCTAACTTGTATTGAAAGTGCAGTGTGTTTAGTTTCCTAAAAGCTACCATTATACATCTGCCATTGATTAAAGATAATATGGAATTTGTTCTTATATATTTCAGAAATTGAAAAAAAGGGAACTTGCACAGAATAAATATTTACTGTTTTGTTTCATGTTTAGTTTCCATATACCTTTGTACAATAATGACTACATTAACAGGTGCTCTCTGATAGCTTTTACGTGACTTTACTGTTATACATTGTGTGACATGTATATTTGACAGAATAACATCAGATCAGATTATATTGGACTGGGATGAGGCATTGGTAGAAGCTAACAGACCAGTACCTGATACGGAAGAACCAGAAGAAAACACAGTTCCCAGTTCATTAGAAAGTGCAATAGGTATATACATACATATGTACACAGTAGACCATAAAAGTATAATGTACAAACATACTGTAAACATTTCAACATAGGAAAGTAGAAGACTTTTCAGAGTATTTGTCATCATTTGGTAACTAATGGCGTATCAATGACAACAAAATCTTCCTTTAACCAAAACACTGCTGTTACACTTGCATTCCAAGAAGTAGATCCACGTAGAAGAGCACAATCTTTATTTTACAAATGCATTTCTGGTTATATGTACATGTAATTGTATTTTGAATGCCAAATTTGAGACAAGCATTTGATTCTTTTTTGCGGTGACAATTTTGCGCAATCTTATAATTGGTATTTTGCGAGGGGGTTATTTTCACAATTTTTCACATTCTTGTGTCTATAACAAGATCTTATCTTCATGCAGGAGAGGAAATTTTTGCAATTTTTTTTTACAATTAGTGAAAAAAAACATTTACAGTATCAAGTGCAGAAAGTTATGAAAATGTTTGATAAACAATATCTATATAAGTAATAATAATGAAATATCTTACAATCTATAGTTATTTAGGAGACTTTCATCTAGTAAAATCAATCAACCATCATGGAAGTTCATCTCAAAATGTAATAGAATTTGGGTAAAGATGTCAAAAGTACTAGTTACCTCGTTTCATTTCAACCAGAAAGACATCATTTGTTTCTCTGGGTCCAGTATTACCTTTTATATATTTGATGTCCCATAGTTCCATGTTCCTTTCACTCTAACTTTTATTACACTCACGGCGGGTTAAGCTAGCTAAAAAGGAGTTACCCTTCCAGAGCGCCTGGCCTCACTTCCCTGTTTGACACATGTTTAACTTAATTTGTCGATTTTAAAGTTTTATCTTTGCTTTGGGATTGTGGTTTTGACATGGGTTAGTATGTTTGTTTTTTTGAGAATTTTGACAACAATCATTAAGAAATTAAAAATATGAAATATGGTCAGATTAAATTGGTGGATGATATTGTTTGCATTTCAGTATTAAGTCAAATGGTTAATTCTCTCTCTCTTTCTCCCTCTCTCTCTGAAAGATTAAATATTTTCTTATTTAAACTCAGAAAGTAACAACCAGATTGGAGGAGCCAATAAAAGAATTGCATTCCTGTTTGATTCCACGTTAACAGCATTCCTTATGATGGGTAATCTTTCACCAGTAAGTATCTCTCTCTCTCTCTCTCTCTCTCTCTCATGTAAAGATAACTTCTATGTTTAGAATATTACAAATACCTTTTATTTTTCATAGAATAAAATTTAATGTGGAATTTTTTTTGTGTTCCATCTCAACAGTGGTGAGACAGGAAAATTTTGCAGTGGCAAAAAGCTAGATTTCTTGGTCACAGGTGTGAGCATTTCAGTTCTTTACAGTGTATAATTATAGGTGCTGGTGAGACTTACTCTTCTCTTCATTGTGTAAATGATAAAAAAATTATTTGTCCTTTGATATTTTAATAGGGATTGAAGAGTCATGCTGTAACGATGTTTGAAGTTGGAAAATTAAGTGATGAATCACTGGACAGTTTTCTGAGTGAACTAGAAAAGGTAGGTTACTGTGTCATACTCATCACTGTCAGTTTGACAACTAGATGTAAAAAGTTCAATACAAGACTTGCAGATAAACTTACAAACGTTTCTTAAAGTTTAACAGATCAATAAAAATAGTAATCATTCAGTCAGATTATTTGACATGGTATTGAATTAAGCTAATCATACCTGGTAATTTCAAATGCTTAACAGTTTATGACATTGCTAGAATCAGAATTTGTTTTTGAGAGTTAACTTATTAAGCAGAAGCTATCTAAACCAGAAATTATGTTTGGAATAGATCAGTATTTAGATTACACAATGTAAATAAAAATACTCAAATGGTATTTCTTGATTAAACATGTAAGTGACAAGTCAGAGGTTATGTTAAGAGTTCATTGTTGACATGTTGTACTGTGTATTTTATGATTAAAATCGTAAATCAATTTGTTTTTCTCTGTTGATAGGTTGGTTCTGAAGCAGAGGGTGAAGCTAGGAGATATTTTGTACATGCATTAACCTTACGGGATACCCTAAAGTTCCTCAGATACAACAAAGATTTAAACTTGGATCCAGAAAATAATGCAGGACTAGCAGTTGATCTTATACGGTGTGAGAGCTTACTGAGTCTAGAACCAGCAGCCAGGGCTAGAGTTCTAAACAAAAACTACAAGTGGGTATAGACTTATGTTACCTTCTAAATTTAAGGGATGGGGGTTGTTTTATGATTTCACAACTGCCATTATTTGCTCATTAGATTATCATCCATACTTTGGATTAATACAGTAGTTTTCTTTCTCTTCAGCCAATGAGTTGAGTTGAATAATGATGTTTTGTGCCCCAGACAAGATTCTTTCACTTATATTAAGGTGGTCAGTTCAGGGATGGTGGAGGAAACCATAGTGCCCGGAGAAAACTCTCAACCTTCTGCACTCAAACTGACAATTTTTCTCACACTAGAATCTGTCTTTAGAGGGATTTGAACCTAGGCAGTTAAAGGCTCTTCTGCCAATGATGTATGAAATACTAATATTACATTGATAAAACACAGGTTAAGTTTGAATTTGAATATTGTTGGTCCCATGGTTAATCCCTGGTGGGGTTTCTTGCAAATGCTCTTGAAATGTCTGAGGTCCAGTTAAAAGTGTGAATATTCTTATACATATACATGTACTCTCTGATAGAAACTACCACCACAGTAGCTCAGTTGGTAGAGTGCTTGCTTTGTATGGGGTTTGAACCCTAATAGGGGTCTGACCAAGACTTCAAAATAGGTATTAACCGTTCTCTCGCCAAGTACTCAGCATTTAGAAATGAAAGTCATGGTGTCCTTTAAACAAAACCTTAATAACAGATGCCCCGTGTCACAGCAGACATAGCATATAAAGGAACCTTCTCTGCATATTGTTTTCAGCACACACTCCAAAGGTAAAAATGTCTGCCATTTCACCTATAGCTATTGACGTCTCGACATGAGTTGAATATTCTTTACTCCATTCCATCAATCAGTCTGGCAGAAACTAGCATAAAAAATGTCTGCTTGTCTTAAAGCCATTCTCCATTCTTATACATGAATCTTTTTTATCTCCCACCTTTCAGAGTAAGAGAGGGGATATTAAATTTTGAGTTTTTGTCCGTCTGTCCATCCCAAATTCTTGTCTTTGCTATCTTTGCTAATTTTCCGACTGTGAAGCACTATTACATGAAAATTGATGCAAATATTGACATAGATAGGAGATGCACATATCGTTAACCCTAGATGGTTTTCTCATTGTACAGCGTTCACGATAGTGAACGCGTGTACATTGCGATCGCTTTCTTCCAAGATATCGAGCTTCTTTGCCATGAAATTATAAGATATGAGTACACCTGGAAATAGTGCGCCTGGTAAATGAGCGTGAAAGAAGTATATCTGTTTTATCGTGAGATATGTATTCTAAGACGGGTAATGCATTTGGTTACATATGCACATTTGGAATAAATTTTCGGAATACATTTCGGAATCTAGTAAAATATTGCGACGGGATGCATCTAATAATTTCTGCAATTTGGCGAACTGATCTCATGTTTACAATAAAAAGTAGTCCGAGAAGATGTAAAATGATAACTTTTTATGAAATGAACAGCAACGGCAGGTTGTTTAATTAATTCTTCGTGAAATCTACTTAAATTTAAATTTATTTTGAAGGTTATGATAACGTATTTTGATGTTGAGGCAATTGTGTCATATTTTAAAATGTTTATCGATTAGATTTTACTTTCGTGAAAGGGAGATAATTCGTACAGCGTTGTGTGCAAATTTTAAATACAGTCGTTTTACCAGTTCCGAACAGGGTTTCATATAAGCGCTGCTGCAGACGTCATCCACAAGCAGAGGAAATAAAATATATGTGGTGTAATAATACAAATGTTTACTGATTCCAAAATATCGACACATGTCCTCAAAAACACGTGGTAGTATGTTTTCATGAAAAAAGCATTTCCGTGATCACGGTTTGTTTACATCGTTAAACTAGGTCACCAACAATCTGTCGACCTGTCCTGCACATACATTTAGGAAGCAGTTGAAGTTTATATTATTTAAACAATTAATGCCCATACATTCAAGTAGAAGCAAATTTAGAAAGTTATTTTGCGATTGTACCCCCTCATAGCGACGGTAGGATCTGCAAAACTCTACTTTCTCTCTATCCGAAATGACAAAACGATCGGGTACAACTTTTTTAATTTTAATTACCGATTGTCTTTTTCATATATTTATGAAATTATTATTTTCTACCATTTAATTCAGCAATACATGGTTTGGTACATTGTTTCTTTTTCAAAAAAAAAAAAAACATCCGTCGGACGATGCATAGATCGCAGCCCCCCCCCCCCCCCCCCCCCCGAATGTCTTGCCACAACACAATTTTCCCAACTACGCTGTACAGCAGCACAACAGTGCTATGTTTTTTCTAGGAGTTATGGCCCTTTGAACATAAGTGCAAAGCACAAAAAAAAAAAAAACACCCTGCAGGCAGGGGATCCTAATTCACTAAATTTGCTTGTTTACTTTTAGCTTACTTATATCAATGGCACCACTCAGTTATGAGATCAAACCTGTGACAAGTTGTACACCACAGCATATAGGACCAGCAATACCAGAGGTATGAAGATTTTTATGTCAATGTTCTTTCAGTCATTGCTTGACACATCTTGCTATATTAGGGCTCCCTGCACAAAATAATGCAGTGCCTATGCTATACTGATAATGAAAGCATCAAAGGGGAATGTCTAATCTTATAAAGTGTTTATATAGAGGTTGTGCTTTTTCTGTAAACAAATGTTCACCTTAAACTGTCAACACAAAAGTAGTTTGACTATATCAAGGGCTTAGAGGTAAAAGATGCTATGTACCTTCTTTTTAAAGTTTTTTTATAGGCCCCTTTAGCACTTTTTACCTGTAAAACCTTGATATATGGATGGGAGTTTTAAAAAAGCAAGTATGAGATGACAACATTATGTAAATTTGGGTAAATTAGTCTTTTGATATTGTAATCAATTGTTCAGTCATATTTTAGCATGATGAAGGAATATTGCACTGAATCAAAGGAGATTTAGAGAAAAACATCAGATTCAGATTTTAACTGAAATATCTTTGATGATGATGAGGGTGCCTAGTTTGCTGAATGGTCTAAAGTGTAGGCTTACAGATCACATGGTCTCCTATCACCTAATCTTGAATCCCACTCTTTGACAGATTCTAGTGTGAGAATGTTTGTTAGTTTGACTGCTTAAGTTCAATGATTTTTCACTGGCATTTCGGTTTTATCCACCTTCATTGTTAAAATATTTGTTTTTGTTTATTGACAGGTTAATTCTGTATGGTTTAAGCTGTTTGTGTATCAGTTGACAGGGAGTGGACCATCTTCATTGTTAACATGTTTGTTTTTGTTCATTGACAGGTTAATTCTGTATGGTTTAAGCTGTTTGTGTATCAGTTGACAGGGAGTGGACCACCTTCATTGTTAACATGTTTGTTTTTGTTTATTGACAGGTTAATTCTGTGTGGTTTAAGCTGTTTGTGTATCAGTTGACAGGGAGTGGACCATCTTCATTTTTAACATGTTTGTTTTTGTTCATTGACAGGTTAATTCTGTGTGGTTTAAGCTGTTTGTGTATCAGTTGACAGGGAGTGGACCATCTTCATTTTTAACATGTTTGTTTTTGTTCATTGACAGGTTAATTCTGTGTGGTTTAAGCTGTTTGTGTATCAGTTGACAGGGAGTGGACCACCTTCATTGCTACTTGTAAAAGGAACAAAACTAAGACAACTTCCAAAAATGTTTCATGTAAGTCATTATTATCAGTTAGTGTACCCACCAAAACTTTTAAATCAACCCTTGCATTTGATCATTTTATGCTTCATCAAATATGGTTGAAAAATTGCTGCTGATGCATTGTAAAATAATATGCATCTAACCATGTCTTTCAATGACTTGCATTGAGGCAATTGCAAAAAAAATGCTTATGGCCTGCACAATTTGCAGGTCAGAAATCAGAAATTTACAAAATGATCAATTATTTTACAGTGTTAAGAACAAGCCAATGCCCACTAGGTGATGCTCATGTAGACTTGCATAATAATGTTTTCTTGTGAAATGATTGAACCAACAATTTTTAAAACGTTGTATGGATAAGTTGTATTTTAGCCACCTGTTCATTTACAATGACGGTCACGGTGGGCTTGGCACACTAAAGAACCCTGCTGAATAATGCCATCAGCGCAATGCACAGGCAAAATTTCTGCACTTTTGCATATAGCTGGCGACGTCTCGATATAAAAGAAATATTCTTGACTTGTACATTAAACACCATTACTACTACTACTAATTTACAATGATGGTGAAGCCATATTATTGGTATAGATGTCCAGATGTCCTCCTATTTTAATTTCGTATATAAGGGGTGTGGGTTTGCTCCTTGGCAGAGTTCTGACCATATCTTAAAAATAGCTAGTGACTGTCACAAGGTCTTTCTGAAGAGACCCCCCATTGTTACAGTAGACATGGGCATGCTGAAGAATCCTCAGAGTCAATTATAGAGGTGAAAATTTCTGTCATTTCACCCATAGCTAGTCTCTGACATCTTGCCATAAGTGAAATATTCTTGACTGATACATAAAACCTCATATAATCAATCTATTAAGCAATCATCAATTTTATATTTATTTATTTTACATGTTATTATTTTTTCAGGATTATGACAGGTTACTGGTCACAACTTGGGGACATGATCCAGGAGTTATCTCAACATCTAACATACTGATTACTCTTAATGATGCTTTAACACATTCAGCAGTCATGGTCCAGGTATTTTACAAACATTTAATGGTTTAATATACAACAGAATTTGTCTGATCTGAACATATTTGAGAATGAAGATTCTATTCAGATAAGGAATGTATCTGGTTTACACCCGCTGGAGTGAAGTAGAGTAATGGTGTTATACACCCCAAGTCAAGATTCTTTCACTTATATCAAGGTAGTCAGTTCAGGGATGGTGGAGCAATCTGCAGTGCCTTGAGACAACCGCTGGACTTCTGCAATGGAATTGACAAGCTTTCTCAATCAAGGATGTATCCAAGCAGGTTTTGAACCTTGCCGGCAAGAAGTGCTGTGATCTGTATAAATCTGTCATTTTAGGCAACTTACCCACCAAGGTTCTCAGTATACACAAGCTGAATTTATCCATTATTAGGTTGATTTCTTTAACAATAAAACTTTGGTCTAATTCTCCCTTGATTAAAAGCTGAAATCCCTTTATAATACCAAAATTTGACTGTACCTTTCTTACCACTTACATGTATGAATTTCAAATATGTGTATTTCAGGCTCATGGTTGGCAGTCAGATGGTAAAATGGTCAGAGTGGCATTTCCTTTAGACAAGGACAAAAAAGGTAATTTAGAATTTCTTCTGCAATTTTGAAAATTAAAGTTATATTTTTTTAAAGTTTTGTCTACATTCAATCATAGATAGAATTTTATTGTTTATGTAAAACATAAATAAATATACATGTATTTAAACGTATCTAAATGGCTCATGATTTCCCTGTACTAAATTCTTAAATCGTCCAAATAATTGCCCATGTTAGAGCAATATTGAATCTAACTATATTAAAGAGACTCATTGATATAAAATATATCATTGCACTACAGTTTTTGCTTCTTTATAGGCAGAAGATGGAAGACAAAGTGTTTATTTCTTAGGCAGGGATTCAAAATTATGTTTTGTTTGGCATGTCAATGAACAATTATTTAGTCATGTTTTCCATTGTGGTAGTCCAGTGTTTTCAGTACTTTAATTTGTTTTTCTTTTATTTCTGTGACAGGTTCATTTTGTAAAAGTTTTCAAAATCATGGTGCTATTGAAAAACTGTGTAATAATGTAGACTTAGAACACACTTGTGGATATGTGACACTATTGAATACAGGAAAAATGTCAAGGACGGTGTTTCATGAAGAAGAGGAAGAAGAATTCTTTCCAGGACCATTAGAATCAAATGAATTTGATTTTACAGTAGAAGGTAGTGCTTCTCCAGAACCGCCTCATAATGGCCTGAAGGACAAGGCATCTGCTGATGTTTTAGCTTCAGAAATTGACTCAATAGATTCAGAATTATTCCCTTCTGCTGAAAGGACACAAGTTCAAAAATTAAAAGACAAAATGTCCCTTGACCTTGATCAAAACGAGCAAGGTGAAGGTCAAAATGAAGTGTCACCTGACCAGTTGAAGGAAGATGATTGGGTGTTGTTAGATTGTAATTTTGGCATTCCACTTTTTGATTCTAGTCTTAATAAGGAAGTTTGTACCAAAATACTTAATGAAGGATTGTTCAAAATAGACAGGTAAGTTTTTTATATGGGGTTGTCATGGTTACTGAAACATTTCCCTATGGTCATTTTTCATATGTTTTGATTGCATCAATTATTTCTCAGATTTCACAACACAATTTTTGTTCCCATTTTGAAATTTGAAATACTAATGTCAATACCTGATGATTCCACAGATTATGAAAATTTGCCTCTGTATGTGAAAATAACACCATAGATATAAATTGGTGAAAATGTAAATTATTGCTTAGTTTCTTTTAAAACAGACACAATGGCAGATTAGAATTTGAATTTATGATTAAAATATTGCATCTTAATTTTGGAAACATTGGGTATGATATGATACCAGGACCTTGTTTTGATTGAAAAAAATAATCTGCTTGATGGCCAGGAGTTAAATAGAAATTAGAAAAAAAAAATTTTTTTTAGTTTGCCTGCATAAAGTGCATAAATTGATAATTTTTTTGTTTAAGATAGTGAAGGACTAAGTCAGCTCTTCCGTTCTTCTCATGTCATGGTGCTCGTTGTTTACTATTGGCTTCTACTGTTCGTGTATTTATGTATATATAAATGTTATTTATTTTGTTTAAACATGTATATGTAGTTTAGAATTCAAGAAAAAGTGAGTTTTGTTCCCTATTTTGGTTTATATTAATTTACAGTTCTTTATCAATTATTTTACTTTTTCAATTTTTACAAGTTATTTAAATTTTTACAAATTACTAGTATTTTATTTTTCACTTTCTGTTTTCAGTTTTAATGTTTAATTTCTTTCTTAATTATAATTTGTTGACAATTTGATTTTTTACCATGTCTTAAACTTTGTATATTTTTAAGTTTGTTTATAACATAATATGTATAAGATATGTACAAGTACATATATCCAGTACACATAATTTGGTTTTATTTGTGTAACTTATCTTAAACTTTGTATATTTTTAAACAAATTTTGTTTATAACATGTATACATGTAATCTGATTTTCTCAATTTTTCATACCTTGTTTGTTACACATGTTCCTCCACTATCCCTGAACTGACTGACCGCCTTGAAATAATTTAAAGCTTCTTGCCTGAGGTGTAAACACCCGTATTACTTTATGTACTTCACTCTACAATTTGATATACCACAGTGGTAGCCAGCTGGTAGAGAGCTTGCTTCGTATATAAGAGGTTCTGGGTAAACCAAGATCCGAAAATAGGAAGCAACTGTAATTTTGCCAAGCACTCTGCGTTTAGAAATGAAAGTCACAGGGTCCTTCTGAAGAGACCTTAAAAAATCATGCCTGTGTAATGGCAGGCATGGCACGTTAAAAAACCCTCCCTGCACATTACCTTGAGTTCACTGCAAAGGATAAAATTTCTCGACTGGGACGTTAAACCCTATGCATTCAATTAATCATTCTACAATCTGATAATGAGTTATGTTATCTACATATGGTTTACAGAGTTGTAAGTGGTAAACAAAGACAGTTTTGTGTATCAAAAATCAAAATCTCAAGTATGATTATTTCCAAAATCTTTGAAATACATGAAGTATTATGACTTATGTCAATATCGGTACACTAAATTTTGATTTTTGATGATTTTATTTACTTCATTTATACTCCAGAAAGAAAGTATTCTCTCTTGTTTGTCCTAGACTGTATTGTGTAGTATACTCACTAAGTTTTTTTTCATGGGATCAACATCATCAGTTGGCTGAGTGGTATAAAGCAAGCACTTACAGATCACAGCACCTCTCACAGCCTAGGTTTTAATCACACTCTAGACAGATCCTAGTGTGAACAAGTTTGTCAGTTCATTTGCCAAAGGTTGGTGGTTATCTCCAGGCACTCCAGTTTCCTCCACCTTTCCTGAATTGACCACTTTAATATTGGTGAGAAATATTTGATTTGGGGCATAAAACAGCATTCCAAAAAATGGTTATTGGTTATTGAATCTATTTCTCTGATTTTTACTAGAATTAATGTGTAAATATTTTCACAGTTACCAGTTCTGACACTATAAAGTACAGGCTTGTCGAAAATTTAATACTAAGCTAACAAAATTAGAGCCAAATCTGCAGCTCATTTCATTCCCTCATTAAATATACCTCGGCATCTGCTGTCTATATATCCCTTTGCAGCATTTCAGTCACAAGCTATCCATATTTTGTTCACTCGACAGCCAAGTTTCAACTCACTTTTGTTAGCTTAGTGTTAAACTTTCGACAGGTCTGTACTGTATATTACAGTCACATAATGTGTAAAACTCCTGTGTCTGTTAATTTATGTTGTTCTTTAACTAATTTGAATTATTTTAAACATAATGTGTAAAACTCCTGTGTCTGTTAATTTATGTTGTTCTTTAACTAATTTGAATTATTTTAAACATAATGTGTAAAATTCCTGTGTCTGTTAATTTATGTTGTTCTTTAAGTGATTTGAATTATTTTGAACATATTGTGTAAAACTCTTGTGTCTGTTAATTTATGTTGTTTTTTATCTAATTTGAAACGATTTTGTATTGATTTCAGCCTTGAAGAGTTATTACATTCCAGTAGGAAGTTGTCATTGAGATTGTTACACTTCATATCTCAAAATCAAGTAAGTAAAAACCTAGTGTAGTGTTACTACAGTCTAACCTGCCTTAAAAGCCACCTCTATGTGAGGGTCACCTGTTTATAAAGGCCAGCAGAATTGTATCGCAATTATTCTTTATTCATATTATTTGAACCTGTATATAAAGGCCACCTGTCCATAAAGACCACTTTACTGCTTCCCTTGTGTGGCCTCTATAGACAGGTTTGACTGTATTATTATATTTCATTCACATTGATACATTAACACATAAATAGACAAAAACACATGTGTATAAACAGAGGATTGAGAAACAATGGATATAGTGTTTTATAATCTGTATCCAAAAGATTTTATTTGTTCTTTCAAAGAAAGAGGAGGGTATCAAATTAGAATTCCCATCTTCCAAACACTTTTTGTCCCAAGTAATTCTCCAAAACTATGAAGCACTATTTTATGAAACTTGATGCAAAGCATAGAAATTGATAGATGTGCATATCTTTTTCCTGTGAGTTATGGCCCTTTGATAAGTGTAAATCATAAAAAATTTACTGAATTCACTAGATTCTCTTGTTTCATTTAATTAATACATAATGGGTATAAGCAGAGGATTGAGAAACAATGGATGTAGTAATTTCATAAATCAGGCTTTCAAACATTTTAGATGTTAAAATTTGAATTCATGTTATATGTAACAAATTATTCAATGGTGGAGACAAATTCTCTTGGTTCTTGGGACTGGCTATCTCTCTCCCTTCAAACCAAAAACAAACATACCAATCTATGTCCAAATCACAATCTCAAAGCAAAGTAAAAACTTTGAAACAGGCAATTTAGACATGTGAACTTCCACCACATGTGCGCTGGAAGGGTAAGAATCGCCTGTTTAGCTAGCTACACTCATCTGATGTGTAATCTGATTTAAGAAAGAATGGAACATGGAACTATGGAACTACAAATATATCCAGGATTATTTTGGATACCTAATTTGTAGGTATTTAGAAGAAACACTGAGATGTGTATGCACCATAATCTAAGTATTCAGTTACTTATGTTTATTGTTGTTCTATTTATATTTTAGGATTCTGTTGGTCTTGGGGACATCACACAGGACCCTTTGCTGCCACCTGGTGTAGAAAATGATGACCAGATATCACCTTTTCCTACTGTAAACCTTGTTTTCAATGAGGGTAAATTACAACGATGGAACAGAAGATAGCATAATATTAAAATATAAAATGTTAATTTATTCTTAGGACCAGTGATAGCCACTCATTCCGTTATCATACTGCCGCCATCATCATCACATACCGGTACTGCCGCAACCATCATCATAGTCATTTAATATGATTGATTCTGTCTTAATACAACAGAAAGCTACCAAAATCTTTTGTGATATAGTAGTTGGGATTTATACATATTGCATTATGTTGATTATTTGATCTATTGAAAAAAATCATCAGCGCAAGTCTTGTATTTTATGTGGCTTGTAAGCTTACATGTTAATACAATATATGATAACATTCCTGATAATTTATATACATTGGCATCCAGATATCAAAATAAAGGTGGATTGGACACTGATATTTAACATTCCTAGTACAGTCCAACCTGCCTCAAAGGCCACCTTTATATAATGGCCACCTGTTTTTAAAGGCCAGTGAAATTTTATCCCAATTGCTCTTTATTTATGTTATTTGAAACCTGTATATAAGGGACACCTACATATAAAAGCCAGTGAAATTTTATCCCAATTGCTCTTTATTCATGTTATTTGAACCTGTATATAAGGGCCACCTGCCCATAAAGGCTACTTTTACTGGTTCTCTTAGACGACCTTTTTAGACAGGTTTGGCTGTATACTGGGGTACTCAGATATCATAATGAAGGTGAATAAGACAAAATGTTTTGATTAATGTATCCAAAACAATTTCATCTTTAACTGTGCCTCTCATTGCCTAGCTTTAAATTCCTCTTTGAACAGATAGATATCTTGTTAATGCAGTTACCTCCCATCATCATCCCTGAGCTGACCCCCTTAATGTGAAGTGAATGATTGACTGGGGTGTAAAACTCTATTTATCATTGAAATTTTTTACTCATTTAAGATTTAAACCAATATGTCAATCATTCCTTTACATTGTTTATTAATATGAAAGTAAATCAGAAAATTGCACCAGTCAGTCCCTCCCCTTTGTTTCAGTGTTTATAGAAAAACCTACTATAGCATGTGTAACCACCTCTGTATAAAGATAACATGTTTATTAAGACCAGTTTTAAGATCCCTTTCCCTTCATATTTCAACCTAAAAGAAGCTTTTTATAAAGAACACCTGTCTATAAACATCCTGGGTCCTGTGGATGGTCTTCATTTACAGATTTTACTGTATGATATAATTGAGCTTACAGTGTTTGTAATTTGTGAGAGGGTAAATGATTTTGTGTAACACCTGTCTATAAACATCCTGGGTCCTGTGGATGGTCTTCATTTACATATTTTACTTTATGATATAATTGACCTTTCAGTGTTTGTAATTTTGTGAATGGGTAAAGCATTTTATGTAGAATATCATATGCAAATAAAATAGCAGTATACTTTCTAAGCTTTGGTGACTGAGTGGTCTAAATTGTTGGTGCGACGTAAATTTCGATTCAGTGTTGTTCTCCTCGTGGTTCGAACCTCCCTCAGGTGTCAAACAAGATTCAGGTGTTATATTCCCCAGTAGCGTACTATTGTCGTCATCACAAATTTATATTTATGTGGGATCTTGCAGTATGTAAATAATGACACCAGACTTCACTTAACTGTGTATTAATCCAAGGAACTTACTATTTACAACACACACACGCACACGACGCACTAACCTTCACAGAGGCTAGCACACACATATCCACACCACTCTCCCCGTAGACTATGACTCTGTTACCAACTAAACCCAACTGTAGACTCTCCACTCTCCACTCTATGACTGCCCGCAGCCTTTATATATCAGTGCCATAAGAAAGTTCTAGAATCTTAGGACACGTGTTAAACTGCATGTCAAGACTGCTGACTTCTGCAGAATATGATATGCCATTAACCTTAGCTATAATATTAATTACTAGTAAACAACTTCTAGAACAAAGACATGATGCTATACTAAGAATGTGGGCTAGCCCTTTGTCCTACTTAAGAGGTGGCACATGACCTAATGACACTATATATTCACAACATGTGTA
Source organism: Anadara kagoshimensis (assembly GCA_021292105.1). Classification (NCBI taxonomy): domain Eukaryota; kingdom Metazoa; phylum Mollusca; class Bivalvia; order Arcoida; family Arcidae; genus Anadara; species Anadara kagoshimensis. The sequence continues at coordinate 29,055,863 of CM037860.1, forward strand.
AAAGAATCAGAACTCAAAAATAAGTAAGTGCAAGTTAAAAAGTCAATACCTTTAGTATAAAATACACTTTATGTTTAACATTAATTATCAACTTCTTAATAATTCAGCACTCTATAAAAATATGTTACACTGGCATATAGATCATTGTCTAATTACCTACTTCGGTGTCAAAGTCCTAGTGTGAAATATTATATAATATTTGAAAGTTGTAACACAACTTAAACATGTTGAAGTGAAAGTGTATATCAGTATTGAATCCAGAGTTATGGTTGTAGTCATTATAAAATGGCCTGTGTCGTAAATCAAAACCTTTGTCGTAAATCAAGGCCTGTGTGATAAGCCATGAACTGTATGTTAAATTGAGGCCCATATGATAAATCATAGTCATTGTGATAAATTTAGAGCTGCCATACAGATGCTTATTGGATTTAACAGTGAATGAATTGTGAAATCCAGTATAAAATTTGAAATTTATTTTAAATTAGTTTTAATGTATAATTATTGTTATTGTTAAGTTTTAAATATTAATGTACCAATATAGTTTCTTTATATTGATAAAATTTGGTCTTGTTTGTGCTATTAAAGAACATTCTAAATAAAAAATACTGTGGTTTTAAAATGTTAAAATAGAAACCATTGTCCTTCAAAAAAATCTGTTAAATGTTTTTGGTTTTTTTTGAAAATTATTCTGTCTGTAAACAGCCAAATTTTGTTTACCTTAATTTCATGTGAAATTAACATGAATAAATTTCATGTGAAAACGTGTGAAATCAACATGAAATTTAAGTGAAATTTTCTACAGGTAATTCATGTTATATTCACATGGAATTCATGTGAAAATCGTGTGAAATTCACATAAAATGAAATTATTTTACACATGAAATTCATGTTGTATTCACATAAAATTCATGTAAAAATCTTGTGAAATTCACATCAAATGAAATTATTTTACATGAAATTCATGTTATATTCACTAGAAATTCATGCAAATTGAAATTTCTTGTGAACTATATTTGGCTGTGTAAACAACTCTGAATCAGATAAACACATTGGTTTCATGATATTTTGTATTTCACATTTCATATGCTTGGCATTGTCAAAATATTTACACCATCATAGCTGACATTTCACCCATTTCATTGTATTTTTGACAATTTGTTACGATATTATTACTGGTCTGTGGTACCAGAATGTGATCGATACAAAGTCATTGTGTCTGTCTTTTAACCTAACTAAGCAGTAATGACATAGGTCACTTACAATATGATAGGACTGTATACAGCGAGTCTGTTTTAATATTGCAGTTGTCATGACAAATATAAACTAACGCAACATGCTATTTTTACCAGTTTAGATGGTATAGACTCACCCATGTTTATAAACACTGCCATCAGATTGTAAATGACCTATACTTGTATTGACAAACAACATTGACCTATCTGCTTGACCTTAGATTTAAATATTCATTATGGACAGGTAAATTAATAAGGATCCTGCTTGTATATTTCATCTATATGATCTTAACACTAATCATCAGATCATGGACAATGTGTATATGTATTAACTGCGCATCCTAATGGTGGAACCTCCTATATGAATATTCCTAATGAAAGGTTAAACAGACAGGTCAATGTTGTTTGCCCATAGTAGCCTTAGATATTATCATCTCATCATGTAATTATCATTTCAATTCAGTGTAATTGATCACACAAAAATTTTGATTATTCAGCTCACATTGGAATGTCTTGATTGACAATAAAAAATTTGTATTCATGTTCAGCTTTAAGCTTTGAGTGTGCTCAGCTGTTAAAAGTAAGGTACCTAAAGATAATGGGAAAAACTGCTCAAAATTGGGAAAATATTGATGTTTTTGTTACATTATGTAATCAGCAAAAGAAATCAACACTTTTTGTTTCTATACTTAGAGTGTGGAACCTACACAAACATCTTCCAGACAGAACATAATACTTAGTTTACTCTGGTTTGTAAACACAGGTTAATTTTGCAAAAAAATTTTTGTCCAAAACAAAAACTTCAATTTAGATCAATATTTCATCTACTCGAGGTTTGGTTTTCACAGGTCTAACTGTATTACTGCAAATTTATTAATTTTAGCATGTACAAATTTTAGCACAAATAAATATTACAACTTAGGTAAATTCACATGGACTTGAATTTGTGTAAATTTCATGGATCACCTTGTGCACAATGATCATATTAATTTGGTGGTGGATTAAAACTAGCAATACTGTATCATCACAGAAATTGCTAACAGTAGTATACCACTAAAAAAAGTAGATTTACAGTGTGAGAACAAACTCCCAGTTGTTCTAAAAACAACTATAGGTGTCTTTATATATACTGTACAGTTGGTATAGGCAAACAAAATTGACCTGTCTGCTTGACCATTTAATTGAAACAAGTATAGGCAAACAACATTGACCTGTCCACTTTACCTTTCATTGAAATATTTGCTATGGGCATGTATAGGCAAACAACATTGACCTGTCCACTTTATATTTGCTATGAACAACATTGACCTGTCCACTTCACCTTTCATTGAAATATTTGCTATGGGCATGTATAGGCAAACAACATTGACCTGTCCACTTTATATTTGCTATGAACAACATTGACCTGTCCACTTCACCTTTCATTGAAATATTTGCTATGGGCATGTATAGGCAAACAACATTGACCTTTAATTTAAATAGTTATTATCGATGAGCATATGCATCTATAGGGACCACAAGTACTTATTGTGTACACATAATAGGAAACGCTTATAGCTTCATTGTGTATGTATTATTTGCGAATCTAACCAAACCTTCTATATGAATATTCTTAATGAAAGGTCAAGCTGACAGCTCTATGTATTAACTGCAAAAAATTTTTTGTCCAAAACAAAAACTTCAATTTAGATCAATATTTCATCTACTCGAGGTTCAGTTTTCACAGGTCTAACTGTATTACTGCAAATTTATTTATTTATTTATTAATTTTAGCATGTACAAATTTTAGCGCAATAAATAATTTAAATAGTTATTATCGATGAGCATATGCATCTATAGGGACCACAAGTACTTATTGTGTACACATAATAGAAGATGCTAATAGCTTTCATTGTGTATGTATTATTTGCGAATCCAACCAAACCTTCGATTATCGATTATCATAATGAATATTCCTAATGAAAGGTCAAGCAGGCAGCTCCATGTATTAACTTCAAATTCTAACACTACCCATATATTGGATGGGTCCTACTATAAGTATATGAATATTCCTAATAAAATGTCAAGTGAACAGGTCAATATTGTTGACTATATAGATCATTCACAATATGATAGCAGAATGTCTATAAACATGGGCAAGTCTAAACTACACAAACAGCATCCGACTGTATGTATATATTTATTCAAGCCTCCTTATGCTTTATTTGTTTCAACCATCCCTATATTAAAATAGACTCACTGTAAACATAGCCATCAGATTGTGAATGACTATACAATCTGATATTCCACAATCTTTATCTTCATAATTAATCTTGTCCGTATAATTCTGCCAAAATAAATGGCTTTCAGAGTTGAAAACTGTATATTTAATTTAAACAGAACTCTTTGTTGATAAGCAGATATGTGTAGAGTCATGACCTAAAAGTTATAGACATGTCATCGTGACCTTTCATTAGAAATATTCATAAACAATTGTCCACCCAATACATGGGTAGTGTTAAGATATTCAGTTAATACATAAACAACGTACGTTTCCCATGCTATAGGCAAAATAAACACCCATGTTCCCTATATATACTGTGTAGTTGCTTTTATTCACTGGGGATTTAATTTCGCTATATTCACGGTTTGACTTGATGGCGCGAAATTAAATACTAAGTGAATATTTTCATGTAACATTCAATAAACTTTGGCTTAGATAATCCGTACTGAAAATTATTAACACTAGCCACTGCACCGCAGTATTTTATACCAGTGTCTGAACCTTGAAATTTTATCCCCGATACAGAATTAAACAACTTAACAGCAAAAGAACTGTTCCATAATAAACATTTGAATTTAAGTTAAAATGGCCATTGGCCGACAGGCTACATGTAGAATGTAGACATTAAACTGCAACAATCATCTTCAAATGGACAGGTCATTGTTGTTTGGCTACAAAGATAATTAACTGTAATACACAATTAAGATGAAAACTAAGCAGTGTGTGTATGCTATGTGAAGTCTGCAATGTTATACTATGTGAAATCTGTATTATTATAGTGCAATCAAGTTTTATATGCCTCTACTGTAAATATTATTTTATTGTACATCCCTCTTGTAATTATTATGTAAATTGTAATGGTAAGATGTTAAAATAAATTAAATATTTATTTGAATTATTTTGTCATTTTTATAGGATCCTCAGTGGGCTAAAGTGAGCGCTTACAGATCACAGTCCCTCTCACCACCTAAGTTTGAATTCCACTCATCTAGATCCTTGTGTGAGAAAGTGTGCGAGTTAGCTTGCTGAAGATTTTCTCTGAGCACTGTGGTTTTCTTCAGCTTACAGTCCCTCACACCACCCAAGTTGAATCCCACTCATCTAGATCCTTGTGTGAGAAAGTGTGCGAGTTAGCTTGATGAAGATTTTCTCTTGACACTCTGGTTTCTTTCAGCTTACAGTTCACAGGCCCTCACACCACCCAAGTTGAATCCACTCATCTAGATCCTTGTGTGACAAATTTGTGAGTTAGCTTGCTGAAGGTTTTCTCTGAGCACTCTGGTTTCCTTCAGCTTACAGTTCACAGTCCCTCTCGCCACCCAAGTTTGAATCCACTCATCTAGATCCTTGTGTGACAAAGTTTGTGAGTTAGCTTCCTGAAGGTTTTCTCTGAGCACTGTGGTTTCTTTCAGCTTACAGATCACAGTCCCTCTCGCCACCCAAGTTTGAATCCACTCATCTAGATCCTTGTGTGAGAAAGTGTGTGAGTTAGCTTGCTGAAGGTTTTCTCTGAGCACTCTGGTTTTCTTCAGCTTACAGTTCCTCTGGCCACCTAAGTTTGAATCCACTCATCTAGATCCTTGTGTGACAAATTTGTGAGGTAGCTTGCTGAAGGTTTTCTCTGGGCACTGGTTTCCTTCAGCTTACAGTTCACAGTCCCTCACACCACCCAAGTTGAATTCCACTCATCTAGATCCTTGTGTGAGAAAGTTTGTGAGTTAGCTTGCTGAAGGTTTTCTCTGGGCACTCTGGTTTTCTTCCACTTACAGATCACAGTCCCTCACACAACCCAAGTTTGAATCCACTCATCTAGATCCTTGTGTGACAAAGTTTGTGAGCTAGCTTGCTGAAGGTTTTCTCTGAGCACACTGGTTTCCTTCAGCTTACAGTTCACAGTCCCTCACACCACCCAAGATGAATTCCACTCATCACAAATTTGTGAGGTAGCTTACTGAAGGTTTTCTCTGGGCACTGGTTTTCTTCAGCTTACAGTTCACAGTCCCTCACACCACCCAAGATGAATTCCACTCATCTAGATCCTTGTGTGACAAAGTTTGTGAGGTAGCTTACTGAAGGTTTTCTCTGGGCACTGGTTTCCTTCAGCTTACAGTTCACAGTCTCTCACACCACCCAAGTTGAATCCCACTCATCTAGATCCTTGTGTGAGAAAGTTTGTGAGGTAGCTTGCTGAAGGTTGGTTTTCTCCAAGCACACAGGTTTCTTCCACCATCCAACGACCTAACAAGAGAATGAATCTTAACTCTCATTATTCAGATTGGAAATAGCTGAATATACATTGAAAACAAGCAAATTCAGTGAATTAGGATTTCCCTTGCCGGCAGGTTCTTTTCAAATAGCCATAATTCCAAGAAAAATAAGCAAATTAACTTGGGTTAACGATAAAAGCATCTCTTATCTATGTCACCAAGTTTCATGAAATAGTGCTTCATAGTTTTGGAAAATTAGTGCAGACAAGAAGGACAGATGGAAACTCGAAAGATAGGGGATAAGAAAGGCCCAAGAATCCAAGTTTGATGGAGGTGTTTTGCAGAGACTTTTTGCTCAATCAGGAGTTTCAGTATAGGATAGATCATGAATTGGTGTCGACTGGGACAGAGAAAGTGCAAGGGCTGTAAACTTATTCTGAACCTCATTTACCAGAGCAGCAATAATTTTTCAGCCAGTTGACCAAACAGCCAGGTATTGAATAGTTTGACATAAGCAGCAGCTGGATAGATGAATAGCTTGTCAACTATTCAACAGAAACCAATTGGTAAAAACAACTACCCATTCAACAATATTGAATAACATGGTATTCTTTATTCCACGAAATCGAGATATAAAGAGGTTTTTTGTTCAGTCAACTGACTCAGTTCACATCGCCTCTCGCTCCTAAGGTCTGAATCCCAATGAGACATGTTAGTGCCAGAAAGTTTGTTGTGTCACTTGCCAAAGTTGTAAGTTTTTATCTAGGCACTCCTGTTTCTTCCACTATTCCAAAGCCAAGTGAAATACATCTAATATTGACTGGGTATAAAGTACCATTACTGGGCTCCACTGCTGATTGGTAAGAAGTGTTCAACACCATAGCTGCTAGCTATTACTAGCAAGGTATGGCAACATTTCAAGTCTTCAGACGGAATTATAAAATCTACATGTAGCAGACTGCATGCAAGATCCCTAGTTTGTATTGAGTGTACTGATTATAAGACTCCCTAGTTTGAACTGATGGGAAACTGGTGGTGTGGTTCAAATAATTTTATAGCACACTAATTATCACACTTTACTACTAGTGATATACATGATAATACATAGTAGAGAAAATGAGTATTTTAAAAAAGTATATATTTATTCTTATTAAAAATTTATAATATATCTTATAAAATTGTAAAAAAAAATTCAAATACATCAAATCAAGTATTAGTATATCATATAACAATATTTTTATAAGTTTTATTATTTCATGGAATTGAAACTCAACAATAGGATCTACCGATTGCTGACCCATCAATGGACTTTACCAACCGTATGTATGTACCTAATGGTACCATATAACAATTTGTGTAAGACAATTTCTTCTAACAGCCATTAAGCCACATTTAAGGTTTTTCTATGTCTTATTTTACAAAATTGTGACTGAGATGTTTTACATAACCAATAGAAACAAGAGATCCCTACACTCTCAAGGTGTTTTACATGGTACACTGCTATGGAACTCATGAATAACAATGCTATAATCACCATGAACATCTATAGCCACTTTCGAGTCATCAAAAATCTTTTCTTCATTTTGGTTTAAAAAATTTACTAATTGAAGGCTGATTTATGTCAGGTTTCTTCTGAACTTTCTTTTTATCTGTCTGGAAATATATCAAAAGAAGTCTTTACTTGTCTAATAAAATTAATTAAAATATATATTCAAAGAAATGTACTCTATATATTTGTTTTGGAATTATTATTACTACATGTATTGGATAAACCAGTAATGTCATTAAATTATACAGCAGAATACTGCAACATTAATTTTTCAATTACCTGTGTAAATAATAAATACATGTTGTTCTACAACAAGAGGCCCATGGGCCTTTAACGCTCACCTGAGGAAGAGTACATATCTTATGCAGAGGTTCAATGGTCAATGACATTAATAAAAGAGAATATCAAAATTTTCAGCAGTAAGGGCCAATAATATGCAAGTATTTTTGCAAATTAATTATAATAATTATTATATAAGTATGCTATATATAACATATTTAAAGTCTAGCTACAATATATTATTTATAAACAGCTAAAACATCTGTATATTAAAATGAGCATTAGGCTAATACCTATAATATTTCAATATACATGCCTATACAAAGAGTTTATAGTTTTTGAGATAATTAACCATTTAAGTATTCGTTTGCATCTATGACCTTGACCTTTGAACCTATGACCTTCATTCATATATCAAAGTGACTGTTGTGCAAATGGCTACAATATTCCAATATACATGCCTATACAAAAAGTTTATAGTTTTTGAGATAATTAACCATTTAAGTATTCATTTGCATCTATGACCTGACCTTTAAACCTATGACCTTCATTTATATATCAAAATGATCGATAGGCCAATACCTACAATATTGTAATATACATGCCTATACAAAACGTTTATAGTGTTTGAGATAATTAACCATTTAAGTATTCATTTGCATCTATGACCTTGACCTTTGAACCTATGACCTTCATTCATATATCAAAATGATTGTTGTGCAAATGCCTACAATATTCCAATATACATGCCTATACAAAAAGTTTATAGTTTTTGAGATAATTAACCATTTAAGTATTCATTTGCATCTATGACCTTGACCTTTGAACCTATGACCTTCATTCATATATCAAAATGATCGATAGGCCAATACCTACAATATTCTAATATATATGTCTATACAAAAAGTTTATAGTTTCTGAGATAATTAACCATTTAAGTATTAGTTTGCATCTATGACCTTGACCTTTGAACCTATGAACTTCATTCATATATCAAAATGATTGTTGTGCAAATGCCTACAATATTCTAATATACATGCCTATACAAAAAGTTTATAGTTTTTGAGATAATTAACCATTTCAGTACTTGTTCACAGCTATGACCTTGGCCTTTGAACCTATGACCTTCATTCATATATCAAAATGATCATTAGACCAATACCTACAATATTTTAATATACATGCCTATACAAAAGGTTTATAGTTTTTGAGATAATTAACCATTTAAGTATTTGTTCGCGTCTTTGACCTTGACCTTTGACTCTATGACCTTCATTCATATATCAAAATGAGCGTTAGGCCAATACCTACAATATTCCAATATACATGCCTATACAAAAAGTTTATAGTTTTTGAGATAATTAACCATTTCAGTACTTGTTTACATCTGTGACCTTGACCTTTGAACCCATGACCTTTATTCATATATCTAAATGGCCATTGTGCCATTACCTACAATATTATGATATACATGCCCATACAAAAAATTCATAGTTTTGCAGATAATTAACTATTTTGGTATTCTTGGACATCTGTGACCTTGACCTTTGAACCCATGACCCTGATCTATGTATCAAAATGATCGTCATGTCAATACCTACAATTAACTGAAAATCCTACACCATTATCACAAGAAATGTTAAAAAAATAACATTTTTATCAAAGGTCAAAAACTGGGACATGACCTTGACCTTCGACCTTGACATCAATTGGAAGAAAATTGCAAGACAAGATCAACAGTGAAAACTCCATACAATTATCTTCAGCCGTTATGAAGTTATAACAATAAATGTCTCATTTTAAAAATTACGAAATTTTACGCAAAAAACGCGTAACCTATTTTTCGTCCAATTTTCATGAAAAACACAAAAACACAATTTTAATGTTCCCAGGTATGCTGAATCCAAATATCCAATCAAAATTTGCCTGCACCTTTTGGTTTCAGAGAAGAAGATTTTTTTGTCTTTTTGCTATTTTTAGTAACAGCGGCCATCTTGCTGGGCATGGCCAAACCCCGAACACAATTTTGAAAGGCTGTTACCTAGGAATGAAAATCACCAAGTTTCATCAAATATGGCCCAGTAGTTTCGGAGGAGAAGATTGAAATGTAAAGTTTACACACGACGGACGACGGACGACGCACGACGGACGACGGACGAAGATAGATTGCAATAGCTCATCTGAGCCTTTGGCTCAGGTGAGCTAAAAAGATTACAGTGGACCGGTTTGTAGATTATTACCTCCGTATGTGGGAGGTTGGGGTTCAAACTCTGCCAAGGCCCTTCCATAGAGATCTTAGAAATTGATGTCTTGTGTCATGGTAAGTGTGATATGTAAAAGAACCCTCAGGCTCTCTACATAATGGACTTAGCCAATATTTCTGCCATTTCACCAATGGCTGGTGATGTATTAATATAAGTGAAATATTTTTTAACAGGGATGTAAAACCCAGTTCTATCAATCCATACCAAAATGTAACCAGGTGTCTGGTACTTACACTGGTGAATTACAAGTCAATTCTTCAGGAAATTATGAATTGTCCTTGAAACCAAAACTTTTTTTAAAATGGATCTAATTCCGAAATTTTACAAGGTGTACAGTAACTTGCTTTCATAATATTTAATTTAATTTATTTTTCATACACTACATTAAAATGCTAATTATACTCCCCCAAATGAAGTGGTGGTGGTGTTGGGGATTGGGTATTGGTTATGTACATGTTAGGAATCACCCAGTCTGTCTGTTCGTTCATCCATCCGTCCGAATATGTGATCCCCAAGCTTACACTTTATACCACTGGGCCACTGATCTGAGGGCAGGACCTAATACAAACCTTGTTATTATTCTGTGATAAAACTGATTCGTAAGCTTTGTAAACCTAAAATACATGTATAATAAATATTAGGTTATATCATTTAAGTTTAAATGTATCTGCAGCAAGTACTATTTTATTGCTTACAAACACGCAAAGGAGAAAAAGAAAGAATAAAATACATTAATTATGTGATATTCAGGGTCACCTTACACTTACATCCACACTTCATATTTGATTCATAACACCCTCACCCCACCCACCCTCAAATTTATGACTTTAACTTTATACATTTTTCTATACAGTGTTATCAAATAAATGCATCAAATATTGATCAATTATTATAGCATTCAATGAATTGCTTGTGAAAACAATATAATATACTCATCACAAAGACCATCTGGTTTCTGGATTTTTATATTTTTTCAAGAATACCTTTCTCATGGCTGTAGATATAGCTGCATCTTTCATCTCGCTGTGTGTCAGCCATTTTGTAGACATTTTACAGTTTTCATCATTCACTTCACCATCATTGACTGTCACTGCCTTTACTATGTACGTCTGATGTATGTGTGAAAATATATGGACAACCTGTGGTCAAGAAACAAGTTCCATGCATTATTTTTGTCAAATTTAAGTTTTTATATATAGGGTTCTCTTAACACACAAATTAAAACTGTAAAGGGGAAAATTTTCGCATGGGTAAAATTTTGCACTTATTTCATGCTGAAGAGATTACTAATGCAAATATGCCTACCATACAGGTTAATATATCACAATATATAGAATATACATGTACAATGACTTATATTGATTACGCAAAAATTGCACCCACGCCAAATGCCAAATTTCAGAAATTGCGAAGTTTTCACCCACCACAAAAATAATCCCCTTTACATTATATAAAGTCTGTAAAAATACGGAATCCTGTCATTGTAGTGGACAGATGGAATTTTCATTATGGCAGTTATTGAATTCTGTCAACCAATACAGTAGCTCAGTTGGTGGAGTGCTCACTTCATACATGGGAGGTTGCCGGTTGGAATCTGTTCAAGTCTGACCAAGACTTGAAAATAGGTACTGTAGATTACTTTTTCATCGCTAGAGATTTATAAACGCGTAATTTCGGGCGGACACCAAGTCACAAATTCAAATGTCATGCGAATATCTCCAGAATCGCGTAAATTTAAAACATGCCTGCAATCAACTTTGACAGTAAAAAGTTATATATAGCATGCCATATTAGATGTAATAAAGTAAATTGTAAACTACACTGTAACTTGCAAGGTTCCATTGAAATTTCCTGTTAAACAGACTTAATTAAAGTTTTCTAATGACTGGCATGTCAAGTATAAAGTGAAAACAGTGTATAATGAAAATATCAAGAAACGATTGACAAAACAAGAAGCATATATAGCCACCACGAAGTGGATGCAAAATAAAATATGCACCTGAATTGTGGACGTGAATACATGTATTCGCAAAATGAAGTGCAGATGTACGTATTCGCGAAATTTGATACTCGCGATATTAAAGTAATCTACAGTAGTGACTGTTCTTTCACCAAGCACTCAGGATTTTAAGAAACGAAAGTCACTGGGTCCTTTGAAAGAGACCTTAAAAACAAGTGCAAAAACTGTAAGTCAGAAGTAAAAAAAAGAAGATTGGTCAACAATAATTTTTTGTATTTTTATGAAAGCAATATTCAGCTCACATACCTCACCAACATTCACAACATCTTGTACTGAATCAACAACTAAACCACAACTGCTTTTTAACATGGATTCTATCATAAAATTTTCATCTTCCTCTGTGTCACATTTTAAAGATGGAAATTCCCACAGACCTGCCAATAATCCTGAAATAATGATTAGTAACTACATGTATATACATATACATGTAGATATACATGTATATACATATACATGTAGATAACACATATCCGAGAAAATTGGGCTGTTTGTAAATTAAGTATAATCAAAACCTGTCAACAAAGGTCATTAAGCAAATAAATATATAGAAATAGTATTAATGAGTTTAGTGATGTGTTTTAAGCCAATAACAAGATTCTTTCACATAAAGAAGCAATCATTTCTAGAAAGGTGGAGAAAACTGGAGTGTCCAGAAACAAAGCACAACCTTTGATAATCGAAACTAGAAATTCTAACAAAAGGAGCAGGGAGATTTGAACCCAAACAAACATTGATTAAAACACAGACGGAGAAATGGGATCAGATTCTTCTGACATTAAAGAGACAATTATAAATTTTAAAGCCAATTTCAACTGAAGATGTGTGTTGATATATACATGTAGTCTTAAGGGGGGGGCAGTCGCTATGGGCAAATTTATGTAAATTGTTGAATGTAAGATTACATGTGGGTTATCTATGCATTTATCTTAGTTTCTAATTTATTATTATGGGTACATGTACTTATATCACTGACTCTCCAGAATACTAGCTGGAATCATTCTTTTATAAATAGTTAGCCAAGAAGCATTCAATCAATATTGCATCAATGTAATGATTTTTTTACTCTCACCCTTTTCTGGTCTTTGTGTAAAGAAATACTTAGTACTGTTATCCTGTGGGCAGTTCCGACAAACAATACAGACCATCGTTCTTTCTTCTCTAGCTGCTTTCTTCTTTCCTTTTCTAGGAAAATTCTGTACACCCAAGCTGAAAGACACCAAAGAGTCAAATATATGACAAGATTCTACCAAAAAGCCAAAAAGCCAAATAACAAAATTTTACAAAGCACTAAAACCTATACAAGTCATGATGACCTTGTCCCAGCGATAACTAGTATCAGTGTTCATTCTAGCAGGGGCTATGTGGCCACTGATTCCACTTATTTTGCCAAATGACCCCATATTTAAGGGATTAGTGGGTCATATTTAACATTACTTTAATGCATAAATATAGATTTTTTGGGGTTTAAATATAATGTTTATGAAAATGGTAACCTTCTGAAAAATCCTAGATTAAACACTACTATTATTCTTCAAAAATTATGCTCATGGGTTAAAATCTTGAATAACTTCTGAAATTGCTCATTGTCATTTGCACAAGTCAGAATAATAGATTTGCCATCAGAGTTACTAAATAAAATACCTATAATAATAAACTCACAAAAAAAATTTCAATGAATTACTTCGCAATTACAATCTGAGAAAAATCTTTTACCTGCTATCCCATGATTCTTCAGTTGGAATACATAAACAACATTTATCTGCTGCTACAAAGTATAATATAAGAAAATATTTAACATACTTTGAATCAAATTAATCTGGCTACATCTCCCCCCCCCCCAAAAAAATATTTTCAAACATGAAAAGGAGATAGTACGATAGGCGGCATATTCGGCCCCAAAAAATCTCAAAAATTAAAATGCGACATGGACTTGTAATAATTATGTTAAAACACAACCTTGATATGAACTGTTAATTTCCAATTTAATTTTTGTCACTTTATGTCTGATGACGTCACGACGACGTTGCCAACGGTGACGTAATGGCGGTTTTATCGTGTATTTGTCGTATTTTGAGAATATTTTTCAATATTTCATACCCAGCGCAGGCAACAACCAAAAAGATATTTTCAACATAGATGCGTTTCGTGAATATCTTCAACATATATAAATATGGTTTTGGTTGTTGCGTGCGCTCGATATGAAAAAAGGTAAAAATAGTCAGAAAAAGGGAACATTGTGACTGAAAACAACAAGTTACTGAACTCCTTTCTGTTCCTATTGGTACATAATAGTAGCGGCAAGCATACAATTAGCCTATCCGTCACATTATGGGAAAACTGTGATAACTCGGATATTTTTGAAGCAGTTTTCTCGCAGGATATCTCAACTTGTAGAAGATAACGATGCACAGTTTTCAAATCTATACGCCGACAACGAAGCATTTCCTTTACTTTTCGTGAAAGGTCATACTTTGAAAAGTAGATTTTTATTATACCTGATATAAGTAACAGATATTAAAAAAAATTGTATATCACGGTATTCACGGAATTTAAGGTTTTCAACAACCGGGTCACGAATATCAACCAAAATGATAGAACGGTTATATTTTCCAAGGTTGAAATTTTAGGTCTCTGTCGGAACATGACAAAATTTTCTTATTATGTAGAATTGTGTTAAAAATAAAACCCAGAGTAGCCCACGAATAACGCAATCAAGTTACATGTATCTATCTACCAAAAATCCATCATTTTCTTATTTATTTAAAATACATGTAATTTTTTATTTTTTTTGAATAGGTTTCACATTGTTTAAAAATGAAGATTGTTTTAATCGCCGTGTAAATATTTTTAGAATAGCTCTAGATAGATCTTTAAATATCGTTACGCAACTTTCTTGTACCTTAAGATTACCACAATTCAGTAATTATCTATAAATTTTGGCAAAATCCGTACTAAAATAAACTAAATTTCTTATATTATCATTTTATGTAAAGAAAATGTCGATCTTCGATCACTTTTGAGACAGTTCTGTTGAAACGAAAATGTACCATTTTCAGTATTAAAAAATTGTTCGATACACAGTTGGATTCGCTAAGAAATGAATCCTAGCCGTGTGAGATGTGAATTGTAATAAAATTAATGCAATCCAATAAAAAATAATAAATTCCTTAAATAATTACAAGCAAAATATCGTTGTGATGACAGGTTCTATAAAAACGGAAAAACGTGTTTATACATTCAGTGTGAATGTGTCGATCGCATGTCTTCTACTACGTCCGTAACATCTTTCTAAATATACAAAACAGGGGTCAAATATTAGACCGGTGTTTGAAAGAACTAGAACTGTCTGCAAACTCGACTAATACCCCTCCCAATTGTTGATGGAGAAATTTGATCGTCTTTGATGGTTTTTATGATGTTTGTGATAAATTATGTTAAAATTATTTTTCAGGAGTTCAATGCCTGGAATTTGCAAATAATTCATAATTCAATAAAATATATGCGAACAAACGGATAATCTCTGGTACACATGCTCTTATAATACTTAACATCTGTGCATAATATCAGGAAAACTCAATTTATAATCATAAATGCATAGGTTCTTATGATGTTTAATATCTATGCATATTTTGTTAATTAAATAAATAAATTACCTGACAAATTGTATGTATGGCCAAATTTTCAATGTTAGCAATTCTAAGTCTGGAAATAATTCCGCAAAATATATAGATCCGATAAAACTGATAATTGCACAGGTTCTTATGAGCCTTATATGTGTGTATAGTTTCAGAAAATTTGGATTTAACGTATTTAAATTAACTCCGGAAGGAAGTTTTGTCCACGGACGGACATACAGACAGACATGTGATTCCAGTATAACCCCTTCGTTTCGGGACCCGTATGGGCGCAGGACATTTGAGCGCAAATTAAAAAAAACTCATAGAGGACATTTGAGCGACAGTTTTAATATTTTAAATCTATTTTCTGTTCCAGTATGGAGGGCGAGAAAGAAAAAGCTGAATATTCGCTCAAATGTCCCCCGGGGGGTATAAAAATGTTTTAATTAGATATTTTGTGTTCAGTATTTTCCGACTTTCAGTCGAGCTGTTATACAAAGTGTTCATCAGTTTCAGTGTGCAATGTGCTTATGATCGATGTTGCGTCGGTGATCAGGGGTCGAGTGGACTTGCAACGTTTTTCACCCAAAATTTTAGAATCAAACTCGTAACGTTTTCAGTTCGCTTGGCGAAGGTATTTGCTTTCTCCGGACATTCCGGTTTCCCCAAACATCCCAGAACTTATCACCTTGCTAAAAGCAAAATAAACATGACTTGGGCGTAATGCAACATTACTTCACTCCACTCGAATAATGTGATCAGGTAAAGTATTTTGCTTATCAACTTTGCAATAGTATTAGAAGTAAAAAAAAGTGAAAACATGTAATGATGATTTTAAAATGAAAGGGCGATTCACAGTCTTATATTGTACCAAATGGATTACATAAAACAAAATTCACCAGTCAACTGCCACAGGAAGTAACTACATACACATGGTATTTATAGAATCAAACCCAATGTAAAGACCACTTCATAAAACTTGCAAAAGTGGTCCTCATATACAGCGGCCATCGTAAACTTGAAATATGATTTTTAAGATGTCACTAGTCTTTATAAGAAAACAATACGGTATCTCGGTGGTCACTCCGTATATGAGAATTCGGGGTTCGAAACCTATCAAGTCTGACTAGGTAGTGACTATTATTTCGCCAAACACTCGGCATTAAGAAATACCCCCCGTGTCACGGCTAAAGAAACCAACATGCGCATTGCTGTTGCGGCCGTCTCATGAAGAAACCCACCCCTCCCTCCCAAAAAAAATTCTCTATATCAGTTAGATAATTTTGACTGGATTTCAAACACTATTTAATCAATCCAACTAACAATGCCGTTAAATAACACTTTTCTTATTATCATTTGAAGTTGTGATTCGTTAGGCGGCCGATTAATCGCATATCCAACGGCTTACTTCTCTCAGCATTTGGTTGAATCTCAGGACCTGATGTGAAAATGCTTGGTTTCAAAGTTAGTTGGTTTTCTTTGGATACTCAGATTTAGTACCAGAACTGAATATCTCGATACGAGCGAAATAATTTTGACTCGCCACTGGATGTGCATCATTACAAACAAAATTGTATAATCCAGGCCAGTGACAGGATTTTGTTATAAGGTCATTTTAGCTCACCTGGCAAAGCCACGTGAGCTTATGGTATGGCAAAGCGTGCGTCCGTCCGTGCGTAAATTGGATTTCTCCTCTGAAACTACGAACCAATTTAAACCAATTCGGTGTGAGAGGTCCTTGCAAGATAAAGATTAAAAATTGTGTCCGGCATAATTGACCAATATCCAATATGGCCGTTGTTACTAAACATATCAAAAACCTATTTTAGTCAATGTGGATTTATTTATGGGCCGATTTTGTTCAAATTTGGTACACAGAAACAGATAATAGATAGCCACTTAACATATGATATGGGATTTGCTGTCAAATTTTTCGTTTACACAATATTAGAGTAATATGCAAATAGATGGGTTTTAAGACTTTTTCTTAAAAAATCTTCTCTGAAACTACTGAACCAATTTAAACCAAATTTGGTGTGAGAGGTCTTGCTGGATAAAGATAAAAAATTATGTCCGGCATAATCCACCAATATCCAATATGGCCGCTGTTACTAAAAAGCAAAAACCTATTATTAGTCAGTGTGGATTTATTTATGGGCCGATTTTGTTCAAATTTGGTACACAGAAACTAGATAGATAGCCATTTAACATATGTAACGGGATTTGCTGTCAAATATGTTTCCATTTTCAATGAAAAGTATAAATGAAATATTAACAAACTTAATCCTGAGTGTCTTCAGGCGCATGCTTACCAGGTGAGCGATACAGGCCCATTGGGCCTCTTGTTGTCATTTATGACTGAAATCAACCTTCCATTTTTGCGTTTTGCAAGGTAAGGGAAAACAAGTATATGGATTGAAAGAGTGGGTCTAAGTGTTAGAAAACAATAGAAAATTCTTAAATCAATAGCGAAGAAACACGAAACTACATGAAAATTTCGGCAGCCGATTTTCCGATTTTGCCCCCCCCCCCCCCCCCCCCCCCCGACAGTTGCGGTTGTGAATTTGGACCATTTTTTTTAGCTCATCTGAGCTTTTGTCATCTATCTTCGTCCGTCGCCCGTTCTTCGTCGTCCGTCGTGTGTAAACTTTTCACATTTTAATCAACTCCTCCAAAACTACAAAGCCAAATATGATATTTGGCAGTAATGTCTATATGAGGGCCTTTCAGATTTGCACAAAGGAAGGATTATGTCCCCTTGGGGCACCATTAAGGGGAAATTGTGAAAATCTGACTTAAATTAACACAACATTGTTTCTCTAATATTCATAATCCTTAAGTAGAAATACACTTTAGCAAGGTACAGTGCTACAAATGTATTTTGATTGTTTGATTTTCAATATTGGTTTTATTGTAATTAATTTTTATGTAGCCCTGAAATACGGAAAAAATTCTATTTCGCCGTAAATAAGTGCCCCCTTTTGGGCCTCGCTATTGACACCCATGACGTCATGTATTTAAAATGAACTGTTTTTGATTAAAGTAAATGGGGAACTTCAAAATGTAAACATAATAATCAATTCTGAGATGGGGCCGAAATCGGCCCTTATACTCCCAACTCCTTTCTGTATTATCTTATCCATATCTACCGTACCACATGATACCCTATAACATTTGTGCAGAACTACTTTTCCATTGGATATGAAATCATATCAGTCCAGGTATTTCTGTAAAAATGACTTTGTTCCCGGAAATCCAGATGTAAAATTTCAAAATGTCCGCCCCCCTCCCCCCAACAAACTTAAGGGGGGACTGATTATGTGGTACAGTGGCAAACCCTGTTACTTTATAAATTAAATGATTTGTAAAGTCACAAATAATACCTATCATGAGTGATTGATTGGAGTTACACATCCCAGTCAAGAATATTTCACTTATATCAAAACATCACCTGCTATAAGTGGAGTGGCAGCAATTTTGGACCTTTGCAGTACCCTCAGGGCAATGTGCAGGGAGGATTCTTTAACGTGCAATGCCTGCTGTGATGAAGACTTTATATACCCAATAACAAACAAGAGTTTTTGTGTTCTTTATTACATAAACTATCTTTTTAGAGCTTCAGTTACTGAGTAGTTTAAAGTGCTGGGTAATGGATCAGAACACCTTGCATTGTTTAGGTTCAAACCCCATGCAGCAGACGCGTGTAACAGAGATGCCAACCCTGTCTTAGTGTCATCAGTAATACCAGCTCATGTTTTCAGTAATTTTGGGTACCTTGTAAGTAATAATGACATATTCTAAACTTCTGTTCGATTTTCTGCCTTTTTTTTAGGTGGTGTACCAGGATCATCATCATCAGAAGTTGACGCCATTTTTACTGTCATCAATGACAACTGTTCGGAACTATTTTAAATATGAGAGTATAACAATGAAGAAGGCAGAGATTTGCTACTCGGAAATCAAAATTACGCCATTATAACTGGTTTCCCGATGCCAGTTGACTGCCTATTTTGTATTGCTCAATAAAAGGAAACGCTGACTTCATTCTAAAAACCATGTTGATAACGAAAACAACCCTGACCAGAATTTCTGTTTTTGCCGTAATTGCTGATACCTCTACTGTAATACCGTAATTTAAGTAATAAAATCGTAATAATTACGGAGAATCCGTAATAGTTGGCATCTCTGGTGTTAGTACACTAGTCAAAGGTCTTCTCTGGGCATTACATTTTACTCTATCATTTCTGAACTGTATGGCCACCTCCCTGCGAATTATCTTGACTGAGGCGTAAAACCCCATTTCTCCTTAACTCTTTAGAGCAGGTTATACAGCATAAGAATCATATTTTAAATCAGTTCAATTACACATGTATATACCACATACCACATTCAATGTCAGGGAGTGTGTCAGAGTCGGAAGATTTTGAATTTGTTAATCTTACAGCTGATTTTTCTTTCTCAAATTCCACCTGTAATTCAAAATGATTTTAAATTAAAACTCAAGATAAATTTCATGTTATCTTACAAAACAGGAATTAAATTAAAGATTCTAAAATTCAAAATTACTACTGTAACAGGAGGGAGGAAACATGTGAAAAATCCACTTCCTCGCCGAGTGTCCCTGCTGAGGATTATACCCAGTCCTCCAGGGTGAAAAACGTTCTATCACAAGGCCATAAGATCAGGTCCAGTAAGTCTGGCAGTAAATCACTTTATTATAAGTACTATATGGAACATAACAAGGCCACAAATACATGTAGCTAAGCCCTGCTACACTAGGAATTTTTTCGATATTTCATTAAAATCACTTGATTAAGTCTTCCCTGTTCATATTTTTTTATTTGTTTTTTTTACATGTACATTGTTTTCAGGAAGCTTAGGGTTGTGGGTTCAAACCTCTCTTGGGGGGGATTTTTTAAATATGAGTAAGGAAGAGTAAGAACCTCCTGGGTTGCTAGCTATACTTGTACCATGGGAAAAGTGAAAACTTCTTGTAATTAATGTATGTAACTGTCAAAAAATCACCACCAATGTAATATTTAGGGAGTGACTTAAAATTTAGCCCTCCCTGCATCTTAAGATATCTCTGTAGAATTTAGAAAAGAGTAATCGTCTTGTGGTGGTCACAAAGGAAGAGTTACAAGTTACAACTGGAATGGGATGACCTGTCAAAAGTGTCCTCTAATCAAACCTACCATGTGCATGATCAAAATAAATATCAACCATGTGCAAGATCAAATTACAAATAGTCAATCATACATCTACTCCACTCAAAGATTGTTCCTGTAAAGTGTACGATCATAAAGATCTGTTAAATAGTTTTTTGAGAAAAATGGTGGACAAAATGGTGGCGGACGAAATAGAATAAACACTATATTCCCCCCCCCCCCCCCCCCCCCCCACACACTTTGATTAGGGGACATAATAATACAATTTATTAAAGTAAAGTCTGAAATTATACCCCACCTTCTTAAATGCCAAACATAAACTTTGTACTGGGCAGTTCTCACAACTTGGAGATTTTGGTGTACAAACTGTGGCCCCAAGTTCCATTAGTCCCTGGTTAAAATCTCCTGGTCTCTCTGTATCAACAATGGTGTTGGCATGTGACCTACAGGAAAGAATGTGTTCTGTTATACATGTTTCATTAAACTATAAATAAAGTACGGAACGGGTGCAACAATTTCAGTATCTCATGATTTCATTCTAAATTCTAGGCTTAAAATTAAATTTTATCCCGTTTTAAGATTAGTAGGTTGGTTGTAATATTATTTAATGTTGTATCACAAATTTTCAGTTATTTATGATAAGAGCAAATTTATAAATCTCTCTGGATTAATCTAAGACTAAGGTCGTGTATGCACAACTTTTGCAAATTTATTTTATGGTCTGCCTTTACTAGCACACACTCGGGGTGACTTTTTACTTAATAGCTCACAGAGTCTGTATGTCGCAGACATGTATAACACTCCCCTAGTCACATTATCCTGGCACCGGGGGAACCAGTCAATACTCTGTTCTCTTAATACTGAGTGCCAGACGAGGAAGCAATATCTAAAATATATTATATATACTAAACAAAAAAAGTGTTTTTTGTAAATGATATTCTGTCAAATCAATTCACTATTTTAACTGTTAATGTCTTAAGTCAATAAGAACTCATTTCAATATATATTAATTATCATTCAACAGAATCTGGTAAAGTTAATTTCAAACAAAACACATTTCATTTTAGTTCATCTAATAAAAGTCAATACCTGACTTTGAAACCATTATATTAGGCTTAATATCTCTCCAGTCAATAAATAGAAAACAATTTCATACACAGAACAATTCCTCCCTGTAACAACTACTACAGACAGTATCTCTGTTTGTGAAAGGTTATGGGTTCAAATCCCGGCCAGATCTGACCAAGACTTCAAAATTGGTAGTGACTGTTCTTTCGCCAAGCTCTCAGCTTTTAAAAATGAAAGTCACTCTTTCAGAAGAGACCTTAAAAACTGATGCCATGTGTCACAGCAGACATGGTAGGTAAAAGAACCCTCCCTGCAAATTGCCCAAAGCCCACTGCATAGGTAAAATTTTCTGCCACTTCACCTATAGCTGGTGACATTTTGATATAAGTAAAATATCTTGACTGGAATGTAAAACTACTTTCAAACAATCAATCTTCACTATAACACATTTTAGTTGTAAATCTTAAAGATATGCTGAATAAGAACTGATCAAAACAAATTTTACAAACCGTTATGATTTTGACACCAGAATAGAACTTTGTGTTTCCAAATGCCAAATCTTTGAACATGACGGACCTACCATAATTTGTCTTGTACTGGTTGACTTGTACTATCAGCACCTATCTTCCTGATCCGACAAAGTACTCTGATCACATTACCATCAAC
Organism: Anadara kagoshimensis; assembly: GCA_021292105.1. NCBI lineage: Eukaryota > Metazoa > Mollusca > Bivalvia > Arcoida > Arcidae > Anadara > Anadara kagoshimensis. The sequence goes on from CM037860.1 coordinate 29,078,196, forward strand.
CAAACCTGTCACCTAAAACATCAATTATAAGGGCAATAACATGATACCTAAATTTTTGCAGAAATACATTTCTAAGAAAATGCCATTTATCTAAGAAAATAATATTTAAATTTATTTCACATATTGCAAACCAACTTTTATTCACTTGCCTTGAACTTTTGGGAACAGTAAAATAGCACAAGTTTTAACAAGGATTCAGCTGTTTGTACTTACTTCACCATAAGCTATAGAGGCAATGGCACCTGCTGTATACCTCCCCACCCCTGGTAATGATTTTAACAAGGATTCAGCTGTTCTTGGCATTTCTCCATCCATCTCCTCCACAACCTGAAACAGGAAATACGAACACTAGAAATTTCCACAACCTGAAACAGGAAATACAAACACTAGAAATTCTATCATGTATCCTAGTTTATTTCATTTTCCCCCCGTTTTGTTCCTTTTAAAATAGTGGGGCCTTGGTAGCCAAGTGGTCTAAAGCCCACTCTTACCAATCACACAGTCTCTCACTGTCTAGGTTTGATTCCAACTAGGGACAGATGCCAGTATGAGACAGCACCTTTGTGTCACAATGACCATTAGGCCAATAAATATAAGCCTATACATAAAGTTCATAGTTTTTGACATATATTTACCAATATATCAATTTTAGCAGTTTCCCCTTCAAGTTCCTTGCCATTTCCCCATTTTGGGCCCTACGGCTACGATTTGTGCAAATCTAAAACTAGGTGTCCTAAATGTGTAAGTATACTATACATGAAATATCTAAGTTACTAGTATACTTTTGTTGACTTTTGCATGTTCAGAGAGAAGAGTTTTAAAAGATTTTCATTATTTCCCCCTTTATGGGGGCCCAAGGGGACATAAATCCTTCATTTGTGCAAATCTGAAAACCCTTCACCCAGACATGATTGTCAGTAAGTTTCATTAAATTTGGCCTAGTAGTTTTGGAGGAGATGATTAAAATGTTAACGCATGACAGATGATGGGCGATGAACTTTTGCAATAGCTCATCTGAGCTAAAAATGTAAAGTCCAACCTGATCAAAAATAACATTTATCTTATTACTGTGAATACATTTAATTTCGTGGGCTCCAATTTTCGTGGTTCTGAGAAAAAATACAATTTCGTGGGATGATAAATTCGTGGATAAAGCACCTGTTAATATCTTCTTCTATTGTCCGTAACTTACCTTTGAAGATCGGCGAACCGTTGACGACTCTACATACATGTAAACAGGTGAGTAAAAATCAGTCTTATGAAGAAGGTAATCGAAATTAATCATTAAGGTGAGCTGATAATCAGGTACCCTGATAAAAAAAATTGAACAAAAATTATAATAAAAATTAAATCAATTTCTTCAATAGATATTTACGTAAAGGTAGAATGAAAAATAACCTCATTTATTGAGCCAAGATGACCCCAGATTTAACTGGGTTTCCGATCAAAAAAATATTTCTCGAAGGTGTAAATTTTATGAAAATTCAACTTCTTTCGCTCAAAAATGACATGTGCCCAGTCCTTGTAAACAAAACACAACCTGAAGCCATGATACAGATTTCACTGAAAGTAATAGAGCGAAACGAAATAACTCGTCTGGAACATGGAGTGTTTACTCAAGATTAGTAATTAACCGTGATTAGTTCAGTAATCTCTTAATCCGATTACGACCCGCGGTGCTTGATCTGTAAACACCTGAGTCCACGCCAGATGATGATTTTTATCTCATCATAGAATATTCAGATTCTGTTATGTACATTTCATTGGAATGCGCATGGCAATGTGTATTGCTGGTAGTTCCGGTGATTATTAATAACCGGCAATACCATGTGCTCTGTATTATAACGATAATACAGTAAGTTTATTTTATATCGTCAATTGTTGTTATTTACATTTACTTTTATCAATTTATTTAATTCAAATGAACTGTCGATATTGATAGATTTGCCTTCGAAGTTCAACATTTTATTTACAAATGAAGTTTGAAAACTTCGAGATATCATCTGAATTAATAATTTTTTTAAAGTGACTGAAACCAAAATCTAATGAAGATCGCCTCTCGATGTTTGGTCGCTCGAACCCCAGATGGCTCAATACTTGGCCAAAGTCCCATGGACTTCGAGCCATCGAAGTTCTACTGTACATATATATTCTTTGACATGTGAATTCGTGGTCAATGTATCCACGAAACAACGAAAATTGGAACACACACGAAATTATTGAATTCACAGTACTATTTTTTAAACAAACTGTTATAACATGTACTAACCTTTTTAGCTCCTTCTAATAGCCTTCTTCCTCTTGAGTAATAACCTAAACCTGACCACATCTCATTTACTTCCTACAAAAAATGATAAGTTAATTAAAATATAAACTACAATAACATTTAAATACAGTCAAACCTGCCTTAAAGGCCACCTTTATACAAGGGACACCTGCTTTGTAAAATTTTATCCTAAATGGTCTTTATGCATTTTATTTGAACTTGTATATAAGGCACCACCTGCCCATACAGGGCACTTTCACTGGTTCCATTAAGTGGTGGTCTTTATAGATAGGTTTGGCTGTATGATTAACTTAACTTTTTTATTGTACTGTAAAGAGACTTTTTTTCACATGTGATTAACTTTTGTGTGTTTTGCGAGGACAAAATAAATGCAAAAGTAAACTGTTGCAAATTTGTTTCAGAAAATGGCATTATTTATTCCAAATATCAGCTACAGTCAATATCACAAAAGATAATAGCTGAAAAATGGTTTTAGTAAGAAAATTTTGAAAGTTAACAGCCACAAATAAAAGATAATAGATAGAGTATCATATACTCATTTATAAAGTGGTGCAAGTTAGTTTACAAGCTACTACACGCTTTCTTAACAAGATAAACCAGAATTGTCATATACAGCAGGGATGAAGATTAGCAGGGGCCCAGTTGCCCATGGTTACTAAAACTCAGTCAGGGTCCCTTAATGTTTACACATTTAAGAGATCTATTACTATTACAACTTCTTTTCTGAAGTAAGCTGGGTCCCTAATTAAAGAAAAGTTAAGCCTTATCCCTGTACAAGGTGTACTAAGTCTGGTCCTACTTAATTGGGACAATAATTTTCATTGAAAAAAAGAATTTTCATGGCCATTTTGTGAAAAATATATATTTTGAATATTTTCGACTCAAATCAAACTCAGTTACTGCAGATTGTAAATCTTACAAACGAGATTCCCTTGAAGCAGTATAATATGCATTTTTATTCTGTTTGATAAGGTTCCTCTTTTTTTTCTTATTTCTTTTTTTGCATCAAGGATGGGTATAATTTCAACCCAATGAATGAGCAAACCCTTGTGGAGACAAACATGCTTACTTATGATGGGAAAGCAAACAATTACACACCATATTACATCCACAACACCAGCAAAACAGCCTATATAGTAAATGCACTAAGACTTCAGTAAATTAAACATTGTTTTCTAAAAAAAACATGGATAACTCGATGGCTGAAGGGTGATTCAGTGGTCTAAGGGTGAATTTACAGATCATAGCACAGGTCATTGGCTTGGTTTAAATCCCACTAGAGACAGATTCCAGTGTAAGAAAGTTAGGTTTGCTTGCCGACAGTTGCTATGGTTTTCTCTGGTATTCCCCTTTTCTCCACCATCCATGAACCGACTGTCTCAATATAATGTACATGCATCAAACTTTATTATTCCATTCCACTCTTCATTCAACGTCTCCAAGATTTTTCTATATGTGTGTATTCAACTGAAAAGTCAAATTTGATAATTCGAAATCACAACTGAAGTCAGGATTAATGGAAGGTTCATTGTATGTTATAATGGACATATATTTATTGTATGTTACTTACTTCCAGACTGGCACTGGCTAAATCTTGTACTGTAGGCCATTTCTGAAACAAAAACAATATGACTGTCATTATTAGTCAAACTCCAACTCTGTCTTCTTAAACACCAAGGAATCATTTAGCCCCAATTATTTGTCTTTAGATATTTTTCAAGGATAACAATATCCGATGACCCCTCCCCCCAATTAACTCTTTGAATTTAAAAGAGGCACAAATGATTACATTTGACCCAAATTTTAACAAAATACATGTAGACTCGGGTCACTGCCATTTACATTTGAACCAAATTTTAACAAAATAACTGTAGGCTCATGTCACAGCCAATTTCATTTGAACCAAATTTTAACAAAATACATGTAGACTCGGGTCACTGCCATTTACAAACTGGAAAGAGAAAATTTCAGAATCTCATGAAACTGTTAATAACAATTTCATGCTACAGAAACTAGAATTAGCCATAAATCCCATTATGTGACTTTATCTTTTAATGAGGAGTTATAATGCTGACTCAATACTTTATCAATAAGAAGATATGAACTACCTTCATCCATTTGTTGTAATAGTCAATCACCGTGGCAACTTGGGTCTGTTGTAACATAATCTCTGATACCCAGACTGAAATCATAAATATGAATTATTGATAACATTTATTTAGAATAATCAAATGTATTAATACAGAAGTATAAACTGTGTTTGTTTTTTTCACAGAAAAATGCCATTACACAATATCTTCTCTCAAGTTCCCCGAGCTGCAATGTCAAGGGGGAGATCTTCCCATTTGTAGTCTCCATCAAGGTAAAAAGTCTTTCATCATAAAAATTGCGGAAATATACAAGTTCCAAAATCACAATGTTTTGAGACACTAGGGAAAATGTAAATAAAATGATACCTGCATATGCTCTTTGGTTTAAGTCTTTGTCTTGAGCCTACAATGTACAATGTAAACAATGTATTTCATCAAATTCAAAGTACAAGGTCAAGGTCATTAGATCAAGACAAAGTCCAGGGTCAAGGTCATTAGGTCAATACAAAGTCCAGGGTCAAGTTCATTACATTAAAACCAAGTCCAGTGTCAAGGTCATCAGGTCAATACAAAGTCCAGGGTCAAGGCCATCAGGTTAATACAAAATCCAGGATCAAGGTTATTAGGTCAATACAAACTCCAGGGTCAAGGTCATAAATTCAATGTTGAAATGAAAGGTTGGTCCTGTAGAAATGATTCTGACAACATGTATTTAGTTAAGCCAGCATAAACAAATTTTACTTCACCTTATACCTTTGTTATCATGTTTAACTTTTATACTCATAGAACTGAAAATTTTGAAAATATTTCAAAGGTCCTGGTTCTCATCAGCAATTAAATTTTCATATACTTGGGTAGAAGATTGTGTGTTTAAAAATTTACTAGCAGAAAATCTATAACACATGTAAATAAGAAAAAGAGCAGAAATTGTTAGAGTTACATGAAAATGCAATCAAGAAAGTTGACAATGACACCCTCAAAGACAATATAAATCAACTAAATAAGAAACTCTATATACCTTCTGTCTCCATGGTAACACCCTTTTATTTTTGTCATACCACTGCAATAGTTCTTGTCTAAACTCTTTAATTTCTTCTTCAGTAAAATTATGTACCTGTCCTACAATCAACAAAATAAAATACAAGATTCAATGTCTACCTGGTTTTTAATCAATCAATTAGTGTGCAACAAAACCGAGTTACTATTGGTGCAGTGGGGAGGGAAGGTGGTCTTTGCCGAACTGACAACGGGCAAATCAACCAACTCCTGTTTAATTTGTATTCCATTTATCATCTGGAAGAGCCTGGTTGGCTCCTCAGACATAGTGCTGATCGAAGTGCCATTTTCTCAGACATTTCTTCCTTTCTGCCAATAGGGCCTGTATTACTCGCCTGAAACAGTTATGTCATTTATAGTTATATTTTTTTTTACTTTTTTAATATTATTAAATCTATTTATTTTCATTTTTATAGTTTTGGTTATTTAATCATAACTGGTACATTAATAAACCTGTAATGATCATCTATAGGTTTTTGCTATCTATACTAATGACGGCATTCTTGGTTTTTGGATGGACATAATTAGATGCAATTTTAAACCTTTACCATTAAATAACCATCCACATGTAATGCAACTGTTAGTTACAGTGATAAAATTCCTTTCTTTAACTCCGGGAATTAAGCCCTGGCCACCCGTTAGTAAAGCAAGCACTTTAATGTTTCGCCTAAAAGGTAACCCATAGGCGAGACAGTTGTAACGCAGAGCTGCCAACCCTATTTTGTGTAATTGCGAGTTCGACTGAAATCCGACTATGTCTGGGTGCATCCCTAGTATCCCTACCAAAAGAATTGAAAGTTGATATAAAAATATGTTGCATTGTCATGTGATGTCTTTGAGAAATTGATATGGTATAATTCATGTAGTGATTTTTTCACCTGCTCCAGGGCACAAAATTAATCCACCACCCATGTAAATCACTCTTAATTAGCTGCGATTACAGATGGATTTGAGTGGTAACATATGAACATTGCAAATCCTTAAAGTCTATGTTCGTTTATGGGACAGTCCCCTTTTTGGCGGGTCAGCTGAATTAGGGTCGGACCTGCGGGTTGCGGGTCAGTTGGCAGCTCTGGCAAGGTCTCTGAACTTGTACTTAGTACATACTATACCATGTAGCTATATCGCTACACACATTTAGCCCAGTTATTTTGTTAAAATTCACCAAGTGGTTTAAGACTTGAGTTGAGTAATGGTGTTTAATGCTCCAGTCAAGAATATTTCACTCATATCGAGACGATGCCAGCTATAGGCAAAGGTGCAGAGATAAAGTTTCTGGATCAAGCTTTATCATGTTGTAATTAAGGTTGACCTGGCTTTGTCAGATGAGCTTAAATTCATAGAGGGGTTTTGTGAGATTTTCAAGGTGTGAAATCTCAAAATTATTGGGGAGGAATGCAACAGAACTGAGGTGAGTATAGCCCGAGATTCCTCTGGCCCGAAATTTTTTTTTTTTTTTTATCAATTTCGGGCCAGAGATCGGGCTTCATTATTTTACATAACGTGATGCCGTTGAAATCCTACGGCAGGGTAAGATTAATTTGGCGGATATGTTCACTTTATTTTCAAGGGCATTGGGTAATGAACCAGTCAGATCGCTTACCTGAACCTTTATTCACAAGATCCATCGAAAAAACTACGTGGCAACTCCGTTTTATATCCATTCCAGCCATATAAATCCACACTTGTGTATCAGAAAAGGGAGACTTTAACCCGCGAGATCTCGCGTTATTTGAATATCATAACATAAAAAATGGCGAGATGATGAAGGATGTGTTGGATTTATATGGCTGGAATGGATATAAAACGGAGTTGCCACGTAGTTTTTTCGATGGATTCTTGTGAATAAAGGTTCAGGTAAGCGATCTGACTGGTTCATTACCCAATGCCCTTGAAATAAAGTGAACATATCCGCCAAATTAAATCTTACCCTGCCGTAGGATTTCAACGGCATCACGTTATGTAAAATAATGAAGCCCGATCTCTGGCCCGAAATTGATAAAAAAAAAAAAAAAATTTCGGGCCAGAGGAATCTCGGGCTAAGGTGAGTATATAGAAGTCTTGTGTATTTTAAATTTAAGTGATTTACTGCAGGCGGGCCATAATTTCTGGTCCAAGTCTGTTTAGCCATGTGGTAGAGTGCTTGCTTATAACGAAGGAAGGCAGGAATCGATCATCGCCGAGTCACTCGAAGTGGACTTTTCTTATTTCTTTCCAACTATATCCGTTAACGATGGTACTCCCTACGATTTTGGGTGATGGTTAAACAGTCAAACGGTGTCTGTATAGCGTTTTACCTTGATCTGACTTTTGAACAGTATTTAGTTTTCTTTTCATAGTTAAAATCTTATGTAATGACACTTTCAGTTTTCTACACAGGTTTGGCCTGCCTTCTACCACATGCATGTGTTTACATAATAGCAAAATAACGCGGGAAATAGGGAGGATTCCAATAATAAAATTCACATATGTATAACTATTTTATTTTTTGATTGATTTTAATGTTAATTTTATTTAATTTGTATCCAACATACAATTAAAATAGACATTCATAAGCCTGCAAACTTTCAATTGGTCACATTCCATTAAATTTTATAATTTTCTAAAACTTTTAATTTCATGAATAATAAATGGTCTTAGCTGACATTATTACCTTTTTGTCTGAAGAGCTATGTAAACAAATGACCTCTCAGCTGACAGTGTAAATGAACAGGTGATTACCGAATTTATAATCATTCTTGTCTATTGTGGCATGTGCATGTGTCTGGATGATATTTTACAAATTGCATTATGCATAATTTTTATTTGCAAAGGGGGCTTATGACAGTTATGCAGATCAGTATGACAGTAATAAACTTGATCAAGTTGGTGCAAAAATTCAACTAACTGTGTGGAAGGGAGTTGAGTTGAGTAATTGTGTTTAACCTCCCAGTCAAGAATTTTTTAGCTATTTCGAGACGTCGCCAGCTATAGACGAAGGTGCAGAAATTTTGCCTATGTGTTGCGCTGATGGATTCTTCCAGCAGTGTTCTTTATCGTGCCATGCTAGACCTGAAATTCAAGGCTCTTTTAACGGCTTTTATATTCGGACAGTTGCTGTAACGGCAACTGTCCGAATATAAAAGCCGTTAAAAGAGCCTTGAATTTCAGGTCTACGTGCCATGCCTACAATGACATGAAACCTTGTTTATTTTAAGTTCCCATCCGAAAGAACCCATATTATAATTTCGTAAGCCAAGTGCTTGGCGAAAGAACAGTCACTACCCACTGTCGAGTCTTGGGCCGGTCAGAGTGTTTGAACCCATGACCTCCTACTTGCGGAGCAAGCACACCAAGCTACAATGGTGGTTGTGTTTAAGGGAAATTATCTTTATCTCTTATATAGTAATAATTATAATAAAACAATAAAATATGCTTATTGCTCAATACTGACTTGTAGGTTAAGGCAATGCTTTTTAAAAATAACCACTGCATACTTTACATAATTCTCCTACGTATTCAGAAACGGTTGTCTAGCGCTGTAAAATTAATACTGGTATAATATGTAATTATGTATCAGGAAAGGGAAAGATGTAGTGGCCAAACCAAGACTGGGAAACTAGATCTTCTCAATACTAGCAGGATGCTCTACCCACTGAGCTTCCTGGCCACCTAACGAATCTGATCCACCTGGTTCTTCCTTTTTTTTGATTCATCTCCCTTGAATCGACACAACCAGGTTCCACCCTTTGACCAACTTGTTGGTCAGCCACTTCTCAGGGTCAGCAGAGCCCCCAATTGTAACAGGAAAGGGAAAAGATGCAGTGACCAAACCTGGACTCGAACCAGGGACCTTCCATATACTAGCAGGGCACTCTACCCTGCCATCAAATATTATTGACTGCCATATTCCTCCCTTCCTTTTTTCTTCTTTTTATTCAACTCCCTTGTATAGAAACCACCAGGTTCCGCCCTGGAACCAACCTCAGCAGATTGACAGCACTGGTCATTATATGCAGCATATCATTGACATATCTACTATGGTATATTATTTCAGAAATCAAGAAAAATATTCTTTTTTCAGTTACAAACCAGTTATTAAAACATATTCAGCATAATAAACATAGAGTTTGTGAATAAGTATAACAGTGTTAAATTGTTTTGTCACCCTTCAAAGAAATTTCTCGCATAGCGATTGGTTAACTTGTTGGGGCACATAGAACTGTGTTTGGAAATCTGCCGTAGAACATAATCACATGCAACGTTTTGCTGTAAAATGAAATAACTTGTATATCACGAAAGTCTAATTAAGGGAGATAAACATGGCGGCATTAACATAAGTAAGTCACACAGAATACTGTATAAGAAGAAATATTCACGATTTTCATGGTGACTTGTACTGCCAATATATATCTTCTCAGCAAAAATTTCTTATTTCCTTGGAACACTTTACCTACAGCCCATACCATGAAAATTTCTTACTGCCAGATAGTTAGAAGATCAAAACTGCGAAAGTGTCCTACGGCTAATGTTTCTTCTTATACAGTATACAAAATTGAAGTTAAAATATCAAACAGTTAACTAGTATCACTTTGAAGGGTGACCAAAACGTTATACAGGGTTTTGGCAGGTTACATGACCCCATGTACCCTGTCAAAGATTTATGTACGCTGAGCCGCAGGCCCTGTCTGACTTAGAAGTGTTAAATTGTTATATTTACACTTTTACAGAACATGTACAGCATACTTAAATCACCATACACGTATATAACCACTGCCTTAGCTCAATTGGTAGAGTGCTCGCTCCATAAGTTGGAGGTCCTGGGTTCAAACCCTGATCGGGTATGACCCAAGACTTTAAAGTAAGTGGTGACTGTTCTTTCGCCAAGCACTCAGCATTACGAAATGAAAGTCACGGTTCTTTTGGATGGTAACTTATGTCGGCTGCACATCTGTGTATAGTATGACCTGCGTCTAACAAAAAAGGTCATTTGATTAAGTTTTTAGCTCACCTGAGCCTAAAGGCTCAGATGAGCTATTGATATCTATCACCGTCCGTCATGCGTCGTGCGTAAACTTTACATTTTAATCTTCTCCTCCAAAACAACTGAGCCAAATTTGATGAAACTTGGTGATTATTATGCCTAGGTAACAGGCTTTAAATTTTGTGTTCGGGGTTTGACCACGCCCAACAATATGGCCGCCGTTCTATAAATAGCCAAAAAGACAAAAAAATCTTCTTCTCTGAAACCAAAAGGTGCAGGCAAATTTTGATTAGATTTTTGGATTCAGGATACCTAGGAACAATAAATTGTGTTTTTCATGAAAATTGGACGAAAAATAGGTTACGCGTTTTTTGCGTAAAATTATGTAATTTTTAAAATGAGACATTTATTGTTATAATTTCATAACGGCTGAAGATAATTGTATGGAGTTTTCACTGTTGATCTTGTCTTGTGATTTTCTTCCGATTGATGTCAAAGGTCAAGGTCATGTCCCAGTTTTTGACCTTTGATAAAAAATGCTATTTTTTTAAACATTTCTGGTGATAATGAAGTAGGATTTTTAGTTAATTGTAGGTATTGACATGACAATCATTTTGATATATCGTCCAAGGTCATGGGTTCAAAGGTCAAGGTCACAGATGTACAAGTACACCAAAATAGTTAATTATATGCAAAACTATGAACTTTTTGTATAGGCATGTATATTAGAATATTTTAGGTATTATCCTAACGATCATTTTGATATATGAATGAAGGTCATGGGTTCAAAGGTCAAGGTCACAGATACAAATGAATACCTAAATGGTTAATTATCTTGTAAACTATTAACTTTTTGTATAGGCATGTATATTAGAATATTGTTGGTAATGGCACAATGGTCATTTTGATATATGAATAAAGGGCATGGGTTCAAATGTCAAGGTCACAGAAACAAACAAATACTGAAATGATTATTTATCTCAAAAACTATAAACGTTTTGTATAGGGATGTATATTAGAATATTGGCCTAATTATCATTTGATATTTGAATGAAGCTCATGGGTTCAAAGGTCCAGGTCACAGGTGAGCGTTAAGGCCCATGGGCCTCTTGTTTTGGACTTGTCACGGTGGCGCAATTAGTTAGGTCGCGGGTCATTCTTATGCTGGGCGAGTTGGTGTCGAAAGGTGTGCATTCGAGCCCCTACAGTGGCAAAAAAAATATTGTCGTTATATTTACACTTTTACAGAACATGTACAGCATACTTAAATCACCATACATGTATTTAACCACTGCAGAAACTCAGTTGGTAGAGTGCTCACTCCATAAGTGGGAGGTCCTGGGTTCAAACCCTGACCGGGTATGACCCAAGACTTTAAAGTGGGTGGTGACTGTTCTTTCTCCAAGCACTCAGCATTACAAAATGAAAGTCACGGTTCTTTTGGATGGGAACTTAAAATAAACAAGGTCCCGTGTCACTGTAGGCTTGGCATGCTAAAGAACCCTGCTGTATAATACCATCAGCATAATGCACAGGAAAAAATTCTGCACCTTTATCTATAGCTGGTGTAGTCTTGATATAAGGGAAATATTCTTGTCTGGGACATAAAACACCATAACCCGACCCAAAACCATACATGTTTATGTTGTAGAATCTAATTACATATGGGAAGTGATTGAATAAAGATAATTGTCAGGCAGAAACAATTGTAATTTGAAATGGATAAAAAAGACCTAGATACATTTAGTTAACAAATGGATAAAATGGGCAACTTTACTTTTTTGTATGATAAAGTGTAAACCCTGTATAAAGACTACATTGAAGTCTGCCATCTTACACATGCAAAAATTGTATCTATTTTAAATGATTGTAACATGAGCCTCGAGCTCAAAATACTTATCTGAATAAAGAATATATATTTAGTTTTTATATTGTTAAAATGAATAAATACATGCTTTGGCATGTACATGTATATGATAGTGCATAGATTTAAATTATTTTTAATACTTAGGGTAAGCTTATAATATCAATGTTTCTTGTAGCCATATTATCAAGGTAGCCAATTTTTACGACCAGGTTTTCCAAAATAATTTGAGAAAAACTAATTTAGCCCAAAATAAATAGGAAGCTATAAGAATTACAATACAAGTAACACATAATTTTGTGTATTGGCCTTATCACCTATATGTACATATAACACATAATTTTGTGTATTGGCCTTATCACATATGTACAAGTAACACATAATTTTGTGTATTGGCCTTATCACCTATATGTACAAGTAACACATAATTTTGTGTATTGGCCTTATCATCTATATGTACAAGTAACACATAAGTTAGTGTATTGGCCTTATCACCTATATGTACAAGTAACACAATAAGTAAGTTGATTTATTGGTTAATAGGTTATGACAAGATATTTTAATTCTAAGACAAGAAACGCATAATTTTGTGCATTGGCCTTATCACCTATATGTACAAGTAACATTATATAATAAGTAAGTTGATTCATTGGTACATATAGGTTATGATATTTTAAAAATCTTTTGAATATTTAATACCATATATCTTCAATTTAATTCTGAAAGCAGCTAGTAGTAGAGGTAAGTTATAACGGTAGACATGTCATACCTTTACCCACCCATCTTGACTGTAGATAAAATATACTGAGGCTTACATTTATGGAACATCAAATTTTGACTATAAAGCTTATTCAAGAGAAGGGTCTGTTGGAAACCAAAAAATAATATCGAAGGAATGTAGCGGTCTGGGTAGCTCTTGGTAGAGCAATTACCTATAGTGCAGAAAATCCTGGGTTTGATATCCTGGTCTGACCCAGCATTTTTCAAATGTTACAATTATTGACGAGGCTTACATTTATGGAACTACCAATCTTGACTTTCCATTACTGTTAGGTTCTTGTAAAGATTTAAATTTCTGCAATTTCAAGTTAAGCTGATGATGTCTCAATATAATCAAAAACAAACATACCAATCCATGCCCAATCCAAAAGTAATCTAAAAACATGTCCAATCCACAATTTAAAAGCAAAGTGAACACTTTCAAACTGGCTAACTACCCGGTAAGTTAAACATGCGAACCTCCACCAGGGAAGTGAAGGGAAGTGAGACCAGGTGCTCCAGAAGGGTAAGCACTCCCGTATAGCTAGCTACACCTGCCACATGTAAAATGGAGATTGAGAATGAAAGAAACATATACCGGTAAGTGATAAAGTTTTTATTGGGACTTGGAGCTAATTCCCATCTCTTTACATACTCAAAATCTCAAGAATGAGAGGCTAATTTTAAAGACATGCTGTGTAACAAATATTCAAATTGGCGTCTCTTAAGTATATTACCCTTTTTCAGGAAAGAAAGGGAATGTACAAAGGGAGCCTACTCTAACTTATTTTTGTCTTTTCTTTAACTTTTTTTATATTTAGGATTTTATGAAGAACCACATAAAAGCATGCTTTGAACATCTTTGAAATATATGACAGAAATATGAATTACACAAGATTTTTTAATAAACTAAGCTTAGCAAGACAGCCGTCACCAATTAGGGTGTTGAGTAAGTAATGTTGTGAAACCTAAACAGACTCTCAAACACACACACACACACACACACACACTGTGCATGATAGCTTGCACACATTGTTTCCTCTCAAGATTTAGCAATGAAATCAGAGGTGAAGTGATGGTTGAAAACATTCCTGAAATGGATTTTTAATTGAATTTATGTAATTTTTAGTGCAATTAGAAATAGAATCAGTTACTACTTGTGTTGTGAGATAGGAACATCTCGACAAGCCTGGTTGACTGGACCAAATATATTAGAACTCGGGTTTTGATTTTCTATCTGGTACCACAAGTATTAGTCTTCTCATGATTTCTTATTTTATTTGGAATGGACAAGTTATTTATCAACATATTTTTATACCCCCCGCAAACTAGTTTTAGGGGGGTACATAGGAATCACCACGTGTAAAATCGTGGCCAGGCCATATCTCATAGCTGGTTTGGATGACTTCATAGAACTTCACATGAATAATCTTCATGGTCCAAAGATGTGTCATGACCTTGAACCAAGGTCATTTTAAAGGTTAAGGTTGCGGGGAAAAATTTAATGTTGGGGGCAGGGGTATTTGGCTCTCAAGAGACAGTTCTAGTTTGTATTTTATTTTATTTTTTTTTTGTTTTAGCGGGTATTGCTGCAAGTAGTCCACCATCTTTGATATCAATGGCAGGAGGTATGCCAAATGCAGAAACATTTCCATTTGATGATGCTACATTCACACTCAAGTAAGTAGAGCCTGTCAGTGATTTTGTTACTTTTTTAAAAACTACCCTCTGTCTTTTAAATTTGGGAAAATTTGAAGTTCTGTAATTACCAATCTTAGCTTAAGATCCTCATTGCAAAGATGTTATATTGTGACAACATCTAACATTTTGTGGGTAAGGACAACTGGATTTAATTTGCTAGTATATCACTGTTGTTTTGGGAATTTAAGTGGTCAAATTGGGGAAATTTTAGTAATTTTTCCCCAGAGTAAATTACAAAATCACTGCCTGTGCATACCCTCTCTTTCCTTTAAGATGTTTTAGGCCTCGATGGCTTGGAGGTCTGAACTACACACCTACAGATCACAGCACCTCTTACGGCCTAGGTTAGAATCTCAGTCAGGCAAATACTAGCATGAGAAGGTTGACACGTTTGCTTGCTAAAGTTATGTTGTTTATTGACACTCTGTTTTCCTCCACCATCAAAGAACTGACGTATCTCGACAATAAAGAAAGAATCTTGACTGGGGTGTAAAACATCAATATTCCACTCCACCATCCCAGAACTGACTGCCTTAATAAAAGTGAAAGAATCTTGACTTGGACTTAAACACCATTACTCCACTGTACCATACATGCTTTTTCCCTCAGACTGTCCAGGACATCCCAGATTTTGACCCTTTTAAAACTTGTCCCACCTGGACTCACAAAATCTTGGAATTTTTACCCTTGATATTTATAGTGAAAGAATCATTATTTAGTTTTAATTTTATTCGATTTATTGAGATTTAGCATGCAAATAACACTATGTGCACAGTTTCCATTCTTGTCAATTCTCAGTGAATTGATGACAATAGGAATTTTTGCTTAAGTAAAAAAATCCTAAAACTTTAAACATACATATAAATTAATATTTCTTTCTTATATATTGTAAGAGATGGGTCTAAGATAGAGATTGACAAGTCTTTAATGAAAGTAGCTTTACAGTATTCACCAACACCAGGGTAAGTATACTATGATAAGTTATAGGTCAAGTTTGAAATTTCAGTAGTAATTATGATTGAGTTATTGCCCTTTTAGACTTTGTTTTGTAGCCTTTTACTTTTATGGTTAGGGAGTTTATCTTGGGTTCACATGATGCCTGCTAAGTTATATGTCAACTTTCTTAAAAGTTTCTAGTGAATTAAAATTTGATATGGGAAAATATCAACTGGTGTATAAATATATATTTATCTTGTCATTATAGCCAATACTCTTACATAGTTTGGAATTTTATAATCAGTGTTCTCAATAGGAATTTTATGTGTTTAGTGTGCTCTCATAGTTTTTGGTTAATATTAAACACATGTCAGTCAACTGTAAATTTCTATGTATTTTATTGTAGTATTCCAGGCCTTGTTAAGTGGGTCAAAACATTACAAAAACAAATACACAATCCTCCATTACTGGACAAGACTGACCATCCTGGACAAACAGATGCGTTAATAACCAATGGAAGTCAAGATGGCTTATGTAAGGTATGAACTTACGGTACTTACTTACTTACTTATGCCTGTGGTATCAGGGAGGTACATAGGTCAACGACAACACTCCTCCATCTAGTTCTATTCTGTGCTAATCTGCCCAGGTCTTGCCATTTGTATCCCTCTCTATCCGTTTCTGTTTGCAAGTTTCTCTGCCAGGTGTTACTTGGCCTTCCGACTTTTCTTTTCTCTTAAGGGTTCCACTACAGGGCGTGCCGTGTTATTGACTTTGTTGGTTCTCACAGTGTGTGTCCTATCCATCGTCATTTTCTTTTTGATAGCTCTATCGCTATAGGTAGTTGGTAAGGTATGAAAGTATACATAAATCCAATTACATAAATTTTAATGCCGTGCTTTATCACATAATTTGATGAATTGGGATTTTGTCTCAGTCAAGAATATTTCACTTATATTGAGGCATCACCAGCTATAGGCGAAGTTGCAGAAATTTTGCCTGTGCGCTGTGCTGATGGCATTATACAGGTTCTTTATCATGTGAAGCTCTGACCATGCTATGGGACCTCGTTTATTTTAAGTTCTCATTTAAATGAACCATGACTTTCATTTCATAATGCTGAGGGCTTGGCAAAAGAACAGTCACTACCTATTTTCAAGTCTTGTCTCAGGCCCAGTTGGGGTTCAAACCGACGACCTCCCACTTACAGAGCAAGCTCTGTATACCAACTGAGCTACTGCAGTGGTTACATTTCAAAGAATCTATATCAACCAATTGAACTATCAAATGGCCTGTAGATAATTTTCAGCAGTTTTTGGGCCCAAAATTATCAAGTGAATTTGGGTCAGTGAGATGCATATGATGTATCAGGTTAATAAAACAAACACTCATTGTTTTAAATTTTATATATTTATAGGCATTTGAAGCAATGCTGTCCACAGGAGATAATGTTTTGATTGAGACTCCAACATATTCAGGCACCTTAGCAATAGTAAGTTAACTCTCCATACAGTGCAACCTGCTTTAAAGGCTACCTCTGTATAAATGCCACTTGTCTATAAAGGCCGGTATAATTATATCCCTATTGCTCTTTATTCATATTATTTGAATCTGTATATAAAAGCCACCTGCCGATAAATGTCACTTTTACTGGTTCTCTTGGATGGCCTCTATACACAGGTTTGACTGTATATGCAAGGTATTGAGGATTTTCTTCATTTTCAATTATGTCACACATCCAATTTTATTTTTTGGCATTTATTTAAGATGTTTAAATTTTTTACAGTGTTTTGTATCAAATCAATTTAAAATTATTAAAGGAATGAAATTATTTTTCTTTTTGTTATGGAAGTATAAAAGAATTGGATATTTTGCACACTGAATAATTCGCATAATGAATTATGTTACCTGTGCAATGACTATTTCTTTCATACTTCCATAGCAAAAAGAAAAATTAACTTCATTTCTTATAATTCAATTTAAAGAAATTTTTCAACAACAAATCAACAATTTTAATAACAATATAGCCATTGCAAGTAAAAAAATAGCATTGCTATGGCATACAAATTCAAATGCCTCTATGTGTCATCTATAATAAGATGATGTCACTGAAAGCCAATCCATTCATGCAAACGTAACAGAAAAATATAACCAATCCAAATGCTTGAAACAAAGGAGAATTGAATTATTACCAAATAGAGTACCATTAACATTATTGGGGTTTCAGATGTTTAAAACACTTAACTGCAAGTAATGCTTCAATACATCATCTGGTTCAAAAGGGTTACATAGAAACATGGCAGAACTGTGGAAAATAATTACTAAAACTGTTCTTCTTAAACAGGACTATGTTTAATTTACTATTCAAATTTATGTTATGAGGTTTAAATTTTATTAATTTAACCAAAAAAACCATTTTGTTGTTGCAGGCTAAACCAATAATGCCAAATTTTATTCCTATCCAATCGGACAAAGATGGTCTCGTCCCATCTAGTCTGCAGACGGCATTGTCTAAATGGAAACCAAGTGATTTGAAGAATAATGACAATGATGTGCCGAAACTATTATATTGTGTTCCCAATGGCGGTAATCCGACTGGAGGGGGCTTAACTCTTGATAGAAAGAAAAGAATATATGAACTAGCTAGAGAATATGATCTTATAATCTTAGAAGATGATCCGTATTTTTATATACAGTTTAACAAGGTACTCATACTTCATAATTATCTACCACTATGTTAGCTCAGTTGTAGAGTGTTTGCTTAGTTTGTGGGAGGTCATGGGTTCAAACCCTGGCACAGTCTCATCAAAACTTGCAAATAAGTAGTGACTTTTCTTTTGCCAAGCCCTCAGCATTTAGAAATGAGAGTCACTGGGGCCTTTGAGAGAGACCTTAAAAACCAATGCCCCATGTCACCGCAGGTGTGGCATGTTAAAGAACTTTCCATATGTATTGCCCCAAGTGCACTGATAGGTCAATATTTCTGCCACTTCAACCATACCTGGTGACATCTAGTTATAATTGAAATATTCTTGACTGGGACTTAAAATCCCACTCGATCAATCAATGTCATGAAAGTGGAGTTGAGTAATGGAGTTTTACACCCTAATCAAGATTCTTTCACTTACCGTTATGTCGAGGGGGTCAGGTGTTCTTGGAAGGTGGAGAAAACCAGAGTACCTAGAGAAAACTGACCTTTGGCAAGCAAACTGACAAACTTTGTCACTCTAGAATCTGTCCAGAGTAGGATTGGATCCTAGGCATTGAGAGGCACTATGATTCGTAAGAATGCACTTTAGACCACATGGCCACTTATGCCCCCTATGATAAAGAGCTGTGTTAAATATTCATGGTTTATGACGTTGTCAAAATTCTTTGGATCTCTGTTCCCGAATAGTGAAGAAAATTATATCGTGAGTAAACCGCTGACATTTGAAAAATGAACCGGCAAATTTTCTCACACTAGGATCACTGATTCCAGGTGGAACCTACCTGGGCAGGAGATGTGCTGTGATCTTTTTGCTAGCATTTTAGGAGATTAAATGGGTGTGAAATTTAAAAGGTACATTTTTAACTGTTTTGTCTGTATCAGTAGTTTAAGTTTGTCTTTAAGTCTTACTCTAAAAAAAACCACATTTCTATTTTTCAGCCACGAGTTCCAAGTTTTCTCTCCATGGATGAAGATGGGAGAGTCGTAAGATTTGATTCATTTTCTAAACTTTTATCATCTGGGTAAGAAAAGAGATTGTTTTTTTACTTTCATTCTTCTGTTTCTTTTTATATTGTGAGCATCAGCTTACTATATTAAGATGTTTTGATGAATTATATACTCATGATACTGTAAAGGTGATTATTTTCGCAGGGTGAAAATTTCGTGATTTCTTAAATCTGACATTTTGTGTGGGGGTGTTAACTTCCATGTTACAAATATAATTGGGTGTATATTCTGTATATTATAATATATAAACCTGTATGTGTCATTTTCGCATGGGTAAAAATTTTGCAGTAATTTCTTTAGCGCGAAATAAGCGAAATCTTTACCCATGCAGAAATTTCCCCTTAACAATATACTAGCACACTTCACTTTTTTAGTCCCCTGTTAGTAAGACTAGGAGCTTTAGTATTTGTTGGTGTCTGATGTCCATCCTTGTCAACCTGTCTTTTAAATTTTCACAAAAAATAACATAGTGACCTATTGCCATCCCCTGTTCATATGGCATTTTCTGTTGCTGTATAGCATGCCTTAACTTTCAAGTTAACTTTAAAGTTTTGTGAATAGGTATTTTTAAAACAACATTTGTAAAATTAAAATGCCGTAATATTCTTGATTTACATTAAAATATTAATTAGAATTTTGATTGATTTTATACAGAATGAGGATAGGATTTGTGACTGGACCCAAGCCTATATTAGACAGAATATCACTTCATATGCAGGCTTCAGTAATGCATGCCAGCAGTCTATCACAGGTAACAAAAACTAGAGCAGTTTATATAGAGACAAATATCCCCTGTCCCCAACAATGCCATGTTGTTATTTCTAGGATTTGACCTTGAAACCTTGACCCTTGACCTATGCACCAAGATTTAATATGAAAATTTACATTTATTACAAGTTTGATCAAAATCCATCCATGACATAGTAATTATGGAGCAGAAGCTATACTGCAATGGACAGACAGATAAGGTGATTCTTATATACCCCCATCCAACTTGCATTTGAAGGGGTACACTTAGGCAAACTATGTTGTGTGTTTCAATATTTCCTGAATATAACTATATACACCTAGTATCATCTGGGGATTTTTTGGGGGGGAAGGATTTTATCATAACTGTGGGGTTATTTGCAATCATGAGCCACATTATTCTTCTGACATTTCTTGTTAAGACTGGACCTTTGTATATATTACACATACCATACTGTATATTGTAGATCACTTTTATTTCTAAGGAGAATTATTATAGAAATGAAATAATTTAATTTTTTATGTAAACATGACAGAGTTGGACATTTTTCACACTGTAATGCACATCACAGAGCTTATCCATTCATGCAGATGTAACAGAAAAGATCTGATCAATCAACATGATCAAATGAATAATGTGTTATTTTGGTAAAATGCTGATGTTTTATATCTGGCTTTATATAGATACAGGTACATTGTGAATGAAATTGTTTTGTACCTTTATAAATACTGGTACATACATATCATATACACAGTGTGTATGTACAACCCTCAGTATCAGGTCGAGTCCTTTTTTCGTAGTCATATCACTACAAGTCACGAGGGTTGTACATAAACACTGTGTATATGATATTTTTATCTAACATTTCCAATAAACAATACTTTATGTGAAAAAAATACATTTTACCACAGAAATCCTTTTTTCGTAGTCATATCACTACAAGTCACGAGGGTTGTACATAAACACTGTGTATATGATATTTTTATCTAACATTTCCAATAAACAATACTTTATGTGAAAAAAATACATTTTACCACAGAAAACCACTGAACTATGTTATGACATGTTCTGTAGTAATGAGGTCGTTGTTTCCATTTGACAAATCGGAGATTCCCCAATGACGTCACAATGAGAACTGCATGTGTACTTTACCGCCAATGTTGTATCACCACACTGGTGATACAAGATTCTATATCATGCGTGTTCGATAAAACTTGTATTTCGTCAAATCAGATAGAAAAACTAGTCTAATGTTAGATAAATATAGTCTGTCAGTGATATTGTGGCAGAGTATTTATAAATACGGACGAGTTTGTTTTACATTATAGGTATTTTTAATATTGTGTTATTGTTTTCGTATATTTACACATTCATTTGTCAACCCCACCTTTATATATCCCTATCTTAGGCTATCTACAGTATATAGACTCTTCCTTGTTTATAAACACTCTGCCACAATATCGCTGACGGACTATAGTAGGAAATTGTTTTGTATCTGGCATTATAGGCTTTATAATACAGATACAGGTAGTAGGGAATTGTTTTGTACCTGGCTTTATAGGTATTATAATACAGATACAGAGATACATTGTTTTACTTTGTTTTACAGGTTGTGATGTTACAAACCTTAGAAAAATGGGGACATAATGGATTCTTAGAACACACTGAAAAAATAACTAATTTTTATAAGGAAAGAAGAGAACAGTGTCTAAAGGCTATTGAAAAACATTTAACAGGTAAGTTTAGTTTAATAGATTTTGTCAGTGTACCAATGATAACCCCTAATGTTTGTGCAGAACGATTATTTCACTTGGATATGGAATTGCTTCAGTTTTGGGACTTCATAAGCAAGTTATTTTAAAAGGGAATTATAACAGGGTTTTATTGTAAATAAATAAATCAAAAAAGAAAGAAAGAGAGAAAAATTAATCTCAAAATTTAAATTATGAATAGTAATTCACCATTTTATCATGTCTCATTCTCTTAGTGTATGTTTTTATATAGGTATTGCTGAGTGGAATGTTCCTACTGGTGGGATGTTTATATGGATAAAATTACTAAATATAAAGGACACATTTAAATTAATAAGTATTAAAGCCAGAGAGAAGGAAGTACTGTTTGTACCAGGTAATGCTTTCATGCTGGATGATCAAGCACCTTGCCAGTATATACGAGCATCATATTCACTATCTACACCAGAACAAATGGATCTGGTAAGTTTTATATGTTAAACAGGCTGATTGTCTTCATTTACTCGCTGTTGATTGCTCTTCAGATTGTCTTGAAATTGTTGTACCACTATAGTAGCTCAATTGGTAGAGTGTTTGATCCGAAAGTTGGAGGTCTTGGGTTCCAACCCCAGTTGGTTTTGCCAAGCACTTTGCATTTAGAAATGAAAGTCACTGGGTCATTCTGAAGAGAACTTAAAACTGATGCCCCTGTCAGGGCAGGTGTGGCATGTTAAAGAACCTTCCCTGCACATTGTCCTGAGCACACTGCAAAGATAAAAATTTCTACAATTTCACATATAGCTGGTGATGTCCTGTTATAAGTAAAATATTCTTGACTGAGATGTAAAATGCCTATATAAAATATTTGAGTTTTTGCTTTCTCTGAAACAGAGTAAATGAACAGTAGTTACTTTTATAGTATATATATTTATATTATGTTTAAGATACATCCCCTCATAAGTATTCATGACAAAATGGCAGACACAATATAGTCTAATAACAATTGGTTGTATCAAAATACTGCCTCATAAGTATTTGCAAAAATACAAAATGATTGAAAGATATTTTCACAACCTAACATTAGTATTTGTTATGTAACTGTATTTCTTATTTACTGATTTGCACTCTTTTTGACATTTCAGGCTTTTGAAAGATTAGCGGCATTGATAAACGAAGAGTGATTGGTGATCTTACATGTGATTGTGCAGGGAACATATTTTAATGTTGTATTTGTTTGATCATGAACAGAATGTTTGTGAAAATTGAAGTTGTGAATGAAATTTGTTGGCTGTGTTTATCTTTACCCTGAATAATTACCAAGAGATAAAAAAAAATACCAATGATTTTTGCGGATAGGGCTGATAATAAATTGGGTGTATTGTGCCCCAGGTCATGATTATATTGAGGTGGTCACTCATTGAATTGTAGAGGAATCTGGAGTTCCTGAAAAAAAACACCAAACTTTTCAGCAAGTAAACTGACAAACTTTCTGACACAAGATTCCTCATTGATGGTTCGTACTTCTAAAATCTTACTGTAGGAACCACTGTTTGTGACAGTGAAATACTCTTCATATCCATAGAAAATCAAATAAAATTGAATAAAGATTGATATTTTTCACTTACTTGTACCTAGTCGTAACAGAAAATCTGCATGCGCATCTGCGTTTGTCATAAAGTATGTCTGTAGAAAGGAAAATGTTGGCGTTATGAGGATTTTACATGGCTAAAATGGCGAAGTTTACACTGGAAGTGATGTCCTTGGTGACGTTTTACGTCATATGCGCAACAGAATCCGCCATTTGCCTGGTTTTCAACATGTTAAATCCCCATAGCGTCAACGTTTTACCCTGTGCAGATATATTCTGGGCTAATTGCAGATGCGCATACAGATTTCCTGTTACGACTAGGTACAAGTAAGTGAAAAATATCAATCTTTATTCAAATTTATTTGATTTTCCATGGATATGAAGAGTATGTCACTGTCACAAACAGAGTGGTTCCTACAATAGTTGAAAAAACCACCAAAATGTTAACAAGAGAACAGACAAACTTTCCAGCGCAAGATTCTTCATTTATTGTTCATACTTCTGATTCACTAGATTTTGTGCCAAAAATCAGCAGCAATACCGCCATGATCTATTAGATTGTCAAACATTTTAGCATTTAACAGCATTATATTTATACATAAGCAGTTATTTTTACCCCAGACTTGTATTTTAATACACACGTGTATACAGAGTTCTGTTGTTGGTTAGTGTAGTGTGACAAGTTTGACCTGGCCATTTGACCTTTAATTTGAATATTCAAAAAGACCTATCGATTGTGTAATTTATGGGCTATATAAAGTTGATATTTAAGGATAGATTATAGTAATACTGGGTACCGGGTGTTATGGTAATCAAATATGCTATCGTACCTGAATCACACAGTCTATTAGCCCAACCTAAATTCAAAGGTTGAACGGCCAGGTCAAACTTGACACACTATATATAAGATATACAGTGTAGCTTGCTACCAAATATTCTGATTTTATACAACTTATTTTGTTTTTATGATGAATTTTTCATAAATAAATAAATTGTTAAAGATATATTGTAAGAATTAAATATATTTTATTTGATCACTTTGTTATAATTCAATTCTCATTTGTTAAAAGCATTTTGATTGGTCAGATTATTCTGTTATGTTTGCATGAATGGATTGGCTCTCAGTGATGTCATCTTATTATGGATGATGTACAGAGGCATTTGAATTCCTACAGTATAGTGTTGCTATATTTTACTTGCTACGGCAATTGTGTAGTTTAAATTGTTGATTTGTTGTTGAAAAAATTTCTATAAATTGAATTATGAGAAATGAAGTTAATTTTTTTTTTGTTATGGAAGTATGAAAGAATTGGTAATTTGGACACTGAATAATTTGTGTAGCAAATTATGTTACGTGTGCAATGTCTAATTCTTTCATACATCCATAACAAAAAGAAAAATGAACTTCATTCCTATTTGTGCTTATATAGCAGATTACGAGATATAACAGAATGTTTACATCTAAATTTTCTTGCTTTATGGAAGCCATACTACTATGGTAGCTAAGTTTGTAGAGTGCTTAGTTCGTATGTGAGAGGCCCTGGGTTTGAACCTGGCTGAGGTCTGAACAAGACTTGAAAAATTTTGCCAAGCACTAGGCATTTAGAAATGAAAGTCACAGAGTCCTTTGGAAGAGAGACCTTAAAAACTGATGTGCCATGTCACAGCAGGCATTGCATGTTAAATAAAACCTGCACATTGTCCTGACCACACTGACTTACTGACTGGATCCTCTGTACCCCTGGAGGGGCATAGGGCCTCAACAATAACTCTCGATCTGTCCCGGTCATGTGCAGCTTGTTTGGCCTCTCTCCATGACATTCGGATCAACCTCAGATCATTTTCTAATGTTCTCCGCCATGTTGTTACTCTTTCTCTTTCCCTGTGGATTCCAGTCCAGAGCATGCTTCGTGATGTTTCCCTGTTCTCGTCTTAGGATGTGCCCAATCCATCCCCATTTTCTTTTCTTTATTGTATCTCGTAATGGTTTTTGATGTGTCCTGAGCACACTGCAAAGGTTAAAATTCTACCACTTTACCTGTAGTTGGTGATATCAGTGAAATATTTTTGACTGGGACATAAAACCCCATTCAACAATCAATCTTTATGGAAGCTATGATTTGTCTACATACAAGTATGCATATATTGCATCTATTAAGAGTTGTGGTATACTGTCCGACAAGGTCACCAGAAAACATTTAAACACATACTAGTGAACACCTGTTTTGTAATTTCTGTGTCAAATTGACACTAAGCAGCACTACATCAAAATCCTGATACCAGTATACTCCGTAAAAAAGGCACAGTAAGAAATGGACTCTCTGTCCCATGCTGTTAATTAGGTTTGAACTCAAATCTGTGCGACTCCTTTGTTTTTAAGGCCTCAAGAGATTACCAATTATCAAACAACCTACTTTAGCTGCATTGACCAAGAACACAATTTATAGGTATTTTTAATTCTAAGTAGGGCAATATTGAAATTATACACAGAGAAAAAAAACTCAAAAAATTATTATTTTAATTTTATTACAAAAATTAAGGATATTTTTTTGTACATTTAATTACACACTCAACCCAGCTAAGTGATACTTTTGGTAATTTTTTTGACACAAAAATGTTGTAGACAGGAATTTTGAAATGCATTGAAAATTGTGACTTTCTGAATATAGACCAAAATGGTTAACTTTTCGGATTTATATTGGTAGGTTTCATACATGGAAGAGCCAAATTCATACTGGTATATATAACATTATCTACCCTTATGTTTCTTTTAATACAGCTGCCAGTCGTTCAAATGCCTGTAATTAGAGTGAAAAAAAACCAAATTACAGTTCTAAAACTTTACATTTATCATTCACATTTTGCTAAAACAACAAAATAAATTTTTCTTATCACCAAGAATGAAATGGAGTGGAATAATGCTGTTTTATACTCCAGTAAAAACTCTTTCATCTATATTGTGGCAGTCAGTTCTAAGAAAGTGGGAATGTTCTACCACCAGTAAGTAATTTGACAAACTTTCTCACACTAGGATCTGTCCCAAGGGGGATTCAAACCTATCCAGAGAAATAGGAAAGGGAAATAAGAACTGTATGGTAGTGTTTAAACATTAGAATAGTGATATAACACTTTTCTAATTACTGTAAATCAGCAGAGCTAAGTTCACTAACTGGCAAATATTGCCCTAAAAATACAGAAATCTGAAATACCGAATTGAATATTAATATAATATTTTTTATGAAGTATTTTATCTTTTTACGTATATGAATATTTTCCTTGGAATCGATCCCCTAACCACATAATGAGGGCCGTTTACCAAGCGTATATGTGACAAAATGAGCTATTTTAGTCAATTTTTGAACAGAAAATAACAAAAATAAATATGTTCCCCTGCATGCGACACAAAGATTTTTTGTGATTAACTTCATTGTATGTGTATAAATAAAATAAAGTATTAGAGAAAGTGTCGCAAATAGGGGAACATGGTAAACAAACCAGTTCATTGAATTTTTTGTGTTAATTTGTGAGAGTAGCAATACGCAAAAAATGAAACTTTTACAAATATTTTGATATACATGTAATATAATTGCATTTCCAGTAACCATCATCTGAGAACAATCCGGAAATAAAAGTACAAATATAATATGAAATGATGATTCCCGCGAAAATTAACCAAAAAGAAAATTATAGAGTTTTAGTATTCACAATATGAGATTGTTCTCACTACGGGGACTCTGTACAACGAAGCAGGTGCCTTGCAAATAAATTGTTGACCCAGGGATATTGCAACCCTAGGCTTATCTAGTCCCTCAAAAAGTTTCATGGCCCTCATCACAGTATTGTTGGTAAGTTTGATATCTCTGTGTCCAGGATTGCCCTGGATATATTTGACGTCTCATAGTTCCATGTTCCTTTCACACAATTTTGATTACACATGGTGGGTGTAGTCAGCTTAACAGGAGACGCTTACCCTTCTGGAGCACCCGGCCTCACTTCCCTGGTGGAAGTTCACGTGTATAACCAAACTTGTCGGTTCCAAAGTTTTTACTTTGCTTCTGGATGGTGCTTTGTACATGGATTAGTGTGTTTGTGCTTGATATGTATATTGATACATACTTTGTCCATATCTTCAGGTGTAGATAACGAATACGATGCCCGTATATACTGACAAGGTGCTTTATCATCCAGAAAGAAAACATTACCAGGAACAAATAAAACATTCTTCTCTCTAGCTTTGACATTTATTACATTAAATACGTCTTTTACATGTACCAACTTTATCCATATGAACATTCCTCCTTTTGGAACTGTCCACTCGGCCATACCTAAAATTACCATTCAATATAACCATAACTCGAAAGCCTTTAAGAACAACCTTTAGTCCCTAAATTCATAATACAGATGGGGAAAGCATCTTAAAGTTAGGTAAATATACAAAAAAAAAAAAAAACATACCAATTCATGTCCAAACCACAATCTCAGTAAAACTTTGAAGCTGGCAAATTGCAAACGTGAACTTCGACCAGGGAAGTGAGGCCAGCTGCTCTTAAAAGGCAAGTACCTCCTGTTTAGCTAGGTACATCCGCCATATATGTAATAAAAATTGGGAAGGAAAGGAACATAGAACTATGTGACGTCAAATATACTTTGGATACAGAGACAATATTATCGACAATATTAATTGCGATGATAGTCATAATTTTTTTGAGGGCCTTGATAAGCCTTGGTTTGAAATATCCTTATGTCGACAATTTATTTGTAAGCAACTTGCTTCGTTTTATAAAGTTCTCGTAGTGGAAACAAGCTATATTGAAAGTTGTTCCAGAAGAGCAATTTTCACGATGTAAAGCATTGAAATGCATTGAAACATTAGACCCTGAACACGCAAAAAAAACGAAATATCTTTACATGTCAAACAACATGGACGTGTGGCATTTGAATATAATAGATCTTGTATGAAATGGTATTCTTTACTAAAATGGTTCAAATACCTTCTTGTGTAACAACAAGAGGCCCTGTAGCTCCTAAATAGGCCGATGCTCTTACCCTTTTGGAGCACCCGGCCTCAATTCCTTAGTGGAAGTGTTTGAATAAATTTCCCAGTTTTTGCTTTGTGTTTTGGATTGTGATTTGAACATGGACAGGTGTGTTTGTTTATTTTTTTTTATATTTCTGTATCATTTAGTTCTAACTGTGATGAAGTAGGGATTATTTTACAAAGGTGTTACAAGTTTTGTTGTCATCCGGCTTTGGCACCAATGTTATCAAGGATCCCTTAAGTTTGTTCTTACACCTTACCATCTTATGTTGTGGAGAAGACGCCATATTATAGCACCAAGCCCCGGTTTCACAATCATTCCTTAGCTAAGATTTTCCTTAACGTAAATCTTGCAAAAATTTCAAATCTTCATAATTTTGTTAATTTTCAAGATACTCAGGAATTTAAGGTGTTATTTTTAAAATCATTTCAAGATTAAAACATTTGCATTTAGTTTTGACAAAAATATTCATCAATAGTTCCAAAAAGAGAATATCAAAATTTGCCAGATTTAAGTTAACGAAAATCTTAGCTAAGGAATGTTTGTGAAACAGGGGCCCGACTACAGTTATTCCTTAACTAAATTTAACTTAGATTTTCTTCAACTAAATTTAGCAAATATTGGTGATCTCTTTTGGAACTACAAATGAACATTTTCGACAAAACTAAATACAAATGTTACAAGATTGAAATGGTCTTCCAAATGACACCTTAAATTCCTTAATTTTAATATCTTAACAATTGACAAAATTATCAAGGCTTTATATAAATCTGCCAGATCATCTAAGTTAAGGAATGATTATTAAACTGGAGAAGGTGCTTCTTGTTAATGACACTATTGGAAAACATCTAAACATAAAGACAACAAACTTACCTGTTAAATGTCTTTCAATGCTCTTTCTACACTGATCTCGCCTCTCCCTGTAAATCTCTGCTGTCCTGTCTTGTGTTCTTAGATAAAGACAACAAACTTACCTGTTAAATGTTTTTCAATGCTCTTTATACACCGATTTCGTCTCTCTCTGTAAACCTCTGCTGCCCTATCTGTGTGTTCTAAAAATCCATCATATCCCCACCGTTCTAAAACTTTGAGCATTAACACCTGTGATTAAGTTAGAATGATAGTAATCTTTATTTAGAGTTTTTTCTTTTCTCTAGTTTATTACACGACAGAGTACAAAATGTTTCTCTCCTAGTACTGGTCATTGGGGATCACGTAGAGCCCAGTGACTTACTACCGAATGCACATTTCCCCCCAAATTAATTATATTTTAGCGCAGTAAATATGGAAATTGCTGAAAGGAAATAAAACCAGGAACTAATTTTACGGCATTTAATTTTACACTATGGTAGTGTTAATGTAGATGTTATTATGTTTTATATAAAAAACTGTAGTTGTTCACTCTACAGTATAATGTTTTTCTTCAACACGGGTTCTTTCTTGGGATTGAATATTAAAAACCGGCCTGTCACAGTGGACAGTAGAGTGACACGATAAGCATTTCTAGGAACCAATGTATAAAACTTCAGCTTATTGAAAATTAACATAAAAATCAGAGGTTTTAAATCTCAGCATGAAGATTGTGAATTTTTCCTGGCCCAAATATATTGTCTAGAAATTTGCTATCCGATTACCTTATAATTGCATCAATTTTCTTATTTTGTTGACTTACTGGCAACTGCCAGGTATCGAATACAAAATTTACATTTATGTTTGTTTGAGACCAAATAAAGTTATGTTTGTAAATGTGACGCCACCCATCTCTTGCTTACGGCTATAGCCGTGACATTATTGATTGGTTGTGTTCCAGCAATTGGAATTGCATGTTGTAAACGACATTTTAAATGATTTAAATTTATTTCAGAATTCAAAAATAAAACAAGATTTTCTAAAATTGCGAAATGTAAATATAACTATTGAACTATCTAAAATGACGTTTATAGTGCTATAACTTCCATTGACGTGCAAAGCAAACTAATCATAACATGCTAGCGCGCGTTATTCAGTTTGCTTTTCACGGCAATGGTAGGCCTAGTTATAGCACTATAAACGCCATTTTCAGACAGTTCACTGAATGATTAAGTGTGTTTTGAACAACTAACTTTCGAACTTTATTTTACCTGTGACATACTATTCGGGTGTAATATAGACGCTTGCATATGGAATTCTATTTTCTTTAATATTGGCTTTGGTCCAGTCGCAAATCCAATTCTCATACAATAGAAAAGAACATGGATTATTCTTATAAATATTTTGAGTATATGTTTCGAAACTCTTAAATTCTAAAAAAAATACATATTCATCAAACATTTTTCTTACTTTGAATCCATTCTATCCTGCTCTCGCTGGACATTTAATAATTCTAAATCCGTCACGCATCTCGGAAATGGATTTAGAGATTGAAATTATGAATTTCAAACCTCGGAAAATACTTTGAAGCCTGAACGTAATATTCATTTCACTATTTTAGTCGAATGCTTTTGATATATATCGTACAATGCACATTATATATCGAACAACCCTCGTACATACCCAGATGCTAGTAGTTTAGAAAATGAATCAAATCTTACAACTCTACCATCTTCATCCATGGACAGAAAACTTGGAACTCGTGGCTGAAAAATAGTAATGTGTAAACCTGTAAAGTCCCCACTGTGGTGCGATTAAAACAAATGTTCTACTAATTATGTGTATACCATATATATCACATGAAATATACCGGACCATGTTCAAATCACAATCTCAAAAGTAAAAACCTTGGAAACAGGCACATTTGGTTAAACACGTGTACTTTCAACAGAGCTCCGGAAAGGTAAGCACCCAATAACATAAAATTGTAGTAATCTATTACATTGAATTGACGTCGATTAGGTCATTAACCTATGCTAGGGGATTTAGTTCTATAGTCGATTGTTCGAAATCCAGCGATGGTAAATTAAAAAGTATCATTAAGTTTCGGTTTTTGTTACAAATAATTATGCATTGCAATGGCATGATTTAAGTACAGGTGTAACCATCATGAATACATTGAAAGATAAAATAATTTCAGAAAGGCACTAAAATACAAAAATAAGTTTTAATGACATCTTATCACATGTTTCTATTGTCCACATGTTTCTACACTGATGTTTTAAAATAGTGGTGTGATCATTTTTTGCAATGTTTTGTTCCAAAATGTTTTTGTTGAAAAATGATTGCAAATACTCTTGCTGTAAAACTATGGTTTTTTTTAAAAAAAAAAAAATTATGATCAGTTTAAAACTTGCATAATTTTTCTTCCTTCAGCTTTTGCATTAGTAGAAAATATCATCAGACTAGTTTTTCCTATCTGATTTGATAAAATACAAGTTTTATTGAACACGCATGATACAGAATCTTGTATATAATATGTATTTATTATTCTATTCTAGTTCTATTATCATCTTCTTCCAATAATAATGTGTCTAGTTCCTCTGGAACATACTCGCAATACATACAGCAATATATAAAATATACAATAATTTTTGATATACATGTACAATACTTTAACAGAAATCATGTTTCATGTAATTAAAACACTTTTAAGTTCATGTATTTGCCACAGAAACATACACTTAGCATGACGACACCAACACCATTTGTTAATATCATAATGAATCATTCTCTAAAACAATCAGCATTCTCATAAAATAGGTCCTTATATGAAATCTAAAAATCCATGTCAAAATCATCAAAACAAAGTGAAAACTTTAAAAACTGACAAATTAAGTCAACAAGTGAACTTCTATCAAGAAAAGTAAGGTCAGGTGCTCCGGAAGGGTAAGCACCTCCTGTTAAGCTAGCTATGTCCGTTTGTAATTAACATTGAGAATGAAATGCTATTGAGCGTCAAATATACACAGAGTATAATTTTAATACAGACATCATACCTGTAAGTAATAATGTGGTGATGACCGTAAAACTTAAGGGGACCTTGATACTTTCAAAATTGTTTTCATTTGAAATAATTTCCTTATTTGATGAAGCATGAGTGATAATTATGACGTATGAGTACCTTGTTAAACTGTATATAAAAATACGGATCATCTTCCAAGATTATAAGATCATATTCTCTGGCTAGTTCATATATTCTTTTCTTTCTATCAAGAGTTAAGCCCCCTCCAGTCGGATTTCCGCCATTGGGAACACAATATAACAATTTTGGTCGTCTGCTAGTGAAGCTATTTTTCACATTACAAGGTTTCCATTTTGATAGGATATTCTGGAGACTGGAAGGGTCAAGGCCGTCATGATCTGAACGGACTGGTATGATATTTGTTGTTAATGGTTTGATCTGTAAAGACAAACTAATTTGGTTGTTTATAATAAAAAAAACAATCGCACCAATCCATGTCCAGATCACAATCTCAAAGTGAAGTAAAAACAAAAACAAACATACTAATCCATATCTAAATCAAAATTCAAAAATACAGTAAAAAATCAAAAACAAACATACCAATCTATGGCCAAATCATAATCCCAAAGTAAAGTAAAAATTTGAAACTGACAAATGTAGATAAACACGTGAACATTCACCAGGGAAGCGAGACCGGGTGTTCCGGAAGGGTAAGCACCTCCTGTATACCTGTATAGCTAGTGTTCAATAACGCAAAATTAACTATTTTAGAATGATCGAGATTGGCTTTACTTAAACTCCTAAAATATTTTATCTTTTTCCGCTTCTCGGAGTGAATTTTTTAATTTAGGTAAAATGCTTCAAAAGATATTTAGATATTTTTATTGGATTTCGTTTAGGTAGCTACATTTTGTGTCACGCGTATAATGCGTTTCTAAACATTCTCATTTCTGTCAATATTTGATATCCAGTAAATGTATGACGTAACTATTACTTACAACAGCTAAGAGACCACTATATGTCGGACTTTCTACTAGCACACTGTCTTCTTCCGATACCATTGCTTCAAATGCCTGAAGTCAATATAAATATAATGACGTAAATAGATAAGTCCGTCAAAATCACACTACAACAACAAAACGCACGGGCAAACCAAACCCCGCACACAATAAACCACACGGTATCCTCTTCTGATACCAATGTCTTACGTCAGTGTAAATATAATGATGTTTTTGTTAATTAAATAGAAAATTTTCAGTAACGTAATAATATGTAAAAAAGATTTTATTTAAAAAGAGGCTTACGTCATTTTTGCTTCCAATTCTGTTTAACTTGCAAGGAAGGGGCGCACAGTGACTTAAATATTGTGGTTTATATGAATACTGATTTTTTCATTATGGCTGACTAGATCAACATCTCCGATGAAAAGATTTATAATAATGATCAGTTTCTAGTGTCCCTCAATCAAATCTCTCTGAGATGCTTTGTAAGGTGCTACTAAAACCTATTGATAACTATACCTTACATAAGCCATCTTGACTTCCATTGGTTATTAACACATCTGTTTGTCCAGGATGGTCAGTCTTGTCCAGTAATGGAGGGTTGTGTATTTGTTTTTGTAATGTTTTGACCCACTTAACAAGACCTGGAATACTAAAGTAATATATATATATAGACTTCTTTTACAGCTGAATACTATAAGCATGTGCTTGATAATAACCAAAACTACCAAAATCATGCGACACGCACAAAAAAGAATGAAACTTTGGCGTATTGCATGCAGGTATTACTAGCATGTGATGATTTCATGAAGAATTTACACCAACTTGGCCAGTCAAGATTATTTCGCCACTATCCATTTAGTAAACAGAGGAGAAAGCTGCCTCTTTAAAGTGTAGATGGTGAAACCCAATGCAAAGATAAATTATCCTGTCGCTTTCGCTGTTATAGCCCAGCAGATATGTGAAGAAATAGTGGGTTTTATGGTAAAAGCATGAAATTTGGTGCATAGATAGATTATGACTTGCCAAAAAAATTCAGCTATGGACCCACTCAAAATTTATTCAAAATGGCTGCTATTTTAAAGATGGCCGCCAAATGATTGTGTCATTTTCACCGAAATGGTGTTTCAATAGTGGAGCTCGTGATAAAAGAAAATAAAAATGATACAAAAGTTTGTTATGACCTGTTGAATAAAATTAGATATGAAACAAATGAAATTGTATTCAAAATGGCCACCATTTTCAAGATGGCCGCCATATGACGTTTGTTTTTGTTTCAAAACTGTTAGCTCAGCAGATATGTGACAAATAATAATCAAAAAGTGGGATTTATGGTAAAAGCATGAAACTTGGTACATTGATAATGATCTGCTGGACCCACTCAATTTTTTTCAAAATGGCCGCTATTTTCAAGATGGCCGCCAATGACCAGTGTTAAGGATATAACCAAACACAAACGATTCAATAATGACAATGTTTATTATGATTTTTAGAATGTATTGTTCCAAATAGTAAACCAAAGGTAATTGTCTTATTTTCAGAAAAGTATTTAAGGTATACCTAAAAGAAAAGGGAAGTAACTCCTCCAAACAAGACATAAAATGCAATGCAATACATGAACACTTATTGGAATACTTAATTCATATTCAAATTCACATGCAAAATCAATACTATCACACACACACACACACACACACACACACACACACACACACACACACAGTGGTTGACTAGAAATTATATTGTTGTTTTGTGTAAATTGTTCATTTCAATAATCTAGTGGTCAGTGTTTACAATAAAAAATTCTAGACTTATGTTCTGCTACGGAGCTACTGGCTTAAGTCAATAAATATTTGACCATCACTGCACAAATTGTTTATTTAGAAATTATTCTCTATCACAATTTCCACCACATTTGCAAAGAGCAGTACACAACATCCCGGCTCTGGTACATTTACATCATACCCGACATCCCTTTTCAACTTTACACCCACACTTTATAGACTCATGGCAACTGTATGATTCTTGTGGAAGCAGTGTCCAATGTGGTTCCAGGGTTTGCATTGTCCCCCTTTTCCATCATTATTCACTTGGAAAAGACATCTGTGGAATTGACAGAAGTGTGTGTCTCCATAAATATCCAGCCTGGTATGCAACTCTCATTGTGTGCTGAAGTAAGGTTGCGGCAGTGGGTGGAATTACATCAATAGATCTTCCTATGCGTGTGAAGAGTTCCTTTCGGACCTCATTTATTGTCATACATAAACTTGTTCTATCATACATAAACAAAGCATTCCATCTGGGGCATTAAATCTCCTATAGAGTCCTGTGTTATAACACGACTCTGAATTTGAAAGTCTTCTGTAATTTCAGGAAAGATTTTCCATGTTTCCCATGCAGTCTTTTTGCCTCTGTTGGCGAAAGAAGATGTCTGATCACATCCAGTAAAGACGTGAAATGCAGGTAGTGCTTTAGACTTTTCTATCTTAATTGACTGTCACATGCAACATGAGCCTCGTGTCAGCTTCCTCGTGTTCACATGGAGCCAAATCACTAATGTCTTCTTTTGGTGTGCTACAGAGAATATCTTTCCTTTTTGATGATATAACCTGCTGTTGATTGCCGCTTTTCACCTGCACAGCTTGTTCTGCCAAGTAACTAAACAGCTCTGACTTGTTTTCATCAATCTGTAAAAATGACTCCCAGTTTCCTGGCAGTCTGCCGTCTGGCTGAACGCATCTCCGTACACCTTTTCCTCATTTGCTTTGTGTCATAGCTTTCAGGCTGTCTGGTAAATATTCATCCATACGGAATAATGAAAACAAGTCAGAGCTGTTTAATTACTTGGCAGAACAAGCTGTGCAGGTGGAATGCGGCGATCAACAGCAGGTTATATCATCAAAAGAGAAAGATATCCTCTAGAAGACATGCGTGATTTGGCTCCATGTGAACACGAGGAAGCTGACACGAGGCTCATGTTGCATGTGACAGATGCTGTCAAGCAAGGTTATTTCAAAGTATTGATACGAATAGTTGATACAGATGTTGTAGCATTAGCCATAGAAGTGGTCCAAATTGTAAACTTGAGTGAGCTATGGATTGCTTTTTGAACTGGTAAGCACTTTAGGTACTTGGCTGCTCATGCTATTTCACAGTCAATTGGGATAGAAAAGTCTAAAGCACTACCTGCATTTCAAACCTTTACTGGATGTGATCAGACATCTTCTTTCGCCAATAGAGGCAAAAAGACTGCATGGGAAACATGGAAAATCTTTCCTGAAATTACAGAAGCCTTTCAAATTCCGAGTCATGTTATACCACAGGAAGATATAGGAGATATATTGTCCCAGTTGGAACGCTTTGTGATCCTCATGTATGATAGAACGGATTCGTGTATGACAGTAAATAAAGCCCGAAAGGAACTCTTCAGACGCAAAGGAAGATCTATTGATGTAATTCCACCCACTGCCGCAACCTTACTTCAGCACACAATGAGAGTTGCATACCAGGCTGGATATTTATGGAAACAAACACTTCTGTCAATTCCACAAATGCCTTCTCCAAGTGAATGGGATGGAAAAGGGGGACAATGCAATCTTGGGAACCACATTGGACACTGCTTCCACAAGCATCAGACAGTTGCCATGAGTTTATAAAGTGTGGGTGTAAAGTTGAAAAGGGATGTCGGGTATGATGTAAATGTACCAGAGCCGGGATGTTGTGTACTGCTCTTTGCAAATGTGGTGGAAATTGTGATAGAGAATAATTTCTGAATAAACAATTTGTGCAGTAATGGTCAAATATTTATTGACTTAAGCAAGTAGCTTCGTAGCAGAACATAAGTCTAGAATTATGTGAATTTGAATATGAATTAAGTATTCCAATAAGTGTTCATGTATTTCATTTTATGTCTTGTTTGGAAGAGTTACTTCCCTTTTCTTTTAGGTAAACCTTAAATACTTTTCTTAAAATAAGACAATTACCTTTGGTTTACTATTTGGAACAATACATTCTAAAAATCATAATAAACATTGTCATTATTGAATCGTTTGTGTTTGTTATATCCTTAATACTGGTCATTGGCGGCCATCTTGAAAATAGCGGCCATTTTGTAAAAAATTGAGTGGGTCCATAGCCAATTTTTTTAGCAGTTCATTATCTATGTACCAAGCTTCATGCTTTTACCATAAATCCCACTTTTTGACCATTATTTGTCACATATCTGTTGAGCTAACAGTTTTGAAACAAAAATAAACGTCATATGACGGCCATCTTGAAAATGGTGGCCATTTTGAATAAAATTCCATTTGTTTCATATCTAATTTTATTCAACAGGTCATAAGAAACTTTAGTATCATTTTTATTTTCTTTTACCACGAACCACGAATTGTGTTTGTTTGGTAAGATCCTTAACACTCGTCATTGGCGGCCATCTTGAAAATAGCGGCCATTTTGAAAAAAATAGAGTGGGTCCATAGCCAATTTTTTTCAGTAGTTCATAATTTATCTATGTACCAAGTTTCATGCTTTTACCATAAATCCCACTATTTGACCATTATTTGTCACATATCTGCTGGGCTATTAAAAGACTTTTCTATACTTAATGTATTTTTTACATTCGACGGTCCAACAGCGACATTCTTTTTTAAATATTTTCAATTTATTTTTGACCAGGTTGATTAAAAATGTATCTAAACGGATCTAGAATATTAGTTCCTGTAACAAGTTTTGCTAGAGTCTTCATTGAAGGTTTCATCAAATATGTTCGAGTCAAAAGGACATGAGAACTTGAACAAGTAACATGTATTATATATATCTTACCCAGGTGTGGAGGAATACTGTAAAGCCGCTTTCATAGTAGACTTGTCAATCTCCATCTGGGACCCATCACTAATGAAATAATATGATAAAATAACAAAGTCAACTGGCCCCGGTTTCACAGTCATTCCTTAGCTAAGTTTTTCCTTAACTTAAATCTGGCAAAATTTCAAATCTTTATAGTTTTGTTAATTTTCAAGATATTGAGGGATTAAGGTGTCATTTTAAGATCACTTATAGATTAAAACATTTGCATACCATAATATATGCGTTAACATAAGTTGCAAAAAAGTTTGAGGTAAATCACTTCAATACTTTTAATAAAGTAGCAAGTATATGAAGGGAAAGGGGAATAACTCCAACAAAATGCGAAATGAAAGTCACTTTTCTTTCGGACAAGCCCTTGAAATAAACAAGGTCCCGTGTCACGGTAAGCGTGGCACGATAAAGAACCCTGCTGAATGATGCCATCAGTGCAACACAGGTAAAATTTCTGCACCTTCGTTCTTAGCTGGCGACGTCGCGATATAAGTGAAATATTCTTGACTAGGACGTTAAAAACCGTTACTCTCCTCAAACCTTAGACTTACGATAAAGAAAATGTAGCACCAACAAACGGAAAAAGTTCTGGATCTGGCATCCCTCCAGCCATTGAAATCATACATGGTGAACTCGTTAAAATGCCCGCTAGATATGAAATATAAAAAAAATATGATACAAATTCAATTACAGAACTGCCGAAAATGTAACAATATAATAGTCTTGCTTTTTACAGATGTTATCTATTTCTCGGTAGCTAACTTTTTACAAATGCTGTCCACCTCTCGGCAGCTAGCTTTATTACAAATGCTATCTATCTCTCGACAGCTAGCTATTTACATATGCCATCCATCTG
Organism: Anadara kagoshimensis; assembly: GCA_021292105.1. Lineage (NCBI taxonomy): Eukaryota > Metazoa > Mollusca > Bivalvia > Arcoida > Arcidae > Anadara > Anadara kagoshimensis. Next base: position 29,117,263 of record CM037860.1, read on the forward strand.
TCGGTAGCTACCTTATTACAAATGCTATCTATTTCTCGGCAGCTAGCTTTTTACAGATGCTATCTGTTTCCCGGTAGCTAGCTTTTTACAAATGCTATGTTTCCCGGTAGCTAGCTATTTACATATGCTATCCATCTGTCGGCAGCTAGCTTTTTACAGATGCTATCTATTTCTCGGCAACTAGCTTTTTACATATGCTATGTATCTGTCGGCAGCTAGCTTTTTACAAATGCTATCTATTTCTCTGCAGCTAGCTTATTACAAATGTCATCTGTTTCCCGGTAGCTAGCTATTTACATATGCTATCCATCTGTCGACAGCTAGCTTTTTACAGATGCTATCTATTTCTCGGCAGCTAGCTTATTACAAATGCCATCTGTTTCCCGGTAGCTAGCTATTTACATGTGCTATCCATCTGTCGGCAGCTAGCTTTTTACAAATGCTGTCTGTTTTCCGGTAGCTAGCTATTTACATATGTTATCCATCTGTCGTCAGCTAGCTTGTTACAAATGTTTTCTATTTCTCGGCAGCTAGCTTATTACAAATGCTATCTATTTCTCGGCAGCTGGGTATTTCCAGATGCTATCCATCTCTCGACAGCTAGCTTTTACAGATGTTATCTATCTCTCGGCAGCTAGCTTATTACAAATGCTATCTATTTCTCGGCAGCTGGGTATTTCCAGATGCTATCTATCTCTCGATAGCTAGCTTTTTACATATGCTATTTATATCTCGGCAGCTACCTTATTACAAATGCTATCCGTCTCTCGGCAGCTATATTTCACAGATGCTATTCATCTCTCGGCAGCTAGATTTCACAGATGCTATCTATCGGCAGCTTTTGGTCACTATATAGTCATGTTATCTCGCCGGACAACTCAGCAGCCTGGGTTTGACATGTTTTGTTGACTTAGTGTTACATGTTTGACAGGTCTGTACTGTATATGTTAATTGGTTAGATGGTTGTTCAGGTGTTTTATTCGAGCTCAAACATGTTGTCATTTTAAATCAGTGACACTCTATTCGAATCTGTATCATGGTATTCGGAACTAATGGTCTTTCATATTTAAACCCAAATTTTTTATTTATGTTTTATTGATGTTGTAACGTCGTTCGAGTGATTAAGACGCCATATAAAATACAGAAAGAATGCGTATCTGGATCCTTATTTCGGACACACACTCTTGCATGCGTGTGTGTGTGTGTGTGTGTGTGTGTGTGTTTGTGTCTGTGTGTGTGTGAACATTTTTGAGACCTCATAAACTTACCAACATGTCTGAGAGGTGAAGGTCCTCTAGCTAAAGCCGTCTTATTGAAGAATCTGTCATACTCCATCGTTCTGCTCCAGTTAATTCCCAAAGATTAAGATATAAACTGAATAAGATGTGATATTATCCTACATAAGATGTCGACTCAAATTTATGCATAATTACAAACACCTACTTGTATAACCTCATTTATCATGTCTATGAATTATTTATTTTGTTTTCACTCTTGTCTTGTAATAAAAACTGAGTTAACTATAACTTTTGACATACGTGTACTATATTAATGTACGTTGAATGTTTACAACACCTGACATGCGACTAAGTTGAATGTTTACAACACCTGACATGTGACTATATTTATCTAAGTTGAATGTTTACAACATCTGACATGTGACTATAATTATCTAAGTTGAATGTTTATACCACCTGACATGTGACTATATTTAATTGAGTTGAATGTTTACAACACCTGATATGTGACTATATTTATCTAAGTTGAATGTTTACAACACCTGACATGTGACTATATTTAACTAAGTTGAATGTTTACAACACCTGACATGTGACTATATTTAATTAAGTTAAATGTTTACAACACCTGACATGTGACTATATTTATCTAAGTTGAATGTTTACAACACCTGACATGTGACTATATTTAACTTAGTTAAATGTTTATACCACCTGATATGTGACTATATTTAATTAAGTTAAATGTTTATACCACCTGATATGTGACTATATTTAATTAAGTTAAATGTTTATACCACCTGATATGTGACTATATTTAATTAAGTTAAATGTTTATACCACCTGATATGTGACTATATTTAATTAAGTTAAATGTTTATACCACCTGACATGTGACTATATTTAACTAAGTTGAATGTTTACAACACCTGACATGTGACTATATTTAATTAAGTTGAATGTTTGCAACACCTGACATGTGACTATAATTATCTAAGTTGAATGTTTACAACACCTGATATGTGACTATATTTAATTAAGTTAAATGTTTATACCACCTGATATGTGACTATATTTAATTAAGTTGAATGTCTACAACACCTGACATGTGACTATATTTAACTAAGTTGAATGTTTACAACACCTGATATGTGACTATATTTAATTAAGTTAAATGTTTATACCACCTGATATGTGACTATATTTAATTAAGTTGAATGTCTACCACAACTGACATGTGACTATATTTAATTAAGTTGAATGTTTGCAACACCTGACATGTGACTATAATTATTTAAGTTGAATGGTTACAACACCTGACATGTGACTATATTTAACTAAGTTGAATGTTTACAACACCTGACATGTGATTATATTTGACTAAGTTGAATTTTTACAACACCTGACATGTGACTATATTTAACTAAGTTGAATGTTTACAACACCTGACATGTGATTATATTTGACTAAGTTGAATGTTTACAACACCTGACATGTGACTATATTTAACTAAGCTGAATTTTTACAACACCTGACATGTGACTATATTTAACTAAGTTGAATGTTTACAACACCTGACATGTGACTATATTTAACTAAGTTGAATGTTTACAACACCTGACATGTGACTATAATTATCTAAGTTGAATGTTTACAACACCTGACATGTGATTATATTTGACTAAGCTGAATTTTTACAACACCTGACATGTGACTATATTTAATTAAGGTGAATGTTTACAACACCTGACATGTGACTATATTTAACTAAGTTGAATGTTTACAACACCTGACATGTGACTATATTTAACTAAGTTGAATGTTTACAACACCTGACATGTGACTATAATTATCTAAGTTGAATGTTTACAACACCTGACATGTGATTATATTTGACTAAGCTGAATTTTTACAACACCTGACATGTGACTATATTTAATTAAGGTGAATGTTTACAACACCTGACATGTGACTATATTTAACTAAGTTGAATGTTTACAACACCTGACATGTGACTATATTTAACTAAGGTGAATGTTTAGAACGCCTGACATGTGACTGTAATAATGAAATCATAATTTATTTCAAGGTGTTGAAATGAGAACAATGACAAAAATTTATTTTGTCACACCAATTAATCCCAAATATGTTAAACTGGCAGCATAAACAGCTAACCAACACATATAAAATAAAATTATCTTGTTTTGTTGATACACATATGTTATTCCAGCTCAGCACCGTTCACCGTTGTATAATCGGATGATATTGCGCTGCTAGTTACTTGGCACCGGTGTATAATCCATGTACAGATTTGTCCGATTATTCCACAAGTGCCAAATAAAATGCATTCGCTATTCTTCTGATAAAACGTTGTGTTGCCCTTCTTGTTCATTCCGTGTATTAAGTTGCCCTCTTTAAATTTTGCAGATTTGTACAACAGAAATACATATATAGAGAGAATATTTGAGAGACAGAGATAAGCAGCGAATTAATAAAACGAAAATGAAAGTTAATGCAAGAATGGGAAATTCCAAGACCCAAGTGTTTCAAAACCCAGTTGTAAAGAAAAAAAAGCTTGGTAAATAAGTTCATATTTTCAAATGCATGCTAGTAAAAATATTAATGTTTTTTGCAGTGGATTTTTATGTTTTAAGCCACCATAAGATAATGTTAACACAAGTTTGAACACCAGGATCCAGCCGTGTGTTAAGTCATGAAAATACACAAGCCAAGTTTATTACAAAAACAAACAGTGGAACAAACATTTAATGCAAATTTTTATCGCATTGTTTAGCCATATGAAACACTCGTTGAAAGAATCTGTTACTTGTCTAGCCAAGAACCTAGTCTTAAGGGAACAACTGTCGGTTTGAACTAAATGCACGAGGGATAGAACTTTGAAAAACTAATTTGATATGGACACATTTAAACTACATATATGATGAATATCAAATAATTCTTTCAATGATATGACAAATAAACTGTAAAAGATGTACTGTTTATATCCATTTGTTCTTTAACTATTCAATATACATATATCGATTCAACAAAAACTTCAGATGATCAATCATTAATCAAATCGATCATTTTAATTGACCTTATTTTTATGACCTAGTTATGAAGTCATCGAAATACTATTTGCTAGTAAAACGCGAGACAAAATCGATACGTAATTCACAATTTCCAATGACATGACAACACAATCACATGACCATGACAGATGCAATTATTCTGTCTACACAAATACGCACTATAATTGTAAAACTTCAAAGCATCCGACATTCTAAATGGGATGAAAAACTATAAAATATGTAAAATTAATCATTTTATTACTTACAGTATCAAATCAATAAATGGTATTACCAAGGGGATGTCATTTGAGTGTTTTTAGGATTTTGGTCTTACTTTGATGTTTCTGAGTTCAGGAAGCTAGTAGCTTGCTTTGAATCCATATCGGTTATCGCAACAATACGATCACATTGTAGATTACTGACCAGATTCACAGGGAACTTATTCAATTATAACGGAATAAAACAATTGGTTACAATCAAAACAAAGCCAAAACCAGTCAGCCTGATTTTAGTCCCCGAATAAGTGCATTTTGTCTTTCTTATCAGTAATGTTAATATCCTAAAAACTAGAAATTAAAACGCCTTTGGCACAAGTAAATTCTTTTTTTCTAATTTTGTAAGCATTAAAGATAGAGATTTGCAGGCACATGTTGTAGAAATTGAGTGAAAGCTACGTACATGCACAGAGATACAAAAAACTCAAATGAAACTAAAAGTCATTAAAAAAAAAAAGAGAAACATATAATAACTCAATTGATAATAAAATTGATACTTGATATAATGGCTGATAAAATAACCCCAGTAGTATTAGAGGGCCAAAAATATAATTTCAACCATAGGATGTTGAAATTTTAATGTAAGCAGTATTCTTTATGGAAACGTTTCATTCAAATCCAGTGCTAATCTAAATAATTCGAAATTGCTTATTTAAATAATTTGAAATTCATAACTAAAAGTTATACCGTTATTTATATTTCCCTAGCACTGCAGCTAAATTGCAAGAGAAAACTATTTTTTGTTTCCCAATTAATATGCTATGGTAGAGCTTGTTCCCACTATGGGAACTTAAGCTTCATACAACGAAGCATGCTGCTTACAAATAAATTGTTGCCCCAGCTATATTGCAAGCCTAGGCTTATCAAGGTTTATCAAAAAGTTTTATGGTCGTCATCACAGTATTGTTGATAAGTTTGATGTCTCTGTGTCCAGGATTGCCCTGGATATATTTGATGTCCCATAGTTCCATGTTCCTATCACTCGATTTTGATTACACATGTGGCGGGTGTAGCTAGCTAGACAGGAGGCGCTTACCCTTCCGGAGCACCCAGTCTTACTTCCCTGACGGAAGTTCATGTGTTTAATCTTTTTACTTTGCTTCTGGATCGTGATTTGGACATGGATAAATATGTTTGTTTTTTAATAATTAATGCTTAGTCTGTATACCCATAAAGAACATTATAAGAAAGTCTCAAATGATTATGTTTGCTCCCGATGAATATTTAATGATAATCGTCACTTCTAAGGATTGGACCAAGGTAGAATTTAAAAAAAATATGTTAGCAAAGTAAAGGGATCTAATGTGTTTTGTTACATTTGACGCATAATTATGGTTTAAAGCTTACTGAGACCAAAGCACATTCTTTTAAATAAGATATTACACCATTGTTAATTTAACTGACTAATTACAAGATTATCGATTCATATAATTATGTTTCATAATCAAAATGACGTCAAATGATTTTTAAGTTATTATTCGCAATTGGCTTGTCAATTTACAAAAACCTTCGATAGTTTTAAACTTCCTTCAGTATGGTTTTAAGAACGAATTCAGTATCTAGCTAATCGAATACGTCAATTTGTATTCAAACTTGCTGGACGAAAAAAGTGACTTCCATGTCAATACAAAATTAAAAATTAAAATAAAAAAATTCTATTCAAGCAAATAGTATTATTATTTTATTTATACAAACACGCTAATTCACATTTATGGATTTCTGGAATACAGATTCAAAAACTAAACAGTTTATCAATATAGCCATGTTTACATTTCTAATTACCATAGCCAGTTTCTAAAGCTTTGTGTTGATCCAGAAAATCAATGTTTTAAGTGATAGATTCGGAAGGCAAACTATAAATATTTATGACAATCTTAATGTATACAAGGATTGTCAATTTATTCGATTCCACATTGTCAAATTATGTATGGATTACGTATTGTTTATTCAATTTCCATTAACATGTGTATAGATTTTTATCTTTATCTTCCATTCAACTGACATTAGTTAATGCATGGAAAACCATCCATTGAACTTCCCTTAGACTTTGTATGGATTACCGCCCATTGAACTTACATTGTGTATGGATTACCGCCCATTCAACTGACATTAGTTTATAGAGTAGTATAGAATCATCTATTGAACCTCCGTTAGACTATGTATGGATTACATAAGATCGTGTATGTATTACCGACAATTTAACGTACATTCATTATGTATGGATTACTGTCCATTCAACAAACATTACATTATTTATGGATTACAACCTATTCAACTTACATTAAATTGTCTATGGATTATCGTCCATTCAACTAACCTCAGATTATTTAAGGATAATTTTCAAAATTACAACTAATGTTGGTAGTTTAACTAATTATGTATTATTGCTACACCATTCAACTGACATAAGTTTCAGTATGGAAATCATTCATTGAACCTCCGTTAGACTATGTATGGATTACCGCAACATAAGATTGTGTATGGATTACCGCCAATTTAACGTACATTACATTAATGTATGGATTTACGGCCATTATACTTTCGTTAGATTTGGAAAGATTACCGCCTAATCAACATACATTTGATTATGGATTACCGTGCAATTCATCCAGTTAATATTGTTAATACAATACCGTCACTTGAATATCTTCTAGATCATGTATGGAGTATCGGCTATTCAACTTTTCTTAGATTATGTATGTAATGCCGTCTATTCAATCTTCCTTTGATTATGTAGAATTTTGCGTTTATTCAACCTTTCTTATATTAAATGTGGATAACCTTCCATTTAACTTCCATAAACTCTGTATTGATTACCGTTCATTTAATCTACCTTGATAATGCATAAATAAAGAAAAAATATATAATGTACACATTACCGTCCATTCAATCTCACAAATCAGTATGGCACGCCGTACATTCAACTTCCTTTAGATTACAAATGGGTTACCGTCCATTCAACATCACCTAGATCCTCACTTACACATTATATGGGTCCATTCATCGCGCCTTAGAATATGTTTGGAATGCCCCCAATTCAACCTTCCCTTAGATAATGTATTGGTATCGTTTTCTAAAGATTGTAAATGCTTTCCGTCCATTCAACCTCATGACGTTATGTATGAAATACCGTCCATTGAAATCCCCCCCCCCCCCCCCCGATGACTTATGGGATTACCGTTCGTTGAACCTCCCTCAAATAGTGTATGGGTACTGCCGACTGAAACTCCCTTTGATTTCGTATGAATATCGTACATTGAAACTCCCTTAGAAGATATATGGCATATCGTCTAATTAACTAACTTAGATTATGTATGGAATAGCGTTCAACTAAGTAAATTCAGTTAGAGTAGGTATGATTATGACTAAAGAATCTATCGAATCTCATTTAGATTATGCACGGACACTGTTAATTGAACACCCCTTAGATTATTTTATAGCGAAACTTAATCATATTTGGATAGCGTCAATTGAAGTTCCTTAGACTTCGTATGGAATACCGTACATTCATTCTGTATGAAATGCCGTACAGATTATGCATGACATATCGTTTATTTTCCTTACATTAGATTATGCATGGATTGCCATCTATCGAACTTTTCACACGATATGAGTATAGCTAACCAGGAGGTACTTACCCGTCAGGAACGGAACACCTGGTCTCACTTCCATGGCAGTCCACATTGTTCTACTAAATTTGCCAGTTCCAAAGTTTTACTTTGCTTTGGGATTGTGCTTTGGACATGAATTAATATGTTTGTTTTTTATTATGTATTGATCACCATTTATACAGCATCAACTAAATTTAACATACATTATAGTCTATTTATTTTTACTTGTGTAAGGGTTACGAGTAATCGTTTATTAACCGCTCCTTAAATTTGTATGGAATACGTCCACTCAACTACCCTAGATTATGTATGGATTAACGTCCATTCATTCTTTCATTGGATTGTGTATCGGTAACGGTCCATACAACCTTCCATTAGATTATGTATTGATTCCTTTGAATCAATATCCGATAGATTACATATAGCTTACAGTTCATTCAACTTGTCTTAGATTATGTATGGATTACCGATCATTCAATGGTCCTTAGGCTATGTATAGATTAGGGATAAAACAATGTGGCATTTTTGTGACAACAAAATTAAATACAGAACGGAGTGTTGATATTACCATTTTTTAAAATATGCTTTAGAATAAATGTTTTTACTTTTGTAACGACATATCTGTTACAACACATTCTATAACGTGGTAATTTAATGGCGGTGGATTATAGATTTTTAATGCACACATTGTGGCTTGATGGAACATGATCTACTTTTACAGAAAAATTTCGACACATAAATATTTAAGAAAACCGACTTGAGAAAAATACAGTTCCTCTGTAATTTCCATATTTAGTTTAAGTAAATAAGTAAACTGTGACTTGATGGAACCGTTTTTTTTTTAAAAAGAAGACAATTACACAATTATTTAAGAACACCTGGACAAGAGTTATAATTTATAATATTTTTTATATTTAGATGTGGTTCTGGTTGAACAAACAGTTTTAGAACCTTCTATTATTAATTATTTATACATGTAGATATATATAGTCCTGAAAAATAAGCAATTTTACTTGTTTTAAAATCTTTAGTATGCATATTGATTTCTTTCCTGATAAAATGATAAACCCTTCTCTGTTTTGACCCAACAATAAATGAAAAATGCTACAGAATGAGAATAGGAGGCAGAAATGTGCGAAAATTAAGTCAGATGTTAAGTAGTCTCAATAAGGGTTCCACATATGTCTTCTGTCCAAAGCCAGTACCCATGGAAAGTCGTGTTTTATAATTAATGGTCTAAAAAGTATTCATTACAGTCAGTATCCGTCAAAGTAATGCGCTTTATAATCAATGTTTCATTGTTTATAAGACACCCTTTTCTACAACTAAGACAAATCCAAAGGCATTAGTTTTATAATCAGTGTTTTAAATACTTGTTAATTAGACGCTTTTTTCTACATCTAGTACAAATTCAAAGGGTTTATTCCCCGAACGCCTACTCGGTTAAAACAAACAAGTAATTAGTTTAGGGATTAAGAGGCTTTCTTGGGGGGGGGGGGGTGGTTAAATTTCAAGTTGGTTACCTGTAAACATTTAATTGAATAAAAACATAAAATTGAAAAATTTCAGTTGTCATATCAAAATGGAATATACTTTATTAAAAAAATCAACCAAAAACTCTTTAAGTAATATAAATAATAAAGTTTATTCAGTATCATATTTTAAACAATCAACATCATACTATGCACAAATTATCAAGTGTATTAAAAAGTTAAATAGATATATTCAAATTTATTTATTTATCTATTTGGTTAATTAGAGAGAAAATTCAAAATTTTGATTTTTAAAGCATTTTTGTATTTTAATAAACAATAAAATGTTGTCTTTGAATAGATACAGAGAGTATGAACTAAAATGGATACAAAATAAAATATGCTGGGACATACCGTATTACCCTATTTTTTTTTTATTCCATGATAATTAATTTTCTACATTTTTTTGCTTATTGATTGAGATATTGAAATAATATTTGGTATGTGTTTTCCCTAGGATGCGATACAGGGTAAGTTTGGGTTTTGTTTTAATTGACTTACTTTCTTGAGAGTTATGGTTCTTGGGATGATAAAATTTCATGAAATGGTTAATTGGAGTAAAAATTTTGAGTTGCGAAACAGTTTGCATTCAAAACACAAGTAACAAAATTAAAAATTCAATGGTTCTCCTGAATCAACATGATAGTTGGAATTTTATTTGCACTATTTATTTGACAATCTATACTCCATAACACTGATTTTTTCCGAAAATGTTAATTTTGGTTCAAAATACACAATTTCTCGTAAATTTTACATTACGTTGTACTTCATGGTTTTACACTAATTTCAGTATAAACAAACTAATCAACATTATAATTTACAATAAAATAATGCATGTTAAAATTAATACTTTAAGAGTGTCTGAACAACATCATATAAACTTCATTTAAAAAATTGTCATAAGTTTTAAGATTTACCTTAAAATTCAGGTAAATTATTGTTAAAATTATAGGTAAAGCACCTTTGAAAGGCCCCTTAATTCCCATCTCTAATGAGGTGTTGTTTTATGCGAGTAGGCGTTCGGGGAACACACCATTCAAAGACATAAGGGTTATAAACAGTGTTTTAAATACTTGTTGATTAGACGCCTGGTTTCTACATCCAGTGCCCGTTCAAAGTCAGTTGTTTTATAATCAGTAGTCTCAATACATGGGTTATCGCTAAGTATTCGTATTGTAGCTATTTTTTTATTCATATATATACTATCCAAAACAAACATACTACATAACTGCAAAACCCTCCCAGGAGTCTTTATAGGCTATTTATATAATTAATATTTTCAGTAAATAAGTCGAGGATAACGTAGTAAAATGAGTACATTTTTCTAAATACAATTTTATTATAATAATAATATTGACAATAATGATGGGGAGATATGGAATTCCAATGCAATATAAAGTCTAGATCAATAAATAATACAATAGATGCCATACTGTGTTCTATGTTGTATGTTTATATAGAGAGGTAGATTAAGGATTTATAAATGGAAAAGTCTTTTTAAACAAAGAAAACGGGTGGGCGTGATGCCGTTGCTCAGATAATGATGATAAAAAATATTTAAAAAGATAAAGATGATTGCGACGACGACGACGACGATGATGATGATGATGATTTGAGGAGGAGCTTGGATTGGAAGGAATGGGTTCTTTTAATTTCGGGTGGAAGTCAAATATATACCAAATTCTAGTGAAGATTAACATTTACTTTAATTACGGTCAAGAAAAATCTACAATCAGTTCAGAATTAAATGTGCCTTAATATTGAAAAGTCTAAACTAAGCAACTAATGAAGATGATTCAGTAAATAATTACATGAATTAATTATAAATTACTCCGTAGTTCAATTAATAATTTACATATAAGTGAAAACTGATTAAAACAATAAATCAATTATTATTAATATTATTAATGAATAATAGAAAGATTAAAATTAAAGTTATTTTTCAATATGTTTAAAACTATAAAAATAATTAAATAGAAAGAGAAAATTTAAATTAAATTTTTAATCCATATTAATACATTTAAATCATAAAAAGTAATGTAATAAATGAATGCATAAATTAATGAAGAATGGTACAATTAGATGACTATATCTGCCAAAACTTGATCGAAACCATAACCATCAGAGATCTACGTGTACCAGATGTAAACATACTTTATCAGTCAGATGACAAGGAAACATCATCCCCTGACAGATCCCCCTCCCGGATCACGTTACCAGCAGTTTTTTTATTGTGTTCTATTGTATTTTATATCTGTTAGAAGCAAATAAATTGATAAAACAGGTTTTTTAAACAATCAATGAGTAATTTTGTTATCGATTTATACCACACACCAATTGTATTATAGGACTACTAGTTGATGGAGTTTTATTTTACAGACTAAATTCTCATCTCAAATTACCTGTTCATGTAAAAATTGGTCAATATAGCATATCTAAACCTGTTTTAATTTTGAATAGATGAAAGAATATATAGATGAAACGAAACTAATTTAACAATTGGATTTAGTTTGTTCTTTTTGAAGGTTGTTTGTCTTTTCATATTCACAAAAGGGTCTCTCTCAGTCCGTTTGGTATAAAATATATCACATAAAAGCTTATAAAATTTTTACTAGTAACCACCTTACCCGGTTACTGTTACAATGTTGATAACCTAAATCTTCATGCAACAGTTTCTGTTTATCTTCAATCGGCTCTTGTTTCAAATATTTGTTTTTTGGATGCTGTGGAAATTTTAAAATAATGTATTTATTCCTAGATGCAAACGTTTCATTGTTTGCATTTTTTCAAAATCAGTTTTTAATTATGTTTGACATCCGATTCAAGAATTTTCAGTTATATTGAGGCGTTCAGTTCATGGGTGCTGGAGGAACCCGGAGTGCCCGGAGTAAACCACCGACCTTAGGCAAGCGAACTGACTATAACTTCTCTTACTAGGACTTGACCCAAGACCTCTGTTGTGTGTTTTGTGCCTTAACAGGAGAAATGCTAAAAGCGCAGTTGCACATCACCTTTTACACTAAGAACTAAATGTGATATCCTTCTGCAAAGTGTAGTTCGCCGTCACCAGATCGGCATCATATTTATCAAAGGATCAACAGATTAACGACAAAATATATCAACAAATATATCAAAAGTCATAACCACGCCAACGTGTGATACAGTAGAAGTTTGAATGCACTCAGAGGAATATTACGTATCAATCTTCCACTGAACATGGAAACCTGAGCAATAGCTTTTGAACCAAGTTGCAGAATTCTATTCCACATATCTCTGTCAACATAGAAAAATAAGTAAAAATAGTCATAAACATGTGGACTTTTTAATTGAACTTAATGGCATATGCGTCTGATGCCCCATAATTTGTTATATCAACATTACTTATAGCTTGATGTACCAAATCTGAACCAATAAGCACGCAATCGGCAATTTCCAATGCAACAAAAAAATGAAAAATAATAAGACTATATACAATGAAAGATATGGACCATTAATTATACAACTCTACTCTTTAGACTAGCGTCGAGTCTTATAAGAATATTATCATTTTTGTGAATTAGTACTTCTTACTCATACTGTTTATAAAATAAATGTCAGTGGTGTGGTTTTTGGCTATCCGATACTACTTTAAGCACATCATTACTCCCATGTCCGCCAAGTCGGTTATTTTTTATAATTAGTAGTCACAACATATGTTTGTCTTTTCTTGTCATGCTTGGCTGTTTTATCATGTTCTTGGATGCGTTTGTCATTGTTAATGACATTGCCAGTTACAGTTTTTTCAGTTCTTAAGTGCTCAACCTTTTTCATGTCTGAAGCGAAATTTTGAATAATTTTTTTAACATTTTTGAAATTGTGTGTGCAAGGTTGTTGTTGCTGTCAAAAACTAATGCTTAATTTGAAAATTTTCAGTTTTTAATTTGCTTTTGGGAGGTGTGATTTGGACATGGACCTTTATTTAACATAGAAAGATCCCATCTACAATATTTGGAACAAGTTTGTGCATTCTTGTTGCACATGTACATAGCGCTTATCATATCAATTTAACTATATTCACCTTTATTCATATACATTATCAAGCTCTGTTATAACCATCGTAACGAACTAAAATCAATATATAAAACCGACATACACGTTTTCCAGTCACCCAGGTACAATGCGTTCAGTCTCGGGGGAAATCCGTACACGTCAATGATGTTTATAGTAAGCTTACAACTCAGTTTTATGATTTACTTTCATTTCTGCTCTATTGAATCTAAATATGGTTCTAACTGAAAAGATTCAAAGATTCAAACCATATACAATTGAGATATAGTATAATAGCTTATTTTCTAGACAACAAAAGACACGCGCACATGAACGTACATGATAATGAAACATTAATGTAAAATTATGACATTTAGTAGACCTATGCGTCATTTTCAGATTAATAATATAATATGTATTTCTAGTCATAGAAAGCAAGATTCCAATATAGACAATTACTTATAGGTTTACAGGCCCAATCATCGTCAAAGCAAGGTTACAATAATTGATCATTGCTTATAGTTTTAGAAGCCCAATAGTGACCAAAGCAGGGCTATAAAATAAAAAAGTATAGTTTTTACAGACTCTTATTGTCGTTTCAAAATGAAATACATAGTTTTCACAGGTCCAAAGCAAGACTGTAAAATGAAACATCGTACAATAGTTTTAACAGGCCAATTTGCGCCGGCGGGTGTTACTCAAAGGCATTAATATTGTTCGTCAGCGCGTTTTTATCCATGTGCTTAAATTAATTATTGGGATGATTTTTTTAAAAAGTGGTTGATGTAACAATATTCATCTTAAGTTAAATACAATGTATGAATTAATCTGTATCGATATCGATTACCAAGAGGTAGTTGAAGTTTTTTCTTAAATGTTTAATATGCTTCAAGAATAATTAAAGTTGATTGAAATGAATTACATTTTTCAGACGGATGACATAGATATATATGGTATCAGCTTCCAATGCACCAAAACGAAATAATTATAAAACTAAATTATTATTATTTGGCCATATGTAAATATATAATAATATAGAAATAATTGATTTTTTTAAAAAAAGGTATTTTTATTTTTTAAAATAAATTCTTTCGATAGATTTGTAAATGCAAATTTTTAATTTTCATCGAAATATTTTACCAGTTGCCATGGTTAAATTTTATTTTTTTCTCTAAAAATATAGATTGATTTAAATTTAGTTTTTTAATATAGCTATTTGCTATATAATAGTTAAGTATTTAAAAGACAAAATGATGCTAAAACATTAATGGACAAATATGAAAATGATGACACCGGCTAGCTGCAGCACGCATGTATTGTAATTTCCCTGCCATTTTTTAATTAAACAATAACGACTGCTTATTTCAAGTCTGTATATCGCCCGCTGGATTAAATCTAACACTAATACAAAGATAAATTAACGGAAATATAATTCACCATAGATTACCCAAAAGTATTGGACCGATAGCGGGATAGCCAATACTAGAAAAATATGTTTCAAAAATCGATTTTAAAAACGGCCTTACCTGTTAATGCCAACCTGTCTACAAATGTCGATACTGCTTGTATATTTCATAAATTTTCCCATTTTCTCCAATAAATTTGTTATCAGGATGGAGATAACATTTTCCCTAGATTTCCATAGAGGATTATCTTATCAGTTTTACATATAAAGTCCAATATATCTGACGTCCGACTTATAAAGTCCGTATAGTTACTCTGCATGTTACCTGTTTAAGTTCACCTTTGAATCTGCATCCATGGGATATCGTCTGCTGAATGGCTCTACCTGGCAGACGACACCCGACTTTGGATTTTTAAACATGTCCTGTTCTTGGATCAGGTAAACCAACCTATCCCGTTTCGGAAACGGTTCATAGTTGATAAAATAATAATGATGTATAGCAGTAGGCTCTTAGCGCGTGAAATATTAAATACTTTGCACGGGATTTGCACATGTCGTCAATATATTATAATCGTCACCATATATGAAACAACTATCTATAGTTTTTCCTACCATACATTCGATCGAAACTTAGTTCGTGCTTTCAGAAAATACAAACATATAAATGATATTGAACTGGCATAGATCATCAAAAAGGATAAAAACAAGCCAAAATGCATTTGGTAAATTAATGAGGCCTCACGACAGGGTTTGGACATTAGGATCAAAAGTATACCCAGATTCCTGCAAGTTTCTTTGCATTATGAAAATATTAATTTCATTTGCAATGAATTCACTTATTTGTCATGGAAATGGAAAAAATAAAAACAACTCCATTTACCCATCCCCTGTCGATGCAGTACCATTTTAATCAAAGGATTTAGAAATTAATAAAAATCAACAAAATTATGTGGTCTCTTTAATGTCCATTCAATATATTACTTTTGTATGAAATAATTATGAATACCGTCTCTCTCTCGCTCTCTCTCTCTCTCTCTCTCTCTCTCTCACACACACACACACACACACACACACACACACACACACACACACACACACACTATGAAGGACAAGGTAGCAGTTTACTTTTAATAGTCAATTCTTGAAACAAGCCATTTAATTTTATTTCTTAATGAAACAAGCCCGTCCAGGTCAACCAGAGCCGAACCTTTAATCATAAAAGGTGACAAAACAACCAATGAAATACAGACACATCCATTTTACAGTTAATCAATGAAACATTTCCATAAAACACTTAACTATGGACCTGATGCAATTTACTTAATTAATACGAAATGCTGAGCAGGTTGATACAGAGCATAGTAAATATTGAATTAAAAACCTAAAGTGGTTAATTCGGAGCATAGAAAAAAATATATATGTATGCACACATTGAATTAAAACCCCAACACGAAATACTGAGCATGTTGATACATAGCATAGTAAATATATACACATATTGTGTTAAAACCCAGTGGTGAATTCAGAGCATAGTAAATATTATATACACACATGAATTAAAAACCCAACACGAAATGCTGAACAGGTTGATACAGAGCTTAGTAAATATATATATATATATATATATATATATATATATATATATATATATTGAATTAAAACCCCAAAGTGGTGAATTCAGAGCATAGTAAATATTATATACACACATTGAATTAAAAACCCAACACGAAATGCTGAACAGGTTGATACAGAGCTTAGTAAATATATACACACATTGAATTAAAACCCCAAAGTGGTGAAATCAGAGCATAGTAAATATTATATACACACATTGGGTTAAAAACCCAACACGAAATGCTTAACATGTTGATACAGAGCATAGTAAATATATATACATGTATATACATTGAATTAAAACCCCAAAGTGGTGAATTCAGAGCATAGTAAATATTATATACACACATTGAATTAAAAACCCAACACGAAATGCTGAACATGTTGATACAGAGCATAGTAAATAGTATTAAAAAATCAAAGTGGTTAATTCAGAGTAACTTGCTTATGACGAAATGCTGAACGCGGTGATACAGAGAATATTGTACATTATCATCTACAAATAATAATACTAATCAAAACAAAAAACAAACATACTAATCTATGTCCGAATCACAATAGAAAAGCAAAGTAACAACTTTGAAACTGACAAGTTAGGTTAGACACGTAAACTTCCACCAGGAAAGTGAGGCCTGATGCTCCGTAAGGATAAGCACCTCCTGTTTAGTTTTCTATACCCGCCACATGTGTAATCAAAATTGTGTAAGGAGAACATGGATCTATGGGACGTCAAAAGTTTTATGGTCGTCATCACAATTGATGTTTCTGTATGCAAAACTATCCTTGATATATTTAGCGTCTCTTTTGATTACACACGTGAAGGCTAGCGGCTTAAAAAGACGTGCTTATCCGGTCTCACTTCCCTAGTTCCCTGGTAGAAGTTCGCGTGTTGGACACGTATCGTTATATTTGTATTTGACTTTTGGGATTGGGATTTGGACACGAACCGTTATGTTTGTGTTTGACTTTTGGGATTGGGATTTGACACGTACCGCTATGTTTGTGTTTATCTTTTGGGATTGGGATTTGGACACGTACCGTTATGTTTGTGTTTGGGATTTGGGATTTGGACACGTACCGTTATGTTTGTGTTTGTCTTGTGGGATTGATATTTGGACACGAACCGTTATGTTTGTATTTGACTTTTAGGATTGAGATTTAGACAAGAACCGTTATGTTTGTGTTTGTCTTTTGGGATTGAGATTTGGACACGTACCGTTATGTTTGTGTTTGTCTTTTGGGATTGGGATTTGGACACGTACCGTTATGTTTGTGTTTGTCTTTTTGGGATTGATATTTGGACACGGAGCGTTATGATTTAGTTTGATTTTTGGCATTAAGATTTTACCATCAACCAATAGGTTTGTGTTTGATTTTTGGGATTTGGATTTGAACATGGATCGTTATGTTTACATAATGCAGCTTTTGTATAAGCAAAGAACGTTGACCTGTCCGCCTGCGCTTTCATTTAGAAGGATCAATCCAATACATGTTAATGATAGGATTAGCACTTAATTATAATACTATATACACACACCATTTCATTAGTGTCCTCATTACACATGTAGACGAAATAAGCACACGTGTTTCCAATAAATAAACGCACTGGTCCGTGGTAAATTAAAGGTCAAGCGAACAGGTCAATGTTGTTTATCTATATAAGCAGTGGCGGATTCAGCAGGGGGCGTACGCACCCCCCCCCCCCCCATTATGTCGCTAATAATACATATTGTTCATTTTGATGCAGCTCAGATTGCACCAGAATGCAGAATTTTGCGCCATTTTTTTCAAAATTTTACGGGGGAGCATGCCCCGGACCACCTAGAAGGTTAGAGCCTTCGGCTATCACATTATATGCCCCCCCCCCTTTCTAGAATTCTGGATCCGCCTCTGATAAATGATACTGAACAGCAAAACAATAATTATTAATATTAATATTGTCGCTTATAACATACCAGGTATCTGCTTCTTCTGCCTGAAGCACGTGTTCTTACTATACTTTCTGTTGCTACTGGAGGGTTTATACAATGAAGCCATCTGCGTACAAATGAGTTGTTGACTCAGGGATACTGCAATCCTTGGCTTATCAAACCGTCAAAAATATTTATGGTCTTAATAACATTATTGTTGATAAGTATGATGTTTGTATCTAAAATTACCATGGATATATTGTTCCATACGCGTGGTGGATGTAGCTAGCTAGACATAATATGCTTACCCTTCAAGAGCACACTGTCTTTTGAGATTGTGATTTTGACATGTGCCATTATGACCTAATTTGACTTTTGGATTTGGACATGGACAGTTATGTTTGTGTATACCCATATTTCGATCACTTCTACTACTATGGTAACTTTATAAGTAGAGCGCATGGTCCGTGGCTTCGAACCTCGACCGGGTGTGACCAAATATTGAAAGAAGATAGTGGTTGTTCGCCCAAAAAATCCGGCTTTTAGAAATGAAAGGCACGGTGTCATTCGGAAGAGACCTTAAAAAGCGTGTGCCACATTAAAGAACCATCCATGAACATTGCGCTTTACACACTACAAAAGTCAAGATTTCTGCCACTTCGCCTTTAGCTAGTGGTGTCTCGATATAAGTGAAATATTCTTAAGATGGACGTAAAACCCTTTTCAATCAATCAATCAAAAACATGGAAATTAAACTCGCTTTTGTTTCTCTCAACTTGCCCTTGTATACTAAGTATCCTGGCATCACTTCTATTGTGTCTTGTTCCGGTAATTGTCGAAATATTTATAATTAAGAAGGCCAGAATAAAATGTTTGATCTGGAATACATGGGTAAAACAGCTGTCGTCTGGAGAAGCGTTTCCGGTTACTGTACATAACCTTCTATCATACAAATGATCCCGGTAAACAGCATGAAACAACAAAGTGTTTTATGTCGGTTTTAAATAACTACTGCAGGAAATTAAACTACATATTAACGATTGTTTTATAACTCGTTAGGATTTTGATAAAGGTGTTCGTATATTTGTGGTAGGTTTTGACATTATGTAATAAGATAGAATTAAGGAATTATTGATTGATTGTTTGAATGGAGTCAAGAATATTTCACTTATATTAAGACGGCATCAGCTATAGGTAAAGTGGCAAAATTTTGACCTTTGCCGTGGGACCAACCGACAATATGCAGTAAGGACTCTTTAGCCTGCCATGCCTGCCGTGACACGGGGCATCGCTTTTAAAGGTCTAATCTGCGACTTTCATTTCTATATGCCTAGTGTTTGGCGAAAGAACAACCACTATCTATATTCAAGTCTCGGTCAGAACCCCGGAAGGGGTTCGAACACACTACCTACCACGTACGAATTTAGGAGGACACAACAATGGACAAAAATCATTCAACGAACACAAACACCAAACGAGTTAAGAGATTTTGCAAAAAATATTTAAAGTAAAAATAAACTGTTGGTTTATGAGTAGTTTATTGCAGCTTATTTCCTTTCCTTTGTTTCGTTTCCGACTGGCTTGAGCTGATGCTTTAGTTCATTCAAATTCAAACTTGAACTCTCAGCTTTGGACATTAGATTGAATAAAATTGTGTCAATCGATGACATGGTTATAGTACATACCTTAAGGGTCATTTAAGTAGGAAAATTCAAGTGAAAACCATTTCGTTGAAAAGCGTGAAATAGGGGTATAATTATGAAATTACCTACAAAAGTGTAAAGATTTATAAATAAAACCAGAGGCTCAGGATGAGCCTGTATCGCTCACCTGACTAAAATGCTTTTAAAGCAAATTTGTATATATGCTTTTCCAATAGGGTCAAACTGTAAAGTTTGATTCAATTTGCTTCACTAGCTTCAGAGGAGATAGCATATTTATGCTTTTCCCATAGGGTCCAATATTAAACTATCTTCTGCGCTGGCGGCCATGTTTTTTGGCTGAACAGAAAAATTTTGGCAATCTAAGTAAAGGACATTCTTTACATCATTTCTGTAAAGTTTGGTTAAATTCGCTTCAGTCATTTCTGAGGAGATAGCCAAAAATTCGTTTTTCCCATAGGGTCCAATGTTAAACTATCTTCTGCGCTGGCGGCCATGTTTTTAGGCGGATCAGAAAAATTTTGGAAATCTTTGTGAAGGACCTCCAATACATCATTTCTATAAAGTTTGGTTAAGTTTCCTTCAGTAGTTTCAGAGGAGATAGCCAAAATGTGTTTTTCCCATAGGGTCCCATGTTAAACTATGTTCCCCGCTGGCAGCCATGTTTTTAGGCGGATCAGAAAAATTTAGGCAATCTTTGCAAAAGACCTTCCATACATCATTCCTGTAAAGTTAAATTGAATTTGCTTCAGTCGTTTCAGAGGAGATAGCCAAAATGTGCATTTTCCCATAGGGCCCAATGTTAAACTTTGTTTGGCCCTGGCGGCCATTTTTTTTGGCGGATCAGAAAAATTTGGGCAATCTTAGTAAATGACCTTACAAACATTATTCCTGTAAAGTTTGGTTCAAATTAGCTCAGCCGTTTCAAAGAAGATAGCAAATATATGCTTTTCCCATAGGGTCCAATGTTAAACTATCTTCTGCGCTGGCGGCCATGTTTTTTGACGGATCAGAAAAATTTTGGCAATCCAAATAAAGGACCTTCCTTACACCATTCCTGTAAAGTTTGGTTAAATTTGCTTCAGCCATTTCTGAGGAAATCGTTAAAAATGCATTTTTCCCATAGGGTCCAATGTTAAACTATCTTCTGTGCTGGCAGCCATGTTTTTTGGCGGATCAAAAAAATTTCGGCAATCTAAGTAAAGGACCTTCCATACATCATTCCTGTAAAGTTTGGTTAAAATTGCTCCAGTGGTGTCAGAGGAGATAGTCAAAATGTGAAAAGTTTACGGACGGACGACAGACGACGGACGACGGACGACGGACGACGGACGACGACGGACGCAAAGTGATGGCAAAAGCTCACATGGCCTTTGGCCAGGTGAGCTAAAAAGTAGGAATTGATAATTTAAGAAATTTTAAAATATTTGTTGCATTTTTTAAAGAAAATTGGGCAAAAATACACGTGTTGGGGAAAATAGCTTACACCTTGTATAAAGAATTGATTTTAAAAAATGAAAAGATATTAAGATAGTCAACGTCATAGAGCAGTGCAAAGGGGCTAGAGTTTGTTAAAGAAATACGAGGTTTTTGAAAACTCGACAATTTACGGTTGAGGTTATCTACGATTTATTTTCCTTTTAAAAATGCGTGTACCAGGCGTGATAGTTCGTATTTTAAGGCTACCAACGATCCAAGGGGAAGATTATAAAAGCTAAGTTTGAATATTACTTGATTATTGCTGAGGCATATTCGGCTTTATATAGTTCAACATTGTTGAAACCAAACAATATTTACCTCGATTTAATTAGAACAGTATTGTGTGACCGTGCACTTTTAGTGACTTGTTGTATTTTGGATTACTAGTGGCCTTAGAATATAAATATCACGCCTGGTACACGCATTTTTAAAAGGAAAATAAATCGTAGATAACCTCAACCGTAAATTGTCGAGTTTTCAAAAACCTCGTATTTCTTTAACAAACTCTGGCCCCTTTGCACTGCTCTATGATGTTGACTATCTTAATATCTTTTCATTTTTTAAAATCAATTCGTTATACAAGGTGTAAGCTATTTTCCCCAACACATGTATTTTTGTACAATTTTTATAAAAACATGCAACAAATATTTTAAAATTTCTTAAATTATCAATTCCTTCTGTATTTTTATTTAAAAATCTCCACACTTGTGTAGGTAATTTCATAATTATACCCCTATTTCACGCTTTTCAACGAAATGGTTTTCACTTGAATTTTCCTACTTAGATGACCCTTAAAGAGATTGGTGGTGGACAAGGGACATTGTTAAAATATACGATTGGTAAGCTTATTGTTAAACTTTGGACATGTCTGTACTGTTTATTTGCTTTCCTTCCTCTTGTCTGTTTGTTGTGTTATTTAATTGGTTATATATTGTGTACAAGTATTACCAAAAACATGTTTTCAGTTGCAAATTATTTTTTACTATCCTAGCAAGTCAAGAACATTTCACTTCTATTAAACCCCATAGCTGTGGTATGTGGCAGATATTTTAAATACCTTTGCAGTGTGCTTAATTAGGGCAGTGGGCAGGAAGGATTCTTTTAGTGTCACCACAGGATTAAGAACCGGGGTACATCTAACAAATCTAAACAAATACCATTCTAAAAATATAGCAAAATTTATTTTACAGTTTATACAATATAAATTATCTTGTATTTACAAATAGCAACTCTAACATTATACCACAGTACATAACAAAGACAAAATACTGTCCATTTACTCATCACAGTACTTGTTTTATAACTAACATACACCATACTACAGAGTAACATACATATATGAAGCCCAAAATAAACAAAAATACAGTAAAACCTACTATAGTGATCACCTTTATATAAAAACCACCTGTTTATCAAGATCAATGTTTTAAGGCCCTTTATTTCATATTTCTACCAAAAAGAACCTGTACATAAGAACCACCTGTGTTTTAAGTCCACATTTATCTGGTCCAGTGGGTTGTATTCATATATATGATTTCACTGTAAGTCTAAGGTCCTGCAGGTGGCCAATTTATACAAGTTTTAAATTATGTGTTGGGTCCAGTGGATGGCCTTATATATACAGGTTTACTGTGTGTCCTGTGGGTGGTCTTTATAAACAATAAAAAAATCTTTATTTATTGTGCCTTGTGGGTGGTCTCTATATACAAGTTCACTGTAAGTCTCAGTCAGACAAATATTACTAGGAAGTAGCCAAAACAATGCATGATATAAAGTTTTTTTTTCAACCAAATACTTAATTTTGATATACAATAAGATATAATCTAGAAAGAAACTTTTGACAATTCAAAACAACCAACATGTATCTAGCACATTGTTTCCATTCCTGGTAGGCAAAATCGCCATTGGTTACTAATGTCTGATCTGAGGAATTCTTTCAAAAAAGTAACCTATTTTAGCAAATTTGTGAAAAAATACTTTAAAAAAGACTATATTTTCACAAATTTTAAGTTTATGGAAACCTAGATCTAGCAGCAACTCTAAATTAAAGTACCATAAATAAAATTTGACAAGTTACAGGAACGTTTGTACTACTATGTATGGTATACGGTATATAAAATTTCACAAGTTACACATACCATTAGCATGATGGTACTCAAAAGTACAGGAAGTAAAATTCAATTCTTATAAAAATAATAAGTTTGCACGAAATTAAAAAAATGAATTTTTAAAAAATCCAAACAAAATCAAAATCAAAATCAAAACTCTAAACTCTGGCAATTCTTTTAAAACTTTACAATATCTGGAGATATGACAGAGTCATTTGACGTTACAGAGACGTTTTGGCATTAAGGGATCATATATTCATATATTGTACCTGTATATGCTGAATACTCAATATTGTGCATAGGTGTGACATTTCTAACTAGTGCATTTATTTATAACATATCTATTTACTGTACATTTTAAAATCAACAATCTACCTACGTACTGTGCAATAAAAATATCACATTAGACTTATGAGTGGGTTATATATCTTCCAATATACATGTGTATAGAAACATGAGGTGAAATTTCTATCTAGGTATTTTGATGAAAACTAGTTCAATTTCAGAAAATACATGTAGGATTACTTTATTTGAAAAAAATTTCCAAAAGCAACTTTCAAATTGTTAAAAAACAACTATGTTTTGGATGAAATAGGAGAAAATCTTGAAATAGTTCCATACATGAGGTGCACATCTGTAATATATATATATATATATATATATATATATATTGTGAAGTTTAAGTATTATATTGTGAAGTTTAAGTATTTATATTGTGAAGTTTAAGTACCAAATTTGGATTCTTCTATGTATTACTTTACAAATAATCCTCCCTTGATTCACCACTAAACCCGTTTATAACATCATGAACAAATGGTGGTGATGAGTCAAGGTTTTACTGTAATTCACAGATCTCTTTTACTATTAAAATATAAAATAAACTACTCTACAATGAAAACTAATGAATATCTTCATGGGAATTAACAGTACAATGAAACCTGTCTAAAAACTAACACTGTCTCTTGAGAGCAAAATATCCCCGCCCCCAACATCTTCAGGATTTTAATGTTTTCCCAGGACCTTGACCTTTCTGATATGACCTTGGTTCAAGGCCTATGGACAATGAAGATTATTCATGTGAAGTTTTATGACAGCCGTCCAAAGCAATTATTAGATATGGCCCAGACACCATTTTACACAGACAGACATGGTGATTCCTATATACCCCCTCAAACTAGTTTGCAGGTGTATAAAAAAAAGTTGTTCAAACTGGCTAAGGCTATACCTTTACCATTGGTATTGTTAGATATACAGAATCACTCTGTCTGTCTGTCCAAATATTATGCATGCTCCATATCTTCCATATCTATGGATGGATTTTGATCAAACTTAACACAAATGTATACCAATATGAGACAATGTGTTGCATACTAAATAAAGTGTGCATCTGGCCATTGTGGACCGTGGATATTTGTCTTAAGAGACTGATTTAGTTATCTGGGTAAACCAAACTACTATCTAAGTAATTATTTGGTTTAGACAGATTTCTATTGTATAAGTATAATGAGTATTATAAATGATAATCTACGTCATCTACAGTATTATGACTAGTTCAAGACACTTACACTAAACAGTAATAAGGATACACCCCTGTACCACATGATACTCCCCAACATTTGTGGAGAACAATGGGGTTCACCGCTGTACCACGTGATACCTTCTAACGTGTCTGCGAAACACTTGTTTCCAATGGACATGGAATCGCACAATATGACGTTTTCCCGTAAAAAACGTTATTCCGGGAAATTGTGACGTTGACGTTTTCCAAAATGTTCCGCACAAACGTTAAGAGGTATTGACCACGTGGTACAGCGGGGAACCCCATTATTTCCATTGCATATGAAATCTTATCAGTTCATGTTTTCCAATAAAACAATGCTATCTTGACAAAACAATTTTTCCATTAATAAGGAATGATATAAGTTCATGTTTTCCAATAAAAACAATGTTATTCTGGGAATTTGATATGTAAATTTTTCTAAAATATCCAGCAAAAATATTAAGTGATGTTTATCACATGGTACAGCTGCAAACCTCATTAAGACTTATTTTATTAGAACAATATGCTATTTTCATTCTACAAAATAATTTCATTTTCAACAACATAAGCGGTTTGTTTGTCCAACAGAATACCACTAAATGAATTGAGTGTGCCATAATAACTATGTCAGTGTCCACCAAACAAACCTCACTTGGAAATCAATGTTTTCCTAACTATGTGCATAATCAAAATATGAACAGCAAATGGCAAACTCTTTACTCCATCTAAAGATTGTTCCTGTGAAGTTACATAAAGATCTGTCACTTGAGACAAGTGGCATACAAAACTTTAGTGAAAGAAATGGAGTATGGTGGAGGAAATCAGAGTGCTCTG
Source organism: Anadara kagoshimensis (assembly GCA_021292105.1). Taxonomy (NCBI): domain Eukaryota; kingdom Metazoa; phylum Mollusca; class Bivalvia; order Arcoida; family Arcidae; genus Anadara; species Anadara kagoshimensis. The sequence goes on from CM037860.1 coordinate 29,143,567, forward strand.
AGAAAAGCATAACATTTGGCAAAAATTAATCATCATAATTAAAACTGATCAACTTTTGTTTTACACACATGGTGGGTGTAACTAGCTAGAGAAAGTGCTTACTCTTCAGGAGCACCTGACCTCATTTCACAGTTGAAAGTTTATGTATTTGACTTAATTTACCAGTTTTCAAAACTGTTGTTTTGCATTTGGCATTGTGGTTTGAACATGGACTGGTATGTTTGTATTTGATTGATATAATACGATCTGTCCCAGTGTGAGGCACTGTAATCTGTAAGTATTCAGTCATAGAGGTGCCAGATAATGAATTGCTGATACCTAAAACACATTTTATATTGATTGATAAAGTAATAACTTGTTACTTAGTTATCATTATCATAACTATTGTTTTTAATTGGACACCACTTAGAATACATTTATCTTTATGTAATAACTACACAGTACATAGTACAGAGTGGTGCAATATATATTTTTAAAAATATGTGGTTTTATATAAAATAAAGAAGGATTTTACAAAGTGTCTGAATATATATTGCACCACTCTGTACCTGATATATAAGGGAATTTGTAACAGTAATTTACCAGCTTGGAATTTTAAAAATTATCCCTGTAAATTTTCTGAAATTGTTAATTTAACCATAAATGACAGTAACGGTAATCAATGAAATAGGAGAATAAAATCTATAATATATCAAATATTCATTAATTCCCGACAAGAAACATTACAAACTGTTTTGCATGAATAATGGACCCAATCACGAACAGATCTAAACAGGAATATAAGAATTTCTAAACCAGTACCTGAAGGAAAAAAAAATCAGTTGGGACGGCCGCTATACACATTGCCCATTGATTTTAAAGGTGTGTGAAATATTTATAAAACTGACAAAAATGAAACAAATACTTATTGTTATCACGATAGATTCAAATATGTAAATGTAACAGTATCATCATCAGGGGTATTAATTATTTATTATACCAATATAATTGTCATTATTTTAAACATGATACTATTGGGGTTTTTGGAAAATTTGCAACATCTTCATCTGAAAATGCAAATTAATAATATTATGAAGAGGAAATACATTAAAATATGAAAATTAGTTTTAAAAGCATCACTTACGATAGTTTGTTTTCTTTCATGATTAATTTTATTCAGATCATTTTTAATTTAAAAAAAAGCAATATTATAATTGGATTTTATGACATCTCTCTATCTCTCTCTCTCTCTAACACACACACACACACACACACACACACACACTCCTTTTATTCAATCATATTAAAATGATTGTTTTCATTATATCTATTTAGAAAGATTTCCAAATAAAATAAAATTTTCAAAAATATAATCACTAATCTAAATTGGAACAAGAATAGATAAGGAGACTTATTGAAACTGAAAAAAAATCCCCATATTTTTCAGAATAAATATGCGTTAATAATCCTCGAGTGAAGATAAAAATTCAGATGGATAAAATGGAGAAGCATTAGGTATGCATGTGTGTTGTGAGGATACATGGGTATGTGTAATGGAGAAATGTGTTTTGTCCATGCATATGTATGTGTAATGGAGAAAGTGTATGCATGTGTGATGTATGCATATGTATTTTGTGAAGTGTGTGTGTAAGTTTGCATGCATGCATGGGTATGTGTAATGGAGAAAATGTATGTGTCTGTATGCATGTTTATGTGTAATAGAGGAACTGTGATCATGTTTGTGTGTAAGTATGCATGCATGCATAGGTATGCGTAATGGAGAAAGTGTATGTGTCTGTATGCATGTTTATGTGTAATAGAGGAACTGTGGCTGTGTATATGTGTGTAAGTACACATGTATGCATGAGTATGTGTAATGAAGAAAGTGTGTATGTGTGTTTAATGGAGAAGGAGAAACACTGAATGCATGTATTGTTTTTTCCTATAAATTTTAACAGCATAATGATTTGTAAACAAATTAAAGTTTTGTAATAAAATACATATTTTTTTCACATACAAATTACATCGTGTAACTGATACACACATAATAATCAATAACAATAACAATTGTATTGTGTCATGTTACATAGCTACAGTAATAAATATTTTGAAAAAGTATTCTGGAAAAAAATTGGAAAGAAAATAATGATTTTTTAATCTGTATTACTAGTAGTTTAACTTATTAAACTCTATCACAAAACATATACTGTATAAAAAGAAAAATTAGCGTTAGGAAAAACTTTTGCGATTTTAAGCTTCTAAATTATTTCTTGGTAAGAAAGTTTAATGGTTCCAGCTGTAAGGAAAGTGTACCAAAAGAAAAAAGAAATTTTCACTGAGAAGATATACATTCATGGTACAGGAGTCTCATGAAAATTGCGAATATTTTCCCCTGCGAATGTTCCTCTTATATAGTATTTTATTAAAACAGAAAAAAGCTATGATGAACTTTGAAACTGAAAAACATGTACTTGGCAACAGCCAACATAACCAAGAACATGACACAATACAGGTAAAAGATAAAACGACCAAACAAAACCATACAAACAAAAGACAAAGACTGATCAGGACTACTGATTATAAAATCCACAGCTTTGGATAGGCAGTGGAGTAAATGTCCAGTGATGTGGTTATAGTACATGTGCTATTAATAAGAAACAGTCACAAAAAGTGTTGTTAATTTGCAGTACATGTATATAACTAGAAATATACCACAACCACAATCTGGATTTTTTTTAGAAATATGAATAATATGATAGCAACCAAAACAAACATTTTGAAAAAAAAATCTGGAGAAATTTGTTTGAAATATTGAACAATTTAATAACTGTAGATATACCAAAACAAACTTAAAAAAAAAAAAAATAAATAAATAAAAAAAAAAAAAAAAAAAAATGTTAGAAATATTGAGTAATTTTCATGCCTCATTGCAACCACAACAAAATTTTTTAAAAAATTGGAAAATATTTTCGGGAAAAAATAATATATAATTATTCTTAATTAGTGGTATATAAAATACAACATATGGGTAATAGAACCCCTGAAAGGTAAGGTTTTACAAGCCTGTACCGGTACATGTAAATAATAGATGAAGCCAGGCCACTCCGTTTAACATCACTACAAAATAAACATTAATTTCCAGCACGCCATACATGACTAACAGAGCACATCAAGTTTTATTCATTACAAAGCTGTTTTAAAGTAAAATTATAGAAGCTGGTAGGGTATTATATTCCACAGTGAATCTATAGCTGGCATGGTTTGATGTTTAATTTATATATTCAAAGCACCGTTATCTTGTAATGACAATCACCATCTATTGATTAAAACAGGAAAATTTTATCAGGCAAGTGCTTGTCAAATTATTCAATTTTTAATGTGATGTAAATAAAAATGTAATGGGAAAATATATAATATTGTCTGTCAACCATCATGTCATGAGAATAAATATCAGTCAAGATTGATCGAGGATATACCTCCTGTATTTATGAAGAAAAGTAAAGAATTTTTCATTTCTACAAAATAATAATAAAAAAAAGATTGAAATTTTTTTTATATTAATACATATTTTATCAAAGAAATATTACAAAAATTCTTTGTATCACAATGGATGAAATTTTTTGTTAAAATTTTATGTAAAAGAAAAATATATTTTTATAGTTTTAAAATTGTGGCTGATTAAAAGTTCAAGGCATGTAGAACTATTTCTTAGTTGAAATTGCATATTTCATATTATCTATCATCAAAGATTTTAGATGGTTTTATTACATTAATATTTTTAGGGGTATGTTTGTTGATTGGTCTAAAAATTTAAAAATCTTAAAATTAAATTTAACTACTTTTTCTCAAGAATAAGTTATAACATGTTAAATTGTGATACTGTATAGGCAACAGAATTTTAAGGATGACTGTGTGGGGGCAAAAAATTGAAATGTGTAGTATTTGGAGGTGTTCAAAGTTGGAATTAATGAAATTATGAGTGTCTGTTTTCATCACTTCAAAATATACATGTACATGTATTTTAAAAATTAAAATTTTCATATCAGTGTCTTAAAGAGATCCAGTCTAAATTTCAGAAATTTCTGAATAGTGAAATTAAATCTCTAGGATATAAATTTTGACACATAATGTCTATTTAAGACAGATGCACTCTGTAAGGCAGTAGGAAGTTTTCAAAAAGGCACTCAACTAAAATATGATAAATTTCTTTCCTTCTTATATATAAACCATAAAAATTGATAAAAAATGATATGTACTGAATTTTAAACTTTTTCAAAAAATACTAATATCATGTCACCTATGGGATGCATAAATGGACGGATAATGATGATGATGATAAAAACCTAAAATAATTTAAAATGTCCCTTTACACAAAGTACATGATAAATATTAGGTATATAAACATGTACTGAAATATAAAGATTTTGACACAACTCTTTGAACCTTTACAATGAAATCTGACTACTGTACAGTTGGCCAAAAGTTTAATCAAAGTACTGAAAGCACTGACAATAGGTCACTCTCCATCATGATCTTATAAGACTGCAATGTTTCAGTCTCCTAAAAGAGTTGATCATAATGAAAGGTTGTGTATTCAATGTATATATTGAAAGTGAATTTCCTGCTATAGGCGACATTTTAAAAATGCTGCATGTGACGCCTTGATAATTGTGATAAGGCAAGGGGTTGTGATCTTTTGTAAATCCACGGCCCCACAAATCACTGAAATTGGCTAAAAATTACTGAATTGAAAATTTGGTTGTTTTTTATTCCTCCCCTATAAGCCTAATGCATATCCTTCTGCATAAATGACTTTTTTATATGACCTTGCCAGTGTTTGTGGGGCCCTGTGTAAATATGACAGGGGAGGAATGGGCCGTGGCCCTGTGTAAATATAACAACGGAGGAATGGGCTAATCATGGTGTTGTATATAGTAGATATAATAGAATGATTTACTGCCTGATTTTCTGGTCCAGATCTTTTAGCCTTGTGGAGAACATTCCCTATTTGCTTTTATCCTGGGAAGGCCAGGTTTGATCTTTAGCAGGTGCACTTGGTGGATTTTTTCTGGTATTTCCTCCCTCCTGTTACAGATGAATGGATTTTCAGCTTTCCTTTTGATTTGATGAATCCTAATTTAACTAGCACATAAGTTTACAGTACATGTGTGTATATTCACCACCTAAAACTGGACATATCACAATGAAGCCTTTGATGAAAGTCTGGACGGAGCTTTGAACTGAGGATTAGATATGTTATACAATAAGCACCACATATACTCAGGCATTAGACTCGTTTATCGTGACCGATTTCCGACTGCCTTTACTTTCTACTGACTGTGTTTCATCTAATGCACTGTCCTGAGACCCTCGTTTCTTTCTTCTGCGACTGAAATATAAAAAAGAAAACATCGATATGTAGTTAGGTATTTTGCACAATCCATGTTTATGATTGGTTGAAATATTTAAGCTATACCATGTAGATAAAATGCTTAAGATATTGACATAATTAAAAAACAAACAGAATAAGCAAAGTTGGATATGGTATGTACTGCACAAAACCATTTTGCTTACCTTTGTTGCAATTTTTTTTTTTTTTGTGGTACGCTAATGGTCAAGTGTTCAGTCGTACTGCTATGAATAATAATGTGACATCACCAAAATAAACACATCATTTACTTATGACTTACATCACAATTAATTAGTATAAATCCTTCTTATATTACCATGCATATTGTCAGTGCAAAAAAGTGCGAGTACGAATAAAGTGGGTAGTTGAAAACTGACTGGTGTTTTTTTTATATCTGTGTGGTATCAGAAGTCAGGCAGCACACCTAGTCCATATAGCAACCTATACTAAGAATTTTAAACAAGGTTCACAACTTCACGCTGCATATGGTATGAGGTCTTGTATACATCATTCAGACCTACCATGAACATTGTCTGCGCAGAAAAGTGTGAGTATGAATAACAGTGGGCAGTTGAAATTACCGGTATTCATAAGCAGCTAATGACAGTATTCATGAAAACTGGCTAATGTTAACCTGTGTAGTATCAGAAGTCAGGCAGCACTCCTAGTCCATATAGCAATGTAAACCAAGAATTTTAAACAAGGTTCACGCTGCATATGGTATGAGGTCTTGTATACAATATTCAGACCTACCATGAATATTGTCTGTGCAGAAAAGTGTGAGTAGGAATAACAGTGGGCAGTTGAAATTACCGGTATCCATAAGCAGCTAATGACAGTATTCATGAAAACTGGCTAATGTTAACCTGTGTAGTATCAGAAGTCAGGCAGCACTCCTAGTCCATATAGCAATGTATACCAAGAATTTTAAACAGGGCTCACACTGTATATGACATATCAGGTCTCCTATACGTCATTTAGACCAACTAGGAAGTACTTAAATGTACCAGTATTCTATAGTCTGTCAGCAATATTCTGGCAGAGTGTTTATCAACATGAAAGAGTCTATATAATGTATACAGGGGTTATATCAAGGTGGTTTTGATAAATGTACACTCTGTCGTAATATCGCTGATGGACAATACTCAATCATATCAACTAATGGAGTTCAAACCTGTACATATTGCATGATGGGTAATTTTAGAAAAATGCTAATTTCGGTTTATTTTGGACTGAAAATTTAGTGATCAATGTTTAACCACAATATAATTAGATTCCATAAGTACTCAGCCAAAATTTACAACTGACAAATTACTCCACAGGTCATGTGGGGTTTGAACCTATGACCCACAAGCTAGAATCCTCTGCCTGGTGTCCAGTAGAGAGAGGGGTTTATTACTTCTCAATGGATGTAACTTAGCAGCGATAAAGATTCAGAAGCCCATATATACTGTATAGTACATGTATATCATAATATGGTACAGAGCTCAAAGTGACTTTTAACTAGGAACCAGTGTGACTCCTTATAAAAAAATTCATGTGCAAATAAAAACTTTTAGTTGCCAAAAGACATTAATTAAAAAAATTAAAAATCAAAAACTTGTTTTTATTTCTAGCATGTAAAATTGTTTGTTGTTTTTATCACAAACTAGTAGCTTATGCCTAAATTATTCTTCAGTTTTATTGAATCTGTTTGTGGACAACCATTAACCAGTCACCGTCTGATATTGATGAAAAAAAGTTTGGTAGCAAAATTGGCAACTTAGAGCAAAGAAATGGTTGCAAAATCAGAATTTCAGTTGACATGGCACCCATTTTAGGCACGCACTTTAGAGAGCCCTGTGGTATATTACATATGCATGAACTGTTCTGGGAAGAACCTGTCATTTACTACACCTACTGCAAATTGATTATTAAAATTTTAAAAAGTCATATCTGAAAAACCCTTTAAATATATTTCAGAATTAATGCTGATTGCTTGATGAAATAATTGTCAATAATCATTTTATATTCTGCAAAATATACCCTAGGTAGCAATAAAACGCAATCATTTAATATTAATCTGTGTGATGTCGCGATTCAGCAAACAAATGGATTTGTTTAAAAAATATAGCAATTTAAAAAAAAAACCAATTTTCAATATCTAAATAATAAATTGAGCATGTTCTTATGGCAGGTTTTATTACTTTCAAAGCAAATTTGAAATAAAAAATATATAGGTTATTTGAAACATAGAGTAACAGAATCAATTAAACATTGACCTTAAAATTTCGTTTTAGAATGGACTATATAAAACACAATTATTAATCCACATCCATCGAGGAATTTCCCCATCAAGTGTTGTTCAATTCTGCACAGCAGTTTGAGACAAAAAGATAAAAGTTTTAAGAATGAACACATACTATGCCATTACCTCAGCTGGGTAGGACCAGATGACTTAAAAAAAAAAAATAAAAAAAAAAAAAAAAAAAACTTAACATGCAATATGCTTCACCATGACTTAATCTCAGCTGGGTATAGCCAGATGAGTTAAAAAAAATAATAATAAAATAGAAAAAAAAGTATGAAGAGATGATTACAATTCAAGGATTATCCCATTGAATATGCTTCATTATGCCATAAGCTCAGCTGGGTATACTTAGATGAGTTAAAAATAAAGAGAAAATGCACCAAAAAAAAACTTGTTTATAATGTCAGCACCAGTGAAGCGACAAAGTTATTTCTTCGTCATTCAACCATGTTAATTATCTTAATTAAATTATCCGCAGTAGCATTATATTTTTTTCATTTTATTAATTCATTATTTTCTTTCCTGAACCATGAAATATTACAAATAGGAACAAACAAAAAACAAAACTGGAAAATTAATATTCACTGTAATTTTTCCAATATGTCTCATCATGTTGAAAATTTTACACCTACAGTAGAACTTCGATAACTCGAACTTCGATATCTCGAATACCACGGATAACTCGAAGTAATTATTTTGTCCCGACCGGTTTTCTATATAAACTATATAAATACAACTTCGATAACTCAAACTCCTATAACTCGAATACCCACGATAACTCGAAGTAATGTTAAGGTGCAAAATTAAAAATTATAGGAAAAACAACCTTCTAAAATCAAAATATTTTTTAACAGTGGGTGACCAATAGAACGTTTCAGTGAGAACACGTTAATTAATTGACAATTAGCTATAATACTTCCGTATAATACGATTAATGATTGGACAAGTAGTACAGATCAAAGGTTTCGTTAATTAGTATCAATTAAAGGATTAGTACTCTGTGCCGTAATGGGCGATGAAGTGTAACCGCGTACTCCCTCAGTAGAAGCCGAGTTTTGTGCCGCTGGCGATAACAACAAATATTCAGGTGATTTAAGATGGATTTTAATGACTGACACGAGGTATCTGATTCAGTTATTTGAATGCATTACGTTCATATATTGGTAATACACATTTTGTGTATTTCATGTATGCGTTTGTTGTCACCATCAGTCCTTATAAAAAATATTTAATAATTTGATTTTAATTCATTAATTATTTTATGTAATACCGATACATATTACACCATTGTATCGATAAACAGTTTTACACCATCCAACATTTCTCCAAAAGAAATGAAAGTTACATTGTGACGTCATCCTTCAACTTCGAAAACTCGAACACCCCGATAACTCGAAGTCATCATCGAAGTCCCGTGCACTTCGAGTTATCGAAGTTCTACTGTATTATAAATGGAATCTTCTATCTTTAGATTTTTGGAACATGCCATTTTTTTCAGGGGAGGAAACTTACAAAAATGAAGGATAACAATAAAAAGATACAATTATAACTGGATGTCAATAAATATGAAAGTTTAATAAGTAAAACTGGAAAAGACACGAGAGATTCAAAACCTCTAAAAGGCAACTTTCTCTGATATGTGTATATGTATGCATGGTGTCACAAAAAGCACATGAATACATGTCTTGCATGAGAGAACAAAATATTTATTCATTGCTACAACATAGACCATTATTCGTGGAAAAATCAAAAATGTAAAACCATGCAAAGAGCATACATCTCAAGGGTGTACTTGGTGATAATTTCAAAGGAAATTATTTATCTTGAACAAGTTGACTTCTAAGTTGTTGTAATGGAAATTAATTGCTGTAATGATGCTCTTGCATGACCAGTTTAAAAAAAAAATTATGAGAAGCAATAAAAAATGACATCAATAGAAAACAGATAAAAAGTTAATGGAAGAACTGAAGTCAATTTATTGTGTTATTATCTTATCTTCTGTTATTGTAACAAACAAATGTGGGTGAATTTTGGATTAACAGACTTAAATAGAATTAAAAAAAAACCAATGTTACACTTCAACTAAATTATGTATACACTTCAACAAAATTTTGTGTCACTTCAACTAAACTGTGTAAAGTTCAAATAATAACAAGAGGCCCATGGGCCTTTTGTTCAGGTGAGCTAATAAAAATACAAGTCAAATGCTCCCACTATTCTTCTTATTTTTGGCAGTCAATACAATTGGTATACAGAGGTATGAAGGTTGTGGTTTGTAAAATTCCTTTTTTCATTTCTAACAAAATTGATTGATTTTATGGGGTTTTACATCCCAGTCAAGAATATTTCATTTAATCAAGATGCAACCAGCTATAGGTGAAGTGGCAGAAATTTTGACCTTTGCAGTGCACTTAGGACAATGTGCAGGGATGGTTCTAAATTTAATGTGCCACTTCTGCCATTACTCAGTTTTTAAGGAACTCCATGACTAATTTCTAAATGCTGAGTGCTTGGTGAAAGTATAGTCACTACTAATATTCCTAAGTCTTGGTCAGACCTGGCTGGGGTTCAAATTTACAACCTCCCACATAGAAAGTGAGCACTCTATCAATTGAGATACCATAGTGGTTTTACAACAAGAGGTTTCAGTGAAACCAAGATCCATCACCTAGACGTACCAGTATTTGTAAAATAAATAAGTTACCATCCCTACAGTCAATACAACAAGAGAAAAGTCTAATTTTCTACAAAAAGGCATTGAAATATGATAAAAATAGGTCATGACCTTAACTGTTGATCCCATTTTGAAGGTCATTTCAAGAAAATGTTTAAAATGAAACTTTAATAGTCTTAAATTGCCCAGATAGCATTTTCTGCATGAATATGTCAAATGCTCAGTGGATCAAGGTCATGCATACTTTAATTTCATTTCTGGAAAATATTCAGACAATAACTCTGAATTACACATACTTTTGATTTTACCATTGAATCGGAGTAGCAAACCTTCCATTATTATTTACCTTTATATGCAGTTAAAACAATCTGAAAATGGGTTTTGGTTAAAAGTTGAGTTGAATAATGAATGGTGTTTTAACGTCCCAATCAAGAATATTTCACTTATATAGAGATGTTGCCAGCTATAAGAAAGGCTGCAGAAACATTGCCTGTGTGTTGCACTGATGGCATTATACAGCAGGGTTCTTTATCGTGCTATGCCTACCATGACACGTTTATTTTAGTTCCCATCTGAACCATGACGTTCTTTTCTAAACGCAAATGTTTGGCAACAGAAGTCACTAACCATTTTCTTAGATTTGACCCCACCTGGGATCAAACTCACAACCTATCAAGAAGTCCATTGTAATTTTACGGTTTTAATATCAAGTCACCAGTTCAGGCTCATATTCTCCACAACTTATCTTAGGTTGAAACTACAGTGCACTTTTTTGCACTTGTAAATGACATACTGCACAGAAAAACAGCATTGCTCTTGTACATCTAGTAAAATAAAGGATTTGAAAATGGTCAAAGATATTCATGTTGAGTTGACACAAGGATTCTACATATTGTAGAAGCAAGCTGAAAATTATGCTTTTGTAAAATGCATAAAAATAAACTAAAAGAAGATATTCTTTTATTATCTGTTCAAATGTAACAAAAAAGTTAGTATTTGAAAAAGCAAAAATTTAAAATGTGATGATTATGATGATTACTGATACAAATCAATAACGGATGTGGTATGGATTGGATATCGAGTTTTCTAATATATCTCTACAATAATGCTGTCAGTAAAACAATCCAACATTTAGAATCAATTCACATTTATAGAATTTTACTCAGAGGAATAATTGCTATTACATTTCATCAAAGTTACAACCTTTTTTTTTTAAATGAAACTCCCTTAAAACATTTATAATCCTTGAACGTGTCATCGACAATAATCAATTCTAAACCGGAAAACTAGATAATATAATATATACATGTAATAATCGTCAACAAACCAGAGGACATTTCAAAGATAAACATCAAATTTGATACGAGGAAGAGAAACTGAATACCTGACAGCTATAACATCATAAATCACTTTATCCTGTAAACTATTCATGTGATGGCGTAAATCAACCTCCTGATCAACCTTCCTAAATGTTCACAAATTTTTATTGTTGTTTACACCATTTATAATTGATATGTTATTTTAATCTGTTGGTATTTTACAGGTGTATCTAATTACCAAGTAAACTGAAAGCTTTTTAACAGGTGTATCTAATTACTTGAGTTCCATTTTTAAAAAAATTAATAAAAAAATATAATTTCACCTCATCATTTCGTAGTCACTATTTTAAAAACCTTGTTTACCGGTGTATATCATCTGACATCTCATTAAGCATAATCTAATAATCAGCGTTACAGAACATGAAATCAAACTAGAACTGTCTCTTGTGAGCCAAATACAACCAGCTCCCCAACATTTAATGTTTTCAAGCGACCTTGACCTTTGACTTATGCACATAAATTTGGCATGTAACACATTGTCCCATGTTGGTTTACATTTGTGCCAAGTTTGATCAAAATCTATCCATAGACATGTAAGATATGGAAACGATATTTGGATGGACAACCAGACGGACAGACAAACAGAGAGACAGGGTGATCCTATATACCCCCCCTAAACTTCATTTGCTGGGGATTTAGATATACATTTATTTTTTTCTGGTACATACCATCATATATTACTGGTACAATTCTCCCTAATTTTGTCTGTCTAAAAAATATTGGGCCATAACTAAACCTAGTCTCTTTAGTATTTGTCTAGTAGTTATAGAGCAGTTGAATAATGTTACACATGTATACATATACACATACTGCAGTATAGATCAAAATATCGGCCAGTTGAGATAAAAAACCCATTGATTTCAATTCTAACAATAGTCTCTAAAACGGAAAACATTGTAGTAATGGAGCATGAATGCAATTAAAAATGTCTTTTTTATTTTTTCTAACAATAGCCAAATCCCACTGATCTCTGTTGTGAATTGTCACATTGAACAATAGAGAATGATGCTGGTTTTGTTTAGCCTTCCATTTTTAAGGATCACCACAATAGGACTACAATCTATTTTTTATTGTAAAACAAGTATAAACAAGAACCTGTTTGAATTCTCTTTGTACATGGCATAAAGAGCACAAACTACAAACATGCCCAAACAAACATGATGTATTCATATGTTCACAATGTGTCTTTATTTAACCTTCAATACTAATGGATATACACTGGTATCTATAAATCATTATACATCTACAATTGGTTCCAACGGTTCTTATCATTATAAAATGAAAATCTCCACAAAAATAAATGGCTGAAAACATTATTCTGCTAAATCTGATATTTTTTTAGCTGAAATAGTGGTTTTATCTTGAAAAATAGATTTTTTTTCACATTTTTATATTTATATTAAAAAAATTTAAAAAAATTCCAAGAAAACTTGCATACATTTAGCTCAATTAGTAGAGGTATCACTTTTAAATTTTGCAAAAATTTTAATATTTCAATTTTAAGAATGAAATTTGACAATGATGAATTTAATATTGGACATGGATTAGTATGTTTGTTTTTGGTTATTATGATTCTGTTAAACTGCATCATATTCCATTACTTCACACTCCACACTAGTATACGGAAATATATATGATACACATGCTGTGTTGTGTTTTGTTTAGATATTTGACAAGCTTTCGAGAAGTTTGATTTGAACGGAGATGGACACATTAAATCTATGGCAAATATAAATTTATATGGTTATTTTTGGATGACTGCAGTGTAAAACAACTGTACACTGTTTAAAAATTAAAACGGATAGTCTTTGTGATAAAAGTATCATAGTCAATAATTATTATTATAGTATAATATTGTAACAGTTTAAAACAGCTGCTGTGTTCAAGACAAAGTAGCTCACCTGTATATTTGGGCCATTCAATGATATATCTAGGTTTACATGGTTTCCACAAATTTAGAATTATAAGTAGCCAAATTTCCAAAATTTGTGAAAATATAGACTTTTTCCATAAATTTGATGAAAAAGGTTATTTCTCAGAAATTAGTAACCAGTGTTGTTTTTGACTACCTGGAATGGATACATATAGCTCTATATGAGTGATTAGTATATCACTTTTTTCTTCAACAAATGACTGTACATTCCGAAAAATGAACTAAGTCAGTAAACAGTCAGTAGACAGAGCTACAGAAAACACAAACTTCTTTGTCTTGATCCTAAATAAGGGAATGACATTGAGAGTGGAGTAATATTTTTTAAAGGCCAAGTGATTATTCTTATATCAAGATGGTGAGTTTTGGGATGGTAGAGGAAACTGGAGTGCCACAGATAACCACTGACCTTTGGCATCAAAATGACAAAATTTCTTACATTAAGATCTGCTCAGGTGGGAGATTGGAACCTAAGCTTGCTCTGAGCACTGTAAACTGAGAGACACTCCATATAAAGTTAACACTTCAGACCACTTGGCTGCCATGGCCCTAAAGAATGACATTGGGAATGTATTACCTATAGATACCCTATCTGTAGTCCTTCATTTTAATATGGCAAAAAAGCATGAAAAAAGATAGAAATACAATCTCCTACTGCATACAAAATGTGACAGAATTACCAATCAATCAATTAAGGTCTATTTTCAAAAATAGAATTTTTTAAAAAAAAGTGATTAAAACAAATGGAAAAAAAAAAAAGAAAAGAAAAATCAAAAAAAAAAAAAAAAAAAAAATCATTTTTTCAAATTAAATATACATTGGAATGACGGACTTCTATTGATTTTATTATCATTCTATTGAGCTATGGGGGAAGTGGAGAGTTTAAATTAAATGGATTTTTTAGACTTTATAACTATATAACATGCTATTTGGAAAACTGATATTTGATCAATTTTAACATTGTATTTTTTCACAGACGGCCGGTTCGTGAAAATATAATTATGTTTTATATTATTATATTTTGTCTGACTGGTTTGATGGCTTGTTCTTGGTACATATGCACTGATCAGAAGGCAGAAAAGAATGTACATTTATAGTATACCTACACCCCACATTTGCCCGAGTTGAGATTTTTTTCACTTATAATCAGGCAGCCATTATGGGATGGTGGAGTAATGGTGTTTTACCCCTAGTCAATATTCATTCACTTAAATTAAGGTAGCTGGGTCTGGGATAGTGAAGTAATGGTGTTTTACCAATAGTCAATATTCATTCATTTAATTAAGGTAGCTGGGGTCTGGGATGGTGGAATAATGATGTTATACCCCTCTATTCAAGATTCTTGCACCTATATCAAGGTGATCAGTCCAGGGAAAGTAGATGAAAACAGAGTGCCCAGAGAAAACCACCAACATTTGACAAGCAAGCTGACAAACCATCTTGGTCCAGCTTAAAACCTAGGCAGTGAAAGGTGCTTTTACAGTAGTCTCCCTTATGTCAGTCTAGCCAACATGTAGAAATGAATATGTCAGTTAATGTGTACCGGTAGTTAGTTTTCCGAACTTGTATTATGAGCTATGTACAGTTCAACCTTCCTTAAAGGCCACCTCTATAAAAGAGCCACTTGCTTATAAAGGCAAGTAGAATTGTATCCGGTTTGTTCTTTATTCATATTATTTGAATCTGTATATAAAGGCCACCTGCCCATTAAGACCACTTTCACTGGTTCCCTTGGTGACCTTTTAGACAGGTTTGACTGTAATTTTGAATGGAGTAAAGTTGTCTGTTATGATAGTAAATCCCTGTATAGTAAGGATTTTGAAAAAGCTTTGTATACTATTTTCCAGCTGAGATGGAATGTACTTAATGATAAAATGCACATATCACAATGATCTATGACATAATGCAAAATTTATTGATTTTCATATTTAAGAGCTTGACTAACACAACCAGTGTTATGCCAGACCTGTAGAGTTGTACCATAGAGTATTTTCCCTTTGAGCACACGGTAAAATATGAATTCATGTTCTCACATTTTTTTAAGCAAAGTTACAGTCCAAAAAAGAATCTTACACTGCTATAATATGTATTGGATGATTTTTTATCACTCAAGTCAGCATTTTTTTCAAGATCATTTTGCTATCAACTCTTGTTCTAAAAACTCTATCTCACAACCATAACAATGTAAGATTCTTTTATTTTACTTTTTCAGCTTTCCAAGTATGATTTGCATGGACATACATGTATGTCCATTAATTTCTTGAAACCAGATCACAGGTCAAATTCAGATGCTCATTTTTCAATACCGGTACATGTAATTAGGAATGAAATCTGTGTTACATACAACAAAGGGACATTTTAGGAATAAAATTTAATAACGGTTCTTTAATCTCTCAGAACAATTAACTAGAGTAAAAAAAGAGGTTAATGATAATTTAGTTTATTGATTAAAAAAAAAGACATCAATTTTAGCTTGCAGGATACATGTAGACTTAGATCTAAGAGTCGATAGGTTGGAACAGATTCTGTAAATCTTGTTTAAATCTTTGATTTTGCACCAAAATAAGAAACTTTTCAACTAAAGTTGACATATATACAGGCATTTCTATCAGTTATAGAACATCAAATTATGATCAACCATATGGTGAATTCACTTGTCACTGCATGACAAAACTTGGGCACTATTCAGTAGTGTAACACAGAAGGCCAGAACATGTTGACAGTGTTAAGCTGTCAGAATTAATGTAAGTCATAAAATATCATCATGTAGGTGTTATGTAAATCAACTTACTTTCTCTTTGGTTTATCAATCATGTCTTCTTCTGAATCCGTCCCGGAGACAAACTTCAACTCTCCTGACTTTGTTTTGACAGCAGTTAGCTGTAAATACAATAAAATACAGAGATGTTAGTCAGCTGGATATAAAATTGTATCAAATTGCACGAACAAGAAAGACAGTAACAATGTGATTTAATCTTACCAATTTCAAGGACTCCATGTGAAGCCTATTTTTGTTCAATTTTTTAAAGCAAATTTCTTGGGATTCCATGAGATGTCTTTACTTGCTCAAGTGTTATTTTAACCAACTCCAATGACTCTATGTCAAGCCCGATTTTGTTCAAGGTGTTTTTTTCAAATTCAAGGATCACATGCCATGCTTATTGTTTAGTACAATTCCATATCAAATATGATATTTATGGAATTATAATTCACATTAATTCAATCAAAATGAGTGCTGACTAATTTATGTAAAACACTGGGTTACAAATCAGAATGGTCTTGAACCGCCCAGGATTGACTCCAATTTGGGACAGAACTTAGTGCAAGAGAGTTTGTCATCTTGCATGCTAAAGGTTCCTGGTCTTCTCTAGGTACTCTTGACTTTCTCTACAATTTCAGAACTTTCTGCCCCAATAAGAGTGAAATAAACTAGAATATGGTGTAATATACCATTTTGTCCACTTTGTCATTTAACCAAAGGGTAATACACTATCCTGTCCAATCATGTATTGCCTTATTGTGTTGAAGATGATAGATTATAACAGTATCTTACCGTCTTTTTAGGGGTTTCCTCAGCACTATCATCATCCAGTGTTCTTCCAGAATCTATCCTTAACTGGTCTTCATCATATTCACCTTGATAAAAAACAGTAGCAGAAAAATAATTCTGAGATAAATAACCAAGCAATTTAATAAAATACAAATGACATCAGTATTACGAAAACGTATAACCCGGCACTTCTGCTTAAAAGCAATGGTTTCAATAGAGCTAACAAGACAACGAAAGTTGTCCACAACATGTTTGGATTTGAATTAAGTTTGTCACCTACTTCCACAAGATTTTCAATTTCTGAATATACATTTTGAAATACATATTACTCCAAAATTCCTGCCCACTTTGAGAATTTTTTTATTCTACCAGAAAAATTATTGAAAGGGCTTTGAAAATTATTTTATTTGTGCATTTTACAACAAACGAGTGTTCAAGGACATGAATGGCAATGGTCTAACTTATTATAGACCACCTGTGAAATCTGAACCAAGTAAATGACACATCAGGCAAAAACCGTACTTCTGGAATATTAATTGATTTCAACTTTTTTTTTACCTACTCAACAAATATCAATTTCTGATTAAGATAATATACAAAATGAACATGAAATCTTTATTTTATGTACAAAATCATGATTAAAAGTCAGAAGTACCAAAGATAAAAACCATTTTGGCAGAAAGCATAATTTATACTACACTGTGTCATCATTTGAGAAAATAAGTGATCATACTTTGTTTCTTAATGACTTTTATTTACAGTATGCACATTGGCCGACCGGCTACATCTAGATGTTAAACTCTGAGAATCATCATGTTGACAAAAGTAAACGTGGTGCATAAAGATAACTGATTGATTGATTGATTGAACCAGGTTTTATGTCAATAATGTTTCACTTATAACAAGACATCACCAGTCATAGAAGAAAAGGCAGAAACTTTCACATTTGTAGTATGGTCAGAGCAATGCACAGGGAGGGTTCTTTAACACCAAATGCCTGCCATGATGGGGATATCTGGGTTTTTCTTCTGAAGAAACCTGTGACTTCCATTTTTTAATGTGAGTGCTTTGCGTAAGAACAGTCGCTGCCTATTTTTAAGTCTTGGTCAGACTTGCCTGGGGTTTCAAACCCATGACCTCCCACATACCAAGTGAGCACTTTAACGATTGAGCTACTGCAGTGGTGTGTGCATATAGAAAAAATATTATAGAAGATAGATATAGGATGATTATATTACCTTCCTCAGCGACATAATTTGAAGGGAAGAATCCTTGTTGACCATCTGGTAACTCTCCCATCCACCAGTTATCATTATCTTTATACAGAACAGAGATAACATCTCCTTTAAATATTGTCAGTTCATCAGATCTCTGTGCTCTGTAGTCATATAAAGCAACAACCTAAAATACAAAAACATACCACAAAAGTTAATATTTGTACTGTTTAATGAGAAATATTCATGAGTAGCAACTTTCATGGTTATAGTGACTGTGGAGAACGAGCTTATAGGTAAGCCCACTTGTATTTTTTAACATGTAGAAAACTTAGCAAAGTACATATTTTTGTGGTTGAGACTTGACCCTGAAAATTGCAAATATTAATGCATCGTGACTATTACTTGTTATACAGTATAAGAAAAAATACAATTACATGTATCTGTTGTAGGTACCAGTTTTAGTCTTTGAAATTAGCCCTAGTCCAATGGACCAAGGCCAGGAAATTTGAGCAAATGCCAGTGTAGTTTACATGCAAGCAAAGGCTGACTGGCTTGTAAAATAATCCCAACACAGACTATTATTTGAATAAATTGTGAGATCTGATCTGGACCTGTAAAACAGGCTGTTACTGGAAGGAATGGGTTGTAGCTTTCAAAACCTAAATTCTTTGACTGAGTTTAGGCAAATTATAATAACAATTATTTCAAAAAAGCTTCAGCTTCAGATTCAATTTGATGGCCAATGAAAAACTAGATTATTCATCACATGATCATTCAAAGCCTATTTTTTTTATATATATATATATTATATATATATATATATATAATATATATAATATATATATATATATATTACTTACCTGTTTATAATGTGGTACAGCTTTACCAGCAGGTGCTTGGAAGGAAAACTGAGCTTTGCCATGTGACTGAAAACATAAATGAAAACATTTAATATTTCATACACTGGTTAAACAAGAAACCTGTGAGCTACTGCTCACTTAGTATATCCACCATTGAGTAAACATGAAGTAGATGTCTGGCAGACTTAAATTGGTACTTGCGGCGCAGAACCTCAAACTGAACTCACATACAAAATTATAAGTGGCTGTGTTTAGTAGTTGCAGGGTAAACTGTTGAGGAAATTTTTGTGTTCAACAGACGGATAGACAGAGGTAAACAAGTATATTCCCCTCTTCTTCGAAACAGGGGCATAATAAAAAGGTCTAATTTGCCAGTTTCAAATAGAGGTACAGAGAAGTGGTATGAGGGATTTTCTATGAAAACCATGTAATTAAAATATAAACTTGTTACAAATAGTTCAAAAGATATTGTTTAGTGTGGACTGTAGTAACATATATGAATATATTTTCAAATAATTTATTGGAAGTATTTAGCTATGTTCTATTTTAAATTTAAAATTATTTTTAAAATGGATCATTTATTAACATTTATATTAATATTATAAATTTGATTTAGCTTAATTGCTTAGTATTATTAAAATAAAAAGTTTTTTTCGTCATAATTTTTTGACTTACATGCAAGTATAACTTGAACAGACTGAACTGTTCTAGTACTTAGATTAATATCTGTCCATGTTTGAAACATAATCAGAAAAGCACAGTGAAAACTGGAAAAAATTGGTTAAACACATGGGAAGTGAGGTTGGGTGCTCTGGAAGCATAAAGCACCTCAAAACAATAGAGGATTTATGAAATACCTTATCAATGATATATAAATACTTACAGCTGTTAAGGAAAGGTGTGGAGGTCTACCAATAAATGTTGGACTAGAACTTCTTGCACCATAGCGACCAACTGAAATATAATTTTGTAACAAAGTTTACTTTCATGTACAGTTCTCTGTAAAGTCTGTTATTTTTATAAAAACAAATGAAGGAATTTAAACAGGATAAGATATTAAAATTTTAAAAAAACATTAAAAACATTTGCTGGCTCTGAATTTTCTAAATTTATATTTATATAGATGGAAAAACATCATCACAAAGGCTGCAAGTAATTTATTATTGTAAAATCAACATGTTTCAGCTTTCCAGATTTAAAAATCAAGAGTGATTTTGCTTGTTTAAACATGTTAAGGCTATTTATTAGTGGTGTCTAATATCTGATGTAGATATTCAATCTTATGGTGTTTTTTTTTGGTTATTTGTTCAACGGGAAAATAACAATATTCATATACAGATGCATAATTATTAATATTTGGTGAGCAAATAATTTTATGAGAAATGAGACAAAAAAGGTGGACTTAATATGAGAGAGAGAGAGAGAGAGAGAGAGAGAGAGAGAGAGAGAGAGTAACTATTAAAGTATGGGAAAATGCCGATTTCTAAATAATTCAGATAAAATCCTGTTTGCCAGGGGTATAACTCTTACCTTCACTGAATCCAGGTCTCCAGTCCGAGTCACTAGATTTCAGGTACATATTCTGTGATGCAAACTGTTGTTGATGCATTATACCTGTCATAGTACGTGGTGCATGTGGTGTAAATTGTTGTGGTGTAGCCATCTTAAATAAGAAAACAACATTTTTTATTAGAACATAAAATATAAATAAAATCTGTCTGTTAAAATCTTGTCTGTCAAATCAAAATTCAAAGTTACAGCATGTCTGTCCACTCAAAACTCAGAGTTACAGTGTGTCTTTCCACTCAAAATTCAGAGTTACAGCCTGTCTGTCCACTCAAAATTTAGAGTTACAGCATGTCTGTCCACTCAAAATTTAGAGTTACAGTGTGTCTTTCCACTTAAAATTCAGAGTTACAGCCTGTCTGTCAAATCAAAATTCAAAGTTACAGCATGTCTGTCCACTCAAAATTCAGAGTTACAGTGTGTCTGTCAAATCAAAATTCAGAGTTACAGCGTGTCTGTCCACTCAAAATTCAGAGTTACAGCGTGTCTGTCCACTCAAAATTCAGAGTTACAGTGTGTCTGTCCACTCAAAATTCAGAGTTACAGTGTGTCTGTCCACTCAAAATTCAGAGTTACAGTGTGTCTGTCCACTCAAAATTCAGAGTTACAGTGTGTCTGTCCACTCAAAATTCAGAGTTACAGCGTGTCTGTCCACTCAAAATTCAGAGTTACAGCGTGTCTGTCCACTCAAAATTCAGAGTTACAGTGTGTCTGTCCACTCAAAATTCAGAGTTACAGCGTGTCTTTCCACTCAAAATTCAGAGTTACAGTGTGTCTGTCCACTCAAAATTCAGAGTTACAGTGTGTCTGTCCACTCAAAATTCAGAGTTACAGTGTGTCTGTCCACTCAAAATTCAGAGTTACAGCGTGTCTGTCCACTCAAAATTCAGAGTTACAGTGTGTCTGTCCACTCAAAATTCAGAGTTACAGTGTGTCTGTCCACTCAAAATTCAGAGTTACAGTGTGTCTGTCCACTCAAAATTCAGAGTTACAGTGTGTCTGTCCACTCAAAATTCAGAGTTACAGTGTGTTAGTCCAAGAGATCATGGCTAAAATCCGGGTGAACGAGGCCAAAAGGTTTGAGGGTTGATTCTTGTAGGAAAATGTCCCTTGTTATTGAAAACCAATTTCTTACACGTCAAATCGTTTCCGATTTTTTAATCAGAAACAGTTTTTGAAGAAAAGCCTCTGCAAATGTTAAATTTTGGTGAAAAATAAAAATTCCCGAGTTTGAAGCATTTTGTGGCAAAAACAACACAAAACTGTACATTCTATCTTTCATTGTGGACACATGATAGATTAAAATGCAAAACATCCTGACAGTTTTCTGATTTTGTGTCAAAATTTTAAAATAAGCGATAAAATCGATGCTGTAAACTGCGTTTTTATCATATCTACCGTCTTTCGATTCTTGTAAATCTCTTGTTTATGCATTAAATATGACAAACTATATATTTTTATAAAGCGTTGGTAGTCCTGTAGATAAAAATGTTACAAAACTTGGGAAATATGGAACCTTAATAGCGTAGCAACTTATTATGTTTCCCCTACCCCAAAAATACGAAAATGTCAAAAATTCATGATTTTGGCTCATGCTTGCCGATATGTGTTTAAAACAAAACATTATTGTTTGTTACATCTCCCGTCTGTTCCCAACATATTTATAAAACAATAATATGTAGAGTGTTTGGTGATTTTATATGAAAATTTGCACTTTTCATATAACAATAATTTGTAAAATGAGTTTTCATTAAATCTTTTGTACTCTGCTTCTTGTAATTTTGTTATATTGGGCATTGAATCTCGAGATTTATATGTTTCTGTATTGCCGTGACACATTTGAGTCTGACAACATAAAAATTTATCGGAAATACCGAAGTTTATAGATGAAATGGATAAATTTATTTCCCCTACCCCAAAATTGAAAAACATGTTGAAATCCATTTTTATGCAATATATGCCGATTTGTGTTTCTAATGAAGATTTCGAGCAAAAGTACCCGCAACAATGATAAAACAAGCTCCGGGGGATTTCAAATATTTTTGAAATGATTTAGCTTTAGGACAGATAGAACTAACTAATATAATAAAATTGCTTATTTTATTCATTTATATGTAACATGCTATGAGCAAAAAAGAGCTTCGCCTTTTGTATTTTTGTTATTTAGGCATTGAATCTCCACTGTTATCTATTGCGTAATTTCTTGACATATCGGAGTCTAATAACAACAAAAACTGTCGGAAATAGCAAAGTTTGTAGATTAGGCGAATAAATTTATTTCCCCTTCCCCTAAATTGCAAAAAATGTGAAAAATCCTGTTTTAGCCAATATGTAACAATTAGTATTTCTATTGGAAGCAAATGTGCCTGTAACAATGGATAAAGAAGCTTGAAGGATACAAAATAATTTACAAAATGCATCATTTTAATGGCAGATTGGTCTAATTATTCATAGAAAAACGCCTACTTATTTCATTTTCAATTCAATGTGCTATGGCAAAAAAGAATCTTCGCTGTTTGTATTTTTGTTATATAGGCATCTACTTTCAAATATCAGATATTGATTCAATGCGCTTACACTAAAATTACTAAAACCATGAAAATATGTCGGAAATGTCAATTTTGGTAGCTATCGTGAATCAATTGATTTTCTCTTCTCAAAGAAACCCTCTCCAGGCTAAGAAGCCTTGGCTTACCTTTTTGCATTAGAAGAAGAAATATAAAAAATAGTCATATGAATTTGCAAAAGGGTATATTTGAGGCATGTATGCAAATATTGGTACAAATGTAAGTGAACGGATATGTTTTTCAGATTGGTAAAAAAGCAATACTTGAACCATGCGTTTAAATTCTACTCTGTATTCATAGAATGACAAGAACAGTAGCATTTCGGTAAATAATTATACTTGAAAAGTTACAATATGAATCCGCATTTAAGTTAAGAAACATACTACATCACAACACAGGGTCAAGTATAGAAAGTGAGGGTGAAAGACACCGAATTTTATGTTGAACCACATTTGAATAAAACACATTGTAACCATTAAACCAACGACTGGTCCACTCTGGCAAAAGACTAAAAGTCAACTGATAGAAATCCAAAATGTTTGCAAATAAGGCAATGCGCAAAAATAATTGTGTAAGTGTTACGCACTCTAAACATTTAACATAATCAACACTTTGTCATTTGCAAGGCAGTGTTAGTCAGTCTTGGGACAAATCCTTAAAATCATCTTCAAAATCACAAACCATTTACTTAGACATGCATATAAATCTACATCCTTCCTCTTAAACTGATTAAAGACACATTAAGGTGACACAGGTCTGTTTGTCGAACAGTACATGATGGGACGGTTACTGTGATCAGCTCTTCTTTGGTTTCTGTTATAAAAGTTATTGAAACATAAATCCAACAATCTCTAACAATAAATTGGTTTGAGATCTGGTTTTGTTTTGTTCAATTTCCTTCCAAATATTCTGAATTGAAATGACTTTTCTTGTTACTACTTTCACTCTCAATTTTGATTTCACATGTGGTGGCAGGAGGCGATTACCCTTTCCAAACGCCCGGATTTCCCCCTGCCAATGTTTACGTGTTTAATTTTGCCAGTTTTTAACTTCGTTTTTGTTATTGTGATATAATAAATATGTTTGTGTTTATGTTTGATAATTTACAGAGCGCATTTAATCAGTTCTCTATTGCCTCAATTCATTTTTTTTTTATTATAAAATTGATTTTGTCAGTTGAACACTTTACTCATATCATCATACCCATTGTTCCATCGATCTTTGCAACTCCGATAATGTTAGCAATTCACTTTTTCAATCCGACCTTTGCTGTCCATATATAGCTTATTTTAGCTAAAACATACGTATCTGCGGGGTTTATATTTTTTGTTAAAAAATCTCAATCTAAAAGCATTTCTTACATCCGTGATTCTCCTTTTTTCTGGTTTTCTATGACCTCGGCTATATTATGTAGTAGTGTTTACCTATTATTCGTGATTATATGGCAAAAAAGTTTACTAAACCATATTTGTTATTACTAAAACCCCGTTTATCAAAGATTGTAGCCACTTTTTACATAACTTTGCAACTTTTTTCTGGTGCCATCATTTGATTAATAGTCTGGTGGAAAAAAATTGAAATTTCACAATAGGGGGACATGAGTGTTCAAAGCTGACAACATAGCTGTCTTATATCATCATAGGTTAGGGGTCAAGAATCAACCTGTTGCCAAGCTGATCGACCCTTGGTTTAGTAGATAAAAGGTCAAAGGTCAGATAGTGGTTTTTTTTCCTAAAAATTAATCTTAATTAGTTTATAGCTGTCCAATATATACTTTTTGAGATTTAAATAAATCAAATAATCTGTTTTCATGCAATCATAGCATATTCATGTATTTTAACGTTGACTAGGAAGCTAATTGAGACTGTTTAGGCTAAAATTTAAATATTTCAATGTTATTTTTCAAAATTCTGACACAAGCTTCAAGATAGAATAAAATAAAAGTATACATTAAACATCAAAGCATGAATCAAAATGCTAAAATATAGTTCTTTTGTAAATACATGACTGTGATTAAAACAAATATATTGTTTAAACCCAGCTGATATTTTGAAATTTATTAAAAGTTTAAAATCAAAGTACTGCAAGTACTGTAATCGGCAAGCCATAGTCACGAGAATCTATGGAATATATCAGTCACATCTAACGATCTGTGGCATTATCATTCAAAGGGTTCAACCAATCAACGGTTCAACGGTCCCGTTGCAAGTGCATACAGCCACACACTTTAAATTTTATGCCCTACATGTACATCTTGTAGTGTAACATGATTTTAATTACATTTCAGCAATGCATGACATGGTTTTGGTAAAGGTTATTTTCTCATAAAAACCCCCTACTGTAGCTCAATTGGTATAGCGCTCACTCCCCGTATGTGGCGAGTCCTGGGTTCGAACCCTAGTTGGGTCTGATAAAGACTTGAAATAAGGTAGTGACTTTTCTTTTGCCAAACACTCGGTATTTAGAAACGAAAGAGTCATGAGATCCTTTGAGAGAGATCTTAAAAACCGATGCCCCGTGCCAAGGCGTGTAACATGTTAAGGAACTTTTCCTGCATATTTTCCTAAGTTCACTGCAAAGGTCAAAATTTCTGCTACTTCACCTATAGCTGGTGACGTCTTGATATGACTGAAATACGTAAAAGCCCATAAAACCCCATGCAATCAATCAATTTTCTCATTAAAACTGTTTTAAGTCACATTCAGACTCGCACTAACTTAACTGTCCGAGAATAATCATGAACATCAGGAAAATACTTAACCTAAGTCCAAAAAGTTAAGTTTTGTTCATGATCCTTTGACCTGTAATTGTCTTAGAAAAGTTAATGTTCAAAGTAAGATTTAAGCAAAAATAAAAATAATAATAGGTTTAATTTGTGAAAAAACTCAGATTTAAGTATAAAAACTAGTATTGTTCGTGGTCTTGTTGCCAGATGACAAGACAAAATTAGTAAAGAAAAGTTTATGGTGGATCACAAAACAAGGTCGCTTTGAAACACAAACACAAAGAGACATTGGGGATGGATAGGTCACACCATCAAGACACCTGCCAACAACATCACAAAACTTTGAAATGGAACACACAAGAATCAAAGACACCTTGAGACAAGTTTCTGGAATTGAAACAGAGGGGATAAAATTGCGCAGAACAGAGCTAGTTTGAGGGATTTTGTCGATGGACTAACCTCCACTGGGAGTTAAATGCATACAGTACGCAAGTTAGTGAGACTAGCACCATTCGTGTCCTATAGGTGATGGGAGATCCGGAACAAATACTAGGTATAACTAAATGCAGCCAAACAGCAGTTTATAAGTGTGCACGTTGAATATGTAGGTCGGTTGCATATGATGTTGGAAGCAAATTTTCAATTGTATTTTTCCCCTGAGAGGAACGGTTTACATCGTAGATGAGAAATCCTCCCTAGGTACAGGACCTAAGGTACTAAGACCTGTGTTTTCCCTGGAAACACGGAATGTTGTATTTAGAATGTCCAGAAAATTAATTGACAGGCTTACAGTCTGCAATTGCATGGAATACTGGGAGCTTATTCCTCTCCAGAGGTGAAAATTTTATGCTATGAACAGGGACGAACTTTAGATGTCCCGGTCTGGAATCATACTTCCTCATTAAAAGCAACAGATGAATAAGGTCATCAGTATCACGACAGACAACAACTGTTCTTTTATAGCCTTGCATCAACAACATGGGGAACAATTCTAGTATCGGCTTACTTTTATAAAGCTTTAAAAACGGTTACACTCCTTCTTCTGTATGAATTAAACATGCTGTCTGTTGAACCCGCTGATACCCTCAGCTAAGCTTAGAAGTGTCTTGGATTACTTCGAGATCCTATTTGTTTTCTTGGTGACTGATAAAATCTTACCAATTTGATGGCAGAGGGACATTTTAATTATCAATAATTCTTCTAACAGAACTGAGACCTGATCCTCTTTTATCTAGTTGGTTTCACCTTTTATGGATTAGTTGTCATATCTATCAAAATGACATCAATATGAATACATTTATCTTTCGCGTGGATAAAAACAGTTTGTGCGTTTCCTAACTCGCCGAATGTATTGATGCCTTTCACGTTTTCCCAGTGCTACAACTAAAGTTTGACAAGGGTCCTGGTGTATCAGGTATAGAAAGCGGCACTAAGAATAGTTCGTGTTTCAACAGTTCACTAATATTTCCACCAGAAAACCAGAAAAAAAGAACTTGATAGTATTATACAGATACACTCATTATAGCTAATCAAATCTTTCAGTACCACCAGTACTTTGATTTCCTTTTTTTTTTAAAGTGGATACTTATATAAATACGGGCAATATGATTCAGTAAAATTATTTTAACAGAAGTCTAAAGTTTTGTTAAACAATTTCAAATGCACAAATGTGTTTATACTAGTATTTATTTGCCACAATTAATCATATTTGTAAAGGTCAAATTTGTGCAAGCGTCTAATCTGATTTTTCATGGAAAACTTTGAAAATAAGTGACTGAATTAGTTGGATATGACTTTCTATTAATTTAAAGATACCATTTACATATTTAGAAGACAAAATGTATAAAGAAAAACTTCTGTAAGCCACATTGAATTTGTGTATAGGTCAATATGGGCATTTTCACCTGAACTTTGAACCCATTGACTTTTAGCTGCCCCCACTATGGCCCCTGGGTAAAATTTTGCTTGGCAACAAGCCGATTCTACCAAAGTAAAGTTCAAAGAAGGTTATGACATAACTTGCCACCTTTGAACACGTTGTCCTCCCTACATCGAAAAATAAGCGTTTTTTTCAAAATCCTCTACCAGACTATAAGAATTGACTTAATGTACAATTTCAGTCTCTGCTCAAAATCTTGTATTCTTAAACGAACGTAGCACTGGGCACCTGGTAACAGGCTTTAGACTGAAGGGTGTCCAATACCACTTTTTATCATTATAATATGGCCAGGCAATTTGTGATGTGATAGCTATCAATAATTCCTTTAAAAGATATAAAGATGGAGTTATTGGACATAGAAATTTTGTCAGTTTGAAGTGAAATTGAAAATTTTACGGAGTGTGCAGACTTTTTAAAATAAGATTTAATGGAGACTGACATTGTACATTTATTTAGGCCACTTCCAATGAAATGATTCCACAAGAATAAATTGCAAAGTTTTGTAAATGTGGCTACAATCTTTGATAGACGGGTTTTAGTAATAATGAATATGGATTAGAAAGCTCATGGATCTGATTGAACTTTATCGAATGGAGATATGTCTTATAAAATCCAATAGCTGCATATAAAACAATAACCAGAAATGACTTACACTAAGTTTTACCATATTTTAACATTATGTTTCACTAAAGATGACCTTATTTGCAATTATTATTTTATAGTATCAGGTTGTTCGCAAAAACATGTGTATTTTTAATTTTTCACACGTGGCGGGTGTAATTGCTAAACAGGAGGTGCTTAAGGAGCACCCCGCCAAAATTGCTCGTTTCAAGGATTTTTTTTTTGTGGGGATTGTGATCTTGACAAGGATTGGTATGTTTGTTTTTGATTTTCAAGTTTCAGAATGTATATTTCCGATTTTCTTTTCTTAAATTAAAAAAATCATTTTGCTATGACTTTGAATCATTAAAACATAATTGTTCCATGGACACTTGCTTAAATCCTTCACCAAAAGCATATATGGCCTAAAAAATTTATTCATAATTTTGGGGTACGTAGGGGAAATAAATTTATTCGTCTGATTTACAAGCTTTGTTATTTCCTACAGTTTTTTGGTGTTTTTAGACTCTTATATGTCAAGGAATTACGTTAATAGATAACAGTCGAGATTCAATGCCTAAATAACAAAAATACAAGAGGCGAAGCTCCTTTTTTCTCATAGCATTTTACATATAAATGAATAAAATAAGCAATTTTATTATATTAGTTAGTCCTATCTGTCCTTAAGCTAAAGCATTTCACAAATATTTCAAATCCTCGAAGCTTGTTTTATCATTATTGGGGGTACGTTTGCTCAATATCTTTATTAGAAACACAAATCGGCATATATTGCATAACAAGAGGCCCAATAGGGCCTGTGATGCTCAACTGGCAGGTAATTTACATTTTTGATAAATAACGTGCAAATCTTGTGAAATGGCATCCCCCCCTGCTTTTTACAATTGCAACTGGAACCAAAGTGGTTGGAAACAAAATCTGCATTGGTCTTTTATGTTTTTGCTATGTATAGGAACAGAAGCCACCTTGGATTTTGGCTGATATGCCAGACACAACTTTTGGATTACTGTTACTAAAGGACTTTTTATGCTGTATTGGGTTAGAATTGGCCAATTCAGGAGAAAATTTTCAATGATTTGGTTGAAACACACATCTTATTTTTACACTGCCTAAAAATTGGGTCAACGGGTTTTTTTTTTCAGGAAAGGTAAAACATTAGGTAATAACCTTCACAATTGACCTTGACCTCATTTTGAAGGTAATTACAACATGTACAATAATATTTCAAAACTGAAAACCCCATGTCATTATCTGATCAAATAGTAAAGATATGACAATTTCAGCAATTTTTTGCATCCGTGACCTTGACCTTTGAACCCATAACCTTTCTCTATACATCAAAATAGTAGTTGAATTAATATCTACAACATTCTAATATATATGCCTATAGAAAAAGCTTATAGTTTTCAAGATAATTAACCATTTCAGTATTATTTCGTATCTGTGACCTTGACCTTTGAACCCCTGACCTTAATCTATATATCACAATGATCGTTACATCAATACCAACAATATTCTAATATACATGCCTATACAAAAAATTTATAGTTTTCGTGTTAATTAATGTTTTTGATTTTGTTTTGCATCTGTGACCTTGACCTTTGAACCCATGAAATTTTTATATACATCATAATGTTCGTTGTATTAATACCTACAACATTCTGATATACATGCCTATACAAAAAGTTTATAGTTTTCATGATAATGAACCATTTTAGTATTATTTCGCATCTGTGACCTTGACCTTTGAACCCATGACCTTAATCTTTACATCAAAATGACCGTTACATCAATACCAACAATATTCTAATATACATGCCTATACAAAAAGTTTATAGTTTTCAAGATAATAAACAGTTTCAGTATTCTTTCGCGTCTGTGACCTTGACCTTTGAACCCATGACCTTAATCTATACATCAAAATGACAGTTGCATCAATACCAACAATATTCCATTATACATGCCTATACAAAAAGTTTATAGTTTTCAAGATAATGAACCATTTCGGTATTGTTTTGCTTCTGTGACCTTGACCTTTGGGGTCTTGGATGTAACATTGGCTTGTCTGGCAAGACAAATTTAATTTAAATTAGCCTAGTGGTTTCAAAGAAGATTTTCAAAATATTGATGAAATATTACACCTGATTTACAAAATTCTTGAAAATTGTGGCAACAAAACCTTCTCAGGAAACCTGTTACAAATTTGGCTTCATTTGGCTTTGTAGTTTCAAAGAAGATGATTTTCAAAGAATCGCATAAATTTAGCATCTAATTTGCATATTCGGCTAATTACAAGCAAACAGAAAAAGTTACAGAAAAATCTGTTACATATATTAAATAACTAGACATCTACTTTCTAATTCTCAAATTTGAACTAAATCGATCCATAACTAAACATGTAACGACCATTTATTTGTACAAACTTTAATCTACTCCACCTAGGGACTTTCCACACCAAATTTGGCATCATTTGGGTATGTGGTTTCAGAGAAGAAGATTTTCAAAGAATTGCCTAAATTTAGCATCTAATTTGCATATTTCGCTAATTACGAGCAAACAGAAAAAGTAACAGAAAAACCCTTGCATATATTAAATGCCTAGACATCTACTTTCTAAATCTCAAATTTGAACTGAATCGGTCCATAAATAAAAATATGTAATGACCATTTATAGGTTTTTTTTTGCTATTTATAGCAATGACG
The DNA here is from genome assembly GCA_021292105.1 of Anadara kagoshimensis. NCBI lineage: Eukaryota > Metazoa > Mollusca > Bivalvia > Arcoida > Arcidae > Anadara > Anadara kagoshimensis. The sequence goes on from CM037860.1 coordinate 29,174,973, forward strand.
GCCATCTTGGATGCCCCATGAAGTTGATTTGTACAAACTTTAATCTACTCCACCTAGGTACTTTCCACACCAAATTTGGCATCATTTGGGTATGTGGTTTCAGAGAAGAAGATTTTCAAAGAATTGCCTAAATTTAGCATCTAATTTGCATATTCCGCTAATTACGAGCAAACAGAAAAAGTTACAGAAAAACCCGTTAAATATATTAAATGGCTAGACATCTACTTTCTAAATCTCAAATTTGAACTAAATCAGTGCATAAATAAACATGTAATGACCATTTATAGGTTTTTGCTATTTATAGCAATGGCGGCCATCTTGGATGCCGCACGAAGTTGATTTGTACAAACTTTAATCTACTCCACCTAGGGACTTTCCACACCATATTTGGCATCATTTGGGTATGTGGTTTCAGAGAAGAAGATTTTCAAAGAATTGCCTAAATTTAGCATCTAATTTGCATATTCCGCTTATTATGAGCAAACAGAAAAAGTTACAGAAAAACCCGTTACATATATTAAATGGCTAGACATCTACTTTCTAAATCTCAAATTTGAACTAAATCGGTCCATAAATAAACATGTAATGACCATTTATAGGTTTTTGCTATTTATAGCAATGGCGGCCATCTTGGATGCCGCACGAAGTTGATTTGTACAAACTTTAATCTACTCCACCTAGGGACTTCCCACACCATATTTGGCATCATTTGGGTATGTGGTTTCAGAGAAGAAGATTTTCAAAGAATTGCCTAAATTTAGCATCTAATTTGCATATTCCGCTAATTACGAGCAAACAGAAAAAGTTACAGAAACACCCGTTAAATATATTAAATGGCTAGACATCTACTTTCTAAATCTCAAATTTGAACTAAATCGGTCCATAAATAAACATGTAATGACCATTTATAGGTTTTTGCTATTTATAGCAATGGCGGCCATCTTGGATGCCGCACGAAGTTGATTTGTACAAACTTTAATCTACTCCACCTACGGACTTTCCACACCATATTTGGCATCATTTGGGTATGTGGTTTCAGAGAAGAAGATTTTCAAAGAATTGCCTAAATTTAGCATCTAATTTGCATATTCCACTAATTACGAGCAAACAGAAAAAGTTACAGAAAAACCCGTTACATATATTAAATGGCTAGACATCTACTTTCTAAATCTCAAATTTGAACTAAATCGGTCCATAAATAAACATGTAATGACCATTTATAGGTTTTTGCTATTTATAGCAATGGCGGCCATCTTGGATGCCGCACGAAGTTGATTTGTACAAAATTTAATCTACTCCACCTAGGGACTTTCCACACCATATTTGGCATCATTTGGGTATGTGGTTTCAGAGAAGAAGATTTTCAAAGAATTGCCTAAATTTAGCATCTAATTTGCATATTCCGCTAATTACGAGCAAACAGAAAAAGTTACAGAAAAACCTGTTACATATATTAAATGGCTAGACATCTACTTTCTAAATCTCAAATTTGAACTAAATCGGTCCATAAATAAACATGTAATGACCATTTATAGGTTTTTGCTATTTATAGCAATGGCGGCCATCTTGGATGCCGCACGAAGTTGATTTGTACAAACTTTAATCTACTCCACCTAGGGACTTTCCACACCATATTTGGCATCATTTGGGTATGTGGTTTCAGAGAAGAAGATTTTCAAAGAATTGCCTAAATTTAGCATCTAATTTGCATATTCCGCTAATTACGAGCAAACAGAAAAAGTTACAGAAACACCCGTTAAATATATTAAATGGCTAGACATCTACTTTCTAAATCTCAAATTTGAACTAAATCGGTCCATAAATAAACATGTAATGACCATTTATAGGTTTTTGCTATTTATAGCAATGGCGGCCATCTTGGATGCCGCACGAAGTTGATTTGTACAAACTTTAATCTACTCCACCTACGGACTTTCCACACCATATTTGGCATCATTTGGGTATGTGGTTTCAGAGAAGAAGATTTTCAAAGAATTGCCTAAATTTAGCATCTAATTTGCATATTCCACTAATTACGAGCAAACAGAAAAAGTTACAGAAAAACCCGTTACATATATTAAATGGCTAGACATCTACTTTCTAAATCTCAAATTTGAACTAAATCGGTCCATAAATAAACATGTAATGACCATTTATAGGTTTTTGCTATTTATAGCAATGGCGGCCATCTTGGATGCCGCACGAAGTTGATTTGTACAAAATTTAATCTACTCCACCTAGGGACTTTCCACACCATATTTGGCATCATTTGGGTATGTGGTTTCAGAGAAGAAGATTTTCAAAGAATTGCCTAAATTTAGCATCTAATTTGCATATTCCGCTAATTACGAGCAAACAGAAAAAGTTACAGAAAAACCTGTTACATATATTAAATGGCTAGACATCTACTTTCTAAATCTCAAATTTGAACTAAATCGGTCCATAAATAAACATGTAATGACCATTTATAGGTTTTTGCTATTTATAGCAATGGCGGCCATCTTGGATGCCGCACGAAGTTGATTTGTACAAACTTTAATCTACTCCACCTAGGGACTTTCCACACCATATTTGGCATCATTTGGGTATGTGGTTTCAGAGAAGAAGATTTTCAAAGAATTGCCTAAATTTAGCATCTAATTTGCATATTCCGCTAATTACGAGCAAACAGAAAAAGTTACAGAAAAACCCGTTACATATATTAAATGGCTAGACATCTACTTTCTAAATCTCAAATTTGAACTAAATCGGTCCATAAATAAACATGTAATGACCATTTATAGGTTTTTGCTATTTATAGCAATGGCGGCCATCTTGGATGCCGCACGAAGTTGATTTGTACAAACTTTAATCTACTCCACCTAGGGACTTTCCACACCAAATTTGGTTCCAATTGGCCAAGTGGTTTCAGAGGAGAAGATTAAAGTTTACGCACGGACGCACGCACGGACGCACGGACGCACGGACGCACGGACACACGCTTCACCATGGCATAAGCTCAGCTGGCTATAGCCAGTTGAGCTAAAAATGGATTTTCACATATTTTTCAATTTTGGGGTAGGGGAAATAAATTTATCCGTTTCATCTATAAACTTCGGTATTTCCGATAGTTTTTTATGTTGTCAGACTCAAATGTGCCACGGCAATACAGAAACATATAAATCTCGAGATTCAATGCCTATATAACAAAATTACAAGAAGTAGAGTACAAAAGATTTAATGAAAACTCATTTTCCAAACTATTGTTATATGAAAAGTGCAAATTTTCATATAAAATCACCAAACACTCTACATATTATTGTTTTATAAATATGTTGGAAACAGACGGGAGATGTAACAAACAATAATGTTTTGTTTTAAACACATATCGGCAAGCATGAGCCAAAATCATGAATTTTTGACATTTTCGTATTTTTGGGGTAGGGGAAACATAATAAGTTGCTACGCTATTAAGGTTACATATTTCCCAAGTTTTGTAACATTTTTATCTACAGGACTACCAACGCTTTATAAAAATATATAGTTTGTCATATTTAATGCATAAACAAGAGATTTACAAGAACCGAAAGACGGTAGATATGATAAAAACGCAGTTTACAGCATCGATTTTATCGCTTATTTTAAAATTTTGACACAAAATCAGAAAACTGTCAGGATGTTTTGCATTTTAATCTATCATGTGTCCACATTGAAAGATAGAATGAACAGTTTTGTGTTGTTTTTGCCACAAAATGCTTCAAAATCGGGAATTTTTATTTTTCACCAAAATTTAACATTTGCAGAGGCTTTTCTTCAAAAACTGTTTCTGATTAAAAAATCGGAAACGATTTGACGCGTAAGAAATTGGTTTTCAATAACTAGGGACATTTTCCTACAAGAATCAACCCTCAAACCTTTTGGCCTCGTTCACCCGGATTTTAGCCATGATCTCTTGGACTATGTCTGTCCACTCAAAATTCAGAGTTACAGTGTGTCTGTCCACTCAAAATTCAAAGTAACAGCATGTCTGTCCACTCAAAATTCAGAGTTACAGTGTGTCTGTCAAATCAAAATTCAAAAGGCAAGTCTGTCTGTCCAATAAAATTTAAAGTTAAAGTCTGCCTGTCCAATTAAAATTAAAAGTTACAGTCTTTCTAATCAAAATTCAAAGTTATAGTCTGTCTATTAAATTTAAATCTGTTTGTTCAATAAAAATTAAATGCTAAAGTCCAACCAAAATTTACAATTAAAATCTGTGTGTACACTCAAAATTCAAAGTTAAAGTCTGTGTCTGTCTGTCCAATCAAAATTCAAAGTTAAAGTCTGTGTCTGTCTGTCCAATCAAAATTCAAAGTTAAAGTCTGTGTCTGTCTGTCCAATCAAAATTCAATGTTAAAGTCATTTTTGTCCAACATTTATAGGCTAACTAACAGATAATTATCAAACTCTTTGACAATTAAAGCACAAGTGTTATTTTGACCACACTGGCACATGAAATTTTTAAGATTATTTTTAAGTCCAAGAGTAAACTTACCATAGATCTAGGTGTTAACGAGCTATCAAAATTAGCTAAATAACCAGTGTGAGCAATACTAGGAGAATCTACGACACCAGGTAAATCCATGGAAGGCATAGATGCCATCTGTATCTGAAAAGTTAAATATAGAAATGTACAGCATTATATAAATATTACATTTCTGATAGGTTGATGGTCCAAATTGTCACCCCAAGAAATTCCATTGTCAACCAAGGCTTGCAAAATATAAACACAGGTCAACTACATATATATTCTTTGATCAAACTTCAAAATTTAAGTCTGTAAGTCAGAAAACTAACATTGAACATCTAATTGCCTATATAAATGGTAATAAAGTTTTTTAGCTGTTTTTGTTGTTGTTTTTTAATTATCTAGACAGGCATGAAACAATAACTGTTCCAAGGCATAAAACACCATTTCATGAACTAACTGAATGCACAAAAAGTGCCATTTGGAGCCTCTTTTAAGCAATGCTCTAATCCTGATAGTACCAGGCAGTGTAAACAATGTTGAATTGACAACAAATAAGTAGTGTGGAGTAATGGTGTGTTTTATGACAATGTCAAGATTCTTTCACTGGTTTTGAGGTGGTCAGTTCTGGGATAGTGGAGAAATCTTAGTGCCTGGAGAAAGTTATTGATCTTAGGAAAGGGAACTAACAAACGTTCTCACGCGTGGATCTGCTGTAAGAGGGATTTGAACCTAGGCATCGAGAGGCACTTTGACTTGTAAGCCAGCACTTGAGACCACCTAGCCAACAAATCCCCCCCCCAATCACATGAGCCTCATTACATTATACACATATCTAATATTAAGCAGACAGCCAGTAGTCAAAATTTTTTATAGTTAACTGCTCAAAAGAGCAAAGGGCTTAATACTTCCATGGCCATAATTATCTAGAACAATGGATAACAATACTACAGGGGTTATGGGATATTGAAAACTAATCTTACTGTTGCAGTATTTAATTTCTTCATAACTTTTTCCAGTCTTGATGTAGTTTGGACATTAAATTCATCTTTTGACATCACTCTTCCACTAGGAGTATCATCCATCTTTCTGGGTGATCTAAAAAGAGAAGTCTGAGATATATAATAACAGTTTTTTAATTCAGCATCCAGTCTGTAACTGACTGACATGATGTAAATTCTGAGATGATGTCTGCTGTCAATATCATTTATGCAGAGGTTCAAAATTCTCCAAGGTTGAAGTTCGGGACCTATTGGTTTTTATGTTCGGACCCTTGATATTTAAACTGTAAAACCCTGATAGACCTGACATAATACTGTTTTTTTCTATATTATAACATATTGACACATGAATCTTTCAGTGTTGGTTTTGGACTTTCAAACTTTTATGTGGGAGCTGCCAAAAATTAAGGCAAAAGATTCTGACCCTTCTATTACAAAACATATTTTGAACCCCTGCTATGTAAGCAGTTTCATATTCAGTATGTTTTGTTGTTTGTACAGATGAGAAAAAACTCTACCACTGGCAGGATTCAATCTCTTATCTAAATGATATCAAGCTTGTTGCCTTAGAAACTACTGTAGAGACGCTATATATTCGTGGTTTGACTTTAATGGCGCAAAATTAAATAGGTACAAAAAAATATTTTCATGTAACATTAAACGCAGACTAAGATAATCTGTTCAGAAAAGTGTTAACACTGACCACTGCAATGCAAAATTTTTCCCATGAATAAGTTACAGCATCTGAACAGCGAAATTTTTCCCCTGCAGAACTAAACAACTATACAGTATATTAACTGACAATATTTCAGAAAAAATATACTGTTAATTATTTGGACAAGTAAATTTTTACTGATTTGTCCAAACAGACAAGTGGCAAAAAAGAGATATTGTAGAGCTGTGAATATGCTAATAATGAATAAAATTAAATAATAAGTTTTTTACCCCATTGGACTCGTGCCTCCTAATTCTTCATATTCCTGAGATTCTGGTATGATTTGACGGGGGGACAATCCAGCATCTTTCTGAGCAACTGAAAAGAGATAATATTACTGAAAATAGCTTCATTTGAAAGGAATAAATTTTAGAGTAAAGTCGTCATTTTTCAGTCAAAATTTGCATTATAGAGATTGACATCAGACAGAGATAAGCTGATTAGGATGATGGTGGGAGTAGCCAATTGGTGGAGAATAGTGGGAAAAACTTTTTCGTTTATTTCGTGGTTGAAAATTTTCTATGAAAATTTGTACCAGGTGTAAAATAATATATGTGATTTTATCTAACATTAGACTAGTTTTTCTGTCTGTATTTGATGAAATACAAGTTTTATCGAACACGCGTGATACAGAATCTTGTATCACCACACAAATTCAATGATCATAATGATGGATGTAACATATTGTTGTATTTCAATAAGTAAACAATCTACATGTACATGTAACAGATCCTGATGATATATCAGGTGTCAGCTGTCAGTCAGGAAATTTTAATTGCTATTAGTTATTCAAATTAATAATGATCACATTTTTTCTCCCCAAAAGGTCCTAAAATTGTGTAACTTCTCTGCTTTCGAAATTAAACAAATAACTCAAGCCTACAAACTTGTTGTCCTTTCCAAGAAATTTGCTGATCACTGGAAAGGGGCTGGACAATATCCTTTATAAAGCCAATGCTAAAAACCAACTTTGATTTGAGTGTGATTAACTTTTGCATGTCTCATGAGGACAAAATAATCTCGAAAGTAAATTGTCGTGAACTTGTTTTTGAAAATGGTATTAATTATAACAAATATTCAGATAAAGTTCATATCACAAAAGTTAACAGTCGTGAATAAAGGTTGGTTTACAGTAATCAACTGGAACAAGAAATCTGTGAGCTACTGCTTACTTAGTAAGTCCCCACTATTAACTTCAACCATTGACCATAAATGTCTAAAAAAAAACTAAGTCGGTAAATAGGAAGTAGATGTTTGGCAGACTTGAAATCAGTACTTTCGGCATGGGACCTCATACTGAACTCAGATACAAAATTTCAAGTGGCTGTGATTGGTACTTTCTGAGGAGAAGGATAGACGGACAGAAGGACAGAGGTAAACTTCAGTGTACCCCCTTTCATTTGAAGTGGGGGTATAAATATGGTATTGGTAAATCAAAGTTTCTGTTGAATGTTTGCGGAATCGACTGTGTAACTTACCATGTGGATCATAATTGTAGATAACAACAGGTTGATTATCTCCCAGGGAACATGCAGCAAACATGTGATCCCGAGGATGATAAACTACGTCTGTAACTGGATGTCGGAAATTTAACTCTGAATACATGGCTACTTGATCACCTGTATGTAAAAAAAATATAAAATTTATGAAATTTATTACATATGTATAAAGCACAATAAGAGAGCATTAGATGAACATAATACACTTGGCTAAATATGTATTACTGGTACATACTGTATTGCCATATGTGGGAGGTTTAAACCCTGACTGAGTCTACCCAAGACTTGAAAATAGGTAGTGCCCATTCTTTTGCCAAATACTCAGTATTTAGAAATGAAAGTCACAGAGTCCTTTTGAAGAGACAGTATGTGTGGCACAGTAAAGAACACCTCCCCTGGACATTGCCCTGAGCACATGCAGATGTTTCGAGTCTGAAATAACCTAAATTATTTTGATAAAATAAAGAGCAACTCATTCTTGACTTTTTTAAAAGTTTGACTTATCTGGAAGTTTGAGAAATCTGTGTCTGAGATAACTAGATTCAAATGTATTTCTTACTTTCTTTTTTTAATTACAATTTTTAAAGAGAAAAAAATTATTGACCTGTTTCTGTGTTCCAGGCATACACACAATTATCTTCACTTCCTGCAAACACAAATGATCCACATGGAGTTATGCTGCTACCGATTTTCTCACGGAAATTCAATGCACCAATATATTTCTGCATAATTCTTTGACTAAAAAAAATCAATACATAAAACAATTAAAGTGGTAATTAAAAATTCACTGAAAAATAAATATATAATATGTAATATAAATGTATTCATTAATATATGAAAACTTGTTCTGATGTCGTGATGATGATTGAATTGAATATTTCCATGGCTGCAAACTCCATTTTTCAGGAATATTTTCATACCAGGGTACAGATTCAAATATTTTAGACAAGATTTATAATACAGTCACCCCATTTTAAGCTTACCATACTCGTAGTTTCTAGTATTATTATTAAAAATATACAGTTTAATCCACACATTTTAAAATTCTATTATATTTTGCAACATTGTTGGTTTTTTTATGTTTAAAATGTTATTTTTAATTTCATATCTTTATATAAAATTACTGTTGTATTATCTAACACAGAAAAAAAATTCCAGCCTCAAACAAAATTATAACAGAAAAGCCATTTTTTAAAAAAAAAAGTGTAAATCCTGAACACTATTTAATGGCAAAATAAACTGCTTTAAAATGTTTCTTATAAAAAAGCTTTGTAAGTTTAATATGAATTTATTTACACTACAAATACCAAAGCCGCCTGTAAAACCACCTTAAAACTGAAGCTTCATTGCAAAAACAGATGATTATAAGGAATAAGAAATAAACAGATGCGTTAATTTGCATAGAAATAACAGGTAGTTCACCAACATTATACAATGTAAAACAAGAAAGCAGATACACATATGGTCAAACATTTTTGTGTTTTTTTTTTTTAAAGAAATTGTCATTTGGTTAAAATATGACTTCAATGAACAATTTATTTATTTATTTATTCTTAACCAAAAGCTAAACTACTGGCAAAACTCTTTACAATAATTCCTATTTTTTGGGGGAAATAAGAACAATATCAATGGACTGAGACAACATCAATAAATTTGTGATCTGTGCCAAAATTATGTAATTTGAATTTACAACATATATGCAAAATGTTTTTGGAGAAATAAAATAAGGGCATTTTTAAAGGCAAGCAACATGTGATAGTGACAAACTTAATAATGTAACCAACTTATTATGCATGCTTTTTCTTTTTCTTTCTATTTTCTTGACAAATCACATTTTTGAAGTTCAATGCAGCACTAGTAAAACTTAAAAAGCTGAATTAAATCAAATTTTACTTTTAGAAGCATATTCCTAATAAGCTGAATTACATCAAATTTTACTTTTTAAAAGCAGAATTACATCAAATTTTACCTTTTAAAAGCATATTCCTAAGTTTTTCAGATGGAATAAATTCTAAGGTATAGCATTCTTATGAGTTGTTCATATAGTCTTTGGATCATTATTTTGGTCATTTTTATTTCAATATTAGAATGGAAATTTTAAGACTTGTGTTTTTTTTAAAAATATATTATATTTCAGGAAACATGTAATATAAAGATGGATGTATTAACTAGGCCAGTTTAGAAGAGACAGCTGACAAGATATGGGAAAATATAGGTCAGTTTAGAAGTCACAGCTGATGAGAGATGGACTAACAAGGCCAGTTTAGAAGAGACAGCTGACAAGATATGGGCATATATAGGTAAGTTTAGAAAAGACAGCTGACGAGAGATGGCCATATATAGGTAAGTTTAGAAAAGACAGCTGACGAGAGATGGCCTAACTAGGTCAGTTTAGAAGAGACACCTGATGAGATATGGGAATATATAGGTCAGTTTAGAAGAGACAGCTGATGAGATATATACATATATAGGTCAGTTTAAAAAAGATAGTTGATGAGATAGGTGTATCTAGGTCAGTTAACAATAGACAGCTGATGAGATAGGTGTATCTCGGTCAGTTTAGAAGAGACAGCTGACAACAGTATTACACATACAAAACAGAGAGTATTAATTTAAAGTAAAACCTCATTATAATGTAAGGCAAAACTGACATGTATCACTGTTATAAAGATATTTAACCATCTTAGAGGCTTTTTAAGAAAATATTGAAGAGATAGTAATAGAGATTTTTTTTAAGATTTTGACAACAAATGAGATGATTAAGTACCAGTAACCAAGGCAATTTAATTGAGATTTACAGTGTTTTAAATAGGCTTTGGTTTAACTGAAGCAGAAATTCCTTTTCCATCACTCTGTTAACTTCTAATATTTATAAAAGCAAGTAAATACCCTTGAATAATTCAGGAAGATATTAGTTAATAGAATGGCATATTATATAATTTACAACTTAATTGTCACACAATTGCCTGCAAACTCACTTTATAAAAATCCTTGTAATGAGATGTATGTATTAAGAAAAGCCAGAAAAGACTGGGTTTACATAATGAGACCACAATGTTTATATAAAGCATGTTCAATGAACTAAGAAATTTTGATAATTATCAGAATTTGAAGTTCTACATGACATGACCTGTCAAATGTGAAAAACGGCAAAAATTTTTGAAAAATAGTTTTCAATGTTTTGTTATGTAAGTTTTACTTTAAATTACAATTTTTTTTACAAATTGGGGCATAGCTTCCATAATTTCAAAAACTAAAATTGGCCCAAGCTTAAAGTATGACGTTGTATTTGCAATTGTCTTTCTCAATAAAATTGCATTTCCTTTTTCACAAAAGCGGTGTAAGACATTCTTAAATATGCGTGTTAAATTTCCCAAATATACTTTTTTTTACAACATTGGAATATACACTATATGAGCCATAATTAAGAAAATTAGATGACAGAGAATTGTTAACGGGTTGACGACACGACACCATCTTAATATGACAATAAAAACTGAAATAAAAATGGCTGAGTGCTTTCAACTTATAAGCATGATGCAGTACATATATTGAATTATCTTGAAGCTGGAGAGAATAAAATTGTTGTAAATCACCTTAAACACATAAATTACAAAGGAACGCTGATTATAAATTTTCTGATTTGGATGGACACTGCTACAAATGCACATTAGTGTGGTTTTAGATAGATCTATCAATCAGCCCAACCACCCTACTTATTTCACAACCAGTGATCCAGTGATCCATAAAACATATTTCACTTTATATGGAATTCACTGATGTTATCCATTGCAGGGGGATAGTGTTTTCTGAACACCTTATTTTTTATATACTTTATTATATCCAGAATATTGTGATAATTAAGGGCCCACAAAAAGGTGATTTACAGCAATTAACCAATTGTCATGGTGACTATATAAACCAAACCTTACATGTATATATATAAATGCTGAGCTTTATTCATAAATAGAAACAAGAACTTGAGTTCAACTAAACAAATTTAAAAGAGACATGTACAAGATCTAAATTTCCACTAACCAACTTGTTAGGATGATAGAATTTTGAACAACAGGGCCTTTTGAACTGAGTTAAATTTCAGAAAAAAACCATTACTGTCATTTTAATTTCAAATATGTACAAAATTGAAACAGGTTTGGTTTATATGTTAAACAGCTGGATAAAAAGAAGGCTGCTGTGAACACTGTGAGTAGAATACCATTTTTAACTAGTAATTTACCTCCTGTAATGAAAATAAAATAAAACAAAGTTGTCTGGATGAAATATGAAATTAATTCTATATCAATGGTTTTAACTGGTGTACTGGATGATATGCAATACATCTGTACTGTTCACTCTATTGTTTCTACAGGTTACTAAGTCATATTTTTTTATGTTTTCCCAAAGTAAAAGTGATGTTACTGTAAGTAAATTTTACTTCATGACAAACATTGGGAAAACATTGACGAAAACCTTAACCTAGTGCTGATGCCAAGTGATTTCTTCCCAGTGCTCTGTCATGAATTTGAGCAAGAAACCTAATATTGACACCATGTGATCTTTCCCAAATGCTCTTTCATAATCAAATTTGAACAAGAAACTATATACTTCATAGCTTTTTTTTCAATGAGCTTTAATTTTGAATTTATATTTACACTGTAAACATTGCAATAGTAATGTGCTCATGATAAAGACATTTTTCAAAAGTCTGTAGTAACAATAAGTTTGTACAAAAGATTTTTAGACATCAAATTGTACACAGCTTAACGATATGAATGATTATTTTAGAGACATTTACATATGGACAAATACACATGAACAAACAACAAATCATCAGCAAAAAACTCATTTTAATGATTTTTGATAACCTTGTGGAGCAAGTGTTTTTTTAAATCCCAAAAACCAATATGTTGGTTTATTTAATAGGCACTCCAGTTTGCTACACTATCCCAGGAACTGATCATCTTGATATAAGTGTAAGGGTCTTAACTGAGGTGTTAATCACCATTACTCTACTGGACTTAGTCTCCTATTATTTTGATGTCGTGTCAAACCCCTTTATAATGTCAAAATCTGATTCATCAATTGATGGTTGACTGTTAATGTGTCACTGTGTGACAGAAATTTAAAATTAAAATGTTGACGTTAAATAATACATATACAAACAGTGATAGTTACAGTAGATAGTTAATTTCATGTGATTTTCTGGATCTTGACTTAAAACTCACTAAACAAAACCGTACAGTTCATTGCATACACAAACACACACACACACGCACACACACATATATATATATATTTGCCCTAAAATATAATACTGCTCCTCTCACTATCTCTCTCTCTCTCTCTCTCTCTTTTCTGTCTTGCTCTCATGAGAAAACTTATATAAAAAGCAATGAAGCAAAAATTGTGACTAAATCTAGAATAAAAGGTGAAGGCTGTACTACTAAAATATATGTACAAGTGAATCTACATATTTACTGCAGGTGACTTCGTTATATTTTACATGTACTGTATTTGGAAAAAAAAGCTATAATGAACAGTGCTGGCATATTTTCAGTGATGGATATAGTAAAATATCTAGTTGTTTTCTGTTACTTTTCTATTTTCTATGTCTAAACTAAGTAGAAATAATTGAAAAAGGGCTAACAGAGGAACTTTAAATTAACTTCTTGCTTGGTTTTAAACTTATATGATTATAAACAGTACTAAAACTTCAGTCTGTAATTACTATAAATTGGGAAATATTCCTGTAGACAATGTCTCAAATTTATTTGTGAAGATCTTACAATATTACACCTAAATAAGACCTTCACAAAATTTCCCTATATCTTTTCAATGCCTTAGTAAAAACATTTTGGTTTCACAATTTTCATCCAAGCACTACTGATGAGAAATTTATTCTGATACAGGCATCTAGTGCTGTAAATTTGACACCAGTGAATTTTTTTTATTGATTTATTACAGTTTAAGGAATTGATATAAACACACAAAACTTTCTGTTGCTATAGCTACCATCAAAACAAATCATAAAAAATGTTGCAATTAAAAAAACCCTGCTTCTAACTAGAAAATTAAAAACTGAAAACAAAAGTAACCAATGGAAAACATCACACAACTCCATATAGCCATCATCACACAACTCCATATAGCCACCATCACACAACTCCATATAGCCATTATCACACAACTCCATATAGCCATCATCACACAACTCCATATAGCCATCATCACACAACTCCATATAGCCATCATCACACAACTCCATATAGCCATCATCACACAAGTCCATATAGCCATCATCACACAAGTCCATATAGCCATCATCACACAACTCCATATAGCCATCATCACACAGCTCCATACAGCCATCATCACACACCTCATATCCATATAACCTATGTCTGACACTCACTTTGGTACAAATAATCTGGCTCCAGAGCCCAGTTGCACAAAGGTTAATTAAAATTAATCATTAACTGTAATTAAACCATAATTGGCGATTCAAATTATGGTTTAATTATTAATTAAATCTCCCAGGAAAATAAGCTTTGTGCAACTGGACCCAGTTTTCACAATTGTTCCTTGACTACGATTTTCCTAAACTCAAGTACGGCAAATTTGATACCATAATAATTTTGTCCATTTAGATATTTAGAGTATTAAGGTGTTATTTTGAAGATCACCTTTTAATACTTGTATTTAGCTTTGTCAAAATTATTTATTCCTAGATATAAAAAAAAGAATGTCAAAATTTGCCAAATTTAAGTTAAGGAAAATCTTAGTTAAGAAATCATTGTAAGACTAGGGCCTGTTGTTACATGTTGAATCAATGAAGAAAGGAGATAAATGGAAACAAAGATAACACAGTTGTCATGGAAACGTGTAAATAGTAATGATACTTACACTCTAAGATCAAACATACGTATGATGTTGTCTCTACAATGCACCATGAGACGTCTTCCACTGTGATGTAATTGTATGTGATTTATAGAAGTGTCCTGATCAATAAAATAAATAAAAATATCAATAAAATATTAAATATGGTGAAATGTTTGACAGCAAATTTATTTCAACATTTTCAAATTGAAAAAAAAATCCAGAAAATCATTCTAAATTTATCTAGCCAAAATAAGTGTTTTTGTTTATTAAGCTTTTATTATTATTATTAATATTTTTTAGAAATATTTGCCATAACCTTTTGGTTGAATATTACAGATGAATACACATACTTGGCAAACAATCTTGAACATTAAAAACAATAACAAACCAGAATTCAATTTAAATTGTTGACCATTTTATTCAAAGTAAGTAAGCTTTGTTGTTTGAATGCCAAGTGCCAGACTGCCAAGATTTTGAAATCCCTTATGTAGATTCTTTCTTGTTCCACTCATTTGGTCCCATCATTCTTATAACAGGAATTTCCTTTCATCAATCAATGCTAGTCTCTTCTCTAAATATACACAGTTGGAATATGACTTACTTTAAGATCAGGTTCTGCTATTTTCTGATACACTGTCCAGTCTCTTATGAAACCTGTCAATAAATAAAAGGGCACTGTTAAAAGGGCTAAGATTTAATTTTTTGCATGTAAGACTCATGTTGCATGCTGTACAAGACTAAAAAAGAATGTAATAACAATTTTGACTAAACAAAGACATAATCTTATCCTATATATTTACCATCATCACCTTGGCAACACAATAAGTAAATTGTATTAAATAGAAGTTTTTTACATATATTACATTTACATAACACAAACAACATGTACAAAATAAGCTTTCTTACAAAATAATATGATGCTTGAATTAAAAAAACAAACCTATAAACACCATCATTTGATCCTAAATTAGCTTTCAACATTTCTAACCAGTTTGAAAGTTAAAATCAGTGTGTGTGTGTGTGTGTGTGTGTGTGTGTGTGTGTGTGTGTGTTGATAGGTGTAACATAAATCTCAAAGTCAGAAGTATTTTCATTTGAGCCCAAATAGTTGTCAAACATCTCCCCTCTCTTTCAGTGAGTGGGATGCTCAAGTCTGCTTCTGCATGTGTATTTGTAATATTAAAGTTGTACATGTATGCAGTCTAATATTTAACATTTTGTCAAAAATAATAAAAGTTCTCAACTTAAACTGTAAATCAGTGGCCAAAAAAAGTTGAGAACTTACAACAGAATGGAATAAAAATGATATCATACTATACTACTACATTTTAATTATTGTACCTAAAATGTTTGAATTTCCTGTAAAAAAATTTGAACACATCAAATCCACACTAGGAACACCTTGTGTAATTTATAGCTAATCTAAAGAGAACAAATTGTTAGTAAGTAGTTCTGAAGTTTGAAGGCAAAAGAAGAAAGATTAATAGAACTCTTTTTCTATAAAAAGACAGAAAAATTCATGTGGAATATACCCATGTGAGATATTTCTATTTTGCATGGGCTTGGCATCATAATTAAAAGAAAATAAAATGGTGTCATCCTTTGGGTAAAATGACAATGGGATCTTCAAAACTTAGACATGTTCAATGTATTTTTAAATGGTACTATGATGTATGATTTTAAAACAAGTAAGTTTATTTCTAATTTATATATTCTGTATTAACCAAATTCAGATATACATGTAGTCTATCTGATGTCCATATGTACATGTATATATTTTTACATAGAACATGGAATAATATGCCATTGCACCCACGTATAAAATAAACTTGAAATTTCATAGAGCAAGGTAGGTTGTTATTGTGCTAAAACTGTTAATTTATTTACATTTCACAGTGACCTTCACCTTTGACATAGGACCTCCAAAACCAATATAGGCTTCTTTGTTTCAAGAATATCTATCAGTCATTAAGTTTGATGAAATTCCATCACAGCAAACTTGAGTAATTGCACAGATGCCCCATAAATTTATGTATAGTAACAATGACTTTTGACCTATGACCTCCTTACGTAATGGTTTCTTTCTTAATATTGACATGTATTGGAAAACTTTGATGAAATCAAGCTAATTATTGTGCTGAAAACAATGTATTATACACACAAGCAGACAGTCAAACAGGCATTAGACGAGACATTATACAACTTTGTGGTAGCATTGTGATATATGGAAGTTTAAAAATCATCTTGGAATGGAGTTCTTCAAACAATGTGGTACCCCATAATATCATTCTCTTTAGATAAGGAATCATGTTTAATTTGAGGTTTTTACATAAAAACAACAGTACTGTCAAACACAGTCAAACTTTTTAATAAAAAAACAACATTCATTATAAAAGGGACAATGGGGCCAGATATCCCTTATTTTGCCAAATGACCCCATTGTTAAGGCCGTAGGTGATTATATTTAGCATTACATGAATGCAAAAATATTGATGTTCTAGTGTTTTAGAAGATAATTTTTGAAAATGACCCTGTCTGAAAAATCTTGAATTAAACACTGAAGAGAACCTCTAAACATGCTAAAAGTAGTCTTTCATAGGTGATTTTTACAATAAAGATAATAAGCTTGAAAGAGTGGCTTTACTTGAGAGTGAACCATGTAACAATCTGACTACTGTACCCAGTGTTTTATCTTTATCATACTAATGAAACTAGCACATTGTGACTTGCAACATTGTTAAAACATCTAATTCTAAAAAAATGTGACTTGTGTTTTATGTCTTGTTTTGAATTTTTTTATATATTCATGTATAGTTTTATAAATTTTAATATAAACAATTCAATCTAGTTTGTATAACTAATATTGAATTAACTTATGAATAAAATGCCCCCCCCCCCAAAAAAAAACAAACAAACTTCAAACTATGAGTTGAAGCACAGTATTATCATAAAAACTTCACACATAAAATTCTGACATAAGTATAAAACTTCACTCTAGCACATTATAAATTCACAAATCTTAAGCTAACTCATTTCTAAATTTACCCTTCACTTTAGACTTCTGTGTAACATTAATAAGAGCCGAGTCATCAGAACGGTCTGTTAAATCATCATGCTTATCTGAATAAATTTATCATAAAACATCTTTATTATGACATCTCATATCCAAAACAAACAAACCAATCAATGTCCAAACCACATTTCCAAAGCAAAGTTAAAACTCTGAAGCTGGCAAATTATGTAACATGTAAACTTCTGCCTGGGAAATGAGGCTGTGTGCTCTGGAAGGGTAGGACACCTCCTGACCAAATTACATAGAATCCTCAAAAGGAAGGTGAATTGTTAAGGACTGTAATTCCAGTATTGTATTTAACGATACAAGAGTTTTCAGTCCCAAAATCTGGTCACATGACCGGTAGAACTTAAGATTACAACTTAAAGATTTTTCAAAAATACAATAGAACAAATAACAAAATTCAAAAGTAAAAACCAAAATAATAAATATTAAGCTGCTTCAATCACAGAAATAAATAGGCATCAAAATACAAGGATCCACTATAGGTCGTTCACAATCTGATGGCAGACTGTTTATTTGTTTGGGTCAGTTTATTATTGTAAATAGGGGACTGGCAACTATCAAGAACAGCTAACATATTGATTATGATATATCATTACAAATGTTTGTATACCCGTCACACCTATAACACATAAAAGACTGGTTGAATGTATACTGTGCCATCAGATTGTGTCCGACCTATACAGAGCTGTGTATGATGTATTTGTTTTTAAAATCATAATCAAAAGCTGTAGACTATGTTGTTTAATACCATTTAAATAAATAAACATTAACAAAACATGATCCAACGCAGGGCTATGTATGAAAACAAAAAGTGTGACACTCCAAACATCAATATGATGTGTTCCACTGCAGGGGTATGTATGAAAACAAAAGTGTGACACTCCAAACATTAATATGAAGTGTTCCACTGCAGGGCCATGTATAAAAACAAAAAGTGTGACACTCCAAACATTAATATGAAGTGTTCCACTGCAGGGCTATGTAATATGAAAACAAAAGTGTGACACTCCAAACGTTCCACTGCAGGGCTATGTAATATGAAAACAAAAGTGTGACACTCCAAACATCAATATGATGTGTTCCACTGCAGGGCTACATATGAAAATAAGTGTGACACTCTAAACATTAATATGAAGTGTTCCACTGCAGGGCTATGTATGAAAACAAAAGTGTGACACTCCAAACATCAATATGATGTGTTTCACTGCAGGGCTACATATGAAAATAAGTGTGACACTCTAAACATTAATATGAAGTGTTCCACTGCAGGGCTATGTATGAAAACAAAAGTGTGACACTCCAAACATTAATATGAAGTGTTCCACTGCAGGGCTATGTAATATGAAAACAAAAGTGTGACACTCCAAACATTAATATGAAGTGTTCCACTGCAGGGCTACATATGAAAATAAGCGTGGCACGCTAAACATCAACATAATGTGTTCCACTGCAGGGCTACGTATAAAAACAAACATGTGACACTCCAAATATTCATATGAAGTGTTCCACTGCAGGGCTATGTTTGAAAACAAAAAGTGTGACACTCTAAACATCAACATAATGTGTTCCACTGCAGGGCCATGTATAAAAACAAAAAGTGTGACACTCCAAACATTAACATAATGTGTTCCACTGCAGGGCTATGTATGAAAACAAACATGTGACACTCCAAATATTCATATGAAGTGTTCCACTGCAGGGCCATGTATAAAAACAAAAAGTGTGACACTCCAAACATCAACATAATGTGTTCCACTGCAGGGCTACGTATGAAAACAAACATGTGACACTCCAAATATTCATATGAAGTGTTCCACTGCAGGGCCATGTATAAAAACAAAAAGTGTGACACTCCAAACATTAACATAATGTGTTCCACTGCAGGGCTACGTATGAAAACAAACATGTGACACTCCAAATATTCATATGAAGTGTTCCACTGCAGGGCCATGTATAAAAACAAAAAGTGTGACACTCCAAACAATATAAAGTTTCAGAATTCAAGTGGCAATAATTAGTAACAGAAATAAGGTTAATTTTGTGATTTTTATAAAAGTAAAGGATTTGTTTTAAATCTACAGAGGATGAGGTACCTTTCTGGGGATTTACATCTGAAAACAAAGTAAACAAATCATTGATAATTGTTAAGGTTTGTTTTAAATCTAAAGACAATAAGCAATCTTTCAGGGAATTCACATCAGATTTGTCATTGATAAAGTTGAGACAAGTGCCAGGTATGCTTAATATAACCTGTATACACATTTACTGAGGTCATGTACCATCTTATGGTACATAACATAGTACAAATCAAACACAAACATACCAGACACACACATCTACCTTTTTCTAAGACTAGGTGTAAGTTTGGGTACATTTTGATAAAAAGTTTTACAAAATCAATAGTGAGGATTTGAATATTATATACTGTTCATCATCACTTTCATAACCATGGCATTGGAAAATTCATTTTTAAACAAATGTACAACACTGGATCCCTGTCATGCACTCTTGGGCAGTATGAAAAAATGTCCTTTTGGTCAAATTGAAATGGAGGAAGTTGATATTTCACTAATTTACACAGACTAGAAAATGCTTACAACTCCAATTTTTTCTGGAAATTATTAGATTTGTTTTAGCCCTCAGTTTTAACTGGCAATTTCATGGTAGTAATTTAACTTCAAAATTGTACACCTTTGCCCAAATTGTAAGGGTTGGCAATTATGAAACCAGTCTGTGTCCAAATCACAATCGAAAACAGCAAAGTAAAAACTTTGAAAACTGGCAAATTCAGGTAAAAACATTAATTTTTAACAGGAAAGTGAGGCAAGGTGCTGTGGAAGAGTAAGTACTCTTTTTTTAGCTTGCACACGAGCAATGTATGAAATCAAAATTGAGAATGAAAAGTATATGGAACGACAGGATGTTAAACAAGGGAGAATACTCTTTTATATGGAATATTGATTGGTATTTAATGTTATTACGAATTGAAGGCCCCTGAATAATTATATGGAATATGTATGTACTTTTAAACAACATACTTAACATATATATAGTTCTCAAACAGCATAAACTGTGTTTCAGGTGAACATATAGGGAGAAAAGCAATCCTTACTTAATAAGCTTTACATCTATCAGAAAACATATTTGAAAAAAATCACAGCTTTTTTTTAAATAAAATAATTCTTAATAGTATTTATCTTAAACTGAAAAGAATGCTTGATTATGGACTTATATTTCTATAAAATAAATAAAAAATAAATAAATATTCTGCAGTAACACTATGTCTATACCTCTGTGTGTAGGCTGTTCTGTTGCAAATGCATTCCAAACAATAATTATTCCAATGCTGTCTCCTGAATATAACTTCTGTCCGTCATCATCAAAACACAAAGTGTTAACATGACCTCTGTGGTTTTCTATTTCTTGTTTTAGCTTAAAAATATTGAATTAAAGAATCAGAAAAATTTGATTTTTTTTTTTCCAGCAAAGGCCAGTAAGATATGAAAACCTGAACTTAAGTCACACAGATATTTATGAAACTTGGTCTGATTCAAGTTCAGACAAAAAATCTTGGTACTTAAGGAAAAATATTTAAATGAAAAATACAAACTTGTGTGAACATATAGCTTAAAATAAAACAAAAAAATTATGGCTGAGGTTAATATTGCAATGAGAATTAATATTATATTCTTTATAAAAATTTTGAAAAATTAGGAACTTCTACCATTGATACATGTATATCGTCAATTAATACATGAACCACTGTTCACATGTGCCAAATATAACATTTTGGTGGTTTTGCAAAATGCAGATTACAAGGTCTCATTTTTGACATCATCATCACGTTTCAAAGTTTATAGGAAGTGTATAATATTCTCATGTGGCAATCAATGAATCTATATGAAAGAGAGAGAGAGAGAGAGAGAGAGAGAGAGAGAGAGAGAGAGAGAGAGAGAGAGCTTGATCTTACAACGCCATGTCTATCTTCTCCTTGTACATCCCATATCCTGATAACTTGATCATACCCTCCAGTGGCGATCAGTGTATCAATACGAGGGTGGAACTTAGCACAATAAACGTATCCTGGATGAGGTAGTATTTTCTCTGCATGATCACCATAACTCTCTATACTCCATACTCTGTAAAAGATGTTACTACTTAAGCATCTAACTGAATGGGTTTAGCACACATATAATGAAATAACTAAATCAGACTACCCGGTGACCAATATGCTGCCATTTAAGGCAAAACATTAGAATTTATTGGTTATTACATGTTCCATTATTCTCAATTTTGGTTATACATGTGGCTGGTGTAGCTAGCTAAACAAGAGGTGCTTACCATTCCAGAGCATCAGAAGTCACTTTCTTTGTGAAAGTTCATGTGTTTAACTAAATTTGCCAGTTTTCAAAGTTTTTACAAGTACTTTGTTTTTTGGATTTTGATTTGAACATAGACCGGAATGTTTGTTTTTATTATTTCATGAAATCCAAAAGCCCCATCTTTGAATGGGATTTCACTTAATTTACTTTAGAGCCTTGGTGGACTACTGCAAAGAGAATAGAACTTAAAACCACAACCCTTTAATCTTAAGTATTAAACATTTGGTCAAACATTTCCATCTTGTTACCCAAGTAAACATCAAATAAATGTGAAGCTTATATTGTAATATCACTTACTTCGTTATGTCCAATTTTCTTGGTTCTATGAAAAAATATCATTTTGTGGGGAGGTGAATTTGAGATTTGTGGCTTTTGTTTAAAACAAGTCTGTAATAATTTGTTGACATTTTGTTGACATATGAATACTAGTTTCAGGGTATCCACGGAAACTTTCTAAATTAGGACACCATGAAAATTAATTATTAGTATACCAAATATTTACCTGCAAGTTCCATCTGCAGAAGCTGATAATAAATGTGTGTCTCTCTTTGACCAGCAAAGATCATATACAAGTCCAAAATGACCTGTAAACTTCCCTCTCAACTCTCCTGTCGGTATCTGAAAAAAAAGAGCAAATTCAGTGAATTAGGATCACCTGCCAGCAGGTTAATTTTTTTTGGGGGGGGGGGGGGATTTAAGCAAACTAACTCAAGTTAACAAGTTAACAACACTTAACACTCAATTTCTTTTTTATCCCCTGCCTTTCAAGAGAGAGGGAGATATTAAATTCAATTTTCAGTCCATCCTTCCTCCCGTCCTTCCATCATTCCGAAATTCTTGTCATTGAGTGTTAAGTGTACAATAAACAACACACAGCACTGTAACTTTGGATATCGCCTTATGGTTTTAAACATGGAATACAGACACAGGGACATGAAATATTTAAGTAGTTTCATGTAAAAGGGAAAATGAACCTATGACTCTTGTCTATAATAAGTCCTGTAGAGAAGTAGGCCAGATAAGAATAAACTTGATTAAAATTCCAAGGAGCACAACTCTTGACAAGGAATATGTCAAAATCAAAATCAAAATCCACTGTACAGTGAGATTTCATATATAGTGCCTAGATAACTTTGCCACTTCACTTATGGCCACACAATTTTAAGTACCAATGTCTATTTCTTATATGTTTCTCTTTGTAAGTCTTTGATTTAATGCAAAAACCCTTGAAAACACCAAAATCTGACTGAAGAAATTGTTGCAATGAGTCAGTGTTAATGCATATTGAATGACAGAAGTCTTGCTGTTTAATAAACCTACCTCATAGACTAGAATTGGATATGTATCTCTGTCATGACAAGCACATGCTAAACTCCTGCAAAATAAAAATAAAGGTATTACTGGTTAATCAAAATATTAATTTATCATGTTTATCAACAAGTATTTCTAAAACTTATGGTAGATTCAGATTTTCCACTTGTTGATTGAAGCCATTATCTAGCAGATGAAGATGAAGATGTAGATATTTCTATTCCAAGGATTAATCATTTAAAGAATTTACAGTAGATTTTGAAAGTTACATGCCATTGGGACCAGTAACAGAACCTGTTTCACAGGTTCAGATCAGGTTTAATTTCACAGACATACTAGCAATTGCTATTTAGAAGGATTTTGTTACAAGACAGTCAGACTTGCTGGCATCCAAATTTAACTGGCCCACGTCACAATTAACTGGCCTCAGGGAACACAGAGCCAGTTCTTATTTTGAAAGCCTGTTCATAAAAAAACAAGTTTTTATGTTGTTTTTTTTATGGAAAATTTGTCTTCTTATTGATAAAATTTAGCTTACCTGCCATCATGTGAGAACTTTATAACATAACAACCTTTTCTTCCTGCCTGAAGTGTTAGGTACAATGTATTAGGTATACGGCATGTCTGACCGACCAACCGTGTCCACGATGATAGCACTTTATGATGATCTTTTCTGAAAAAAAAAAAACCAAAAGAATAAATTTTACAGTTTTAAAGCAGTAAAATTTTGTTAAATTGAACATTATTTTCTTCAATGCAAAAGATATTTTGTCTTAACTTTTAAATTTGAAATTTCTGATTCTTCAATAATGGTGCTGAAATCGAGGTAATTTGAAGTTCCGTTGTATTTCCAAGACAAAGCTTTTTTAGTGATTGGTGAAAAGGATAAAATATAGATTTTGGATGCATGATTTTAAAACTGGTTATTTAGAGTTTATATAAAAATAAATGAGCAGATTTGACTTTCAAGAATATAAGTCTAATGTTACTGATGAGAGTTAACTGTATATACCATTAGCTAAACGTGTACCATGATGTAGTACATAGAGCAGGTGCTAATAGCAATATAAAAAAGGTTCTATATCTCATCACAGTTGATATGAGGTTTATAATATTGAGTGTTTTTTAGAGGAAAAGGTCGGTATCTATAACTTAGTTTGTAGGACAAACTCAATAAGGGATCTGAATTAGCTGATGACTAAAGGCATGCAAGACATAATACATATTTGAGGGTGGATGAGTGATTTAGTTGTGGTTCTTGTTTGGGATTTCGTATGTGAATAAGTAGACATGCAAGAAACATTTCAGATTTGAGGGTATGATTAACTTACGATTCTTGCCCAGTGCTAATATATCTATTGACACATGCTAAGATCTGAGTTCTTTCACAGATATATTTGATGTTGCCATGGCAATTACATAGGTGTGTTTATATTTATAAACCCACAGCCCAACAACTAGACACATTTTGACTGTGCACAGTACTGTGATAGAATGTATTTTGATTTGTAGGTAATAAGTAAATGACAGGGGTTGGTGAGAAAGATATGATGCATATATGTAGTTTAAACATGAAAGGTGACATAGAACCTGTCTGAACCAAACTCTTGGTAGAACCAAAAACAAGTCCAAACTCACATATGTGAAACCAAAAACATGTCAAAACATGAACAAAAATCTGTCTAAACCAAGCTCTGAGAAAACCAAAAAACAACCAAAAACAACCAAAAACTGGGGAAACAAAAACATGTGTAAACAGAAATCTGGGAAAACCAAAAACACTTGTGAGAGCAAAGTCTTGAAAAATACTTCTAAAAGTAAAATCTTGTCTAAACCAAACCATGGGAAAATCAGAACCATACCTAAACCAAACTCTGGGAATACCAAAAACATGTGTAAACCAAGCCCTGGGAAAACAAAAAACCAAACTCTGGGAAAATCAAAAACAACCGAACTCTTGGAAAGACAAAAACCTGTCCAAACCAAACTATGGGAAAACCAAAAACTTGTCTGAACCTAGCTCTACATGTATAAACCCAAATCTGGGAAAACAAAAAACAGGTCTAAATAAAAATCTGTGAAAACCCAAAACAACCAAAGTCTGGGGGAAGCCAAAAACTCTTCTAAAAGCAAATATGTTGAAAGCAAAGTTTTGGGAAAATCAAAAACATGAATAAACCAAACTGTGAAAACCCCAAAACAACCAAAGTCTGAGGAAGCCAAACAATTCTAAAAGCAAACTCTGGGAAAATCAAAAACATGAATAAACCAAACTGGGAAAACCCAAAACAACCAAAGTCTGGGGAAGCAAAATTTTTCTTAAAGCAAACTTTAGGAAAAAAAAAAAAAAAAAAAAAAAAAAAAAAAAAAAAAAAAAAAACCCAAAAACATTTTAACCAAATTGGGAAAACAACAAAACTGTGGAGAAACCAAAACCACATCTAAACACAACTCTCCAGCTAAAAACAAGGAAACAAGTTTGGTTTTGACAGGTTCAACTGTACATGATTCAATGAGAATAAAATACATGTGTATGATAATGATATAGATCTACGTGTGTGTGGTGATATACCAACCCTAAATCTGTTATCTGACTGAATTTTAAAAGAGTAAAACATATATTATGCCAATAAAAACAAGAAATGATTACTTATCTATACTGATTGATTTGTTTTAAGTGGTTTACATGTATTTCTCTTACTGGTACTAAGTGGAAGGTCGTTGGTTTGATCTCCAGCCGGGTTTGACCCAAGACTTGAAAGTGGGTAGTGACTGTTCTTTTGCCAAGCACTCGGCATTACGAAATGAAAGTCACGGTTCTTTCGGATGGGAACTTAAAATAAACGAGGTCCTGTGTCACGGTGGGCTTGGCACGCTAAAGAACCCTGCTGTATAATGCCATCAGCGCAACGCACAGGCAAAATTTCTGCACCTTCGCCTATAGCTGGCAAGGTCTCGATATAAGTGAAATATTCTTGCTGGGACATTAAACACCATTACTCAACTCAACTCTTACTGGTACTGTTTGATAGGAACAATATTGTTGCAATAATCAGTTGAATGTTGAATGCAGAAGGGGTGACTAGGAAATTTAAATACATGTAAAGTAACAACTGTGATTTTTAAAGTCACAGAACTTTATTAAATAAACTCTGTGGTTTTAAGGGATGTTTTATTATTTGTTATAGTAAAGATAAAAATTAATTCCACTTTGGTACTTTATGTGTAGCTAAATGAAGACATTCGGTTTTTAAATGGTGATGTAATTACATATCATACCAGTGTTAATTTTACAACACTAAACGACCATTTTGGAATACAAATGCCCATCAGTTCTGCTTGTACCAAAATTGTGAAACCTTAATTTTTTTTCAAGGGATTAAAAAATATCAAAAAGACCAAACTATATTTAGCCATATTTAGCTCAGGAAATACTTTGCATGAGGGAGTATACCTTAGTTTTTGAGAATTTTCAGATTTTAACTAGCAGCAAATTTTGACAATAGCATAAAGGTAAAAGTCAGTTATTTCAAATAACTTATTTTACCTGTATAAACCTAGCAATTTTTTTTTATTGCTTATTGAAATCTTTTTCATCTAGTAAAAAATTCATTCATATTTGGTTGTGTTTCAATTCCTGGTAGTCAAAATTTGCAATGGCTACAAATTTTGCAAAATTCTTTCAAAAAAAGTAATCTACTTTACCAAAAACTTCAAAAAGGGCTAAATTTTCACAAATTTTAGATATTTAGCTACTAATGATATTTAATTCATGGAAACATAGATTTGGTAACATGATATCATGGTAGTTATATAAAGATGTCATGGGTTTAAAATATGATGATTTGATCTACGGTAAATATCGTATCAAATGATATGCCAAGAGTCAATTATCAGAAAACATCTAAATATTTTAAATTTCCCTACCTTGTTTTTTCTCCCATTCCCATTGTCTTTTTAAACTCTTCATAGGTCTTGCTTCCCACTTCCTTTAAATGAAGAAATGAATGCATGTTACACAACTCTTTTAGTAAATATTAAATAAGATAAAATTTCTTAAACATAGACAGCAAGTATGGAGTATCATGTATTGCAAAAACATATTTAAAAAAATTATATTAAACAATCTGATATTTGTTTTTAAAAATTTCTGAATGAAAAAATGCATAAACAGATAGATAAAATTGTTTAATGACAATATATGTACAAATGTTGGTACAATTTTTAGAATACTTGACCACGCTTGTTGCATTGGGAGAACTTTATTAAAAGAGGAAGTACATACCTGTTGTGTGGCAAACATTGACCTCATGGCTGGTTCTACTTCGTTAGGTGGGGTAATACCTTTTAAAGTCACATATAAAGTAGAAGGATACGCCTTCCTTGCTTGTGTTTTCCACCACTGATAAACCTATAATACACATATACACTTGTATAATACCAACGCAATGTATCTTGATAAATTCAAAATTTGTTCCAAATATAATGTGGGATCAATTTTTTTTTTATTTTTTCATCTGAATTTGTTTCAAATATAACTGTGGGTTCATTTTTTTTTTCATCCTGACTTTGTTCAAAAAATATAATGTGGGTTCAAATTTTATTTTTTCATCCTGAATTTGTTTCAAATATAACTGTGGGTTCAATTTTTAATTTTTCATCCTGAATTTGTTTCAAATATAACTGTGGGTTCAATTTTTTTCATCCTGAATTTGTTAAAAAAACATAATGTGGGATAAAATTTTTAATTTTTTTCATACATGAATTTGTTACAAAATTATTGTAGTTTTTTATATAGTGACAATATGTCTTCAATGTAGCAATGTCCCAATTTTTTACCTACGGACCACTAGATCAGGTTTTACTTACCTCTACTTGTCCAGGTTTTGCTCTGTAGTTATACGGAGGTTCAAATAACTGTAATCTTACTTTAGAACCTGTGTTTAATTTATAAAGATGGTCACTAGATCAGGTTTTACTTACCTCCACTTGTCCAGGTTTTGCTCTGTAGTTATATGGAGGTTCAAATAACTGTAATCTTACTTTAGAACCTGTGTTTAATTTATCATTGTTGCCTAAAACCTAAAAAGTATAAAAAAGTATATTTTTAACTTTGTGGGTTCAACTTTAATGAATGTGTCTGATGTTATAAACTTTCAGTGCATAAATATTGTTCATTGTTAAATACACTCTAGACTGCCATAGTGACCCCTGTATTTAGAAAATTCTAATACACGTCAGATAATATCTAATAATACTTTCAAAATTGACTGTTTTTTCTGAACAGCATTTTAATAAAACTTAACTGGGTATACCCATGTGATTTCATGTCACTAACTTCATGTACGTGTATGTTGCTTAAAAAATCATTGATAATTGTTAAAGAATATTTCATACCTTTAAAAATGCCCAGGCTATCCGATGCCAGCCTCCCTCACTATTTCCAGAATATCTACGACTAGCAGTGTTCATACTTATAAAATCTAACAACTGTAAAAGAAGTAATAAGGATAAAATTAATATGAAAAGCAATATGACAGATGGATGAATAAAAGGGGATAGTTAATATTTTCCGATAAAATCTGGAAATCGTGACGTAATCATTCTCCATTCATTGATCCCGTACTGATTATGTGATTCCCTGGAAAACTGCATTCATAAAAATTAATATGAAAAATTATCATAAAGATGTTAGTAAATAAAATTCTATTTATCATATAAATCTCTAGAAGTTAATATAAGACAAGTAATACTGAGGGAATAGTAGTTTTTTTGATTGCTTAATGTTTTTAGTCACATCAACAACTTTTTTTCAGCTATTCCCAATAAAAACCAATTTGGGGACATTCCCAATCATAGTTAGATGCTCAAAGTTTAAATTTTTAATATACAAATACATAAAATTAATTTTGTCATAGAATGAACATGATGAAGGTCAGGGTTATTGTCCAATCAATATTGATGATGGTAATGACAATGATGATGACGACAATGATGAAGTTGGTGGTGGTGGTGGTGATGTTGGTGGTGGTGATGGTGTGGTGGTGGAAACAGTGAAAATGGTACAACTATGTTATTAGAAATGTAAATGGTGTTTACCTCAAAGAAAACGACGACTCTTGGATCAGTTTTTGTAAAATAGTTAAAATTTTCATTAAACAACAGAAGTTCTTCCCAAACTGGTAATACTGACCTGAAATAAAAACAAATAAAACTAACATAAAACAAAATAGTTTTCATATTCTTATATTTACAATTTATTCTTTCTTTACGAGAGCAAAATTGCAAATTCCATTGAATGAAATAAGTTCCAATGTTTTGAAAAAGAATTTTTAACGGCTGACGTGACCTGGACATGGAACAGCTGTTTAGAAACATTAAGCCCCGCCCATTCGACGTCATGTCTGGAAGAAACAAAAAAGGTCATCAATCTTGTATAATATTTCAAACAAATTTTATTTCAGTCAATGACAAAAAATTACATATTTATATGTATGGTCAAGTTACAATTATTGAAGGACTTAATAGACGATAGAGTGTTCGACATCTGGACTTGCGGATTGGTATTCGACTCGGGAGTATTGGTATTCATGTGAAAAACCTATGTTTATGCGAATCTTGAAAAAAGAAATCAAACTGGGTTCAACATAGAAGTTATTTTTCTTTTGTAAATATATTAACCTTCAGCAGAACCAGTGCCACTTTAAAAGTAAACAAAACAGCCCGTAGACATGGTCTTTATGGAAAAGAAGAAGAGATACGTGATTCCAAACTGCACATCAACATGCATGAACTCCTGAATGTTAATTCTTATTGATTGTGTGTTTCATGGATGGTACATTGACTTAAATTCAACCAAATACCAGTAGTAATAATGGTAACAAGTTATAACTGAAATCCGATGCCATTTCAAGTGTCCCCAAACGAACCCAAACTGGGAAGTCTATGTTTTCCCAACCATGTGCATGGTCAAAATATGAATAACTAGTGGCGTATCTACTCTTGAAAAACTAGTGGCATATCTACTCTACTCAAAGATGGTTCCTGTGAAGCTTCATAAAGATCTGTTAAATAAATAGTTTTCAAGAAAAGTGGCAAACTAAATGTTGGTGGAAGAAATTACAGAAAATTACAGAAATTTGTAGCTGATAAAATATAAACTCATTTTATTTCTAGAATTTAACTAAAATTTAAATGTAAATCAATGCCATGCACTCTTAAGCTTCTCAAGTGCTGGTTCTAGGAACTCTTGAGCCTCGAAGGCAAGATAAATCTGTTTTAGAAATACATACATATTTATCTCAGGTTTTATATTTTTAGCTTTTAGCCTTTCACTTACTTCTGTTGTTTAAAATCAAAGGGTTGTGTCATAATTGGAAGCACTTTTTCTACATTCTCGTTCTGGTTTTCAAAGTAAGCAGTAACTGCTCTGTCTCTGTAACAAAAAAGGTTTTATATGTCATTACTTTATGAGACATTAAATATTCACTCTTGATCTTTTCAACATAAATTTTCAATATAGTTTAATAGCATTAAAGAAACAAAAAATTGGCTAATCAGTTAATTAAACTATTCAAGTTTTGAACAACTGGAACCTGCAATCCATGTGCAACATTCATATAACCATTGATACCGCTGATTCATGGATAATTTATATGAATGGAGGCCCCTTTTCAGGTGATGTAATTCAATCATTGCTTAAATGCTAGGTGCAGCTTGATGCAAATATACATGTTTGTATCAACACAATATAGTATATGTAAAATTTATAAATCATCTCTGTTATAGGCGAATGATATTGCCCTGTCTGCTTGACTTTTTATTGGGAATATTAATATACACCTGTAGAAGGACTCATCCAATATATGTGTATGTTAGGATTAGTAATTAGTGGTACTAACTCTTTGGAAAAGGTTTTCCCATTATGTATTATTTTAGTGTTTCCTATACATAAATGATCGACCATGATCAATATTTGAACTAGATCTGTCTCTTGAGAGCCAAATATCCACCGCCCCCAACATTTAATGTTTTCAAACGACCTTGACCTTTATGATATGACCTTGGTTCAAGGTCATAACACACCTTTAGATCATGAAGATTATTCATGTGAAGATTTATTACAGTCTTCAAAAGCAGCTATGAGATATGGCCTGGACACAATTTAACACGGACGGACAGACAGCAGACAGACAGACATGGTGATTCCTATATTCCCCCCTCAAACTAGTTAGTGGGGGGTAGAATTAAAGGTCAAGTGGACAGGTCAATATTGTTTGCCTATACTTACTTGTGTTGTTTATCAAGATATTCTCCCGTAGCCTCATCTACCATGTGGACACGGACCAAGGGATGCATGATATGAAAATCATTCTTTAATTTATCCGTGCGATGAATTGTGACTGCTAAAATGTCTCCTTCATCTTCTATTTCTAAACGCTTCTTCCTTAACTCCTCTCTCTCGGCATCATCTTATAATATAAAAAAAATCAAAATTTATTACAACTCCTAGATCAAAGACTTTAAACAACAACTTTAAAAATTGCTGATAAAAACTTTAAACAAGCATGGGATGCCCTATACTTAAGCTCACAGGTATATATAAGGTATTAACTATTATATATATATATATATAGTATAAAAGTTTAGCAAAATATTTCACAAATGGTGAATTACACTAAAATGTTCGATTTTAACTTTTCTTGGGTTTATATTACAAAGAAAGAGTTCTTTTGCATACCATGCCTACTGTGACACAAGCATTGGTTTATAAGGTCTCTTCTAAAGACCCAGAAATGCAGAGTACTTGGCAAAAAAACACACACTGCCTATTTTCAATTTTTATTAGACCTGGCCAGGGTTCTAACCCTGATCTCCCACATACAGTGTGAGCAATCTACAAACTGAGCTACTGCATTTTAGTTGATATATATAAGAAGTGCATTTAATTCATAACACATGTCATGTTGGTGCTTTTAAGGAAAAGTCCCTGAATCCGGTTTTGTTGTGAGGTATTTGTTTTTCTATTTTAGCAACTGTTTTTCACATTTGTTTTTGTTTTTACATCTACAATAGGATGGGTGAGTGGATAGTTGTAGAACATTAATTTCTTCATACAAATGAAGTCTGACATACCCAGAAAAAAAACTATTTAGCAAGTGAGCCATTAAACTTCTTAGTAATTGAGAGGGGAGTTATAAATATAATACCTAATGGTGGTTGTTTTTTCTTCTTTGGCTTTTTCTTTGGTGTTGCTGTCTCTTCTGTTTTTTCTTCCGTTTCTTCTTCTGTCTTTTCTTCATCTTGTGACATCACATCCTAAAAATTCACAAAAAAACATGTACAGTAAATTCTTGATTCATCACCAACATTTGATCAAGTTTTTGCATTATAAAAGGGTTAACTTTGAAGATAAATCAATAGAGGCTAATGAAGAAATACTTAAAGAAATAGACTTTGAGGCTTCAAAACAGATGAGGGATAAGTGAGGTGGTGAAGGTGTATTAATGAAGAAGTACATAAAAGAAATAGACTTTGAGGCTTCAAAACAGATGAGGGATAAGTGAGGTGGTGAAGGTGTATTAATGAAAAAGTACATAAAAGAAATAGACTTTGAGGCTTCAAAACAGGTGGGGATAAGTGAGGTGGTGAAGGTGTATTAATGAAAAAGTACATAAAAGAAATAGACTTTGAGGCTTCAAAACAGGTGGGGATAAGTGAGGTGGTGAAGGTGTATTAATGAAAAAGTACATAAAAGAAATAGACTTTGAGGCTTCAAAACAGATGAGGGATAAGTGAGGTGGTGAAGGTGTATTAATGAAAAAGTACATAAAAGAAATAGACTTTGAGGCTTCAAAACAGGTGGGGATAAGTGAGGTGGTGAAGGTGTATTAATGAAAAAGTACATAAAAGAAATAGACTTTGAGGCTTCAAAACAGGTGGGGATAAGTGAGGTGGTGAAGGTGTATTAATGAAAAAGTACATAAAAGAAATAGACTTTGAGGCTTCAAAACAGATGAGGGATAAGCGAGGTGTTGAAGATATCAAGGGGCGTTATAACAAGTTTCACATGTATTTAATAAATCACATGTCTGTCTAAATGTTCTTTTTATTATATATTAAAACTAAACATAGAACAATACAAATGATGTCTTCAGAAAATTTACACCTAAGACTCACCTGTTTGCTCCTTTGTTACCATGGTTACAGTCAAGACAAAAATATTTAGATGCTAATTCGCAATGACATGCCTTGAGTGCTTATAAAATCAATGGGGTTTGCCAATGTACCGTGTGATGCCTACAACATTTCTACAGAAAAATCATTTCTAATGGAGATAAAACTGTTTCAGTTCATGTTTTCCAGTAAAATTGATGTGATTCTGGAAAATTTTGATGTAAATCTTTTCAAAAACATTCTGCACATAAGTTAAGGAGTATTTATCACTTGGTATGCTGGCGGACCCCATTCAATATCATGCATCTAATGTTAGAACTTATTTGAAAGATAATCTCAAACCAAAGAGTGGTTAAGACAGACTAGTCTAAATGTCAGGCATACTGATTACAGTACCGCTCAACTGACCAGGTCAGAATACCACTGGGGAAAATCCTGACGTGTGAAAGTTAGTCCTTTTCCAATTGTCCCTTGGTGAAGGTCAACCAGACACAAGTTTCCTCTATTAGAACTAATCACCAAGGTGTAAAGAAAGTTTGACTGTGTTTAAAAATACCATAACTCCATTGAAATCTTGAATTTATTGATATATACAAGAACTGATCTGAAAACAATTAACTGTCCAAACTAGAATTGTCAGTGAAGCTAAGTTATACAACCCCCACACCATAGGTTTTGTCAAAGAGTCTTGTCCCTTGACCTATGCACTGAATTTGGTGTGTAACTCAACCTCTCATGTAAGCTAACATTTGTGCCAAGTTTGATCAAAATCAATCCACAGATATTGAAGATATTGAGCGGACAGGATATTGGGATGGAAGGCCTGATAGCTAGACAAACGAATGAACAGGATGATTCCTATTCCTATATACCCCCTGAAACTATGTAAATACAAAACACAACCTTATAGTCTACTTTTTATTATGAATTAAAATATTACCTGGTCTTCTTTTTTCTTTTTCTTCTTCTTTTTCTTTACATCAGCTGTTGTTTCTTCATCGTCTTCTGTTCTGGGAGATAAAGCTTCTTCTTCACCCTTATCTTTCTTCTTTTTCTTTTTCCCACCTTTAGATGTGCTTGGTTCTTCCTCAGGAGATTGAGGACGATCATCTTGGTCCTCTTCTTGTGTTGCTGTTTTCTTTTTCTTTTTCTTCTCTCCTTTGGGAGACATTGGTTCTTTAACATCATCAGTCTCTTCCTCAATATTAGATTTTTTCTTTTTCTTTCCTTCTTTTGGAGATTTTGGTTCATCTGTTTCTTCAGTTTTTTTCTTTTTCTTCTTACCTCCCTTTACAGGTTCATCTTCAGTTGGTGACAGAGGGCGCTCCTCTTCATCTACTTCACTGGCAGGTTTTTTCTTCTTTTTCTTTACAGTTTTACCCTCTCCTCCTTCAGATTCAGTTGGAGACATTGGACGAGAAGTATCTCCATCTGGAGGCTCTTTTTTCTTCTTTTTCTTCCGCTCTGCAGCTACTGGCTTCGCTAAGTCTGATATCAAGTTTGATTCCTCTCCATCCCTAAAAGATACAAGACATTTGTGAACTACTGCTTTATTGGTATACCCCTGCTTTTAACTTAAATCATTGACCCTAAATGTCGAAAAATAAACTAAGCTGGTAAACCAGAAGTAGATTTGTGGCAGACTTTAAATTGGTACTTGCTACATAGGACATGATACTTTACTCGCATACAAAATTTCAAGTGGATGTCATTAGTAGTTGCTGAGAAAACTGTTACGAGATAATTTTAGTTTGGGATGGACAGACGGAAGTATAGACAGAGGTGAACTGTGTGAACCAGTATACCCCCCTCTTTCTGGAAGTGGGGTATAATAAAACAATTTGATAATTAATTCATATTAATTACTGTACTTCACATATAAAACGTTTTACCTGTTATACCTTATACTTGGTTGTTTACAATTTTGGCACTGGTCCAGTTGCTATGGCATTGGAAAAATTATGCTATGGCATTTGAAAAATTATGTTATAGAATTGGAAAAATTATTCATAGAAACATGCTACATATATCATGTAAACATATAGCAGTGGTTAATATTTCAAAAACCATTTTGATAGAGCATGTAGTAAAATGTTCCCTATTTATATATTCATCTTACACTTATGGAGTAAAATATTTCCCATTTCAATACAAGTTACCTCATAATATGAAGTCAGTCATCTTAAAATATGGAGTCAGTCATGTTACAATATGGAGCCAGTCATCTTACAATATGAAGTCAGTCATCTTACAATATGGAGTAAATCATCTAACAATATGGAGCCAGTCATGTTACAATATGAAGCCAGGCATGGTACAATATGGAGTCAGTCATCTTACAATATGGAGTCAGTCGTCTTATAATATGGAGTATGGTAAATCATCTAACAATATGGAGCCAGTCATCTTACAATATAAAGCCAGTCATGTTACAATATAGAGTCAGTCATGTTACAATATGGAGCCAGTCATCTTACAATATGGAGTCAGTCATCTTACAATATGGAGTCAGTCATCTTACAATATGGAGTCAGTCATCTTACAATATTGAGTCAGTCATCTTACAATATGGAGCCAGTCGTCTTACAATATGGAGTCAGTCATCTTACAATATGGAGCCAGTCGTCTTACAATATGAAGCCAGTCATCTTACAATATAGAATCAGTCATGTTACAATATGGAGCCAGTCATCTTACAATATGGAGTCAGTCATCTTACAATATGGAGTCAGTCATCTTACAATATGGAGTCAGTCATCTTACATTTCATTTTCATCATCCATCTTTGGCTTCTTTTTCTTCTTCTTTGGTTTTGTCTGTGTTTCATCTATGAGGTCTAAGTTTTCTTTTTCATATGCTTTATTATCTTTTCCTTCTGTAATAAAAGAAATATAAAACAAAATGCAACATGTTTTTAATGGATTTAGCAGCTTTGTAGAAATCATTTTACAACAAAACCTGTAAAAGATTGATTGATTAAATTGGGTTTTATGTCCCAGTCAAGAATATTTCACTTATATTGAGACTTGCAGCATAAAACCTCAAACTGAACTTGTATACAAAATTTCAAGTGGCTGTGTTTAATAGTTGCTGAGAAAACTGTTATGAGAACTTTTGTTTCAGATGGACGGACAAAGCAGGTAAAATCAAGGTTAGAAAAGCCCTGACTCTAACTTTGTACTGATTTCTGACCAGACTGGTCAATTGAATATAACTAGGATAATATCTATACCTGACTCTTTCAGTTTTTGTCTTCTTTTATTACTTTTCTCATTTTTAGGACTGTTGTCAGGGTCATATGTGTTGGCTTTTATAGCGGCATCTTCATCTTTTTGTAAACCTTCACCTTTCCTGAGGGACTCCAACTAAAATTATAAATTATTATTCTAATATAATCTCAAAATGAAAGTTCTATCTGCAGGATAAAAAAAATTAACCATCAACCAAACAAGACATCCTAAAACACAAGACAAACATTATGTTTTAATTGTAATTGTAAGAATTATATCATTTCAGTAAGAAAAATATAAGGTTTCAGGTATAACATGTAAAGGAAAACTTACATTTCTGCATATGTAATAATATTCCAACAGTGTCTTTTTCAAGCCAAGAATATTTCATTTATATTGAGATACGTATCACCAGTGATTGATGAAATTTTGAATTACTGTATAATGCTTATATTTCGCTGTGGTTTTATTTTCGCTATATTCGCGATCAAGTGTATTCCTGCGAAAATTAAACCACTGTGAATAAACACTTGTGTTACCACCCCATTAATCTTCCTAGAGTCGTTTTCCTTTAATCAGATAAGACCCAGAAAATATGACACTGCGAATACACTAGTCATCGTCGAACTGCGAAAATTTGACATCGTGAAAATAAAGCAAAGTAACTTCAAAATGAGTTCATAACTTACAACAGATTCTGAAGAGTCATCTTTCTTCTTTTTTCTTTTGGCTCCCCTGTAACAAATTAATAATAGAATTATTTAAAGTTTAAATTTTACACTTTTAAAAAATGCTCTCAATGTCAATGTCACTTTAGAGTCAATATGTTCCTTTCTATAAGGCAGAATTCAAATAAAATTTCACAGAATCTATGCCTTATGTAATGACATTTAAAAAAGGAAAGAAAGATTAAACAAAATTATTTTTAAAGGGGCAATTGGTGATTGTCAGAATTTTCATCCCACTGTTCGGTGCTTCACATACAATTTGATATTTAGATAAAAAAATTAAATTCTAAATTTCACAAAATAAATTATTTTATTAGTATTATTAAAAATGTTGTTAATAATAAATGGAGAGTTGATATTTGTTTGTTATTTACAAAATGAAAATTAATGATTATTTCAAAAAAGTATAGATGTTTTTTACATTTTAAATTGTACTTTATAAATACTGTCATATAAACTCTGGAAACATAATACATATGTACATAAAAAACATGAAAATAGAACAGGTTTTTCTGCAATAAATTGAGTCAAAACATTTTGAGACAACAAACTTTAAGAATTCTCTTTTTCCTATCCTTTCCAAACTATAGATATATTCACTTCATTGTGTTTTGCTGACCTATGCCAATAATGATAAAAAGTTTCAAATTGAAAATGTGACTACTGTTTCAAATCCAGTAAAAATAAAGACCTCAAATGTAAGATGGGTAACTGGCATCAAAAATGTTCACGCTAAAAATGCAAATTTTGGCTCTGATACTTAAGTACACAACTTGAAAAAATGCTCCTGACAAAATAAACATATTCATCCCTTGTTATATTTATTATCAACAAGTTTCTGTTCCTAAAATTAACCAAAATGGTATACTGATAACTAAGGTGATTTATAAAATCATTAACACTGTATGTGATATTTACTCTTTGGCTTGGTCCACTGCTTGCTCAAGAAGAGACTGAAACTTGGACTTGGATTCACCATTCATGTCAGCTAAAACAAAACAAGAAAAATACATAAAATACAAACTAATGAAAATATTCAGATTTCATGATATTTCAGTATTCATTGATTCATTTTAAAGTGTGACATCTAACATACTAATAATAGCATACACAAATAAAATAACAACTTTACTCAAATATGTAAATGACACTGTGTTCAATCTTAGAATTTTTTTTAGAAGGAGCCATTTTCAAAAAAAACTTTCCTCTAAAACATCATAACATCAATATTTTTTGTATTTATCTGACGTAAAATAAGGCCTAAAAATAGGGTCAATTGGCAAAATAAGGGATAAATGATCCCTTGTTTATACATTAATTGTTTCAATATCTGGCAATACAATGTTCTGTCATGTACTCTTGACATACTGGGTTTGTTAAATGTTTTGTGTTGTTCATGTTCAATGAATCAGGTTCTGTTTTGATTCTTTGGATAAATAATCAAATTGCTTGATTGACGCCTTTACAAAAGCAGAGCAAAATTATTCCTAAAGAAAACTGGGTATATATGCTCCAAGTCAATATGATTTTTTGCATTCGCTACAATGCTATATATTATTTGTCACAAATCATATTTTAAGCCAATGGAAATGTTTAAGTATTTGGTATTATAATAACATACATTGTAAAATGTACTTTCTGAAAGATTTATACCAGTATTTCAATTAAAGAATACTGTGGTACAAAACATGTATTAATTTAAACACAAATGCATTTACAATTACCTAATGGAATTTCATCATCTTTTGGCTTTGCTGACTTTGGTTTGGCCTTTTTTGTTTTTTTGGCCTTTCCAACTGCCAAATCTGTCAAAACAAAAATTAGCTACAATATATCAGAACAATTACAAACATGGAGTGTTTTTAATATTGAACAGTCTAACATTGATTGGTTAGATGGCTATAGTGTCAAAGGATAGGAAAAACATGCAGTGTTACCAATGCATTTTGTTAGGTGTAC
The DNA here is from genome assembly GCA_021292105.1 of Anadara kagoshimensis. Classification (NCBI taxonomy): domain Eukaryota; kingdom Metazoa; phylum Mollusca; class Bivalvia; order Arcoida; family Arcidae; genus Anadara; species Anadara kagoshimensis. The sequence goes on from CM037860.1 coordinate 29,214,418, forward strand.
AGGAGTGTAACAGTGGCTAATGGAGCTAAATAGTCTGCACAGCCTGCACCATATGCTGTAACAATCTGCCAGCCTTTACTGCATCTCCCATTTTGGCAATTATCAAAGTGAGAATCCATTCAGGGAAAAATGTAGATGTCACAGAGACGTTTTTAAGAATTTTCATTGTACATATTTATGATATTAGATTTTACTTGCACAACATTATCAATGAAAAATGCATTTGTTTTGGAAGAAGAAAAATAAAATTGATGCAAAACTGTCCCTGTATGAGAGTTGAGCTGAATTAAGTAATTGTGTTTAACCTCCCAGTCAAGAATATTTCACTTATATCGACACATCACAGGCTATAGGCGAAGGTGCAGAAATTTTGTCTGTGCCTTGCACTAAAAGCATTATACAGAAGGGTACAGAGTGCTTGGCGAAAGAACAGCCACTACCCACTTTAAAGTCTTGCGTCATACCCAGTCTGGGTTTGAACACACAACCTCCCACTAAGAATATGCCTGTCAATATGGCTATGCAATGAGATGTTAAAGGTAGTTTTTGAAATTTTGTTCTTGGTTTCTGCAGTAAATACAGAATAAAATTTGTTGTTCAAGATTTCTGCTATTCTCTCTTGTTACTTTAGAGTCCAAATTTTGAATTTATTGAATTAAGCCACCCATATGCTTCCGTTTTCATGATAATTTGAGACATCTCAACCACCTGTCTGTCTTGGGGCTGTGTTGAGCAATATTCTGTGAGTATTGTAGTGTAATTAATGTATTTAAGTCTGACTGGTTTAATTAAGGTTTGAAATATACCACTTTTACATCGTTAAATTTTGCGAATGAGGAAATGATGTTTAAATTCTATCGAGAGGGAAAGGGAAATCAGGTTGAATCATGTTTACCAGAAAATGTGCATCAAATTTGATCCTGTATGTTCGAGAATCACATTTCTGCTTATGTTTAGACGATATTTCTTCTTATTAAATTCAATAGTAAGTCGTAAACAATTTGCTAAAATATTTATTTTCGCAGGGAAAATAGATTAAATAATTTTTTAAAACAAAAACTCACCTGTGTCCGCCATGTCTGTTTACGTTTAGCAACCGTGAAGTAAAATCGAATTTGATTGGCTGGCTTTGCTTGACCCAACGTAACTTCTTCGTATTGTAGGAGAACCAATCACAGTTTAATTTGATGCATGGGCGTTTGATTGTAATGTTGTTTATCGTTACACCAGAGATTCTTCGGCTTATTTATGTCTAAGGATTTATCAAAGTAACAAGTTCGTGTATGCACCAGATGTTTGAGGGATTACAGACGTTTCGTCCCATAGGACTTTTCGTCCCATGCCATTTCGTACCATATTCAGGACTTTTCGTCCCATATTTGTAAGACGTTTCGTACCATAGGACTTTTCGTCCCAAGACATTTCGTAACATTGTTATATTATCTAAAAGAGATAAATAAATATTATTTATTCATTTGTTTTTTTAATATGAAAATAGGCATTGCCTATCCCGGGAAATGTCCAAATTTATTATCGGGTTATTGTGCACACACACACACACACACTCAAAAAAGGGATAGCACACATTGTTTTGTCTCACCAAATACTAGTTAAAAGTTAAAGTTAAAGTCTGCCCCCTGAATGGGACGCCGGTCCATCGCAGGGTTAACCCCCAGCAATTTGCTGGTACTCATTTATTTTTCAGCTGAGTGAACTGGAACAACGTGAAATTAAGTGTCTTGCTCAAGGACACAACACATCGCCCGGTCCAGGGATAGAACCCACGACCTTCGAATCATGAGTCCAACGCCTTAACCACTAGGCCACGCGCTTCCACACCAAATACTAGTGGGACTGACTATATAGTTAACTACCGCCGAGTTCTTTCAATCATGTTCTGTCACACAGAACTGAGTTTTGGTATGATCTTTCCAGGGACACAAAAGGCTATTCAATTACCCAATATAGTGAATATACTAATCCATACCACGACAACATTCTCACGTTTTAATGTCTTCTTATCTTAAATCACCTTTTACCATACCATGTGAATAATTTAATCTACTGATTTATGATTGCATAAATAACTACTCCTGTTTCTTAAAACAAGAAGTGTATCATATCACAGTTCAAGATTGCCCCATTCAATTAATGAAGCAGTTATACCAATGAAAAACAAACATACTTATCCATGTCCAAATCACAATCCGGGAGTAAAGTAAAAAAAAACTTTGAAACTGACAAGTTAGGTTAAACACACGAACTTCCACCAGGGAAGTGAGACCGAGTTTTCTGGAAGTGTTATCACCTTCTGTTAGCTAGCTACACCGGTATAGCATCCTCTTGGAGAGTGGAAGGTTTTTGGTTCCAACCTGACTTGTGTTATACATGACAATACTTCAAAATTTGAGTTACTGCTTCCTCATTTTGCAAGCCACATTTGGCTGAAAGGATAGATTATCGACTGGTTATAGAATTATATTAATTGGGAGTGGAATGCTTGTCTGTGACTCTGTTAGGCAGCACCTTTAACCCACAACCCGATATTAATACAGTGGTATGAGGGTAAGCTCCTCTTGCACCTTCAACATTCACAGGCATATAGTGCCATAATGAGAATTTTCTAAAGCACAGACCATTGCAATTGACTAATGATATGATTAAAACTTGACAGGCTTGTACCGAAATAATGTTAATTTTAGCCCAGCCCCTTTAAGTTCAAATTTCACTGCATGAAGAGCCCCAGCCCCGGAGAGTTGAAAATGCTTTTTCACTTATATCGAGACGGTTAATTCTAGGATGGTGGGTTGGAGTTTTTTTTTTACCCCAGTCAAGATTATTCATTATTCACCTAAATTAAAATGAAATATTCTGAGATGATATACTACAAAGATGGTGCTTTAAGATTTATATTGAAATGGTCCCTTATGTGAATGGTGGAGTGGAAATTGGCATTTATTCACTTATACCAACTTTTTTTCGAGAACCAAGTCTGGGATATTGAAGAAGGTAATGTTGATTTTACCCTAGTTAAAATTTTTATATTCATTCCGAGAACTAAATTATTGGAATCCCCTGCCAGCATCGGTAGTCCAGTCGCCATCCCTGGAGGTTTTCAAGGAGTCAATTCAGACCTTACCTAAGTGGATCTCAACTACAGTCAGCTGCTTAACTCAACATGAATGTTTTTTATTGTTATTTTCATCGCAACTTTTTGGGACAGCGGTCCATCTCATTGCACAACATGTACAGTTTCCTCATCAGTTATGTCCAAGTTAGATTTTTGATGAGTGCAGTCATTGTAGTTGAAGTCAGTTCTAGTCAGCACCTGGTCCAACTCGATCAGCTGATCATGAATAATGTCATGATATCCACGTCACATGTAAACAAACAAGAGGATTTGTCAATATTTACATTAAATTCGGAATAAAGTCAATAAATTTTATCTGTATTTTCATAAAAATGATTATTGGGACGAACTGTTAATTAATTCTTTTGAAAAACGCATTTTATTATTTTTCTTAAAAATCGATCGTTTGTGAAAACGTCTTTCCCGTCCTGACGAACGCCATTTTTGTTTACACTGCATTCAGCGAGGGTCACAGATGCACTCAAAATTTTGATTCAATTAGGTAATTATATGTGAAAAAGAGTTACCGTAGAAGTCGTATACTGTGGTTATGCTAACCTCGTAATAGTTTTGTGTCAGGTAACTATGGTTATCGATTTATCTAACTTGAAAACGGCAAATTTTGTATCTTCCCGCATTGTATACTGTGTGATCATGGTTGATGCACGTGGGAAAGTCGGTCGCTGATTGGCTTACAGTGGTTATCGATCTGAATTGAACTTTGACCCGATCAAAAGAAATCACGTCATCGCGAATCTTGAAACGCTACACTTTGAGATCCGCCAGAATGGCGAAAGAAACGTAAATATTTGGTATTCGATCAACCTATTTAAATTATTACTTGTTTCAATGAATTATTCTCACGATAATCGTTTCTTGGTTTCATTTCTGATGTACGAGACGGGCGAGATTTCCCCCCATATGGAGCTCACTTCCTGTCGATTTGACCCCTTCAATGGCCTTGAGAAAAGTGAGAAAAGTGGTGCACGCGCGGCGTCAAATGATTTGGACGTACGGTCTATAGAATTTTTCCACAATTTTCTATGACGTCATAATACATACGTGTTACCTATAGACGGGAAATTCCCGGCGCTTCGCGCCGGGACATTTCCCGTATTATTATTATTATTATTATTATTATTTTGTGAATAAAATTTAATTATTTTTATATTAAGTCAAACACAGCTTGGAGATATTTTATTATTTTTTTTTAAATAAAATTTAATTATTTTCATATTAAGTGAAATTGAATAAACTTTAAAGCCATAAACAGATAAACTGATCGGGAATACTGATTTTTTTTTTCACGAAAAATGAAAACAAACCATTTTTCCACAAGCTTTTGTTGTTCGGTATGTTTGTTAAGCAGCGTGGGTTAAGATGCAAAATATTGGGATAGTCATTTCACAGGGAACGTTCTACAAACACAAAGAAGCGCGGGCATCAAAAGAGACATACTTCAAATAAATCTTATGAAAAGGGTATTGTATATGTAAATATAGCAATAATAGTTTATTTGCATAAAGTATTAACAACTTGTAGCAATATTACAAAAAATATATAAAGATAAAGATAGCGACAGAATACAATTAACCTCAAATACATGTATTAGGTACAGTGTGTTATACTTAATTAAACTATTGAATATAATTTTGTCTTAATTTAAATGCAAATTTAATTTTAAAATAAGAGACTCTGAATTACAAATAATAAGATTATAAAGTTTATATATACTAGGCCAATGATTATAATATTTTGGTAAAAACTGTTTCCTTATTTCTTGATATAGTGGACATATGAGTATAGAATGATATTCGTCTTCTAAAAAGTTTATGTTGCAGCATCTACAAATCCTCTGCTCTCTCGGAATATTAGGTATCTACCCGATTCTATAGATAATTTTAAAGACCCACATCTAAGTTGTGCTATTAAAGAAGAATGGTCTATACACAATAAGTCTAAATACGATTTACGTTTAACATTTTGGTATAACAATAACTGTGATTTGGTACTAATAGAATAATGCCAGTGTTGAATGTACTGGTCATGTAAACTTTGAAGTAACCTCGCGTATGTAAATAGGTGGTAATTGACTTAGATATCATTATCTTGATTAAAAAAAAAACACGCAAAGTTGCGTTTAATTAAAAGTATGATAATTTCACATTGATATTTTTCATTACTTCTGCATCTTGATTTTTAAAACTTTAAAAGTGACAAATATACCAACCCGTCAAATTATGAAAATTTCAATTTTTCTCTCATTTTTAAATTCAATAAAAACCAATTAATTTATTTCAAATTTGTATGCAACTTGTTTCTAACAATGGGTATAAGTATTATAAACATGTTGCAATTAGAATTTTAGTGAAAAATTGAAAATTATCAAATCCTTTATCAAAGTGGCAAATATACCCCCAACCCGTCAAAGGATGAAAATTTCAATTTTTCTCTCATTTTTAAATTTAATAAAAACCAATTAATTTATTTTAAATTTTCTTACAATGGGTATAAGTATTATAAACATGTTGCAATTAGAATTTTAGTAAAAAATTGAAAATTAACAAATCCTTTATCAAAGTGGCAAGTATACCCCCAACCCGTCAAAGGATGAAAATTTCAATTTTTCTCTCATTTTTAAATTCAATAAAAGCCAATTAATTTATTTCAAATTTGTATGCAACTTGTTTCTTACAATGGGTATAAGTATTATAAACATGTTGCAATTAGAATTTTAGTAAAAAATTGAAAATTATCAAATCCTTTATCAAAGTGGCAACTGGTATACTCCCAACCCGTCAAAAGGTTTTATATGTCTCTGATATAAGATTTTTTACATTATACACCCAGTTCATTTTACAATTGTTAGCATCAAACAATAATACACTATAAATCTTAAAAATTATACTATCATTGTTTTGTAAAATTTTAAACTAATATTTCATAATACGTTCTTGTCGTTTAATAAACATAGGATAACGACCCAGTTCGCCAAGCATGGCATCAACAGGCGTTGATTTACTAACATTAAGAACATTTCTGCAAAATTTATTATGAATAATATCAACATTTTCAGATTTGTGGAAGCCTCAAATTTCTGATGCATAACAAAGTATTGAAACACACATAGAATCGAACAACTCACATTTTTGTTTCACGGACATGGGAAAATTATTGAACACTTTAAATAAAGTCAAATTTCCTGAATTAAAAATCGCACAATAACACCAAGATAAACGTTAAAACAAAAGTAACGGTACGAAAAACCAAGGACAAGCTACGAAATGTTATGGTTAATCTTAAAATTATGGAACGAAAAGTCCTGAAAATGTTACGAAATATCATGGGACGAAAAGTCCTATGGTACGAAACGTCTTACGAGTATGGGACGAAAAGTCCTGAATATGGTACGAAATGTCCTGAATATGGTACGAAATGGCATGGGACGAAAAGTCCTATGGGACGAAACGTCTTGCACCCTGTTTGAGTCTGGTTTACTAGTGGTCTGCCTCATACTAGCGCACACAGGAATAATCCACGGTGTAACCTCAGTTGGAATTTTACACACACCAACCGTTGTACATAACCTTTCTTTAGTCAATACAAAGCAGAACTTGTTATAAGAGGTATTAAGGGGACAGAGTATCAACCGGTTCACTCCATGCGCCAGGATAATGTGACTGGAGGAGTGATATCGGCGGGCCGCGAGTAGTCTGCGACATACAGTGATTGTGAGCTAGCACCTTACTAAGTCGCACTGACTGAATGCGCGCTAAAAACCGATGCTTCCCCGCACATTGCTCTGGGCGCACGGCAAAGGTCAAAATTTCTGTTCTTAGACCCATAGCTGGTGACGTCTCCATATAAAAAAAATATTCTTGATTGGATCGTAAACACAGAATCACTGATCAATCAATCAATCAATCAATCAATCAATCCATCCATCCATCCATCCATCCATCCATCCATCCATCAATCAATCTGTAGCGTCGCCGACGTCACACTCGCAATATATACATATATCTATTTACACAATTGGGGAAATCTTTATTGGAACTCCTTATTAGAATCCCTGAAGAGAATTCCTCGTTAGAGTTCTTACTATATGCGAGAATTCTACTACATAAGAATTCTTGGAGTATAAAGAATTCTTATAACTCTGTTGAAGAATTCTAATAAATCCTAGTGTGAGACATTCACATATATCTTTAACCTGTATTCTCGAGAAGTCTACCATTTAAGAATTCTTGCACTACTGAGAATTCTTATGACCCTGCTGAGGAATTCTATAAACAATTCTGTATATCCTAGTGTGAGTCATTCACGGCCTGTACCCTTGAGAATTCCACAACGGTGCAAACTGACACCCTCGACATACAGATTTCACTGTAGTCGTATTTCCTAGAACTCTTATCTACGAGTTCTTCCTATTGGGAATTCCTTTTAACTGAGTTCCCCTTACCGTGAACTCTTCTTATTTCAGTATCAACTCTGCTTCTTATTTCTTTTCTTCTTTATACACCTGCAACTTACACTGTTTCCATACACACTCTGCCTGACTCTGATTTTGGCTAGCCTTTTATACCCCTGGACCGGTCAATAATCCTGAAAGGGGCAGACGGGTCATACCAATTTCCCTTGCTTCACTAACCAATATATGTTATAATATAAAACAGGGCCCGTAATTCATTTACTTAAGGGCCTAACCCGAAAACAGGTTTATTTCCTGTGATGTCATTTATGACTTGTAAACAAGGCTTTTCCCGTGGGGAAACTTACATGCCATTTCCTGTCTGCTACTGTAACAAAGTATTTGGTACATTTTATTCATTACTACCACATCCTCCCCAACAGGTAATTAAACTTAAATAAAATATATAGAATAGCCATTTTCGCCACATTGCCCCCCTCTTCTCTAAAATGCGTCCCGCATTTAGACTAACAAATATATACAAATAATCGGGCGAAAATCAAAATAACAAAAACAACAAATGTTTGAACAATAATAATTTCTTTATGTATTCAATAGATCAACCAGAGATCAATCACAATAATCACATTAATCTGCCTGATCATGTGTCATGTCACACAGCTATCTACTGTCAGTCTTTAAATTTATCACAAGAACTCTCTACTTCTTTTCCATCCACCACCATTCCTGTAATTCCTTGAACTTTCTCCCACCATCCTCCCATTCCGTCGTCAACTCCTTGAACCGTCTAATGTCTTCTTTGTCCCACAAATTCTCGGTTTGTGTTCCCTTTTCCTCCGGCATACATGGTATACTTTCTGGTGGCTCTGTGTTTTTAGGAGACTCTTTATATACTTTCTTTGGAGCTTCCATTCTTCTCTTTGGAGTAAATACCGGGGTTGGGGCTGTCCGTTTCCTATTCGTTGGATCGATAATGGATGATAAACTTCCGGGGTCCTGTTCACCCCACTCAGATTCAGAAACGATCATCTCTTCCTCTAAAGTTGTTTTCTTTTCTGATGTTACAGTTGCAGTTGGCGTTGAGAGACTTCGTCTGGAACATTTGTGTTTAGCTAAATCCCCCAAGCGATCCGTTCTATAACTGCAGTATGTACACCCTTGTTTTCTTTGTTTATACTCCATGTCTTTACAACATTTAATTAAATGTTCTCTTAACTCTCCATGGAACCTGAACACTTTGTCACAGAAAGCACAATGTAATTCCTCCTTCCTATGGGTCATCTTGGTCTTCGCCACCCACTGTAAATACCACATTGTTTGCAGGGTATCCTACTGAGAGCATCTGCATTTCTATTGCGTTGTCCCGCTCTGTGCTGGATATTAAATTGATATGGCGCTAAAGTTTCCATCCACCGAGCTAGTTGGCCTTCGGGTTCTTTAAAGTTGTAAAGCCATCTTAAAGAACCATGGTCTGTCCTCAACAGAAATTTTCTTCCATAAAGATAAGGTTTAAATATTTTATAAACGAAACTGCAGCCAGAAGTTCCTTGCGAGTTACACAATATCTCCGCTCAGGTTTAGTTAGAGTCTTGCTTGCATATGCTATCGGATGCTCTTTACCATCAATGATCTGGGATAGAACTCCCCCTATTGCGAAGTCACTCGCATCCGTATCCAAAATAAATTCCTTTGTAAAATCCGGATGGGCGAGAATAGGTGATGAAATCAGTTTATCTCGCAATTCTTCAAAAGAATGTTGACATTCTTCTGTCCATTTGAACTCCTTATTCTTTTCTGTAAGCTTATGCAACGGTCGAGCTATATGAGCGAAATCTTTAATGAAACGTCTGTAGTAGCTACAAAATCCGGTAAACGATCTTACATCCTTCACTGAGCTTGGAGCTGGCCATTCTTTTACAGCTTGTATTTTTGTTGGGTCAGTACTGATCCCTTTCTCGGATATGGTATGCCCTAAAAATGTAACTTCTCTAGCAAAGAGTTGACACTTCTTTGCTTTTAACTTGAGCCCAGAAGAACTCATTCTTTGAAAAACTTTGTCCAGATTCTGTACCATATCTTCAAATGTTTTTCCTACCACAATTACATCATCTAAGTAGATTAAACAGATGTCCCAGTTTAAACCTGTTAAGACGGTTTCCATTAGACGTTGGAAAGTTGCAGGCGCATTACACATTCCAAACGGCATTACATTGAATTCAAATAGTCCTCTTCTTGTCGCAAATGTTGTCTTTGGTTGATCTTTTTCATCTACTTCAACTTGCCAGTATCCTGATAGAAGATCTAGAGAGGAAAACCATTTATTACCTTGTAACTGATTTAAAGCATCGTCTATACGAGGGAGAGGATAAGCATCTTTAAGTGTTAATTCATTAACGCGTCGATAGTCAACGCAAAAACGCATGCTTCCATCTTTCTTCTGAACAAGAACGACTCCTGATGCCCATGGACTCGTAGAATGCTTAATGACATTTTTCTCTAACATATCGTCTAACGTTTTATCCACTTCTGTTACTAATGCTTGTGGAACTCTTCGGGGTGGTTGTTTAATTGGTCGAGCATCCCCTACATCAATCTGATGTTTTATTATACTAGTTCTCCCTAACGGATTACCTTCTAGTGCAAATATCAAGGCGTATTTTGTTATCAGTTGTTGTGCTATGGTATACTGATCTTCGTTCAGATGAAGACGTGCATTTTGAAGTAATATCTCGGACAGCTTATTGACTCGACCAGTCAATATTTCTTCTTTGTTAACTTCATTCTCAATAACATTAACGGGATATGCTTCCCCTACAACTGTCTTCTCATATATTGTCTGCGGTAAATCTAACGGGTTCATAAGTCGTATGGGTATTTCTTTTCCTCGCTGAACCAGTGTTCGTGCCATTAGTGCTTTCTCTTTCTTAATAAATTCTTCGGTAGGCTCAATTACAAAATTTTGTCCGAAATTACAGTCTGTTAAACATGGTGTTGCTTTAACAACTACTTCACTTCTGGGAGGAATGCATACTGTTTCTTGCATAGCAATTTTGAAACAACCAATTGGTCCTTGCCGTTTCAACGGAATGATGTGATCTCCTAGAAAGAAGTCGCTGTTAGGAACGTCTACCATACATTTCTCTTTCTCCATGAAGTCTAGTCCTAGTACGCCGTCAACGTTTAAATCAGCAATTATGAAATTCGCTGTACATTCTTTCTCGTTCGCCTTTACCAGATAATTGGCCTTCCCGTGTATTTTTAGCTTCTCACCGGTAGCTCCGACAATACTTTGGAGTGCTAACTGTATTTCTGGTTTTCGTAGTTTTGGAACTTTTTCAGCGATCTGTCGAGATATTAATGACACCGTTGCTCCAGTATCTATCAATAACTTGCAAGAGACACCATTAACTTGGGCTTCTAAGTAAAGGCCACCTTCTACTGGCTCATTCTTGTTATCGATTGATGCATGTCGAACTTTGCCAATACTTGGTTGTGCTGGTGGTTCTGAGGCTCTTGGTTTCCATCCATTCGTACACTCTCTTTTTATATGTCCCTTCTCTCCACACTTATAACAAATAACTTCAGACTTCATTGGTTTAGCTCTTCCATAGCCAAGGGTGCTATTAGGAGGGCGAGGTCGGTTTCTATTTTGAAATCTTCGTGGTGCATAACTGTTGTTATTGTGGGGTTTGGACTGTATAGCTTGTAACTCTTTTTTATTTTCTTGGGTTTCTTTTCTAAGTTGGACGAGTTCCCTTTTTAGGTCTGATATTTCCATATTGGTCTCATCTGTTTGAATCGATCTAAATCTTCCCTCAGCATTTTGCTTTTGACTTTCTACTCTAATGCACGCATCTAGTTCTATGGCAATACTTATAGCTTCATTCAAATTTTTTGGTTTCCCTTGTCGTACTCGAATTCTTAGTTCTCTTTGATACAAAGCGTCAATGAATGTATCTTTTGCAAGAGCATCTTTAACCGAGGTATCCAATCCTGGATATATTAGGTTGGTCAATCTTCGAATTTCTTGTCCCAACTCAGCTAAGGATTCTCCAGGCTTTTGTTTTCTTAGCTTTAGTTCAGTTCTATATAACTCCGTCTGACTTGGAGGTGCGAACCGTTCTTGTAATGCATTCACAAGAGCCAGGTAGTTTTGTCTGTCTTGTACACTCATATTCCCTAATACAGCCTGTGCATGTCCCCTCAAGCAGATTGCTAATTGTGACCCCATTTCTGTGTTACTCCACCCATTGGTACTCGCACAAATCTCAAAATGTGTCTTATAATCATTCCATGGTGTGCTGCCATCATAAGTAGCTGGCTTGGCTTTCACATGTTTCACTGATTCAATTTTCTGTTTCCTGACTGCCTCATGGTTATCTTGAACTGATTTAGTCTTATTCTTCTCTAAGACTTCAAGCTGTTGTTTCAATTCCTCTAACTTTTTATCCCTGACATCTACGACGTTTTCGACACAATTTGGACTTGACTCTGTATCTCTTAATATACTAGGACTTTGTAAAAGAGGACTTGGTTCATCTAGATTATCCTTATACATGCTTTCACTAAATGTGTTACGAATGCCCTTGACAGCTTCTTGAATTCCATGCGATACCCCTGTCTGTACCTCGATCATCATCTCGCTCATTTGCTTTCTCATTTTGTGGATTTCTTCAGTAAGAGACTCTCTTAACTCAGTCTGTTTCTGTACCATTTCTTCTCTGGCGAAGTCTAATTCTGAACGAATTGTATCTATTTCCACACTAGGCTCCAACACACTTTTATCCCTGTTCCCCCAAACATATATTCCTTGTTGGCCATTGCTCATTTTCTGTACTCCTGGTGTAGACGAAAATTTAGGCTTTGAGTCCTTCTCTAAGAAGTCTGTAACGAGATCTCCAAACATATTATTCTTGTCATCTTCTTGAATTCTTACTTGTAGCCTATCTCTGGAATCCTTATCACTGCAAATCGAAGCCGCTGCACACCCTTCTGTTTCTCCTTCTGCTCTTAAAAGCTTCAAAGTTTCTTCTAATTCGTGCACCAGTTGTGTCCTGGTGTTTGTTCTCCCAAATTGAATTCCACTATCAGAAAAATGCGACATCTTCTAGAGCACGAGAGTTCGTTATTCGCAACAACACTATGGTGGGTGTCGTTATTCTACGGCAAATATCCCACCGCTGCCACCAAAATTTTATGTAGCGTCGCCGACGTCACACTCGCAATATATACATATATCTATTTACACAATTGGGGAAATCTTTATTGGAACTCCTTATTAGAATTCCTGAAGAGAATTCCTCGTTAGAATTCTTACTATATGCGAGAATTCTACTACATAAGAATTCTTGGAGTATAAAGAATTCTTATAACTCTGTTGAAGAATTCTAATAAATCCTAGTGTGAGACATTCACATATATCTTTAACCTGTATTCTCGAGAAGTCTACCATTTAAGAATTCTTGCACTACTGAGAATTCTTATGACCCTGCTGAGGAATTCTATAAACAGTTCTGTATATCCTAGTGTGAGTCATTCACGGCCTGTACCCTTGAGAATTCCACAACGGTGCAAACTGACACCCTCGACATACAGATTTCACTGTAGTCGTATTTCCTAGAACTCTTATCTACGAGTTCTTCCTATTGGGAATTCCTTTTAACTGAGTTCCCCTTACCGTGAACTCTTCTTATTTCAGTATCAACTCTGCTTCTTATTTCTTTTCTTCTTTATACACCTGCAACTTACACTGTTTCCATACACACTCTGCCTGACTCTGATTTTGGCTAGCCTTTTATACCCCTGGACCGGTCAATAATCCTTAAAGGGGCAGACGGGTCATACCAATTTCCCTTGCTTCACTAACCAATATATGTTATAATATAAAACAGGGCCCGTAATTCATTTACTTAAGGGCCTAACCCGAATAACAGGTTTATTTCCTGTGATGTCATTTATGACTTGTAAACAAGGCTTTTCCCGTGGGAAACTTACATGCCATTTCCTGTCTGCTACTGTAACAAAGTATTTGGTACATTTTATTCATTACTACCACATCCTCCCCAACAGGTAATTAAACTTAAATAAAATATATAGAATAGCCATTTTCGCCACAAATCAATCAATCAATCAATCAATCAATCAATCAATCAATCAATCAATCAATCAATCAATCAAATCAATCAATCAATCAATCAATCAATTAATCAATCAACAAAGCAACCAACCAATCAATCAATCAATCAATCAATCAATCAATCAATCAATCATATCCTCCGTTTTGTTATCACAGAGATATGACTTATAACATACCATCTTTAAGGCAGGTAACTCGGCCTATATCAATGAGGTTCCATTGTTTTCTCTTGAATTCGTGTACTATGAAATGTGCGGAAGGCATGTTGTTCTAATATTTTATAGCAGGCGACTTGATGAACATCTCCAATCAGACTAATGACAATTAAGGCACTATTTTAAAGCGTTTTAAGCTTTAGACTGGTTCACCAAACATGAATTTTTATGAATAATCTTGAGTAATGTTTGTTATCTTCCTGACTTAAATCGCTCAATAAACTTTATATCGCATAACTCGGTAAGTTTCATGATATTTTTTTAAAACTTGTGTAGGACGAAAATAAAGAGTTATATCCCCTTAATCAGTTTTTTCTTTCCAAAATTATCTGTTTTTAAAATGTCTGACATCCAAAAGAAAACGTGATGACCATTGGCTAAACTGTCACTAAAGCGTTGACTCACAAAGCAGAAAAACCTAAAACCAGTTGAATGGATCTGTTACAAGAACGAGCTTTATAATTATCCATAGGAAAATACATGTACTTATTGATTTATTGTCAATGTTGCCTAGTTACCAAACACTATAAAATTTAACTTCTGACCCAAAGTTTCACTAACTCAGATTTTCCTTAACTTAAATAATTTAAGTAAATTCTGAACTACAAATTATCATTTTTACAAAAAGGTCATGCTTTTGAAATGATCTTCAAAATGACACTTTAAATAACCAAAAATCTTACAAATAAACCAAATTATTATTATTCAAGTTGAGGGAAATCTTAACGAAGGAACGATCGTGAAACTGGAGCCAATACTTCTATGTTAAAAGAAAAACAGCATGTACAGTGTGGTGTATTTGTTTCACGATTAATACGCTATGGTAGAACTTGTTGTCACTACGCAAATTTTATACAACGAAGCGAGCACATTATTGTCGCATGAAGTTGCTTACAAATAAATTGTTGATACAGGGAAATTGTAAGCCTAGATTTACCATGACCCTCAAAAAGTTCAATGGCGGTCATCACAGTATTGTTGATAAGTATGACGTATCTGTGTCCAGGATTACCCGGGATATATTTGACTTCCCATAGCTCCATATTCTTTTAACTCTCAATTTTAATTTTACACGTGGCGGGTGTAGCTAGTTAAACAGAACTAGAAGGGGCTTACCTTTCCGAGACCCACGGTCTCACTTCCTTGGTGGAAGATCAAGTGTTTAACTTAATTTGCCAGTTTCAAAATTTTTAATTTGCTTTGGGATTTTTATTTGGACATGGTTTGGTATGTTTGTTTTGTTTGTACCACCCTGGTTGATCTCTGCTTTTTATCATCCCACCTTGCTTCGAATTCATATTATAAATTTATAATGTAATTTCCCTTGATTCAAATTAAGAGCGTTGAACTTATTCTAGCATAATAAAACTATGATTCAATAATCTATATGGAATTCCACCGTGGGCACTTTGTTGATTTTATGAACCAATGCATATCGACATTAAATCACAGATTTAGTAATTGTCATGGATATTTGCATCACATGTCGGATTGCCAACGAGTTATCGAGGATAATTTTATAAAGACTGTGAACAAGTAGTTTACAACTAAGTAAATATTTATTGACAAAATCTATACTGTATTACACAACAAAAGGAAACAGAGCATCACCGCATTTAGAAGTAAATATAAAAGTATACTGCTTAAAGGAACTAAAATGAAATCAAGATTTGTAATTGTATTATTGTGGTCATTTGTTGTATTGAAACAGTTGGAAACTGCGGCGAATAATTTCGTTTCAGAAAAGCAAGTTGATCCTATTACAAGAAACTTAAATTTTACAGTAGCACCGACGATTTATGCATCTAAAAATCCATCCACATTACCAAAGACGGCTAGTGTATATCCAACATTCACTTATGTAATTTCAGAGATTACGCTTAAATTACAAAACGAACTTGTTGTACCGACACCATCCCTAACTGGTTTAGTTCAGGAACATCTACCATGGCCTGTAAGCTGGAGATACAAAATACAACAATATCTAAATGTTTCGAACATCACCGATCCTGATCGTCGATTCATCATTGAAAACCAGATGTACTATTGTCCAGATGTACAATTATGTAATATAACATTGAATGCGCCAGATTTAGGAGCAATGTCTTACAGACCATGTTGTGATAGATGTAGCTGCACTGTTGATTGCGTCTATAAGGGTACATGTTGTCCTGATTACAATTCGACTGAAGTTATAACTAATGATGTAATACAAGAAACATGCATTTTACCCCAATTTAGAAAGTTTATGGTGGATAGTAAAAATTTTGAACAATCGTACTACATGACATTCAATTGCTTAAAAAGCTTCAAAAATAAAACAATGGTTAGTTTGTGTAAAAACATTGAAGAATATCCCAGGACACGTGAGAAGTTTTTAAGCCATATTCCTGTGACATCCAATGCAACAAAAGTTATTTATCGGAACATATACTGCGCATTGTGTAACAACGAGGAGGAAAAACACCTATTGGTGTGGAAATCCGGTGTCAGTTGTCAAAAAAAGCTGTATTTTTTCCCTACATCATTCATTTCTTTGTTAGAATTTATTCAAAAAGAAAAAAGTTGTAATATATTTTTCTATCCAACAAGCGATTCAGATTTTGTTAAACAATGTTCCGGAGGAGAAATAGCTTATTGCAATCAGACGGGAGAAATGGAGACGTATGATCCAGTTTTAGAAATCGGATGTAAATCCTATACATCGGTGTATAATGGGATCTATAGGAATGTCCACTGTTTTATGTGTAACCACATCAGAATACCACACATATATGGATGTGGTAATGACGGACAAACAGCACCAACCGATATGGCTGCTTTCGGTGCTCTTCTAGACTTTAATGTTTTTGAGGACGAAGAAAAAACAGATAAGCAGCATACATTGCAAGAAAATTCCCAGCTGTGTCATACACATGAAATATATGATGGCTATAAGGTAGGTATAAAAACAAATATACTAATCCATGTACAAATCACAACCTAGAAGCAAAGTAAAAATCAAAACCAAACATACTAATCCATGTACAAATCACAATTTAGAAGCAAAGTAAAAACTTTGAAACTGACAAATTAGATTAAACACGTGAACTTCCACCAGGGAAGTGAGACTGGGTGCTCCGGCCCCATTTTCAGATTCACAATCATTTATCAACTGATATTTGGCAGATTTTGGTAATTATTTTTAGAACTACAAATAAGCATGTAAAAAGACAAACTAAATACAGATGTTATAAGCTTGAAGTGATCTTCAATATGACATCTTAAATTTTCCAATATCTCAAAAATAAAAAATAAACATACTAATCCATGTTCAAATCAAAATCCAAAAGCAAAGTAAAAACTTTGGCAAATTAAGAAAAAATTAAACACGCGAATTTCCACAAGGGAAGTGAGGTCGGGTGCTCCGAAAGGATGGGCAAATCCTGTTTAGCTAGCAGCATCCATGACGTGTGAGGGCCGTCATTACAGTATTGTTGATACATTTGATGTCTCTGTGTTCAGAATTGCCTTGGGTTTATTTGACGTCCCATAGTTCCACTTCTTTTTTGTAGTGGGAATAAATCTACCATAGAGTAATAACTGTGAAACAATTACATTATAAGCAGGGGATGCTACTACAAAGAAAAGTGTAGTTGACATTAGAAAATTGAAGTTTAAACAACGTGTAATTAATTATATGACCAGTGATCAATTTTATTTGTTACAGATACTAGTATTCTATTAATAGACCTGGTTTTTTCCAGTGGTCTCTTCTTGAAACAAAATAGATCCCATTATGACATTATTTCAGGAAATCGTACCTTTACAATACTATATATAACTTAATTTAAGTACAAGTAAGTTAAGACGACAATCCTGTCTTACAGTGAGGAGGCCGCGGTGGCCTAATGGATAAGACGCCAGTTTACAAATCCAGGTTCTCTAACCGCTGTGAGTTCGAGTCCCGCTCAGACCACATGTTAGATAGTAATTTTCCTTGCCGATGGCCTTAACTGGTTAACCTGGTATCAGTGTAATGGAATGGGGGAGAGGTACGCTTGTCTGACTCGGTGAGCTAGCTCCTTAAAACTAGTTAAAAGTCGCCCTGAGTTCGTGCTATTACAAGTCAGACCATACAACACACTCGCACTTCACATGCATACACGAAATAGATTAATTCATAGCGATTAATAAAATAGTTCTTCTCGCGAATACCTGAAAATTACTGATGCGACGTTAAGCAACATTTAACCATCAACCAAGCTGTCTTACATTGTTTTTCTTTTTTGCCTATTCTGGTATGTTAATAATTTTTACAGCGTTTATAAATAGATACAGGCGTGTCGAAAGTTTAACACTTAGGTAACAAATCAGTGCCGACCGGTCCCTTATTACTTATACCTCGGCAACTGCTATATCTATCTTTCTTTATGACGCCAACAAAAGGCTACATCTGAAACTGCTTGACAATGTGATCAAGTTCAATTTTTCTATTGTCAACTTTTCTTTTCTATGCAGCAATATACCTACTACTCCTGGTTATGGTGTATTAGTTTCCCAATTAATACGCTATGATAGCGCTTGTTCATAAATTGTTAATTCAGGGATATTGTAAGCCTAGGACCCTGAAAAAGTTATATGGTTATTGTTAATAAAATTGATGTCCAGGATTGCCCTGGATATACGGTATTTGACGTCCCATAGTTCCATATTTTTTTCACTCAATTTCGATTACACACGTGTAGCTAGCTAAACATAAGGTGCTTACAGTTTCGGAGCAGCCACCATCTAGCCACACACAAAACGGTGTGAAATTAAATTGAATACGAATGGAACATATGGAGCCATGGAACGGCAATGTATATAGGATAATTGTGGATATAAAGACATCATACTTATCAATACTATTTTAATGACGGCTATAAAATCAGGAAAAGCAGTTCACGTGTCTAACTTGTCAGTTCCAAAGTTTTTACTTTGCTTCTGGATTGTGATTCGATCATGGATTAGTATTTTGTTTTTTATTGCGGCAGATTTTCTGTATCTATCTATTTATACCCCCCGCTTAAAAAGAGGGGGGTATATAGTGATAGGGGTGTCCGTCCGTGTGTCCGTCCGTCCTTCCGTTACATCTTAGGGTAAATATCTCTTATCCGCAACTCCTCCTAAACCATTCAATGGATTTTCATGAAACGTTTACACAATCTTTGTGATTTAATGTAGATGTGCACATCCTATTTAAAAATTTGATCCGATGGATTTTTTTATGGGGGGGGGAGCGGGGTATTTTTTGTTTATATCTAGTGTACACGACAGCCGCACTTCAACTCCTTCTCGTGTTTTCAGTGTTAAACTGTCGACAGGTCTTTACTGTACCTTCGTTTTTCGATAATTTAATAATTAATTTTTTTGTCAATTTTCAGAATGTCTGTCGACCAATCGAATGTTCAGAAGGTTTTGTTTATTTCAACAACACATGTAAACGGATCTATACAGAGGAAGTCATTAAGAGTTACGAAGTGTACTTCCGGTCGAACAAACTAAACGTCGATTGTCTGAATATCACATGTATATATGCGCACATTTCAAGTTATATAATGAGAAAGATGGCAAACACTCGGGATAAAGAAGTTTGTGCTTTGAACGTGATCTTGGATAGAGAAACGTTACCTTGTACCGACTTAAGCAACACTTTTGAATCGACTACAGTCGTAATTCATCTCGAAATGTCTTCAACCAATCTCCATACAGTTGGAGATTTTATAGCAGACTTATTGGGTTTTCAAGATGAGCCAATTACCATTACAAACTGCAGAAAAAATAAGACCCAAAACATATACATGAATTTACGAGTTGACAGTTACAAATATGCCGAGGACATAACGTTTGGAGCTTTCAGAAGGACGTATGTAAAACCAGGAACATCAGAAGCATTACCATTCCGGTCATTAAGAGTAGCTCCTGGATTTTTCTGTAGATTACCTCTAAGATTGGTTCGCGTTATGAATAACATCGCATGTCCAAGAATATCGTTACACAAGTTGGAATACAACTTTACATTTGTAAATGGAGATTTGTGTATCAAAGGAATAGGTGAGTGCTTTCGGTCAGGATATTACACAAACAAAACAGACAAAATTATTGTTTGTAAAGATGACTTTTTATCTAGAATTGCAAGTTTAAGAAGTATTGAAACTCCAAATTGCCAGACAACAGTGGACTATGTTTTAAATATGGTCACTTTTATATGCCTCATTCTATCAATGGGTAGTCTAGTTATCACCTTAGTAATATATTGTTGTTTCCGAGAACTTCGAACAATACCTGGTAAAAATAACATGTTATTATCATCGTCCCTTTTGATAGCACAGTTATTGTTTCTTTTAGGGAGTGGTAAAAATGAACTAGAAACTGGTTGTAGAATCATAGGTTTATTTTTACATTTACTTTGGCTATTTTCTACCTTCATGATGAGTTCATCCACTATTCATATGTTCCGAGTTTTTGCAGTTTTTGAGAAACCAAAGAATTTTGAAGTTCAGTCTAATTCAGCTTTGGTTAAATACACAATTTATAGTTTCACTATGTCTGGAATATTCGTTCTAATCAATGTTGTATCAAGCTTGATGAAAACTGGCGGGAAAGAAATGGGATATGGCGGGTGTATATGTTATATCTCCACAAAATTAATGGTTGGGATAACGTTTGCTTTACCAGTAGGAATAGTTGTTTTATCAAACTTCATACTCTTTGTTATTGTGATGGTTAGTATCCAAAAGCTGTCCAAACTAAAAACATCGTCTGGTAACCATAGAAACACATTTGTAATATATATCAAACTCTCCTGTCTTACTGGCCTGACATGGGTGTTTGGTTTTATTAATGAGATTATCCAATCAAAAGTTTTGTCTTATTTGTTTGTTGTCTTTAATGCAGGTCAAGGTATTTATATAATGCTAGCTTTTATATGCAATAAACGGGTACTTAGACTATTTCGTCCTTCAGAACGTAAGAAATTAAAAACAAAACACCGATACATTACAACAACTATAAACAGTTCTACCGAATCAAAGCAGACGTTAACATCTTTTTTAAGTGTATCTACAGTTGTTGATAGCTTGAAAGAAAAGAAGGACATAGACAACACATTTAACTCGAATCAGGATAAAACGACACGTTTGTGAAAAGATGTCTAAAGAGTATGAATATTCCTAAGAAAATAATTGTATTCTGTCACTATGTATATCCACCATATTAAGTCACGCATTAGACATATTCTTAAGATGGGAAAATTATAAAAAATTCGAAAAAAGTAACCAACACTACAGTATGACATTGGTATCAATCATATATGGGAAACTTAGCCAGATCGAACTGGAGCTTTATTTAGTTTCACAAATATTGTCAAACGTTTACATATAAAATGAAACGATACTGAAAGCCAAAGTCGTTCATGGTTCATTAAAACCTTATGTAGGAAACTAAAACATTCAGAGTTTGTGATTTACATGGTTCTTTGGAATCTTGTGATAATAAAACTTCTAGGGCAAAAATTGTCTCTTTTTCTTTCGTATTTTTCGATACAATTTCATTACAAATAAATCAACGTTGTATCGATATACAGGAGGTGAAATTTAC
Organism: Anadara kagoshimensis; assembly: GCA_021292105.1. NCBI lineage: Eukaryota > Metazoa > Mollusca > Bivalvia > Arcoida > Arcidae > Anadara > Anadara kagoshimensis. The sequence continues at coordinate 29,235,951 of CM037860.1, forward strand.
TTGATGGTTAAGATTTAAGTGAAATTAATACGACTGTCGTTAAAATTGCAATCATTTTTTCAATTATAGTACGCACAAATGCCATGTTGTAACACATTTACAGCCGTGCAAACAAATGGGGGTTACTTGAATAAGAAATATAGTGATCGATGTCTAAACCACAATTCCAAAACAAAGCGAAAACTTTGAAACTCACAATTCAGGTTAAAGACGCAGAGAGGTTAAAAACTTCCACAGGCAAGAAAATGTGTTACAGAAGAGAATGTATATATGTATGTTGTATGTATTTACTTCTTGTTAAATGTATTGCTTAAGTTTTTCTGAATTAATAAATGCTATACAATGTATCTTCATGATTGTTTTGTCTTTTGTTTAATCGTTTTCAGATACATTTTGCAATTTATTTTCTTTTTAATAAATGGCTTGTCTAATGCAGTCAGATGACCACGAAAATATCATTCATATATGCATCATTTATAATTTGTTCGAATCTGACAAATATACTAATATAAGCAAAGGCAAACACATCTGTTTATATCAAGCTCATAATACCAAGATCAAAGTAAACATTAAAAACTGGCAAATTAAGTAAAGAAATATAAAGTGGGACCGAGTGCTATGGATAGGTTATCATCATGTAAATTTTGGCAGCTGCAATGACGTGTTAAAAATGACGTAATTTCGTTTTCGAATGGAAAGTTTGCGAAGTAGGGCTTTCATTTGATTTTGTTTACAGTGAATGAATGGGTTAACGGACGACTGTGAACCTAAAGAATACAAAATTTCCAAGACTGGTCATCTTGCACAATTTTGTTCCATTCAGAAACATAAAATTGTGTCTAAATTATTAAAAAAAGTTGAAGGTTTTGTTCTTCAATGTCAAACAAGTTTATTTCGACCAAATCAATTTAATTTAATTAAACAACTTATAATAATTATATTAGATATGCATTGTTGTTATCTCTTATGTTTTATGTTCCATTGAAATGTATAATTACTAATTAACCATAAACATGCCTGTCTATGTAAAAATCACAACTTCAAAAGCAAAAACCTTGAAAACTGTCAGATGAACACTTCAAGGTAATTTTATATCCTTTTGACCACCCTGTTACGTTAAACATAATCCTAAAGAGACGGTAGTTTGGTGATTTTATTCTCCTTTGCCCTAGAGTATTTAAAATATGAAATCATCAATAATTTTTAAACGAATCCTCCCAGCCTCTGGAATTTGATAATTTTGTATAACTAAAAAGGACGTGCTTACCCTTTAGGGGCAACCGGCCTCACTTCCCAGTTGAAAGTTCACCTGTCTAACCTAACTTGTCAGTTCTAAAGTTTTTACTTTACTTTGGATTGAGATTCGGACATGGATTTGTGTGTTTGTTTTTATTTGATATTATCTCGGGTAAAATTCGTCTTTATACACACGGAATAATTACGAACAATATCTACATCACTGAAATTTTACATTCGAGTATGTATATATACTAGATACTAACAGGATTATTTTATCTTAAATTTACGAAAAAATAATCAAAGTTTGGATATGGCTAAAGATGTCGAGAATTCATTCCAAATACTACCTGGACTTTTGGAGTTTTTGGTATTTAAAATAAAATATAAACACACTAACCCATGTATAATTCATTGGTCTAGGGACAGGACCACGGAGCTAACATTTCCCGGATTATTGTCTTGTTTGATTTGTGTATATATTAATTTGATCAAAAGGATGTCAATTTTGAAATTTGAGTTCATAATCTCTTGAAACACTTGGACTTTCACCAGGAAAGTGAAACTTGGTTCTACGAGTATGTTACACTTTCATCGTTCCTTTTATAAAATGGGAATACTTTGAATACACCATCAGCGCATTTCTCCTATTGTTCACTGAGTGATATTTTACGTAGTGACGGGTGGCAAATTGGTTGTTTGTGAATACGGACTCTTTAACATAGGTCGTTTCCTGTTTTTCCTATGTAATTTTCATTGTAACCCCCACCCCCAACCCCCCCCCCCCCCGCATATAATGCAATATTAAGTTTTTGGATTTCCAGTTTAGGTCCGATTTTGTGTATAGTTCCTTTCCATTTTTAAAAATGTGCTTGGCCCTGTCACTATGTGTTGGCATGTACCGCATCTAGTTTCATCACATTTTTCTTCATTGGGTTCATTGTCAAATCTGGCCTTGGTGAGGAGCTTTTTTTAAAAAAAATTTCGGCTGTCTTTTGCTCGAAATGATATCGTTTACTGGGATGAGTTCTTTTAAAGTTTCTGACTGATATAGTATCGGTATTTTGCTTTTGACAATTTTATAAATATTGGGATTCCTGGGATCACGTGTAACGATAAATGGTGGTATTTCTTTTTTATTTGTTCTTGAGATTGGTGTGTGTAGTTGTTGTATCGGTATGTCTTTAGGGTTTTCTATACCCGTTGGTATAAGCTGTTTTGGATAATTTTGTTTTTCCAGAAATACTGCTAATTCTTCAAATCTTTTATCCCGGATTTCTGCCTTGTCTACAATTGTGCATACTCGACTAGCTAAACAATACGGGATGTTTTGTTTTGTATGTGACGGATGGCATGACCGGTATTGATTGATGAGTATCCGTGTTTTTATAGTTAATATCAGTCTCTATTTTATTGCCCGTTTTGATTACCATGATGTCTAAAAATGGAATCTGGGTATCACTTCTTTCCATTGTGAATTTTATTGATGGATTAAGCTCATTTAAAATTACATAGATATGTTCTAAATTTTCTACTGAACTATTCCAGATAAAAAACAATCATGCAAAATCGTTTCCAAGACTGACGGATATATTCTGAGTTGATTTGATCGAATTTGTTTTGGACATGCTGGTAAAGGTTTTTTCATGTGGGTGCTACTTTTGTACCCATTACTGTTCCAGACTTTTGTATATAATGTTTTCCATCAAAGTAAAATATGTTATGTTTTCTTGTTCAATGTTGTTTCGATTTCTTTTTTCAAATTTGTCATGACAATTTATGCTGTAAAGAGGGGTGTTTTTGAATGAAGCACTTCGTTGTCGGTGGTTTCGACTTTCCCTGGCCAAGTAAAATGTTCTCAATTATAATATTTTTTTTTTCATTTTTTCATTCCAGTCAATTTTGTTTTTTCAATATTCAACAACGTTTTTATACCATTGGCAATAATTGATTTTATGACTGGCTGGTACATCTTGCATTTTTGAAGTCTCATTGGTGACTCTCATTTTGGATGGAAAGGTTTTGTTACTACTGCTACTCGAAGTAATTATTTTTATGATTTAATTGACTACGAATACAAGATCTAATTTACAAAATAATTTGGTACAAATCATAAAATTAATCCATTTACTATAATCAAAAGAATAACAAACACAACACTCGTAGTTTACGACACGATGTTTACAAGTTAACGGATCCTTTTAATTTTACAATATCGCCAAAAAATCATGACATTGATGGTAATTATGTAATATTTTCGCAAAAATTACATCTGTGGTAGTTTTTTTTTACCAAAAGATCTAGCAAGAGGACATATGTTTTATAAGCATTTTCAGAAAAGTTTGAGCTATATTGTTCAAACACGTTCAGGAAAAAAAATGTTATTTTTTTCTACACTTTCCAGATTTCCAGAGTTTTAAAAATGCAATAAAAATTTTATACGCCTAAAACCTAAGGAAGTAAAAAAGGAACCACTATATATCTTTGCATTTTCAGATGCTCTTTATAAAGATTGACAAGAATGAACATATCTGAAACTTGTAGGGTATATACAGCGTATTTGTACTGCTTGTCTTTAAGAGACTAGACTATTTGTTAAATCTATAAATGTAGTATAAAATAATACACGACGATTATGATGTACTAAATTGCTTATTGATTCATCCACATGATTTATACCATTAATGTCATATTGGTTCGCACTAATGGTGTCACTCTGTTTATCTCTAATTCCCAATTGTTTTTAACAATCATTATAAAAGTTTAATATAATTTCCCTTGAATCTAATTAAAATATATTTATTTATGTCAAAATTATGATGAAAAGTCATTAGTAATCTCTGTAGAGGTATATTCATTAGAATTATTTGGTGCATTAAGTTCTGTATTTATGGGAACAGTAGTAACAAATAAAACCATCACATATATTAAATAGGGAAATATATAAAACTTGAGACAAATTTTTATATCATTATAACACATAAAGAACCTCAACAGCATTATAATTTGTAAGTTACTGTAGTCGCAATGGGATTAATATTCCGTACTCGATATTTTACAATACTTGTTATTGAAATTTTGACTGACCACATTTCAACAAATTTTTTAGTACACACGGCGACCGGTGCAACACCAACAAATGTTTCTGTACTACCAACAATAAAAGCTGCACCACCAACTGATTCTGTTGTATCATCCACTGTGAGTGGTTCATCCATACCACCACCATCCGATTCTGATGTATCATCGACATTATTTGGATCATCCATACCACCTTCGACAGTGTTACCTTGGCTAGACAGATGGCGATATGAAATACAAGGGTATTTGAATGCTTCAGGAATTACAGACTCTAATCGTCGGTTTGTTATTGAAAATCAAATGTACTACTGCCCAGCAACAAGACTGTGTAATGTTAACTTCAACCCGCCAGCTATCAATTGGGACTTTGGGCCACCGTGTTGTGGGCTTGAATGGTGCAGCTGCACTGTTGACTGCATTGAGAAGGGCACATGTTGTGCTGATTTTGCTACACAATTGGTAAAAGATGATGCATTGAATGAGACATGCGTTCTACCTCAATTTAGAAAGTTTATGCCGGATGGTAAAAACCATGGACATTCGTATTTTATGAGATCTAAATGTTTGGAAAACTTCAAAAATAAAACTGTGGTACAATTTTGTGAAAATATTGATGAACACCCAAGAACAGTTGAGAGCTTCTTAAGCCATGTTCCTGTGACATCTTTTGTAACTTATAAGATATATCGGAACATATACTGCGCTATTTGCAATGAAGAGGATGAACAACAACTCTTAAAATGGAAAACCAGTGTCAGTTGTGATGAAAAGATTTACATTTTCCCTAGATCATTCATTTCTTTGTTGAATTATATTCAAAGAGAAAAATTATGTAATATTTTTTACTATTCGTCAAGTTCTTCAGTATATCCGAAAAAATGTTCTTGGGGGGTGGGTATAACAAAATGTAACCACACAGGGGAAATATCGACCTACGATCCAGTGTTGGAACTTGGATGTAATTCCTACACATCACTGTATAATGGATACTATAGAAATGTTCACTGCTTCATGTGCAACCATAAAGAGATACCATCAATTAGTAATTGTAGTAGTGGAAAAACATCACAATTTGACATCGCTGCTTTTAGCGCACTTCTGGATTTTAATGTCTTTAACGAAGAAGAACAAGCAAAAGATCGACTTATGCATAAAGATGATTTCAGATCGTGTTCTGCAGATGAAATTGATGATGAATATAAGGTACGTATTACATATTACCTATTTATAATATAAAATGTAACTGACAACGATCAGTATAAAAAACACGATAGTATAATGTGGTAAAATAAAAAGGCAAACATACCAATCCATGTCCACATCACAATCCTAAAGCCCAGTTAAAACTTTGAAAACTGACAAGTCAGATTAACAGGTAAACAAGAGCTAACATAGCGTATGTTCATTTATATCAATGTGCAACTTCCATGGACCAGAAGCATAGTAAAAATGTAACAAAATCCACTGGTAAGGGGGAAGCGTGGGTCGACGGCATAAGTAGCCTTGACTCTCACAGGATATGAGCGAGATCCAGCTGAACCCAATTTTCGTAAAATCAGGCCGCAAGCAAATTAACTAAATGGCCTGATACATCTCGTTTGCTTGGAGATGTCATCTAGTAGATAATAATAGGATCCTTAATATATCTGTAACAAGCGACTCCACATATGACATTTGCTGCGTCATGTTGTACTATTTACTTGATCTTTTATAACCTTTCGAACTTACTGTTTTTTCTTCAAGTCTGCAACTATCAACTGTAGGGGTTCAAAACAAGCCTTAAATACAATACATTGAATTCACATTTACATTTATATAAGGGTATTTCGTTTCCATGAGCGACGATTCATAACCAGATTACAATGGTTCCATCTAGATAGTTTTAACAAATGTCTTTAAAATATGTTTAACAAACATCTGTATACGTGTAACATGTATGAGTTAAATTTATTTTATTCTCAATGTTATATATATAGATATATTATATTATGAAATTCTAACTTCGGTTAAACTTGGTTCTTTCCATTAAATCTAATGTTTAATGGTTAGGGCTAATTTTCAAAAACTATATGTGTGTATCTTTTGTAGGAATAGTTTGTGAAAACGTAGTTATTGCTAGGAGTAACTAAATTCTACGCTATTTTTTTGTACTTGGATTATCTTTTATATGATCTTTTCTTTGAAGTACACTTCTTTACAATGTTTTCATTCTTTGTCTTATTCATTAAAAATAATGTTTTTATCTTTAGGCAGCTTATCAGTCGCAATATATCCGAATATAGTCCACATGGCAGTCGAGTTTCGACTCATCCTCGTTAACTCAGTGTTAAACTTTTGACACTTCTTTACAGTTCTTCAATTCTTCAAAATCTAATTATAACCAAATTTCAATTTTCAGAATGTCTGTCGACCAATTGAATGTTCAGAGGGATTTGTTTATTTGAACAACACGTGCAAACGTATCTATACAGAGGAACACCTTAAGAGCTACGAAGTTTTTTTTCGGTCAAGTATCGCCGAGATAGATTGTCTGAATATCACATGTATTTTAGGGGATATTGAGGACTTTGTAAAGAGAAAATTACCTAACAATCCTGAACGGCATCTTTGTGCTGTGAATGTGATCCTAGACAGAGAACATTTCTACTGTAACAACTCCATTGTTCTGGATTTTGAGAAGGAATTAACCAATGTTATAATCCATATTGAAGTAAGTTCGTTAAGGTTTCATAAAGTTGAACAATTTATATCAGAAATTTTGAGTCTTCAAGATGAGCCGATAATTATTACAAATTCAACATGCAGTAACATTAATCAACAGGAACTTCATTTACGTACGGATAGTTATAATTATGGCAAAAAAGGAATATTCGGAACATTAGATCGGAAGTACATTAAACCCGGAACATCTCAGTCATTAACCTTTAGATCATTAGTGTTTACTGAAATGTTTATCTGCAAGTCTCCACTTAGATTGGTTCGCGTTATGAGTAACATTGCGTGTCCAAGAATATCCTTACACAAGTGGGAGTACAACTTTACATTTGTAAATGGAGATTTGTGTATCAAAGGGATAGAAGAGTGCTTTCAATCAGGACATTACACAAACAAAACAGAACAGATCAGTGTTTGTAAAGATGACTATTTATCTAGGATTGCAAGTTTAAAAACTGTAGAACCTCCGAAATGCCAGACAACAGTGGACTATGTTTTAAATATGGTCACTTTTATATGCCTCATTCTATCAATGGGTAGTCTAGTTATCACCTTAGTAATATATTGTTGTTTCCGAGAACTTCGATCAATACCTGGTAAAAATAACATGTTATTATCCATAAACCTTCTAATTGCCCAGTTATTGTTTCTTTTCGGTAGTGGTAAAAATGAACTAGAGACAGGTTGTACAATTATAGGTTTATTTTTGCATTTATTCTGGCTAATTTCTCTTTTCATGATGAGTTCATCGACTATTCATATGGTCCGGGTTTTTGCAGTTTTTGAGAAACCAAAGAATTTTGAAGTTCAGTCTAATTCAGTTTTAATTAAATACACAATTTATAGTTTCACTATGTCTGGAATATTCGTTCTAGTTAATGTTGTATCAAGCTTGTTGAAAACTAGCGGGAAAGAAATAGGGTATGGCGGGTGTATATGTTATATCTCCACAAAATTAATGGTCGGGATAACGTTTGCTTTACCAGTAGGAATAGTTGTTTTATCAAACTTCATACTCTTTGTTATTGTGATGGTTAGTATCCAAAAACTATCTAATATAAAAACATCCTCCGGTAACCATAGAAACACTTTTGTAATATATATCAAACTCTCATGTCTTACTGGCCTGACATGGGTGTTTGGTTTTATAAATGAGATTATCCAATCAAAAGTTTTGTCTTATTTGTTTGTTGTATTCAATGCAGGTCAAGGTATTTATATAATACTAGCTTTTATGTGCAATAAACGGGTATTTAGGTTGCTAATCCCTTCGTTTAAAAAAAGTGCAAAAACAAAACAACGATATAATAACACATCCGGAAATTGTTCAACCGAATCAAAACAGACGTTAACGTCATGCTCAAGCCGTTCGAATTTGGTAGAAAGTAGGATGGTCAAATCTTATGGTGGTTCTCAAAAAGATTTTACCGAGAGTGAAAATACACGTCTGTGAAAAATACCATTCGTCTTTGAAATTTACCATCAAAGTGAAAATACATGTTTGTGAACTTTACAACTGAATGATATGTTCTTGATATTTAAGTTAGATTTTTCGACATTCTACATCGGGTGTAATGATGCTAGTGATGTTTGGGATCGATATTGTTTAATGGACTTTTCCAACCAGGTTTGCTATTCTTGGTTCACTCTAATTTTATATGGATGAAAAAAGGGTAAAAAGTATATACAGACAGTAGTTAAAGGCAGAAGTTGTTGATAAAAATTGCTTTTCAATAGTTGTTAAACAGTTTTTTAAAAAAATATTGTGTTATAGTCAAATAAACTACAAATCATATAGCTTTTGAAATGATATTTTTTTATTTAACATTCAATTTAACATTTAAATGAAATAATAAAGTTAATTAACAAAAATATTTTCACGTTTGATTCCAAGTCTTACCAGACAATATTAATCCGTTAAAACTTTCAATATGATATTGTTGTAAGTGAATCTGTTTATGTCCATACCGCAGCCCTGTCATTCAACTTGTGTGTATTAATGTTTTTAACTTAAAATATATTCACACACACACACACACACACACACACACACACACACACCACACACACACACACACACATTCAAGTTAACCTAGCTATATAGCCTTCTTTGGAAGTTTATTCTCAGTTCCGTTATTGCATTGTGATCTCTATTGGAGATCGTTATATTCAAAGGTAATTTTACAACTAGACGTGCATTGAGTGTGACAATGGCTATATTACCGTTGTACATTAAGCATCTTTTATATCATAAATTCATTGTGTAGTTACATTTTTCGTAACTATGGATTAAAAATAAATATATAGTAATTTCTTTCTTTTTATTTATTTTTTAATTAGTAGTTGTAAGTATTACTTCCTGAGCACTTGGTCTCACTTCCTTGGTGTTCACTTGGTTTACCTGATTTGTCAGTTTCAAAGTTTTTACTTTGTTTTTGGAATTGTGATTTAGACATGGTTTGGTATGTTTGCTTTTCATGAGTATAGTGTAAACCTCAATATAGGGTACCCGTAACGAATAAATACGAAATGGTTCCAACCTGGTCTCTCTTGCACAACGAATGGTTCCAACCTGGTCTCTGTCGCGTAACGAATAAATACGAAATGGTTCCAACCTGGTCTCTCTTTTTATTTCTAATAAAAATTATCCCCAGAATGAAAATGAGATGATAAGTGTTTTGTAATCTTTAGTGTGAGTTTTGATTTTTGATGCGGTAAGCGGTCATATTTGAAGTAACAAAACAATGAAGCAGAGGTTTGTACAATTGTTTACCATTTTGGAACTAGTTATAGAAATACTTTTACTGTGTGTTTATTTAAATGTATGTGATTGAAAAAGAATATTCTGAAAATCTTTGATGAACCAAATCAAAACAAACATACGAATCAAAATCCAGAAGGAAAGTAAAAACTTTGGCACTTACAATTGGAGACATTTACGTCACTATGACATCTTTAATGCACCTAAGTGGATCATACTTACAATTGTCATATCTTTGCTTAAATAAAGTATTCAACATCGACTACACTTTGCAACATCATAGTGACATTGTTTCGCGCGGTGACGTTAGATGTCAAATGCTCTGATTGAATGACAGGAGACGACTAATAAAGACATTGGAAAATTATCTTATTTCTTAAATATAGAAAGCTACCATATGATCACAAGAGAGGTAAACTAACCGCATATAGCGGTACTGCCCTTGACACAAAAGGTCAATGTAACTTAGCTTGTTCATATCAAGATCGTATATCTAATGCAGATTTCTTCATTGTTGATACTCAGTCCACCCCTATACTTGGTCTGCCAACGTGCCTCGATTTAAAACTCATAGAGCTAGTGTTTTCAGTAAATGCTGACATACCGCGGCCGAACAGCGGGTTCCTATCTGAGAAATCTGTACTGCGTGAATATCACGATGATTTTAATGGTATAGGCTTATTACCGGGTACCTGTCACATAAGCATTGATAAGGACGCGACACCCGTGGTGCACCCCCAAGACGCGTTCCAGTGGCACTGAGGGATAAACTTAAAACTGAACTAGATCGGATGGAATCGTTGGGCATCGCGGTTAAGGTTACCGAACCGACGCGTTGGGTGAACTCGTTAGTTCTTGTCGAAAAGCCTCAGTCTGGCATTTACTACGAGTTTGTCTTGACCCTCGCGATTAAAACGAAGCGATAATTCGACCACACTATCCGATGCGAACCCTCAAAGATATACTTCTTAGGTTGTCCGGTGCACGGTATTTTGCCAAATTGGACGCCAAATCGAGTTATTGGTCAATCAAACTAGATAAAGAGTCATCTTTACTGACGACTTTCAACACCCCGTTCGGTAGGTACCGATACCTGCGGCTACCTTTCGGAGTTCAGTGCGCACAAGACGAATTTCAGAGAAAAATAGACGAGGCACTTGAAGGACTTTATAACACAACCAGTTTAATTGACGATATACTGGTGTGGGGTAACTCGCGCGAAGACCTTGACAAGCATCTACGTGCTGTATTGCAACGCTGTCGTAGTAGCGGCATTAAGCTTAATCGGAACAAGCTTTCTATCGGTCTCACGGAAGTTCCTTATTTTGGCCACGTAGTATCAGCAGATGGTTTTAGACCCGATCCCTCTAAAATCAAGGCGATTCGGGACATGTCAGCTCCCAAAGATTGTGGCGAACTTGAAACTTTATTGGGCATGATAAATTATTTGGCCAAGTTCACACCAAACTTGTCCGATATCACGGCACCGATGCGTCAGTTACTCATTAAAAACGTAGAGTTCATTAGTCAGTTCATTTAACAAGGTGAAAAAAATGCTTACTTCATCTCCGGGCCCAGTTTTAACATACTACGTTTACAAGAAAGACTTGACGTTGCAAGTCGATGCATAAAGTATGGTTTGGGAGCCACTTTACTACAAGATGGTAGACCTGTAGCATATGCCTTAAAGTCCTTAACCCAGTCAGAAATTAATTATGCTCAAATTGAGAAATAAATGTATGCCATCCTTTTTGGATATGTTTGTTTCCATCAGTATGCGTATGGAAGGCAGTGTTACGCCACATAGTGGTGTTGCCGCATAAACGCGCCCGACACGTCTATGCGGGAAATTTCAACTCATAAAGAGGTTGGCCACGTTTATGCGGGGAAGTTCAACGCATAAAAAAGTGTTGCTTATATGCGGCGCAAGGCTGCCTTTTTGACGCATAGAGAGGACTGATTTTAACGACTCAGTATGAATTAAAAAAAATTAAAAGAACGGTGGTGGAGACTTTAATGATGACGACGACGGTGACAATTGAGAATTTAAGTTTTTGTTGATACTGGTAATAGTAATTGTAAGGAGGAGGTGCAGGATGAGGACGGGGACGGTATGAGCCCAACGACGATGTAATCGCGTCGTGGCGATGGTGACTGTAATGTTGATGGTCGTTAAATTGTGATTTTGGCAAAATTTCGACTTTTGCTTTTAATAATAATAATAATAATAATAATAATAATAATTATTATTATCATATAATGATTACAACGATGATCATCACGATGATAGTGATGGTGGTGTTTTAGTTAAAGTGGTAATAATGATGGAAGAGTAGGTGATAAAAGTAAATGTTTTCTTTATGCGGCGAAATGTAGCCTTTCTGCCGCATAAAAGTGTAAATTTTATGCGTTGAAATTCCCCGCATAGACGTGTTGTAACACGTTTATGCGGCAACACCGCTATGTGGCGTAACAAGGCCCATACATGTTAAAACTGACCACAAACCTCTGGTTTTTATTTTTAAGAAACCCATTGCAGTAGTACCCCCTAGGTTGCAACGCATGATGCTACAACTTAGCAGATATGACATTCACGTCACACATAAGGCTGGTAAAGACATACCCTTAGCAGACACTTTGTCTCGGATGTTTTTGCCAGAGACTTATCCAGAACTTTCTGTTGGTATGGATTTTTATGTACATACTGTTATGTCTAGTATCCCGATGAGTGATCGGAAATTAAACGAGATCAAGTGTGTAAGTGATGCTGACCCCGAGTGCACTTTATTGATAAACGTCATACAGGAAGGTTGGCCAGAACAACGTTCTGACTGTCCAACACCAGTTTTAAATATGTGGAATCACAGAGATGAACTCACAGTTAATTATGACATCATTTTAAAGGGTTCAAAATTGTTCATACCCAAATCCCTCAGAACTAACATGCTGGAGTCATTACACACTGGTCATATGGGTGTTGACAAGTGTATTAAAAGAGCAAGGGATGTCATGTTCTGGCCAGGTATTGGTGACAACATAAAGGAAATGGTTCTAAATTGTAACATATTTTTAGAACGTAGAAATAACAATCTTCGGGAACCCTTAATCTCACATCCAATCCCTGAGCTACCATGACAAAATGTCGCCTCTGACCTTTTCTGTTGGGAAGGGAAAGATTATGTACTTGTAGTCGACTCTTACAGTCGTTACTTTGAGGTCCGACACCTTCAGGACACTTCAGCTAAGTCTATAATTGGCAAATTAAAGTCTATATTTTCTCACCATGGTATCCCAGTGAATCTGATGTCTGACAATGGACCTCTGTATGCTAGTTTAGAGTTTGCAGATTTCAGCAAACAGTATGGTATTAACCACACCACCTCAAGCCCCACACACCCTCAGTCAAATGATATAGAACTTTAAAACTATTTTTAGAACTATTTATTTGTTTGAACTAATGCAGGCCCCGAAACAGCATATGTACAGCGGTCGAAAAAGATTGAAATGGTTCACGATGAAACATCAACAACGTCCATTGCAACGTGAAATCCCCGGGTTTTATGAATACCTGTATCTAATGTTTTTGTTTAAATTGAACATAGTGTTTTGTGTCGATTATGAGGTGATAAACGACGGAAAAGCACGCGCAAATTAAACATAATCTGCGAACAACTTTTGAAGACTGGCAAATTAAACACGCTTGACCGAGTGCTCCGGAAGATAAGTTCCTCTTGTTAAACTAGCTACAACCGACACCACGTGCAATCTCAATATGAAAAAAAACGTGGAATTATGGGATGCATAAAAATGGTATCCAGGATAAGATAGGATTTTGAAATACTTTACTTATCAACCACATTTTCATGTTGGCCATAAAAACTGTTAGAGGTATGAATCTTATATTTTTGGATTAAACTAGGCTAGTCGCAATTAACCCGGTCATTATTGAATTAATTTTTAATGTCGCCATTTCTCCAGTGATAAACGTATTGAATCAACAAACAGTCATCAAACAAATTATAAATATAAAATGGAATTTTACTGACTCTCATGAGAATTGTACCGCTACTGCAAGCACCTGTGCGTCAGTTTTAATGTCCCTCCCTGATTATACATTTCATCAATTTTTAATGCCGAATTGAGCCAAAACTTAATGACTCAAAACAAACTAAATGTTTGACTTATGACAAATATTTAATTATGGATGGTTGTGTAAATTTTATATACGATGCAAATATTGATCAAAATGTGTTTAGATCAGACATATCTCTAAGGTTTAATCTCTCTCTCTCTCTCTCTCTCTCTCTCTCTCTCTCTCTCTTAAAAATATAATATTCATCATCATTATTAAAATTATTAAAAGTTGATGAAACCCCAAATAAAGTATGCTAAAATAAATTAAGGATACGATAACCAAACGGTTTTGATATTTGGCTGGGAGATGTTATGATGTTTCTTTGAATAAAAAAAACAATGCTGAAAAATTTAGACGCCCCTGAAACAATTCTAGTTGCTTCAGTATTAAGTTGTTCTAATTGTTTTTGTTCATAACTGACGTTGTATCAAATTACGTCGGCATATTCTAGAACGGGTCTAAGAAAAGTGAAATAAGATTTTTGAAAAACGGACCGATCCATTTTGAATTTAATTTTACGAAAAAAAGAAGTTTGTGTCAACGACTTTGTTATTATTTGCTGAACAAGATATTTCCAGGAACTATCTTCAGTAAAAATTACCAAGATGTTTATGCATTTCAACTTCAGTTATCGGTACTCCATTTTAGAGCCTTGACGTCCAAATATATATAATTAAAATATTTGATCAATGCCATCGAGTTCTGTTGTAAAATATAGTAAAATGAATTTGACAATCCATATTCAAACAGAGCCCTTAGGCAAAATATTTTAGATTTTACCTTTTTGTTGTATGTTTGAAACACCAAACACTAGTTTTTAAAAAAAAAAAAAAATACTAATAAAATAAAATTGAATCACCCAAACAGTTGTGAAAAAATTGTTAAAAATTTTCGTAACATATTGAATTTATTGCATTTAAATTCTGCATTAAGCATGGGTTGTTTGAAGGACCCTTTTCGCTTATATCCGAACAGTTCTGGAGAAATTGTTAAAAAACATAAAACGATGTTTTTGTAACAGACTGAATTTATTGCATTAAAATTATGTTTTCTGTATAACGAATGATTTGTTTTAAGGACCCTTTTCGCTCATATACGAACAGTTGTGGAAAAATTGTTAAAAAAGACAAAGCCATGTTATCGTAACAGACTGAATGTTGTAAGGAACCCGTTTAATGAATCCTTTAAGGTTCTAAGGAACCCTTTTCGCTTACTACAGTCATAATAAAAGTACGCTTTACTAGTATCAAAGAGAATTTCATAATTAAGACAACGTGACTTTATGACATTTATGTGAGAATGCACTAGGGAACGACATGATTAAATAATGGACATTGAATCTTTATTTTACTGAAATGGTATATATTATATATCAGATGAAATATGAATTAATATTTATTAATAGAACTACAAAGCTGACGGATGTATTGGGGTAAGTTTTATTAGTTTCAATGTTGCAATTTTACGTTATTGTCATTCTTATTTAAAGTATTACCAAAACCCCTCATGAATGTTTATACCGTACCATAAAAAGCGTTTAAATTAATTTTAAAACTATAAAATAAATAAATAAATAAATAAATAAATAAATAAAATAAATAAATAAATAAATAAATAAATAAATAAATAAATAATTCTAAAGATCATTTGGCGTCCCTTTTATTTCCAATGTTGCGGATGTAGCTAGCGCTAGCTAAATAATTGTTAAATCCCGACTGGTGTTTGAACCCCGACCTCACTCACATGAGACTAAAGTATAAAATTTATCAAATCAGAAAATAATGATTGTTCTATCTATAACAATGAGCATTTAGTCAATTTCAAGAAATTTTGTTTTACTCTAAATAATTATTCCAATAATAATATCAATAGTTTTTTTTAAACTTTTTATTATGCTTACATTTTACGACTCCGTGTAATACTGTAAGTGTATACGGATTCAAAAGCGCACATGGCAATCTGGTTATTCGTAAGGTTATGTTCATTGTTCTTGCAGGTGTAGAGTAACCCGTAAATTGTCAAATAAATAATGATGTCACCCTTTGTGATGTTGTTCATTGTCACCTCCTTTTCCTCGTTGGATGCTAGTATCAACTCATCACAACCAATCAATCTTCCGGTGGACCTAAGAATACGGGTGATACTTGATAACAACAATATCACTGCTCGAAAAGACCGATATTTACTGGAGAAACAACTATTTTATTGTTCCACGGTATCTTTGTGTAGCATCCATGCACTTCAGCCATATTATGCTAGTGCATGTTGCGGCAATTGCTCGTGTTCACAAGATTGTGATGACTATGGGACGTGCTGCCCTGATATTTTATCAACAGCTAATGACTATTTGAAACGCACAGCGTGTATACGACCACAACTTAGACCTTACCATTTTAATAGTTCAAACTATAAAGAATCATATCTCATGGTTCAAAAGTGCAAACTTGATTACCAGAACATAAAAATTAAAACATTATGCGAGAAAGGATTAATTTTTCCAAATACTGCAGAAGAGCTTTTGACTCGCATTCCAGTCACGTCTTTAGTTACAAATGAAACATATAGAAATAAATACTGTGCTTTATGCAATGGAGAAATCATGGAAGATTTATTGCCATGGAAACCGAATATCAGATGTATTAAACCTCAGTACATTTATCCAAGATCTCTGGCCGAATTATTAGAATTTTTGAAAATAGAAATCCGCTGCAATATTATTTTTAATATACCTGTTGGAATTGCGAAACATCTCAGAAAATGTGATTGGGGCTTAATCACACAGTGTAACCAGACAGGCGAAATGGACCATTATGATAAACAACTTGAGTATTTTTGTGAGCATTATACCTCTATTTATTACTGGATGTACAGAAATATATTTTGTTATATGTGTAATTTCAACATGGAGCCTAAGACTTCGGGATGTGTGCGACCTACAATTGTAGAGCCTTTTGACATGGCTCCTTTTACCGCCCTGATCGATTTTCGATCAATAGAAAGCGAGCAACAACTGACCATTGAGAAGAAGGAATCTACTAATGGTTGTAAGAATAATCAAGAATATGATCCGTATAAGGTAAAACAGATGTAACTGTCGCAAATGTATTATTTGATTCCTGTAACGACCCCTAATTTATCCCAACGCCTAATGAAGTCTGGACTTTATAACGCGTTGGCAAATTCGACTACCAAACATTGAGGCTCAAGACAAGAAGTTTTTTTGGTATTACAAAAACATATTATTCTCAAAATTGATCAATGCATTTGACTTCTCGTCTAAAACCCCAATGTTTGGACTTTTTTGTGCGCCAAAATCCTCAATGCTTAATGAGGTCCGGACTTTGGACTTCCTAAGGCGTCCACAAATTTAACGATTTATGAAGTCTAAACAATTAGGCTCCAGACGAGGTCTTTTTGGTATTACAAAATAAAATTATTCTCAAAATTGAACGAGAGTATTTGTTTGAACTTTATTAGTCGAAATTGTCAATGCCAAATGAAGTCCGGACTTCTTTAAGCGTTGTATTTTCGAGGGTTAATGAAATCTGAACTTCATTTGGCGTAAAGGAGTTGAACTTCATTAGGAGTTGTTACAGTGTTCTTCATATTGTCTCATTGCGGGTTAACTACGGTAAAGTACTCGCCCAATATAGGCGTTCGTGGGTTCGAACACTTGGTCTGACCTAGGCTTCAAAATAGGCAGTGACTTCTTTCACCAAGCACTCGGCATTTAGAAATAAAAGTCGCGGTGTTTTCGGAAGAGATCTTAAAAACCGATGAACCGAGTCACGACGGGTGTAGCACGTTAAAAAAACCTCCCTGCACATTGCCCTAAGCGCTCTACAAAGGTTAAATGTCACCTATAGCTGTTGACGAAGAAATAATTTTTTGAGAATTTAAAAAATAAATAGTTTTATATCATATGAAACAAAGAATGTTTTTACAAAATGTGCTAATACTTCTTGCACGTCTCTGTACCTGTCAATAATTGTTTAGATAGAAGTCAAAAGATGTTTCAGATTTTATAGTGATTGCGATACATTTCTTGCACGAGTAAGTTAAATAGCCAGATGTCCTTTTTTAAAGTGTTATTCTCAACACCAACATAATTAAAGTACATGTACAAACTTGTCGAAAGTTTAACACTGGTCTAACGAAAAGAAGTCGAGGTTCGACTGTCGAGTGGCCGAAATATGGCCAACTAGTGGTAGACACAATGTCGAGAGATTTGTAGCAGGTGACGAAAAACTGCCGAATTGCTAACGAAGAGCCGAAATGAGCACCCATTCGGCACTTATTCGTTCGCTAAGTGTGTAGGTTTCGACAGATCTGTACTTCATAATCTATCCCTTCTTTTTAAGGTAAAGTAGATTGCATGATTATATGTGTTGTAATCAACCTAAATTGCTACAAGGCGGTTGTTGAAAAATATTAGACGCTTTCTCTCTTTAAGCACTCAGTGGTGTTTATGGAACAAAATATAATTAATATCATGGTTATTCTTTTGTGATTTCAGAATATCTGCCTGGATATTTCGTGCTCCGAAGGGTTTTCATACTCCAATGGCTCTTGTAAAAGTGTTTACCAATCAGAAGGCTATAAAAGTTTTGAGATATACTTTCGGATAAATCCAGGGAAAGTCTTCATTCCGGATATGCATTGTGTAGCAAATAATATGCATGCAATGATGAACAAGTCGTTTTTGGCTTTAGGGCTGAGAAATATGCATTCTGGGATTGAAAAATCATTTCCGGGTTTTGGATTCAAAAATAAGCGTCTCAAATCTGCAAACACCAAAGATGTGATATGTAATGAACACATTTTAGTCGACATAGAAATAGACAACATCACTTCAAGTAATGAATCAAGCCATGTCAATTTCTTTCTTATTCATCTTGAATTAGGTTATAACGACCCACATAAAACTGAACAAGTTATACAAGATGTATCCGCAGTAATGGATATAAGATTCACTTTTGATAAAGACGAATGCAGAATGCCTGAACATACTATATATAAACTGCAATTAGATGAGGGTAGTTATAAGGAAAATACCCAGTTTGGAGAATCGCTTCAATTGTACATCGACCAAACCACCAAGAAAAAATTAAAACTGCTGTTTAATCTGCGTGAAAGTAGTATGCTGTCATGTAAAAAATCCATCCGACTGGCGAGAATAACTAGAGACTATTTGTGCCCATCTGTTGTATTGCCCAAAAATGTGTATCCTTTTGTTTATCGAGAAAATCAAATTTGTTTAGCAGATCAACTCGTTTGCTTCAACAACACCGAGTGTCAAAATAACACAGATGATATAACTTTGTGTAGCAATACCTACTTTTCAAAAATACCAAATACAAGTTATGCTTCATGTACATCTGAGGATCAAAATTTAAAAATCGTTTCATTAACTGTAAGTTCAATATCCATGTTCTGTCTGGTAATAGTTTTTATGGTTTATTTTCGTTTTAAGGAACTTAGATCAACACCAGGCAAAAACAATTTGGCTCTCTCTGCAAATCTTTTTATAGCTCAAATGCTATTCAGTTTGGAAGTGGTCAAACTGAAATACAAACTTTATGTCAAGTACTTGGTATTGCTATACATTTTTTCTGGCTTTCTACAATACTTTGGATGAATGTATGTACGATTCATATGTTTCAAGTTTTTGCAAAATTTGACACAAAATCAATTGACAAGGAATATAGCACTAATAAGCGCATGCTCAGAAAAGCATTGTACGTCTATGGGACTTCTGCTTCCTTTGTGCTCATCAACATAACGGTACAATTGATAAGAACTTCCGGTTTAGATATCGGATATGGCGGATGTTCTTGTTATATTTCAACAAAATATATGTTGGGTATCACATTTGTTTTACCTGTCGTATTAATTATTTTCACAAATTTGATTTTATTTATCACAGTTGTAATAAAAATTAATAACATGCCAGATATGAGTGATAAGTCTCAAACTAAACACAGAAATACATTTGTAATTTACATAAAACTGTCGTGCCTGACTGGGATCACTTGGGTGTTTGCATTTATTTACCAACTGACGCTTGTAAAACCGTTAGCCTATATTTTTATCATATTTAATGCAGGACAAGGGATTTATATTTTCCTAGCTTTTATATGCAACAAAAGAGTTTTAAACATGGTAAAACATGCATGTATTTGTGACAACCACACCCAAAAATATTCAAATGGTGTAGAATCGTATTCTAACACAAATAAAAAACGTAATTTGCCCGAGCAAACGACACAAAGCACCTCAGTCAGTAGTCGAAGTAGTGAGAACAAGGTAGTGAAAGATGGTGATGACGCCAAGTATCAGAGCTATATTCTGGAACAGACCAGGCTTTGAGATAAAACATACGATCCGAAAACAAGTATGAGAGAGTAAGATGATATATATAAATTTGGTTAGACAATTTAGGTGTGTTATTTTCGCCGAGAATGCCGGGAATTGAAAACAAATCATTATCGATTCTACAGTTTAATGGACTTTGGATGGACTAGGAGGTTTAAATTCTGTTTCAAGTTGTAAAATAATGACAATTTGTGACACATTAGCGAAAGGATCATCTAGATATGGTCACATCAAGTCTACATTCAGTGGTAGCCTAGTTTATATACTACGATTTGTTTTGATACTGTAGTGTTTTCATTACCATGTTTTAAAGGTTTAGTTAAGGCATATTTTCATTTACTCTGTTTCACAAGGGATGTACGAAACACATGGTGTATTGATTTTACACAGGGTGTGTTCAATTTATACATCGTGTGTGGTTTTACCGAGGGTGTATAAAAACATGGCGGCAAATGACTTGTATTTACTTATAAATATATCCTTCGAGAAGTAAGGGACCGTGAAAACTGCAGAGATAATGATGAATAATTTAATTTCTTTTTAAACTACAGCATACCCGTAAATTAAATAAGAAAAGAACTTTACTCAACATTATCAATGCATTATCAGGTGCATCAATCTGTTACACTTAAATTCATTGGAAAATTATGCTTATTCTAATTTCTCAAAATCCCTATGATATTTAAACTATTTCCTCTTAGATTGTATTAGGGGTGACGTTTCTTATGGAAATTAGATGGTGGTGTTTCTTTGTGGACTGGGCTGTATATATATAAACATGGTTTATGACAATTGTTACTTTATGTAATACATATGATATGTGTTTAGTTATGTCTGTTTTTAATAAAATTAAGAATAAAACTTGGTTTAAGGTGTGTGTTTTAATGATTTGATTTGCTATCGGTTGGTCAGAAAATCGACATATCTGTGTTACTCAACTCCAACATTCTATTTCTTTTAGAATTTAAAGTACATAATACATTAATATAGACAGATGCCAGTTTCAAAACCATTTATTAATATAGAAACGTATGCATACTCAAGGTGCTTACACTTCTGGAGCATCCGGTCTCATTTTCCTGCTGGAAGTCCATGTGGTAAACTTAATCTGCAAGTTAAAGTTTTTACTTTGCTTTTTAGATTGTAAATTAGAAATGGATCAGTGTACAAACATCTTCAGTATGTTACTGATTTTGTGTCTACTTCTGGTTAAAAAAGAAATAAAATACCTAACTTTAATAAGTACAACGAAAAATCGATACTTATATTGCTCACATTGAAGTTCTCTTAAAAATTTTGCATCTGCTTAAATTTTTCACAAATGAGTTACATTAATTGGATCTTTGGACAGCTCATTGATTTAAATTAATCAAGAACAAACATACTGGTCTATGTCCAAATCACAATCAAAAACTTTGAAACCGGCAAACTAAATTAAAAACGTAAACATTTACCAAAGAAGTGAGACCGCGTGTTGCAGCAATAATAAATGCATAATCCCAGGTCTAAGAGACGGCATTATCTTGCATACATGACATTTCCCCATTCTATGGGGCATTCTAACAATTTCTAACGTTTTCTATCTCCAAAATCATTTTAAATGTTTTAATTTATTATATTTCTGCCATTCATAGCTATTGAGTCTCTGTACTCCTCAAGTAAACACGTAATCGCATGTCAAAAAGAGGATGCGTTTCTTATATGCACTTTTATTCTCATTCCATTGGGCATTATGAAATGCAATTTCTAATCTTTTCTATTTTAAAAGACATTTTATTTATATTTCTGCCATCCATAGCTAAATTGAATCTCTGGTAAAATTAAAGTAACCACTTAATCACATGTTAAAAAGAGGATGCGTTTGTTGTATACACTTTATTTCTCCATTCAAAACTGGCAAAGTAAGATAAACACGTGAACCAGGTCTAGGGAAATGAGGTCAAGTGAGCCTGCATTCATAAAGGCATATTCTCAGGTCAGAGAGATGATATGTATCTTATATACATCGTATTTTTCTTTATTAAATGCAATGTCTAACAATTCCTAACTTTTCTCTCTCCAAAGACATTTTGGATGTTTTAATTTATTACATTTCTGCCATTCATAGCTAAATTGAGTCTCTGGAAAATTAAAGTAAACTCTAAATCGCATGTTAAAAATGAGAGGATGCGTTTGTTATATACACTTTATTTCTCCATTCCATGGGACATCTTGAAAAGCAATTTTCAATGTTTTTCTCTCTCCTTTGGCATTTCTGTGTTTTAATTAATTATATCACGTATAGAAGTTATTGTTTATGTTTTATTTAATAAACTTAAAAAAACGCAAATCTCTAAACAAATCCTGCTACTGATCAAGGGATGGGAAACTTAAATATTTGGCGACTTTTAGAATTACATCAGTGGATAAATATCAATTATGACAAAAACTTTTGTTTTAACACAGTGAAAAACATCAAATGTGCGAGTTAAATGAAACGAAAACCAACGGTTAGATTTCCCACTGAAAACATGACGAAACATTATAAAAAGGAAAGAAATGATTTGAAATAGTCATATACAAATATTTGTGTCTATAAGTTTTTTTAAATACTGAAAATCAAAAATAAATTCGTGACAGTTTTTTTTCGCGAGTATCGTAATTTTAAGATATTCTCGTACTTTATAAATAATTTTTGCATCGTTGGATAAGTCATTGCAAATGCAAGTGAATTATATTAAAAAAATTCGCAGAAATAAAACGAAGGTTAAAATTTCTCGGTTTACAGTTATCCATTTCATGTTCACAGAATTGAAATATTTTAATATACCAGAAAGACAATGCACTGTAAAAGCACTCTAAAAGCTGAACTCCTACGATATTAGTTTGATGACGGTAATATAGTCGGTCTCTATTAAGTCTTCAAAATTTCGCAGTTTCCAGTTGCTAATTTATTATTTCAAGGTTCTGAATATTTTGATATACCAGAACAATGCACTCTCAAAGTTGACCTCTAATAAATTTATCACGGAACTTTAGTTGGTCACTATGAAATCTTCAATGTGCTTTAGTGCATTAAGCAGAAGTTGAATCATCAGGAAACCCCTTCCTATCCTCATTTTGGATATCTTTTGTTTACTATTTTTCAGACTCTCAGCTCATATTTGTATAAGTGATTCTTTCATTCAAAAATAGGTACAAATGTATTAAGGTATTTCCATTGAGTGAGCAGAGATAAAACAAATCGACCAAACGAAAACATGGTATTTTTTCTCTGTTTATTTATTTAATATTTTAATGAACAATGTTTGAAAGCGCTCGTAAAAGTTGCCGAATGACGCCACATTATAACGTTATTGATTAAATTTAAGATTTTTACATGGAACTTATTTTATTGTTCAAAATTACGACAAAACATTGTCTATTTTTGGAAAATTTAATATTGAAGCATTAAAAGCCAGCCAAAGAAATGTGATACATATTATTTGTACATGCGATAGGTTAAAGGTTACTAAAGTTAAAAAAATCTATGAACGACGACAATATTGAGATAATTTTGAAGTATGCAACGAATAAAAGATATCTTTATTTTATCAAATTTGGCATGAAGCCGAGGTGCAAAGGGTTTTACTTGACGTCATAGAATACAACTTAAACAATCGTGGTTTTTTCTTTTTCAAATATTCTGCCTCATAAAAGTACTAATATTGTTATTAATCTGTATATTTCCAGTTCATTTCACCCATAATGAGAGAAAAGATTGTAACAACGATAGCACATATTATTATTATCTATATATACGTGTATGTTAGCTTAGTATAATTAAGATACTTCAAACATACCAATAACTGTATCGTATCTATTTCTTTTTCAACTTCTATTTTTCAAAATAATGTGTTTGAAAAGCATATGATTGCAGAAACAAAATAATCAAAATTGTTTAGCGATTATAACTTTAGAAGGGAGCGCATATAGTGACTACTGAGGATAGTGTTTATTTGATCCGATGCACGTGATTAGAAAACGTATTAGAAAGTATATGCCATCAGATCCGAGGGGTGCTGTAGCTATAGATTTGAACCCAGTTGGTACCAGTATAAATGAGTTAGGAAATGGTCAACAGTATTTATAGATATACTTAATTGCGAGCAAATAGCGTGACACTTTAATGGTTGTCATACGTTATCACACACACACACACACACACACACACACACACACACCCCGTTTTAATATGCCTTTAGATAAATCCTTAAGGTGTTTTGTGGCAAATTAGTTGCAACATCAAATAACACTTAGCCAATTAAACAGTGTCTAAGACATGGATATTTAAAATCAGTGCTTATCATCCATCTTCCCTTGTTTGATGTACATTATCGTTAACTATAAATTAGAATGCATGTAACGGATAATTAGACATTGGTTTTATGTAAACTCGTCTCTATAGCTTTTTTGCCCGAAATACATAAAGGTAAAAGATCGGAAAGCAAGTTAAGAACTCAATATTGCATTATGTACTATATTGTTGTTAAAATGTTATTAAAGAGTATTTCATTTGAGAGGGAGGGAGAGAGAGTTACCGACGAAGTTGATCTATTTATCATTGTATATAACTTGAGGTAAATACAGCGTTGTATTGATTTCAAGTGGTTTAATGTTATCATACCTTTAAATAAATACAATTCGTCATGTTTAAGTTTTAAATGCCCATTCATAACCATTTACGTCATGAATAATGGATATGGGATTTAATGTTTTATTTACATGGAGCCTTCAAATTCTTATCTTTGTGGTTTTATTATCAATATTATGCAGAAAATAGATATGGTATTGTTTTTATAATTTAATTTTGAGGAAGATATAAAAAAAATATTATGGAGAGGTCGATGGACTTGGTATTGTGGAAAACATTTAACGAAGTAATTGGTAGTAGAGAACAAGTTTATATTCGTCAGAGAAGATACTACATAGACGACATCATACAAGATACTTCAAGGCAGGACAGCATTAAATGTACATCGAGTGGAAGTAAAGCGGAAGGACTTGATTTGATCGGAAGTGATGAGGATATAATGTTTGTCTGGACGAATATAAATATTAAACCGGAAAACTACAACCACACATTGAATTCCGACTTAATAATGGAAACAATTAATACGAAGTCGGGGTTTGCTAAACTGATTCTTGGCTTAGATAAGAGAGGTATGAGGAAACTTGGTATATTTGCTTCTGCTCTTACACCTGTTGACAACAACCGAATATACTTTCTAGTTTATTATTTCGTGATTTGTTGGTGTATATAACGCGCAAAAACCGTTTTTCAACAAACGCAGAACCACATGGTCCATGTGCAACTTTTAAGCTAGACGATGTTCTGGAATTTGACCATATGGTATGTCTTCGATGTGGGGTCTGGCCATTTCAAGCTAATGAATGGACATTAAGACGCCGAATAAATAACTGGCCTTCACAGGATTTGGTTAAAGAGATAGCAGACGAGGGATGTCTTTTAGTACCTAAGGGAAACCCCTTATCAGAAGAAAACCATATAGAGTGGAGAATCTCGTTCTCCCTTGCAGAGAAAAGATTGGTACATTCTATGAACCATACACAAATTTTGTGTTATGGTTTACTTAAACTGTACCTAAAGCACGTCATCGATACCAGAGAAAATTGTAAAGGGCTGTTATGCTCTTATTTTCTCAAAACTACTCTGTTTTATTGTATTGAGGAAGGTGATGTTGTATGGGATCAACATAACATTCTGAACTGTTTTTGGGCTTGCTTTAAACGTTTATTTTCATGGGTTCGACAGGGATATTGTCCGAATTATTTCGTTAAAACAAACAACATGTTTTGAAAGTAAAATATTTGGAGACACCCGTGGTAGATTAATTGAACATTTACACAACCTTTACACGGTGGGGGTGGATACACTGGTGCAGATTCCGGTGTTAGCTGCTTCGTTTGACAGGGTTATGACAATGACACTTACAGACGTATCAATACTAAAAATAAACGAATACCGGTGTGATTTAGAATTCTTTGAGTTTTAACTCCTCCATGGTTTTTTTTTGAAAAGATAGTGCTGAACATAAAACTGATAGAGGGGTTATTAGCTTTGCCGAATGTTCCACCTGTGGATTATACATGTTTGAAATTGTGTATTACCCATTGTTACGTTTATTTAACCCATCATCTGTACAAACGTATTGTTAGTTCCGGTGGTTCCAATACCTCAAAATACAAGCAGTTATGTCAGCTGTCTGGACATATATTACGTAACTGTACAGGACATGATATTTGTACTGGGCTATTGCAGTACGCTACACTGAACTATTTAACAGGAAAATATAGGAAGGTTATTCGTATTGTTCGTGATGTTTTCACCAAATTCAAAGGGTTTGTGGTATATGTAGGTTCAAAACAGTTTCGTATAAATGAAGATGAGTACATACTCTATATGTGTGGAAAAGGTTTCAATATAGGGTATAAACTGAAATCTGCCTTTGCGAGGCCATATATATGCGTTGTAAGTTGTGCGTTTTATCCTGTAGAGATAGAAGCGGAAGTAAAGAAGTTCAAAATTAAACACTGCGATGCGACATGTATTCCACCAAAAATATATTGTTATGTTTTATTATTTCTGGCATATCACAAAATAGGAAATGTACAACTGAGAAATCAGACATTAGAAAAGCTTTATAAAGGCACCAAGGACCGTTACTTTTTAGAAGAATCCGAAAAGCAGTTAGTTTCTGCTTTATTAGCAAGATGTGTAGACATTGCATCGCCAATTCCTTAGATAAAGTTTGAAAATAATATTTTCGTGAATGTTTTGAAATGAAACTTTTATACAAGAACAGATAGAGTTTGTAAATGAGCGAAATTTAAATATTTATGATAGTGTTGAAAGTTTTATTGCAACTCGTTTTATTCTTGTCAACAAAATGTACATCTTTGTTGAAGTACATTGTTTCTTCATCAGTATGCATTTTTAAAAAAAAAATATTCCTTTTGTATAACTTGAATAGAATGTGTAATTGAATACTTTAAGTATGTGGTATAAATTATGCAATTTGTCAAAAATTTGAGCTATGTTTTATATTTAAAAACATATTTGTATATAAAGTTACTGTTATATGTAAGTCATATTTTCATTTTACATATGGTTATTAATTAAACTTCTGTCCTCAAGGTCACTGACAGAATTTATCCCTGTAACATTGACATTGTTTGAGTTCAATTATGTAATAGTGTTAAAGCTAGAAAGTCAGAGTTGTGTTTCACATTATTTAACATTTTGTGGCATGACCAATTTTCACTTGAATTCAATCAAATATGTTCTGACACAGTTATTAGGTACTTGTATTTGTCGCTGTGAACACAGCGACCAACGGTCTTTGATATTTATAGAGTGGTCTAAGGAAATATACTTTAATCCCAAGTAAATATCTTTTCACTCATATGGAGGCGGTACATGGTGGTGGAAATCAGCATGCTAGGTTTAAACTACTGATTTTCGGCAAGCGAACTGCAAAACTTTCTTTCACCAGGATCTGCTCGATAGGGATTCAAAGCTAAGCGATGAGAGGCACTGTAATCTGTAAGTGTTCGCTTTGGACAACTCGGCCATTAATAAAAAAACAAATGGTATGGGTATTTGTGTATCAACTGCTATTAAAACGTTGGTGGCGAAAGGCGCTGTGATCCGTGAATCGGCTATTTACGGTATTTGATATTCATTGTACGAAGCGGAGTAATGGTGTTTTACAAAAGACAAGATGATATCACTTATATCAAGGTGGTCATTTATATATGTAACGGACAATTTCAAGACAATTCACTTATCTTCGTCCTTTGAACCTAAACCTAATATTTGGCTTAAATTAGAAGAGTTACCTCTCTTTATTAGAGATGTATTAGCAGATTAAAAAAATACATAAAAAACAAAAACTACATTAAACTAACCATTGTAAAATATTGTTCGGTATTTTGAAAAATTCGATAAGTGGAAATGAGATTGTTAAATGTTTATTTTGTTTTAAGATATTCATAGTAGAATAAAATTACGTGTCTTTCACCCCAATCAAGGAGCTTTTACTTATATCAAGGTGGTTATTTTTAGTATGGCAGAGGCAACCAGGACCAAGCTGTTTAAAACTTGATTCGTTTAATCAATGATTAACAAAAAATTTAAAACAAAACATCAATAAAAACCAAATTATCATTATGAAATTGATAGTCTTATAACAATGTGTTTTAGTTTAAAAAATTTTAATTCATCTTCGATAATTTCAAGATTAATTTCACAATTTATGTGAAATTTCACAGAATTAAAATTTTGACTGACTACTCAAGCTTTGAACAACTGGCCCCAGTGGACTGACATTAAGATTGGAAGAGTTAGCTCTCTTTGTTCGTGATGAAATATAGATTTTGCACTAAGATATACTACAATAAAATGCACGAATCACGAAATTTCTTCATTGTGACATCAAATTAACCAGTTTAAGATTAGTTTTATATAATGAAATATTCGATAAGTGGAAAAGAAATCAACATTTTTTTATTTAGACAGTTTACATATATCTGTATTTATCGTTTATTACCATAAGCAATATATATTTTGTCATTGGCTATCTATGAATTCCTTATCTTAATTATACGAATTAAAAAGTAATGCATAACAAAATCACCCAGTGTAGTTATATTTTGTCCCATTATAAATGTAAATCTATGGATTTATAATTTATCGATGTTAAAAATATTTTATCTTGGCTTTTAATCTTTAGTTATACGTTCTATATCTGAATATGTTCTGTTTTAACGTGAATGCACTGTTAAATGATAACCTTGTCGTTTCATTCTACGTCAGCCGGTCGTGTAATAAATATACCCAGCCCCGGTTTCACAATAATTCCTTAGCTAAGATTTTCCTTAACTTAATTTTTTAAAAATTGCAAATCTTTATAATTTGTTAATTTTCAAGATATTTAGGAATTTATGGTGTCATTTTAAATATCATTTCTATATTAAAATGTTTGCATTAGTTTTGACAAAAAATATTCATCAGTAATTCCAAAAAGAGAATACCAAAATTTGCTGAATTTAAGTTAAGGAAAATCTTAGCTAAGGTATGGTTGTGAAACCGGGGCCAGGGGTTATCGGAATTGTATATTAATCAGTTAAAAATTAAGATTAGTTTTCAAACTGAAGAATAAAAGCCGTTTTATTGTTATTTAAAATAAGTGAAAATTAAAACTCGATTTAAAAAAAAAACCAAAATGTTATGCACCTTAATTTGCATAGTTTACTGTTGGTTTAACCAGGTGAACTCAAAGTGATATATGACTATCTTAACAACACATTTATTTTTAAGTTAGCTATCGCTCCATATAAAACATATTGAAGATATATGAATATTTGGATCTTGTGAAAATAATTATTTGTCAATTTACATTTTAGTTACAATCCAAATACATGTATCAACGCTGGGCATAAAAATCTCTTATAGTAAATCATGGTACATTGATTGTACTCTATGTTTTAACAAACAAAATCCATGTCCAAATCAAGTTGAAAACTGGGAAACTGTTAAACGCGTAAACTTCCATCAAGGAAGGGTAAGAACTCTGTATTAAAGTAGCTGCACCCGCCACATGTGTAATCAACTTTGAGAATGAAAGGAACATGGGGGTACGGGACGTCTTATATATTCAGGGAAATTTGGATAGAGAGATATCATGTCTTGCTTATCATATAATCCATACTTTTACGGTTGTTGACTGCATCTCAGTTCTTTGTTGTTGGTATATCTAAGGTAAGAATTGAATATCTTTTGCATTGGTTTCGCTAAAATAACATATAAACATTCAAGCGAAAAAACCTTCTCTTCAGCTTAAGATCAAGTGAGGAAGTTGTGTAAAACACATCAATTTCTATCTATACTTAATATGCACTGATGGGTTTAAAAGAACAGGAAGTCATTTAATGGGAGTCCAGTAAGTAGCGCCATCTATTTTGAATGACAATTCTTCTTGTATGAATTTTTGTTGTCAAAAGCCGTGGCAATGTCATTTAAATATAAATGATATGTACTTATATATTTAAGAGCGGTTCTCAGAACCAACTGGAATTTTGACATATAAATTGCAGGGGTTACCTAGAGCATTGTTTAGACATCAACAAAAACCTTTAGTTAATAGTTGGTACATGTATTAAATGTTACGAAATTGATATCAGATGGAACCAAATAGTAACTACAGTGTTAAAATATGTTGTAGATACCCACACCAGTTTTGTTTATGGCGACTTTTACGTCAATTTGCCAACTTAATTCGTGGTTAACTCTTTTGCATATTATTTGACGCTATAAACATGATAAATGTTGATTATTTCTTAAATCATTTTAAATCTGAAATGAAATGTTTTTTATTATTTTGGAATTAGGGAACTGTATGCATTTATCACAAACGGCCAAACGACACGGGTAAACTTGATGGTTGTTAAGGAACCCGTTGTTTCCATGGATACAATGTCCTTTAGAGAGTTCTTGTTTACGTTATTCTTTCTCAGTTGCTAAGAAACCTTATCGTATGGTGTTGTTATAACAATTAACTTGGCGTAAAACCCGTTTTGATTTTTTCGAATAAAATACTTGACTATGTATATTAAATAAATTGATATTATATTAAATATATATATTATAATATATATATATATATATATATATATATATATATATATATATATAAACCACTTTTTTAATTTAATCATAAAACACATTCAAAAAGAAGTATATCAAATTAAAAAAGTGGTATATGACAGTGGTGTTTGGAATGGTTAAAAGCGTGTCGTGACATCTAAGTAACAAACGACCGTATATATCGGCTTGTCGAAAGTAGATGGTTTTATCTGGAAACACTGGTTTCCTCGAACGGACGTCCTCGATATAAGTGAAAGGAACGCTGGGATGTAAAGCTACATTGCTCCAATTTACGCTATGCTTAATTTGCTTTCGATTATTTTTATTCGTGATCAACCAATTTACGAATTTGGTCTTGAAATATCATTTTGACAATGTCCTTTGGGGTTTTTAATTGATTCTGAACACTTCATCGTGTTCACATTGTTCAATGTTCGTTTATTATAGTGGTGATGTAAAATGTGTTATTGGCATTGTTTGCTTTAGTGCATGTGTATGTCGTAATAGCCTTTTTACCATTCTAGAAACCATTATATGTCTGTGTAAACTTGTTTAGGTGAATATCTATTTTCTGTTTTCTTGTAAACTGATGGTGCGGTTACAAGTATTTTGTAACACATAGGATCAAACTTTATGGGATGATTCTTCCAGAACTTGTTCAATTTGCTTTTAGAATTATTCACAGTGTCTGCATTGACTATATCGGCACTTAGACTATTCAAGTGTTCTGTAATCCTGTTACTAAACATACATATATCTTGACATTTTTGAAGCGTATTCGTTTTTTTGGACAGTTTTTTTTATTGTGGTCTCTTGTCTGTCTAATAGTGTTGTTTACTATCAGTTTTGATTTTGTTTTACTGTTTCTATGTTTGATGGTGTCTTTCTACAATTGAATAATTTCATCTCTTAGTCTCCGGTATTCAAGAGATGGAATTCCAAGTTTTTCTTTAATCTTGAGCTGTAGCTTAAATATTTTTACGCTCATAACCCTTCGTTATCTCCACAACACTGTTTCCTGAACACTTATCCTGGGATGGGTTCACGTGATCTAGTCTTAATCTATAATTATTCACATACTGTTAGTAGAAATCCTCAATGTTTAAAATACAAAACAGTATTATATTACATGTTTTTATTTTTAAAGATTACACGCACGCGCATATTAATACGTATATCTGTGTGTCCTTGCACGTGTGTGCACTTGTTTAGAAGCCCTCCCATATATAAACATTTTATATATTCCTTCGCCAGTCTAATTGCAAATGGAATTGTTGCTAATAATATGATGGAACGGTGGTCAGTGCGCGTAATGGAATGCTTTATGAGGCTAAATGATGGGCGTATAGTAGTGTACAAGTATGCTATAACCTTTGCAAACAACTGATGTGGACACGTAATGATATTAACACTTAGAAAGGCTATGACCGTTTGATTAACGGTTGGCCAGTTAGTCGCGTTAAAGGTTAAAATGCACTAATTACATCTGAACATAGTTTATTATGATTTCCATCAATCAGAAGCCGTCTTCTGGAAGCACGTAGTCAGATTAATGACGATACACAATCTATCGGGTTACAGGTAAACACGTGCGTCATTGGAAACAATACCTGGTTAAACATGCGTATGCAACATACATATGCTTTATAACATCATCAAATATCTATAAATTCAGATTTTAATACGGATAGTCTTCAGTATTGATTTTTTTCATCTGAAAATGGATAAGCTATTGGCTAATACAGGTGTCGTCTGCTGAGCTTATTTTTAAAGCTCAACGTTAGTATGAAGAATAGATATATTCACAAGATTTGATACGTTTTCCATCAAGATGGATTTTAAAAGGAGTAATTTCATTTTCATTTTTAAGTTCGGAATGATGGGAATATGAATTAAGTTGTATTAAAGTCGTCAACAGTCTAGTTAACGGTACGTACATATTTCAATATTACGGGTTAAATATCCACTATTCCGTTTTTGACGCGTGAATTACTTTAATCCCCCGAGGAAGACTTTCATACATAGAAATATCAGATCTCGCTTTTAAGGATTTTTATTTCTTCTCGTCAATAGTTGAAAGTGTATGGGTAGTATTCATGACACTAAGAATTTGTTTATAAACAGAAATAATGTGACTTATCGATACCAACGGAGATTTAGAATATGTAAAAAATAGATCTTGTTTAACATTTCTTTAACAAAATAGAAATAACTGTTAATATCTGTGTAAACTGAAATTTTAAATGTCATACGAGCAGTAGTGTTTTTTCACGTTTTAACAGTATTTATTTAAATTTGTAGTGATATAATGGAGGTTTTACTTATGACAACGATTTAATGATGAGTTTAAAACGAATTCATTCTGTGTGGAAATAAAAAAGAGGCGATTTTTGTGGTTTGATTTAGAATGTCCAGTCCTGTACGACAAATGAATCAACGTCGACTTCCACCTCTACCTGGTACATCAAAGAGAAAACATGTGGCAAACAAACGGTATGCCACACCGTCACCACAGGCACTTAGTGATATGATTGTGACAGGTAGGTGCAATTTTTAGTTCATGTGGGTCTAGTTTTATTCGCGATGTGATCTAAATTCGAGGTCAATTACACACTAAAAATAAAACTAATAAGGTTTAGGAACGCTAAATACACGAATTTTAAAATTCGCGAATAACCTTTCAGCAAAAGCAATCTATAGCTTCAAGACTTATAAACAAATAATTAATTTAGAATGAATAAGTAGAATATCATGGACTGGTGACAATGTAGGAATAAATAAATAAATAATAAATAACGACTGAATGACTAGAACTCGGACTGGAAGATGGAGGGGAGAATGAAATATACATTTTACAGAGAGAGAGAGAAAGAGAGAGAGAGAGAGAGAGAGAGAGAGAGAGAGAGAGAGAGAGAGAGAGAGCAAGCACTTGGGGAATTATATCATTTATTTGATTTGTACCTTATCAACGGCTAAGTATCTCGTTGCGTAATAATTAAATTGATATTTTTTATATTTAATAATATAAATAGTGCAACGGTTTTGTTGACAAAACGGTTCAAATAAATATGGAAATGGGTTTGGAAACATAGAAACATATTGGATTGGCCACCTAATTAGGAATTCAATATATATATATATCTGCTTAAAAGTGTTAATTGATAGAATACGTTTCTCATACCAACATTGTTCAGTTTTCTAAAGCAAGCCAAACGTCATGATAAATTGTAAACTTAGTATTCACCTAATAAAAAAGAGCACATATGTATTGATGGAAAACAGTGCTTAACTCACTCAAAAAGATAGGAGATGTTCTAACCATAACATTACAAAACAACATACAAGTCCCATATATCATTTTTGAATTGAATTATAAAAACTATTCAAAAATGTATTTTTACAATGCCATTTTGAATGTATTTTATGATTAAATTTCAAAAATGGTATATGACAGTAGAATTTTGCGCTACTAGTATTATCACAATATTTTCTAAGTCATTTTCAGCTAAAAATCAAATTTTGACCTTGTCTTAGTACATTAAAACTTGAAGAAATATGATTTTATTATCTGTGTTCATATCACATTCTTTATCATTCTCACTTTTATGTTACTGTGGGAACACTTTTTTATGTTAATACGGGAAAACACTTTTATGTTGCTATGGGAACACAAAGCTGCTGTTTATTCAGATTTTTTCACAGTGTTTGTGACAGTCTTTACCTGAACCACACCATAACACAAAATCTATTTTTTTTGTCCAGAATTATTTTTTCTCGTAGATGTGCTTTTATCAAATGCTACAACATTTATTATGCTATACTTATAAAAGTTGAAAAAAAGTTCTTTATTAAAATATCTGCTCTCTCGAAATAATTTTTCTTTCTATATAGACCCGTTTTCCAAAAACACCCCTTCTTACAGCGTATACTCGTTCTCCAAAACACATGTTCTGATTCCATATACCCGTTCTCAAAATAAACACGTCCTACCTCCATGTACCCTATCTCTAAGAACACGTGTTCTAACTTTATATACTCGTTCTCCAAAAACACGTTTTACTTCATATACCTTTTCTCTAAGAACATGTGTTCTTACTTTAAATACTCGATCTCCAAGAACACATGGCTTAACTATATATACCCTATCTCTAAGAACAAGTGTTCTAACTCCATATACTTGTTCTCTAAACACATGTTTTTACTTCATATACTTCATCTCAGTATATACTCGTTCTCTAGGGACACATGTCCTTACTCCATTTACCATATCTCTAAGAACACGTGTTCTTACTTTATACTCGTTCTCCAAGGACACATGTCCTTACTCCATTAACCATATCTCTAAGTACAGGTGTTCTTACTTTATATACTTGTTCTCCAAGAACACATGTCCTAACCCCATATACCCTATCTCTAAAAACATGTGTTCTTACTTTCTATACTCGCTCTTTAAGAACACATGTCCTAACTCAATATACCCTATCTCCAAAACCACATATTCTACTTCATATATCCGATTTCATGAACAAGTGTTCTTACTTTATATAACCGTTCTTCGTGAATATGTGCACTTACATGTACTTCATAATATTATACTGTTCTTCAAACAAACATTAGTTTTAGGAGAGAGAGAGAAAGAGAGCGAGAGAGAAAGAGAGAGAGATAAACATGAGAGAGAAAATTAACATGAGGGATAGAGAGAGATTAACGAGAGAGAGAGAGAGAGAGAGAGAGAGAGAGAGAGAGCTTAACATGGCAAACTTTTTGTTGTATAATATAGCATGTGCACATGTATTGAATTCAAATGTTGTCATATTTTACATTTAAAATGCCGTTTTTTCGGGTGACTAAATTTTAATTGAATATTTATTCGATCATTTTATCATGTCTACGGTACTGAAAATATCTCAGAGTAAAATATTCTCTCACGATTCAACTTCTGACAAAGTTCATATGTAAACACACATAATATTGGATTTTTATGATCATACACAGTACAATATATGAGTCAAATCTAAAAATGCTTAAACCCAATAAAACTATTGAAATTGTAGAATTTATTTTATCCCATATTTCAGTTGAATGCCCATGTATCTAATTCCATCAATGTTACTTTATCTAGTGATATACGATTTTTCTTTTATGTGGATTTTGAGAAAAGTTTATTATCACAAATCGTGTGTGAAGATTTTTATAATATTTTTGTATGTTTCTTTTTATTAGAAATTTTATTTTACCAAACATATTAATTCAATAAAGGCAAACAACATTGACCTGTCTGCTTGACCTTTTTATTGGGAATGTTCCACTCGATACATGGATAGTGTTAGGATTCGCAGTAAATACATAAACACATTGCCCGCCCATGATTAGTCTTCTCGTTATACCTGTGTTTAGACGAAAGATACACGTGTGATCCTTATGTCTTGTTCTAATAAATATTTAAATCAAAGGTCAAACGGACAGGTCAGTGTTGTTTGTCTACTATTGTAAAGATTGACATATTTAGATTTTACATAATCTATAATGAAACAGATGTACAATTTATATATGAAAATAGCTTTTATATTTTGTATGGAATAAGATTGTAAACAAGAATAAAATATATGGGCGTCACTATGAAATAATAAAATATATGGGCGTCACTATGAAATAATAAAATATATGGGCGTCACTAAACATTGAATGTGTGAAATAATAAAAATATATGGGCGTCACTAAACACTGAATGCGTAAAATAATAAAAATATATGGGCGTTGTAACAACTCCTAATGAAGTCCGACGCCTAATGAAGTCCGGACTTCATTAGGCGTTGCAATTTCGACGCCTAATGAAGTCCGGACTTCATTAGGCGTCGGACTTCATTAGGAGTTGTTACAGGGCGTCACTAAACATCGAATGCGTAAAATAATTAAAATATATAGGCGTCACTTATCAATGAATCGTTTAAGGTAACTGACGGCGAGGTCTGTTCTATGTCGACGTTTTTGCGACTTGAATTAACTGGACTAAATTCCACCTCTCCTGGTGGAGAATTGGGCTATAAGATCTTTGGTTACCGTAATCAGTTTTTTTTTACTTAGTAGAATGATCAGTCCTACGTCAAACACCTAACCTGGAGGGTCAGTCGGTTTTATTCAGATTATCCATCCTTAGGTGAGTTGCCTGTCAAGGCTAACGAGGCCCACCTGCCCGGGCTTAGAATCAGAGTTTTCCCTCTGGGTGAGCTATCATGTGGTTTGTGGAGCCCCACCCACCCCAGCACCGGCTATGCCCGTGACCCATTTGCTTGAAGGACAAGTGAATGTTTTAAAATAGCACCAGTCACTCGCACACGTGTCGCTTTTGTTATATTATAATAACCATACCCATCCTGCCCAATGTCCCCATCTAGGAACACCCACATTCTTAGGATGTTTGACTACGGAGTTCACGTTAGCCTCAGAGATACACTTGGTAAATTTGGTAAACCTGAAGGCGGGAGCTCTTAATCAAGCAAGGCAAAAACACTTTAAAATCTAAAAACAATGCCATATACCATACGCATAATGTTCTAGCTTTTTATTTCCTTTTTACATATTTTTCTGGTGGTGGTATACTAAAGAGTTTAGTATTCCGGTCCTAAATTTCGTGATTTTAGTTTTTATAAATTTTACTTTAACGCCCCTCGGAAAAGTATTGCCTATTTTGTCTTGACAATTTTCATATAAGCATAAAATATACTAGCCTGAAACAATATTTTATAAATGACCGACATCACAATATTGTCGATATGATGTATCTGTATAAAAAAAGTACCCTGGATGTATTTGACGTCCCATTGTTTCATGTTCCTTCATTCTCAATTTTGATTTCACACATGGCGGTTGTAGCTAGCTAGACAAGACGTAGTGATTCTTTCCCGAGCACCGAATTCTTTACCTTGTAGAAATGTAATTACCAGTTTTTAAAGTTTTTAATTTGCTTTTGGGGTTGTGATTTGGACATGGGCCGATGTGTTTGTGTAAATCTTTCGGAGTTGTAATTTGGACATGAACCTGTATGTTTGTGTTTGACTTTTAGGATTGCGATTTGGACACGTACCTGTTTGTACCTGTTTGTTTGTGTTTGAGTTTTGGGATTGTGATTTAAACATGAAACGGTATGTTTGAGTTTGACTTTTAAGATTGCGATTTGGACACGAACCGGTATGTTTGAGTTTGACTTTTAGGATTGCGATTTGGACATGAACCTTTTGTGTTTGACTTTTAGAATTGTGATTTTGACACGAACCTGTTTGTTTGTGTTTGAATGTTGGGATTGCGATTTGGACATGAACCGGTATGCTTGAGTTTGACTTTTGGGATTGTGGTTTGGACATGTACCGGTATGTTTATGTGTTGATATGTCAATATCTAAATCGGGCATCTTGTTTTGTCAAAACAATTATGGAAAAAAATTAAATGAAAATAAAATAGCTATAAATTTCTAAACTTAAAGTGGTTGATTTTGGTCACCACCCACCATAACTCGAGGTTTGAAGCCTGCTCGGGTATATCCTATTGTAAGAATGTTTGTCAGTTGACTAGCCTGCGGTCTTTGGTCTTCTCCCGACACTCCGGTTTTCTCCGCCATCCCAGAGGTGACACCGTCTTGATATAAGTGAAAAAATTTTGACTGGGTCTTATAACACCCTAACTTCACTGAATTGCAACTCTTCGAGTTTTATGTTTAATAAAGTTATACTGGTTGTAACAAACCTATATGATGATATAATGGCGTCTTTTTTTTTTTTTTTTTTTTTTTTTTTTTTTAATACAAAACAACTTCCGTCAAAACAGATAGAATCACGGATATCCTGTACCATTTCAGTTTCCTATTTTAAAACTAGTCATTTATTTATATGTACAAGATAGAAATAGATGTGACCTAAATGCACTTATTAACTAAGCATATAATTAAATACCGGAAAGTGCTTCTATACTAAAATCAAGATTAATGAGATATTCAGGTGGTTAGTTTAGACTAGATGCACTAAGTTGCATTCATTAGATATCCGGGTGGTAATTTTTAACCAAGATGCACTCAGTTGCGCATTAATGAGATAATACGGTGGTAATGTTTACCCTAGATGCACTCAGTTGCATTAATGA
The DNA here is from genome assembly GCA_021292105.1 of Anadara kagoshimensis. NCBI lineage: Eukaryota > Metazoa > Mollusca > Bivalvia > Arcoida > Arcidae > Anadara > Anadara kagoshimensis. Next base: position 29,275,074 of record CM037860.1, read on the forward strand.
ATTATCCAGGTGAGTAGACATAATTTTTAATGTGTAATGTGAAAATAACCAAGATAAAAGATTCTAAATTAGTATCTGTAGTGTTAGAATGCTAGAAGTTGAAATGCCCATTGTTCCATGTTCCTTTCATTGGTTCAATTCAGATTACAACCTCAGCGGGTGTAGCTAGCTACACAGGAGGTACCTACCCTTCTGGAGCACCTGACCTCACTCCGCTGGTAGAAGGTCACGTGTTTAACCTAATTTGTCAGTTTCAAAGTTTTAACTTTGCTTTTAGATTTTGATTTGGACATGGATTATAGTATGTTTGTTTTTAATTTCATGTTGGAATACTAATTTACTTTAAGAGCATTGGTGACCGAGTGGTCTAATTAGCGCCCTTACTGATCACAGTGCCACTCACCGCCTATGTTCGAAACCCTTTCGGGACTGACCCTAGTGTGAGGAAGATTGTCATTTTGCTTGTTGAAGATCAGTGGATTTCTCGGGTCTGGTTTCCTCCACCATTGACGAATTTACCGCCTTGACATAAGTAAAAGAATCCTGACTTAGACGTTTAACTATATAACTCTTCTCAACTCTGTTTAAATTCATTTTGCGTAAAATTAGTTTAGATTTATCAACTATGGTGAAAAGGTTGTGTGCTATGCCATAAAACAAACATACTAATCTATATCCAAATACGTGCACTTCCACCATCGAAGTGAGACCGGGTCCCACCTCCTGGTTTACTAGCTCAACACGTAACGCGTGTGATGAAAATTGAGAGTGTAAGGAACATGAAACTATGGCAAGTCAGATATATCCAGGGCATTCATGGACTCGGAGACGTAAATGGTTTTTGTTTCCAATTTACCCTGTCTTTTCCAATGTAAGGAATGATATCAATGTTTGTCATTGAAAAGATTCGAGGGTTGCTTACTATACCCATCGCAAAGTAGTTTGAGGGGGTATATAGGGATCGCCATGTCTGTCTGTCCGTGTAAAATTGTGTCCTGGTCATATCTCATAATTACTTTGGACGACTGTTGTCAAACTTCACATAAATAATATCCATGGTCCAGAGGTGGTGTGTCATGACCTTGAACAAAGGTCATATCGAAAAGTTCAAGGTCTGGGCGGGGTATTTGACTCTCAAGAGACAGTTCTAGTTTACTATGTTTCATTGTTTGTCACCACGTAATATTTAATCTCTCATTCATTCTAACTTCTCATATTCTTTATTTAAATAGAGACCTTTATTTACAAAATTACTTAGAAATGGCACCTACTTACCAAATATACATGTAGATATAATACTAAGTATATTATTAAGAATTATTTATTGACCATCCCCCTTTTTTTTAGACACGATCATAATTTTCAGACAAGAACACCTTTATTTCAATATTTTGGGTGGATATGTTTTTTTTTTTTTTTTTTTAAAACGAAAGTATATACACTGTTGAAATGAAATTTATATATATATATACATGTATATAATTTCACATGGGGAATCGAGTGGATAAATGAAGTTTTACGCACTAGTCAAGATTTTTATCAATATTGATGCAGTTTTTGGGATAGTGGAGAAAACCTGAGTACACGAAGAAATCGCCGGCTATTCAGCAATTTACTAAGAGTCAAGCGGCAAGCGAACTCTCAAGCTTTCTAACACTAGGATCTGTTCCGAGCGGCATTCGAACCTAGATATCACGCGCTTTAGCTCAATTGACAACCGAGAGAGGGGAACTTAAATTTAGTATATATATATATATATATATATATATATATATATATATATATATATATTATATATATATATATATATATATATATATATAAATTAAGCAGGATCAACAAATAACAGAATACAATGCTGCATATTTTAAAAAGAAGTTAATGAAAGATTATGTGTAGTATGTGTAATAATGCGATAAGATAATGTTATTTTAATGCATTATATAAACGAAAATGAACTCGGAATTAAAATAAGAAAACTTAAATTTATTTCACGTGTCATAAACTCCCTTTGTTAAAGTGAAAATTTAATTATTGTAATGTCAATACTGGAAGCTACTTATTTCTAAATATTTTTTTTTCAAAACGAATAAATTTCTAAACACTTTGTTAAGGGCATTGCTGGCCAAGTTGTCTGAAGCGATGAGGTTCGGGTCGCAATGCGTGGTATTATGCCATTTACAATTTTATGCATTATAATTTAAGGATAAAAAGGTGGAATTGTTGGATAGAAATTTTTTCAGTTTGAGGTGAAAATGAAAGTTTTACGTGTGTGTGTGTGTGTGTGTGTGTGTGTGTGTGTGTGTGTGTGTGCTTTTTAGTCCCCTACCGGCGAAAGCCGAAGGGGACTTTAGGTTTGCACTCTGTCTGTCTGTCCGTCCGTCCGTCTGTCCGTCCGTCTGTCCGTCCGTCTGTCACACCTCAGTTTTCCACACTTTTTTTCTAAACTCTTGTAGATAATGAACTGATTTTTGGTATGTGAGTCTACCATGGTGAGTTGCAGATCAAGTTAACGTTTCATTGTGGTCCTCTAATTTTTACCGGAGTTATGGCCCTTTGAACTTTGAAAATTCACTGAAATTTTAGTTTTCCGCACTTTTTTTCTAAATGCTTTTAGATAATGAACTGATTTTTGGTATGTGAGTCTACCATGATCAGTTACAGATCAAGTTTACGTTTCGTTTCCATCTGCTAATTTTTACCGGAGTTATGGCCCTTTGAACTTTGAAAATTCACTGAAATTTCAGTTTTCCGCACTTTTTTTCTAAATGCTTTTAGATAATGAACTGATTTTTGGTATATAAGTCTACCATGATGAGTTACAGATCAAGTTTACGTTTCGTTTCCATCTGCTAATATTTAACGGAGTTATGGCCCTTTGAACTCTGAAAATTCACAGAAATTTTAGTTTTCCGCACGTTTTTTCTAAATGCTTTTAGATAATGACCTGATTTTTGGTATTTGGGTCTATTATGATGAGTTACAGATCAAGTTTACGTTTCGTTTCCATCTTCTAATATTTACCGGGGTTATGGCCCTTTGAACTTTGAAAATTCACAGAAATTTTAGTTTTCCGCACGTTTTTTCTAAATGCTTTTAGATAATGAACTGATTTTTGGTATATGAGTCTACCATGATGAGTTACAGATCAAGTTTACGTTTCGTTTCCATCTGCTAATTTTTACCGGAGTTATGGCCCTTTGAACTTTAAAAATTCACAGAAATTTAGTTTTTTGCACTTTTTTTCTACATGTTTGCAGAAATGGAACTAATGTTTGGTATATGACTCTACCATAATGAGTTACAGATCAAGTTTATGTTTGGTTTCCATCTGCTAATTTATACGGGAGTTATGGCCCTTTGAACTTTGAAAATTCACTGAAATTTCAGTTTTCTGCTCTTTTTTTCTACACGCTTGCAGTTAATGAATTGTTTTTTGGTATGCAGGTTAACCATGACGAGTTACAGATCAAGTTTACGTTTCGTTTCATTCCACTAGTTTTTATGGGAGTTATGGCCCTTTGAACTTTGAAAATTCAATGAAATTTCATTTTTTTGCACTTTTTGCTACATGCTTGCAGATAATGAATTTTTGAGAACTTCATTGCTGGTTTTTGATTTTACTATGATCAAGCTTTGCTTTCATCTTGAACAACACGTATAATTTATGTACCATATAATAATGTACATTTTACCTAAAACTTTGGGATTAGTGAAATATGCGACCGGTAGGGGACTATGTATTGTTTTGCAATACTCTCAGAATGCTTGTTAAAATAAAAAATTGTGTAGACTATGGCATCGTACATTATTACATATAATAAATATAATTTTCGAAATCTAGATGAGAGCTTCATCAAAAAAGTCATTAAAAATCATTACGGTTTCAAATTTGTAAGATATAAGTAAAGGAAAATCATAGTTAAGGAATTATTGTCAAACTGTATCCTGGTCCTCATTTTAATTATTTTGGTAAAGACACGATGTTTTATTTATTTTTTCCAATTTATTATTAATTTTATTATTTATTGTTGTCCATCTATCTGAAGGACCATCTTAATTAAGAGTCATGTAAAAACAAGAACCACTAAACAAGGTAGTTCAAAGTCCTACCTAAATTGATACATATTTGTTACTATGGCAACATGTTTGTAAGGAATCACTGATATATCACGGGATGAGTTTTGTTTTGTCATTATCAGTCATTATCGTACATACGATTTTATAATTCGTAGGTACGATTTTTAAATACGTGCGTACGGTTTTTAAATTCGTAGGTACGATTTTTAAATTCGTAGGTACGATTTTTAAATTCGTATGTACGATTTGTAATACGTACGTACGATTTTAAAAATCGTTCCTACGATTTGAAAAAAAATCAGATTACGAAGTGGCACGGACAAGCTTTCGTAAGTTGATGTACATAGAGCTAGGTGATATTTGTTTTATGATTTATTGTCTCCCAAACGAAGGGTTAGGGGGTGGGGGTGGGGATGGAGGGTTAGTGTTTACTCCTTTTCTTCCGCAAACATTTTGTGCACCACTGGTTTTGAAAACTATTTAACAAATCTTTATAAAACGTTACAGGAACAATCTTAAGCTATGGTTGAAATACAAATATAGATGTGTCATTTTCCATTCGTATTTTGATCATGCATATGGTTTGGGATTTCCCTGTTTGGGTCAGCTTTCAAAATGGCGTCCCGTTTAGTTATAACATGTTTTACTTTGGTTTAGTGTTAAGTTTGTTGTCATTACACAACACGTGTTATTTACACACGTTTATGTAAGATAAGTGTTACACATATTTACATATGACGTGTGCTTTGTTTGTATTTAGTCTTATCTCGAGTAATCTGTTAGCGACATATGGTGGAGAATTATAATATAGTTATTGGATGGCAGACAATATTACTGCGATAAACATTCTGTTTCATAAAAAAATCTTTTTATATTTTCATAAGCATATATGATATTTTACCTGACTCAAAATAAACTATTTATGATGTATAGTACAGACTTGTCGATTGGTTGGTTGGTTTGTTAAATGTTGCTTTATTTCGCATCAGAAATTTTTCAGCTAATTGCGACGAGAACTATTTTATTAATCTCTATGGATTAATCTTTGAACAAGTTGATGTATGCATGTGAAGTGCGAGTGTGTTTTATGGTTGGTCCTGTACTAGCCCGTGCTCATGACCAGCGTGACTTTAACGATCTATAGCTACCTCACAGAGTCAGTACGCCTCATACAAGCGTACCACTCCCCCTAGTCACATTGTACTGATACCAGGTGAACCAGTAAAGGCCAACAGCAAGGGAAATTCACTTTCCCCACATGTAGTCTGAGCGGGGCTCGTACTCATAGCACTGGGGGACCCTGGATTTGTAGACCGACGTCTTATCCATTAGGCCACTGCGGCCTCTACAGGCATGTCGAACGTTTACCACTAATTATTGCCAAATCGTCAGCTAATCCCTGTCCCTGCTATATCTTACCCTCGGTAGCTTTGCAGTGTCTAGCTGTCCATATCTCAGTCACTCAGCATTCACGTGCACACTTCTACTACATTTTCGTGAGCTCAATGTTCATTTTCGACAGGTTTATACCGTATCTCGGTCGCTCGGCAACTGTGTTATGACTCCTTTTCGTTAACTCAGTGTCAAATTTTCGACAGGTCTGAATCGTATCTCGGTCGCTCGGCAACTGTGTTATGACTCCTTTTCGTTAACTTAGTGTCAAATTTTCGACAGGTCTGTATCGTATCTCGGTCGCTCGGCAACTGTGTTATGACTCCTTTTCGTTAACTCAGTGTCAAATTTTCGACAGGTCTGTATCGTATCTCGGTCGCTCGGCAACTGTGTTATGGCTCCTTTTCGTTAACTCAGTGTCAAATTTTTGACAGGTCTGTATCGTATCTCGGTCGCTCGGCAACTGTGTTATGACTCCTTTTCGTTAACTCAGTGTCAAATTTTCGACAGGTCTGTATCGTATCTCGGTCGCTCGGCAACTGTGCTATGACTCCTTTTCGTTAACTCAGTGTCAAATTTTCGACAGGTCTGAATCGTATCTCGGTCGCTCGGCAACTGTGTTATGACTCCTTTTCGTTAACTCAGTGTCAAATTTTCGACAGGTCTGTATCGTATCTCGGTCGCTCGGCAACTGTGTTATGACTCCTTTTCGTTAACTCAGTGTCAAATTTTCGAAAGGTCTGTATCGTATCTCGGTCGCTTGGCAACTGTGCTATGACTCCTTTTCGTTAACTCAGTGTCAAATTTTTGACAGGTCTGTATCGTATCTCGGTCGCTTGGCAACTGTGTTATGACTCCTTTTCGCTAACTCAGTGTCAAATTTTCGACAGGTCTGTATCGTATCTCGGTCGCTCGGCAACTGTGCTATGACTCCTTTTCGTTAACTCAGTGTCAAATTTTTGACAGGTCTGTATCGTATCTCGGTCGCTCGGCAACTGTGTTATGACTCCTTTTCGTTAACTCAGTGTCAAATTTTCGACAGGTCTGTATCGTATCTCGGTCGCTCGGCAACTGTGTTATGACTCCTTTTCGTTAACTCAGTGTCAAATTTTCGATAGCTCTGCACTCTATGATATACCATTGAACTATGTGGAATCTGAACAAGTTCTGTGAATTCTGAAAGAAGTTTAGGATGCATGTTTTTTTGCATGTAAGCATCATAATTCAGCTAGTCAAGAAACATTTTTTGCGTCCCAGCCAGGATTCTTTCACTTACACCTACGCGGTTCTGAGTGGTGAAGGAAACTTGGTCATCTATTCCCTACACGCAAACAACCACTGGCATTTATAAGATCTAACCCAGATAGGGACTCAAACTGTAGCGATGAGCCACAGTAAAGATCTGTTTAAAGTTTAACATAGAACGTACAAAAACGCTGTCGAGTGGCCGAGATATCGATCAGCTTGTGGTCGAAAAACGAAAAAGAGATAAACAACAGCTGTTGAAAAGCTGTCGAGATCTAGCTAACGAAAAGTCCAGTTGATGACTTGCTTATTCGGCACTAATACGTTAGCTTAGTGTTAAACATTCGACAGGTCTGTACTGTATGCTGCGTTTTGCTGTGTAAAGCTGTCACCGTATCTAGCTCTTAGGGGAGTTGTGTTCCGTAAGTACGCTAAATATAGGACTTGGCTATCACCGGAAGTATAAATGTGCGTCATGAGATACTTTATATTCGTAAGAATGGATTTGATAATCTTATACAGTTGTATTGAAGTACAATGTACAAGGAATCAGTTTAGAACGAATTTGAGAATTTCATAAAGTCGTTTTAAAGTTCAAATTCATTGACGTCTTTTGACGGGATGATCGATTCACAGGTCAAAACCACAGTCACTTTGTAAAAATTATCGTCGAGACAAAATGGCACGACTTTAATCAAAATAATGATTATTACCAATTTTGGTTATTGAAACAAATTAAATTGTCGAAATAAAAACTCGCCTTTTATTTCACTTCGTATTTAATATTAAAATTATAGTTAAAATTTTAAAGCTTGACCTCTAAATGACCGCACGCTTTGTGGCCGTCCCCAATTTTAAGCCAAAAGTGCAATTAACCAAAACAAAATGGGCGTTAGACGAAGTATTTAAATGAAGTCAAACATTATTGATACAATTAAAAGTCGTTTTTATTTTCTTTTGGTTGCCGACTGGTCTGAACCACGCACTTCCGGATCCGGTTCGAATCCTAGTGGGAACAAATCCTAGTGCGAGAAAGTTGTCAGTTCGCTCGCTGAAGGTTGTATGTTTCTGATTTATACCATTATCCATTATCTTACCGTCTCGATATAAGTGAAAGAAATTGACTGATGCGTCAAACATCATTACTCCACTCCATTAACAATTGTTTGGCAAAGTAAAAAAAAAACATTTTCAAGGCTGAATCAAGTTACATGGCGGAATAACAATGATAAGAGATAAGACTGCACAAATCATGTCAGAAGTCTCATTACACGACCGTTTCTAGAACACGGTGTATTTATGTACTTAGACCTTTTATCTTTTACTCTGTTTGATTGAAAAGATGTTGAGAAAACAATATCCACAACGTGATTTTAAACCCACGTTAGTTGAATTACACTCGTCACCACTATTGAATTCTTTTATTTTTCTTGTCATTGATCGTAGCTAATCTGTCTATCATATCTATGCTACAGTACAGACCTGTACAAAGTTTAACACAGAACGTACAAAAAGCTGCCCAGTGGCCGAGATATCGATCAGCTTGTGGCTGAAAAACGAACAAGAGATAAACAGCACCTGTTGAAAAGCTGTCGAGATCTAGCTAACGAGCAGTCCAGATGGTGACTTGCTTAATTAGCACTAATACGTTAGCTTAGTGTTAAACTTTCGACAGGTCTGTACTGTATAACTACTAGTATGTACATTTTCTCTCACTCTCATAATAGGTTAATCTTCGTATCGAATTAAAGAAAAAAACCACTGACGGGTCTAGCTAAAATGGTACATAATGACTTTAAAACTAAAAAGGGTATTCTTGAAAATTAAAGGTAGAATCAGTATATATGGCCATGTAACAACTCTTAATGTAATAAAGTTCAGGCCACATGTCATATAATTATGCGTTATACGTGTGTGTATCCGATTCTTATTTCAGTCAAAAAAAAAAAAAAAAAAAAAAAAAAAAAATGAAAGTCCAGCTTGTTTTGGTGTTATTGTTTTATGTTTAATGTTAGAAGTTTGAGAACTGCCATTAAAAATGTTTTATAAACATTTTCAACGAGTCTGTTCTAGACAGTTTCATGGTTAAATAGCTTTCACTATCATGCAAATCAAGCTAATCATAACCGTATCACACGATATTTGGTTTTGCTCGACAGTATTATAACACTATAAATACCATTTTATACAGTTCAGTGGTTAATTATCTGGTTCTATATTATTGAGATAATAATGAGAACATGATATCCATTATATATATGCTTAACAAAAATAGTTTGGGATCGATTTAAAATTCGAAACAAAAATCCAAAAACTGAATTATATAAAATCCATTCTGTATTCTCCTTGTTTGAAATGATTAAATGGAGTAAATTTTTGTCATGAAATTAAATTAATGAAATTGCAAGAAGTTGGAAGGTGAAATGATAATGATTTATGTTATACAAAATTTAATAATGTTTTTGTTGTGGTTCTTAACATTTTTGTTGAGGGCCTATTGGAATTCCATGATGGAGCTCTTAATTACACTTAAAGCATAATGATAATAAGAGTTTTATTATTGAGTGTGAGCTAGGTCTGGACAGTTATTTGATCATTAGCAGTCCATATCTTGGCCACTCAGCATCCGAGCATAGACTCCTTTTTCTCAGTGTTAAACTCTCTGTACAATAACTGGACCAATATTGTCAAAAAGAGAGAGAAGATCAAATGAATCAAACACGTGCTTCACGAACTGCCGTCAAATGTTTTATTACCTCGGGCTGTTGTATTGGACATTCAACCCGGCATACCGAAAATAAAAAATGCTGTTACCATGCATCAGAATCAAGAAATAACTATTTTATGAAGATTTGAAATGTGTTATAAACAAGTGTCTTAATACTGGATAGAACATGAAATAAAAGTTTTAGTGCCTTTTTGTGAAGGAAAAATACTATACTGGATAAAACATGAAATTAAAATGTCTTTTTGTGAAGGGAAAAAAAAGAAAATAATCTTGAGAATTTTATTAAATGGTGAAAATATTTTATTGTCATAACAATAAACCCCATTTCCTTAGCAACGTGTAGAAAGTTGAACATCTGAAAAGGCCTTAATATCACGTAGGAATAAATAAAATAAATAAATCAGATATTTCAATTCAAATTGATAAAAATAATTACATATACTTCTATCTATCTAAGTCTTCCTGATAATTTTAGTCGGCCACTTTGAAGATTCCTCATTAATCGTTGTTAATAGAATTAGGCACGATCGTAGGTGAAAATGATTATAATTTAAAAAGGTAAAATTTGAACAAGTTGTGAAACTTTCAAGGTCATGTTTAAATTTGAGCACAAATACAAATTTTATGCCTGCTTAAGTTATAAGACAAGCACAATTAACTTTCAGCTTTAAGTATATTATTATGTTCTCAAATGCAATACGGGCCTGTCGAAAGTTTAACATTGAGCTTACGAAAAGGTAATAGAAGTTTGGTTGATGAGTGGCTGAGATATAGAGAGCTAGAAACTGCCGAGAGATAGATACAGTAGCTGTCGAAAAATCGCTTACGGGCCGTGATTGGCTGCCAATCCGGCACTAATTTGTTATCTTGGTGTCATGTGCTACTTTTGAATTTTTATGAAATAATACATTCAAAAGTAGCACATGACAATTTGACATTGGTGTTAAACGTTTGACAGGCCTGTGTCGTATATTATATTCTCATATACTTATCTAAGAGTAATTAAGTGTACATAATTTTGATCGTTTGAAAATTAAATATTTGCAGAAGGAATTTTTTATTTTCAATAACCTGTATATATTTCGTTTTTACTTCTCAAGTTTATAAAATCAATATTTATAGTAAATTCGATCTTCACATTAGGACTTTACTAAGTATTCAGTATTAATTATTCGTCTCCTTTCAAAATCCGGACGTGTGTTGCGTTAAAAAGGTGTCAATTTGTAAATTTTGTTGTTGCTAAGTCTTATTTTGAATGTACAAATAGATGACGTTCATCAGTTTAGAAAGACCCATTTACTAGAAATGTACAAAAATGGAAATATTGAATGCAGTTTAATTTGTTATAAGACTGTCTATTAAATTTTATATAAAGAAAAATAAAACGAATAAAAAATGTGTTGTGTCATTTTCTTGTGTATCTTGTACATGTTTTCTCCAGCCAAAACTTTCTGTACATGTGATATGTGATTTCTGCAGTCAGACAGACCCATTAGACCATTTACTAGAAATGTACAAAATGGCAATATTGAATGCAGTTTCATTTGTTTTAAGACAATTTTAAGTCTGTTTTTCCATCAGCTACTAATTTTTTATAATAATAATAATACTCAAAATTTCCCAAAATTGTGTTGTGTCATGCTCTTGGTTATGCTTGTGTTTCTTGCACATGTTTTCTCCAGCTAAATCTTTCTGTATTATATTGCACTTGTAACTAAGATTAGTGTAAGGTTCTAATTTAGTAGTACTATATTGGTTGTTAAGCGAATAAGGCTGTAATTTGACGTATTTATGCCCCCTTTTCTTAGCCAATACAACAATAATTAAATTTGATATAGAATATTAAGATGTGCAAGCGAGGCTATAAGAATCCATTATAAGTCCGTGTAAAATTGGGAAATCTTACACAAGGGATTTAACATTTAATTCAGGGCCGAGACTTTCAGAGCCAAAAGCCTATCTCATATGTGCAGATCATGGAAGAAAAACTGTTTTACATGGTCTTGTATAATCTTGTAAACAGATCGCTCTGCTATTGACTTGCTGTTAAATTATATAAACGGTCAGAACCTGTCTGTTAACGATTTGTTATCTCATTCAGACAACATTTATATATTAAAATTTGTGATTCTCCTCTCCGTTGCCAGAGTAACAAAGTAACAGGGTAACACGACTTCTGGTCAACGAATGTAGTCGTGGGTAAGGATTCTGACACTGTGTAGTATAATTAGAATGGGCCTATAAATAAGTCAGAAAGTATAAACGTAGAACACTAACGCCGCTTTTACTCCAAAATGGCTTGTCATATGACTGCCACGCAAACATACGCAGTATATGACATCACAGCGCGTGCCGTCTTGGTTACTGTAACTATAGTCTTTTTCAGATTACACTACACACATTTATGGAGGGATATTATTGACATTCTCAGCAAATTTGGACAATTGAGGCAAGAACATTAAAACAATGTATTTTGCGACCATGGCTTAAAAGCGTCTGATATGCAAGACTAATGTATAGAGTTTAAAACAGCCAGGTGTTATCACCTTTTGGCAGGTTATTGGAATATGTTAAGCTGTATTTCACAAAAATTTGGCCAGGTGTGAAAAATACGTTTTTCTCATCCATATCAATATTAATCTCTGTAGCAATAGGGTTTAAATCAATGAATAGTCCCATGACATATGACTAACATTATTTTTGAAGGGGCGATTAAAAATACAATGTGCGATGTTAATTTTTGGTTTCTTCCGGAAGCTCAACAAAATCGCCAGTTTTTGTTGTATGGTGTCACCCTAACTGGTGAAAATGCATAGTTGTTTGTTCTAACAGTATGCATTACAGTTAAGATGCTCAAATTAACACACGTACGTTTAAAGTAATCCATAAGAATTAAATACATTTCTATCATAGTACTATATACATAAAATTTAGCCAAAAAATCACTGATAGCTGGAAAATCACTGATAGCTGGAAAATCACTGATAGCTGGAAAATCACTGATAGCTGGAAAATCACTGATAGCTGGAAAATCAGTAGTAGCTACAAACCAGCTGGTACTAACAGATGAAGAAATACTGATAGCTCAAAATCGCGGATAACTTAAGAATCCCTGAAAGCTTAAACTTTCCAGGAAGCTGAAAATCATTGAAGATTGAACCATACAAATAACTAATAAATACTGATAGCTGAAATATAACGTTTAATAAAACGTCACGAGTAGCTGAAAAATCACGAATAGCTAAAAAGCACTAATAGTTGAAAAATTATGGAAAGCTTAAAAAAAATCACTGGAAGCTGAAAAAACATTGATAGATTAAAACATAGGTAGCTGAAAATCCAATTATTTTTTTATTAATCACAATGTCTAAGTACAATGGTCGACAATAGACATTTTAATCTAAATAATTGAAAACGACTTGTAAAAATCTTAAAGGACAGAAAGTAGACTAGAAAAATCCGAATCATGACGTCAACGAAAATACTTAAAATGCTATTTTCAGAATAATTATTTAAACATTAAGTGTACGTGAACAAATCAAAGAGAAATGGAGAGAGATAATGAAAAAAAGCTTTGTTTCGACAAATTGGAATTGTCCATAAGTAATTTGTTTTCTACGGCATATGGCTTAAAATAGAGCACTGGATATAAAGAATATATATTTAAAATACCTTTTTGAATATTTTACTAAGTGAATTACCCTTTGTTTACTATGTAACTAATAGAATTATTTTTTAAATGGGGTTCTCTGATGAACACAATAATGGTTTAAAGACATCTTATGTTCCCAGTGCGTGATCACACAAATTATAACAGAGCTATCGTAAGTCTGGGGCAATTTTAGTACACTTGTTATAAAAGAGAATTGAATTAAAGAGACTGTTTCAATTACATTTAACATAGATTAAAAACAACTGGTTCAACTTAAAGGTCACACAGTACCGATCTGTTGAAAGTTTAACACGCAGCTAACGAAAAGGAAGTCGTAGTGACCGAGATATTGATAGCTTGTGGCCGAAAAGTTGCCGAGGCATAGATACAATATAGACGCCAAACAGCTACCGAGATAGAGCTAACGAGAGAGCGAGATGAGCTACGGATTTGACACTAATTATAATACGTTAGCTTAGTGTTATAAGTCACTTCTATCGGAATAAGAGTCGCTTCTATCGGGTTAGAACGTACCTTAAATGTTTACATGCCTGTAAACCTGTCAAGGGTTTGAGCCTAAGATGCTGGTCAGGAATAATACCGAATCTGAAGCTCATCTTAATCCCTCATGGGCTATATATTTTCGACAGCTGTTACCTAACTCCTAGCAGGTTTTAGATCACTGGGTGTCCATATCTCTATCACTTACATGTAGCAGCGGAGTTTGGTTCTTTTTCGTTAGGTCAGTGTGTAACTTTCGACAGGCTTGTACTGTAGTCTAGCGTTGTTCTTTGTTTATTGTTTCTTTAGTTTTAAAATGCATATGGAAGGACAATTTTGATTTAAAAATGGAATTTAATAATTCTTATAGTCCTTAAACAACTGCCAACCACCATTTGCGCTAAGACAATTGGTTTCATTCCCCTTTAAGATGTTCTCTTAATTTTCTACTTGGCTGTTTTGATGAACTTTTTCAATGGTTAATTACATGCATGTTTTTATCTAATGTGTATAATTTACCAACTCTGTCGCAGTAATGGTCATTTGTGTATATTAGCTACATGTGCTTGACCAATTACTAATTCATTCATTAAACGATAGATAGAAGGAAAGAACGAAATAAGAAAACAAGACAGCGACCATTGGTCGTTAATTTCTTGACTTTGTACTATACTGAATCTGATAGCGCCTAATGGTTTTAAGTGCTGTAATTTAATTAGTTACCTTTAGAGAGACCTAACCATCTTACTTAGCAAATACAAAGACAACATTTTAGCAATATTATTAAAAGGGTTTTGCTAAGTTGTTTCTTTCTACTAAAGCTCATTTTGTTGCGACAAAAATGTATTAAAATGTGCAGTAATCATGGATCATGGAAACATGACTTGAAAATGTCAGAATACCATTGATCGCCATGTTAACAACCTGTCTTGAAAAAGGCCAAATACCATTGATTACCATGGTTACTTGACTTGAGAAAGAACAGAATACCATTGACTGCCAAACCAGAATGTTATTGAACATTTAAATTTAATTATTAAATAGCATCAAATGACATTATATAATAGCTTCTTCATTAACGCATTAGTTTTTAAATTATCTTGTCTACATTCGCAGCTGGTTTCATGGTAACCGTAAGTATAGCACATTTATTTTCGCCTAATTTGAGGCCATGTTCTCTTGAAAACAAAAGCAGATATAGACCCCCTTTAGCAACATACCCAATTGACCTTCATGTTAGGAATCGGACTAGTTACCTTGTTTTGATTAGTAGCCATTCCTTATATTTCGTCTATGTCATTGCTTTTATGAACTAAAATCGTCGGATTGTGTTCTATTTGTTTTTCGTCTTAGGCTTTAAAAATAAATAAAAAATAATACAGCCAATATCTATTTTGATGAAGAAATTCCTCGGAACAACAACACCACCCATGTACTAGCAGCTTTAAGATGTTATATTCACACAGTTTTCATAAACGATTACCAATCACGGTTAACACCTTTCCTTATATACCATTTAATAAGTTTGCAAAAGGTGTTATATTTCTTAGCCAAATTTTGGTTAGATATATTTTGGTTCTTTGGATATTTTTGCAACCTCTTAAAATTTGGGTTGAAAATCTTAGTTTTTCATAACTAAAGATATCGTCTTCATCTAATGACCATTGTCCATCTCATTAATGTTGATAGCTAATGGCTTTGTCAATGTCTTAAAGCTACATGCCACATGTTAAATTTCTCATATTGATATTGCAATGGTCTTATTTTCGCCAGAAGGTTTGCAAACTTAATGTTTAAAATCACGTTACCATATGATTCTATAACATTTTTCACATGACGGTATTGATTGTTTTTCACAATACATACCCGTATAAATCAACTGTTATCCCATTGTCTAGAAGGATAAACTAATAATTATTAGTGTCGGCGTCTTTATAATAATAACAATTGTAAAATGACGTCATTACTTGATTCAGAACGTCATGAAAACATGAAAAGACGTCATCTTTTGTACTACAATCAGATGAACACGCACAACTACGGCAAATAAATTCATTAACACCTTTGTCATTTATCGATTGGCCCTTTAATGGCGTGTACATAAAAGTAAAAAAATCTGATTCTTGGTTAACAATTTCGCTACAGATTGTATTTGATAAAAAATATATTTAATAAATATAATAATTATACATGTACATGTATATTCTGGTTTTCCTTACCATCTAGTTCTCTGGACCCTTAACTGAATAGGAGCCACTGTCCGTGTTTCTGTTTTGGTGACCGAGTGGTCTATCGCGCTGGCCTACCGATCACACAGCTCTCACCGCCAAGTTGGAGTCCCACCCGGGTAGATCCCAGTGTGACCACCTCGATATAAATAAAAGGTGTTAAGCACAATTACTACACATGTAGGTCCTTACCACCAGGTATTGGCCTCGGCAAGAGACTATAATAGTATTTTAGTTCTAAATTATGTCCATATCATAATGTTGATAGCTAATGCATAGGCGTAGGAGGGTTTTTAATATTGGGGGGGGGGGGGGGGGGGCAAATCGAGGCTATGTGTATGTCGTGCCGCAGGTACGACCTCGTGCCTATGGCACGAAGCGGGGAGAGTATGAGAGGGGTGGTAAACCCCTCGCATAGGTGGGGGTCCAAAACTAAGTCCTGTCTAGACGCATTTTCAATGTATTGTGCATCGTTTTGATAGGTTAAAATACTGTGATATCAAGGCAAGATTAGATAAAATATGTATGACACAAGTTCCATAATCAACCCTCTCATTTGAGATGATCCAGAATTTTAGAAAGGGGGCGTATAATGTGAAAGCACAAGGCTCGAACCTTCTAGGGGGTTCGGGGGCATGCTCCCCCGGAAAATTTTGAAAAAGTGGCGCAAAATCCTGCATTCTGGTGCAATCTGAGCTGAACAATATGTATTATAAGCGACAAAAGGGTGGGGGGGGGTACGCCCCCCGCTGAATCCGCCACTGGATATGGGGGTACCCCGGAACATTTTGACGCCCTTTTACAAGTATAATGATGAAATTGATAATTGATTGGTTACCAGATGGACATTTCCTGTTGAAGCTCTTGGTTTTTTTTTCTATTTTTTAGCATGATACAAAATTTCACACAATATATTGCGGGGGCCTGGCCCCCCCTTCTCTGACATTGGGGGTGGGGTGGGGGGGGCGGTCCCCGCTGGCCCCCCCCTGCTCCTACGCCTATGTAATGGATGTGCTAATGTCTTTAAGCTACTTAACACATGTTTATTTTCTCATATTGGTATTACAATGGTCTTATTTTTGCCAGAAGGTTGGTAAACTTAAGTGTTTAAAATCACAAATCAATCTTTATTTTCTTAATCTTTAGTGAATCAATTAAGGTTAAACGATGTTTTAAATCAACTAGGATTTTGTTTATAGCTTAGAACAATCTGTCCAGAGGAACAACAGCAACTCTGATTTTATACAAACCACTGCGGTAGCTCAGTTGGAAGAGTGCTCGCGCCGTAAGTGGGAGGTTGTGAGTTCGAACCCCGACCGGGTCAGACTCAAGACTTGAAAGTAGGTAGTGACTGTTCTTATGGCAAGCACTCGGCATTACGAAATAAAAGTCACGGTTCTTTCGGATGAGAACTTAAAATAAACGATGTCATGTGTCATGGTGGTCTTGGGACAAAAAGAACCTTGCGGTATAATGCCATAAGCGCAACGCACAAGCAAAATTTCTGCACGTTCGCCTATAGCTGGCGACCTCTCGATATAAGTGAAATATTCTTGACTGGGGCGTTAAATACCATTACTCAACTCACTCACTCACTTGGGTTTTATTTATCAACGGGAATAGGATTTGTTTCAAGGTCTTTCAAATCAACCACAAATATATCGGTTCGCGTTTATGATAAAACAAAGTATCAAAAGCAGTGTAAAGACCTTGAAAAGTTAACCTCCACTAGGGAAGTGAGACCGGGTGTTCAGGATAAGTAAACTTCTCATGTTTGCCAGCTACATCCGCCACGAATGAAGCCAGTGAAATAAATTCAATATTATATGAATACGGATTTTAGATGTGTTAATTGTATTATCACAGAAAACTCGACATTTTAAGTTAGCATTTTTTTTCTGAGTCAAAAATGTCAAATTCTCGAAAATCCACACATGTCACACCATGCAAAGGCTGACGTCGTTTCGTTACCTAGGCGATCGAATTGATAATGCACTTGTACCTTATGTTTTAGTGACAAAATGAATTTTAAATTCGCGACATATTATTCTTCGCTAGTTTGAACCAATTTAGTTATTTTTGCAACATAAAAAAATTGTCATTTTAATGTTTTAATCCTGAGGACTAAAATTGATTATCGTTTGAAATTAATTTTCGTGCACAATGTTTATAATCAAAAACGAACGCTGAATCACAATCCAAAAAGCAAAGTAAAAACTTTGGAACTGACCAGTTAGGTTGGACACGTGAACTTCCGCAAGGGAAGTGAGGCCGGGTGCTCCAGAAGGGTAATCCCCCTGTTTAGCTAGCTACACCCGCAACGTGTGTAACCAAAATGTGAGAAAAAAAACATGGAAATATGGGACGTCAAATATATCCAGGACAATCCTGCACACAGAGACATCAAACTTATCAACAATACTGTGATGACGGCCATAAAACTTTTTGAGGGCCTTGATAAGCCTAGGCTTGCAATATCGCCGAGTCAACAATTTATTTGCAAGCGGCCTACTTTGTTGTACATAAATCGGAAATTTGGCCAAAATTAAGTGTTCGCGAAAAATCTGACTTACAAGCCACCGTTTACTATCTGATGACGTATACAGACAGCCTTAACTGGTACCTCATCGTTACGTATATTATCCTAAAAGTGAAGAGTCATTGTTCTTGCCAGAAAGTCCAAACTACTGGTAATGAAATACGAAATAATGACATCAGTGTAACCACGAAAATACATGACTAAAATATCCACCATCAAACAATAGATATACCGTTTATCTAGACATTGAGATTTGACATTTGAATGATAAAATCGAGGCAGTAAGTTCCTAAAGATAGTAAAGGATATCGGAGTGTAGACAAAATCAAGACGAGCAAAGTGCAATTTTTTCACACTAGGTTCTAGATTCGAATCGATCCGATACTTCAGATCACAAGGTCATCAAAGGTTCTCTTTGATAATTTTAGAGACAAATGAAACAAACATAATATATATTTCAATTTGATATTTTCACGCTGGGTTAAAATGATGATCATCTGATAATCAATTTATTTAATACAACATGTTTCCATGGTAACACTAATAAATATAATATCAAATACGTTCTCCATTCATTAATAATCAACTCTCTATCGCAAGTTTACAGTTTATGCCTCAATCAGATGTGGGCATTTCATTATCTTCAGTGCCATTAAGACATAGTTTGACGTCATCAGACCTAAACGTGTCTCTTTGAAACCATTGTTATCAATATCAATACATATACCTTTTTTTGCACGACTATTACGTCATTGGCAAAACCGTAGTATTTTTGTTTTTCTTTCTGTTTAAGTATCTCTTAATCAGAATATATCCACAGGTGTTAAATCTTAGATGTAGAATATCTGTATAGGTATTTAATTGATGTTAAAAGTCAAAATTACAGCAAAATCTGAAAGAACGCATTTTAAATCAGGTGTTATGACGCCAGTAGTATACAACGCTCTAGAACTCGAGTCGTCCTTTTTTATCCTTGTGCCAGGTCCTATTTTTGAATGTTTTATAGTATTTCGTAAAAATTCGAAAGGGTTACATGATCCTTGTTACAAATAATATTTTTTATTATAAGAATGTGTTAACTTTACATTTGTTCAGTTTTTTTTTATTTTGGTACACATAAATATTTATTTTTTAGGTGTTAGTCCTGTATATAGCCATCATTACGAACACACAAGAGGAAGTTCCTCCGCGGCATCCCACTATCAGCTAGTTCCAGGTAAGTTTTATAAATTACGAATGTCAAACAAGGACCTGCACAATGAACATTAATTGCTCTTCATGGTTTCCAATTTTTATACGACTGTTTCAAGAAGAGACGGATATACTGAATTTCCTCTGGTCTTATACTAACACCACCGATGTACATGTATTAGGTGGATCCCTATATGAATATTCCAAATGAAAGGTCAAGCGGACATGTCAATGTTGTTTGCCAGTATACACAAATATACAAATAGTGCTTGGAGAACACTATGTTAAACAAAATACGAGTTGAACACATATTTTACTTTCTATACCGTGTGTCATGGGTTCTTTGTCTTATTATATTGAAAAGTTCAATAACTTTCCGCAACTGGTACTTTGAAATGCTACCCGTGAATTAAGAATGTTGACGCAAGTTAATTGCTGCAAAGGAACTGAAACACATGGATAATGACGTCAATACCAAAGTCGTTAGGTCCAGGTTCATTAAACTAGATGATGTAGTAATTTTTGTTGTTGCTAAGGTAACCAGTTTATTGGAATAAAGATGATTTTAAACAGCAGTCGTGATAGTTTCAATTATATTGAATATGCTTGGTTTGGGATGGGGGAATAGACTGGTTCGAAATAGAGATAAACGCATCTTGGAAACAAACTGACAAACTGGAATCTGACCGACAGTGGTTCGAATCTAAGCAGTGGTAAAATGTTGTTTGCAAGCCCTTGTTTTAGACCATTAGTCAACCGGAAAATAATTCTGAACAAATTCACTAATAACTTATTTAAGCTTTAATGCTTAAAAATACATATTCAAAAGGGAAAAAATCAATTACTGTGCTTCTTGATTGCAATTAAAATTGATTTTTCAATCACTATGTTACCCACATCAGACCGTTGCCATGGAAACAAACTTCAAAATATAATTATTTAAATCACCCACGGATAACGAACATATCACTTTATAATTATATATGTTATTTTATGTATGTAAGCATGTTGTGCCTAAACTTAAGTTTAACAGAGTAGTAACCGCTTCAAATTTCGATGAATACAAGACATCGAAATAAGAAGTTTTCTGACCACCCTATTGTTCTTGTAGCTAAAATAGATAACAATTTTTATAAAAACTTATTTACCACCTGTGTAACAACTCCTAATGAGGTTAAACGTCTAATGAAGTCCGGACTCCGTTAGGCGTTGAAATAACAAGGCCTATTAAAGTCCGAACGTAAGTAGGCGTTGAAATAACAAGGCCTATTGAAGTCCGGACTTCATTAGCCGTCGAAATAACAAGGCCTATTGAAGTCCGGACTCAAGTAGGCGTTGAAATAACAAGGCCTATTAAAGTCCGAACTGAAGTAGGCGTTGAAATAACAAGGCCTATTGAAGTTCGGACTCCATTAGGCGTTGAAATAACAAGGCCTATTGAAGTCCGGATTCCAATAGGCGTTGAAATAACAACGTTTACGAAGTCTAGACTCCATTAGGCGTTGAAATAACAAGGCCTATTGAAGGCCGGATTCCATTAGGCGTTGAAATAACAAGGCCTATTGAAGTCCGGACTCCATTAGGCGTCGAAATAACAAGACCTATTGAAGTCCGGACTCCATTAGGCATCGGAATCACAACTCCTATTGAATTCCGGACTTCATTAGACGTCGAAATAACAAGGCCTATTGAAGTCCGGACTCCATGAGGCGTCGAAATAACAAGGCCTATTGAAGTCCGGACTCCATTAGACGTCGAAATAACAAGGCCTATTGAAGTCCAGACTCCATTAGACGTCGAAATAACAAGACCTATTGAAGTCCGGACTCCATGAGGCGTCGAAATAACAAGGCCTATTGAAGTCCGGACTCCACGAGGCGTCGAAATAACAAGGCCTATTGAAGTCCGGACTCCATGAGGCGTCGAAATAACAAGGCCTATTGATAGGCGTTGGACTTCATTAGGAGTTGTTACTCACCTTAAGTGCATAGTTTACTGAACGAAACGGCAATTTAATAAGAGTAACCTCAGTTTAACAAGGTATTAAATTCATCCACACTGATAAAGAATTATCTACCTGTTGGTGTTATAATGAAGCAGCATGATCATCATTATATCTTACATTCCTACAATGATGACGTCTTTGACATTTTATCATTTACTACTCACTCGCTTTACATACGCACAAACTAATGACGTTCATTACCGATGGTTTGACATCCTGAGATTATAACGGATGAAAAACATCATTAAAATTTTGACGTTTTAAAAATTATATGAAGATACAATGTTTTACTTCTTTGAAACATGTAATTTTACCATTGCGATAGAGGGCAAATCAGTAAATAATTGCTATTTAAATAGAAGAGCCTGTAATACCGCCTTGCATGTTTGAGTAGCATTGGTATATAATTCTGATCGGATCAATTCAAGTTAAAACGAAATGTTGTACAGCAAAGTAAAAGTCAACCAAAAAAGCTTCTTACAATGCATGCATATACATCTTTAACAAAACGTGCCGATCTTAATTTTTACAATGAGAGAATCGTGCCATAGCAATGTTTTTTTTTATTATATATATATTTTATGAATATCTTTTAAAATGCGACAAAACGCATTAAAACTACTTTCATGCCTTTTAAATAATATAAGATTGGTTTGCACATGTGCTTCTACGTTAGGTCTTAGCTATTGAAAGCAACTGAAACAACATTATTAATGCTGTTAGTAAGATATACAGTCAAACCTGTCTATAAAGGCCACCCAAGAAAACCAGTAAAAATGGCCTTAATAAGCAGGTGACCTTTATATACAGGTTCAAATAATATGAATAAAGAACAATTAGAATACAATTCTACTGGCCTTTATAAGCAGGTGACCCTTATATGGAGATGACCTTTAAGGCAGGTTGGATTGTATTTTATTTTGTTTTATCTGATTTTTTAGTCTTTAGCGGTTAGTTGTTGGTGTTAATGTTTGTTTTCTTTCCTCTTGCACTACCCGTGGGTTGTTTTGATTCCATGTTGCGTTAAATATCATGCAGACAATATCACACCTGTATGACGTCATGATGAGGAAACTAATTCCTTAGGTAAACAAAACGCCTTGTTTACAATGACATGGACATATTCTAAAATCCTAAACAAGAAGTCTTGTTGACAATGACATGCAAATATTCTGAAATCTTTAAATAAGGACACTGACTCAAGACAAATTATACGGATTTAGGCAATTTATATTTAAATTAATGATGTTTACCGGATAAGATAAAAGGAATCCCCTTAAGACGGGACGAGATAGGAGCATTCCTAGATGTGGATGACAAACTGCGACCACAAGCTCTTTACTGAAGTATAAAAATGTTACTCTGTTGGGGCCCTATGGTAATTCGATGTACACAGGAAATCCAGAAATGTGGGTGGAGATACCATTTGTATAAATATTACACGAAATGACCTGAAATATACCAAGCTTTCATAATTAGAACTTCCAAAATATGACTGGTGGTACATTAAGACAATTAATTGCCTTGTGCTGATTTTGATTTCTTTTATTTAAATAGTACATTCAAAATCAGCACATGACAAAAGTATAAATATTTTCGGATTTAAGACTTCAGATTTAAAATTAATGGCAATAGTTTCGGCATTTTTTTCTTAACCAAGTTTGAGCTTAAATTTTGACAATCTATTTCTGAACTAAAATCAAAATTGTTTAGAAAAACTAAATATAGATCTTATAAGCCAGAAAGTGATCTTTAAAATAACACCTTAAATTCCTAAACATCTTGGTAAATAATAAAATTAAAAAGATATAAAATTTGTCATTTAAGTTTATTAAGGAAAAGAAAGATTGTGAAACTCGTGAACCTGCTGTCTGTTTCAACATTTGAAATTTAAATCTATTATTGTTAGTCATTGGATGTTGAATCATCAAAAACAAACATACTAATGATATTAATCAAAACCAAGAAGCAATGTAAAAACTTTGGAACTGACAAGTTTGGTTAGACATGTGAACTTACACCAGGGAAGTTAGGCCGTGTGCTCCGGAAGGGTAAGCACTTCCTGTTTAGCTAGCTACACCCGCCACGTGTGTAATCAAAATCGAATGAAAGGAACATGAAACTATGGGACGTCAAACATATCCAGGGCAATTCTGGATACAGAGACATCAAACTTATCAACAATACTGTGATGACGGCCATAAAACTTTTTGAAGGCCTTGATCCTATCTAGTGAGATATCATGTTTGTTACTGCACAGCAGGACATTTTATCCAACTGTAATATAAAGTATAACCCCTCTCTATTAAAACACCAATAGCTACACCCGGAACCAGGAACCCAGAAGATAGCTTATACGGATTATGGTTTCATTCATTATTCACGTTTTCAACGTCATTTATCCATTCAATAATGAACAAACTGTAAATTGATGTTGTTTGAGGAGGTACATTACTACGGTGGCCGATAT
The DNA here is from genome assembly GCA_021292105.1 of Anadara kagoshimensis. Lineage (NCBI taxonomy): Eukaryota > Metazoa > Mollusca > Bivalvia > Arcoida > Arcidae > Anadara > Anadara kagoshimensis. The sequence goes on from CM037860.1 coordinate 29,299,105, forward strand.
CAGCCATGACACTCTACAGTAATATTACTGTAGCGCGTCATTGGTGTACACATGCATTATGACAGTCTACAATAAAATTTAACTGTAGACTGTCAAAATACATCTGTTCATCGATGACACGCTACAGTAAAGTTACTGTAGAGTGTCATGGCTGATATAGGCCACCGTACATTACAGACCTGTCGAGTGTTATGCATTGAGCTTACACCAAGGAGTCGAACTTCGGCTATCAAGTAACCGCCGAAATATGGATAGTGACCAAATACTAGTAGATGGCAGTTGTCGATATATATAGCTACAATATATCTAGCGAAGAGCAAAGATGACCAGCTAATATGGCACTAATCCGTACGCCTGGTGTTAAACTTTTGACAGGTCTGTATTGTGGATGTTAGAAAATGGGGATTGCGAATAAATACCTTTGTGTACAATCATAATCTTTCGAGTAAATGCAATATAAAATGTATGCTACAATTAAGTCCAGTGAAACGCAATAAAAAATCTTCATCGTTTCGTTCGCTGACTCCTAATGACTCTCTTGTTTGCAACTGTTTTATAAGCCATGGTTACAAAATGCTTACCATAAGCATCTATTGTTACGTACTCGGGATGTGAGAAATACTTGTGGTGGCAGATAGGAAAATATGAGTTCTGGAGCAATTAAGATATATAGTAATGATGGTCTTTATACCCCTGCCTGGCACCATAAGTACATGTGTCATATACCATTTTTAGAATTTAATCATAAAATACATTTAAAAATGGTATATGAAGACACATGTAGTGCGAGATTCTAGTGGTTTTTTTTTCGAATTTCATAACCAGCTTTCTAGGCTATATTCGATTTCGACACATTTAAGACACTGTCAAATTTAAATTCTGATTTTAAATTGATTCATGCAACATTTTACTGACATATGGTGCAAGCCATAGTCATTTTATTAGCTCTCTCGACTGCGATCCTGATATTGTTCAGCAAAAGTCATTTTTATTTTATTCGAATATGAAAATTACTTAGCAATATTATTTCTTGACGCTCTCGACCTTGATAATTGCTCAGCAAAAATAATTTTATTGTCGCCCTCGACCTTGATAATTACTCAGCAAAAGTTTTTGTTGTCGCTCTCGATTTGGAAAATTGATCAGCAATGTTATTTCTTGGCGCTTCATATCTTGAGAATAGCTCAGGAATAGTAATTTTATTGGCGCTCTTGACCTTGATAATTGGCAAGCATCAGTCATGTTTATGGTGCTGTCTACCTTGAACATTTATCAGCAATAATAATCTTATTTGTGCTCTGAACGTTGAAAATTGCTCGGCAAAAGCCATTTTATTGTCGCTCTCGACCTTGAAAATTGATCAGGAAAAGTAATTTTTGTTTGCGCTCTCGACCAGCAATAGTAATTTTTATAAGCGCCCCAAACCTTAAAAATTGCAATTGCTAAGCAATAAATGTTATTTCTTGTTGCTCTTGACCTTGAAAATTGCTCAGCAATAGCAATACTATTAGTCATTTTATTGTCGCTCTCGGGGCTGAAAATTGTTTACAGTTTCATTTCAGCAAAAATGCTATTGATAGGATCACGCGTCAATAACTCAATTCCATTAAAAGAAGAGCTAATGACCATGATGTTCAGTAAATAATTGTAAAAATTAAGATTTTTCTTTTCAATACACCTAATAAATATATTGAAATAATATTTTTCAATTTTGTATAAACGAACTATGACGAACTTCATAAGAATAAAGCACAATGACCGGTCCGATATGATTTCTATATAAAGCCCCATATCTCACAATGTCAATACAAATAAATACACCACAGACCTGTCGAAATTTTAACACTAAGTTAACGGAAAAGAATCGAAGCCGAGTGACCCAGCTATTGATAGCCAGTTTCTAAAAAGCTGGCGAGAGATAGAAATCATCTGCCGAGTTGTCGAGATAAGGGCTAACGAGGAGCCGAGACGAGCAGTCCACTCGGCACTGGTACTAATACGTAAGCTTAGTGATAAACTTTGGACAGGTCTGTATTGTATGAAAAATTTACAATTTGAACCGACCAACTAAGCCATTACAACTCTATTTCAAACCAGACTGATAACAATCAAACTTCTATTTTATATAAGTGACGGGGGTAATTTATAATGTTTTAAGTTGTTTTGTCTTGGTTTTAGAAATTCTATAATGTCTTATACAGAACAGGCTTATCGAAAGATTAATACTTCGCTTAGGATTAAGAAATCAGTGCTGAATCGGCAGCTCATTTCGGCCTCTCGTTAGCTATTTGACGACAGCAGCTGCAATATATCTCACGACAGCTTTTTGATAGCTGCAATCTATCTCACGACAGCTTTTTGATAGCTGCAATATATCTCACGGCAGCTTTTTGATAGCTGCAATCTATCTCACGGCAGCTTTTTGATAGCTGCAATATATCTCGCGACAGCTTTTTGATAGCTGCAATCTATCTCACGACAGCTTTTTGATAGCTGCAATCTATCTCACGACAGCTTTTTGATAGCTGCAATCTATCTCGCGACAGCTTTTTGATAGCTGTTATTTATCTCTCGGCAGCTTTTTGATAGCTGTTATTTATCTCTCGGCAGCTTTTTGATAGCTGTTATTCTTTTTGATAGCTGCAATCTATCTCACGACAGCTTTTTGATAGCTGCAATATATCTCACGGCAGCTTTTTGATAGCTGCAATCTATCTCACGGCAGCTTTTTGATAGCTGCAATATATCTCACGGCAGCTTTTTGATAGCTGCAATCTATCTCACGGCAGCTTTTTGATAGCTGCAATATATCTCGCGACAGCTTTTTGATAGCTGCAATATATCTCACGGCAGCTTTTTGATAGCTGCAATATATCTCACGGCAGCTTTTTGATAGCTGCAATCTATCTCACGGCAGCTTTTTGATAGCTGCAATATATCTCGCGACAGCTTTTTGATAGCTGCAATCTATCTCACGACAGCTTTTTGATAGCTGCAATCTATCTCACGACAGCTTTTTGATAGCTGCAATCTATCTCGCGACAGCTTTTTGATAGCTGTTATTTATCTCTCGGCAGCTTTTTGATAGCTGTTATTTATCTCTCGGCAGCTTTTTGATAGCTGTTATTTATCTCTCGGCAGCTTTTTGATAGCTGTTATTTATCTCACGGCAGATTTTCGGTCACTAGCTATCTATACATCAGTCACTCGGCAGTCGAGCTTCGACTCCTTTTCGTTAGCTCAGTGTTAAACTTTTGATCGACCTGTACTTATTAAAACGAAAATGTTAATGTTATCTCGTTAATATAGGAAAATGGACAAGCAGTGAATGAGAACTAAAATTTTAAATGGCCAGTTAAGTGTTATCTTTATACGAATGAAACATTACCATTGGTACAAGAAGAATCGAAAATACCATTAATTCAAAAGAGTTCTTTTCAATTAGTTTGTGACCGTCTCAGACGGCTGTCAACAGTTGATTTATCAAAGAAAGAAACACGGAGTGAAGTAATTGTGCATTACGTCCAAGTCAAGATTCTGTCACTAGCACAGATGTAATAATATCGAGGCGGTCAGTTTATGGTTAGTGGAGAAAACCGGAGTGTTTGGAAAAAACACTGAGCATTTGCAAACGACATGCCAAACTTTTTCAAGCTAGCATCGACCCGACTGAGGATCGATCCTGGGAGATTAGAGACGCTATGATCCGTAAGCACATGCTTTGGACCACTCTGCTACCATAGTCCCTGTCAAAAAAGCAGGATAGACAGTAATTGTCCTATCGAATTTAGAAATAAAATGAAATACACGCAACTTTTGCAGTAACCATATGACGAGTTGTTCTTTTGGAAATTTTACACAAAACATTACATTTTTGCAGTGTTTTATCTCTGAATGAAGTAAAGACACTTGGTACATCGATATTGTCAAATTTTAAATACTGTCGATGGTATGCAAGATATTTAAGGTTCTAGTACATGTATTATGATTTGTATATTGTTAGTAGAACTGCGACGTTTTACGCACCACTGAAATTTCATTAATATTTTATCTCTTTTTTTTAAATTTTGATTTAAATCTTTTAATTTACACCAACTTTTATTTTACTTTTTTAAATATTTTTTTATGTTTTAATTCTGATAGTGAATGCCGGAAAATGCTTTCAATTTACATGCAAGTCAAATGGAATTGAAAAGATTAAACGTAGAGATATGTCTATGTGATTATGTAACCATTTATAAACCAGCTTGTTATGTTCTGTTAATAACTGATTGATTTTCTAAATGAAAAATAAGGTAATACTGCCGTCGAAATACCAAAGTTCAAACCAATTACATAATCAAAATCTGAAGCGACTTTTTAAAAATTGACAAATATAATTGATGCAAAAAAGTAACGCCCTTGAAGCAGGGTGAATGAACTTCTAGTGAATTTTTGTTGTATTTTAAAAATTAAAAAGAGCAATTTATGCAACAGGCGATTCTTTTCAATATATTGATAAGCGGATATTGGTTTTCATATTTGTATAAGACAAAATGTCAGTTTTAGCCTATTGTATCAGAGTTATTCCCCTTTTCGATGCTTTCGATGTTATGTGTTCCTTATAACAAAAATATTCATGTTACAATTAGTTTGAGGTCAACCTCTAGACTAGACTTTTATTAATTCGCCGTGATACAAATTCGTTATATATTCATTTCGTAACTTCTTGTGTATTTTTTTTATTTCGGAAAATACAGTTCTGCTTTGGAAGACATGTATATACTGAATTTATGTATATGTTATATCAGTATAAGGTTTTGACCATCTCATGATCAGACTCATTACATCGTTAAGGGTATATGTCTAAAAATAGCGGGATGGTTAGTGTGCGAAAAGTACTTAACTGGAATCACAAAGTTGACTGAATACCATTTTCATATTTGACTGGTTGTACAAATCTACAGTTTGGATTTGTATGGTGTCATATGCACCATGTGTCTTGTTTCACCCATATGCAACAGTGTGTTCTTGATTGAGCTGCTATTACTAGAGACTTGTACCAATCTAAAGTCGAGAGTTTTTGTGTTCTTTGTCTTGTTTCATCCCTGCAACAGTGTGTTCTTGATTGAGCTGCTATTACTAGAGACTTGTACCAATCTAGAGGTTTTTTGTGTTGTGCATCTTGTTTCATCCGTGCTGTTATAGTATTTTTGGTTGCAATTGCTCGACCATTGTTATAAAACTGGTACCAGTTTGGGGTTGTATTTATACGCGTCTTAATTGGTCATCCGCGTTGTTACAGCGTGTTTCAACAGCTACAATTTATCTCTCTCTCTCTCTCTCTCTCTCTCTCTCTCTCTCTCTCTCTCTCTCTCTCTCTCTCTCTCTCTCTCACACACACACACACACCACACACACGCGCGCGCGCGCGCGCGCAGGTTTATATCTTGTCATTATATATTATCCAGGACTGATTTTATATGTTACATGATACAAACTACACATGTTACCCCCTCCCTCCTCTCTCTCTCTCTCTCTCTCTCTCTCTCTCTCTCTCTCTCTCTCTCTCTCTCTCTCTCTCTCTTTAACATTTATATCTAGTCATATATTATTTAGAACTGATATTATATGTAACATGATACAAACTACACATGTCACCATTCTGTAAGATTTTAGTATTTCTTGGTTAACACCGTATGTTACCGACTTTAACAAACCGTAATCAGCTTATATATAACATAGACTGGCTAAACATCTACAAGATGTCTTAAAACCAGCATGTGATTTTAAGTTCGGAATTTCATTTGTACGGTTTTCGTTTTGTTATTTACACAAGATGAACATCTCCAATCAAACTGGAGATGGTAAGCTATTTTGCTTACATTGTTCATAATATTAGCTATGGTTCTAGCTCATTAAACATGATGGATTGTTAATGTCCTATATCTGGACTCATAAGTTACGCTCAGTTGTTGGCTGTGGCCGAAATGTTGGTAATGCCATTGTGCTCACATAATAATAAGAACCCACAAGGAAAGGTCGGCTGGTTGTTGATGTTACAAACAATATTAACTAGTGAATACATATATTTTCCAAAACATATCGCTCTTTTGAAAAAAATGAAATAAATTATTCTTTTTTATAAATTCATTTTTTTTATAAATTAACACTCCAATAATGATCAATTAATATTGTTGGACATGGATTAGTATGTTTGTTTTGATACACTTCCATAGACCGTAGATGGAACTTTAAAACGGTTGCAATGTTAACGTTCTTAATTGATGAATTAGGGCAAGCAGACAAATGCAATCTGTTTTGTTATATGTACATAATATTAAACTCAGATATTTAGATAACTTACTAACCATACTGATAATGTACAGAAATCAATTGGCCGATATATTGCAAATGAGAATATGACATGTCATATGAAAATCATATTATATTACCTCTATACTGTACAGACCTGTCGAAAGTTTAACACTCAACTAACAAAAAACAGACGAAGCTCGACTGACAAATAGACGGAATCAAATGCGTAGCTATTGTCCGAAAAGCTGCAAAGAGGTGGACATCGGCTGTCCAGATATATGGTTAACAAGACGCCCATACCATATAAGCTACCGATTCGTTAGCCAATATATAGTGTTAAACCGTTTCGAGAGGTCTGTATTGTATATCTGCAAATATTGGTTATTATTGGAATTTCAATTTGTAAAAAATGAATAATTCATTTAATTTTTTTTCAAAAAAAGAGAGATAAATTGGTTAAATTAATAAATGCAAGTTATAATTGATAACAACATCATAGGTATATAGCAATGACACATGTTACCACATAGTCTTGATCGATTTCCAAATCGACTGTTAACATAAATACACACAAACTTGTATATTTCAAATCAATAATTGGTGGTAAAAGAATGTATTAGTAGCACAGGGGGCGGATTCAGGCCTTGATGACGGGGGAGGGGAGGTCACAGGATTCTGGTGTGGTGTGTGTGTGTGTGTGTGTGTGTGTGTGTGTGTGTGTGTGTGTGTCACTGAGGGGAGGTAACAAGATTCTGGTGTGTGTGTGTGTGTGTGTGTGTGGTGTGTGTGTGTTTATTTGTGTGTCTGGTAGCTTAATCCTCAAGAAAACCGTGAATTTATTAATGTAAATGATGTTATGTTTTTCCATGTTACATATTATTATGTTTCTCGTCACATGTGTAAAGAGGTCAGTAAAGAAGTTCTTAAATAAATACACACTAAATATCAATAGATTAAATGTAATAAAAAAATAATAATAAGTCCGATTTTCTATGTATAACGTTACATGTTAGTCAATTAAAAAGTAAATTTTCACATCTTAATATTCTTTTTAATAAAGATTAATTATTTTTCTGTGTCACAAATTTGACCTATATTTAAAATTTTAAAACCAATACAAGATAAATATTGTTTGGGTCTATTTGGAGAAATTGTTTGTATTGTGTAAAGTTTCCTTTTCATTTTCTATTGATCTTGAAATTGTGGGCAAACTTTATATGATAAATGCGTACGTATAGACCAAATGGACGCATATGTATGTTAAAATACAGTATATATACTTTAACGTGTTTTGGATTCGCGGATTCATTCTAGCGTAACGTAAATGTTTTAATCTATAGGAACATACGTATATGTATAATATATGTCAGATAACGAAGAGGTCAGTTAAGAGCGATGGTAGTAATTTTTCGCGCACACACAAGGCGATTTAATAACAAAAAGCGGTAATACACACGTTATATACCCCAGTACAGTAGTGAATTCGTGTCTCGGTTTAAAACAGATTTGTTTTTCTTGATTGACACGAAGTACACATATATCTGACGTCAGGTAGTTAACTGCTTCTCAAAGGGAATATTTATTTTATACATTATATCTAACCTGAATATTATATACTGCTTAAAAGTGTTGATAGATTTTTTTTTACCTGCGAGTTTTATATAAATCAAATCTGCTTAATATTACATGAAGGGATTAAATCATAATTGAACGCATTTGGACATTATTATGTAGTTGTGATTTTTAAAATTCGTTATTTCGTGGGAGTTAGCATTTATTATATGATGGATTCCGAACACTGGACATTATAAAGTTTTTTTTATATTGTGTGGTGAAGTTTTATAAACGTCACATATATATATAATTTGAAGAATTTTCAAGAAGTTTTGTTGGATTTTTAACTAAAAACCAGATGAATTACCTTCACAATGACAGGTAAGAAAAATTAATTAAGAAAAGGTATATATAATACAATTTTAGTACACGTATATTATTCCCATATATACATATATATCTTCATTAGTTGACGTTTCAGCTGAGCGACCAACATTTGTTATAATAAGACCGTGTATTGATACCCTTGTGAATTAGCTTTATCTTTTGTTTTAGCAAAACACAATACCCCAGGACAGGATTGTGACGTCATTTCAGAACCTATTTAGATAGATAAGTACGTAACGCAATCACCGAGCTGTATGACAGCGACAAATGGTTCAAATACCAAATCCAACAGTTTCTTTAATTGGTAACTTTATTTTAGGCCTAAATCAACATACATTCAGTGGGGTTCGTCCCTGTAACATGTAATCAACACCCCTTCACGTTTGTCGAGACGTTTTGGATACCGTTTACGTGTAGAATTCACACGGAATAGCGTCTCTTTTTTAGGGGGGGGGGGTGTCAGGATTTAATTTCATGTCCAAAGTTTCATGCTCAGCATTTTGATCTACTAAAATTCGGCAATAAACCAAAAAAATAATTATCGGTAACTATATTTGAAGAAACATATCAACGTTTGATACTAGTACGTGTATTTGTCATAGGAATAACTCACATAAAGAACTAGGCACATGGTACTATAGCAAAAAGAAAGAGAAAAACACACACACACACACACACACACACACACACACACACACAGAGAGAGAGAGAGAGAGAGAGAGAGAGAGAGAGAGAGAGAGAAGAGAGAGAGAGAGATTCTTAAATCATACTTGATCAGACAAATTGAGCAACGCAATATGCAGATTTTGTTCTATTGAGAACTTAGCTAGTTGAATTTAAACTTTAAAAAACTAAAACATATTTTGAAATATGGATAGAATGACGGATAAATATTTTTTTTTCAAAAATGGGTAACCAACAGCTCCGCGGAGAGATTTTTTAACGTGGTGAAATCTCACTGAATTATACCTTTTGAAAACAAACTGATTAAATATAAGACCTTTTCCTATAGAAATCAGAAGTAGGTTTTATATTAGCTTAAGAAGAGAGAACACCACGGGGCTATTAGAATTACCAACTTGTACATAATGAAGTCATACTTTTGAAATGCCTGATTTAAAGTTAATTGTGCAAACGGGATTGCTTTAAACAATTCATTAAAAAAGTAAGAAATATGTATAAACGGTACAATTACTATAAGTCGTACGTCATTTTTTACAACCTTGTGTCAATCACAGTAATTAGTACAATGACACTGGATACTATATTGAACATTAACAGTTAGTACTTGTTAGTTTTCACGAGATGAGAGGTTAATGTGTGAGTACAATCAGTAGTACTCATCTACTGTCATGTGTTAAAAACCGTTTTATAGATTCCATTAATTACTTGTTCAAAGGAAGCACATGATTCTTCTTACCGATTTTTAAAAGAAATCAATTTCAATATACATTACTTCGATTTTTTTTTTTTGTGTCAGTGTTGGAAATTAAACCAGGTTGTTTTTACGTCACTGTTATGCAGTGTCCATGAACTGTTCGATTTCTTATACATTTTGACTCCCGCAATGTATGGTATAACAGTATATTTTGTTAAGAGGAAACAGCAACAATACGTTGTAAAATCGGTTATATGGCTAAATATTTCGCAAATGTCAAATATTGAATTTCAAACTTAGACCACAGCCAAATGCAATAAACAGAGTCTTTTTGATGGTAAAAGTGTTAAAAAGATAGCATTGACGCCCTATCAAACAGTCCGTTATAGCGATAGCTTAAGACATGTCCCATTCCACCAACTAAGTTCTATCTTATGTAGCAATATCCAAGCAATAGACCCGTTGATGATTAGTTAAAAAGTTGCTTATGTAACGTTAAGCATCAATTAGCAACCATTTTCTCTACATTACCTAAATATCTATCACCTATTATAATATAAGAAACACTTCATTAAAATGCCTCTTTATATATATAAATCAGCCACTTCACGTTTTTGGTCATATTATAATTTTTGAATATTTCAATTAGACAATTGTCATATACCATTTTTTGAATTTAATCATAAAATACATTCAAAAAATGGTATATGACGACAATATATTGTCATATACCATTTTTTGAAAAACTTCATAACATGACAGTCTCTCTTGGTTTATTATCAAACCCCTTTAAACACCAAAAACTGATAACCTTAAATTAGGGATAGGATAATTTTTACTTGACCATAAATTGCTTCCATTGCTTTGGACACTTTCAGAAATTTCAGAAATGTTTGTGTAGAAAATTAAAATGCAATAGACATTCTGCAGAAAAAAAACCCTCACAAACCACTTCATAACGCGGTCAAAATTTGTAAACGTGAATTAAGAGCTCGGATAATTTTTACGTGACCCTAGATTGTTTCCATTGCTTTGGACACTTTAAGAAATGTTTGTGCCGGGAATTTGAGTGCAATAGACATTCTGCAGAAAAAACCCTCACAAACCACTTCATAACGCGGTCAAAATTTGTAAACGTGAATTAAGAGCTCGGATAATTTTTACGTGACCCTAGATTGTTCCCATTGCTTTGGGCACTTTAAGAATTATTTGTGTCGGAAAATTGAGGATTAAGGATTATCGAGTATAAGTCTATCCAGACAAATGCAATAAACAGACTTCAGCTTAGATTTATACATAGATTAATAACTTAACGTATTTAAACATGTAAACAACAGCTTTTATCCATGCCGGGGTTGTAATCTTAGAATGTCCTTCAAAAATCGTTTTTAAATTTGACTGCATATAAAACAACAACATAATCATCCTCACCATCGTCCTCCTCATCCTCCGCTCCTCCTTCGCTCCTCCTTCTCCCCCGCTCCTCCTCCTCATTCTCCACTCCTCCTCCTCCTCCTCCTCATCATCAGCATCATCATCATCATCATCATCATCATCATTATCATCATCATCATCATCATCATCACCAAAGAAAAAGGTAAACAGTTTCAACAACAACAACACCATCAAACAATCATCATCATCATCGTCATCATACCGAGTAAAATACGAGCATTTAGTGAAAAATTTAGTCAATGGATTTACAAGTTACTGTACAAACGGGCTCTTTACGCATTTTATAGATCTATTTTGTTTTAATAAACCAGTATAATGTAAACTATAATGCGTTATACGTTGAACAGATTGACAGTTTGTTCGTATACATGTGGCTTAAAACCACTATGGTAGTTCTGTATGTGGATCGTGTATTCGAACTCCGTCCGGGTATGGCAAAGACTTGAAAATACGTAGTGACTGTTCTCCACCAAGCTCTCGGTATTTAGAAATGAAATCCACGGTGTCTTTCGAAAGAGTTTTGGTCACTGTATATTTAACATTTCTGCATTAATTCCCCCTTACTTACTTACTTACTTACTTAATTTATTTACTATTTTGCTGACTTTTGCAAAAATTCACAGACCGCAACATGTCAAGTTGGCCGAATTCTCCACAGTAGTTAAACTGTGACAACATAAATTTTACACTTAATATTTTTGTACTGTCATAACTTTAGTGTCAGGCGTGACAGGTTGTCCATCGTCGGTATAAAGTTGGCGTTTAAGTCATATACATATAGACATTTTACAGCTCTGTTACGGTATTACTATCGTAAAGGCCAAATTACTATTTATTTATTATTTATTTTTCGGACCCGGAATTCCAAAATATATGATATTGAGAATATTATATGCACCAGTACTTGCACGGAACAAATTGCCCGTTTATAACAGGTCAGACCTGGCCTTAAAACCCCGCCAAATTTTCTAGAGATAACATAGTAATTTTAGTCTACAATATTACATTTTAAATGTTTCATTAGAAGAAGACGACAACAAATTTCTCTCTCTCTCTCTCTCTCTCTCTCTCTCTCTCTCTCTCTCTCTCTCTCAATAATTGATGCTTGACCAAGACATTGCTTGTGCAATTAAAATTCACTATACGAGGATCAAAAGCACACGTTCTATGTTCTGTAATGCACTGCTTTTCCATGTATTATATGTTCAAAACGTAACACATGGTAGTTCTAAAACTGGAAAGCAATAGGGGTGCCAAATAAGTTGTTTTACAACGACACAGGTAATTTCTATCTAATGTGTACAAGACCCCACAAGCCCTCCTAGGTGATTATTTGGTGTTGTCCATTACATCTCCAAACTAAAAACCAGCTGAGAAGGGCTTCAACACTCTGTCTTCAAACACTGTTCAGTTGTTTAGTAGCTTTTTCACAAAGATCTACACCATCCAGTCGCTGCAGATGAACTATTTGTTTCTCAAGGTCATTTACAAATTCGTCACACAATTTGTACTTTTCGGCGACCGATCGATGAAAACCTCGCGAATTTTACCCCGGGGAAATACAATTATTAGCTAAAAGTTGTAGTGTGACCGACATGGTTTTATTGTTATAGTGTAAAATAATTTGAGGTTATCTGAACTATCTTAAGTTCACAATGTCAGATGTAAATAAATACTGTACAAGCCTGTCTAAAGTTTAACACCGAGATAACGGAAAGAAGTTGAAGCTTGGTACTGAGCTAACGAAAAAAGAAAAAAAGTCTAAGCCCGGCACTGAGCTAACGAAAAGGTGCCGAAGCTCGACAATAAGCTAACGAAAAGAAGTCAAAGTTCGGCTGCAGAGTGACCGAGATATGGATAGCCAATAACCAAAATGATGCTGAGAGATAGAAAACAGGTGTTGACATATAGCTATTGAGGGACCTTAATGACCAGTCGATTTGGTACTAATTTGTTAGTTCAGTGTTAAACTTCAGACATGTACTGTAGATACATATAAAAATAAACAGCTGTTTGTTATTTATAGTTAATAAAGACAAATAGCTATGTCCAGTGGTCAATTGTGACCTTAATTGGACTTATCTAGGTACGAGACACCTGGGAAAAGTATGATATGAAAAGATATACCAGATGGACCGATACGGTAACCCGGAGCCATGTTTTGTAAGCAAAGCAACATTTAAATATAGATGTTCAACAGTGACCCAGTGGTCTAAAGCGCACGCCTATGGATCATAGCGCCTCTCAACGTCTAGGTTCGAATCCCACTCTTAGTGTTGAGTTGAGTAATGGTGTTTAACGTCCAAGTCAAAAATATTTCACTTATATCGAGACGTCGCCAGCTATAGGCGATGGTGCAGAAATTTTGCCTGTACGTTGCGCTGATAGCATTATACGATATGGCTCTTTATCGTGCCAAGCCTACCGTGACACAGAACCTCATTTATTTTATGTTCCTTTTAGAAAAAACCATAGCTTTCATATTATTAAGAACAGTCACTTCCCACTTTCAAGTCTAAGGTCACACCCGGTCGGGGCTCGAATCCACGACCTCCCTCTTACAGAGCGAGCACTCTACCAACTGAGCTACCGAAGGGTCCCAATCTTAGTGTGAGGAAGTTTGTCAGTTCGCTTGCTGAAAGTTGTCGATATTATCCGGTTACTCCGGTTTCCTCTGTCATCTTAGAACTGACCGTCTCTATAAATGGGACAGAACCTTGGCTGGATCGTAAAACACAGCTGCTCAACTTTACCTCATTCACTCTAACATCAAATAAATATTCAGCAGCACATAGTATACACACAGGCATACGGTTAAATATTTATCTTTAAAGTTAATACAATTAACATTAAAACTCCATTCACGTAAAGTTTACTTTTTTCTTACGTTATTCATTTATCGTCAGATCAGTCAAATATAAAATTACCAAGCATATAGTTTATAAAGCGACAATAAACTTTTTGTGAACCCTTCTTATGTTTAGATATTACACACGATTTAACATATTAATTTTACTGCATTGATAAAAAGATTAATTTTTTCTACGAGTTTGTATACCTTCCAAAAACGACCCTTTTCCCTCTGATTTAACTCTGATCCGATAAAAAGAGTAGTATATATGTTAATGATGCTAAAACGTGCCAGAATTTTAGAATATCGAACCGAAGGGGGTATAATGTATACATTTAGTGGCTGTTGTCATGAAATTGACATGTTCTGGCTGGACTGATACTATTCTTAGTTAGATTTATAGCCACATTTATATTTGAACACATGATCTTCCACCAGGAAAGTGAGACGGGGTGCTCGGGAAGGATATGCAACTCCTGTTGAACAATATTTAACATCATCGTCCAGAACAAGAATTGTACAACAGTTTGCTTTTTTTTATCTTTAGTATGTTGTTATTCTTTGTTTATCTTCGGTTGTTCTCGTTGATGTTAAGTACATTGTACTTCAATTTGACTTCAAGCTTTAATTTTAGAACTTCGTTTGTTTGTTTATTGGAGATATTTAAGTTCGAAAGTAAGCGATTTGTTATGTTACTTGTTACTTGATAACCATCATAATATATATTTGGAAATTAATACATATTGGGAAATTGCCTGCATTGATCAGTATGTTGACAGATAGCTAAAAAGGCGTTTACCCTTCCTGAGCACTGGCCTAACTTCCCGGATGAAAGTTTACGTGTTTAATTAATTTCTCAATTTTCAGAGTTTTTACCTTGCTTTTTGGATTGTGATCGAGACATGGATCGATATGTTTGTTTTTAATTTGACTGATTTTATAAGTACTAATTACATACATTTGTTAATCTGAAACAGCAATGACGAGGGATAGGTATGAAACTTCTATCGACTTATGAATGATCTAGACAAATAAAAAATAAAATCTGATGATAAACAGTGACAACATTACTTCAGGTTATAAATAATATAACGATCTTCAAATATACAAACATACAGTACAGCCCTGTCGAAAGTTTAACATAAAGCTAACGAATGAGTAACAAATCGGCATCTCGTCTCGGCTACTCTGAGTTAGATATATCTCGACAGCTTGTCGGCAGCTGTTATCTATCTCTCGAAAGCTTTTCGGCCACTATATATCCATATCTTGACCAATGATCAGCCGAGTCTCGACTCATTTTCGTTAGCTCAGTGTTAAACTTTCGACAGGACTTTACTGTAACATTGGTATAAGTTATTTTTTGTGGATGGTGTCTCATTAAAATTCGTATGTTTATTTAAGCCCTTATTATTCGGTACAGATTAAGTCTGTTTGTGGTATTGAAGTTCAGACTTGCGTAAATGATCTGGCTACTCTAAGTAGAAAATAAAATGGTATTTCACACATAAACTTATAAAAAATTATATCAAGTGTATCGCTCGTTTCAAAATTAGGTTTCTATTAAAGTGTGAACTATTGGATCGTGAAAATTCAATATCTTAGGAATAGAGACGAGATTTTAAGTGTCTGACTACTTTCATTAGTCGCGCTTTGACAGTTTACGAGTTTTAATGGTTATCAAATTTTCATTTTATTGAATATGGAGAAACTTTCGGTATATTGAATTAGGTCGTACCTTTAGTTATGTATTTTACATGCCTTAACATGTGGAATTGTTAGGTGTTAATAAGCACGACTGCGAACTTTACTTTAACTCGAGTTTCAATTTTGTTGATAATTTAAAAGAGCTCGATAATTGTTTGATCATTGCGTCTTTTTTTTTTTTTTTTTTTGGGGGGGGGGGGTTGTCATGGTTTTAAAGACATGCGGTTGATTATACATGTATATCGTCTTACATTATATGTGTAGAATATGTACTGTTTCTGATGGTATTTTATATAGATGTTTTCAATCGTTAATAATGGCAGTTGAAACCAATAACCCCAAAACAAAAATATGCCCCCAAAGAAATGAATTCTAGCAAATCCGTAACTTGATATCGATGTTGACGTCACAGTTTAAACCCACGTGCGAATTCTTATTTCTAATGTAGTTAAATGACGTCATTTTTGTCTTTGTTTAATGACAGTTCCGCCTGTATTGCCGGTTGATAAAGGTTACGCCACCATTTAACATTGTTCTCGCCATCGCCAACGGACTAGCAACTTGTCCATCCTTTTATTCATAAAGGTAGCAATTACGTCTTTTTCACATTCGTGGGAGATTTTTTTCGATTTCATTTGCGTATTCTATTGCATACAGTTCAACCTGCCTTAAAGACCACCTCTATATAAGGTCCATGCATGTAAAGGTCACCTGCCCATAAGGCGGCCTTTATAGACAGGTTTGGCTGTATTTCAATTATATTCTAAAGGCACTTGTTTGACTACCATGGCTTGTTCCATACTATCCACGGTTAAAGGAGAGTTTTTTTAAATACCGGTACGTGTTCATGATCAGTTGCACATTTTATTAATGGCAAATAACTATGAATCTTTAAATTGCGTCAATAGTCAAATTTGCTTTATTTAAAATCAAAATTAACACGTAAAATTTTAAATTAATATGATATTCATTTTTGTACTTTTAATCCTTTCAAAGATGAATATCATTTAATTTTATTCAAACAGGTTCTTAACTGTTGAGAACTCTCTTTTAATTTTTTTACTCAACTTATTTTAAAATTTAACAAATCAATTAGAACTGCTAAGTCTTATACGTTATATAAAAGGACTTAAATTAAAGCTCAAAGTCTTTTAAATAATAAGGAAATAAAGCTGTAGTATTGAAATGTTTTGGATGTCGCATACAGTACAGTCCTGTTGAAAGTTGAACATTAGCTACCCGGCCTCTCGTGAGCTACAGTACAGTCCTGTTGAAAGTTGAACACTAG
Organism: Anadara kagoshimensis; assembly: GCA_021292105.1. Taxonomy (NCBI): domain Eukaryota; kingdom Metazoa; phylum Mollusca; class Bivalvia; order Arcoida; family Arcidae; genus Anadara; species Anadara kagoshimensis. The sequence goes on from CM037860.1 coordinate 29,316,022, forward strand.
CTACCCGGCCTCTTGTGAGCTACAGTACAGTCCTGTTGAAAGTTGAACACTAGCTACCCGGCCTCTTGTGAGCTACAGCACAGTCCTGTTGAAAGTTGAACACTAGCTACCCGGCCTCCTGTGAGCTACAGTACAGTCCTGTTGAAAGTTGAACACTAGCTACCCGGCCTCTTGTGAGCTACAGTACAGTCCTGTTGAAAGTTGAACACTAGCTACCCGGCCTCTCGTGAGCTACAGCACATACCTGTCAAATGTTTAACGGTAACCTAACAATCTGCAGCTCAATTCAATTCATCATCAGCTTTATCACAACAGCTATCTTTCTCTTGATAGCTTTTCGACCACTACCTATCTATATCTCGGCAGCCTAGCTTCTACTCCTTTTCACGACCTCAATGTTAAACTCTCGACAGGTATGTACTGGACATGGCAAGGTCTGTATATTTGTCGACAGCTTTTTGGACATTAGCTATCCACATCTTGGACATTTGATGACCGAGCTTCGACTCCTCTTTAAGAGCTCAGTGTTTTTGACAGGTCTGTACTGTACATGACAGCCTCTGTCTATTTTTCGGCAGCGTTTGGGCATTAGCTGTCCACATCTTGGCCATTTGATGACCGAGCTTCGACTCCTCTTTAAGAGCTCGGTGTTTTGACAGGTTTGTACTGTACATGACAGCCTCTGTCTATTTTTCGGCAGCGTTTGGGCATTAGCTGTCCACATCTTGGCCATTTGATGACCGAGCTTCGACTCCTCTTTAAGAGCTCGGTGTTTTGACAGGTTTGTACTGTACATGACAGCCTCTGTCTATATTTCGGCAGCTTTTTGGACATTAGCTGTCCACATCTTGGACATTTGATGACCGAGCTTCGACTCCTCTTTAAGAGCTCAGTGTTTTGACAGGTTTGTACTGGACATGACATCCTCTGTCTATTTTTCGGCAGCGTTTGGACATTAGCTATCCACATCTTGGCCATTTGATGACCAAGCTTCGACTCCTCTTTAAGAGCTCAGTGTTTTTGACAGGTCTGTACTGTACATGACATCCCCTGTCTATTTCTCGGCAGCTTTTTGGACATTAGCTATCCACATCTTGGCCATTTGATGACAAGCTTCGACTCCTCTTTAAGAGCTCAGTGTTTTGACAGGTCTGTACTGTACATGACATCCTCTGTCTATTTCTCGGCAGCTTTTTGGACATTAGCTATCCACATCTTGGCCATTTGATGACAAGCTTCGACTCCTCTTTAAGAGCTCAGTGTTTTTGACAGGTCTGTACTGTACATGACATCCCCTGTCTATTTCTCGGCAGCTTTTTGGACATTAGCTATCCACATCTTGGCCATTTGATGACAAGCTTCGACTCCTCTTTAAGAGCTCAGTGTTTTTGACAGGTCTGTACTGTACATGACATCCCCTGTCTATTTCTCGTCAGCTTTTTGGACATTAGCTGTCCACATCTTGGCCATTTGATGACCGAGCTTCGACTCCTCTTTAAGAGCTCAGTGTTTTTGACAGGTCTGTACTGTACATGACATCCCCTGTCTATTTCTCGTCAGCTTTTTGGACATTAGCTATCCACATCTTGGCCATTTGATGACAAGTTTCGACTCCTCTTTAAGAGCTCAGTGTTTTTGACAGGTCTGTACTGTACATGACATCCCCTGTCTATTTCTCGGCAGCTTTTTGGACATTAGCTATCCACATCTTGGCCATTTGATGACAAGCTTCGACTCCTCTTTAAGAGCTCAGTGTTTTTGACAGGTCTGTACTGTACATGACATCCCCTGTCTATTTCTCGGCAGCTTTTTGGACATTAGCTATCCACATCTTGGACATTTGATGACTGAGCTTCTACTTCCTTTCAAGAGCTTAGTGTTTTTGACAGGTCTGTACTGTACATGACAGCCTCTGTCTATTTTTCAGCAGCGTTTCGACATTAACTATCCACATCTTGGCCATTTGATAACCGAGCTCTGACTCCTTCATTTTTTTCATATTCTAAACAAACCGGAAATGTTATTAATTGCTCATTTATGAATTAAGAGCCTCCTAGAAAATTCCCCAACATCAAGGAATCTTGTACTGTATGTTGTTGGACGTCAAATGCTTTCTGATAACTTCTATAGATGGATGTTGAAGGTTTCTTTGTAATTTCTTACTTAGGTTAATATTGACATATTCTAACATACCATTTAATAAACTGGATTGTAATAGAATTTTCATTTAATCCAAATCATGGTAGTCACGAAGAAAAACAGTGATATTTCACCTCAGCAAACAATAAACGATCTCTTCCTTTTCTTATCTGTTTTATTTGCCATGCAATTGTTTTTTGATTTCCTGAGAAATATCTTAGCAACTATTGAATGTTATGGTACATTTATATTAACTGTTAAGCTAGACTTTCGTACAATAGGTTTCATTAGTTATTCATGCTGATTTTTAGCGTTGATGTAAAAAATCTTGCATACATCGATCTTTCATTTATAGGTGTCATTAATTTTTTTTTATTAATATTTAAAAAAGCATAACGCATGAGGATCATCTCAGAATCCAAAGGAATCGATTTTTAATAGATAATTACCATTTAAATAGAGAGATTTGTTTCGAATGGGATATTAAAAATATGGCTTAGCCTTGATTTCAAACCGGACCAACCGACCTTTTTGTACATGTAGCAATGATGATGTTTTACTAAAGTTTAAAAAGCAACTACGAGACGTGGTTAAGTGCCTTGTAATATCGCGGCGGTGTCCTGAGGAAACCGATGATACATTTGTCACGTAACTTGTACATGTAAATTGTGTTTATATAGCTTTCTCGATAAATTCCTAGCGTAATTAAGATAACTATACCAGGAATATACTCTAATTAGATATCCAAACACTTCATTGAAGTTTAATGATTTCCCTTTCTGCACCAAATCTAACCCAGATTTTATTACACAACAAGATAAACCTATATTACACTTCAAAAAATTAATCTTTCAGAGTTAAAATAGCAATTTAATCTGTTTTCACACCTTATGACGTACATTAAAATCAAATAGCACTTAAAGGCAGGTGTCAAATGCTTTGTATACGTGTCCTGGTTTGGAAACTTTTGTTTGAAATTGGTACAAATGGGTTATGCATGTTCAGTTGTTAATCGCTTTCGATTTTGAACAGAAATGTATTGTATATTGCCATTGTTGGTTGAAGTAATCACATTTGAACAATTTCAAATAACTATATTTACTTAATATTTAAAAGAACGTAGACAAAGGTTTTGATACGATGAGTGGAGTTGACTTATGGTGTATTACGCCTCAGATAAGATTCTTTCACTTATATTGAAGCAGCCAGTTCTGGGATGGTAAAGGAAAACCGGTGGAGCACCAGGAGAAAACTAATACATTAAGGCAATATCTTACTTGTACAGATTAATGCAACATTACAGTCAACCGTGTCTATTAAGGCCAACAGAGGGAACCAGTAAAAGTGGCGTTTATGGCCAGGTGGCCTTTTTATACAGGTTCAAATAATATGAATAAAGAACAATTCGGATACAGTTCTACTGGCCTTTATAAGCAAGTAGCCCTTATATAGAGGTGGCCTTTAAAGCGGGTTGGACTGTATGTAGTCGAAAGAAAACGTAGTAACATGAGTTAATTAAATTGCAATGCAAGTGAAATACATAAGAGGATCATTTTATATTTCGCCAGAGTAGATTTTATTATACTCTCTATATACATGTAGTTATTGTGTTTTCTTTACTCAAGTCTAGGCTTATAAAGGCCCACAAAAAGTGTTATGGTCGTCATCACATTATTTTCGATAGGTATGTTGTCTCTGCATCTACATTTGTCCTGGTCATTCCATAAGTTCCATGTTCCTTGTATTCTCATATTTTTAGTTCACATTTTCACATGCGGCGGACGTATCTAGCTAAACAGGGCCGGAGACACTTTACCTTCCGGATCACCCGGTATTACTTCTATGGTGGAAGTCACATGTTAAACTAAAGCCTGTATTCAAAGTTTTTTACTTTGCTATTCGGATTTTAGTTTGGACATAAATTGGTATGTTTGTTTTTGATTTTTTAAGGTGGAAGGCAAATGTTAAACTTAAGCCACTTTTCAAAATTTTTATTTTGCTTTTTGGATTGTGATATGGACATGGACCGGTATGCAGGAACTTAATTTTGCTCTAAAGCTGAAGATAATAGAATTATCTTGAGCATTGTGATAAAACATTGCAGTTGTGATCTGTCTCTAAGTCATGGAATATCATGTTTGAAGAATTTTCACCCTAGATCTATATACATCACTATGGTAATAAAAACAAACATACTAATCCATGTTCGAATCACAATCCAGAAGCAAAGTGAAAACTTTGGAACTGACAAGTCAGGTAAGACACGCGAACTTTGAATTCTAACCGGGAAGTGAGACCGGGTGCTCCGGAAGGGTAAGCACCTCCTGATTAGCTAGCTACACCAGCAACGTGTGTTAATTGTGTTTGCAAGGGGTAACATTAATGCAGTAATATAATGTGAAGAAAACTTTATTTATTTTTGTAATTAAATATTGGAATACTTGTTTTGATAGGTAAATAATAACTTAAACTGGCCATTGAACTAAATATTGAGTTATTTTTTCACAATATTAATTCAAATTTATTAAAAAAGAAAGGTTTATCTTATTTATTGAAAAACTGTCTTATCTTTTAAAACTCCAGACAAAAGGAATGCTGTGTTAAATTAAAATCCGAAAGAAGTCAAATAGCAGAAAATACAACACATTTAACGGAACATTATGATGAATAAGTCCATTACATGTTTATTACGCGCAGCTTAAGTAAAGCAAGCCAATCATTTCATTGATAGCGATCTAAAACATTTTTAGATTTTTTTAAAAACAAAATCATGTTTTAATATATATTTAATATTTTTAGGAATTTTAAAGTCGCCAAAACCAAAAGATAAAAATTGTAAGTTAAGTAAAATATCGTAGATGTTTGATTTTTAGCTGAATTTTTTTCCTAGTACAAAAACTTATTAGAAGTTATATTGGTTTTAAAAAGCTTTGACAATAGATGCAAAAGTTTTGTAGAAATAGTGGTTGCTTGGTAAATGGGAACGAGGTAGACTTTTCTTTATTAGATCGCTTTAATTAAGTTGATTTTAAATGGGAATTTTGTTCTCAGTAACTTCTCATTTTTGGTAAATATGACTATTTCTATAATAACATGCTTTCAATCGCGAGTTTTGTAGACAATCGCTAGAATAAGTGCTGCCTGAATTGCATAATATATCATGTATGAACTTGAACATTGGGTTGTAATAAATCAAACGTAAAACTTGGTTGCATCAAATATCATACCTGAATTTGAAAAATTGAGCTGTTTTAGACCAAAACTTGAAACTGAAGAATATAAATTCAACACATATGTAATGTATATGTGGCAGTAAGTTGTGAATTGTTCAAATATTTGCTATGCTTCCAACAATAACTCCAACATCCAACTATAACATACATGTATATATAGCCGCGAAAAGTACCAACAACGTTTCTGATGCTTTCAACAATAACTCTAACATCCAACTATTACATACATGTATATATAGCCGCGAAAAGTACCAACAACGTTTCTGATGCTTTCAACAATAACTCTGATTAACCACTATAACATGTATATAGCCGCGAAAATTACCAACAACGTTTCTTATGCTTTCAACAATACCTCTGATTAACCACTATAACATGTATATAGCCGCGAAAAGTACCAACAACGTTTCTGATGCTTTCAACAATAACTCCGACTTCCCACTTTAACATGTATATAGCCGCGAAAATTACCAAGTCGTTTCTGATGCTTTCAACAATAACTCTAACATCCAACTATTACATACATGTATATATAGCCGAGAAAAGTACCAACAACGTTTCTGATGCTTTCAACAATAACTCTGATTAACCACTATAACATGTATATAGCCGCGAAAAGTACCAACAACGTTTCTTATGCTTTCAACAATACCTCTGATTAACCACTATAACATGTATATAGCCGCGAAAAGTACCAACAACGTTTCTTATGCTTTCAACAATACCTCTGATTAACCACTATAACATGTATATAGCCGCGAAAAGTACCAACAACGTTTCTTATGCTTTCAACAATACCTCTGATTAACCACTATAACATGTATATAGCCGCGAAAAGTACCAACAACGTTTCTTATGCTTTCAACAATACCTCTGATTAACCACTATAACATGTATATAGCCGCGAAAATTACCAACAACGTTTCTTATGCTTTCAACAATAACTCTGATTAACCACTATAACATGTATATAGCCGCGAAAATTACCAACAACGTTTCTTATGCTTTCAACAATAACTCTGATATATTAACTCCCCTATTATGTACATAACTGCTGAAAATATGAATTGCACACAATTTTCAGTTACATATCTACTTTATTTACACTAGACATTTGTAGTAAAAACCCAGGGTACTCAGGTGAAATAATTTATTACAAGTCTGATTACTTGATATCGTTTCAAAAAACACTGACATGTGGTGCTTTTGATCTTATGATAACCGCATTCAAAACTCGCAGAAGTTTGTTAATTCGCTTGCCTAAGTTTCAAAGTTTCAAAGTTTCTGCGTATTCTGGTTTTCTCTTTTCCTCCACCACCATCAGTGAACTGACCGCATAAGAATCTTGACTTGGCGTAAAATACCATTACTCCACTTCATTCCACTCTTGCAATGATAATGTATTTATTAAATTGTATATAGTCGCCAAGTAAGCACACGCTAAAAGTAATAGAGGTTGTAATGGTTCTCTGCTTTGACTTGTCAATTTCACGAAGTGTATTCCTTTCGTCAAACATATAGCCCTCGTTTGTAAGAACATACAGACAATTGAAGTTACAAACAGTTAGGGGTAAATTTTACACGGATCTCCAAGTATTCTGTTTACTTTTGTATAATCTTTGACAAGCCAGTAATCGCCCTCGGCCGGTGACAGAAAAATGGTCTAATCGATGTATCATTAATCACTAGCGTACTATAACTTAAATAGCTTGTAATGTCATTAATTTTACGACTATTTGACGTACAGACCAATGACCGCTTTATAGAAAATGAATGCACATTATTTCAAGTTATATATGAGAGAATGAAATTAGTTTTGGGTATTTGGTTGCATTGCCTTTCTTGAATTTTTGAAAACAACTCACACGTGTATATTGGTCTTGCATCTCTTAAACACACAGAAATAAATGCGAACAATAGTAATACTAGTAGTAATTTTGTAAAGCGTCTGTTAAGCAATGGAAGATGCTATATTGCTGCATTGGCATTTACACAATGAATGATAAAAGATTGATAGACAGCAGATTTGCTAAGCTGACAACTACAGTACAGACCTGCCGAAAGTTTAACACTGAGCTAACGAAACAAAGCCTCGGCTGATAAGTGGTCGAGATATGGATAAAGCTCTTGGTAGATAGATAAAAGCTGCCAAAAAAATAGCTCACAACGGGACGAGGTCAGTTTTCGATTCGGTACTAATTCGCTATCTTGGTGTTAAACTTTCGACAGGTCTGTACTGTACTTGAAAAGAACAATTATAAGCTTAGTTTAGTAAAAACTGTAGTAAACCATAAGTCAAGCTTAATGTTATATGTGACAAAGAAGTATCAGACTGTTATTATTGTTTCCCAACCTTGCTCAGTTGACGACTACCTTCAAAACACAAGCTAAGTTAGTGTAGTAATAACTGTAGTAACTGAGAACAAGCCATAAAAAGCCAGCCATGATTGCTGTTACTAGTGTCATATACCATTTTTTGAATGTATTTTATGATTAAATTAAAAAAATGGTATATGACACTAGTATGCGACAAAGAAATATGAGGCTGCTATTGTTGCTTCCCAGTCTTGGTTAATTTACTACTACCTTAAAAACTGACTTACAGGAATTTTTAGTAACGACTCGGCTCATGTAAGTAAAAGAATACTTGTATTGTACATGCAATATTGAAATTCATAAAATATTTTGCGATCTTGCGTTCTCCGAAATAGGCTAAATAAATAGTAGTTTAGTAAACAGTGTAGTAAACGGGGACGAGTCATAAGCCAGTCATGCTAATTGTTATGCGATAAAGAAATAGAAGACTGATTTTTTGCTGTCAAACATTGCTTAATCGATGACTACCTTCAAAACAAAATTAAGTCTTTGTTAGTTTAGTAAAAACAATAGCAATAATAAAAAAGCTTTCTTTGAAATGTTAAATTTTAAGTAGAACATAGTTAAACTCTATTGTAAATTTGAATTACGTCACGTAGTTTTATTCTTATCACTGGCTCGTTTTATCTTATCTATCTTACTGATCCCTAATCCCATTTGACCGATTTAATTATAATGACATTTTAAAAACAAAGCAAAAACTACTTCGTCGTAATTTTTAGAGTAAAAATTGGCTGGGTACAAATTAATTAGTGCTCCATAAATTTAGAATAGCATTCATTTGAAGTCCAAATGATACACTAGTATCTTAATGGATGACGTAAAAGACTATTATTTCCGTACGTAAAATTCATTAATATCTTTGTTGTTTTAAAATTAAAGCCATTTATAAAAGAATTTTAATATAAAAAGACATGTTGAGACATGGGAATTAATCACAGTAAATGTTTACATTACATTTTATATTCTATATTAACTTTAATGGACTTATAGTACAGACCTGTCGAAAGTTTAACACTGAGCTAACGAATAATAGCCTAAGCTAGTCTGACGAGTAGTCAAGATATAGATAGCTGAAGGCCGAAATGCTGTCAAAAATTAGATAGCATTTCTTCCAAAAGGTAGAAAGCAGCTGTGGGAAAGCTGTCGAGGTATAGCTAACGAGGGGCCGAGATGAACTCGCACAAATGTGTTACTTTGCTGTTAAACGTTCGACAGGTCTGTACTGTATGGTCAGATGAGACTAATGTATGTCATCGGATCGTTATCAATGTTGGATTTTGTTTTGAACCCACCACCATTGATTTTTCTTCTACAATTTTATAGTTTTGTATTTCAATTATTCCTTGTTAGCTTCTTAAAAGCATAGTCGACTTGTTTACTGTATATATGTTAACAAAAACAAAAACATTATGGTTTCAAATAGAGATGCCGCTTTTACTGTTAGGTAGAATAAGGTCAATTTATTCATAGTCTTTAGAAAAGAAAAGTTTCTGACGAAATAGAGTAATAGCTAATAACCCTACTGTAAACGATGTTATGCCATCCCTTGAAAAAACCATGTACTACAGATTCAAATATAGATGTCGCTTTTACTATTACACAACTGTTTCGTATGATAAAGCCAATTCAACAATGGTTTTAAAAAGACGGTTTCTGACGAAACAGAACAATTGTTAGTAATGTAAATTTTAGATCTTGCTATCTTGCTATCCCCTACTGTAATTGAAAAAGTCATCAAGTATTAAGTCACTATGAATATATTTCAGTGAATTCCGTAGCAAGTGATTAGATGGTCCCTAACCTTGGATGTTGAAAAATAGAAGTACTTGTATTTTTTTCTGTCCGATGGGGAAATATGAACCTACACTTATTTTATTATATGTCTCAGTTCTAGGTACAGTGTTCTGAGTCAGAAAAATTACAATATATGGTATCAGGTTCACAATAATTTCTTAACTAATTTTTCCTTAAATTTGGCAAATTTGAAATCTTGAAAATTTGTTTATCTTGATGATATTCAAGAACTTAAGGTGTCATTTTGAATACCACTTCAAGTTCCTACCGTTAATTTTATATTTAGTTTTGAAAAAAATTTATCTGCAGTTCCGACAAAGATTGACAGAATTTGCTTTTAAGTGAAGGGAAATCTTAGTTAGGAAATGATTGTGACACTGGGGACGGATACTTTTTGGATTAATTCTGTCATAATTATGCTACTTTTGAATTTTTATTAAATAATATAATTTAAAATTAGCACAGGACAGTTCAAATTAATCGATTTAGTGAATACTTATTATGCATATGATGGCGTTAATCTTAAAGCTATGTATACGTTCTGGAGCGTATGCTGATTTCAATGTTATAGTGATTCCATCAGTCATGTGGAAAATTTTTAATTACAGGAAAGTATAATTTGAAGTCATAACTATAACGCACATTTTAAAATTTTACACTATATATATCGAAAAATAGTCTTGAAAAAGGAAGTCGCTGGGTTTGCATCCGGGCAATCTTATTAGCTAATATTTGCACAAAACGTCATCACTTATTGCCAACAAGAATTGGGAAGGTCAATGTTCTGAAGTATCGGTGATATCTAGCATCTACTTAAACTAGAATAAATATTTAAACTGTAAATATAGACCAAATAAAGTAAGAAAATAGTCAACTGTCCTAGAGATGACCCGTATCCGTGAACTATACCAGTTTACGCTTTTTAAAATATAAACAATGTCGTATTTTGAATTGATAAAAATTGTCAAAATCAGTATGAAAGGCTTCATAATAAGGCTGCTTCCACAATATATACATATAAGGACTAAAACAATATCCACATTAATAGACATTAATATTTGTCATATATACATATATATCTGTACCACGATTTTAGATATACACGACTCAACAAATTTCGTGAACTAAAAAAATGTAATTTCGAGGGATGATAAATCCGTGGATGGAGCACATGTCCGCTGGTTTCTTCGATAGTTTCCGTCATTTTTTGGAGCACTGATATTTTCCCGTTTTTACCTTCTGTTTTAATTACTGAGCACTAAACAGTAGGTAACAATTCTGCCTATAACATAAGTAGTGAGTTGTTATTCACAACTCAGTTCAGAGACATATTTCCACTTTAGTTCTTTATTTAAACGTTAGTTGTAATTGTCATTTCTCCGACCCAGTCTGCATTCGCCATGTCTTTATCACATTGGTTGAAAACCGGGAAAGTTAAAAGTAAATTGATAATGCCATCAGCTCCAAGTCGATCGGAAACAAAGCAAGTGTTAAAGGAATCATATTCAGCTTGTGACAATGTGGTAATACAAGAGATAACTTGTGATGATTTGGGAACACGAGGGACAATTCGTGATGGCGTTGAAATCAAGGAGGAAGTCCATGATGATGTGGTAACAAAGGTGGAAATTCATGATGTCGATGCAACAAAAGACATATCTTCTGATGATGTTGTGGCAACACGTGGAAAAAATTGTGATATTGTCGCAACAAAGGGTAGGTTTTGTGATGATTTGGCAACACAAGGGACAAATCTGGGAAATATGCCAACCCAAGAGACAACTGGTAAGATCGAACCATTTGTGAAAATCACAGATAGTCGCAAACGAAAGCGTGGGAATTACAGTTTTTACGGCAATGAAATTCGATGTCAAATAGCAAAATGTGCTATAGACAATGGTGTTACTTACACGGCAAGAAAGTATTCAAAAGAACTGGATAAAAATATCAACGAATCAACAGTGAGGAGCATGAGAGATAGTTTTATTAAAATTAGAAAACATGATCCAGGTGGTGGGTTAAAATTTCAATTGTCCAAAATTTTAAAACTTTTTTTTTAGAATTCTAAATTGTGAAGTGTTACACGGACCCCGGTAACATTCCTTAAATTAGCTTAATTTACCATTCCACGTGAAATATATATTTTAGTTCTTAATTTATTTTCACACGATTACTTTACAGTCAATTTCTGAATCCCGGACCAATAGAATTGATGTTTTATTCTTTGAAAGATCATTAGTAGATTTTTTAAAGATTAAATAATTATATTTAAACACGGTAACCTGACGTTATTACAATTAATATACCTACAGTATCATGTACTTCAATATGGATTAACGGATTAATCATATATTAAAATTAAAGATTAACTGCATGCTAGTTTATTGTAAAAAGTTGATGTACTTTAAGACAATCGTCTAGCGTCTACATTATGATTGTGATGCAGTATTTTAATACCGGTAGTTGTGGCGGTATACAGTACAGACCCGTCGAAAGTCTAACAAGAATAAGTACTGGATCTGAAGCCCATCTCGTCCCTCGGTAAGCTATATCTTTTGGGCAGCTGCTAATCTCCCGTCAGCTTTTTGGTCACTTGGTATCCATATCTCGACAATTTAGCAGCCGAGTTAGGCCGTGTAGTGCGAATTAGCACATTGTATGTTTTCGACAGGTCTGTATTTTGCACAAGCGATTTGACTGGTGTTTAATTAACTGCAACACTCTCTTGATCAGTCATGAAATACTGTGACAACGAATTCGAAGTAGACAGACTAAAGGAAAATTCGATTCCTGTCAGATATGAAAATAGGTAATGGGTATTCTTTCGTTGAGCGAGTTTAAGAAAATAAGACCGCGAAAAAACACCATAATTGCTTATTCAATGCTTTGCAAAGGTTTTTGGAACTAGGTTTATGTCTATAGCTGGTGACGTCTTGATAAAAACGAAATAATCCAAATTCGACACCATGTGTGTGATATACACTTTATTCACTCAGAAAGGGTCATTGTTTCACTATTCTGGCGCCCTTGCTGACCGAATTGTACAAATGCCAGCCTTACGATTAACATATCCCCTAACCACAGTGTGTCTTCGTTTTAAGCTGTTTTCGGTTTATATACTCTGACTACAGTCTAACTTGTTTGTAAAGAGAATCAGTAAAATGGGCTTTAATGCTAAGTGCATGGACAATGTTCATTGCATAAGTAACACAAACAAAGAGCAATTTAGATAAAATTTTGCTGGTCTTTAAAAACAGGCGTCTGTTCTATAGAGTTGTAACTGTATTTATTATACATTAATAGTTTCAGATGTGTTTATAGTTTTGTTTCACAATATTTGGAATCTTGCCTTTACAGATTTGTCGGCATAATTGGTCTTGCATAATTTTAACGATAATCCAGAATTTCTGGAAATACTATTTTATTTCACAATATTTGGTGATTTGTCGGCATAATTGGTCTCGCATTATTTGAACGATAATCCAGAATTTCTGGAAATAGCTATTTTATTTCACAATATTTGGTTTCTTATATTTACAGATTTGTCGGCAGAATTGGTCTTGCATTATTTGAACGATAATCGAAATACTATTTTATTTCACAATATTTTGTTTCTTATATTTACAGATTTGTCGGCAGAATTGGTCTCGCATTATTTGAACGATAATCCCGAATTTTTGGATAATTATGTGATATCACATGTACAGGAAGACAGGATACAACAATGGTCACTACGCAAAAGTCGACAACATCGACACCATAGACATTCCGCTCATTCGATCAACGGTATTATTATTATTATTATTTTAATGATGTTTCACGTCCCAGTCAATACAATTTACTCATATATAAAAGCTGCTAGTTCTCGAATGGTGTGGAAAACCAGAGTATCCGGAATAAATAGCTTACCTGACACACTTTAATTCGTTTTGCAAATGTTTCTTCCAACCATTATATGTTATGTACATGTAAAACCACAGACATTTTAACATTGACTAGGTTTTTTTTGTCCCGAATGGGATTTGGACCTAGGCGATGAGAGACGCAAGCCCGCTTGATATCACTCGGTCACCGAGCCCCCCTTCCCCGATCAACGTGGCCTCAGTGTGGCTTGACCTGCAGGGGTGGAATTTATCATCCAAGTGAATCATTTTGTATCCTCAAACAATAATACTACAAACTTTAATATTTCATCTATTATTAACGAGTTTGCATCAATGATAAAATGATATTAGTTTAATTAGCAAAATGTTGTACTTCGTTATTGATGTGCACACGTCATAGACCGGGTAATAAGTGGATACACGTGTCCGTACGTCATAAACTCATCTCTCCTGATTTAATTGATAATTACGAGTATCGCCATCGAAGATATTTATCGATCATCATTATTTTGATTTTTATTTCTTCAGAGATATAATTAGAATAGTTATTTTGCTGCATCTATATCATCTCACTTTTACGCAAAAACAATCCGAGTTCAAGCGGAACCGGAATTAGCGCGGTTCCTATAGCAACCATGATGGCAACAAAAGCACCGTTATAATAAATAACCACGCATACCCTCTTGTGTCAGAATCAGTCGGATATCCTTCTTTCTGTCCGCCTATGGAGTCGAACAAACCCTTCCTTTATAAAGCCACCCACACCACCACACCTGTGCAATAATCAATTACGTGTATACCTTAATGAATGAATAGTCTATTTTCTTATTATACGGTCTGTTTGCATTTTCAACGCACGACTTGCAGCTTATTGTATACTAAAATTAAATCGTGTTTTGTAAACATTGTTTCTTTCTTTAAAATGGGGTTATCTAGTATAATCTTACAGAAAATAAAGATTTATAGGTACCGGGGTTGCAGAAGATAAAGATTTACACATAACGGAGTATAAAACATACCGAAGTAAAACAGTCGATTAAACGGCCTTGGTTCAGGTTCATGATGAAGTATAGGCAAAATGGCCACAGACTTGACAAAAAATATCGGAAAAAGAATCACGGCTTACATAATTATATATACATAAGATTAGTCTTTATTGTAAGTCTATTCAGTGTGTTCTAACGCGCTAAAGAACACCACCCTTACATAGAAAGATTAGACATGTGGATCAGTAATCGTTTATACATAGAATGCAAGTCACTTTGAAACTACAATAATAGTCAGAACACGCAAAAATATCAAGACAAAACAATATTGAGTCAGCTGAAAACTTAGGAAAAATTATGTCCAATATTCCAGCGGTGTCCTTTAAGTTCTTTTAAAGGGTCATAATCAACCGACTTATGATTGTGATGATTAGATCTCTAAATACGAAGACTTTAGAAATTAAAACATTTTTTACCCATTATAAACCCGACAAATATAAAAATAACGGGCATTAAAAGGCACATGCTTTTAGAACGCTGTCATCTGCTCGTTAAAAATAGATACATGTACAAACTTCTGTAAAACAACCAGCTTTCTTTTGTTTATTTCCTTTTAAGTACTTTAAATCAACTTTCATTCGCGGATATTAATTTTTTGCGATTCTCCGACTACTACTGACTTCGCGACTGGAGTATAGTTGAACGTTGAACATTTGGTATTTAAATAATACCAATTTCAAAATTACGTTCGAGTCGATTAACCTTCGCAATTATTCTGTCCTTGCGAGACACTCAAAAGTAACTCGCGTGAGTATAAAAGTTTGTTTACAGTATTAACCTTCAACAACACTATTATAATATAGGAGTGTCTTCAGATAAACATTTCGTTATGGTTTTACATCATATTGCAACTAGTCTATCATGTAAACGGTTCTTATAATAGTACGTAAAGGTGAATGTCAATGTTAAATTGAGGAGAAAAAAAAATACAGTTGTGTTGAATATATAAAAAATAAACACTTTTTTATTTATTCATAGGTGAAATACAAAGGGAAAAAAGAAGTAAATGGCGGGTAAGTAATTGATGATATTTATCCAAGTTCAGTACGGATATGTCACTTAGCTTGTAGTAGTTTATATGCTTTATTTGAAGCAGTTTCGATCATTTTAAATACCATCAGTAAATACCATATGTAAGGTACCTATTCAAATAGTCATACTAAACTCAACCTTACGGGAGGTAATAAAAACAAACATACTCATCTATGTCCGAATCACAATCCAGAAGGAAAGTAAAAACTTTGAAACTGAGAATTTAGGTAAAACACGTGAACTTCCACCAGAGAAGTGAGGCCGGGTGCCCCAGAAGGGTAAGCACCCCCTGTTTAGCTAGATACACCCCTGACATGTGTAATCAAAATTTGGTGAAAAAAACATGGAACTATGGAATGTCAAATATTTCCAGGGCAATCCTTACACAGAAACATCAAACTTATCAAGATAGAGCAAAAAATATATTGCAACAGCAGTCCATACAAATGAAATGTTATTTTGCAGCATAATCCATATTTACGTCATTGCACTTAAAACAATTTTCTTTCAAATTGTCTATATCTTCTAAAGAGATGTCTTCGGTTTGGTTCTAAAACCGAATTGTGCTTCTTTTAAATTTGAGATACTGCATTTTCTCCTAGCGCTCGGAATTGAGATGACGCCGTATCGAGTGGTTCATCCAATCACATTATAATATGGCAAGGGCGGTATGCTTGTCTGTGGCATAATGACTATTGGCGGGAACCTTACAGTCGCCTTAATTGTGGCCTAGTACAAGGCAAAATATAGAACAATATAATTTCGCACATCTCGCACATGCACACATGAGGTTTCAGTATGTACACTTGTGATACTTAATACAAAGCAGACGAATTTGTGAACTTAACACCTAGACGAGTACTCAAACTAATAAACAGATCAATTTTATGAGCGAACCCAAAATGTCGAATTACAAATACTATCGCATGAAAAGATAAAAACTAGAACAGAATCAGCATTTTAAGATATTCAAACGTCAAGTTGATTGCCAAACAGGAAGTAATTAATCATATTATGTAAAGTAGGTAGTATTTATATGCAAATTATATGACCTAAGATTCTCTTTCATCCCCAAATTTCCTTAATGGAAACAGAATTTTTAAAATATCTGAAATGTTTCTTTCCCGTTTTTATACAAGTGGTAGAGCATTCGCCTATATTGCGGGAGGTCACTAGATCCATTGACGGTCCGACCCTGCATTTTTTCTCCTTCCTGTTACAGTTTGGTCTGGCAATGTAGTAGCCATATAATGTCCATCCGTGGGAATTAGGGTGAGATTTCCCACTCGGGACCGTGGGAAACTAAAAAAATAGGGAAGGAATGTAGCAGTCTGGGTAACTCAGTGGTAGAGCACTCGCCTATAGTTCCGGGTTCGATCACAATTCCGACCCTGCATTTTTTCTCCTTTCTGTTACAGTTTCACAGAAGTTGTTTCAAATATTGAACTGAAAAAGCCTAAAATGCGCCATGCTAGTTTAGTACATTCATTCTTATGTATAGATTATCGACACGGGTGCTGGTATTATGAAAAATACCATTTTAACACACAACACATATCTACGCATACAAATACTTATTCGAAGGATAGTACCGGTATTCGATAAGATGTAGAGGTGTCAGAATAGGGTAGGTTTAATGTGCATCTAGTCCATAGCGGGTTCATCGATCACACTCCCTTTTACATTGCTGGTGTGGCATTAGCACTTCTGCTGTACTTCGTTTATGTTTGTTCAAGTACTAAATTCACGTTTGTAAGGATGGTTATAGCATGCTGGTAGACGTAATTATTTAAACATCAGACATGCTACTTATCGACATAAAAATGTATGAAGCCAAACGGGTGCTCTCGAAGGGTAAGCACCTCATGTTTATAAACAAACTTACACCACTACAAATATTTAAAACATATTTTGAAAATCATACAAACAACCAAATTTAGCACCAACATAAAGACAAAGGTCAAGGTTGGCTTAGAAGTAAGTCAATAGGTATTACATGAAAATGTTACCAAATGAAATATTCTTATTATATTTCCATGATTACAGTTTAACTAGCTACACCGAACATTTTTAATCACTTTGACTGAAATGAAATATACTTATGTTAATGTCTCGTTGCTTTTTTATTTTAAATTTTAAAACGAATTAAAAAAAAACAACAAAATAAACGCTTGGACATGCCTAACATAACTTGCCACATACTGATGAATTAAACTACTTTTTTTATTACAAAACCTAATTCACGAGTTAAAAGTTGCTTGATTCTGTCATTTCGAGGCTTTTACAGTCAAAATTAAAATTTTAGTGGAGGGTACAAATGGAAGTCCTTTCAAAGCAAGTTATGTATTGAAGTGGAACAATGACTTGGTAAATTATGTCATTTATATCTCTAACATCTGTATAAATATCTTTTGCATATGTGACGAGCAATAACTTTTTATTAATTAATTTTGTAGTCGAGTGTACAGTCAAACAAATGGAGGGTACTTCACGAACTGACAAGAGACATAAGTCAGCAAACCAACAAAGCTCAAGCACTTACAGAACTCGCCAACTGTGCTGCCGATTGTAAGTTTAATGACCCACTCGTCTTTGACGTCATCAAAACAGGTGTACAATTACCGTACGGGCCTATGGAAAGTTAAACATTGAGCTAACGTAGAGGGGTTGAAGCTCGGCTACCGGGTATCCGAGATATAAATAGTACAGCCGCCGAGCGGTAGATGGCAGCTGTCAAAAAGCTGTCGAGATACAGACAACTTTGGGGTCGAAATAAACTGCATATTTGATAATTTATTTGTTAGCGTTGTGTTAAACTTTGACAGGCCTGTACTGTACATTTAATGGATTGAAAGTAAAACACTTCTTACTAAACCTTGGTTAATTGTGTTTACATGACCGAGACTTTGTGAAGTGCTTTGTTTGAACAAGATCTTACGTAATGCTTAAACAATCTATCAATACTGTGTTTTATTGATAGCTCGATAAGCGTTTCAATACTTAAGAATGTAGAGTTCTTCTAACTTGCTCTTCGTATGTTTAGTTGTGTTAAGTACCAAAACCCATATTTTGACCCTCTTTTAAGTTATTTTTGAGCGTTTAGGGTTTCCCACCTTTCTGACGTATCAATTACGTATGTTCAAAACAACATGCCCAATTATGTAATCGTATAAGAATTTGGGCTGATTTTCTAGTCTTTATGAGTGGGTGATATATTGATTACAACCACGACAACATTATTGTAACTGTAGGTAAACATGAATCATAGATTGACAACAATTTGTCGAAACATACTTTTTTTCTGCGTTTTTGTATCCAGATTTTTGCATTGCGCTATAAAATACTTAAGGCTCATATTTTTTTACTAATTTTTTTATGTAATTCATATCCAATAATTGTATTATAAATACAACATGGATTTTGAAAGCTGAATAACATGTACACTGTACTGTGTAACTATCGGGAAGACCAGTGATACAGCAAAGCGAAACAAATGATATATATAGCACTAATAATTATATAAGGCAGATGCAAAATTCTATCCATGTTGATATGATTATGATTATGATGCGTGCAAGGTCAAACTGATTAAAGCAGTTTAATTCAACATTGTCTTGAAGTCCATAGGCGGTCGTAGATGGTGTTAATAGACAGTGTACTATATTGCACATGTATTTTATGCAAATCAATTGAAAATATATTAGTTAAAGTACAGACCTGTGGAAAGTTTAACACTGAGCTAAATTCAGCCGAGATATGGGTAACTAAAGCTTCTGTCTAGCGATAAATTGTATGTACAGCTGTCAAACATCTCTCAAGATATGATAACGAGAGACCGAGGCGAGCTGCCAATTTGGCACTTATTGTTAAAACTTTCGTCAGGTCTGTACAGATTATCAACATACATTACAGCAGTGGTTTTCTCATACGTAAATTTGAAAATAAGCTTTGGAGAATGCCAACTGTTATAACACCCATTTTCAAAATTAACTACATGTGTACATGTTATTTTAATTTTAATTTAATGGTTTTTTCTATTTTCAGCTGTATATGCAGATGGTCATAACCTGTATCTGATTGATGACCAAAACCAGGTAAGGAACACTTTTATTGTATTCTTCCAAACGCTTATAATGGCGAAGTTGATTAACATGTTATCTTTTGTTCTCAGAAAGTGTGTTCTGTTCTGATGCAGAAGGTCCCGGTAATAACCATGACTAATAAAGATAATAATACTAACACTTTTCAAAATAAAATACAATGCTATAACATTACAGAGTATATTAATATTGAAAAAGGAGATAAGTTCAATTAACAACGTTTATTTGACAATATAATGTATTGCCTATTTGGATAACGATATCCTTGGGGATGGTAGTCCATCAACAGAGATACCAGCCCAGCTATTACAATTATCGCTAAACATTTTTTAATTTTAATTAGAAACTGCAGTTTTAAATAGTCCCTCTACTTACAAGTTTATATTATTTGACTAATTTATGCATTCGTAAAACGTAACTGGAAAGACTAGTGTGAAAATTTTGATACCCTCTCAGACGTTCAAAAATGATCCAATTTTGCTTCAGTATGAGTTCAAATTGGTCATTTTAGTATGTTCCCAAATCCAGCTAAATGGACCAAAAGTTCACAAAGTAGAATACACGGAAGTTAAATTAAAATCACGTATAAAACATAGGCTGAATTAGACTCTCCGATTACATGGATCAAGAAGATAATGTAATACTTCACTTGTCATGATGATGTAATATTATGTTAATCTATTTTTATATTACAGTTGCATTGTCATAGTTCAAGTACATCCGGGTAAGTACCGAGTACCGATATTTATTTTTTTATATATAACCCCTCTGACATTGAACCAGATTTGTTAAAAATAAATATGAAACTGCTACAACTTATCTTTTAAAACCAAAAATGTTATATGACACAACATTTACAGCTTTGATGGTATATTCAGAAACAAACGCTTACAGAAAATCGGAAAAGTATAGTAGCCTAGTACAAATAGGCACCATATGTATACTATGTCATAGTAACTGCTGTCCTTTTTAACTACATCATACACCCGTCGAAAAAGTATTAGTATATACGACAGATAAATTCAATATTGTTCACTTATATTTTCGATTAGCGTGGCATCGATTGCGTTCCCGAACGACCTATGTATGTGATTTAAGTGCCATAGAATGACACACACACACACACACACACACACACCCACACACACACACACTGCCGTTAAAGTTTATACTTTGTGTGAGGTAATTTTATATATTTAAAGTTTTTAATATATATAATTTCAAATAATTAGTGGAAATCCGTGTGTAACTTCCAATTACCCATCAAACAGATTACGAATGGGTAAATGTCGTTAACATTTCCGGGGAATTGTTTATACCTGTTTTTAGAACACTAATGCTTTCATTTAATGCACTAAGTTATCGTTATATAATTTAAATGGCATACCTATTTGCCTTCATGTACTTAAATTCCAGTATGTTGTTTCTGTTTCAGACACAAGCGGACTCCGACATGTATAGGAAGAATAGAACCCGGGTCAACAGTGCCAGCTTATGTTGCCTACACAAAAGAAACAATAAGAACAAGCGATGTACACGGTGTACGTTATAAATATCTTATATATTTTCCACACACCGACTTTATTGTTCACCTTATGTCCACATGTTGCGTTTCAATAGTTTCAGTAATTTCATTTTGATTGTTCTAAATGATCTAAAAGTTGGAAGTTTAAGTCCAAAAAGGACCTTAAAATCCTAATCTAATTGGCAGTTGCAAGTCAACCTACTGAAGTGTTTAACAAAAGGAATGCATATCCTTGGTCCGTTCCCTTTCAATAAGTACTGAAAAGCGTATGTCATATTCCCAGCGTATGATGAGTTTTAACGTCTAAGATGTGGTTAAACTTTTTATGGAAAAATCCATTCAATTTTATCCATTAGACCATTTTTTATTTCTGTGTTATCTAATCATTGCAAACTATGTATTCTAAAGATATGATACTATTTCAGGATGCCAGGTTTCCTGAAGGACTTGGAATAGCAGGGGATAAAGCACAGTCTGTGATAGCCATACCTATATTATACGGGAATAACGGAATTCTGGGTAAAAACATCATTAATCTCACTTACCATGTCTATTTTGCTTAAGATATACAATTTTGAAGAAATCATTTTACATTCGTCAACTCGATAATTATCAAAATGTATCAAATATTTTCAATAAACTTTATGAAACCATAATTTCAATAAGAATGCATTGTTAATTATATATTGATGCTGATGCAGAAATATTGAGGGAAAAGTTTTAATAAAAATAAACATACCGATCTATGTCCAAATCCCAATCCCAAAGCAAAGTAAAAACTTATAATACTGGCAAATTAAGTTAAACAAATGAACTTCAACCAGGGGCTGAGGCGGGTAATGTGTGAAGGTAAATATCTATTGGTTAGCTAACTATACCTGCCACATGTGTAATTAAAATATATTATGTAAAGAACATGAAACTGGAACTTCAAACATATCTAGGGAAATTTTGGATCCTATGGTGACCTTGACATTAAAATTGTATGGATATTTTCCCTAACTTAATTAACAGTTAAAACTGACATAGATCTTGTAAAGTATGCCCTCTTTTGAAAAATTACAAACTCATTTGGTTTAGAATTAATTAATAATCCCAAAATTACGGTACTTATTACTCTTAACGAATTTTTTTATTTCTTTCGATTATTATGAAAACTATACATGCAATTTGTTATCAAAATACTTATCATCAGTACTATAAAATTATGTAATCTGTAATGGAAGATTTAAAAACTAAATATTTTATAACTTACTTTGATTTTTTTATCAGGAGTTTTAGAAATCTACAGAAATTACGGGAATATACCATTCTGTACGGAAGATGAAGAGGTAAGTTTTATAGCTGTTTTATTGGTCGAAGTAATAGAGGTATCCCTGGTTTATACAGCTCTTGTATTGATTTTCGATCCTTAAACAAACTGTGTCTGTATCGATCATAGATCTCTTAACACGTAACTGATAATACCAGTCATTCATAGATAAAGTTAATCACACAGTTGGATATCTGTCTATCAATATCGATTTTTTGTGATATCATTGGTAATTAAGTACGTCATGCTGTGTTTAGAATCAGGTAAAAGGTTCGTCAATGGAAAAAGCATTTACATATTTTTTGGTTGAATTATCAACAATGGTGTAGTCGTGTAGTTAAAACGTCAGAAAAAATATATAAATTTAATTTACCTATAAGTCGTGCTAGTATCAAATGTAGTATACATTTCCCCCTTAAACTTGATAAATTGATCGCAGATTTATTTCAAAAACAGGTGAACGCGTATTGATATTTTTGGATACTGATTCCCAAATATTTTTCGTTTAGTTATTTAACGCAAAATGTTTCGAATTTTATATGAACCTTTAGTTTGAATACCTTTTGGCTGAATGGGTCTACATTATACATTACATGTTCATTTGTCAAGTTAATTCCCTCTTTGCTTGCAGTATATATAGATAAGCTTTTAGACGTTTATACTTTTTTATTTGTCTTAAATGATTGCAATTGCTTAGATAAGCTTGGAGAGATATGAAACAGTGGCAATTCTCTATTAAGGAACCAAATGATCGTTCATGGTAATAAAGAGATATTACACCTTGATAGGTCACATGATACAAAAGCACGTTAATTCAAATTAATTATCTTGAGACTAAAGTTTCTAGTACTTTCTGTCAACAAACCATTTTGTTATCTGGAAGTGACTGTTCATGATTTGAAATGTTCCTGCATAGCCATTGACAAAGTTGTAATAACACCAATCGCCATATATCATTCACACACAAATATATTCATCCATGTCCAAAATAACTTAGTAAAACCATTAAGTCTCCACCTCGAATGGGAGGCTGCGCGCTCAGAAATTGTACCACTTCCTGCCTAGCTAGCTATATCCGACGTTTGAAAGTGAAAAAAAATGAAAGGTACATGATACTATGGAACACCAGATATATATTTGGGACAATTTTGGATACAGAGACATCATACTTATAAAAGATATTGTGATAATGTTTTCATTGTCTACATGTATTCATGATCAGTACCATTTTGTGTACATTTCATCCACACATACATTGCACAACTATAATGCAACTCGCATTACTATTATCTGAAATCATACATATCAACGGCGAACCACAAATAACATACACAATGGTTATTATTATGTTTTGTTCGATATTGTAAAGCTTGAGTCTGCATGTTTTGGGAAAATTGTTTTAGTTCTTTTTTCAAAAATATACTTTATGAGTCATTTTGTTTTTTTTAAATCTATAAATTTCTTTTTTTTCATAGAACTTGTTTCCTTTAATTTCTTTATCATTTTGTTTACATCTGATTCAATATTTACTATAATGTTTAAAATTCCTTTTAAAACTATATTCGAAAATCCTATGAATACTTTATTAACTAGAAATCTTTTACCAGTCTTTAACCAAACTTTCAAAATACTCATCAAACATAAATTATTTTTTTCCATTTTTAAGATAAAACTATCAATTTTCCCGAATATTGGCATTTTTATTATCTTAATGTTGTGTGTTGTGTTGTAGGTCGCAGCATCATTATTAGCATGGGCAAATATGTGTGTGGAATATGTTGAGGTAAACAAATGCGAATTGTTATATAAAAGAATTCCATATTCTTCGGGAATAAACTCAACTTTTTTTTTTTAAAAAAACCATAAAAAAACTTAAAAATATTATTTTACCTAATGTAATAGATGACAAGAATAAATGTTTAATTATTGTGTTTTACATCAGTTTCGAGACGGTTTTAAACTTTTTGGCTTAATTTTATTTCTGATAAAGTACGTTCACGCCGTCCAAGTTGAGTGATTTTGACGAGAAAATGGAATTTTTAATTGCTTTTTTATTTCTTTTTTAATTATTTACTCTTGGGTTCATACGTGTCATTGTACGTTTTAGTTGTTATTTATTTCTTAGAGAGATTAGCTGGTTGTGCTTTCAAATGCCACAGGAGAAATTAACTCCGGTATATATATCTTATCTGTAGAATATTTATATTTTGGTCTCTTTTATTTCATAGATATCAACAAATATCACATTTTGGGGGAATTTAGCGGTACAATCGTTAGAGGTATCAATTGATCAGTAAATGTTTGATGTAGTATTGGAAATTCGTGTATGTGCGTGATTCAGTAATGTGGTATATTATTGTGAAACTAATTTAGTTCTTTTTTACGTTCAGTTTTCTTTATTTTCAATATAAATGATTTATATTTGTGATATATTTTGTTTATGGAATTTGAACCCCTTAGCATAAGAGCGAATATAGAGATCCATATTATACCAATTTCATTCAAATGGTGTTTTTGATTGCATGATTGTATGCCCGACCTATGTTGTGTGAAACATTTATTCTAAATGTCATTCATAATTGATAAACTATCGGTGTTGATGGAACAGTATTCCTTGCAAAATATTAGTATCCTTTAGTGGATATAGCAATATTGTTGAAATGTAACTACATTCAAGTCTTTAACTCAAAATATTAATCCTGTGAACATAATAGATCCAGATATCTATTTTTTCATATGAAGAATGTATATTCTCATGGAATAAAGTCTGTTGTGTTGACAAAGTTAAAGTGGCAATAACCATGCAAAAACCAAAACTAATTCATGTTATAATAACCCCAAAGCAAAGTAAATACTTTCAAAACTTGCAAAATAAGTTAAAGACCCGTTTATCTATCTACGCCATGTGCGTAATCAAAATTGAGAGTGACAGAAACATAGACTTTATATATCAAATATATCCAGGGTAATTTTCGATACAAAGGTATCATACTTATCACCAGTATTGTGATGACAGCCAAAAAATTCCTTGATTCCCTTATCAACTAAGCCTTGCAATATCCCTACGTCAACAATTTATTTGTTAAAAGCTTGCTTCATTGTTTAACGTTCAGCAGTGGAAACAAGCTCTACAATAGCGTATTAACTGTGAAACAAATACACCATAAGTACAAGAAGCAGTCATATTGCTGTATAAAAAAGGAAAGTTAACAATTGAGAAATTGAAGTAATCTCATTTCTCATACAGTTTTAAATGTTTTCGTGGGTTCATGGTATAGTTCCAAATATAAAATAATAAAATAATATAATATTTTTTCGCCAATTATTATGGCATTATTACATTTAATACAACATTTTATTAAAACTAGTTTTTGCGTTTTTTGTCTTATTTGTTTCGATTTAAAAGAGGTATAGTTATAAGTATATTGATAACGTCTCGTTGCAAGTACAAAACGTGGAATCGAACCAAATGATAACTAATTTCTGATTCAAAGCATGCGTATAAACATTCATGCAGATATGGGTGGAGACAAATTTTCTACATTTTTCTAAGCTAAAAATAAACATTCAGTGAACAATGTGAATTGAAAAACCAAAAACAATATTATAATTAATCCATTTTAATGTCTTTATTTATTTTCTTTTCCACAAATTAATTATTAAACTGTTAATTATTCAGGATTTATCCATCTCATTATGGTATTGTTATTTTCAACAGAAGTATTTAATCTTTCAGATGTATAACAGTATGATGAAACAAAGGAAATTAAACGAATTTCTATTAACAGTTACAAAGTAAGTATTGAAACATAATTTATGACATATTAGTGAAAAGGTGACCGATCATTTAAAGTGTCATGTATGGAATATTTGGAAATCTGGACAAATTATTTAAAGTCTGTGGAAAACTAAACCACATGTTTATAGTAAAACATTGCATGTATTTGTTGCTCTGGGAGTTTAAGAAGAAGTTAACTAAACTTGGTTTGAGATTATTATTTAACAGAATATTCCTTAGCTTATTTTCAAATTAATTTTACATACGTCTGTACGAAATTAACATATATCTAAATAGTCTTAATCAGTATAATTCTATAACAGTTTTGTGTCTGCAGATGCGACCGAATAGTAAATAGTGTCCAATATACATTTGGTGAATGTTGACATATTTTTGTATAGTAGTTACATAGATAAACAATAGGTCATCGGGTTTTTTTCATCGCATAAAACACTTTGATTATTTATTATTTGACAGATGAAAATGCGTTTTTATTTGAAACAATATGCTATGGAAAGAATACCGGTTTTATATGGCATCAATATGTCACGTTTCATTACATTCGAGTTATTTGAAGTGTAATGCCTTGATATAAGCACAACAGTTATGGTTGGTTTTCTCATTTATGTTGTTATGTAGTAATGTGAATATAAATAATAATACTTTTTTATTTTGAATTTCAGATCAATATTTCAAGATATTGTTAGCATGGATACTGTGATAATGAAAATTATGGTATGTTATGAATAAAAACCTTCAAAAAATCTATATGACATGGTTAAAAATAAATTGAATAAGATATAAATGTTGTTTAAAACATGAAAACGAATATTGAAGGGTTTGGCTAAGATAAAATAATAAAAACCGTTTTATTTACATGATTTATAAATACATGTAATTATTCATGTAATTATTGAAAACTTGTTTTAGTAACAATAAATTGGAAACTAGAAGAGTAAATAATGAATTTGGAAAATAGTAAACCAGTAAACCAATGCCGTATCAATATTAAAGGTTTGCCTTCTTATTTTACAGAATTATGCTAAAAAGTTAGTAAATGCCGACCGAGCTTCTTTATTTCTGGTTGATATGAAAACACAGGAATTATATGCCCGGATATTTGATACGGGTAAAGTTGATGAAAATATACCACAGAAAGAAATCAGGTATTTATAATATCGTACGTATGGATGAATGAATGAATGGTGGTTTGGTAAAATTAAATATTTGTCTTTTTTAAATATTAATGGACCACATATTGAATATAGGGTGTATGGTGGTTTTGGGTTGCTTAATAGTGCTCTATCCACTAGCCATAAGTAAGTCACTATATTTGGCGGTTTTTCTGTCATTACTTGATATTGAAATGGTCTTGATATGGTCTCTGTTGCATTTAATATTTTCATTACACATTTACAGTTCTTTCTGTGTATAATTTGTATGTTTATCCATATGTTAATTATTTCAATGCATTTTAATATATAGTTATACATTTGCAATGGAGATGGATTTTTTTTTACACAAACACATAATGACATCCTAATAAAAAACATATGTCTACAAAAATGTAAACAAAAACAAAAATTTGTAGTATAAGTTTCTTTGTTGTTTCGAAATACTGGTTTATCACTTCCTAAAAGCAAAAATAATTTAAGTTAAAGATATGAAGTTTTCACCAGGGTGCTCCGAAATAGGAAAACATTTCCTATATAACTGCCTACGCCCTACACGTGTAAAATAAGTATATTGTTGAACACTTTATGTTGTGTTGATTATGAAACCTAATTTATCCCCACTTTAACAATTTATTTTTATTAATATGCAATAATTACATTTTTGTTATAATTTTCCAGGTTTCCAATGGACAAGGGTGTTGCTGGTCATGTAGCATCAACGGGTCATATTCTCAATATTCCAGACGCATACATGGATGATAGATTCAACAGGTAAACATTACATATGTAATTAAGGGGTGGTTATAGGAATGATTCTGTCCGTCTGTCCGTCCATCCCAATATCGTGTTCGCTCTATATCCTCTATGTTTGATCAAACACGTCACAAATGTAAACCAACATAAGGCAATGTGTCGAATACCAACTTTTGGTGAAGAGGTCTAGGGTTATGACCAAGTGATAAAACCTATGTGGGGGTGTAAGTCAGCTTAAGTGACAGTTCTTGTTAACTTTGATGAAGTTATTATTGAAATTAATTTAAACCAAAAACTACATTTTGCATTGCGCATTTTGTTTTTGTTGAAATGATTGACTCGAGTTATAAACCAGACTGTACATCGTTTGGCGTATTTCATTTGGCTGCTTTTGGGTACATTTTATCTGTTGATATGACTTCTGGTTTATTTAGTTTTATCTCTTTCAGAAATGTTGATCTACAAACAGGGTATAGAACACAAACTTTGCTATGCATGCCAATATATATAAGGGGCAGGTAGGTTTTAATTTAATATTTTAATATAATTGATGTCGGGTACATGGATCGATGTCAATATGTCTTCTGTACATTCAATTATTTAAGTATCCCAAGGATATGTTTTTCTTTGTAGTGTTAATGATAAAGAATGTGTTACTCAGGCAACAAAAACCTTATAAAACTTCAAATACTATTGTGTGATAAAAGTTTTTTGAAATCAGTTAGTTAAATTGCAATGTAAGAAAGACAAGTTTGATAACCAAGAAAACTAGTCGAAGAAAGGTTTATGAAACCACCTTATTTCTTGATAACGAAAACGTTTAGAATTTTTAATAATAATACAAATAACGATAAAAATGATTAAATAATGAGGCTGAAAAGGTTGAAAACATATTCTCAATATAGTTTTATTTTCTTGTAATTAGTATAATAGGTGTTGTGCAAATGGTAAACAAGCTGGAAGGAATATTTACAAAAGCAGATGAAGAATCATTTGAAACATTTGGAATTTATTGTGGCCTTGCCTTGCACCACGCAAAGGTAAATAATTTCAAATATAATTTAGTGTAGGAATTGAATTTTTATAAAGGAGTGTTATGATGGGATAACACCATTTTGTGCATGACCTAATATCATGTTGAAATGCCTGCGTAAACCGTTGTTTTTTTTGTTTCGTAAAATTCCTTTGACTCATTCAGACTAACAGTAAATCCAGGTTGTTGAACATATTCCATCGTTTGTAGTTTACCAGTGAAAATGTCTTATGTGAGCAATGAAAATCCTGTTTTGTAAACCATCGCAAACCCCGCTTTACAAATCCTTGAAATCAATTATTATAATTCAAACCTTTTTTGTTAAAAATAATCTTACTGAAGCTCATTTCAAGTATGTTTGTAGCATCTCCATAGTTACCCGACGTTGGATTACTGATTAATGTTCACAATGAGGCAAACATTTTTTGTGATATTTGGAGTTTTTACCGTTTGACGTATATATTATTCTTAGTATTTCATAAAATTTCATCGAAAAAAGTCAAAACATGATTTTATGTATAATATTTGATATGTTAACTGCTCTTTTACATCTGATTATAAAGCCTGCTATAGTTATTTGTCTTTGAACATGATACGAATATATTGTTACTAACTTTATCATACAACCGACTATTTTGGTCGATAGTAGTTAGCAAATTAGTTTTTGCAATATACTGTATAGCATCTTATTACTAGCGTATGTTATATTTATATATATATCTCTAGTTATATGATAAAATTCGCCGGTCAGAACAAAAATACAAGGTTGCCATGGATGTGCTGTCTTACCATAGTCAATGTAGCCCAGAAGAAGCAGAATACCTCCTCAAAATGCAGATGCCTCAAAACATTCCAGAATTGCTACAGTAAGTTGTAAATAAAACACTCATCGCTTAAATTTGACTAACTAATAATTTGAAAAACAAAAATTGTTGCAATAGAAGAAATAAATTTAAAAATGTGTATAAGAAAAAAAGTAAAGTAATCAAAAACAAACATACTAATCCATTTCCGAATCACAATCCAGAAGCAAAGTAAAAACTTTGGAACTGACAAGTTAGGTTAGACACGTGAACTTCCACCAGGGAAGTGAGGCCGGGTGCTCCGGTAGGGTAAGCACCTCCTGTTTACCGATGAAAAGCCATAATACCAGCAAACAGCCCGATAAGATAAGACATAAAACAAAATACAGATAGATGTAGATAAATGTTGGTAATATTTACCCTGTTGATTGTGATGGTTTCGTGTTCCTTTCATTCTCAATTCAGATTACACACATGACGGATGCAGCTAGCTAAACAGAAGGTGCTTACTCTTCCCAACCACAATCCCCTGCCTGGTGGAAGTTCACGCAATTAACCTAATTTGCCAGCTTTAAAGTTTTTTACCTTTGGGTTTTGGCTTGTTATACTCCCCGCTAACTAGTTTGTCTGTCAGCATGTCTGTCCGTGTGAAATCGTGTCATGGACATATCTAATCAAACATCATGAAACTTCACACGAATAATTTCCATGGCCCTAAGGTGTGTCATGACCTTGAATGTTGGGGCGGGGAGTATTTAGCTATCAAGAGACAATTCTAGTTTTGTTTGTTTTTTTATTTGGTTGAATATCATCAACTATCTACAGTTTTGATTTAAATCTATTCAATCTTTATTAGATAGAACTACTTCCATCAAACTATATATCATAATTTAATGTCTTTTTTCAAAACACAACATAAAATATTTACTTCTGCTTCACGTTTAACAGAAAGTTTACTTCACGTCGTCTGTGTATTATCATTACTTATCATGCTTTTATTTGCTGTAGATATGATTTCTCACCTTGGGCTGTTGAAAATGATGAGAAGCCAATGTTTGTTCTGCATATGATGAGAGACATCTTCTCAACAACAAGGTATTGCTTTTAAAATTTTTCACAAAAATGTGCTTCTTTTATTACTTTTTGTTCCTATTATTTGTTAATTACACTGTAAAAGTACAAGTTGGGGCAACTAGTTTCTTCTGTTTTAAACACAATTTATCGTGCTTCGATTTTCTTAGCATTTGCATTTTTTGAAATGTGATAGTGTTTTTATCAAGTAGTTGGTTGTTTTAATAATAATTACAAATTCCTGACATTACCTCGAATAAAAGTGGTTGATGGCTAAAATACGTGTCCAGATGTCATTGTCCTTTTGATAAAAAGAGCTGGAATTTCTTTGGACCTGGCATCGATTTTTTATATATGCAGACATAACCCTTTATTTCAAAATGTTCTAGTCCAAAATATTTGTTTTTATATAGAATATGCGTTCCATGATTTTGCTTTATTGATATTAGTAAAGCATTTGATACAATATTATTTTATAAAGATCTGAAAAGTTGTTGTAAGTATACAAAGGTTGAGGATAAATAGATACATATGTTTGGATGCTTGAGGTGTTAGTGGTAGAAGCATGTGGTTATGCTCAAACTATAAACTTGTCGTGTTCTTCGTTTATATTGTCAAACTAATGTCGTTGTTTATATTATTTGAAAATGTGACAAAATTGGTAGAGAAGGAAGAACAGAGAATTTTATTCTGTTGAGGGGTTTTCAAAAAGTTATTGCTGCCAGTCTCATCCAATTATGTATATTTTAAGGGAAACTTTAGTGATTCATTTTAGATTCACATAAATATAAATTAATCTATCGGTAATAAAAAATCGAAATTGAACATGTGGCATAATTCATTGTTTTAAGGGCCACCTTCTTCTGTTTGACTAATGTCTTGTCACAAGTGTTTTGCTCTGAGTGATTATTTTTTGATAGTTTTATTACACATTTTGACACCTAATGTTTGAATCAAATAAATTGCTTTTTACAGTCAAGGAGAAAATGAGAAAAGGTATATAATTCCAATAACATGTTCTTTTCATCTTGATAACACGGTATAATTTTTCTTTCACCGTTTTCCATTTATTTGTGTATATTCAGATTTCTTTAGCGAAATTATTCCCAGTTTGTACATATTCCATAATTTTTGTGCATCTATAATAATTGTCTTTTTCTCATTTTCACTTTATAGTATTGCAAATATGCGTTTTGCCAAAAAAGTGGATGCAATGAAAATATAATATAATAGACATATTGATTGAAACCAGAAATCAACTTCATTTGTTAATTAAATTGATTACAAATAATTGTGAGAAGCGACAATCTCTGAAAATTCAACATCATAATCTTTTATATCGGCTGAAATATGATGTAGATAATTTAATATTTTATAAAAAAATACTAAAAATGTTTATGTTAATTTATTTATACCTACTTTTTTTAAATTCTGCATGCACTTTTTGAAATAAAATGACGTGTGCTTAATAATAATTAGATTGAGTGAAATTTAACCATCACCTGCCACTGTTAGTAACTGCATAGTGTTTCAATTTAAGTAGGCGGTACTTCATAAATTTCTTTTCTCTCTCTCTCTCTCTCTCTCTCTCTCTCTCTCTCCAGTTGTATAGTTTTTATTTTTTTTAAATATTCATTTTGGAGATAGTTCTTACGTCGGGTATCATTTAACATATTTTACAATGTCGGACGCCTATATACTGTTTTATTGTATATGAGTGAAATAGGGCCAGTGTTGTAGGTAGTACTTTTACTCTGTCTAGCTTAAGCATATCTATCTTTTTACCTATCTATTCGTCTATCTATCTATTTATCTATCTATCTTGAATAGCATCAGGTAGGATAATAGTGTAAATTGTTGCTAAGTCACTTTTTATCACAGACTATGTAAAATTTTTTAAAAAGTCCAAATAGAGATATCAGGGGTCTATTAAATTGTCTTTGTCAGGCTGGGGCTTAATATCAATTTTATTTACTGGCACAACATCTGACTACATTCGACATTTTACTTGGTCTGTAGTACTATTTACATCTTTTAATATTTAATTCAGAAAAATAAGAAAAGTTCAACATTTCCCTCGGTCAGTAGTACTATTTTCATCTTAATCTTTCTGAATGAAATATTCAAACTCATATTGAAAAGTTTTAATATTTCATTCAGAAAAAAATACAATATGACACTATAAATTAACAAGTTATTATTCTAAGACAAAATATTGTTTGATTGAATAAATTTATCCTTATTGTGCTTAGACATTCCTTTAGTAGTTGTCACCCTGTGACTTCATCTTCTCCTTATTATTTTCATGTAGATTAGAAATCTGGTTTGTTTTATAAAATTTACTTAATTATGACTAACCTTCTATTGCTGCAAAAATTAAAAAATATGCCTAAACTTGTTTTAATTATGCATCAATAGACGTCTAATTTGAACGCGTGTTATTTTATTATGCAGCCATATTATAATTTGATTTCTATATAAAATGAAACATTCAAAATTTGCAGTTGTCGTTCGATTGATTAATACATATATTAATATAAAAATTCTAAATTTTGAATGGCACAATTTACATAGAAATTTGAAATTATTTATGGTAACATTGTGAACATTGTTTACTTTATTTTGCACTTTTCTATTTTCATTAATGTAATGGAGTATGAATAATGATGGCACTGTACAATGTAGAATTTTGGAATAGAATGAAAAACATGCACTGTAATTGAATTATAGAATTTCACGTAACTGTTCATCAATTTGTGAACTTAGGTTGTTTTTGTGACATTATTTTGTATTTTGTTCGCCATTCAATGAAATAACCCACTTAAATAACGATACTTATATTTACCAATTTGTATTTCAGGTTTGAGATAAATGATTTGGTACACTTCACACTGACTGTGAAGAAAAACTACCGCAATGTCCCGTACCACAACTGGGCACACGCTTTTTCAGTTGCACACGCAATGTTTACAGTTGTTAAAACAGCTAATCATATGTTCACACCTTTGGAGGTAACGTTTTTTTAACTTGTTTTCATTTTAGGATGTCAAATTTCATATATGCATTATATACTGATAAATGACCTTTGTTTTGGTGACATATATTACTTCATGTCCAGGAATCAGATTAACTTATGACTATTAAAACCATTTTTTATATTGAAACAAAAGTGATGACAATGCTTGTGATCCAGTTGGTTCATTACGACATGCATTCCTTTAAAATGAACATATCCCTCCAAATCGTGTAGGAAAATAAGATATGGTTATATTGCTATTTTGTTGATAATGGATAAAAGTGATGTGTATTTTTCGTTAAAAATTGTTGAAATTGCTCTACGTTGCACCCTTTCTGTCTTGGGCACGATGTCCGTAGAAAACTGGCAAACATATGTTCTGTCACATTGTTAGCTATCAATTATACAGTATATATTTATTTTACATATAGACATTGGCCTTGTATGTTGCCTGCCTGTGCCACGATCTCGATCACAGAGGAAAGACTAATGCATTCATGGTGAAAAGTGCTTCTCCTTTAGCTGCCATATATTCTACCTCAACGATGGAGCACCACCACTTTAATCAGACCGTTATGATTTTGCAGGTATGTTCATGATTTGTATGAAATATATCAAACACCTTTAACATTTTAATTGTGTATGGATATTTGAACCACACATGTATATCAAAATGTTCCTCGCTATTAGACGTCGAAGAACAATAATTTGCGTCGGCCACTAGTTGCATTGTTTGTCTAGTGGCCGAGAATCGTAAACTCCAATTAATCCCATATGCACGACTTTCTCAGTTACAAATATTTCAGAAATTGCTCCGCTTGCCTTCATAATCAACGCGTTCATTAGATAAAATTAATCGCCATATCTATTCACAACTGTAAAAATCCAGTATAACACAGTAAAAATATAGGTGTTTTTCAAACACGTTTTATGAACACATGCACAGACAAACATCAAATTACAGGCCTCAAGGGACGAAACTCTTACTTGATTCTTTTACCTACATAGGTGATATTTATAAATAATTTCATAAGTTATGCGCATGAATCGTTAAGTTTTGTCTTATTCATTTAATATTTTACAAAATAAATAAAAAATAAATTAAGATATAATCATTATTGTTTTATAGAATGATGGGAACAATATCTTCAAGTACCTTTCGTCAGAAGAATACAAAAAGGTAAGTGCTTTTATGTGTTAATGGACATTATTTGACAATGCAATGATGGCAAACTAGTAATGATGAATAGTCACCAAGGTTACATCACAACGCAATCCATTGAAGAAATAAAAACGTATTGGTACTAAACTTGACAAAGTTGCGAGAGTGCAAAATATTGAGAATTGTTGCAAAAAAGAACTCCTTAGTTTTTCATCAGGTGACTGGACCATTTTGAGTTCATTACCATATTAATGTTTTAAGATATGAAGAATACTTAAATAATTTATAAGTTAATTAATGAATAAGGTTTCCATTAAGAAATATCATTAATGTTAAATTAAAAAAATTTATTTAGCATAATTTAATCAAAAAGATACATACTGATCCATGTCCGAATTACAATCCAGAAGCAAAGTAAAAACTTTGAAACTGACAAGTAGGTAAACATGTGAACTTCCACCAGGGAAGTGGGACCTGGTGTTCCGGAAGGGTTAGCAATAAGCAGGAAAAGCAGGTATACTGCTGCATAGAAAAGAAAAGTTGACTAAAAAATTGAAGTCATCACGTTTGTCGTACTATTAATATGATTTGGACTTTTATTTATTTCTGTAGATCTTAAGTGACATTAAACATTGCATTTTGGCGACG
Source organism: Anadara kagoshimensis (assembly GCA_021292105.1). Lineage (NCBI taxonomy): Eukaryota > Metazoa > Mollusca > Bivalvia > Arcoida > Arcidae > Anadara > Anadara kagoshimensis. Next base: position 29,351,905 of record CM037860.1, read on the forward strand.
GATTTGGCACTTTTCTTCAGTAACAGGGCTAGACTGCAGGAACTTTGTGACAAAGATCAGTTTTCTTGGGATGATACCGAACACAGGTAAGCTGATTTATTGCTTAATTTTGCAAATTTACTCTAAATGGGGAACATACTCATTCATATTTTGCAACAACAGTACGTGTGTAAAACTGAATAGCTCTTTAACAAATGAATAGAGTATATTTTGTATTCATTGTATGTGCACTTCTGCATAAAATTAGTATCAAATAAAAAACACCATTGTTCGTCTTTAATAATATTTAGAGACAACTTTTTGTATAAATAACATCCATATCTTTTAAAATATTGAAACCCAACATTCAATTTATTCATATTTTGTTTTAAAAATAAAAAACGCATCAAAAAATATTTTTAGTTTTTTTTTACTTTTTCTGTTTTTCTCCTAAATAGAGATCAATTTACATTTTTACTTGAAATAACCTATAGAACGTTACCTTGGTCACTCCATATGCATATATTAAAAGTTTCAACTAAGCAACTAGGGTCAACAATTAAAATGCAAATCTCTTTTATCACCCTTGTTTTTGAAAGCGGGCAAACTGCTTAAGCCTGTGATACAGGTGTGATCCAGGCGTGAATATGAACTTTAAAACATGGGGTTCAAAACAGGTGTTTTAGATTTAGATTTTTTATGTATTTTTCTTCTTAGTATTTTTGTTTTTAAACATACGTATTGTCTTATGTTATGAGAAACTAAATGATTATAGCATTTTTAGAAAAAAACAGACTGTCTTTAAGTATAGTAGACGAACAATATTAATGGTTTCCATAGTTTGTTCTTGTGGATAAATTGTTTTAGAATTATCTAATTATTTGATCAGTTTACCACTAGCAAAAGATTAATCGAAATTACTGAATTAGTTTGCAATTACACTGGAATCGTTCTTAAGACCACGGATTTCTTTCAATATATCAGTTTGTAAACCATTTATTCTAAACAGCATTCTTTTGTGTGACGTACGCGATGTTTGAAAGGTAACGAAATATTTTGAAACTTCTACTATACCATATACTCAAGAAATGATAATTATTTTATCAGTCCTCCATTTTGTTAGTCATTTTCAATTATTGCTTATTTCATAGACGCTTATTACAAGCCATAACAATAACAGGATGTGATCTTTGCGCAAGCGCAAAACCATGGGATGTCCAACTTCAGGTTGTCAACTTCATATTTGATGAATTTTATAAACAGGTATTGAGGTCCTCAAAAAGCATTGTTGTCGATAATAATAGTGGTGTTGTCATTGATATTTCACAGAAAATTTAATTTGCATGAACACTTCTGCTTTAAAGAGTTTTTCCGTCTTTAAAATGAATATTGTCTCATTTTTACTTTTTTTTTTTACTTTTTCATCTCATTTTTTGTATTTTCTCATGTGTCAGTACTTGTATATAAAAAAAAATTCCTATGAATTTGAAACTACCTAGTTAGGAAAGTGTTCTTGTTCGTATGCTGTCCAGTGATGTGGTAATAAACAGATATTACACTTTTGATTGAACTTTAATCCAATGTCCAATTCCTCGGTTTTATTTTATAAACGTTTGGCACATTTAATTCAATTTTGAACAACGTAATATCGTAGTTAATTTCAAAATAAAGAAGTTAATATCAATTCAATTAGAATTAAGTAATTGTTTATCCTAAAAACTAAGGTATACTCCCTCGAGCAAAGTATTTTCTGACCTAGTTTTTATTAAATATATTCTGGTCCTTTGAATCCTTTTAAACCCCTTGAATAAATTTTGGTTTCACATTTTTGTCCAAACACTAATGATGAAGAATTATTGTAAGTAATTCGAAACCCCGAACTTAGTTAATTAACAATGGTATAATATGTAATTATATTTCATTCGATGTTCTAACGTTTTGGTGGATGTGTTATAACACATGTACTGAATTGATTAATATATATGTTAAAGTCAGTCTCATTCGAAATCTTTGATTATGTTTTTGCAAGTACTTTGTCGACGTCAGAGAACAAACGATGTCACATGTGACGTCAATTCATGAATTGATAAGTGACGTCATTTGACACAGTTTGTATTTAATGGCCATCTTTCTTGTACACTAAAATCTCAAATTCAAGTCGGTCACATGACGAGAATTAAAAACCCCTATTGTCAAACAAGTCTATACCTTTTGGCTAACTAATGTGAAAGAAAGTGTAATAATTCTTTGACAGGACTTTATTTCTACTACAGTTGATGGAGTGGGCCAGGGCGCCATACATTGATTTGTATAATTTTTGTCAATCATTTTATTGCATTTTGTTTTTCGTTCTTCTACTTTTTTCGAAAGTAAATTATTGTTTATAGTTATCCCATATAAATATATCAGTTTGAAAACGTTTTTAAAACATTCCAAAAATTGCAATCAATCGTCCAGAAATCAAAGAATAGCATAGTACAACCCGATGCTACAACACAATGTAGTGAAAAAAGCTCTTTAAACATACACACTTAATTTCAAAAGTCAACATTAAAAAGGTAAAATGTCATTTGACTGTATGTTGTTTCGAGTATATTAGTGCTTTTCGATTGTTATTCAACTGCACATTTCTAACCTACTTAATCTCGGCTTTTTTGTGATTATGCCTCTTATTGATGTTGTTTGCTTATGTGGTCATTATTATGTGTGCTTTCAGACGTCTAGTTATGGCTAATAGCATGACGGCTGCTGACCTGTGTTCTATGTATAAACCTTGGGACATTCAGCTGGATCTTGTCTATGTCATCATGGAGGAATTCTGGCAACAGGTCTGATAATTTGTAATATGAATTTAAATTCGTTATTATTAAGTTTATTTATAAATGCTTAAATTAAAAAAAAACTCATTATTTTCGTTTTCTCTGTATACTTATTAATATAAAAATAAAATCACATGTATATTAAGTTAAATTACCAATACAGTTTGTTTTTCATTCAATCATACATTAACTATTTGATAAATTTATGCAAATTTTAGTAATTTTATCTTGTCACTTGAATTAGTTTGAAGTTACTATTCAACTTTACTTTTTGATAATAACTTCAAATTTATTCGCAGACAAATATGTAAATGTATTTTGGTATTTTGTTTACTGGTTACATATGTTATCCTTCAAACTATTATCTCGATACTATTTAAAGGACGGGATGGGGTTTTATGGCGACATTTTACTTAATTTGAAACTATTGTTATCTGAGTACATTTGATTTTTTTTCAAATTTAATAAATATCAAAAGTACAAATTTTCATATTATTTGAATTTCATTAATTACTCATATTAGTTTAATAATCATTTTCAGGGCGACGAAGAACGGTCACGTGGCATTACTCCTATGGCAATGATGGATCGTGAAAAGCAACATGAACTTCCTCATTTGGAGGTAAATATTAACTAAATGTAACTATATCATCTTACAAAGTATATAAACTGTATAAGAACTGTCAAAATGCTCCCATAATGACGGTTGGCAGCTGTCCTGAGTTACTTATACTATATCTTGACGGTTTCAGTCTTAATGTGCATTTAACAGACCAGTTTGTAACCGATATGTTTCAAATTGCGTTTTTGGACATTTTTCGTTAGTGCTTTAAAAAACTGTTTCTGTTGCTCTTGTCGTATTCTGTTATTATGGGGATTTTGAATTTTTAGTTCCGTCCTCAGTCCGTCTGTACATTATTTTTCTCCCATATCGGACAAGACAATGCCACGTTTTAACTTAGAAAGCTACATACGCTATATTATCACACTGTTACTTGGAATGTGGTGTCAGATTTTTATGCCATTGTTCCAAATAAAAAACAATGTACTTTGTGTAGTTTTAGAACATTGTAAGCACAAACGCTTATAAAAACGGAATATATTTCATATGAAAGAAAACATCACCCCTGTTTTCTATTGAAGATATAAAAGTCTCAATCTTCGGGATGAGATTCTTTTTTCAGATTTTGGCAAGCTTCGGTCAAGAAATAAAGAATTTCATCCCTCAGGTGGTTGAAATTTCTATGTCTCCACTACAAAGAAGAGGTAGATTCTATTTGTCCGCAATTATTCTCCAAAGCTATATCTACTATATTACAAACCATGGTGAAAATCATCAACATTGATAGCATATGTTATTAACCCGAATTGGTTTAATCATTTACATGGGAGTCATGGCCCTTTGAGTGTGAGTAAAAAATTTCATACTGGCGGACATCCTTATTTACTGCATTTGCCTGCTTATTGCACTTAAAACGATTTGAGTTTCTTAATGTCTGAATGACGTGTATGTATTTTTATTTTATTGTAACATTTTATTTGTTTCAAAGGTCGGGTTCCTTGTTGGTATTTGTTTGCCTTGCTATGAGCTGATGGCTAGAATTTTACCAGAGACCAAACCAATGGTCGACGGTGCAACGTAAGTATATGTTTTCAAGATATAAATTGTTTTTATACTTGAAGTCATTATGTTAAATTAACATGTATACCAAAGTGTATCGTTTTCTACATGTTGAAGTGAATGCTTTTTGTACATCTATACAATTAGTAAGTTAACCGTGGCAATATATATGTTACGTCTAATGTAGCAAGTAAAATTAATGCGCCAGCAGCAAAATAAAACAAGTTTGCTATTATATCATTTGACATTTCGGATTTGAACTTTTAATTTCAAACTTTCTATGTCAATAAAATATGTGGTTTATTTATTCGATTATTCTAAAACCATTGGAATGTGTTAACCAATTTGTTTGTTCTGTAAATGTCACATTCTGCGTCCTTACAGCGCTTATCAAACTGACCATTTAAATTGATGAAGTATATTTAATAACAAGTTATTTTTCTTTTAGGGCTAATCTACGGAAGTGGAAAGAACTGGGGGAACAACAGAAAAAACCAGAGTATGAAAATCCAGATCGTGCACAAAAATACACCGTCGCTAAAACGAGTCAAAGTTCAGAACAAATGGAAACGGATGACGAAAAACAGGACAAACGTTCAAAGGACGATGAAGATGTTGATCAAGTGTTTGAATCGAAAGATGATCAACCGAAGGATGACAAAGAAAATGAACATGGCAAAGAAAATAATGAATTGACTCAAAATATAAGTGATAATGAGAATGAATCAAGTGAAAATGTGAACAACCAGAACAGTCAAAGTTCAGAAAGTACGCAAAAAACATTAACAGGTGCCTCGCAGCAAAACAAATCTGAAAATGATGTGCAGACAAGTGATGGAAGGAATGAAATATAACATAATTATTTTTGTATGAACATTTATCTATTTATTTACCAGACAGAATTATGAACAATTATTAAACTGAATTAGTGATATTTTGGATAGTATAATTAATTCCCGTTTATTTATAACAGTAAGAAAGTTTGTGTTACAAATTCGCTAAGGTTGTGATTTTTTTCAAAAGTGGTATATGAATGGACTTAAAAGGAAGTGAATGATTTCTTGTGGAAGCAATTTATAACTTGTAGATACTTACTTGACGAGAAAAGCATTAGCAGCGACCATTACAATTAAGGAAAAGACTTATACTGTTTCAACATATTGTATTCATGCAGTTAATGATACAGCTCATATACATTTTTCGCCAAGATTCTATTTATGGAAAATATCTACATCAATTCCTCTAAGAAATGAACATTTGTATCCTGGGCAATCGAGAATGTAACGTTTCTCACATAAATTAACAATAGCCTCTTTATTGTATTCAAAACAAAATACAATTAATGTTAGTGTTGTCTTTGTTCATCAAGCAATTAAATATCAATATTTTGTACCTCAGAGTTGATAATAGTGAATAGTTGATGTATATAATACATTATATTTAAAGAAAAAATTGCTTACATTAAGTGCAGGCTAAATATGTCTATTGATTATATCATGTTACATATTTTGAATGGTTCAAAAATGTATTATATGATATTTATATAAAATTTATGCTTTTACAACTATTATTTTATTGTTACATCGATTTTCAGTGTACTTGTTGTATTGTTTAGTTCTGAATTTATCTTTTTACTTTTATCAGGGTATATTTCTTTGATATTAGTATACATATAAACAATCTATCTGGATTAAGTTGTTATTCATTACAGGTATACATGTATCATGCAATCATAAGGGCTCAGGGTCCCAGTTTTACAATATTCCGTTAGCAAACAGGGCCCTTAGAACATTCAAATAGTATGGAAATAGTGAGTTTTGAATGCCATAAATATAGTGTAATATGACAAAATATTTTTATGTTTTTGACTGGAGTGATTTCACTTATATTACTTTTTTCTATGACCCAATGTTAGGACTACAAAAATATAACAAAAAGTGAAACTCACAAATTCTGTACCTATGGGCTCTTTTTACACATGGATGGTAAATACATGTAATTTAATTTATTTTCCTCAACTTAAATCTGGCACATTTAAGACTTGAATAACATTTATAGTTGTTAAAATATTCATGGATTTAAGGTGTGATTTTGATCATTCCAAGTTTATTACAATCTATATTCTAATTTTGATTGTAGTACATGTTGCCAGATTTAGTTAAGGGGAATCTTGGTTTAAAAATGATTGCGAAGCACAAGGCCAGTTACAAAAATCTTAAAACAACAACTATCAATGCATTTACCATGGTGCGAATCGTGTTAAGCATTGTATCACACATAACCAACATGTTTGAGTAGAACAATTAACATCGCAAATAACCGGAAGTCGCCATCACATGTTACTATCTGTCTAGAAGATATAATGGATCAACACAAACTTGAAGAAATATAATGCGGCGGACCCTTCTTTAATACGGCGACTAATCTTTAATTGATAATATTAATTCATATATTAGTTCTACTTATCTACCAATAGAAAGTTAAAAAAAAAACAACAAATGGTGCAGTGATTAGTCTTGGTTTTTTAAGCTCGAACTTGAAAATAATTAGTTAATGATTTGTAAAAATTTAAGTGCGAAATGTCACAGGCTAGAAACGGTTGAACTGCTTTGTTATTCATAAAGATTCAAATTTGGACACTTTGATTAGCAGTTTAAAGTATTTAACTTGGCATCTCGGCATATCCAGTAGTTCCGCTAAAACTTAAGACTAATTTACAACAGCGTGTCGATTTACGAGCACCTGCGTTAAATATTTCATGATTATAAAAAAAAATCATGTTTTGTTATACAACTATCTTGCAAATGACATTTCAGTTAGTACCTTTAGTATTTAAGATTTCAGTGAAAGGCAAATACTTTTGAGTTTAGAGCCATACAACATATTTATCCAAATGATTACAACATCCCCAAGAAAGGCAAATTTCTCAAATAAACAGACCGGTTACACAAAATATTCTAAACTAAGTTTTAGTTAAAATGTTTTTACCAAAACTAATATGAATTTTATCAGATTTACATGATCTTCAAAACGACATTTTAAATTCGAAAACATCTGAACAATTAAAATTGTTTACATGCATTTAGATTTAAAATTTACCAAATTTAAGTTAAGGAAAATCTCTATTAAGGAATGATTGTGAAACTGGAGTCTGTTCATCTATTTATGTTTAATTGTCTTTTTATCAAACTGCCTTATAAAGGTTTGTCTACAGTTACTTTTAACTTCTGTTAAGTTTGCATGCAAGATCTAGTTCACTTCAAATAACGATATTAAGTCACATAGTATTTTCTATACAATTTAAAGTCGATACTCTTAGTGTATCTGTATGTGTACTTGGATATGGAACATCGAAATATAGACAATCTTTTCATGAAATGTTGCTTTGCATTTAAGACCAACATATCTGAGAGTTCCGAGGATGGTTTTTCAACCTTTAGTTGTTCAGTAAATTACTAAAAATACTTTTAGCTAATGACCAGCAAAACATTTACAATACAAAGATATATATGGTATTCCGTAAGCGATGATGGCCCTTCGAACAACCCACTCATAATGCAGAAAACAGCAAATAAAGGAAATATATATATAGTCTGTTAAAAACATAACTTTGTTGTTGTTTTTTTTTTGGGGGGGGGGGTGTTGTTATTTGGTTTTTATTCTCTTCAACTATTGGGTGGTAGCACTTTTATTTTTATTTCTGCATAACCCAATTTCGGTGCTCAAAAATATAACAAAAGTGAAATTCTCAAATCTTTAACTTAAGGGGGCCTTTTGCAAAGATCACTGTGATTTATGGAGAAATACACAGACATCGAATGGAGAAATTAACCCCGGTCTCAAAGTAAATAAAGGAGTATAATATTGAGATTTTGAAATTGTTTTCATTTCTTAATGATTCTAATTTTAAATACGTTTTTTTAAAATAAATTCTTGATCTCTATTCATCCTGTAATATATAGATGTTGCCTGCATTTAGTGTTTAAATGTTCTTTTGTTTCTTCTTTAAGATGAATTGATGCTTTGTAAAATCTTGTTATATTTCGTTATCATATTGTCTTAGTGCTGATATAAACTGTATCTTGGTTTCATCACTTGTTAATAAAAATCATTAGAAATATCATTAGTAGCCTTCGTATTATTTGAACTTATACAGGTCTTAACCAAAAGACATCCCCTCCCGAAATACCAAATCAAAATCAATCTTTAAACTATAATCCTAAGTTAATGAAAATACTTTAAAGCTGGAAAATTAGCTTAAACACGTGATCTTCTAACAGAAGTGAGACCAGGTGCTTCGGAAGGTAAGCAGCCCTTGATTTGCTAGCTATACCACAAAGTAAATCAAAATTAGGAGTAAAATGATATGGAACTATGGGATGTCGAATATACCTAGGGTAATTTTTTTATGCGAGACATCATAATTGTCAATAATACTGTGATGACGTCTAAATTAGTACATGTATGTAAATCATTACGTGGTGGTTATGAATTAAAAGATTCAAACCCAAAACGTGTTCCATAATGGTAACAGTTGTCCACGCAATGATCCTGAATGGGTATATAAGGTGTGTGTAATTCAAATTTCTGTGCAATAAACATGTACACACCAAGTAAGGTTTTGGAACCATTATGACACCACTTAGTAAACCATTTGTACTTAAGTGATTTAAACATGAACCGGTATGTTTTTGTTCGGTTTACAATATTAAATTTTCGTTGAATTTCAGATACAACTTATTCATTTTAACAGTAAATGTTTAGTAACGCAATTCACCTGTGTCCAATCACACGTGGCTTTTATGCGCGTTTCATAGTTATGTCATATATGAATGGTATATTGTCATATACCATTTTTGAATGTATTTTATGATTAAATTAAAAAAATGGTATATTACAGTTACATAAATTTGATATTGTGAGCATCGAATGGAATCACCATGTCCACTGATTGACCCCCGTTACAGGTGCGACTAAATTCGGATTTTTGTGCAATACACAATTTCGGATCACACAATCAGTGTATCATGGCTATAATTATACGCCTTACGGCAGAAGCTTTTGTTCAGTATAAACAACCACCAATGATTGGCAGTACATTAAATGCAGTAGCCGTATCACAATAAGTATTAACGAACACATCCACATTCGATATGAAAAGTTCTTTTTTCACGTTTCGGTGACAGTTAAACATATTACAAATTCAAGCACGTTAGGTATACGCAAACAGAAACAATACATGTTTGCGCTTCTGATATTGATATTATTGACCCCTTCCCAGCTTTTATTATATATTTTTCAAAATTTTTATTTCAGATTGTTGACACTCTATTTCCGTTTCGTCCTTTAAACGAAGATGTCATTGTGGGTTTTTCTCTATATTTCCTTCAATTGACACGATTCATAATCTTTGGAAATCTGGTACATTTTGAAGCAGTTATGGCCATATGATTTTCAGGACTTTCCCTCTTTATTATTTCTCAGACTGCCAGTCATGCTTTGCGTCTTATATCAATGTTATAAATGTATGGTATTGGTGTAGACGGCAGGTGGGACTGGTTTACGTTGCTTCATTGCCATCCTGAAAACGACCAACACTATTCATAATTCTAATTCTATATTGGTATACAAACAAACAAATATACAAAGTATAAATTGCTGACATTTATGTATAGTACATGTACATGAAATAGTTGAGGGTGCATCCCCGTTTCAATGAATCGTTTCAAAAAAAAACCATGCTAATGGCATCTGCGTGCGCCTAGGTCAACCCCGAGATTCCTTCTCTTATAAAATGTTTTTTCATTCATAATGTCATCGGAATCATAGGTTTAAAGTTACACAAAACATCATTTTTTGTCGATAAAATTATCCTAATATTATGTTTGTATGAGATTTCGCCAAACAGAATAAAATCGACAAAATACAGAAATAATTTTTCTTGACATACATTTTTACATATAGATGCAATGAATTGTAATATATAGTATGAATATTGCACATATAAAGTGAAATAATAAACTAAATAATGAGACCACTTACCTTCAGACAGTAGCCGCGCCGAACTTCATCCACCAGAATAAATGTCACTACCAATACTGCCTGTATTTATACCAAACACCACGATACGTATAACATATGATGAAACGATATGAAAACGTTGGGAATATCCCATGATGATGAAATCACTATAAATAGAAATTACCTGGTTCATTATTATCACATGATGATGAAATAGTTACTATAAATAGAAATGACCTAATTCTGGTATCGGGGATTTCCTTTGTTGATCTCTCATTATTTAATTGTTTAAAATTATTTTGAATTTATGTAATACGGTTTTGTTATTCTAAACTATGAATACGTGCGGTATATACGGTAAATCAAATATTTTAAACCATGTAAGTTCGAGGCTTTTATAAGTAAACAAACAAAAATCAATGGAAAATAAAATTATATTCTCTGTAAGAAAAAATTCATAAAATATTTTATAAAAAATACCAAAAATAAATATGTGGAGAATTTTTTCTTCATTTAAAAGGTCAAAGGGTTATATTTGATTTGTGTACACAATGTATATGGTTCTTTAAATAGTGCATACGTTAGACATACGTTGACCCAAATACAATTAAATCGTAGGAACATCGTAGGTAATCGTAGGTAAAACGTTTCAGGTAGCGAATATATAAACGAATGTAGCGACATTTCGTAATCATTCCATAAATTACAGACGGAGTCGGTGGAACTCTGGAGGTAAGTTGATATTTTACTTGTTTCGATTTATGCCTGTATTTGTTTTTATAATACACAAAAATCTAATATTATTTAATTGAAAATTAAATTTATTATCAGCAATTTATTACCAGTTGATTTGATGAGAGTTTCATATTTTTATTTGCACCCTCCACTATAACATCAATTGTGATTTAAAAAAAGTTAAAATAATTTTAAAAACAGTTTCTTCTCAAATATCTTGCATAGAATTAGTTAAATCAGTTGTGTATCTGATGGAAGATACAAAATTATGGAACTCTTATCCTTGACATAATCAGTATGATTATTTTCTCAATGGTGAATTTTAGCCTGTGTTAAATTGTTGATTTGCTAATCCACTTCATCGAGAATTACAAATTGAATATATATTATTTATAATTGTTTCAGAGGTGCTAAGTGACAAGATCATCAGTCCAAATCCACAGTACAGCCCCTCCACTAGTACAATGCAGAAATCGTGTGCACCAATGACTTGCCGTTTTATAAAGTGCAAATCGACATTAAATAAAAATGAATTTAAAGGTTAAATAGATTAACAATTCGCACTAGTTATTTTACTATGTGTTATGTTATTTTTATTTGTTTATATGTATATATTATAATGTTTAAAGACCCAATATTTTGTAAATTACTTTTAATTTGTTGTAACTTTGGAAGTGGCAATTCTCATAAAATTGCGAAGCAATTTATCATAGAATTACTACTTTCAAATTGTTAATTGTATCCCGTTAACCACAACATATTGAAGGTTATTTCTTAATCGTTGACATTTCTGCTTAGAAGTTTTAAATGACCAATCAGTTAATGCTACAAAATAGTGGTTTTCAATTCATATCCGCGAATGGAACAGCATTATTCATCCTTTCACATTTAGCCTTGCCCTCAACGTCATTTCATCTCTTCAACCCATTTAACCCCGCCTACTTTGACTTCACAATGAACAACCCAAACCAAAATCGGATTTGACGACAGGTCAAGTTGACAGATCATGCTAGTTAACTGTAATATAAACATTATTGTTGTCAATACGTTTAACAAAGAAAAATACTGCACATGTACTTGTCCTCGTGTTGGGAGTTTTACTCACCGGCATTCACGTATATTTTATTCATGTGCGGTATAACGTGTCAGGAAAACTTTTGTGTTAACACTGGTTTTATGTTGTTTTGCTTTGGTATCATGTTGACTATGGAAAAACGAGGTTCAATTTTTCTACCCAAACAGCCCTTTTTACTGACACCTAAAAAACCATTTTATCACCACCCTGGTGCAGTAGGACGTATCACTCCGTAGGTTATTGGTTTGCTAAAATTGATTTTTCTTTAGTTTTGGTCAATTTGAGAAAATAATGGTGTTTATTTTTTATTGGAGCAAAATAGAACCTTTGAATAAAAACACATATATAGCGCCTAAAGTCAATAAATTCTTTTAGGTTGAAATTCGAAAAAAAAACTTTTGAAAAAAACCTTATCAATTTCAAACATTTAACTAGACAGGAAGTGGCTAGTGCTATTGTCTGCTTCCGGTCACGTGAAATGTGCTACATACATTACTTCTTCCGTTAATTATATACATGTAGAAAACTTTCACCTTTTAGTGTTAGGGTATATGGGTACTGCATATGTGTTGTCTTCTAATTAATCCTTGCATCTTATATACATCAGGCATGCTTCAGTTGGGATCCATTAATGTACCAATACCAGTTGCCTTTCCAGATTTAACGTAGCATTAAATTGTGCTATAATAAGCAGTGTTGATAAAGCAAATGCTGATCTCCTCACACAAGTAAACAGAGACAAGGGAGGTAAATCTAAAAGTTTGACAGCGCTTGAAAATACTGGCATGGATTTCTTGTTTGCCTGGAAATTTTAAGATTGATCGATTTGCAAAACAATTAATTGATAATTATACATATGTACTTCGGTTTGGGGTCTCAAAAAATTGTGCAGAATATTCCCTTAAGTTTTTTCCAGTCAGAATAATTACAATTATATTTCACGCTTCGCCTAAAATAGTTTCAAGACGTAGGTTTACACTAAGACAAGAGACAAAGGCAGAAAAATATATCAAGATAATTTTGATAAGTTTTAGAGTTTATGCTGTAACAGTTTCTGTAGCTTACTGGCAAAGACGAACCTCTAGGGGTACTTTTTGCTGACAATTTAAAATGAATACCTACTTACAAAATCATTTTTATTTTATCTTATCGGCACTAATTTCATTTAACGCCGGCGTACTTTGCGCAAGTTTGTTTAATTTTAAGGCTCGAGCAATAATAAATCGGATGTAAAGGAAATTAATATTGCGTAGACAAGTCATGCACGACACTTGTAAAAAGTAGCCTACTACACAACGATGATTGAGTTGAGTTGAGTAATGGTGTTTAACGTCGCAGTCAAGAATATTTCACTTATATCGAGACGTCGCCAGCTATAGGCGAAGGTGCAGAAATGTTGCCTGTGCGTTGCACTGATGTCATTATACAGCAGGGTTCTTTAGCGTGCCAAGCCCATCGTGACACGGGACCTCGTTTATTTTAAGTATTATCCGAAAGAATTGTGTCTTTCATTTCGTAATGCCGAGTGATTGGCGGAAGAACAGTCACTACCCACTTCCAAGTCTTGGGTCAGACCCAGCCGGGGATCGAATCTACGACCTTTCACTTACAGAGCGAGCACTCTGCCAACTGAACTACCGCAGTGGTTCAACGATGGTGGAGTAGTCTACATCAAATCATGCGTAAACATAGTCTGCTTCATCAAAACATGCGTAAACATAGTCTAACCTCACAGCAATCTCAAGGGATACTAAATCGGAACATGCGTTAAAATAGTCTATTGCATCAAAACATGCGTAAACAAAATCCTCTTCATCAAAACATGCGTAAACAAAATCTTCTTCATTAAAACATGCGTAAACATAGTCCTCTTCATCAAAACATGCGTAAACATGGTCCTCTTCATCAAAACATGCGTAAACATAGTCCTCTTCATCAAAACATGCGTAAACATAGTCCTCTTCATCAAAACATGCGTAAACATAGTCCTCTTCATCAAAACATGCGTAAACATAGTCTACTTCACAGCAATCTTAAAGAAGACTAAATGAAAATATGCGTAAAAATAGTCTACTGAGTATTTCACAACAAGCGTAAAAAGTCGTACTAGTAATTTGAACTTATATTTATTTTACAGTTTCTAAAAACAACATAGAATTAGAATATTTGGAGATTAATATTATATATTACGTTAATCATGACATCAAGGTTTAGAAGGGGTCAAAGTCAAAGTCCTCAAAGAGGAATTAAGCGCCAAAGCAGAGGCAGAAGCAGAGAGAGGAGACAGTTTGGAAGATGGAGAAGATCTCATGATGACAGTTCCTCACGAAGTAGATCTTTTTCTGAAGGAAGCTTGGTTAATTCAGATTACGATTCAGTTAGCAGTTCTGATGATTCCAGCTGGGATAGGTCAAGAGATGGTTCTAGAGATAGTTTCCGCAGAACTTCGAGATCGATTTCTGAATGTCGATACCAAACAACGAAGAAATGCTGCAAAGGAAGACCAAGGTCGGTGTGTCGATGCAGTTCAACATCACCATGCAGATGTGGTACCGGTCTGATACGACCGCGGCGTAGACCATTGTTACGGCGTTCTTTCTCTAGCAGACGATATGACAGGTCTGTCTCCAGATGTCGCTGTCTAGAAGGATCTATATGTAGGTGTAGATCCAATTCACGATGCGGATTTTGCAATGGAAGAAGTGGCGCTGGATGTTTTCACAGTTGTTCTTCACAGTGTAATTGTAAGTCAAGGTCAGATTCTCGTTGTGCATGTCGAAATTCTTCCTGCAAGTGTCCTCCAGAATATTTGCATTGTCGATTTGCTGAAAAGTGTTTTGCGCATTCACAAGAGAGGTGTCTATGTAGACCGTCGTCAAGGTGTGAAGAACGCGCTCAAAGCCGATCAAGTAGCAGAGAAAGTGATGCCATTTCTGGAAATTCCAGCGATTCAAATGATGATGATGTTTTCCTACGAAGGTCAAGGACACGTTCACGTTCACCTATTGATTACAGACGAAATGATTACTATTGGCATAGGCGTTCGTTCAGGTCAAGGTCGCCTGAACGACGGGGAAGATATTCTCCACACTACGGATATACCAGATCGAGGTACAGGTCAAGGTCACCTATTACAGATTCGTCTTCAGATGAAAGCGACTTCTAAATTGTTCCAGATGGAAAAATGACAAAAAATAAATGAAATTTCTTTTTGACATTTTTTCATGATTTTAAGTGACAAATGTATAAATGAATGTATAAACATGAACATTTATATACATAATTGTAATATTTAATGAAATGATAAAAATCATATTTAAAACTTAGTTTCTACTTTTTATGTTGTTGACTGTGCTGTTATTTTTTTTTTTACTTTTGTTATGAATGTAAATAAAAAGAATTCTCGTTAAAGCAAAGCAAATGGAGACTATCCAGTTATTCTTGATGTTATTGTAATAAAAATGATGACGATAGATGTGTATTTGTTGTAACATTTATTTTTAAGATATTCTAGCATGCAATGGGGTTCGCCGCTGTACCACGTGATCAATACCCCTTGATGTTTGTACGAGATGTTTCCGAAAACGTCTACGTCGCAAATATTTCCGGAATAACGTTGTTTTTATGTGAACAGATATCAAGCCATATCCAAAGAAAATAATGGTTCCGCAAAAACGTAAGAGAGATGGTATCACGTGATACATCGAAGAGCCCCATTCTGAAATAATTTCTGCATCAATACAAAAATGCTACATCATTCATATGTATAGTCCTCTTTCAAGTTCACTGCTAAATCAGTCTATGAAGCAGTCCATTTTTTGGTCAGACTTTAAAATACCATTGCGGGTGTGGTACAAAAAATTCACACATTCCGATGATTTCGACTTATTAATGTCGACTACAACAAGTAAGGCATCAGTGTAAATGAAAATTAATAATATGGGCTTTTAAAAACATAAAACCGCCTTCTCCTACTCGCTCCCATTTGTGTTAGTGTTCATTTGAAATGAGTTTATATACAGTACAGACCTGTCGAAAGTTTAACACTGAGCTAACGAATAAAAAGTAAAAGTTCGGCTGTGGAGTGACCGAGATATGGATAACTCGTGACCCAAAAAGCTACCGAGAGATAGATAGCAACTACGTACCAAAAAAACTGACTAGATGAAACTTAAAGAGGTGTCAAGATGAGCAGGGGATTGATAAGCTCGGTGTTAAACTTTCGAAAGGCATGTGTTGTAGTTGGTCTCGATTTATAGTAATGTATTTTGTTTAATGTTTTTAGTTGTAATGACAACCAATATTAAGAACAAATTTTCATTGGTTCGTGTTCTTGTTTCAATGTCTACATCGCTCAATGACGTATTGAACGTAATACAAACTAGAGCTAATATTTTAAGAGTTGTCTCCCTTTGATCACGAATGATTGTTGTACTTTCTACTGTACTCGCATGTCTAATGTCGATTGAAATAACTGTCTATTTGTGATGTAACTTCTAAAAATTAACAAGTGAACACGATAAACTTACGACATGAGAAATGACTTCATAATGCTAACGTCATTTCTGAACTCAACCGTTGCTTCGATTTCACATTTAGAAGCACCGAAGCTCTATGGCAATGGGAAGTGGAGCCCTGTTTTACCATTACCCATTCCTTGATAGGACCTTCTTTATACCTATGTGAATTTTAAAGATTTTTTTTCACAAAAATGTTCAAAATATAATTCGGGAGGGACCTAAAACCTTTGTCCGTTGTCTAGATATAAATGAAATATGCTTTACTGGGACACAAAAAAAAAATCATTTAATCACTCAAAATACGTGTAGCTTGTTTCCTTCATTTATTATTTTTTCATCAAAATTAAAAGTTTAGTGAAGGTAGTTCCAATTGAAGGCCTTACATTGACAAACTGGATACGCCTTGCTTAAAGGAATAACAAGAACAACTGCCTTGGGCTTCAATACACGATCAGTGAATACGAGGCTTTGACCACGATTTTAGATTTTATGTCAGTGCATTTATCAATTATATATCTGACATCTTAATTTGGTATTCATTAAAAGACCAATTACTTTAAAAATCATAATATATTTAATTAATTTAAATATGTCACATATTTAACATAAAGCTACCCTAGGCCTTAACAAGAACACCGATGGTCGTCGTGTTCCAATTCTACTGAAACAGTTTCCTTACTTTAAAGTTAAATTCTACACGTAAAATTGGTAACATTAAAATTTTAACAATTTTTAGCTTTAAAGATATTCATTTATTCAGGTGATTATATGAAAATCTGATGGTTTCTGTATTTCCGTTCTGTCGATATGGTTTATAAGAACTATACTATAAACGACTGTCTAAGGTTGTCTGAGATATTTTTATAGTGCTTTTAGGGTTTCGACTTAGCGGTCAGTGACTTGAAATCTGCTGCACAGAACACGTGTCTGTTGGGATTCTCCCAGGCAGCCAAGGACATAAACAGTATAGACCTTTCGAAAGTTTAATACTAGGGTAACGAAATAGAGCTGCCGAAAGATAAATAACAGCTATCAAAAAGCTGCGGAGAGATAAATAACAGCTATCAAAAAGCTGCCAAAAGATAAATAACAGCTATCAAAAAACTACCGAGAGATAAATAACAGCTATCAAAAAGCTGCCGAGAGATAAATAACAGCTATCAAAAAGCTACCGAGAGATAGATAACAGCTATCAAAAAGCTGCCGAGAGATAAATAACAGCTACCAAAAAGCTGCGGAGAGATAAATAACAGCTATCAAAAAGCTGCCAAAAGATTAATGACAGCTATCAAAAAGCTGCCGAGAGATAAATAACAGCTACCAAAAAACTACCAAAAGATAAATAACAGCTATCAAAAAACTACCGAAAGATAAATAACAGCTATCAAAAAGCTGCCTAGAGGTAAATAACAGCTATCAAAAAGCTGCGGAGAGATAAATAACAGCTATCAAAAAGCTGCCAAAAGATTAATGACAGCTATCAAAAAGCTGCCGAGAGATAAATAACAGCTACCAAAAAACTACCAAAAGATAAATAACAGCTACCAAAAAACTACCGAAAGATAAATAACAGCTATCAAAAAGCTGCCTAGAGGTAAATAACAGCTATCAAAAAACTGTCGATAGATAAATAACAGCTATCAAAAAGCTGCCGAGAGCTAAATAACACCTATCAAAAAGCTGCCGAGAGATAAATAACAGCTATCAAAAAAGCTGCCGAGAAATAAATAACAGCTACCAAAAAACTACCAAAAGATAAATAACAGCTACCAAAAAACTACCGAAAGATAAATAACAGCTATCAAAAAACTGCCTAGAGGTAAATAACAGCTATCAAAAAACTGTCGATAGATAAATAACAGCTACTAAAAGACTACCGAAAGATAAATAACAGCTACCAAAAAGCTGCCGGGAGATAAATAACTAACAAAAAGCTGCCGATCTAACTAGGGGCCGAGATGAGCTCCCGATTCAGTACTTATATATTATTCGTTAATTTGGTGCTAAACTTTCGACGGGCCTGTACTTTATGTGTTTTTCAGAATCACACAAACTATACATGTTTTTGTAATGATTCACTTAATTAAATCTAACAGATATTGGATTTCTGTATTTTACTGTTTTTTGCAATGTCGTACGACACACGATACTCAGTCAGTATAATGTGATGAACTAATATTGTTAATGATCTTCATCAACCTCAGACTACACTCTAGTCACTCTTTATATGGAGAACACCCAGTGTTGTTTTAATTATAGGGCAAAATCCATTGATTTGAAATATTCACCATTCTCGGTACTAAAACATTATCTTTCTCTTTTATATTATTGATAGTTGGAGAAGGTTTCTATGGTAACAAAATCGAAACTTCTCATTAGCATTATCGGATGTATCTTAGAAGCCTTTAGCTGATTCATTTATGTGGCCGGCAATGGGGGCGAATTCTCTAGGGGGTAATACTCTTTTTAACTGTTAAAACATTTCCTTGTATTATATCATAAAGGAAAAATAATAGGGTTGAAAATAAATTCAAATAATATTAACAAAGCCCATGATGTGTATTGATATGGCGGGTTGTCATGTCTCCCTTGACGAACCTCGTCGTGTGAATTAGAATTGATGGAATGTTTTGATACAGGCAGCTTCCTAGTATTTAGTTGTAGTATGTGAATTTTCAAACTTGAATCAATATGTAATGACTCGGTAGTTTACTTATCTTAGTCTGCAAAAACAAATCTTCTTTGTCGTGTTGTATTTTAACGTAACAAACAATCACTTGTTCAAATATTTAAATGCTGATAGTAGTCATGTTAGACTGGTAGTAATGGATTTTCTCTAAGTGAAACGGTTATTTCTCACAAACTTTAAATAAACAAAAAAAAAAATAAAAAATAAATAAATAAATAAATAAATAAATAAATAAATAAATAAATAAATTAATTAATTAATTAATTAAAAAAAAAATTAGAACAGATAAAAATAACGTTTTCATACTTTTAGGGAATTTCCAGGTTGTCCTTCAAGGGGCATAACGTTAGCTCAAACCCGATCCTAGGATTTTCTCTTACACAGTCGAACCTGTCTTAAAGACCACCTCTATACAAAGACTACTTGCTTTGTAAGGCTAGTAATATTTTGTCCTGATTGCTCTATATTCGAACCTTTTTATAAAGGCCACCTTCCCATAAAGGCCATGGCTTTATAGACAAATTTGAATATATCACCATATGTAAGGCATTTATATATATATATATATATATATATATATATATATATATATATATATATATATATATATATATATATTTAATGCTGAACTGTGATGCTTTTTTACAAAATGTATACCTTTTTAAATGCACTGTACATTTAATGCTATTTTTAACTATAGCATAATTAATTGTTTTAATATGTATTAAATAATGAAAGTGTCTCATAAGTCAGTAATGGCTGGACATTAATACTTTTAGTGAGAAAATGTTTACATTTTTATGTATGTACATATTAAATGTGTATTAATGTGTGACACTAAAATAAAATAACTTTATTATTATTATTATTATTATTATTACTATTATTATTATTATTATTATTATTATATATTCTCTATGGAACTGGCTGTTGTTAACGCTTTCTACGACACACAATGCCGGCATTTTGATTACTTTGCCAAAACATGACACCTGAACTGTAAACATTTCTTTGTTTTACATTATATACATAAACAGTATTAATTCTTGGCAAGTTTATATATTAACCAAACTTGGAATATTTCCATCAACGTTCTAGTATGTTTTTTCCTGTATGAAACGACGTCCGGGCAATATAGCATGTAACATGTATTTATATCCCAGGTTCAAAGACGGGGGATTAAACTGCTTTACCACTGTCCTTCCATTCATTAATCCGTCCGTCCGAAACAAAGATTTTCGAAACAGTTTTCTCAGCAACTACTAACCAGTATAAAGCGCATACCACAAGTTGGAGGTTGTGGGTTCGATCTCCGGCAGGGTCTAAACCAAGACTTGAAAGTGGATAGTGATTGTTCTTTCTCCAAGCACTCGGCATTACGAAATGAAAGTCGCAGGTTCTTTCGGATGGAACTTAAAAGGTCCCGAGGTCACGCTGGACTTTGCACGCTAAAGAACCCTGCTGTATGATGCCATCAGCGCAACGCACAGGCAAACTTTCTGTACCTTCGAATATAGCTGGCGACGTCTCGATATAAGTGAAATATTCTTGACTGGGACGTTAAACACCATTACTCACTCACTCATACCGCAAGTACGGATTTCAAGCTTTTAAGTCTACCGGACATCTACTTCCTGTTTCCCGATTTAGTTTATTTTCAACATGTTGAGAATTTTATTAGCAGCTTTCTCAGCAACTGCTAACCACAGCCACTTGAAATTTTGTATGCGAGTTCAGTATAAGGTCCCATACTGCAAGTCTGCCAGACATCTTCCTCGCATTTGTTTGCATTTTACCATATTATTTTAAAAACGGTGGTATCCTAAGAGAGCAGTAGCTCACAGGTTTCTTGTTTAGTTTCCAACATTAAAGGACGCGATAGTAATTTCTCATTTATTTACTAGTTTTTATTTATTTATTTATTTTTTTATTTGTTTGTTTATTTTTTATTTATTTATTTATTTATTTATTTATTTATTTTTCTATATATTTTTAACAATCAAAGAAGATACAGCATATTGCTCCTGAATTTAGAGTATCATCGAAAAAGTACCCATGCTGATACAGAGAACGCACAATGTACAGTCAAACCTGTCTATAAAGGCCACCCAAGGGAACCAGATAAAGCGGTCTTAATGGGCAGGTGGCTTTTATATATAGGTTCAAATAATATGAATATAGAACAATTGGGGAAAATATTACTGGCCTTTATAAGCAGGTGGTCCTTATAAAAAGGCATTTAAGGCAGGTTGGACTGCATATATACCTTAATGCACTATCTATTACACATAGCATATAATGAAGAGCTCCCATTTTAATAGCCAACGACTTTTCGTGTTTTTTATAGTAGTATATCTCTACTAAAACTAAAAATTATATATATTTTTTATCATTTATCTCGAAATTCTAACATGAAATATCGGTCATTGACTGACAGTAATTACAGATAGATTAGAATAAAAATATACACGAAAATAGGATTAAACCGATTGAAATAACACGATTTATTCAGTTAAGTAAACTCTAAATCCACGTGTTACATGCATTTGTTATCACCAATATCTTTGCTTTACACAGTATGGTTCCTGTTTCAATAATGCTATTGCAAACAAGTTGTTCAATGTTTTGCACGATATTTTTCAGCTTTCATTAAAAAAAAAAATTTTGTTGTACGACAATCTGTCTATCATGTGACGGAAACTTTCTTAAGCTTCTTTCTGTCTGTAAACATACAACAAACAGCCGCATTTATAATATGACTGTTTAGTTTAGTGATCTTTGACAAAATGTCAAGATAAAACAACAAAACCCTAGTCGAAACAATACAATTTCAAGGGACAAATGAAAAAAAAAAAAAAACAACAACAACACCAACATCATCAACAACAGCACCAACAACAATATTCAAAAAAACATATCTTGGTTTGCATCAATGGATACCTATAAGTATTGCAGTGTCAACATTGTTCATTTGCATCTTACATCTTCTTTACTTCTTTAGTGCGTATTGGCGTATATTTAACATCACGCGCGCGTCTGTGGATGTTCAGAAACCATCGGACTTGACATATTGTTGCCCCTGATAGGCTTGTGTCCCTTGTTTCAGGTTTTGGATTGTTTACTTTTTGTATGTTCGTAAGGTGACAAGTAAACATGCAATGTGATTTTTCATGTCACGTTTCTTTTTTTATTCCCACACTTTTTCCGACACATGTCCTAGATTAGCGTTTTGTTTCACGAAAAACATTCTCGATACCGTTATTTGTCGTGCTGTAATTGTAACCCGACTCACACGAGTACATTAATTGTTAACTCATCATTTATTTCATCATTATTACACTTTTCAGCTTACAACAAAGGTTCATTATAGCTCATACTGTTTCAATACAATAAGCTTGTATCCAATTTAAATTCCATCTAGCTATGCTATTTTTGAAATTTTATGAAATAATACATTCAGAAGTAGCACAAAACACGTAGGATATTGTTGTGCTGCAAGTAAAAGGACTCGCATATGCGAGTATTGTTATTGACTGTTTTTTATTTTTGTTTGTTTGTTTTTGTTTTTTTTTTTTGTCATTGTTGTCACCAATGTAAACGTGCTTAGTCTGAAAACGATATCACATTGTCATAAGTGATTTTACCGCCACGCTCAGGTGTTGAATATCCCGTTAACGACCAATATATTACGGACTTTACCGCCCCTCGTCGTACTTTTATGACTAAACATACACACTCACTATAGACGATATGTAATATAAGCTTTATCTACGCGTAGACATAACCTATTAATAAGACATTAATAATGGATATAAATAATTATTTCCGGGAAAAATTCCAATTGTCAGCGTTACCATTCATTCAAACACTCTTCAGTCTCTATCCAAACTCAAGACTTTTCAACACACTACACACTATCGGACAATACTTTTGTACTGTCAGAAATATACTATTTTCTAAATGTTTTGCTAATTAAAATCTAAAAATCCTCAAAAATAAGGTATTCACTCTTATGAAAACTGTTTCCTTAGCTAAATTTGGTTAAATTTAGTTCTTTGGGTATTTTTTCAATCCCTTGAATAAAGTTTGGTTCACAAATGTTCCAAGTACTGTTCTGAAACAACCGTCTAGTACATGTCTATAAAGGTCACCCAAGTAAAAGTGGCATTTATGGGCAGTTTATTCTTATAACATATATATATATATATATATATATTATTATATATATATATATATATATATATATATATATATATATATAGAGAGAGAGAGAGAGAGAGAGAGAGAGAGAGAGAGAGAGAGAGTATATATATATATATATATATATATATATATAGAGAGAGAGAGAGAGAGAGAGAGAGAGAGAGAGAATATAGAGATAAAATTTTACTCGCCTTAAAACACATGTGGCCACTAAATAGAGGTGACCATCAAGGCAGGTTTGGCTGCATTTGAAAATAATAAAGCTCTCTCAACCTATAAAACTTATAACCCTAATGGATTATGTACAAGCTGTCATGTAAGCACGTTTCACAAAGCTGAATATTTCGTGACAGCTGCGGAAATGAAGACAAGATGCCTGGGGCTTTATATATCAAAAGTGCAAATGAAAAGCTTATGTTACATATATACATACGTTGTACATACAGACAGTAGAGGCCTGTCGAAAGTTTAACATTAAGCTAACGAATTAGTAACTAATCAAAAGCTCGTCTCGTCCTCTCGTTAGCCATAATTATCTCGACAACTTTTAAGAAGATGATACCTATCTCTTGGCAGCTTTGTAGCCACTGGCAATTCATAGTTTTGGTAAACCTAGTAATTAACTTTCGACAGGTATGTACTGTAAGTTATAGAACCAGAACAGAATTGTTTATATAAGCAAAATAATGTTTAAAAAACTGTTTAAGAATCTTGTAGGTTGATTTACAGTCAAACCTGTCTATAAAGGCTACTCATGGAACCCAGTAAGTGACCTTTATGGACAGGCGATCTTTATATACAGGTTCAAATAATATGAATAAAGAACAATTGGGATACAATTCTACTGGCCTTTATAAGCAGGTGACCTTTTTATAGAGGTGGCATTTAAGGCAGGTTTGACTGTAATGTTAAAACTGTTTACGAATCTTTATGTACAGATATTTTTTTTATCCGAACTGATTTTTAACATGCGTTTTTGTAACACTTTACAATTAGGTGCTTATACTACTATATATATATTGAGTATCAATTTAATTTCCAATTAGTGTGTTGTATTATATCCGAGACTTCTAATAAATATACGTATGATGTTTCTTAGTATCATATCATGATTTTATGAATATTCTGAACAAAATTATAAACATTTACCTGTGTGACAAAAATTACCTGTTCATATTATTAGTTACACAGTCTGTTGGTGACCTAATATAGTTTATACAGGGTCAGTAAATTCCATATCGGGCGAGGGCGAAGCCCGAGTCCAGATATGGAATTTACTGACCCTGTATAAACCATATTAGGTCACTAACAGACTGTGTAACGATTATATCCTACCGATCACCCTGAAGACCCACGGTGGATACCTTTAAACAAACATACAGTACACGGATACGGAGACCGGAGACTGGAGAGAAGTTCGATATCAGAATGAGACACTGCTGTATGTTTTAGTAACCTATAGCTCCAAACAAACCCTTTATATATCATATTATGTCACTAAAACACTGTGTAACTATGATATCATACCGATCATATCAATAAATTATTTACAAAACCAATTTGAATGTATCCACACAGCGACATGTGAATGGTGACTGAGTTAGAAATACCATCGTTTGACATTCTGTCTGACAAAATATTGAAAATAATAATGAATTTGACTTACTAGCAGCTTCCGTCAAAGAAATCAATTGCACTGTTATCCTTGGACATCAAATATTTTGTTTCAATATCACAACACCTTTACTAGTGTCTGTATTTGCCGTAAATACTTGTGATAAATATGACGTGTTTACTACGAGGCGGGCGCCATTGACGTTGGTCAGGGGAAATAACTCTCATACTGACATGATATGAACAGACCTGACCCGATATGGATTATATTAGGTCACCACGTGACCAGCATCGTCGAATGAAATTCACAGAAACTAGTGAGAGGTAGGATATTACATTGTATTGGTATCTCGTTCAGAAAATTTATGAAAATACGATGTTTGGAAAAACCGATATATCGATGCATGTCAAGTTGAATTAGAGGAAATATTTAGAAAATCATATCTGATTTTTGCTTCCGTATCAAAACTGCAACAAAAAAAATTAACTGTCATTATTAACATAATGCCACGATGAAGAATTTCCCAAATGTTCCTTTCTATGCAAGTTATGCTATATTGGCTTGTTGACGTCGCCATACAGGATACAATTTCACGGTGAAAAGCACGCTAAATATCCGTTACTACGGAGAATATATACACACTTCTACGATACTACTTGAGCTGCTATGATTATGGTTTACCTTTCAGCTTACCATAAAGATGTTACTTAAATGACCCTTACTATATATATATGGGGGAGATAGCCAAGTTTTTCTATACCCGTGTTAACAGCATTTCGGAAGGGGAGCAGGTTCTGTTGTCCCACGGACTCCCATCATCAATGAAAGTGCCACCGACAACAGATAGTTAGCCATACAGAACATCATTTATCGGTTACTATTTCTGTTCAATGCCCACTCTTGAGTTGAGTGAGTTGAGAATATTTCACTTATATCGCGACGTCGCTAGGTGTAGGCGAAAGTGCAGAAATTTAGCCTGTGCGTTGCGCTGATGGCATTATACAGCAGGGTTCTTTAGCGTGTCAAGCCCACCGTGACACGGGACCTCGTTTATTTTAAGTTCCCATCCGAAAGAACCGCGACTTTTATTTCGTAATGCCGAGTGCTTGGCGAAAGAACAGTCACTACCCACTTTTAAGTCTTGGGTCAGACCGGCTGGGGTTCGAACCTACAACCTCCCACTTAGACTTATGGAGCGAGCACTCTACCAACTAAGCTGCCGCAGTGGTTATATAATCACTCTTTACGTGCGTTATTTTGTTCTTTATTGCTTTCAGCTTATTGTTGTTACTTGTTTATGGTTGATTGAGTATTGCCATGTATATGCTATTCAACATCTTGTTTACTGGAGTTAGAATTAAACGTTTGTTGTTATGTTCCGTGCAAGCAATGGAAACAAGTCTATCTAAATGCGTTTTCAGTTGTTATGTTTAGCAATGCATGCAATACGCATATTTGAATGCGTTTTAGTTGTTTCATTTAACAATGTATGCAATCGCAATAAGCCTATTTGAATGTGTTTTCAGCTGTTTAATTTAGTAATGCATTCTACTTTAATGTGTTTCAGTTCGTTTTTGACTAGCACCACATGCAATAAACCTATTCGCCTTCCAAAGTAAAACAAAAATTCTTTCTTTTGTCAGTCTCGATAAGTTCGTTTGAAGCAACATCTGTTAACAGATACAACCATAACTGGCAAATCAAACTTCACTATTTAGAGCCGTCAGGCCAGACTGTGAACTTGACGAATAAGAAAAAATATTAGCAGTATAAAACTTTCTTGGTTATGGTCTTCTACACTTTTTCACGGTAAAAAATCTTTACAGTTCTGACTGTAGGAAAAGTGTACCAATGGAAATAAATAACTGACTCTTAGAAAATATATTTGTGGTGCAAGTTCCACCGTGAAAATCGCGAATATTTCTTCCTCGCTAACTCGCTAATGTTTCTTCTTACACAGTATGTGTTATTGTTGTTGACATGGCAACAGCAAATCATGTAACTCAAAAACTGGTTTAATTTTAATAAAATGAAACCATTTAATAATAAAATATTTCCGTAATAAAAATGTAAACAAATAAACAAACAACACTGAACATTATACAGTATTAAAATGCTGCAATATGCAAAACACTTAAAATTATAAAACATGCAAGCCATTTCATATAAGTAAATTAAGATTTCAATACATGTAAAATGCAACTGAAAAAACCGAACCCGTGATTTCATTGTAAACATATCCCCAAGAACTGGCAATAATGACATCATTGGCAATATATAGTTCAATCAGAGCATCCACTGGTGGCAATAATGACATCGTTCAACGAGTGCACCCACTGGTGGCAATAATGACATCATTGACAATATGTCCTTCGATGAGAACGCCATCTGGTGGCAAAATGGCTCTACAGCCGCAGTCTGGACCAACTTCATGCTTTTAATTGTAAATGCAATGTATAAAGAATAACTAAATATGACCACACACGATAATAATAATAATAATAATAATAATAATAATTTACAGTGGCAAGACACATGTATCAACCTGAACAAATATATTAAATAACAATGATTTGTTTAAATCATAAAGCCATAAGCTCGATAACCTACAGTTGCCATTTATTTCAAACATTGAATTAATTGCATAATCAAACATCATTATTTGCCATCGTTTCCCTTCCTATGGCACATTTTGAGCAATTGTACACCATACTAGCATGGATAATAATTGACGTCATTATGTTAATAGGTTACTAATCTTTGGACGCTGTCATTATTCTGACCGTCGTGAAGACAAAATACAAAAAGATAAATGTGTGTAAAAACACATGGAAAAAACTCTTATCTAGCGTTTTTGGGAGTATTTGCGACAGTGATTATAAGAAATCAGTGTTTTCATTGCCGATACAATTTAAACTAGCAATGACCATTATTGTACATTTTAGCATTGGAAAAAATACAATTTCTTCATTAAATCAACAATTGCTCGTATTCTACCTCCGTTTCTGAAATTAGTTCGTCGTTTTATACTTCTAATGACTAATGATAAATAAAAAGTTACTAAACATTAATTAACATATTGAGCTTAATTTTAAATAAAAGCTTTTAATTGTGCGTAACAATAAAAACAATAACATTAAAATTAAGTAAAACCTCGATTCATTGCTATCCTGTGCTGTGCAAGATTTTGGCGTTATAAACAAGTTTGGCAATAAATAAGTAATGGGCATTAGTACTTGGGCGATTGGTGAGGCTGAAAAGGTCCCCAGGTGAATTATAACAAGGGTTTACAGTACCATATTGGGAAACACAGGCGATGTATTAAAAACATTACTATTTTACAGATGTAATTAAACTACAACGCTTATCCCTGATGTGTAGATCATCAAATACCAAAGTCTTGTTGATCAAATCATAGACTAAAAAGCAGTGACATTACAATGTGGGCGTGTCCATTTGTTATACATGTTTATACCCTCGACTTTTGGCAAGATGTTTTGCAAAGCTTAAGGTT
Source organism: Anadara kagoshimensis (assembly GCA_021292105.1). Taxonomy (NCBI): domain Eukaryota; kingdom Metazoa; phylum Mollusca; class Bivalvia; order Arcoida; family Arcidae; genus Anadara; species Anadara kagoshimensis. Next base: position 29,380,696 of record CM037860.1, read on the forward strand.
TTGTTTTCCTAAGTCACAAAGATTTAGAACTAGAACCTAGTATGGATCTTGTTTTACGACGTTGTTGGTATAGATCACCAATAGTTAAAATTACATATTATACCAGTCTTAATTTTACAGCACTAGACGGCCGTTTCGGAATACATTTCCTCATCGATCAGTAGTGCTTGGGCCAAAATAATAGATATAAAATAACATTTTAAAAACAGTCCCATATAACATCGTAAAAACTGTCCCATATGTTATTGTAAAACTACCCAACATGACCATGAAATAACTGTCCCATTGACATTGTAAAAACAGTTCCATATGACATTGAAAAACTGTCCCATATGACATTGTACATCTGCCCCATATGGCATTGTAAAAATTTCCAATATGACATTGTAGTTAATGCCCCATATGACATTGTAAATATTTTTCGAGACAACATAGTAAAAATGTCCAATATGACATTGCGAAAAATGTTCCATATGGCATTAAAAAGATTGCACAAATGACAATTTCTACTGACTGTGTAACATTTAACATTCAGATCTATGATAATACTTGTTTGTTTTTGTAAAAATGAAAAAAATACAACATCAAATACCCGAATTGTTTGTTTTAGTAAGTCTTGGCATATCCTCAATACTTAAAAATTGCACCAACTCAACCCAATACGTTGTTAGCTTTCGACTTAGCACCAAATCAACCCAATAACGTTGTCAGAATGCTAATTTGTACCAAATCAACCCAATAATGTTGTCAGAATGCAAATCTGCACCAATAAAAATTGAATCAAGTGAAACAAATTTGTACTTATCTGAATCAAAAATCGCAATGTCTAAATGGCATCCATTTCATATGGAAATCGCTGTTTATAATAATCACTTGCACAAATTTGAAAACTGCAGTGAGTAATTCTACAAAAAGCTGAAACGAAACGCTACATACGTTTCTACCGCCCAGACGTCTTTAGAATAGATATGGTACTATTCTATTTGGAACTTTGGTACAATACTGATTCCAGAACGAGCCATACTTTAAACCACACTTCTCATCATCTCTAAAACTACGATGTGTTAAAAGTACAATTAAGAATATAAGATAGGAGTACGGCATAATGTTATAAAACAGAGCTGGGATTGTCCAACAAAACGCCAGCATTATTTCTGGTATATAATGGAAATGGCGGGAAAGTCCCCACCAACCGGAAGCCAATAGAATGCTCTCCCTTTCTTGTCCATCTTCAAGTCTGTATTTAGCGCGAATTATATCGGGTCGTTTGCCCCAAATCAAGCAATTTCCGTCAGCTCCACGTACTTCCTGTTTCTGCCAGTCTGCAACGTAATTTACATAAATACTAAACAGTCCACATGCAAAAATAACCAATGACAATACAGGTCCAAGTTCAACTGGATTTTTGACCAGGTATAAACTCACTGATGCATAAAATGACGGTACAAAGACGAGACATCCCCAACAGATGTAGTAGCCTGCACGGTCAACCATGATATCGATAGTACGCATGTACCCAGCTTCCCACCAAAAGAACTTCGTTATATACGCAAGTTGCAATAATGCAGATACAAACATACTGTCAACGAAACCATGAAGTTCATAGCTCTTAACAGCAAAAATTGCTACAAGGAGCGCCCAAACTGTCATTCCAAATCTGCAGTTGGTGAAAACTTTAATGTCTATCCCAAAAATTCGCGGGTACAGTTCTGTCCCCCAGTAGTAATCAAATATAAAATTACCAGACGATCCACAGTCGGTTGTAGATGGCGCTACTAGTCCCTTAATGTATAAGAAGAGACAAAATACCACGCTAAAAATGCATAAACTTCCCAAAATTTCGTCAAAACGGTCGTATATAACGGATGGCGTATACCCGTTGTATTTTAGCCCAATTGTCAAAATGGCAAGTGCTACCATAGAAACTACATAGTGCATGAATCCATTATCAATATACTCCGGAACATTGCCTTTCGGTGTTATCGGTCCATACACAGTTTTCCCGGGTATCACTTTCATCAAGAACAATGCCCAAGCGCAGTATCCAAGTAGAACGCATGCACTGAACGTACTTCCTAGAGTGGCCGTGCTCCAGATATACAGCAAACCCTCAATGATGGAACGCCCAGTAAAAACTTCCAACATCTTGGAGTAACTACCATCGCATTTCACGGCTGTATACCATAGCATCATCACGAAGTTGAAGGTCGCTACCATCAAGAACAATGGCGAAAAGGTTTCATTGAAAAATTTGCGATAAATGCTTGTTACGCCAATCTTCTCCAACTTTTCATAACCCTCTTTGTATCCATGGAAACCATTGGACAGAACATCAGAGCTTCGAGCTGAATGGTTGTTCTCACTTCCGGTTCGATTCTTGACTTTATCCATGATGAATCTCTAAAAAGCAAAAATAAAAAGGTTTCAGAAACAATGTTACTACAAAATCAATAAACATCGGTGAAAATATGATAGATTAGATTTGTTTCAAGCAGGCCAATACACAAAGAGTATAGCCTCTCGAGATCTCTTTAGCAATATCCAGACAGCTTTTTGGCAGCTATCTATCTTGTTCCAGGCTTTCGGTCACTAGCCATCCATTTCTCGACCTCTCGACAGCCGAACTTTTACTCCTGTTCGTTAGCTTAGTGTTAAACTTTCTACAGGTCTGTGCTGTAACTCATTTCTTATTCTCATATTCTCATCCGCCAGTCCGATCATACCAAGGCCCATGCCTCGGCGATATGAATATATAATATTGATGACGTACATAAAACACGACATATAAAAAGCAAGTCATCATGAATCAATCTTCTGTATCATAGATTTCCATGAATTCGAATTATTCTGTAATTTCAGATTATATATTTTTAATTGAATAAATTATTTTCTTTACATATATGTTTTTTGTCTTGTAATTTTTGTTTGATTAGAAACCGGCGCCGTTTGTAACATACATTTGTACAGTACAGACTTGTCGAAAATTTAACAGTGTCATAACGTAAAGAAGTCAAAATATGGCTGTCGAGTGGCCGAGATATAGAAAGCTGGAAGCAAAAAAAATGTTACCGAGAGATATATATATATATATAGCAGCTAGTCGAAAAGCCGAAAAGAAATAAATAACGATAGAGCCAAGATAAGATACCGTTTCGGTTGGTTGGTTGAATGTTGCTTAACGTCGCATCAGCAATTTTTTCAGCTATTCGCGACGAGAACTATTTTATTAATCTCTATGGATTAATCTATGAACAATTTCGTGTATGCATGTGAAGTGCGTGTGTGCTGTATTGTCTGCCTTGTACTAGTGCGACTTTAACGTGCTAGCTCACAGAGTCAGTATGCTGCAGACAAGGGTACCACTCCCCCAGTCCATTATACTGATACCAGGTTAATTCGCTTTCCCACATGTGGTCCGAGCGGGACTCGAACTCACAGCGGTGAGAGACCCTGGATTTGAAGACTGACGTCGTATCCATTAGGCCACCGCGGTCTTTTTATATTTTTTCGGCACTTATCTTGGAACTTTGTGTTAAACTTTCAATAAGTCTGTATTATATGCGCTTTAGGCTTAAAATATGCATAAAACACATGTTTTTACTCAATGAACTTGTTAAAATGTGAATTTAGCATACCGAATCTTGTTGGTATCTCAAAAGCTGACAGGTATATATGATTTCTGGGTGTAAACTTAAAACTCTCCCTGATTTAGATGGGCATTTAGTTGTAAGGTATAAAGTAAGTAAGTACATGTGCATAAATTTCTGTTCCATACTATCGTGTAAGTTGGTGCATGTGCATAATTTACTCTTGTACATTTCTGCAGGCAACATAATGTAGTTTGGTTCACCAAGTCGAATGAACCGAACTCCTAAGTCGGCCAAAATAAATACAGAAACATGATATCATCATACGGAGCGAGATGCATGCACTTTTGTTTTACAAGAATGACCACTGTATCGTTTGATGTGTATCATCAGCATCGGCATTGATCATCGTTGTGGTCAATGAACTCCTTACTTGTCTGCATTGATTGTCGATGTCCGCCTTAAGTATCGGCATTGATTGCCGACGTTGTCCAAGTCCCCTTACGTGTCGACACTGGTCGCCGACGTGTCCGATGCCCCTTACGTGTCGACATTGATTGCCGACGTTGTCCATGTCCCCTTACGTGTCGACACTGGTCGTCGACTTGTCCGATGCCCCCTTATGTGTCGACATTGATTGCCGACGTTGTCGAAGTCCACTTTACGTAGCGACAATGATCGCTGAGGTGGCCCATGCCCCCTAATTTGTCGACATCGATCGCCGACGTGTTCGATGTCCCCTTGCGTAGCGACATTGATTGCCGATGTGGTTGATGTTCCTCTTACGTACGCGTGTCGACATTGATTGCCGACATGGTCGATGATCCCTAAAGTGGTGTTGTCAGGCACGTCTTCATATGCTTACTAAATTACTGAGGTCCGTGTCAGGTAATCATGATGTTCAAGTAATGTATTCGTAATCACAATATCTAACGTGATTCTACATGCAAGTCTTCTCTGTATACATATAACACACACACACACACACACACACACACACACTCACTCTCTCTCTCTCTCTCTCTCTCAATCACTGTCTAGTCACAACGGTAGATCAGTTGATAGTGCTCGCTCCGTATGCGGGAGGTCGGGGTTCGAACCGTGGTGACGTCTCGATATAAGTGAAATATTGTGTATTACCACGCGTGACCCCATTCTCTCTCTCTCTCTTTTAAGATTACAAAAAGTACTTTAAAATCTCTCAGTGAAATATTGAACCATATAATATTTAATATTGTCATGTTCTAATATCTTAATTTTTATGATTCAAAGTACAAAAAATTGCAGTTGCCATTTGCTAGTTTTTGAATACATGTACATTAAACAGTACATTAACAAAAATAGCACCTTATTGACAAAGTGAAGCAAATATATATTGAATTAAATACCTTTAACTTGCACTCTCCTCTCTCTATATGTTTACTCTTTGTGTATATGAATACTTGTGTACAAGACGAATGAGATTTATATGAAAATACTTCACATTATCCAGTGTATAAGTAATAGACGGAAATGTCGGTAGTCGGAAGATATAATAAGGCGATAAATAAGTACTAATTACAAACTAGTTGATTATCTATTAATTTGTTGATGTCTTCATTAAATGTGGTAAGTATGGCGAGCACCTGCCATCGTGAGTAATACGAGATATACAAATTATTACATCGTTATAACATTTGGACCATGTAAATTATCATGATTATGTGAAAATAACAGAATATCAAATTTAGAGAGAGAGAGAGAGAGAGAGAGAGAGAGAGAGAGAGAGAGAGAGAGAGAGATGAAGTCAGGAGAATGAAGTCGAATATATCAAGTTACATTACAAATAGTCAATATAACAAAGATTTGCAATTATATTGACACATCACCAGGTCAGTTTACAAAATGAAAGCAGTGAGCTATGTCGGAGTCAATTTCAGTGTGACAATGACACGGGACATCAGGTTTTTTTTAGATCCCATCTCAACATAAATGTTGCGTGCATGACAAAAAGCATTTTATATGTATTATGTATTCTATACCGACGATAATAAAAGTTTGTTTCCCAATTTTTTTTTATTATAAATCGGAGAATATGACATGTCTCCTCTTGTAACTGAAGATCGGTGACAGATGTTATGTTGCTAATTAATCGGATCGAGTTCGGTTTTGATTAGGTCGACAAATGAAAAACACAGATCAAATAACATACGACTACGGACTAGTTTCCAGGAATGCTGGGTGGGGTGGGGTGGGTTGGTGTGGGGGGTGGGGGTGGTACACCCTTTTTACCAATAAAATAGCTATTTCACAAGACGGTGGGACACGTTGATTCTATAAGCTAACCATTCGGTCCTTGTTAGCCGAGTGGTATACAGATCACAGAACCTAACACCGCGTGCTCGCTCCAAAAAATAGAAGGTCGTGGGTTCAAACTCCGTCCCGGTCTGACCAAAGACTTGAAAGTGGGTTGGGATTGTTCTTTGCCAAGCATTCGGCATAAGGTAATGAAAGTCGCGGTTCTTTCGGATGGCACGATAAAGAACTCTGTTGTATAATACCAAAACTTCAGGCAAAATATAAGGCAAAATTTATGCACCTTCGTCTATAGCTGGCGACACGTCGATACAAGTGAAATATCCTTAACCGTGACGTTAAACACAATTACTGAATCTCAACTGAATCTAACACCGCTTACTAGTGAAGTCTGTCATTTCCTCTTTACGATCGCAAAGACTGATGGTTTGTTTTGGGTACTCAGGAAATTAAGGAACATGATATAAAAATGAAAGGATCTTGGAATCTTTGCCTGTAGTGTAAAACACCAATCCCAGCCATTCGGTCACCAATGTTTGGTCAATGCCATAATCAAATAGGAATGCGGTTAAATGAAAATGTTTAAATTGTTAAGTATGAATGGCGTTAAAATGTCGGATGAATAAAAGCCGAAGCATATTTTATCGTCGCAGTTTTTTTAATGCAGGATGTGTTATCGCCATAAGTAAACGTTAGATTTAATTGAAACCGAGTCCAATGAACGTCTTTATAGGCTATATAATATACACATAATGTTTCTTTCTAAAATGTAAAACTAAAGCTGGGGGCTTTGCAGTGACGAGCCCTGGAATTAGGGATATGTTATAGAAGAGCTTCATTTTTTCGTTGATGCAAAAGAACAAGCTAGGGGTCTGAGGCATGCTCACCAAGAATAAAATGTGAAATGTCGCATGAAATCCTGCAACTTCCTGTAATCTGAGCAGGACACACACACACAAACACATTATAAAAAATTTCATGGGGTGGGGGTTTCCAGTCCCCGGAACCCCCACTAGGTTGCAATGTCTGGGTTTCCTTAGATAAGAAAATATACCACATGAAACTTACAATTGCGATGAAGCGAAATGAAAAAAAAACTAATAATGGGATATCGTTTATCTTCCTTACAACACAGGGTTAAGTGATAGAAGGATAGCATCTTTATATATATATACTTAAACTAATATGTTATTTGGTGGTAAAAATCGGTTTTTCTTACTTCTAATGCAAATCCGTTTATCTGGAAACTCATAAAAATAAGAGAAAATGGGCTTTTATGCAGCAAACATTCTAGTTAGTGATGGATGGGGAAATGCTAGGATTTTGTAGAAAAATCAATATATATATAAATGTTAATGTGTGTATCCTGTGTTTACACTGAAGATCTGTAATAGATTGTTGTACACTAGGGAGGAGAGAATTACAATATAAAATAATCCAATATCTCAAATACTGACCAGTGTGTTCAGTGTAATGGTCAATCTGTAATTTACATGCTGTATAGGCCTGTCGAAAGTTTAACACTAACACAATCGAATTAATACAAATCGGCAGCTCATCAGGACCCTTCGTTGACTATATCGCGACAGCTGTTATTAATCTCTCGACAACCGGCTTTTATGTCGATATCTATCCATACAAAATTTCGGCTTTTCGATAGCCTAGCTTCGACTCTTTTTCATTAGCTCGGTGTTAAACTTTCGACAGGTCTGTACTGTATATATATTAATATAGTCCACATCTGTTGTCCTACCAACGATTTCTGCACTTTACACAAGACGTATGGCTAAAACAATTACAACGACTCAATAATTGTAGTAATATGACATCCAACTTTTATGGGGTTTTTGTAATTCATTTAAAAAAAATAAAATCCTTTTTTCAACTTCATTCTTTTAAACTTAAATGATTCGGTAACGTTATATTTCTTGTAAACATAGTATTTTATTACTCGTTACAGATAATATCAACGTCAATAAAATTCCCTGTGTATATTCGAGTTGTAAGCTAAAGTGTCTGTAATGACTTAGTAAATATACTTGTTTTTTGTCATTAAAAGGAAAATTTTGTAAAAAGCTGGATTATCAGGACATAGGATCGGGTTTGTTTTATATCAGCATAGCTGAAATATTTGTTTTTATAAATTTATCTAATAGTACATCTCTTACCCGTTTGGACAATTTATGATGTTAATAGTACATGAATGCATAATTATGTGATTGCATGTTTCAATCTGTGACTGATACAGTTTAAAAAAAAAACCCTAGAGACACTTCTCCAGTTCATGTCTTGATCACGATTATACATGGTGATATTATGTCCTCGAAACAATTTTTGACCAGTCGCGGTTAAGAGATGAAATGGACACCGGTTTTTATCTTCTGTCCCCATGAGGTCACTGTAATTTAACAGCCGTCAATAATTTAGTGAATAAAACTTGCCTTTGCGTTTATAAAATCTCTCTCTCTCTCTCTCTCTCTCTCTCTCTCTCTCTCTCATTGAAAACTTACCTCGTAGTATTGGCTAAATTCCGACACAATATTGAGACCTCTATCAGTTATTATGGTCCCAGCCAGAGACCAGTGTGTTCAAGGTCACACTTAATACCTATCTAACACCGTAATAAGCAATTTTTATTTTTTACGCCCGTTAGGAGTATATATACTTCTAGCTGTCCATCTATTTCTCTTTAATTCTTGCGGACAGGTCACTGTCATGTCCACACCAATCAAACAAATATCCCGTAGGTATCTTTCACGCCTGAGTTGTCATTAATTGGAACCTTATTTAAGATGAATAAAACATTAAAAATAATGCAACTACCATATGCTTTTCTTGAACTATATTTTGAAATATGCAATCAAAATTAGCACATTTCTGAATGAATTGAAGGATATTTTTTTAAAGTACATGTACATGTATATGACATAACAATATTAGCTGGCAAAAACTGACAATTTGCAATTGAAAAATGACAAAATTACTGATATATTGTATATGAATTCAATATGATATATGGTTACTGGAAGGTTACGCAATGTGTAAATGGGGGTTTTAAGGAGAATAGGGACCTTGTTTTTGACAGGGATATTAATTAGGACCCCGGGGTTGAAATACATACATTTTACATATATTTATAATGAATAATCATAATAGGAAGTTCTTAATTTCCAAGGTGTGATGGAGGGATGGGGATCACCATGCGTCTATTCATAAATAAATAAATAAATAAATAATAAATGTCGATTCTTAACCAGTTAACGATCCAGACATTTTTACAGCTAAATCCCATCAGTTTACAATATATTAAATTACTAACATATTTTCGAACGATGAAATTTGACATTTTTCCCATTTTTTTCATTAAATGGGATTACAGATCATATTTTATATCATATCTCATCAATTTGTCATATATAACCGTGAGGTAGAAGACGTACATATCTTGGCATGTGTGTGTAGCTAGTATTCTCATTCAAGTGTCGGGTTTCACACATGTACATACGTTATATACATATGATTGGAATCGGATGATGAGATTTTTTCCGCGTTAACAATTACTCGCGTTTTTATGAGCATTTATTTGTATTTGTATACGATATTGCCAGATAGTACAGCGACATGTAACACAAAAACAAATACCTTGGTGTGATCAGCTGATCAGCACTCTGAAAACATTCACATAAAAGCACAGTTTGAAAGCAACTCGTAATAACATTTACAAATTAACTCTCTCTCTCTCTCTCTCTCTCGTGCATTTTGAAAGCTTTACACATTAACGCATAATAATAACATATACAAAAGCCTGAATGTCAATTTCTCTTTCTCTCTCTCTCACGTGCAGTTTGAAACCTTTACACATTAAACGCATAATAATAACATGCAGTACACACAAGCTTGAATGCTCTCTCTCTTCAGGCTCTCCGTATAAAAGTATCGCCGGTGTATTTCTAATCTAAGCAGAGATCAGCGCCTACATCTGGTACCATCACTACAAAGCCTTTTATTTTGTCAAAAATAAACAATTGTTCTACATGAAGCTGATTCATATCTCAGTAATACTATATGATGTATCGACTTTTATGGATGAAAAATGTTATTGTTGTTCTATAGCCTGTGTCACATGTGTTGGGAAATATAGTAAAACTTTCAACTTTAAATAATCTACATGTTAGTTAAAACAGACTATAATAAATTAACTAATTAAAGAACGAGAAAAAGCTAAATTAAGAAAATTGAGTTTCTAAAAATAGAAATATTATATTAAACTTACCTAGTTGTAAAATACGACTATCTTCAACTAAAGAACATCTGCATTAGCAGCTGAAATCGACACATCGGCACGATGCTGGGGTCATAAAGGTCACCGCGCATGATCCATCATCGTGATGAAATTCAGAAGCAGTTGATGGGGGTAAAACCTTATTACATCGTTTATGTAAATGAAGATTTATTTTTAGAAACCTGCGGTTTAAGCATGCAAATCATTGCACTACATGTATTTATCGTCAATTAAACGATGTACAAAGATTTAATGATTTAGACTACCGTCCAACATTCTTGATGGTGAATGGTGATACTGATAGCGTTACATTTTGATCCGTAGCAGCAAATATAGGCAAAATTAAAATACGCAGAAATTATGAAACAAAAGAAAAACTTAAGCAAATTTTAGTTAAAAGTGGGGAAGGACAGTATCCCTTTTCCTTTGGACCGGCTACCATTTGGTATTCCGGTTTAAATATTTATTGTGAACACGCATTGAAATAACACACACACACACACACACACACACACACACACACACACACACTCTCTCTCTCTTTAAGCAAGTAGATAATTTGCATGATAAATGAGGTGATATGTTTATTGTCACCCTGTCCTCTTTCACACATTTAATGCCTTATGCCAAACGCTAGGGCTATTTAAATTAGCTAGACCTACCTGTCTTCACACTCTATCATTAAGATAATACCCTGCAGTACTAACGCCTGAAATAAATGACTTATGAAATTAACTCAAACTTAATTTTAAGGCGAATTATCCATATAGCATATATGCATACATGTGTGCGTCTTGGGACCTTGAAACCAGTCCAAGAATAATTTTCAAGCTTTTTTTTAAAGTGCAAGCTTCATTACAGAAAATACAGTGAAACCACGATTATTGTCACCATTTCAATTATTGACAATAATACAAGGTTTCACAGTATTCTCTGAAAGTTGTTGCTCTGTCAAATGCTGGTGTTATAAACGGGGGTTTTGCGATAAATCAAGGTAAGTTTATCTATGAGTTGAGTTGAGTAATGGTTGTTTTATGTCCCAGTTAAGAAACATTCACTTATATAGAGACGTCGCCAGCTATAGGCGAAAGTACAGAAAGCCTGTGCGTTTTGCTGATAGGATTTTCGGCAGGTTCTTCATCATGCCAAGCCCACTGTGACAGGGGACCGCCATGATGCCGGGTGCTTGGCGAAAAAACATTCACTTTCTATTTTCAAGTCTTGGGAAAACCTGATCAGGGTTCGAACCCACGACCTCCCACTCACTGTTTATCTATGAAACATAGATTTTGGGATTTCGAGTACTGTGGCAATAAATGAGATGGTGAAATTATGACAGGGCAATACATGTGTCATATACCATTTTTTTTTTTAATTTAATCATAAAATACATTCAAAAATGGTATATGCCACATGTATAATGATATTTTACTGTATTTTTACCTAAACCTGGCGAACTAATTGATCCTTATTCATACTTATTAGGTTTGCTGGTTCAAACTTGAATAGTTCCGATAGTGCTGATAATGCAAATTTTACTAATCCAGAAAAAGCGAAACATTTATCATCTTATTAAATATCGCTTGCTCTTTATAAGAATAAAAACAGGGACCCAGGTGATAACACAGACAAGGTGACGAGAAATATACATGTTTGACTTAAGGTGAAAGGGAAAAACATATGTTAAGGAAACAAGTTTAATGTGTATTTTACTGAAATAAATCATCTATCATTTTATATCACTTTGCTCAACACCTATTTAATTACCGTAGATAACATTTTTCATTAGGTATAAAAACTTTCCCACGTTACATGTAAATCAGATCACATAAAATAGCTATTAATTTGTTAGTAACTTGCATACACTATAGTTTGAGCCAAATCCCATTGCTTTGCATTCTCTTGGTGGAGTTGGCGCTCATTCATTCACCACACGGGGGGGGGGGGGGGGGGGGGGGGGGGGGGGGGGGGGGGGGGGGGGGGGGGGGGGGGGGTACGCGCTATTTGGCATCCATCTAGATTTCAGAGTAATGTTGTCATGTTATTGGAAGAAAGTAGCAAGACAAGAACAACAGTGAAAATTCCATACAATTATCTTGTCTCATTTTAAAATTACGTAATTTTACGCATAAAACGCGTAACCTTTTTTGTCCAATTTTCATGAAAAACACAATTTTAATGTTCCCAGGTATCCAGAATCCAAATATCCAATCAAAATTTGCCTGCACCTTTTGATTTCAGGGAAGAAGATTTTTTTTTGTTTTTTATATATGTTTAGTAACAGCGATTATCTTGTTGAGTGTGGCAAAAACCCGAACACAATTTTGAAAGCCTGTTACCCAGGCATGATAATCACCAAGTTTCATCAAATTTGGCACTGTAGTTTTGGAGGAGAAGATTAAAATGTAAAGTTTACGCACGACGGACGGTAGAGTGCAACAGCTTAACTGAACCTTTGGCTCAGGGGAGCTAAAAAGATCAAACATAGAATTTAGTGTTGACAATGAGAAACACGCTGTGGAAACAACGGTATAAAAATAATGCCATATCGAAGAAGGATGTCAATCAATATTTCATAATGAATCGACATTACTCATTTCAAGTCCAGATGGTAGTCTTCGAAATAAAAGTCACAGTTTTTTTGGAGGGGAACTTAAAATATACGAGGTCCCGTGTCATGGCGCGCTTGGGACGATAAAGAACCCTGCTGTAAAATGTCATCAGCGCCACACACAGACAAAGTTTCTGCACCTTCGACTCTAGCTGGTGACGTCTCGATATGAGTTAAATATTCTTAACTGGGACGTTAAACACCATTACTCAACTCGTTTATCAGTTGAAAGCTGATCCCATCTTAATGTATGAAACCAAATGTAGACTCCGAAAAGTTACCACATTACTATGTCATGCAGGTTTTGAGTGAAATGACAGCCTACAAGTGTTTAAAGTATGGTCTCCGGATTATGCGACCACAGTTGAAGTGACAATGTCCAACAATTTGTGGAACAAAGCATGGGATAAAATAATTTTTGCATACGGTGAAAACAGTCACAAAAGACCAACAAAAATGTCTGCATGTGTACGTGAGCTTCGTTCTAATATATTTGTATTTCAAGACATCAGTTAAAGAAAGAATGACAGTTTTTTAACATTGCAGTGCGCCCAAGGCAATGTACATGGAGGGTTCTTTAACGTGCCACGCCTGCAGTGACACTTGACATCACTTTTAAGGTCTCTTCTGAAGAACCTCATGACTTTCATTTCTATGTCAAGTCTTCGCCGAACGAACAGTAAGTTCGAGCCCACGACCTACCAGACATGAAGCGGACACTCTACAAAGTGAAATACAACAAATAAGAGGTCATCTGCCATAGGTGTGTCACTCGTCAAGTAATGCTCTTTCATACACGATTGATTATATAGCCATGGCTGACCAAATTGTAGCATCATTATCAATTCTATAGATTTTTTCACAAGTCATATTAAATTAATTACTGGTATAATAAAAATTTATCTTCTGGGAACCATCTATCAATCAAATAACAATATGATAAGTTAATAATACTCTTAAAAAGCAACACACTCTATTTTAATAGCACACTTACCAGTTTTTATCAAAATCCAAATGGTATTTAAGGAGCTACAGTCTGGAAACCATCTACCAATAAGACTGTAGCTTGCTCACTTAATCTTATGTACCTCAATCTTAACCATGCGGTTTTTTATACTCCCCGAAGGGTGAGCATATAGTTGCCACTTTGTACGTCCGTCCCGTTCGTTTGTATGTTCGTCTGTCCGGAGCTTAACACAAAAACTGTTACGAGATAACAAAATAAAACTTCATTGCTAAATAGATCCTTATAAAGAGAAAAGCATTGTACAAGTACCATCACACTATTTCGATAATTTAGGGGTCATTGTTTGTTATTTATCTTACTAAAAATTTTGCCCAGAGAATAACAGAAAAACTGTTACAGGTATCAATGTGAAATTTCCCTAGTAGGTAGTTCAATGTACAAGAACCATAATTCTATAGTCTTTGATTTAGGAGTTATTACCCTTTGTTATTTTTCATACATAGCACAACACAACAAGAGGCCCATGGGACTTAACGCTCACCTGTGACCTTGACCTTTGAACCATAACCCTCATTCATATACTAAAATGATCATTAGACCAATTCTTACAATATTCTAGCTTACATGCCTATACAAAATAGTTGTAGTTTTCAAGATAATTAACCAATTCAGTATTAATTTGCATCTGTGACCTTGACCTTTGAACACACGACCTTTATTCACATATCAAAATTATCATTAGACCAATACCTACAATATTCCAATATATATGCCTATACAAGGAGTTTATAGTTTTTGAGATAATCAACCATTTCAGCACTTGCTTGCATTTGTGACCTTGACCTTTGAACCCATGACCTTCATTCATATATCAAAATAACTTAGGTCAATACCTACAATATTCTAATATGTACAATTTATATTTTTTTGATAATTTACCATTTCAATACTTGTGTGCATCTGTGACCTTGACCTTTGAACCCATGACCTTTATTAATATATCAAAATGACCATTGTGCCATTACCTACAATATTCTAATATGTATGACTATACTAAAAGTTAATAGTTTTGCAGATAATCAACTATAACGGTAATAGTTGTGCATCTTTGACCTTAACCTTTGAACTCATGACCTTGATCTATGTATCAAAATGATCGTCATGTCAATACCTACAATAGAGGAGTTTAACATTGTTTATTACGCATGCGCAAGGCCCGTGACCTTACGAGATTGGACGCGATTGAACGTGATTTGCAATCGAGGGGGCAGTCGTAATAAAGGTCTACACTGGTCTAAGGCTGGTAGCGCTTTTAAATGGTCAAACATTGCCGTAAATGGGATATATTTACATTCATTCATGAATAAATATATATTTTATGTGACAAAACTATTTCTTACTAATAAATTTATATTTTCTTTAAGTCAAATATGTTTATTATTTAATATTTTAGAAATTAAAACTATCAAGAATTAAAAAAACAGTTAAAATTAAAAGATGATAAAAATGAATAAACCAAATTAAAGAAGTATTATTAATATATTTCGTTTAGCATTTTAAACTTTAAAGATAAAATAAAATTGTTATGTTTGCTATAAGGACAAAGATATGATACTAATAATAGGCAGTCTATAGCTAGAAAAACAATCTTGAATACATACAAGTTTGTGGAAGAACTTTATCAGTTGTTCTTTTCTTCAAATAGTATCAAAACTTATAAAGTTTACGCCGATGTGGGAGAAAATTGAATCGATATATTCTGTATGCATGTAAATAATTGCCTTTGACAGAATTACATTTAATTAATTTTAATTAATTAAACGAACCCAAAATTATGATGTACTTATGGCGATTACAATAACATTTTATTCTTTCCCGTACCCAATATTTGCTCCAAGAAATATGATGCTCCTCATATCTACATGTTTCATTGCTGTTTATTAAAAAGTTTCTCATTGAGGAATTGTTTATCCGTAATGTATTACCAAGATTATGGTGTTGAAGTCTTAATCGGTTAATTAGTATCCGTAATTCACACACCTCCGCACACCTGTCAACATTACCGGATGACTCAATACATGACACGTACCGACAAACGACAAATGAACCCCTTTATGGTCAGCATCCATCGATAACATTAAGAATTTAAAAGTATCGTTTTTATCAATTACACAAACTTTAATATACAAGAGAACATCAAACTTAGAAACTGATAAATGAAATGTATGAATGTTAGAGAATATTGTAAAAGTATTTAGAATGTGAATAAAAAAGTATAATAAACTTTAACATCAAATATCTGTATGGTTTCAATAATTTTATACGTTTTTGGTTGTCATATTTTTTTATTTATTTATAAAATAATCTGTATTTTATGATTTCATAAAAATGGCATATGAAATGGTAAACGATTCATTATTTTTAGAAAAAAATCCCTGCTTATTTCAAACATTTTAACTAAAGTAACCAACTATTCCCTTATAAAGTTACTTTCCAAAATAAAATTTAAAATGAATAAATAAATAAATAAATAAATAAATAAATTTAATTGATAGACATGACATGAATTTTTTCACTGTGTGTCAATCAAAAAACAAGAAAAAAGTAAAAAAAGAATAAATAAAAATAAAAAATAAAAAAAAGATTTTAAATATTGATGCGGCATTCAAGGTCATGTTTCAAAATTTATTTTATGTTTTATTTATTTATTTATTTATTTAAAAAATACTATAATTCAACCTTGCATCAATCAATCAATTACATTGTGGGTACTTATTGAGTCAAGATTACTTTTCAGTCTTATTTATTTATTTATTTATTTATTTATTTATTATTTATTTATTTATTTATTTATTTTCAGACGAAACACTTTAAGAAAATAAAATATAATGTAGATACATTTATATATACTAGCACATGTATACATGTAGGTAATAGGGGAATGCCCCCTGGCTTGCAGACGGTACACTTTCTTACCTCTAACCATAGAGAGTAATCAAGGGAGATAAAATTGTTAAACTCCCGTATTTACTGAAAACCCATGCCATTATCACCTGAAATGTTTAAAAAATTGCATTTTTTTATCAAAGGTCAAAAAAGGGACATGACCTTGACCTTTGACATCTTTTGGAAGAAAATAGCAAGACAAGATCAACAGTGAAAACTCCATACAATTATCTTCAGCCGTTATTGAGTTACAACAATAAATGTCTCATTTTCAAAATTACATAATTTTACGCAAAAAAACGCGTAACCTATTTCTCGTTCAATTTTCACGAAACACACAATTTTAATGTTCCCAGGGATGCTGAATCCAAATATCCAATCAAAATTTGCCTGCACCTTTTGGTTTCAGAGAAGATTTTTTTGTTGTTGTCTTTTTGCTATTTTAGTAATGGCGACCATCTTGTTAGGCGTGGCCAAAGCCCGAACACAATTTTAAAAGGCTGTTACCTAGGCATGATAATCACTAAGTTTCATCAAATTCGGCCCAGTAGTTTTGGAGAAGATTAAAATGTAAAGTTTACGCATGACGCACGATGGACGGTGATGGATTGCAATAGCTCATCTGAGCCTTTGGCTCAGGTGAGCTAAAAAGTCTAAATATCAATGTGAAACTTCCTTGCTTGGTAGATCTTGGTGAGGAGAATTGCAGTGTACAAGAACCATGCCTATAACTGCAAACCATCGGCCAGTAAGATCGCATGCATTATGTCACTTGGTTATGTGCGGGACGATTTGTGCGAATTCCGAGTGCATGTGTTATATCAATGTAATACATGCACTTTTTTTTACTTTTCACTCATCGTTATGTATAGTCCTATGTTTCCCTGTCCTACATACCGCTTTCATGTTTAGAGTTATGAAACAGACAAAGAGTTTTTATACAAGCTGTGACTTTGACCTCTTTGCGTCGTGCTTTGGGCGACTACCATTCATGGCGAGTTTCCTTAAAATTCTCCTTGCCATTCAGATGATGAAGTGTTAACAACTGTACATAAAGATGTACAACGCTACGACACTAGACGTAATACGCCAACTCAACTTCCTGGTTTTCAGAGGCAATGATACTGCGGCTACATTACGGTAGACAAATGATATTAATATAGCTGAATATTAAAGAAATCCATTATTGTTTCTTGATCATCCTTCCTCCCCTTCATCCTGGACATTGCACTTTACTAATGAAGATTATATACATTGATATGCGTCAAAGCCAACTTTCAGTTTCCATGGAAATTTTCGAAATTTATCATCATATCAATAGTGGGGAAAATTAATGTGATGGTTCAAACGATGTGATGTCTGCAATAAAAGCCTAGGAAATGCTCAAAATTATCATATCGCTAATACAACGTAGAGACACCATTAAAGTTAATGAAATACAATTGAGATAATTGTCTAATATCATGTGCAATTGTCATTGATAGCGAGTATAGTGCGTGAAGTTTCACCTGACCGTTTGACCTTTACTTTGAATGTTGTAACATACACATCCACCGTGTAATTGAGGGACTATATGAAGTTGATATAAGGATAAATAATAGTAATACTAGGTACAGGGTAAGGAAACATGGTGTTATATCTAAATCAGTCTATAGATCAAATCCAATATTCAAATAAAAGGTCAAAAGGCCAGGTGAAATTTGACGCACTATACATTAGGATAATTAGTCGTCCACAGTAGCTTTATATCCACCACATAATTTCATGGTAATTTTATTGATTGTAAAACTGCAATGCTATGGTTGCATTAGGAGTGTGTAATTCCCACTACAGTCAAGAATCATTTCACTTATATGGAGGCGGAAGAGAAACCAGAATACCCGGAGACCTACCTTCAGCAAGTGACTTGACAAGTCTTTTTTTCACACTTTTACACATGGTGAAATATTATAAATGAAATAATCTTCACTGGGACGAAAAAGCCTATCAATCAATCAACCTTTTTCACACAATTTGGCCCAAGCAGCAGGGAGAACAAAACTCATTAATAACATGAAATGTAACAATTGCAAGTGGCTGTTAATTATGGAAACAAATGAAATTGCCTGAAAGACCATCTGTACATGTATGTAAAGAACAAAGAGCTTAATTGAGTGTTAGGTTTAAATTATATATACGGAATGCCGCGCGTTCTATATCAAATGGACCTACTGCTACCTTAGTCAAAAAGACAATAAGCTAGCAGTCATTGACTTATTGGTAGTCCATCATCTTCACCATGTACAGTAAATGTTATTTTTAAACAGCACAGCACGATCTAGTCAATATTTTCCCTCAAGTTTTTTTCCTTTCCGTTTCTAGATTTCCCCTTTCAAAGCTTCGAACTCCGCTTGTGTCTTATTTTCTCGCCGTCACAGAAGGTAATCAGTACAAGGTAAAGTGATTCAAGTGTCTTACTATTCCACTATTCTGCCAACACATGGGCTTAGTGGTCTAAAGAACCAAGTGTTTTCCTGTTTCACTATACATTTCCGCCAACACATGGGGTAAGTGGTCACAACACATGGGGTAAGTGGTCTAAAGTGTCGGTTTATAGATTACAGTGCCAATCTCAATCTAAGATAGTTCCTGGCTTCTCCGTTTGCAACCAAAAGGGCGCCGACTTCCGACATTCTCCATCATTCAATAATTGGATATCGTAAGAGACTTCACGCAAAGATAGAAGTCGATGGCGATTTGTGTGCAATTAACGGTACATTTATTTCCCAATAAGTCAACAAAAGTACTGCCTGAAAACAACGTTAAAAACCGTACAAAAATTAGCAGTGTCCCAAAACACAGTAATGTGATTTATCCAACTCTCATTTATATTTTTACATACCAGATATGTAAATTATTTATAAAAAGTCGTTATGATTTATTAAATTAAGGAAAACACAAGGGAAAAGTGTGACTGAGTCTACCGTAAATTACTAAAATACCAACGATTTGTGTGAATTTCTGAAAAGAGGGAAGCAATATTTTAGGCAATGATGACAATATATCGGACTATTGCGATTTTGTAATTAAATTTAAAACAGTATTGCACTAGTCACTTACTGTAAGTTGTGTTAAATAATGTAATTTTATAAAAACAATGTTACTTTATATGAATAGTTTCATCTGAATAACAATTCAATAGTGTACTTGACAAAAGACAGAAACTACAAAACAAAAGTACATAAAACACTACAGGATAAATCACTCACATTAAAATGCTTAATTTGGACAGGAAAATGGGCTTCCGGAGGGTCTGAAACAACATAATCATGAAGAGATGCATTGTTGTTACTCAACAAGAAAAGTTAGGGACTGATGTAAAATTTGAAATAACAAGAGGCCCATGGGCCTGATACGCTCACCTGATAACTAATGGCTAGCTGATAGATTTCAAGAAAACATAAATACTGAAACCCTAATGACTTTTTCTTTACATCATAATGACTATTGGATCAATACCTACAACATTCTATTATACATGCCTATACAAAAAGTTAATAGTTTTCAAGATAATTAACCATTTCAGTATTGTTTCACATCCGTGACCTTGACCTTTGAACCCATGACCTTTTTCTATACATCAAAATGATCGTTGTATAAATACTTACAACATTCTAATATACATGCCTATACAAAAAGTTTATAGTTTTCGAGATAATTAACCATTTCGAGATTGTTTCGCATCTGTGACCTTGACCTTTGAACCCATGACCTTTTTCTATACATCAAAATGATCGTTGTATCAATACCTATAACATTCTTATATACATGCCTATACAAAAAGTTTATAGTTTTTAAGATAATTAACCATTTCGGTATTTTTTTGCATCTGTGACCTTGACCTTTGAACCCATGACCTTTTTCTATACATTAAAATGATTGTTGTATCAATACCTACAACATTCTAATATACATGCCTATACAAAAAGTTTATGGTTTTCCAAATAATACTTACAATCAGAGGTAAAAAAAAAAAAAATAGGTCACGACCTTCACAATTGACCTTGACCCCATTTTGAAGGTAATTACAAGAATATGCCAAAACTGAAACCCCCATGTCATTATCTGGTCAAATAGTCAAGTTATAGCAATTTGAAGCCATTTTACGATTTTTTAAAAATTAAACGTAAAAACGCGTAACCTATTTTTTGTCAGAATTTCACAAAATGAACAAACTATAGGCTGAAGACTAGAGAATCCAAATATCACATCAGATTTTTTCTCCAATCATCGGTTTCAGAGAAAAAGATTTTTTAAGATTTCTGCACCCCTAGGTAACTTTGACCTAGTTATTGTAACCATGGCACCGCCATGAACAAATCTGAATTGCACCGGCCCATATATACTTCTGACAAAGTTTCATTGAAATCTGTCCAGTAATTTCAGAGGAGAGGTCGAAAATAGGTGTTAATGACGCACACACACATGCACATACACACGCTGCGCTATGCCATAAGCTCACATGACCTTTCGGTCAGGTGAGCTAAAAATCCAACAAGAGGCCCATGGGCCTTAACGCTCACCTGAGCCTTAGTACACATCTCATGCACAGGTTCAATGGTCAATAACATTTATTACAGAGAACTCCTAATTTTCAGCAGTAAGGCAGAATTAATGCAAGGATTTTTGCAAATTAATCATACCTTGTCCCAAGAATGTTACATAAATATATATATATAGTCTAGCTACAATACATTATTTATAAACAGCTAAAAAAGTAAAAACAAATGTATGGAACTATGACCTTCATCTATATATCAAAATGATTGTTAGGCCATTACCAACAATATTCGAATATACATGCCTATACAAAAAGTTAATAGTTTTTCGAGATAATTAACCATTTCAGTATCCTTTTGCATCTGTAACCTTGACCTTTGAACCCATGACCTTAATCAATATATCAAAATGATCGTTAAATCAATTCCTACAATATTTGCAATATACATGTCTATACAAAAAGCATATAGTTTTTGAGATAATCATTTCAGTATCCTTTCGCATCTGTGACCTTGACCTTTGAATCTATGACCTTAATTTATACATCAAAATGATCGTTAAATCAATTCCTACAATATTGTAATATACATGTCTATACAAAAAGCTTATAGTTTCCGAGATAATTTTACCATTTCGGTAATCTTTCGCATCTGTGATCTTGACCTTTGAACCCATGACATTAATCTATATATCAAAATGATCGTTAAATCAAAACCTAAAATATTCTAATATACATGTCTATACAAAAAGTTTAGAGTTTGAGATAATTAACCATTTTGGTATTCTGTCGCATCTGTGACCTTGACCTTTGAACCCATGACATTAATCTATATATCAAAATGATCATTAAATCAAAACCTACAATATTCTATATATACATGTCTATACAAAAAGTTTATAGTTTTGAGATAATTAACCATTTTGGTATTGTTTAGCATCTGTGACCTTCATCTTTGAACCCATGATCTTTTTCTATGCATCAAAATGATAGTTGTATCAATATCTACAACATTTAAATATACATGCCTATATAAAGTTTTCCAGATTATGATTACCGTAAAATAAGAAAGTAAAAAAAAATAAGTTCATGACCTTCAAAATTGACCTTGACCCCATTTTGAAGGTAATTACAAGAAAATGCCAAAACTGAAAACCCCATGTCATTATCTGGTCAAATAGTCAAGTTATAACAATTTAAAGCTATTTTACCATTTTTTTAAAAAATTAAACGCAAAAACGCGTAACCTATTTTTTGTCCGAATTTCGCAAACTATAGGCTTAAGACCCCAGAGAAGCCAAATATCACATCAGATTTTTTCTCCAATCATCAGTTTCAGAGAAGATTTTTTAAGATTTCTGCACCTATAGGTCACCTTGATCTAGTTATTGTAGCCATGGCAACACCACGAACAAATCTGAATTGCACAGGCCCATATATACTTCTGACCAAGTTTCATTGAAATCTGTCTAGTAGTTTCAGAGAAGAAGTCGAAAATAGGTGTTAACGATGCGCACACGCACATACACACGCTGCACTATGCCATAAGCTTACATGACCTTTCGGTCAGGTGAGCTAAAAACTGAAAAATATAAAATCCATCTGTACTTTTTGTTTTCTTCTTGTTTAAATATGTTTTGACGTAAATTTTTTGTGCATGAAATTAAATCTCCTAAATGAAATTAGATGATTATTTAAGTTCTACAATATTAAATAATGTTTTTGCGGTCCTTAACTGTTTTCGAGTAAATAAAGACAGACAATATTATTTCAGCTGGTAGAGTGCTTCCTCTGCAGGCCCTGTGAAGTGACCAGTTAAATAAGTTATTTCATAAGTTCCAAATAGAATCTCGTATATATGCAATAGTTACTTCCTATTTTTCAAATTTTCCAATTAGCATTTCAAACAATCAAAATAGTATTTTGTAAAATTGCAATATTTATTTTTAATTTCTAATTCCAAACAAGAGGCCCATGGGCCTGATACGCTCACCTGATAACTAATGGCTAGCTGATAGATTTAAAGAACACATAAATACTAAACCCCAAGACTTTTTTCTTTACATCATGATAACCAATGTATCAATACCTACAACATTCTAATATACATGCCTATACAAAAAATTTATAGTATTCGAGATAATTAACCATTTTGGTAGTGTTTTGCATCTGTGACCTTGACCTTTGAACCCATGACCTTTTTCTATACATCAAAATGATTCTTGTATTGATACCTACAACATTCTAATATACATTCCTATACAAAAAGTTTATAGTTTTCGAGATAATTAACCATTTCTGTATTGTTTCACATCAGTGACCTTGACCTTTGAACCCATGTCCTTTTTCTATACACCAAAATGATCGTTGTATCGATACCTACAACATTCTAATATACATGCCTAAACAAAAAGTTTATAGTTTTCGAGATAATTAAACATTTCCGTATTGTTTCGCATATGTGACCTTGACCTCAGAACCCATAACCTTTTTCTATATATCAAAATGATTGTTGTATCAATACCTACAACATTCTAATATGCATGCCTATACAAAAAGTTTATAGTTTTCGAGATAATTAACCATTTCGATATTGTTTTGCATCTGTGACCTTGACCTTTGAACTCATGACCTTTTTCTATACATCAAAATGATCGTTGTATCAATACCTACAACATTCTAATATATATGCCTATACAAAAAGTTTATAGTTTTTGAGATAATTAACCATTTTGGTATTGTTTCGCATCTGTTACCTTGACCTTTGAACCCATGACCTTTTTCTATACATCAAAATGATCGTTGTATCAATACCTACAACATTCTAATATACATGCCTATACAAAAAGTTTATAGTTTTTAGATAATTAACCATTTCAGTATTGTTTCACATCTGTGACCTTGACCCTTGAACCCATGACCTTTTTCTATACATCGAAATGATTGTTGTGTCAATACCTACAACATTCTAATATACATGCCTATACAAAATGTTTATAGTTTTCGAGATAATTAACCATTTCGGTATTGTTTCGCATCTGTGACCTTGACCTTTGAACCCATGACCTTTTTCTAGACATCAAAATGATCGTTGTATCGATACCTACAACATTCTAATATATATGCCTATACAAAATGTTTATAGTTTTCAAAATAATTAACCATTTCGGTATTGTTTTGCATCTGTGACCTTGACCTTTGAACCCATGACCTTTTTCTATACATCAAAATGATCGTTGTATCAATACCTACAACATTCTAATGTACATGCCTATACAAAAAGTTTATAGTTTTCGAGAAATTTAACCATTTCAGTATTGTTTCACATCCGTGACCTTGACCTTTGAACCCATGACCTTTTTCTATACATCAAAATGATCATTGTATCAATACCTACAACATTCTAATATACATGCCTATACAAAAAGTTTATAGTTTTCAAGATAATTAACCATTTAGGTATTGTTTTGCATCTGTGACCTTGACCTTTGAACACAAGACCTTTTTTTATACATCAAAATGATCGTTGTATCAATACCTACAACATTCTAATATACATGCCTATACAAAATGTTTATAGTTTTCGAGATAATTAACCATTTCGGTATTGTTTCGCATCTGTGACCTTGACCTTTGAACCCATGACCTTTTTCTAGACATCAAAATGATCGTTGTATCGATACCTACAACATTCTAATATATATGCCTATACAAAATGTTTATAGTTTTCAAAATAATTAACCATTTCGGTATTGTTTTGCATCTGTGACCTTGACCTTTGAACCCATGACCTTTTTCTATACATCAAAATGATCGTTGTATCAATACCTACAACATTCTAATGTACATGCCTATACAAAAAGTTTATAGTTTTCGAGAAATTTAACCATTTCAGTATTGTTTCACATCCGTGACCTTGACCTTTGAACCCATGACCTTTTTCTATACATCAAAATGATCATTGTATCAATACCTACAACATTCTAATATACATGCCTATACAAAAAGTTTATAGTTTTCAAGATAATTAACCATTTAGGTATTGTTTCACATCTGTGACCTTGACCTTTGAACACAAGACCTTTTTTTATACATCAAAATGATCGTTGTATCAATACCTACAACATTCTAATATACATGCCTATACAAAATGTTTATAGTTTTCGAGATAATTAACCATTTCGGTATTGTTTCGCATCTGTGACCTTGACCTTTGAACCCATGACCTTTTTCTATACATCAAAATGATCGTTGTATAGATACCTACAACATTCTAATATACATGCCTATACAAAAAGTTTATAGTTTTCGAGATAATAATTATAATCAGAGGTAAAAAAAATTAGGTCACGACCTTCACAATCGACCTTGACCTCATTTTGAAGATACTAACAAGAAGATGTCAAAACTGAAAACCCCATGTCATTATCTGGTCAAATAGTCAAGTTATAACAATTTGAAGCTATTTTACGATTTTTTCAAAATTAAACGCAAAAACGCGTAACCTATTTTTTATCCGAATTTCACAAAATGAACAAACTATAGACTTAAGACCCTAGAGAAGCCAAATATCACATCAGATTTTTTCTCCAATCAGTACTTTCGGAGAAGAAGATTTTTTAAGATTTTTGCACCCCTATGTCACCTTGACCTAGTTATGGTAGCCATAGCAACGCCACGAACAAATCTGAATTGCACCGACCCATATATACTTCTGACAAAGTTTCATTAAAAACTGTCCAGTAGTTTCAGAGGAGAAGTCGAAAATAGGTGTTAACGACGCACGCACACACGCTGCGCTATGCCATAAGCTCACATGACCTTCGGTCAGGTGAGCTAAAAATGTTTCATTTTCCGCAACTGTTATTTCATATTTTTGGAATAACTTTTAACGCGGCCACCATACAGGCTCCATACATAAATGGTAGCTGATAGCTTACATGTTTAAATGCCTGCTACATGACCAAAAATTGAAAATAGGTAGGAAATATTCTTACTTAATTTCGGCGTTAATTGAGAAACGTAAATTGGTTTCTTTGCTCTTTTGTGTGGCCTTCCAAGTCGTCGTTCTGTTAAAAAAGCGTTTTAAAATCAGACTTTTTCAGCATCAGCACGGATGTTCGTAGACCTCAGAATGTTATATAGCTGACCTAATACAAGTGTTGTCAAAACATGAACTACTAGATACATTGTCGAATTGTGTTTACCAGATTTTCCATCCAATGTAGCTTGGAAGCGAACATGTGGGTCTGCAATAACTAGCTGTTTCAGGTACGATTGGTTACAACGAACCTCCCAATCAACAGATTTTAGTAGATTTTTGTCCACTCATGGTGAATTTAAAAAATCATCATTCTGGACACTTTCTCGTTCAAATTATGCACTATCTGGAGCCTGTTCAAAGGTTGTCCAACTACAATGTGTTATTCCATTGCCTAACAAAACTTTTAATCTGTGTGGGTCTGTCAACTAGAAATTGTGAACCATATAATCTGTGACTGTTCGGATGTTGATCTCGTGAATGCAAGGGACGTTTATTGGACAAATATAATTGACTTATTTGACATTCACTTATTTGTATATATATGGACAGCTTAAACAGCGTTGAAAAAGAAAGAACAATCTTAGGTGGCATGACAGACAGTCTATTAGAAAATGTACCGGAAATTGATATTGTGTTTTTCAATGAATTGAATAGTGATTTTTTTTCTTAAGTTATTCAGAGATTTAGACTTGAACCCAGCGTACTCAGCATGATACCCCAAAGTACCAAAGTTATCCTGACAATATTTATTTCTATATAATAATCATGTTTTGTATATAGTAGTTTCTATCTTTTATTGTTAACTCTTTCTCTTTCTATCCTTTCTCTCTAATCTCCCATGAGGAGGAAATAAAGAACATTATTTTTATATATAAATCATGTTATATTATAAAACATTTATTTCAATATAATTCTACCATGAAATGAACATATCTAAGTACTCAAAAACAGTACTATAACTGATGAATCTTAAATAATATGTTGTTAAACAGGTAAAACCCCACCTACAATAGGGATAAAGATTAGCTAAAAGCTAATGGCTCTTAAAAATGTCTTAGCCCCAAATTTTTATGTTTTAGCTACAACTTTTCTTCTAAAGTACCCCCCCCCCTCCTAAAAATACCAGCAATTAAGCTTCATCCCTGTACAATACTGTGTAACTACAACATTATTTCTAATAAATAATCATTCAGAAGCAAGCAAGTCATAAGTGAAAACAGTCACCTTCAATATAGACTGAAGAAAAGATGACAAAATAGGTGTAATAAGTTGTTTTATATTGAACTGATTAAAGTAATTTTGTTACCAGTTATCACAACTATCTTTTGCCTTTTGGATTGATAAAATTTGCAAAGTTTTTTATGACCTAAGGAAATTTGGAATACAGTATACAATGTAAAACAAACTACATTATGATATATTTGCAATGATATCCTAATTTCAAAGACCTTGTAACAATAACTAACATTTTGCAGGGTGAACACAGTTTTATACATCTGTGTAAACAGTTTGTTGCATATTCCAAATGTATGTCTAAACTGTTGTTTTGGGACATTTTAAAATTTTCACTGGGGAAACAGCCTTTATTTGGTAGATATTTGAGAATAACAACATCAATGACTGCATAGTTATAACAAAATATGACTGGTCCCTTAAATATCTTCCAGTAAAAAGTTTTTTTCACAAAATTTTTTTAATTTTCTTTTCAGCTGTCCGTGGCTTTATAATGATCATCATCAATTGTGGAGTATATGTGTCCTTCACTACTTAAAAACTCTATAGCATCCCTGCAAGAACAACAGAAATAAATACCCATCAAATACTGTTTGGTTAAAGGGGAATAACTCTAAAAACACAAGTTACAGGGAAGAAGATGCATGTTAAATACTGTTAGAAGGGAGACACAAGTTACAGAAAAAAGTCAGATGTATAAATGCTATGGAGTTAATTTTTTAATTTTAATTCATTTATATCAAGATGTTACCAGCTTCAGGTCCATAGTTCTTTGATCAAGTTTATTTTTGAAATAGCCACAACTCTTTAAGTGTATATGTCTGCAATTTACTACAACCCTGTTTCTGAGGTATGAAATTGTGTTAACAAGTAAATCATTATAAAACATTTTTTGGAGCAACTAGAATGTGAGGCATGTCCTTTCAATTTACCTTTGTTCTTATCCACCCAGCTAATAAACGAAACAAGTACAGGTGGACAAATCTTGTGTTAAAACTTGTTGTGTTAAGCCTTGTTGGCACTCAACAGAGTATTGTGCACTTTCAACAACTTCAACCCAAGGAAATTGATGACCAATAACAAAGAGTTAACCCTAAGCAAAGCTCAGGTAAAATTCTTCAAACTGCTTAGCAATGTCTCAATTAATCGGATATCATTTATGTACTCAGCACCAAGTACATGTACTGTCCATCAAGGCTATTTTGAACATGCAAATATTGCGATTTAATTTTTAAATTTAATTTTTTTGTTAAAATTTTAATTACATTTTAGCACAGAAACCAGAGGCTCAGTGTGGCTGAGCCTGTATCGCTCACCTGACTAAAATGCTTTTAAAGCAAATTTGTATTCCAGTGATGAAAAAATGCACTGTTTATATCAGACAGAATGGCTAAGGAAATCACTGTAGAACTATATGTACCATTCACAGTTTTTTCAATCTGATTAAAATCACATCTCTCACTTGCTCCCCCATTTTTGATATAGGCGCGGAGTGGGAGATCTGAGGAAACACCGTTTAGGGGCATATGTGAATGAGCCATTGTTGTAACATTTATTGTCCAATGAAATTTCAGCTTCCGAAATTTTGAAAGTGTTTTGCCTTTATTGTATATGAAACGGGCAATTTGAATTTGTCAATCTAAGTAAAGGACCTTCCATACATCATTCCCATAAAGTTTGGTTTAATTTGCTTCAGTAGCTTTAGAGGAGATAGCAAATATATGCTATTCCCATAGGGTTAAACTATGTTCTGTGCTGGCAGCCATCTTTTTTGGCGGATCAAAAAAATGTCCACAATCTAAGTAAAGAACCATCCATACATCAGTTCCTGTAAAGTTTGATTCAATTTGCTTTAGTAGCTTCAAAAGAAATAGCAAATATATGCTTTTCCAATAGGGTTCAATGTGAAACTATGTTCTCCACTGGCATCCATGTTTTATGGCAGATCAGGGAAATTTTGGCATCATTCCTGTAAAGTTTGGTTCAATTTGCTTTAGTCATTTCTGTGGACATAGTCAAAAATGCGTTTTTCCCATAGGGTCCAATGTTAAACTATCTTCTGCCCTGGCGGCCATGTTTTTCGGCGGATTAGAAAAATTTTGGCAATCTAAGTAAAGGACCTTCTATACATCATTCCTGTAAAGTTTGGTTAAATTCGCTTTAGTCATTTCTGAGAAGATAGCCAAAATGCGTTTTTCCCATAGGGTCCCATGTTAAACTACCTTTTTGCTCTGGCAGCCATGTTTTTTGGCCAATCAGAAAAATTTTGGCAATCTATGTAAAGGACCTCCAATACATCATTCCTCTAAAGTTTGGTTAAGTTTGCTTCAATAGTTTCAGAGGAGATAGCCAAAATGTGTTTTTCCCATAGGGTCCAATGTTAAACTATGTTCCCCGCTGGCAGCCATATTTTTAGGCCGATCAGAAAAATTTCGGCAATCTTTGCAAAAGACCTTCCATACATTATTCCTGTAAAGTTTAATTGAATTCGCTTCAGTCGTTTCAGAGGAGATAGCCAAAATGTGCATTTTCCCATAGGGCCCAATGTTAAACTTTGTTTGGCCCTGGCGGCCATTTTTTTTGGCGGATCAGAAAAATTTGGGTAATCTTAGTAAATGACCTTGCATACATTATTCCTGTAAAGTTTGGTTCAAATTGGCTCAGCGGTTTCAAAGAAGATAGCAAATATATGCTTTTCCCATAGGGTCCAATGTTAAACTATCTTCTGCGCTGGCGGCCATGTTTTTTGACGGATCAGAAAAATTTTGGCAATCTAAATATAGGACCTTCCTTACACCATTCCTGTAAAGTTTGGTTAAATTTGCTTCAGTCATTTCTGAGGAAATAGTCAAAAATGCATTTTTCTCATAGGGTCCAATGTTAAACTATCTTCTGCGCTGGCAGCCATGTATTTTGGCGGATCAAAAACATTTCGGCAATCTAAGTAAAGGACCTTCCATACATCATTCCTGTAAAGTTTGGTTAAAATTGGTTCAGGGGTTTCAGAGGAGATAGCCAAAATGTGAAAAGTTTACAGACGGACTGACAGACTGACGGACGACGGACGCCGAGTGATGGCAAAAGCTCACATGGCCTTTAGGCCAGGTGAGCTAAAGAGAGACCTAAGTGGGAAAAATATATTTTGTTTTAAATCTGTCTATGTGCGTGTGTACATACCATAAATTTTGCCATTTTTTTCAAGAATATCAATTTGGTTAAGTATAAATACTCCCATTAGGTGCCTCATTATATTTTGGATATATGTAAGTTGTCCAGGTGTGAATTTTTTTTTATTCAATCACGCAGGTGAAAGGTAAATTTTTACCCAACATTCATTTGTAATTTGGGGCCCAAATGGTTAGCTGGAATACATATTTTCTGTCACATATGTGATTTTTTCTATATACAGACATTAACCAAAACATGCAATATTGACAAAAATACACTTTTTAGTTAGGTCTCTGAATAATGAATAAATATGCACTGTTAATTTTTCCAAGCAATTCTTTATTAAAACGTAATTTACAATATTCCATGTTCAAAATAGCCTTTATGCACAGTAGTTGTTAACTTAGTACTAATAATTTCATTTTATGTAACTTTTTTTACCATTCCATTTTTGCAATTTAATAATTTAATATGAATCATGGACGAGATATATGAAAAATAATCAACTTGTCACAAGGCTGAGTTTGAATAATATTCCACTTGTCATGGTGCTGTTTCAACTCCATCAGAACAAGTGGCCTGGTGTTTTATCTGAGAACTGCTATGGATTCTCGACAGACATAGCTAATGTTTTGGTTACACCTACCTTATGGCTTTTTCAGGCACTCCTCTTAACTGCTGACATATGTTGTCTATACTAGCACCTTGTTCTGTCATTGTACCTTTTACAATTAAATGTACCTACAACAATTAAAAGTAAATGTAATGATTTATAATTGAAATGGGATGCCATTTCAAGTATTACTGAAATGAACCTCTACTGGAAAATCTATGTTTTTCAAGTCATGTGGATGGTTGAAATATGAACAGCCAATGGCACATTTACTTCACCCAGAGACTATTCCTGTGAAATTTCATAAATATTTTTGTTAAATATTTTCAAGAAGAATGGTGGAAGAAGCGTTGGCGGAAGAATGAAGTAAACACTATATGCACCCACCCACTTCATATAGACATGGGAATGATAATTTTCTTATTGCAATATAACAGGTGGACAGGACAAAAAGGCACTAGATTCACTTAAGCTATGGATACGCACAAAATTGACCAGGACCCTACAGCAATGTTTTTTTTTGTTGTTTTTATTTTCATTTCTAATCATCTTGCATTGCTAGATGCATTGAAAGCACTTAAATTTTCCTTGAAAATATCAGAGAATATTTTCTATACAGTGTACAGAAACAGGTTTACTACGTTTCCACAAATTTAAAATTACTGTAAACCGTGTTTTTTTAGCGGCAGTTTAATTTAGCGCAATTGGCGATAAGAGTGTCAGCGCTAAAATAAAACTGCCGCTAAAATTACAACAAAAAAGTTCAGTACTGTACATCGCTGCTGTGACTATGAATGTGTATGGACGCACGTTAAATGGTTATATAGCCAGTGTTAAAATAATAATAGTTCTGAATGACAGTGGTATGGCTTCCATCGATATACCCGCATATGATAAGTAATTAGGGATTAATTACCCAGACCCGGTAGACTGACCACCGACAAATGATGGAACACTGGTATAGCTGTTAATCAGTTAATTAGTGGCCATTGTATGTGATACGTCTCCTTTTCAGGTAATTAATTTTAATTTACCAGTAGTTGGCTTCAAACATTAAAATATTAACAATTATATCAACAAATTAGACCCGTTATGCGAAAATTGTTTATTTTTTTCTGTGATGTCGGCAACATATTATAAATCCTAATTATTGACCTCTATAATGATCTAAGCGGCTGTTATCGGGATACATCGACAAAACACTCGGTATTTAAATGAATAAAAACAAAATATGTTATTATTGATTTAAATATTTATTCAGTAAAATGTCTAATCGATGAGAGGGCCAAATTATGATAAAAGCTTCCTGCAGACATCTGTCTGTCTAGTGACTTCCTGGGTCAGTTACGGAGATTTTCTCTCAGTAAAAGTCAAACAAATTAAAACACAATTACATAGTTATTTTTATTATTTTCTTGTAACCTGGCATCCCTTCTCAAATTTATTTTTTTTGGCTGAAAGTTGTGGGTTTTAGGCGAGAAAATACGGTAATATAAAGAGGTATTAAACAGTTCAGACTGGAAATGATTACGCTAAAATTAAACTGCGCTAATATGTTTACCAGTCACCAATCGCTAAAATAAGTATGCGCCAATATAAAGCGGTTTACAGTATTAGTAGCCAAATTTCCTAAATTTGTGAAAATATGGTCCTTTTTAAAGTATTTTGTCACAAATTTGCTAAAATAGGTTACTTTTTGAAAGAATTCCTCAGAAATCAGTAGCCAATGGCGATTTTGGCTACCAGGAATGGAAACATAGGTTTATGGTCCAACTATTGGTAGTACTTAATATATCTAATCCTTTTTACAGTGTGTGGTAATACACGTAAGGCATTGGTCCAACTACCTAGAAAATCTAGAGGCAAATTTATTTTGGCGCAATTTACAGTAGGATTTAAGTTCCAAAATAAAACTCTATAAAAGCTTTATTCTCAAATGTTACTGATTCTAAGCAACCAACCAAAGATCTCAAAAGTCAGCACTTCGTTTGTCAAAGGAACAAGACACCACCACTCCTAGAGATTTTTCTGACCATTTTGGGAAAGACCTTGGAATGAAAATTGGAAAAATCAATGTTATTATCAATCTACAAAATCCAAAATTTTGGGGGAAAAAGATACTCCAATATACTCATAATAATAATACTACAGTACTGTGTATACAAATTTGTTCCTTTGTACCGGATGTACATTAAATATGCATCATTGTATATCTAAATGCAGGCTATTATAATGTCTACATGATATACACGGTTAGATGAAACATAGGGGTTTTGTCACTTTTTCCTGAGTTTACCAATCCTTCTTATCCAGACAGAATTTGGGAATTTGTTTCATCTATTTGTTTGAAAACTATGGTTTTGGTATTGGGAATGGATCCATTTACCGGACCTTGCGAATGTCCCCTGACTTCATTAGACCCGTAACAAGTAAAAATTGCCTTGTTCTGGAATTACATTTTAAACTGGTATACTGCAAAAGAGAAATAGGACAAAAACAAATGTATATCTTGCTAATGTTTACACTAACTGACCTGGTTCTGAATAGGGGACAATCCAATAACTGTGTCACCACCATTTACACCACTACTAAAATCACCACCACCACTCGTCATTTTCATACCACCAGCATCTGTTGTCATATTCATACCCTGAAACGTACAACAAAATCAGTCATCAATCTAGAAGGGGTCCTTATCCCATTGGCATCAAGATAGTAATACTTTCCAAATACTTGAGTAAATTGGGTCGAGTTGAGAGTTGTGTAATGGTGTTTAACATCCCAGTCAAGAATATTTCATTTATATCAAGACGTCATCAGCTATAGGCGAAGGTACAGAAATTCTGCCTGTGCATTGAGCGGATGGCATTATACAGCAGGGTTCTTTATCGTGCCATGCCAACCGTGACATGGGACCCTATTTATTTTAAGTTCCCATCCAAAAGAACCGTGACTTTCATGCTGAGTGCTTGGAGAAAGAACAGCCACTACCCACTTTCAAGCCTTGGGTCGGACCCGACCGAAGCAATTTTTAAAACTGAGTATACTTGGACCTCAAAGGCCAAGTGGTTTAAGTACACAACTTACACAAGTACACAAGATAAACTCATTTCACTTACTGGACTCTGTCCCAGTGACATGTGACTATGTACAACTTCTAATAAATGACAAGTAAGCTCATTCATATCCATGATTGGGACCATTTTAAAAGCTACAACACTACGTTTTCCTCCAAATGCCCTCACATGTCCACACACCCGTACATATGTATTTTCTCTCATTGTTTGGATTCTTTCTGTATCTGGAACACTTTCCTGTGAAAATATAAATCAATATTGTAAGAAAAAAAAACATATGAAAACATAGCACTGCCGTGCTGCTGTACAGCGTAGTTGGGAAAATAGTGCTGGAGTAGGACTATGAATGTAACCGAAACGGGGGGTGGGGTGGGGGTGTGGATCGATGCATAGTTAGACGGATGGTGTTTTTAAACCAGAGGCTCAGTGTGGCTGAGCCTGTATCGCTCACCTGACTTAAATGCTTTTAAAGCAAATTTGTATTCCAGTGATGAAACAAGAGGCCCATGGGCCTGATACGCTCACCTGATAACTAATGGCTAGCTGATAGATTTAAAGACAACATAAATACTAAACCCCAATGACTTTTTTCTTTACATCATGATAACCGTTGTATCAATACCTACAACATTCTAGTATACATGCCTATACAAAAAGTTAATAGTTTCCAAGATAATTAACCATTCAGTATTGTTTCACATCTGTGACCTTGACCTTTGAACCCATGACATTTTTCTATACATCAAAATGATTGTTGTATCCATACCTACAACATTCTAATATACATGCCTATAAAAAAGTTTATAGTTTTCGAGATAATTAACCATCTTGGCATTGTTTCGCATCTGTGACCTTGACCTTTGAACCCATGACCTTTTTCTATACATCAAAATGATTGTTGTATCAATACTTGCAACATTCTAATATACATGCCTATACAAAAAGTTTATAGTTTTCGAAATAATTAACCATTTCAGTATTGTTTCACATCTGTAACCTTGACCATTGAACCCATGACCTTTTTCTATACATCAAAATGATTGTTGTATCAATACCTACAACATTCTAATATACATGCCTATACAAAAAGTTTATAGTTTTCGAGATAATTAACCATTTCGGTATTGTTTCGCATCTGTGACCTTGACCTTTGAACCCATGACCTTTTTCTATACATCAAAATGATCGTTGTATCAATACCTACAACATTCTAATATACATGCCTATACAAAAAGTTGATAGATTTCGAGATAATTAACCATCTTGGCATTGTTTCGCATCTGTGACCTTGACCTTTGAACCCATGACCTTTTTCTATACATCAAAATGATTGTTGTATCAATACTTGCAACATTCTAATATACATGCCTATACAAAAAGTTTATAGTTTTCGAAATAATTAACCATTTCAGTATTGTTTCACATCTGTAACCTTGACCTTTGAACCCATGACCTTTTTCTATACATCAAAATGATTGTTGTATCAATACCTACAACATTCTAATATACATGCCTATACAAAAAGTTTATAGTTTTCGAGATAATTAACCATTTCGGTATTGTTTCGCATCTGTGACCTTGACCTTTAAACCCATGACCTTTTTCTATACATCAAAATGATCGTTGTATCAATACCTACAACATTCTAATATACATGCCTATAAAAAAAGTTTATAGTTTTTGAGATAATTAACCATTTCGGTATTGTTTCGCATCTGTGACCTTGACCTTTGAACCCATTACCTTTTTCTATACATAAAAATGATTGTTGTATCAATACTTGCAACATTCTAATATACATGCCTATACAAAATGTTTATAGTTTTCGAGATAATTAACCATTTCAGTATTGTTTCACATCTGTGTCCTTGACCTTTGAACCCATGACCTTTTTCTATACATCAAAATGATCATTGTATCAATATCTACAACATTCTAATATACATGCCTATACAAAATGTTTATAGTTTTCGAGATAATTAACCATTTCGGTATTGTTTTGCATCTGTGACCTTGACCTTTGAACCCATGACCTTTTTCTATACATCAAAATGATCGATGTATCAATACCTACAACATTCTAATATACATGCCTATACAAAAAGTTTATAGTTTTTGAGATAATTAACCATTTCTGTATTGTTTCGCATCTGTGACCTTGACCTTTGAACCCATGACCTTTTTCTATACATAAAAATGATTGTTGTATCAATACTTGCAACATTCTAATATACATGCCTATACAAAATGTTTATAGTTTTCGAGATAATTAACCATTTCGGTATTGTTTCGCATCTGTGACCTTGACCTCTGAACCCATGACCTTTTTCTATACATCAAAATGATCGTTGTATCAATACCTACAACATTCTTTTATAAATGCCTATACAAAAAGTTTATAGTTTTCGAGATAATTAACCATTTCAGTATTGTTTCACATCTGTGTCCTTGACCTTTGAACCCATGACCTTTTTCTATACATCAAAATGATCATTGCATCAATATCTACAAAATTCTAATATACATGCCTATACAAAATGTTTATAGTTTTCGAGATAATTAACCATTTCGGTATTGTTTCGCATCTGTGACCTTGACCTTTGAACCCATGACCTTTTTCTATACATCAAAATGATCGTTGTATCAATACCTACAACATTCTAATATACATGCCTATACAAAAAGTTGATAGATTTCGAGATAATACTTATAATCAGAGGTAAAAAAAATTAGGTCACGACCTTCACAATTGACCTTGACCTCATTTTGAAGATACTAACAAGAAGATGTCAAAACTGAAAACCCCATGTCATTATCTGGTCAAATAGTCAAGTTATAACAATTTGAAGCTATTTTACGATTTTTCAAAATTAAACGCAAAAACGCGTAACCTATTTTTTGTCCGAATTTTACAAAATGAACAAACTATAGGCTTAAGACCCTAGAGAAGCCAAATATCACATCAGATTTTTTCTCCGATCAGTACTTTCGGAGAAGAAGATTTTTAAGATTTTTGCACCCCTAGGTCACCTTGACCTAGTTATGGTAGCCATGGCAACGCCACGAACAAATCTGAATTGCACCGGCCCATATATACTTCTGACAAAGTTTCATTAAAAACTGTCCAGTAGTTTCAGAGGAGAAGTCGAAAATAGGTGTTAACGACGCACGCACGCACGCACACACGCACGCACGCACGCACACACGCACATACACACGCTGCGCTATGCCATAAGCTCACATGACCTTCGGTCAGGTGAGCTAAAAATGCACTGTTTATATCAGACAGAATGGCTAAGGAAATCACTGTAGAACTATATGTACCATTCACAGTTTTTTCAATCTAAATAAAATCACATCTCTCACTTGCTCCCCCATTTTTGATATAGGCGCGGAGTGGGAGATCTGAGGAAACACCGTTTAGGGGCATATGTGAATGAGCCATTGTTGTAACGTTTATTGTCCAATGAAATTTCAGCTTCCGAGATTTTGAAAGTGTTTTGCCTTTATTGTATATGAAACGGGCAATTTGAATTTGTCAATCTAAGTAAAGGACCTTCCATACATCATTCCCATAAAGTTTGGTTTAATTTGCTTCAGTAGCTTTAGAGGAGATAGCAAATATATGCTATTCCCATAGGGTTAAACTATGTTCTGTGCTGGCAGCCATCTTTTTTGGCGGATCAAAAAAATGTCCACAATCTAGTAAAGAACCATCCACATCATTTTTGTAAAGTTTGATTCAATTTGCTTTAGTAGCTTCAAAAAGAAATAGCAAATATATGCTTTTCCCATAGGGTCCAATGTGAAACAATGTTCTCCACTGGCAGCCATGTTTATGGCAGATCAGGAAAATTTTGGCAATCTATGTAAAGGACCTTCTATACATCATTCCTGTAAAGTTTGGTTCAATTTGTTTCAGTCATTTCCGAGGACATAGTCAAAAACGTGTTTTTCCCATAAAGTCCAATGTTAAACTATCTTTTGCGCTGACAGCCATGTTTTTTTTGCAGATCAGAAAATTTTGGCAATCTATGTAAAGGACCATTTATGCATCATTCCTGTAAAGTTTGGTTCAATTTGCTTCACTAGCTTCAGAGGAGATAGCATATATATGCTTTTCCCATAGGGTCCAATGTGAAACTATGTTCTCCACTGGCAGCCATGTTTTTTGACGGATCAGAAAAATTTTGGCAATCTATGTAAAGGACCTTCTATACATCATTCCTGTAAAGTTTGGTTCAATTTGCTTTAGTCATTTCTGAGGACATAGTCAAAAATGCGTTTTTCCCGTAGGGTCCAATGTTAAACTACCTTTTGCTCTGGCAGCCATGTTTTTTGGCCAATCAGAAAAATTTTGGCAATCTTTGTAAAGGATCTCCAATACATCATTCCTCTAAAGTTTGGTAAGTTTGCTTCAATAGTTTCAGAGGAGATAGCCAAAATGTGTTTTTCCCATAGGGTCCAATGTTAAACTATGTTCCCCGCTGGCAGCCATATTTTTAGGCGGGTCAGAAAAATTTCGGCAATCTTTGCAAAAGACCTTCCATACATTATTCCTGTAAAGTTTAATTGAATTCGCTTCAGTTGTTTCAGAGGAGATAGCCAAAATGTGCATTTTCCCATAGGGCCCAATGTTAAACTTTGTTTGGCCCTGGCGGCCATGTTTTTTGAAGTATCAGAAAAATTTGGGCAATCTTAGTAAATGACCTTGCATACATTATTCCTGTAAAGTTTGGTTCAAATTGGCTCAGCAGTTTCAAAGAAGATAGCAAATATATGCTTTTCCCATAGGGTCCAATGTTAAATTATCTTCTGCCCTGGCGGCCATGTTTTTTGATGGATCAGAAAAATTTTGGCAATCTAAATAAAGGACCTTCCTTACACCATTCCTGTAAAGTTTGGTTAAATTTGCTTCAGTCATTTCTGAGGAAATAGTCAAAAATGCATTTTTCTCATAGGGTCCAATGTTAAACTATCTTCTGCGCTGGCAGCCATGTTTTTTGGCGGATCAAAAACATTTCGGCAATCTAAGTAAAGGACCTTCCATACATCATTCCTGTAAAGTTTGGTTAAAATTGGTTCATTGGTTGAACCTTCCAATTTTTCATCAGCTTTGGGATGCTGTGTGGTAAGCAACAGATGCCATCATTTGGTGCGATTTCTTTCTGTAGTTTTTTGTGTTGATGATCTTGATCAGAATCTTCTTCTACAACTGGGGTACTCTTTAGGCAGCCCATCCTGTTTGTCAATAATTGACAATTTTTCTGATTGTTGTCTATAATCATTTCATCACTACAAATGTCCCCATCTCATCGTTCAGAATTGTTATAATTACAAAGAATAAACTCAATATTTTTATATCTTATCCACAAGATTGAAAGATTAAAAGAAAGGGGTTTTACAGCCTTGTTAAGAATACTTCACTTATATCAAGATATCAACACATAATCAGCAATAGGTTACATGCCATTTTTTTCTTTAAGAAAAATTGAATGACATTGCTGACAACTTTATATAGCCCATTAAATTACACAATGGATAATATGGATTTGTTATAAGTCAAACAGTCAGGTCAAACTTGCTGCACTATGGACATAAAGGTTTTTATCAGCCAGACTTGTTGTAAATTACTGGGATGGCAAGAGCCTTTCAACATTACCATGCCCACACAAATGATCCCAGTGGGAACATGGACATTATTACTGATGGCTGAATAGATCAGAAGACCGAGTTCACAATATATGTTCCCCGACTATTTGTCATGAGGACATCAACACATGTAATGGTGACATCTTACATCATTGTCTACAAACTGTTTAACTTCTAGAGGTGGTCCAGTCATATCGTCTATTTCATAATCTAACCGTGTTGGCGATTCCTTCACCGATCTGACAAGACCCACAATTGTAATCTGAAAATATAGAAAAATCAATGATTATAATTAAGAGTAATGGAATTTAATTTTAGGCCTCAGTCTCAAGATTTATTCATTCATTGAGGCAGTCAGTTTTAGGGATAGTTGAGTGTATGGAAAGACTTACTTTAGCTAGTGAACTGACAAACTTT
Source organism: Anadara kagoshimensis (assembly GCA_021292105.1). Classification (NCBI taxonomy): domain Eukaryota; kingdom Metazoa; phylum Mollusca; class Bivalvia; order Arcoida; family Arcidae; genus Anadara; species Anadara kagoshimensis. Next base: position 29,421,125 of record CM037860.1, read on the forward strand.
CTCGCGCTAGGATCTGACTCAAGTGAGATTAAAAACTAGGCAGACAGAGGTGCTGTGTTCTACAACTGAACTCTTAGGTAATAGTATTCTAGCTTGGCATGTCCTCACAATCAGGAATTTACATTAATTTATAAATATGTGCACCCCAGGGATGCAAGAGAGCAATGACTCGGACCTAATTTAAAGGGTCTTTGTTTCCATAATAACATAATTTTCAAACACTTGAATATGCAGGGATTAAGATAAATAAGCAGAGGCCCACTAGTCCTGGGCTCCTAAAACTCAGTCTGAGCCCTTACACATTAACACATTTCAACTATTCACTACTATTAAAACGTCTTTTCTGAAATCAGCTGGCTTCACAACTCATAATAGTTAGGCATCATCCCCAATACTTTATTTAACACACCATAAATACAAATCTACTTTTTGTAGCAATTGAATACATTTGAACACTAGTATTTGAAATTAAATAGTAACAAAGGAATATTTTTTTATTCATTTCAGTGGCAAGTTGACAGAAGGTACAAAAATATGGGTCCATAAAACCAGATAATAAAATTTCTCAGAGAAAAAAATCCACCTGTGATATTTCTATGTCTCCTGTATAAAATTTGTCTTCATTTTGTGTGGCACTGATAAGTTCTGCAATTGTTACTGGCAATAAACTCTGTGCTCTTTGTCTCTGTAATGAAAAAAAAAACATATAAATTCTGAGATATAATACATTTTCCCTTTAATAAAAGTGCACATGTTCCATCAACAAATTCAAATCATTAGTAGACAAATTTTGTGAAAATGTACTCATCTTTAAAGTATTTTTTCCACAAATTTGTTAAAATAGGTTATTTCCCCAAAAGCTTTTCTCAGAAATTAAAAGCAAAATGAAATTTTGCAACTGGGAATGGAACATAGCTGCTCATTTATAGCTGAAAGAAAACAATAAATCTTCAAATTAGATCAATTTCAATTCGTTTTCTCAAACGGAACATTCAGGATAAAGAAATTTATACATGAATAAAAATTATTGCATGACAGTGACTTATTTTTAAATAAACATTCGGATTTCATGTTTCACAGTTTTGAAGCTACCCGTATCCATGATGCCATTAAGGGACAAAATTATGAAATTGTACCACTCTTAATTTAAATACATTTACCTTAACCAATGACACAGTCTTTACAATTTTTTAGTTTTTGAGACTTCGTATATTTTAGTTTTATTGATTGAATGAATAGGGTTTTGTGTCCATTCAAGATTATTTTACTTATATCGAGATGTCACATGAAGTTGCAGAAACATTTACCTTTGCCACGCTAAGGGCAACATGCGGAGAGGGTTTTTACTTTTAGTGTGACATACTGTATTTGACATGAGAAATCAGTTTTTAAAGTTTCCTCCAAAGGATCCAACAATTTCATTTCTAAATATTGAGTATTTGGCGATTGAAGTCGCTATCTATTTACAAGTCTTGATCAGATCAGACCGGGTTGGAACCCTGACCTCTCACATATACATTACAGAGAGAGTATTGCTAGTTTTAATCATATTCTTACTTTTTTATCTGGACCCTGTGAGCTCTGAGGGGTACCAAACCCTCCAGGCGACATGTAACCTCCTCCTTGTTGTCCCTGCTGATCATAACCTTGAAAACCTGAAACAAAATAAACAGCATGCAATGTTTAAATTTCACTAATGATTATATATTCGATTTAATATTACATATAATGAAATAATTCAAGTATATTTTTCACAATTTTTATTCAAATTACGTTTTATTTATACGAGGCAATATACCTGCTTCTCCAGGGATTTTTCTGACCTTTTTGGGAAAAGGACCTTGGGATGATATTGGGAAAATGCTCCACAAAAATGTAATTTTGGGAAAAATCACAACAACATATAAGAAATTCTAGACCACTAGAATATTGATAATTGAACAAATTATATCAGTGTTCACAGCAAAATAGCACTTTCTCTTTTGTCTCTATATAAATCATCCAGCAAAATGTGGGTTAATATAGATTGAAATCGTTATCAGAAGGAGATATCCTCCGAATATGATGTTGAAGATCTTGTGAAATTTTTTTTCTCAAAAAATTGATAAACATAGCTAATTGGGAATTTTTTTTACAACAGAATTGGGAAAAATGTATGTTTTTTTGCATTGGGAATGGGTCCCTTTACCGGACCCTGTGGATACCCAGAAAAATCCCTGTTCTCCTGCTTATGTGGTATTTGTTTCCCAATTAATATGCTATGGTAGTGCTTGTTCCCACTACAGGGACTTTATACAACGAAGAAGGCTGCTTACAAATAAATTGTTGACCAAGGGATATTGCAAGCCTAGACTTATCAGGGCCCTATTAAAAAAGTTTTATGGCCGTCACAGTATTGTTGATAAATCTGATGTCTCGATGTCCAGGATTGCCTTGGAGTTGGATATATTTGACGTCCCAAATATCAATCATCCATGTTCCTTTCAAACAATTTTATTACACATGATGGTTGTAGCTAGCTATACAGGAGGTGCTTACCCTTCCTGAGCCCCTGGTCTCACTTCCCTGGTGGAAGTTCAGGTGTCTAACCTGACTTGTCAGTTCAAAAGCTTTTACTTTTTTTCTGGATTGTGATTCGGACATGGAAAATATGGTGGATTAGTACGATTATTTTTGTTATGTAACGATTCATATGATTAAACCATGAAACAGACTTTACAGAGGTTGATTGTGAAGATCTGGAAATCTCGAATGAACTCCAGCGATCACCACTACTTATGAATAACTAAAATATAAAACTTTTACACTTTTTTTATTAGTCATTTTGTTGATTAATAATAGATTTTTTAAATATTTCTTATTGCACCGTTGACTGGTTACAATATGGCCGTTATTTTGTGCTGTTCTTGGTAAATCCCTCCTTATAATGGAGCATGTTCTTGGTAAATCCTTCCTAATAAAGGAGCTTTTCATGTGGTTTAAGACTGCTGTTATCTAATAACACATTAAGAAGAAATCAAACAGTTGTGTTAATTATATTATTTGATTTAATTTTGAAATAAGTGTTTCAAATCTTCCTAATGAGTTATTAAATGTAATACAGCCATTTTCTTTGGGTCAATACACAGCTATACGTGAATTATCTTGACGGGGTGTTATAAGAATCCATGTGTGTATTAATACACAAATATAAGTGAATTATCTTGACGGGGTGTTTTAAGAATTCATGTGTGTATTAATAAGTGAATTATCTTGACATCGTGTACATGCTGGTCAATAACTGGGTTTAAAGAATCTTTTGACCATCAATTATCGGATTAATACCTGTTTATTAACCAGGTGTTCTCACGCAACAGGTAATTACATTAATTAGCCAATTATGGGATTAACTTCCGTATTATTAGTTACACAGTCTGTTGGTGACCTAATATGGTTTAAACAGGGTCAGTAAATTCCATATCGGGCGAGGGCGAAGCCCGAGCCCAGATATGGAATTTACTGACCCTGTATAAACCATATTAGGTCACCAACAGACTGTGTAACGATTATATCCTACCGATCACCCTGAAGACCCACGGTGGATACCTTTAAACAAATATACAGTACACGGATACGGAGACCGGAGAGAAGTTCAGGACGAGACACTGCTGTATGTTTTAGTAACCTATAGCTCTAAACAAACCCTTTATATATAATATTTTGCCACTAAAACACCGTGCAACTATTATATCATACCGAGCATATCAATAAGTCATTTACAAAACCAATTTGAATGTATCCACACAGCGACATGCGACTGGTGACAAAGTTAGAAATACCATCGTTTGGCATTCTGTCTGACAAAATATTGAAAATAATAATGAATTTGACTTACTAGCAACTCCCGTCAAAGAAATCAATTGCACTTTCATCCTTGGAAATCAAATATTTAGTTTCAATATCACAACATCTTTACTACTGTCCGTATTTGCCGTAAATATTTGTGATAAATATGACATGTTTACTACGAGGCGGGCGCCATTGACGTTGATCAGGGGAAGTAACTCTCATACTGACTAGATATGGAACAGACCTGCCCGATATGGATTATATCAGGTCACCACGTGACCGATATTGTCGAATGAAATTCACAGAAACTAGTGAGAGGTAGGATATACACATGTGCGGCCTGAAACCATACCAACTCTTATGAGTCCCATTTTTCTGTTTAAATATGTTATGAAATACTCATTTTTTGGCGAAATAAATATAATTCATTTTACAATAAATTTATTTTACAATAAATCTATTTTACAATTAATTATATACTATTTTTTTATGAAAATATGACGATAGAGTTTAATAGCCTTAAACGTAATTAATGATCCCCATTTTTAGGGCTCAATCAGTAAAAATTGTAAATGTAATAGGCTAAAAATACGATATAATAATAATTTAATAAAATTAGAAATATATTTTCAATATTACATACACTGAAAACTACCGAAAAAATGTAAATAAATGAATATATTCTTTATTCATTAATAACTCAGTATACAAAAAAATAAGTTTCTAGCTTGCACACAAACTTCCTTGGCGCATTTCATTTCCCTTGGCGTCTACCTTGGCATGAAATCCTCCCTTGACATGATTTAGGCAGACCGCCAATGTCACTGGTTTTTCGGCGTATAAACAAGAGAAAGAAGTTTTCGCTGTGTGGCATGTGCATGTTGTAACTTCTTTCAAGTTTTTTAAACAGCCTAATCATAATTTCAACAACAGTACAGGTTAATTAAATGTTAAAATGATCGAAATGTGTCTTACCGCCTTGATTACTCCACATGATGACAAACTGAAAATACACGATCAGCGAAAATAAATCTGAAGATGGCGGGAACTACTAGTATATAGACAGGTTTCTGTTTCCTGTAAAAGAGCTATGCGCATTTGATTGTTTCATTTTAATGGGGAACCTGTTCTAAAAAATTATCGCCCTTGGCGAACATCAGTTTAACCCGAGTAATACTACCGTTTTCTCAGTCCACCTGAAAACGGCGATTTAGCTGTATTCGATATCGCTGATTCATAATGTAATGTGCTACTTTTAGTATTATTTCATAAAAATTCAAAAGGAAGTACATGACAGCATGGTTAGTAACACATTTTCGGTTTCAAGAATGAATAATTTCATAAAATAATTTGAAACAAAAAGAATAAATAAATAAATAATAACCGGCGTTTTGCATTTGCGCCGATTTGCCATAATTTTATTTCCGCCGATTTTTTTTTCATTTGCGCAGATTTTTTTTTCATTTGCGCCGATTTTTTACAGGTAAATCTCAGATAAATAGGTAATTTTTTATTATTTCTCAGGTGAACCTCTTCCGTTAGCCAGTTATTTTCATAACTTTAAAGTTAAGTTCATCTCTTAATAAAAGTCATGATAGCACGATAAAACGCATAAAATCCACTAAAACTATTTACACACTAAAAGCACAACTACGAAAACGGAATACAGATTATAGATCTGTTCTGGCCGAGTACTTGTATGCAACACATCTTATATAGTCCGAGCTTGTAATTTTACCATTTCGGTACTTGTTGTAGCGATTGAGAACAAAGTCCATCTTCTCCTTTTCTGGTTTGCGTACGGCGGCAGACATACCAATTGTTCATGAACAATGCTCGATTTGATTGAAATTTCTGGTTTTATCAACATACACGGTACTTAAAATATTATTCCTAAAACATTTTACAGGTAATTACAGGTAAATCAGCAAATAAAAATAAAAAATCGGCGCAAATGAAAAAATGAAATCGGCGCAAATGAAAAAATGGAATTTTCAAAAATCGGCGCAAATGTCATACGGCCATAATAACCATCATCATATATACTGTTTAGAAATTGAAAACACGGACAACAAAGATAAACTAATGCCGTAACCTACCATACAAAATCTTGCTGGGGTATAATTCTACATCCTCAGTTACAAATAAGTAGCCGGGATATTTGTGACAACTTGATCAAACTATCTATAATAGTAACTTACTAGTGTCAATAATCAAAAACCGGCAAACATATATACCAATTTATGCCCTAACCAAATCCCCAAAACAATGTAAAAAGTTTGAAACTGACAAATTAGATTAAACACGTGAACTTTCACAATGGAAAGGAGACCGGGTGCTCCGGAAGAGCAAGCACCTCGGCCTGATTATAACAAGTAGATTGGACCAGCTTCAACACTGTTCGAGGAAAGTTTGCATTGTACAGATCAACTAGCATGTAACTTGCATGTATGGTCCGAGCTTAAACAACCTACATTGCATTGTTACTTCTATTTCAGTGAAAGATGTATAGAAGATGACACCTTGCTTTGCCCGATGGTATTTCGAGCAGTACAGTAAACATCCTCCACACTCAAAATTGCAAGATACAGGTACAACCAACATATGAAATTCATCGCGTATACACAACAGTAATGGATGCTGACCAGTTTTCCGTCTTTCCAAGAGCAACTGCATATTGGACCTAACTTTCAAACACAGTTGTGCGCAGCGGCACTAAATCTTTGTAGTTTCAAGATAATATCAAAATCAACGGAGTGTTCAACTAGGAAAAGAGAGCCGCGATAAAACCATGCTGTAGTGAAAATAGTTAAAAGTTAATGATTGATATATTGATCAGTGAATAAATAGGGATGTTACTAGTACCTACCAATCAAGAATATCTTACTTACATCGAAAAGTCATCAAATAGAGGCGAAGTAGATATAGCAGAAACTTACATAAATATACAATGTGATAAGTACAATGCACAGGGGTGAGTTTCAGCGTTCCGACGCCCGCCTTGACACGCGACATCGGGTCTTAAGCTCAATGACTTTCATGGCTAAATTCCACGTGGTATAGACATTTTTATGTCTTGGTCAAACCCAGCCGGGGATCCGACCTCCCATATACTGAATCGAACGTGTATTTGCTAAGCTTGCATCTTTGAATTCCGTGTGTATCACCATTCCAACCATATATCCTTTCAACTTCAGCTATGGTACTTGTTAAGACCGGCATGAAGGTATTACAGCTAATTAAGTACATTTGTGTTCAATATGGAGTCTCTGGTACCTTATATAAAGAACACTGATGGGGCAGTTAGTATAGTGTTTGCTCAGAAATCAAACACGTCTTTTGACCTTTCTGCAGACAGGTACCGGGGCTTAAAAGAACACAATGAAACCGAAATATGAAACTTCGTAACTGAATACAGAGTACTTAAAATAAAATTTGATAAATCAAGGAATCAAATGGACCAACAAAACGTAGTAACAAAGCAGACGCTATAAAAGGACGATTTGCAATAATATTTCGTCTTTTAACCACTATTATATCTCTTAGACAACGTTTGATAAAATTATTCTGATGCTCTTTATAATTAACTGTTATCACCCCTGCAACAAATTTCAAAGCTAGCATAAATGGTATTCTTTTGATTTTTGCATGCATTGCCACAAGCAAATAAAAAACCGTCGATATTAATTATAGAAAGACCATGGTTTGAATAAAATCAGAAATTTGGTTTCAACTAAATAATTATATTGTTTAAATGGTATAGACAATTAAGTGTATTGGTATTGGAAACCAACATACTTTATACTTTGTAACTCTCGGTGGGTACGATATAGGATCAATAGTTGTTCTGAGTTTGGCACGTCCTTTACACGTGCGTACTACTTAATTTTAGTGAAGTATTAAGTTAACTTCTCTCAGTAATTGACAAGTAATTAAATGTGTTCAGAGATATTTAAATGACATAGACAAGTATCAACATTATTTACACTTAAGTGCTACAGCAATACAAATATAAAGCCAAGAACTGTAAATTGAATATTTGGCATGGACATATCTAAAAGAGGCAAACAATGGGGAAATTGTGTCTCAACACAAAATGGCTGCTTAAGTATTGATATTCTTCCTTATTAATTTTCCGTATATTTCAGAACTACGAATACTTCACCACATGTCATCAGGCACATTGAATACGTTAGTGACTTAAGCTACCACAATGTCGAAATTGAAATATTTCAACTCACTACTCACTATTTAGACACCTTTTAAAAAATAAGTCTTGGACTGTTATTGGCTTATTGGTCCATCCTAATATTTTGCACTGTAGTACGTGGTGCAAATGCCACACAAAATTTTTCCGATGTGACCATGACTGACAGTGTGTATAATGTGTGCATGTCTGATTTTCACTTTTATGTGCTACCTCACCGAGTCAGCAGTTGCAGAGTTTGCTGTCCCGCCGACGGACGATTGTATCCTGACAAAATTAGTACATTTTACAAGAGAACATATAGAAGACAATGATTTTATTTAAAATAGGATGATCTTTGTTGGGTTAATAACAAGATTGTTTGTCGCGACCACCGGTTACTTTTAGTCCAAGATTTGTATCACACAAGTCTCAATGCCCTTTAAGTAACCTCACCGTTACATTTTATTGAATAATTTACCAATAGCCAATCTCTTCATATACAGCTGCCGTCTTTGTGACCTCACCAAAACAAATATTACCAAAATTGGAGATATTAAGTAAAGAATTAAAGGTTTGCTACTTGATATAATCAGTTTAACAGCTGACGAATTTCCATATTTTCTTCATTTTGGTTGTGGTAAATCAATGGGATGAACAAGTTATCTCAGAATTGTTTAATAACCCAAAACAAATACAGTTACTTTAAAGACTTTTCTTGTCAATTGGTCATGAGTGTTTATTGCACGTTCTTCATAAGCCGTCTAAATCAAGACAGCTTCAATTAACATTGATGTCTGTGGAGTGCATGCTGGATGATGTTAACGCTTTCTTAGCGATATAAAATGTATCAAGTTGCAGGAAGAACAACAAATGATGCATTACAATTAAACATATTATTAAAATAAGAAAATCTGCAGCTGAGTGACATGTATTAATTAAAAGCCTTAGCCACCAAGATCATATCACAAGACAAATATGATAATAAACATAATTTCGACAGAATTAATGTGAAACAACTCCACTGCTTTGAGACAGACTAAAAGACATTTAAGACGGAGAAGCATGTACTCGAAAAAAGCAAAACACAATAAAGGCAAATGGAATAAGAAAACAAGACAAAATTTTCATACTAAGATCACTACTAATAAACTTCCACCTTTTGATCAGTACAGCTCATAATTATGCTAACGGGACGTATTATGGTATGGCGTTGTCTGTTCGTACGTTAACATTTTTCTTGTCCGGGTCCTATCTTTTGACTCGAAGAGAATATCAAGATGAAACTTGTACCAAACATATACTATGGGAAGGTCCGAATTAAAGTCAAGATCACAGGTTGAGTTCAAAGGTCAAAATGTAAAAATGTAAGGACTTTTTTTATTTTTCATTTAATTCCTTTTATATTTGGTATGGATTTATAAGTTATATTGTTTAACAAACATATAGAACAGATTTTTGTGTCGCATTTCATTTTTTTGCAGAATTTGAATTCTTTGTATCTAGTTTCTGGTATCTTGTGTTTAATTTTCTTGTTGGTGCAAATTGTCTCACAGTTCTTAACCGATTGTTTTGAAATTTGGCATGTATTATCGGGGTCATATAAAGATGCCCATATTGTAAAATGAAGACGCTGCATGGATGTTTTCTGGAATTATGACCCTTTAAATACCAAATAAGGACGTTATGTAAAAATACAATAACTTATTTAATTCCTTTCAAATTTGGTTTGGTTTCACAAGAAGCATTTATGTTTAACATATAAAACAGGTTTTTGTGTTACATTTCAACTTTCCGCATTTGTAGTTATTGTTCTTTGCATTCATTTTCTCGTGTCTTGTGTTCAATTTTCTTGTGCGTGTAACTTTTCCCGTGATGGGGATCATATATCATAAAATGATCTGCATGAACTTTTACCTCCCCTTATTATTCCTGTTTACACTGTAGACATTGACGGGCGTATATTGCCCCACTCGGTGGTACTCTTAAAATGGTATCTATTCAGGCTGTGCATTTCACTAAGCCCTATACAACCAGTGTTAGGGTTTTCGCCCTAACAGACTGTGCATTTCACTTGGCCTAATACAACAGTGTTAGCTTACTGATTCCCATCTGGTTGTACATTTCACTTTGTCATATATAAACAGTGTTAGCATACTGCCGTCATTAGGTTGTCCATGTCACTTGGTCCTATACAACCAATGTTAACATACTGCTCCCCATCAGGTTGTCAATTTAACATGACTCTATACAACCAGTATTAGCCTACTACTCTCCATCAGGTTGTCCATTTCACTTTGTCCTATACAGTTAGTGCTAGCTTACTGCTCCCCATCAGGTTGTACATTATACTTTGCCATATAATGAAAATACTGTCATACTACATGTCACGTCATATGCTACTTTTGAATGTACTATTTCATAAAAATTCAAAAGTAGCACATGGCAATACCATCAACAAATTGTTGGAGGTTTTTATGGACAACATATTTGTTGTGTTTGGTAATATAATTTTACAGCAACCCACCTGTATACCTGTGCACCATTGCTTGCTGATTTGTTTCTTTATTTTTATGAAGCAGAATTTATACAGAACCTTGTTAATTCAGGAGAGAAGACTGTCGTCCATATAGATGGCGTTCTGTCTCTTAACAATCCTAAATTTGGTGACTACAATGTGAATGCCATCTATGCCAGCGAGCTGCTTGAAATAAAAGATACGACTGCTTCCCCAAGTTCTGCTTCATTTATAGACTTGTAACACAATTAGGCTACAAAAGGCTACATTTGAAACTTTATGACAAACGTAATGACTTTAATTTTTTATATTGTCAACTTTCCTTTTTATGTAGCAATTTACCTGCTTTTCTTGTTTTTGGTGTATTTGTTTCCCAATTAATACGCTACAGTAGAGCTTGTTCCCGCTATGGGAACTTTATAAAACAAGACAAGCTACTCTACTTACAAATAAATTGTTGACCCAGGAATATTGCGAGCCTAGGCTTATCAGTGCTCTCAAAAAGTTTTATGGCCATCATCACAGTTCTGTGTCCAGGATTTCCCTGGATATATTTGGCGTCCCATAGTTCCATGTTCCTTTCACTCAATTTTGATTATACATTTGGCGGGTGTAGCTAGCTAAACAGAAGGGAGGTGCTTACCCTTCCGGAGCACCGGCCTCAGTTCCATGGTGGAAGTTCACATGTTTAACCTAACTAGGACGTTGGTTTTATTATCACCAGAAAAACCAAGAATAAATCCACACAACAATAAACCACAACAAAGAACAACATAAGACGCAATGACATTTAAACTACTGACTGCAAAAGTCCTACTTCATGATCAGCTAATGAGCAAGGGTGAAAATTGGTTCAGCGGTGGCGTTTAAGTATATATATACTTTTGGTAGACCCAAATAATCCCACTTATTGCAAACACAGGGGTTTGACATTAAGACAGCTTGAACTCAAAATTAAATATCATTTATTTAAATAACAAACCAATAATCTGACTGTTGATTAATTAACCAATGCTTAAATTTCAAAACTTTTTTTTAAAAAGGCCCCAAGTTTGGCTATATGGTATAATGGGGAAAAAATTTCAACAACTATTTTTGCTTGCTTCAAAAGTTTTCAATCTTTGTCCAATTAACTTTGTTATGATCAAACTGCAAAGTTGGATAAAATTATGCAATTAAAATTGTATTGATGGACAAGGCATTTAATACAGTAACGATTTGCCAATCCATGTTGGTATGTTAATTATGAAATCCGGTGATAGAAGAGACAGTTAAGTTAGTTCTATAAGCCATAGGTCAATACAGTTTCAAACATCAATCTATAAACACCAAAAGTGGAAATTTATACACACAACTGATATTACAGATCCGTAAAGGTAAGTTAAGATAAAAATACGGATCCTTGCTTTGCGGAGACACTTTAACATTTTTTCTAAATTAAATTGTAATTTTTAATTAATTTAAATAAATTCGAACATATTTTTTTCAACATTTGCAGTTTATTTAATTAATATGGACATGGAAAGATTAAAATTACTAATTAGTAGGTTTAAATTTCTTTTGTATTATCTTGGCCTGAACGACTGGTTTAAATTGAAAAAACCCTAATGCAAGGTGTTAATAAAATTTAATAATATAGAATTAGAATTTAGAAAAACTAGCTAGGTGTACATATTTAGAATAATCAAGAATGTAGCTCATTTAAATTTTGATGCTAGAAGCACTGTAAATTGAAAGTTTTGAACATTAAAAATTAAAATTTCTCTAATTTCATACAATATATTTTGTTGTGACAGCTTTTTGTACTTATGATTAAGAGACATTCTTTTTGAAATGGAATAAACGACACAAGATTTAGTTATGAACTATTTACAAATTAAAGAAATGGCGATTAGTAATAATTCAGTACTGTTTACGATAGATATAAATAAAACGTTCAGTATAATTTCATGTTTTTTTCTAGAAAAATTAAGAATTTAATCATCAGTTGTCCAAATACTGTAAACTGCATCAAAATATTGCATACTTTTTGCCGCGATTCTACTTTTTTAACAGGAATAAGGACAGTTTTATTTTTCGCACTAAGCTTTTGTTTGCATGCTAAACGTAGATTAAATACGCTAAAACAAAACTGTAGCTAAAATTACCCGACTTACAACATGAGTTTGTCTTTTCTATTCCGACAGATTCTCATTTACTCACGGTGCGGGTGTAGCTGACCACTGCTTACCGTTCCGGAGCACCCGTCTCACTTCCTTGGTTGGTGGACGTTCACGTGCTAGCTTCAAAGTTTTTACTTTGTTTTAGGATTTTTGTTGGGACATGGATTGATATGTTTGTTTTTAATTACTTCCATTATTGGCTGCGATAGTTTGTTGTCATGTACATATATTTCAATTACAAGTTCATTTATTTTAATTATTTTTGAACAGTCATGATTAAAAAACCTGATTTTTGTATGATCTTTTTCAGACTCAAAATGACAATATCTATTCCAAGAGGATTCCGGTACATCCGGTCATACTTTCCGGCATGGAATGCTACAAAAGAGGAACGTATGAATTTTGCAAAGTGTTCCGAATCTGAAACTGAACTCTCTGTATTTACAAATGGGACGGTTTCAAATAAAGATAATCCCTCTTCAGACCTTCCAAATTTTGAAGAAGATAAAACCAACACAAGGATAGACAAAAATAAAATTACAGAATGGGAAGCTGGTTGGAACATTACAAATGCTATACAGGTAATGTTCTAATTACATATATAGGCATATCATAAACTTAATTAGTAGGTAATACATTGGTTTGTTAGAAATATACTACATTGCACTGTCTAAATTTGCTGATAGTAAAAAATACAAAAATCCCCAAAAAGTAGGTATACTCACTCAAGAAAAGCATTTCTTTAGATATATTTTGTCCTTTTGGTATATTGTCAACTTCATGAAAAATTATGATTTCACGATTTTTGTCCAAGCATTTCTGATGAGGAATTTTATTCAGACACGACCGTCTAGTGCTGTAAATGTAGTACTGTAATGTATATGGCAAATAATTTAAGCTTGCAAACATTCATTACAATCTTGCCGATGAATGAATGTGTTATATGTGTCTTGAAATCATTTCAGCACAAACATTTTCTTCACAGTGTTTGAATTTTATATCCTTCAAAATTTCATATTTGACTTTTCTCTGCTGAGTCATTTGTTAAAATTAATTTTCGAGTTTGCAAACAGTCACCGATTCAAGAAAAAAACGTCTTTTACATATTCGTTCTGCTTAGACGATAGAAATCCCTCATTGCGTAGATATATACTTTTATCCACATCAGCTAAAGTCGTTTATTGTTTAACTTAATTTGCCAGTTTTGAAAGTTTAAACTTTGATTTCTGGATTGTGATTTGATCATCAATTGGTATGTTAGTTGTTGATTAAATATTGTATTTCGAATAATAAAAGGTGATATTTGTACTGAGAAATCACATTTTTATCACTTTTAGTGATTATGTTTGAAATATTAATTATAACTACAAAAGTGGTTTTTTCTTCTCTTTAGGGAATGTTTATTGTGAGTTTCCCGTATGCAGTATTACAAGGTGGATATTGGGCATTGTTCTCAATATTATTTGTAGCCTACATATGCTGTCATACCGGTAAAATACTTGTGGATTGCTTGTACGAAGATAATACATATGGCGCACGTGTAAGGGTTCGGAGTTCGTATGTTGATATTGCTGATCACGTGATGGGATCGCGTTTTGGTGGGAAAATTGTGAACTGTGCGCAACTGATTGAGTTGCTAATGACATGTATCTTATACGTTCTTTTGTGTGGGGACTTGCTAACAGGAATATTCCCGGATTCACCAATTGACTTGTCATCCTGGATAATGATGAGCACAGTGTTTCTTTTACCATGTGCTTTCTTACAGTCTTTGAAAAGCGTTTCCTTTCTGAGTTTCTGGTGTAGCATGGCTCACATGGTTATTAACATTATTATCATCATATACTGTCTGACAAAGGCCTCAACATGGAAATTTGATGAGGTTCAAATAAAGATAAATATCTGGACATTCCCGATATCATTAGGTATTGTAGTGTTTAGTTACACGTCTCAGATATTTGTACCAACGCTAGAAGGAAATTTAGTCAACCCAGCCAAATTCGAATGTATGATGCATTGGACTCATATAGCTGCCGCAGTGTTCAAAACTCTCTTTGCTTACATTGGATTTGTTACCTGGGGAATGGACACTTTAGAAGTTATAACAAACAATTTATCATCCCCGGCATTTAAAGTTAGTGTAAACACCTTCCTTGTCATAAAGGCTCTTCTTTCTTATCCACTTCCGTATTTCGCAGCAGCCGATCTTCTGGAAGCAACATTTTTTCGCGGGAAACCAGTCACAGTATTTCCGGTGTGTGTAGATAATGAACACAAACTTAAGGTATGGGCTGTGGCTTTACGTTTAGCTCTGGTTATATTCACGATGTTACTGGCAATATTTATTCCTCATTTCTCTATCTTGATGGGACTTATCGGAAGTTTCACGGGCACCATGTTATCGCTAATTTGGCCGTGCTACTTTCATCTATATATAAAATGGAAAGAATTGAAATGGTATTCCAAATGTGTAGATATATGTATAATTATCTTGGGACTCTTTGTCGGCGGAATCGGAATTTATTATTCCGGCAGAGCACTTATAAATGCGCTAAATGGAATCCCGGAAGTGCATGTATATCGTACACATATTCCTTTGAGGAATCATAACTAAACAAAAGACAAGAACGCAATGTAAATGTCATTCATTTTAATTCGTAAATTTAATCTAAAAACTACTGCTTCATTTTCTAATTATTTCAGCTATGTTTCATGCGCATAATTGTCAATTAAAATCTATATACAGCACCAACGTCAACTAATTCCATTTTTGAAACAACAAAATCACTTACAATCTTAAATACATGATTATATCAATTTAATTCTACTTATAGCAATATCATTTCTTTATTGTCAACTTATCAATTTATGAAAATAAAACAAAATAATTTATCTTATAATGTAAAAAATAGAACTGGAATATCAGAGAATCCGTTCAATGTCCGTATAATACATTCAGAACCATTATCGATTTGATATATACTGTAAAATAATTTAATTTCGCGTGTATTTATTTTCGCCGTATAAGAAATTGAGACATATCCGCGTAGTCATTTTTTGAAATATGCACTATAACACAATAAGCATAATTTATTTTTTGCTAAGTAATACTTTTCGCGCAAAACAAAGGACCGCGAAATAAGTGAAAATTAGTGCAACGCGAAAATAAATACGTTTACAGTAATTCAAATGGAATGCATATATTTGTGTATATTATTTGTGATGATTCAATTTGTTTATTTGGGTTAAAAATAAACAGTAGTGTCTATTTGTTTTTCATCAGACAGTGAGATTGTTTTGTCGACTTCGTTTCTGTCTGAGCAATCATCAGTCTCAGATGGCTCACTGCTGTCGGAAGAGGAATCATTTGTCGTTTTTAACGTTTCGGGTTGATCACTACTGTCGGAGAAGGAATCATTTGCGGGTTTTAAAGTGTCACTGCTGTCTGAGGTATCATCGGTCGTTTTAAAAGTCACAGGCGGGTTACCGCTGTCTGAGGTATCGTCTGCCATGTAGAAGTTCTCGGGTGGCTTACTGCTGACTGAAAAATGATCTACCGTGTTTACAGTCTCAAGTGCTGCCTCCTTGTCATATGTGGCGCTTGTTGCAATATGATAACTATGTTCCTTTGAGTAGTCAATACATGGTTGCTGATGTTCTTTTTCTGGGCTTGAAATCGAATCATTTGTCATGTTTAGTGTTACCTCAAATATCTGATCTCCACCATCATTCGTTTGAACTTCCGTTATTGTAAGATCATCATGTTCAGGATAGAGCGCGTTTGAAAGAAATTCTTTCACCTCACGAGGTAACGCCGATTCAATGTATCTTAATGTTTCACTTCCGGCAATGTCTGTAGTATCTGCATCGAGATCCGTTATCGGTTCTCCCGTATTACTTCTGACAGTTTCGATTTCATTGAATCCTTGAGACGTATTTACTGCTCTTGGTTGTCCACTTTTCAAATAAGAATAACTTCCGAATTCTGCGTCCTGAACCGCTTTATCGTAGCTGTTTCGTCTTCGCTTTGATTTTGTGTCGCCAATTCCGGTAAAGTTGTTATGATCTGTATTGTTGCTGCTAATCGAGTCATTTTTGTGTAAGTGTGATGAAACGCTAGGGGTAGAATCTTCCCTTATTATGCTTGGTAGCTCATGTGAAACTCGGTATTGCCGCACATGAACTGGTATTTCTTCCGGTTTCAAAATCAAACTGCTATGGATGCGGAATGTTTCTCCTTCGCCCACTTCCTTCGAACGCATGTAATCCATTGACATTGATCTTTGACAAGGTTTACTTTGGCATTTCATTTGCCAATCCGCCACCGCTCTTACGTCATCCTCGCTGTAATAGGATTTATTCTCACTTTTATTAGATTTCATTTCACTTTTGGACCGTTTCAAATTGCTGTCACCTCTTGACCATAATGAACTATTTCTATGAGAAACACTGCCGTTTGCTGGTTTACCAGAAGAATTCAAATTGTTACTTTTTTGTTGCATTATTGCCAGTTTACTCAATTCCGGTGGAAGATCATCCAGGCTCCTGCTTGACAACGAACCGTTGCTATGTCCCATGTAATAATCGTATGTCCTGTTGTAATCCCAATCATCAGCTCTGTTATCAACTCTGTTATGGTGGTTATCTCCCTTATAATGTGAAACCTCAAGTACGCCATCATGAGTAACATGCTTCACCTCTTGAAAATGGTCACCATGCTTGTCTGAAGTAAAATTGTAATAAGTTTAATTTAATAAGTTTCAATCGATCAGAAAATGCAATCAAATAATGTAGAATAAAAGAAAGAGAAAAGTTTCTGTAAACGTACAAAGCCGAACATATTACTAAAATATGATAAAAATCTTAATCATCTCCGGTTTGATTGGAGATGTTTATCAAACGATACAATGGATCACAATTTATCATAAATATTATTGTCAATAATTCATTTTGACTGAACTCGGTTCATATACTATATAACTTTCTCGCTTTCTATTTTATCCAATAATATCCTCAGATAAATGGTATTGTTTTATTTTAAACAATATACCATTCTCCACCGAGGAAGTGAGGCCGTGTGCCCCGATATGGGAAATCACCTCCTGTCTAACAAGCTACACAAGCCACGTGTGATATCAAGATTGAAAACGAACATAGAATCATAGGATGTCAAATATATCCATGATAATTTTGGGCACAGAGACATCATTCTTACAATATTGTGATGACGGCTTTGATAAGCCTTTGCTTAGTAAGCTTTCAATTATCTGTGTAACCTACAACTAGTCTTATAACGGCACTTATTTTCAATGGTGACCAAAGTTTTCTCCGTAGCTTTACCTCCTTCCAATTTTTGTACTTAGGTTCAATAAGAAAGGAATATTTGAAAATTGGTTTGAAAGAAGGACCCCTATATGTAGTAACTACCACAAATGTAGTAACGGTCACAAATGTAATAAAATTGGGTCACATATGTAGTAACGAACCACAGATGTAGTAAGGTTTGTCACATATGTAGTAAATGTTGGTCACAAATGTAGCAAAATTTTACCACAAATGTAGCAACAAAATTTTACCACAAATGTAACAAATTAATTTTACCACAAATGTAGTAAAATTTAAAAAATGATATCTAGGCTAGTGTTAATTAATGACAAGCACTGTGGTTTCTCTGCCAGGTAATTTAAGGTATATCTGTCGGGTAATTTAAAGAATGAAACCCCAAACCCATTTTATGCCTCGGTTTCAACCATGTTTAGCCAGAGTCAAATGCAAGTCGATTTTTCAGTTCTAAGCTACTCATAACGATGTGGAATGTCACGGTTCATGTTCATGTTAACAGTCATTTTCAACTCTGACAAGGCTTCTACAAGGAAGTCCCGAGATGAATTTCACGCCCCCAGTACATTTATTAGTCGCCGCTTCGAAGATATTTTTTTATTTTGGTCACACCCCCATCTTTGACGGGTTGAGTTCTATTTATTTGTTATGGTTTGTTTATTATTCCACTTCCAGGAAGGTTCGTAGGTTCGCAACCCGGGAAGGGTCTGACCAAGACTTAAAAATGGTATTTTAAAATGAAAGCCATTAGGGTAATTTGGAAAATACCATAAAACCAGGTGTACAACGTTAAAGAACCCTAGCACATTCAATTGCACTCCATGGGTAACATTTTCTGCCACTTCGCATAAAGCTGGTGAAGCCTTGATATAAGTTTAAAACGAGTAACCTTTGTACAAATCAAAATAGTGCTTCAATTAATACAGTGATCAGATGACTTCGTGTGCGTGTGCTGGTGGGGTGAAGTGGGGGGGGGGGTAAATGCGTACATAACAAGACAAAACAAGATATTCTGATAATGGCTAAAGTATGAGAACCATCACTTAAAACTTAGAAAACGCCAAATTACTTATTATGTCATTTTTTTAATTTTTTTTTTTTTGGGGGGGGGGGGGGGGGGGGGGGGGGTGCATTGTTCATCTAGTTGGTCAAATTGCAATATTCAGCAGGCAACTGGCCACCAACCATAGCAATGCAAATTAAAAATAAAAAGCTAAGAATTTAGTAACAAAATAAATAAAACAATCTGAATTTTTTAACACTTCCGTTTAATTTAAACCGCAGACAAAAGAGAAAACCTTAAGAGGTACCACACTATGATCTGTTTCTAGCGGATTGGGTACGCAACTAGCCTGTGAGAAGTGCACTTAAACACTAAGCAGGGTACAAGAGTTGAGAGTTGAGTAATGGTGTTTAACGTCCCAGTCAAAAATATTTCACTTATATCGAGACGTCGCCAGCTATAGCCGAAGGTGCAGAAATTTTGCCTGTGCGTTGCGCTGATGGCATTATACAGCAGGGTTCTTTAGCGTGCCAAGTCCACCGTGAAACGGGACCTTGTTTTTTTTAAGTTCCCATCCGAAAGAACCGTGACTTTCATTCGTTATGCCGACTGCTTTTGACGTTCTATTTTACAGACTAACACATCTTATGAAATGCAGTTCATATACTTCAATAACGATATTTACGAAGTATTGTAAATGCAACAGAGAGAGGAGAGAGAGAGAGAGAGAGAGAGAGAGAGAGAGAGATATTATAAAAATCAGCAAATATTACAAAAACCTTTGTGAGGTTGCTCCCACATATTGGACCAAATCAAGTGTAGTCATCGTAAAAACATAAATTTTAGCGAAGCAAAATGAAACGTGAACTTGATCTGTAACACATTATGGTAGACCTACATGCCAAATCAGTTCAATATGTGCAAGCTATTACGAAAAAAAACTGCAGAAAACTGTTACTAGTATTTCAATCTTATCAAAGACAATTGCAAAGGATCAGATTCGTAGTAAAACAAAACGTAAACTTGATCTGCAACTCATTGTGACTTCCATTAAAAAACTCGAGTATCTGAAAGTGTTTAGGAAACAATGCGGAAAACTTATAATTGACTGATGGACGGACGGAGGGACCGACCAACAGCATTATACTTCCTACATCTTAAGTGTCGTGGAGTATAATAATAAATACATTTACCCTACTAAAATCTGCCAAAAGCAGACAACCCAGAAACTTAAATTTAAAAACTGAATTTTACATGTACTTTACCAACCGAAGTGTAATAAAAATAAGAGGTCAATTGGCATTATCGGTCATCGCATAATACATAACATACACCCTTACAGGGGTTATCAGATAGTAGTAGTTATTTATTACATTTATATCTGAATTACTATTACATGTTATGCTAATCATTTTGTAATGTGCCGATTTATGTGACACCAATTGTTTTCAAGTAAATAGAAAAAAACCAGCAAATTAACAATTTATACATATATTTTTCTTTGGTGTTTAATAAAGTCACTTATATCGGAAATAGAGCCACTTCTATCGGGATAGAATTTCCTTCTATCGGGTTAAAAGTCACTTCTAATGCGTTAAAAGTCACTTCTATCGGAACAACAGTCGCTTCTATCGGGTTAGAACGCACCTTAAATATTGGTTTCTAACGTTCAGATTTCAAAATTTACGTTACTACATATAGCGGTTTTCATTTACTACATTTGTGGTAACAAAAATTGTTACTACATTTGTGGTAACGGTCGTTCCTACATTTGTGGTTCGTTACTACATATGTGACACAATTTTATTACATTTGTGACCGTTACTACATATGTGGTAGTTACTACATATAGGGGTGTTACAACCGCTATTGAAATAACGACCACTATTGAAATAATATTTCAATAGCGGTTGATAATGCACTGAAATAACGACCACTATTGAAATAATTTCAATAGCGGTTGATAATGCACTGAAATAACGACCACTATTGAAATTGGAATAATTATTTCAATAGCGGTTGAATCTGCACTGAAATAACGACCACTATTGAAATAATAATGTCTTAAGAACTTTTTTCTACACGAATAACCAAACCGCCTATTGAATATATTTCCGATGACGATTATGTTTATCACTGCACAACCAGTGAATATGATCTTATTCGTTAATTAATGGTAAAATATATTACCAAAAACAAAAGTTATAAGAGGTATTTGTTGAGGAACAGTCGTAATTTACCTCTGTTTTCTAATGTATAGTATATACTGGTAAGTTTATACATTAGCTTGTTTCCTATAAACAGTATATACTGGTCAAAATCATTACGAAAACCTTGCATGTACAGCTGCATTTTTCGAATTTAAGGTGCTTTGATTTTATTATTAAGATATCCGTTTAAATATTTTTAAGAAGGGTTTTTTCTATAACATTCAGTTTATAAACATAATGAACTATAATCCATACATATTAACCGCAAATTTTTCAGAGAAGAAAATGATAAGAAATTTCAGATCTGATATATAAGACCCAAGTTAAAAAATAACATTGAGCTAAATTATACAATGCATAAGTACAGGACTTAAAATCTTCTTCAATGATACATCAATATTGCACTGCAATATGTATTTCCCATTATTTTATAAAAGAGATGGGAGGCAATAAAACAATACATTAAAATATTACCGCATGTGACAAGTTCATATGCAAAGGCATTGCGACAGAAAAGGAAGAAAAAACTAGTTTTTTTCAGTGCCACTACTTATCATTTGTTATTGCTAACCAATCGAAATAGACTCGGAGTCACGGGGTGCTTTCAAGAGAAGAAGTCACTTTGTACTGATCAACAGAGGTAAGTGTTTTTAAAAATAAAAAATAAATAAAATTTATAAATTACTCTGTTCAGCTTGTCCAGTGTGGTTGGAGATAACTTATTCAATTTGTTAGCTTTCTTAAATATAAAATATCGCACTTTGCTTAAAGTATTTAGATTAACTGCAAAATAATCTAAATATGGTTGATCTTTTATTTTCTATGGCACGTCTGTACTGTCTAGTTTGGAAGGAGTTTTGGATACACGCTTTCTGGACGGCCAAACGGACGGACTCACATTTGACAACAACGCCCTTAGGATATGCATAAAAGGACATCCTGATGATCAATTCTGTAAAGTTTGAGTGAAATCCCTTCAGTAGGTTGGTAGGAGTTGCGGATACAAGCCCGGACAGACGGACAGACTGACAGACGGACATCGACTATCACTATAATCCCCTTTCGGTTTCACCGATAGGGGACTAATAATTATTTCAATAGAGGTCGTTATTTCAGTGCATTCTCAACCGCTATTGAAATAATTATTTCAATAGTGGTCGTCATTTCAGTGCATCCTCAACCGCTATTGAAATAATTATTTCAATAGAGGTCGTTATTTCAGTGCAGATACAACCGCTATTGAAATAATTATTCCAATTTCAATAGTGGTCGTGATTTCAGTGCATTCCCAACCGCTATTGAAATTATTTCAATAGTGGTCGTTATTTCAGTGCATTCTCAACCGCTATTGAAATAATTATTTCAATAGTGGTCGTTATTTCAATAGCGGTTGCAACATAGGGGTCCCACACCACCCATTCTCTTTTTACACACGCACAAATACACAAGACAAGAAAAAACAAACATACTGGGTAACCGGACTTGGATAGACGCTGATGTAAATGCGAACATTATCCTAATGCTTTTTCATCATTCAAGTTATTTTCATGACAACATATGTAATATATTTTTTCTAATATGACAGTATTCGATATTTCAACCAGAGGCAAAAACAAACATGCCAATCTATGTTCAAATCACTATTCTAAAGCAAAGTTAACATTTTGAAGCTGACAAATTAGACAAAACTTTTACCAAGGAAGTGAGTGAGGCTGGGTTATCCGGAAGAATAGGCAGCTCCTGTTTAGTCAACTTTATTCACAAACTCAAACGAGCATGGGGCTATATGATGTCAAATATATCCAGAGTAGTTTTAGATACAGAGACATAATGCTTATCAACAATACTGTGATGACGACCATAAAATGTTTTGAGTGCCTTGCTGATAAATGTTAGATGGATTATATTCATAAATATAATGAACTTAATGTATTCTATTACTTAAAATATGTTCTTATAGTAATAAATACTTACACCCATTCGATTCCCAGGTATATCTAAATCTTGGAGGACGATTCTTCTGTAACAAGGAATTTATATGTTGAATATAAAATTCTTATAGACGAGGTGAAAACTAGAACGTCGTCAAAGTACACTAAACATAAAAGGGATGGTAGAGTAATTTTGTGCTGCATGCGAGAAAGTGAAAATGTGCATGTGACAGAAATTTCAAAACCATTGTTCTCCCACATATAACATATGAAACAGATCATACATTGGCATATTCTGACATAAGACTGAAACGCAAACTTGATAAAGGTATTTTAAGTGTACAATAGAATGTATTTCTGTTGTACATTGCATTAAAATATGGTAAAAATATGCATTTTTGAATCTTGACTGGTAAGCTTATTCTGATGAAGGTCGTCACTATTGCTTATCCAAAAAGCATATTTTGATGTTTTAGTTCAAAATTTTTTATTTGGTTTTCACATGTTCTTGGAAACACTGACTTCGGTTGAGTACAAGTAACCTGATTTGCAAATTTGCAATTTGTTAATTTTTTTGTTATTTTTTTATTTCCTACTTAAGATCCAATTTAAATTTCCAATTTACAATCCCCATTTTCCTCATATATTAATATCATCGATTAACATTAATTTGTCACTTTAAATAATATTTAATGATGAATAAACTACAAATAACTTCATTTAACATCTTATCATTGCTGACAGAGTGTTTTACTCGGTCATGACCGTCCTTCTATTACGACACAGTTGCACGTTTTAATGTTCGACCGAAGTACAAGCTTTACCTCGGTGTATGTCCTTCAGCTGCTTTTTCCTATATTTTATTTCATTGCACTTTATTGTTTAATCTAATTTGTCGGTTTCAAAGTTTTTACTTTGCTTCACAATTTTGATTTGGAAATGGGTCCGTATTTTTTTAAAAACTTTTCTCAATACGATCATTTATATAATACTGAATTATATTATCCCTCTAAAGTATTATAATCTTAACATAAGCAGTAAAAAGTATTAAAATCAGTAATCTCAATCAAAACAAACATACAAATTCATGTCTAAACCACAACCCAAAAGGAAAATGAAAGTTTTGAAACTTGCAATTTGAGTTAAATGCATGAGCTTCCATGAAAGGAAGACGGAACTAGGGGACGTCAAATATATCCAGGGAGAACTTTAGATAAAAACAATATCATGATGACGGTCATAAAACTTTTCGAAGGCATTGATAATCGTGAGCTTGCAATATCCCTGCGTATGTATGAATATATGTATATGAAAACTGCCTTGCATTTTGTGCCTGGTTGTATCCGTCATTTGTATTTCTAGGGAATTTTGCGCTGGCTTTTGTCAGAAACTGGAATAAAACGCCCAGTGGTTACAATACTATCAGATGGCCCTTTACCGAATCACTTATTATACAACCATTGGCTCATAAACGCAAACAATACACAGAATACTGTTATACAAAGTAAACAACATTAACAAATAATAATCATGTATCACAAATCATGCAGAACAGTTGTGCGCCTTTTGAAATTTGCAAACAACATGCAACGTTAATAACAACCTACATGCATCTGTTTGATCCAGTAACGTTTAATGTATGAAACAATATTTTGTCAGTCATAACATTGTAATTATCATTTTTATAATTTCGTCTAACAATAATATAAAAAACATGATATTTTTATATAAATTAACTTTCAATATTAATTCTCTATTTCAGTCGTACAAACTGAGGCATTAAAACAAGTCACTACAAATGTTTCTTCTTAAAGTGAAATATCACTTAACATACTTCACAGACATTGTGTCGAGATGCCGTATATGGTCTGTTATTTAGTTTTAAGTTTCTTTCAAAAATTGTTCTTCGTTAAGTCGAAAACTGCTTATTGAAATAGCGTTGTACTAGCATGCCAATTAAAAATACTGCAAATATTCATTGTTTTGGGGTATATCACAGATATCTTCTTTTGGTGTTCCTTGATGCTGTTCATTTAGAAATAAAACCCGTTAATTAAGACTTGAACATTATTCCAGACCGAAATAGTGCAGCACGTCGCGCTTTCTACAAACCAATAACAACAATATTTATTATCAAATAATGTAGTTTTTTAATAATATTTTTCATCGAAACTGAAAAAAATAAAAATGATTAAAAAGATTGATATTATTAATTTAAATCATTCAGAATAATGTTCCATTCTATGACACAATGAAAAGAGTTTAAATCAATAAGCTTTATAAAGTGAGAGTACAGTGGAGTAATGGAGATTAACGCCCCTGTCATGTTTTTTCACTTATATCGAGGCGATCAGTTATTCATTGTGGAGACACCCCAAGTGACTGGGGAAACTTCCTACATTCAGCAAGCGAACATGCAGATTTCTCACACTAGCATATGTCTCGTGTTTGATTCACAATTAGACGGTGTGAGGCGATGTAATTATATGAACCAAGAGCTTTAACAGGAAATGTCCATCTGGTAACCAATCAATTATCAATTTCATCGTTATACTTGTAAAAGGGCGTCAATATTTTCCGGGGTACCCCCATATCTAGTGGCGGATTCAGCGTGGGGGAATACGCCCCCTCTTTATGTCGCTAATAATACATATTGTTCAGCTCAGATTGCACCAGAATGCAGGATTTTTGCGCCACTTTTTCAAAATTTTCCGGGGGAGCATGTCCCCGAACCCCCTAGACGGTTCGAGCCTTCCACTCTCACATTATACGCCCCCTTTCTAAAATTCCGGATCAGCCTCTGATATCCATCTCCAATGAGAGGGGTGATTATGGAACTTGTGTCATACGGTCATTTTATATAATCTTGCCTTGATATCACAGTATTTTAAACCTATCAAAACGAGGCACAATACATTGAAAATGCGTCTAGACAGGACTTTTCAAATTTTCCTATGCCTATTAGCACCCCTCTCACACTCTCCCCGCCTCGTGCCATAGGCACGAGGTCGTACCTGCGGCACGACATAGACATAGCTTCGGTTTGGCCCCCCACAATATTAAAAACCCTCCTACGCCTATTAAATAGAGATCAGGTGCTTATGTATACTGGTGTTCTTCTAAGCAAAATGTAACGATTGAGATGTACACTATCAATTGTATGCAACAGCACAAAAACTTTTAGACAAATATAATTTTAGTGAATTAGTGAAACAAACTATAGATATCATTTGTGTCGATAAGTACTACTGTCGAATCTGTATTCATATTTGTGTCATAATTCACCATACTTACTACTTTATTCAGATAACCTCCTTTTGGACTTATGTTTTGATTTAGATTTTCGGATGGTTCTTGTCGGATCATAGCCGTACATTGTAACATCATAATCGAATCTCACAGATCGTTGTCTGTCAAACATGCTAGTTGAAGAGGATCTATTGAAGGTTTTACCGACCATGCGTTCAAATTGTGCGTGTTTGTAATAGTCTGTGACCTCGGTTGTCATGCCGTGAGTGTTTACAGTGCTAAGGGTGCTACGAGTGTCCTGATCAGAATCGCTACAAACCTGTTTGCTCCTTCTATAAAAGAACACTATTACTCCTATTATACAACAAAGAGCTAGAAAGCCGACTACACCTGCAGCTATATAAGGACCATTTTTCTGTAATGATGCTGAAGCTATTTGTTCATTTTCTTTTCCGTCACCTTGAAAAATGAATAAAAATACGAATATATGTATTAATTCAGAACAATTCAACTATCATTTTAGTCGAAAAGATTACCATTCATGCAATAAATTATTTATTATAAACACACGTTACCTTCAGTAAAGATTTAGTGTTTGCTTTGCTGTATTTCGAATCTTTTTTGAATGAAGAAAAAAAAATCATGAAAACAATTACATGTAATTTAATGTGATCACTACATGGACTTGACTCTAACGATCTTAACACCTGTTTAATTATATTCAGGAAATTATCTGAACTCGAGTGATCTTAGCACTTGCAATACTATTCTCATACTCAGAGATCTCAACATCTGCTATATTTTACTCAAACTCGATCGATCTAAACATCCGTCATATTATACTCAGACTCAATCGATCTTATTACCTGTCACACCGTACTAGCACTCTAGTGATCGTAACATATGTCCTTTCATACGATAGTTAGACAATTAACTTTCACCGGTTGTTAAACATTGTTTAAAGTTCGGTGGATGAGAACTTACCTCTTATGAAAGGAGCCACATATGAAACAACATCAGAACAACGACTGAGAGTCCAGTATAATGAAGTTACTGTACAAGTCCTAAACGTATAGTTAACACCTGGACTTATGTCGGATATTACAAAATATGGCGATGTATGATTCTGCACGGATTTGAACCTAGAGTTCAACCACTGCTGGAGTATAAATGTCTGCGCTGAGCCACCATCAAAACCAGATAAACATTGGACCCGTAAATTACTCTCATCTTTCTGTGATATTGTACAATTTGATGGGATTTCTGGAGGTCCTGAAAATAATAATTATTCATTATCAAAGAGTACCAAGTATTTTGCTGTTGAACATTTTTTAATGCGATACACGATAACTATGTTAAATATTCATATTGCTGATTTGTGAAGGTGGTCATATCTTTTGCATTGACAATAGGTGCAATACTGCTAGATGAAGCCATGCAAAACCATCCCATTGCGAGCAAACGATTGTATTTATCATGTTGTTACAAAGGTTTGCAGCGTTATGATAGCGATTGCTCTATAACATTGATTTAGAATCATAATTACAAATGGCATCACAAACTACCATGTAGATGAAAAGTTGCGATATGACATTGTTCCTTTGAAACAAATTTTTATCGCTCATAAAATGTTTGATTATTTTTAACTATTTTTGTTTTTCAAAATGACATTATAGCGAATAGCGTTGAGTTTTTAAAGAAGTTATATTGCACTAGAATTTAAAGAATATCAATATCAAATATTAATTGTAAAATGATGGCATAGGCTTTAAACATGTAATTCTGAAATTGTTTTATTTAAAATAATAAACTTTTACATGTAATTTGTCAAGGGCAATTGGTGTTAAAACAAGATTCATTCACTACACTGCTGTAAAATGCTGTGCACTAATAAACGGACATAGCGTAACCTTGATATAAAATATTGAAATGAAACACACGTCTTTCTATTTTGGTGTTAGCCAATTCTTACCTGGAGGTAGCAGTTGGAACAGACATGACTTGCTTGATGTACCAATAGTGTTACTGGCAATACATTCTATATCTGTGAACTGTTGTTCATTTCTATGAAAAAGGAAACACAATTACATTCGATATGACAATTATTTAATTTCCATCATTAAGTCCTATAGTAAAAAAGAGACGTTGTAGAGGAACAAATTTAGATTCCTTCGAGATTTTTCGTGGTTATTGCCAACAAATAAGGGACCAATAGACAATTAACGTTCAGCTATTTGGAGATCCAAAGGTAACTGCTACCTTAAATTAATCCATAAATGAGGATCGAGTATATTTATTGATGTTTTTATTGAAATTATGCATAACTATTAATAGCAAGAAAAACTAGGAGCTTGCTTTTGCAATGGATATATAATAGGCGAGTATTTAAGTGTACTAGATGGAAATTTAAGATACAATGGTGTCCACAGGTGCGATTCAACCCACTTTCAGTGCCTTAACCAGTCTACCGACATGAACATATTAGGTGCTTTAAACATACCGGTCCATGTCCAAAGGACAATTCTAAAAGCAAAGCAAATGCTTTAAACACTGACAAATTAGATAAATTAATTTAAACACATGAACTTCCAAAACTGTGAATTAATAAAGGGAATTATTTTAAGAAACGTTTACGAGCTAAAATGATAAGGCTGATTTGATTAACTTAATTTATTATTTGCCTTCAAAGTTTTAACTTTGATTCGGGATTGAAATTTGGACAAGGATTGAAGTGTTTGCATTTGTTACCTGATATATAAGTTTATTGTAGTATAAACCGAGTCATCTGATTGGATGCCTTGTATGTTCTGCTTTATTGGAGCTGGTGACGTAATGTATCTCCACGTCATCGTGGCGTTTGTAGGATTTGATGTCATTATGCATCTTAACTTTACCAAATCTCCTAATTTCACTGCGTATTTCTGCTTCCGTCCATCAATACATTTAGGACGGTCTAAAAAAACAAACCCATATAAAATATTCTTCAAATTTAATATGCTGTAACGAATATTTTGTGAACCTATTCATACAAGTAATCAATTTGCAGACCAAAACATAACAAGATGTGTCGAACAATAAGCTGGGCCAACGTTTAAGCTAAATGCTTTGGAAAATTACCAGAGAGATGAGATACATGTACTTGCAACAAAATTACATAATCACATTTAATTTCATTTCTCTGTCAGTGCTGAAGACCAATTTAATTTAAGTAAAACTGACTTGACTTATCACACTGCTCAATCAATTCCAAAGCAAAATAAAAACTGTGAAAATTGGGCAAATTGAACTTCCAGTAACAATTGAAATGAAAAAAAATGATGATCGATAGTGATTTTTGCTAATTATAGCCTCGACCACTAATAGTTGTATCCTATGTATTAGCATTATAGTTTGTTTGAACGATGTTTTAGTGACACCAGTAATAACGAGGTACAATAGGTTTATTACATATGTAGTTTAATAACAATCGAAATGATATTCAGGACTTACGATTTTCAGAATTTTCAGGGAAAATATTACGCCTATAAAATGTACTTATTGAAGTAATGTTGGAGATAAATCAATATAGTGAGTGAGTAATGGTGTTTAACGTCCCAGTCAAGAATATTTCACTTATATCGAGACGTCGCCAGCTATAGGCGAAAGTGCAGAATTTTTTCCTGTGCGTTGCGCTTATGGCATTATACAGCAGGGTTCTTTAGCGTGCCAAGCCCACCGTGACACGGGACCTCGTTTATTTTAAGTTCCCATCCGAAAGAACCGTGACTTTCATTTCGTAATGCCGAGTGCTTGGCGAAAGAACAGTCACTACCCACTTTCAAGTCTTGGGTCAGACCCGGCCGGGGTTCGAACCCACGACCTTCCACTTACGGGGCGAGCACTCTATCAACTGATTTACCGTAATAATAGTGTATTAATAATGCATAATAAATATTCTGAAGCCATTGTTTGACATTTTAATTTTAGCTTTACTAAAGCCCACCAACATGCTCAGAATGAATACCAAGTTTTGTTTCCATTGTTTAAAATCGCATTGGTATACATAAGGGCAAGTAAAAACTATTCAACTGCAAAGCTAGTTACTTACACAACACCTCGAGTTTTAAGGGCGGTCCGGTACCAATACCGAGTCTATTGGACGCTTTACATCTATAGATTCCTTTGTCACTACTGCAAATATAAACGGATAAACGAGATAACTTATGAATATCAGCAAAATTCACATTTTCTAGAACTACAGTTTATGGATAAAAAACCAAAAATCATCTTGATCATGGTGAATGATTAACAGCAATACAGATTGGCAGAATTCATTTGAAATGGAAGTACTTAATGGAATACTAGTGAGTGACCTTAGCATTAGCCGTACAACTGACGCAAATTAATACAGTGTAGCAACACTAAAACAGCAGACCCGTCAAAAATTGAACACTGGGTCACACAATGGTTTTTGCGGTTTCAAGTGGTCAGTATATATAGATAGAAGCTGTCCAAAGTCTGTCGAGACCGATAGGTAACGAAGACAAAGTAGAGCTGATGATTTGGCGCCAATTCCCTAGCTTTGTGTAAAAAATTCGTCAGGCCAATACTTCAGATCTTCATGTATATTAAATCAAAACCAGGTACATATGTATACAATCTTACCTTTGAACAGAACTTATATGTAACTCCGGATGCGTTACGTTTGATAGCTTTAATCTAGAACGGGGCACCAGTTGGTAGTCGTGAGACCACGTGATATCACTTTGAGTTGAAGGTGGCCTGGCGTCGATGGAACAAGTAATAGACACACTGTCATTCTCTTTGACCACTTTCGTACCGTTCTCGCCAGAAAGTCTTGGAACATCTGAAAGTCAATATATATACTATGGATTCCATCATAAAAATGAATACATCTTATACTTTTAAAATTTTAATTTTAATTAAGTTTTACATTGTATCAAGATGGCATGTTTATTATATGACAAAGACTTATTGATTGATTGATTTATTTATTGATTGATTGGATGGGGTTTAACGTCCCAGTCAAGAATTTTTCACGTTACCATCTACAGTAAAAATCAGAGCAATTTTGAACTTTGCAATGTCCGTTTGACTTTTGTGTACCATGCTTACCGTATCACGGGGTATCGGTGTTTAAGATCTCTTCCGAAGGACGCCGTAACTTTCATTTCTAAATGCCAATTTTACACCTCGCATAGGGAGCGGTCAATGACAAATGAGTAGTAACATATGACAAAAAGACGTAATGGTATATTGAAAAAATATATTTCCACAAAGATGATAATGAGTACAAGATTGATACCTACACATAGCTAAAAGTGTCACGTTTGTAGTAACTGGTAATCTTCCACTCGCTAGAAGAACTTTATTTTCTGTTGCACACGTCAAGACTTTGCCATCCATTTCTTTCGATAATTGTATAGTTAAAAACCCACTGGTAGTGTAAGTTCCATCTGTTTCCTGAGATATCTGTTGTCTTACATCATGTAATTTTCTCCCATCTAACAACCAAGTGATATTTGCAGCAGGTCTACTTCCGGTGCTGTCACATTGTATAGAGGCGATAGTTCCATCATCGAAAAGTCCGGTAAATCGGAGTATTTTTGGTATTTGCGGTAATACTGAAATTGGAAAAAACCATAGTTTTAAGTGATCGTTTACCTCGAGTATCAATTTTGTAAATTATTTTAGAAAAGCCTGTCACGTCACTTATCAAGAGCTTGATCGGCCATTAAAGTTAAAAATATACATTACAATATAACTGTGGTACAATAAAGGTGAGTGAGTACTTATATAACTAACTATCAAAAATCATCAGACGCTTTAAATACCTCAATTATTGAATAGCCAATTTTTAACATTCAATAACAATCTGAAATCTCAAAGATGATTTGCATACTATCAATTAAAGCCAAAATGAAACACACAACTTAATGCAGTGTCCGTCTGGAATTTTATCACCAGAGGTCCAAATTTGTGTTTTTTCTTGTCTTGGCTGTCCGTTTAATCATTTACTTGTATTATGCCGTGTTCTGGTGGCTGTTACCAAATACTGTATGGATTTGGGTTACAAATTTCCTTTTTCGATAATTGATCATATAATCTACAGCGAATACACTGTCTCTTGAAGAGTAATTTAGACGTACAAAAAAAAGGGAATTAATCGCCTTCATTACATTACAACTTTCAGAAATATCATTTAAAATCCAGAACTTTCCCCACGTGATCTTAGAATTAAAAAAAACGTGTCAAAAAGCCGAGAACAGTCCTATTGGAAAGCATTTTATCATCATCAGTGGCGGACATAGGAATTTCGGAAAGGGGATTCCATTTTTTTCGTTGATGCAGAAGAACGAATTAGAGGGTGTCTGAAATGGTTTTTAAAATGTAGCATAAAATCCTACAATTTGATGCAAACTTAGCAAGAGACACAAAAATAGTTAATATCGTGGACAGATATAAAAAGGGTGGTTCTAACCCCGGACCCTCTCTACCTCAGACGAGTCCGCCATTGGTCGTGACTGATACCAGTATGTTATTATCCATCCAGTTAACTTACTCGTAAATTTGTATTTTATCGTTATTTCGTTATTTTGTTGAGACAAGTTCTTGGCAAAATACACTTTACTAGTTAAGCTGCAAATTTCTATATTTTATTTAAAATACTCACAATTTATATCCAGTTTAATTTCTTTGTGTATATGATAGAAGAATGGTACACTGGCATTACATACAAACGTTCCTCTGAACACGTTCCGTGTTACATTTAACCTGAGTACATTCCGACGTTTATCTATTCCATTATTGTCAATAGTATCGTAGTCAACGCCCCTTAACTCTGTCACCTTCTGTGTGAAATCTGCAAAAAAATTAAAGATTGTTTTTATCCTTCAACGACAATCATTGATTGATTGAATAAGACTTAACGACCTAGACAAGAATATTTTACTTATATCGAGACGTCATCAGCTAAGTTGAAATTGCAGATATTTTAACCTTGGCAAGTGCGCTCAGGGCAATGTGCGAAAGGGGTTATTTTACGTGCCACGCATGCCGTGCATGGACATCGGTTTTAAAGTTCTCTTCCGAAGGACTTTTCAACGACAAGGAGTGAAGATGCAAAAAGATCCAGAAACAAGAAAAATCTTAACTTTGTCGGGTTCAATGGTTTTACTCTTTACCATGTGTTGTCAGAAATTGAGAATTCTTCAGTAGTATATAGATATTTAATGGATAAATAATACACCATGCTAAACACGAACAAATTATGTACAACACGAACGAAAGTTGATGGAATTTTCTGATATATGGAGAAGGATGGGGTAATGAGGATTAGTATAGAGGTCTAGAGGCTTTCACTTACATTGAAGATGTCATGATCAGTTCTGGGGTGGTGGATGAAATCAGGGTGCCTTGAGAAAGCCATTGACCTTTGGCAAGCGAACCCGACACATTTTTAACTAGGAATTTGATCCAACTATAAGAGAACATACGCATATGTTTAGCTTTCTACTTTGTTTCATATTATTCAATGCTTACCAGAAAATGTTCATCATTTTGTTAGTCACTTTATTTTTACCATCTCCGGTTTGGTTAGAAATGTTTCTCTAGTCAGTAAATAATTATGGAATCTTTACATTTTAGTTCGATTTGAGAAAGACACTGTTCTTGTTGTAATTTCCCGGAAAACCGTCATTTACGGTAAAATGTTAGATAATGCGCAGGCTCAGGGTACATTCATCTTTGACGGGGTACATGGGACCGTGTAACCTGCCAAAGCCCTGTATAACGTTTTTGTCACCCTTCAAAGCTTTACCAGTTGGATCTTTTTAACTTCCACTTCGTATTTTCTGTGACTTGCGTGCGTTGTCGCCATGTTTGTTTACCGTAAATAGACGTCAGAGATGTACGAGTTACTTCCCTTTTACCGCTAAACGTCGCGTGCTCTCGTGTACCCTGGCAGTTTTCCGAACATCGTTCCATGTACCCCGGCAAGTTAACCAATCGCTATGCAAGAAATTTCTTTGAAGGGTGACAATACGTTATACACAAGGTAAACCTCTTTCAAAACCACACGCTATTGATACTAACCTACAAGGTACCATCTAATTACTGGTGGCGGTTTACTTCCGATGACGTCACAATATAGTTCTTGTTTTGATCCTTCATTTATGGTAACTAGAGGCCCACTGATACTTATGTTAACTGGTTGAACTGTAAAAATAATGAATAAGATGTGTTTCTTGGTTTCAAGATCTAGTGGAGTTTTCTATCAGTCAACGTTATTTCGCTGAAACTAAGCACACACTAGCACTAGCAAATAATTTCCTACTTTGGTTTTTGAAGAATAAGCTATGGTAATTATTTGTGCCAATTAATCGAGCTTATGTAGATCCTTGTTTTTATAAAACAAATTCTGGTTACTCTTTACAATAAATGGCGATGGATTGGCCACATCCTAAGACGAAAACAGAGAAACATCACGAAGCATGCTCTGGACAGGGAAAAAAGGAAGAGAGGGCGCCCAGTAACAACGTGGCGAAGAACACTAGACAACGATCTGAGGTTGATCCAGATGTCATGGGGAGAGGCAAAACAAGCTGCACATAACCGGGACAGACGGAGAGCTATTGTCGATGCCCTATGCCCCTTCAGGGGTGCAGAGAATTAAGTCAAGTAAGTCAAGTCTTTACAATAAGTACAAAAGACTTCAAAAAACAATAACATGATCGAAATGGGGTTCGCTGTTGCACCATGTGATCAACATCCCTACGGTTTCTACAGGACATTACATCACAAATTCCTGGAATAGTATCGTTTTAAGGGAAAACCTGAACTGATATGTTTCCATGCAATCGGTGTTTCACACAAACGTTAAGGGTATGACGTGGTACAGCGGCAAACCCCGATAAGCGGCCTTAATGGCCAGTGGAATGAAGTTACCACTGTCATCAAAAATGTAAGTTTTTACTAAGAAAGAGATGGTCGAAAGAAACGACAATTTGTAAATTTGTAAATTAGATGCCGATGCATACCATGAACTATTCTATTTTTCTTAGTTCTTAATATTTTGGCCGTATTTTGAAATTTTGAAAAGACAATAGCCTGTTAAATGTAATCACGAAGCACAGCCATATACACGTATACACACACATATTAATGATATAACTTACCTGGCTACCTGTTATGTGTATACCTGTAAATTGTAATAGTCTCACATGATAGTCTTACATGATACTGTAAAATGTGGCAGAATTTATATGAAAAATCGCATGGACTAATGATGTGTTATGTCGCAGAATCTTAAGAAAAGAAGACGTAGGTTTACTGATATAGATAAACATTATTCTCCTCTGATCGAAGCCATTGTTAATGAAAACAGTGATAGTGATAGCGATAGTTCAAATATCATAACAAATTCTGAAATTGCTAAAATGAATACTGACAACCAGGTTTTGCTAACTCTCGCCGATACAGATGTCAATCGTATTGCAGAAGCTGTTAAAGTTTCATTAAAAAGTGAAATAGTGACTGAAATAACATCAACTGTCAAAAATGTTTTCACTGAATTTGTTAATGAAATGAAATTCAAAATAGCTGTTCTAAAACAAGAAAACACCGCTTTGAAAAATGAAAATCAGGAACTAAAGCTATCTATTGATGAGTTAGAGCAATACGGTAGACGTAACGCTGTCAGAATTTCTGGCATCCCGGAGACACCCCAAGAGGATACTGATGCTATCGTCAGAGATGTTGCATCCAAAATGGGGGTTACTATAAATGAGGAGGATATTAGTAAAATTTACACGTTACAACACTAAACGAAAACTACTCAAATCACGACGTGAAATGAAATCTGTACCAACACTAAAACACGTTTACATAAACGAGGACTTGACGAAACGCCGACAAGCATTATACATGAAAACACGTGAACTCCTAAAACAGGGTAAAATTAACAAATCCTGGACATGGGATGGAAAAATTTTCCTGACAGACAAATCGAATAAAAAAATCAGGATTGACCGTCAAAGTGATTTAGATCCCTTCATAGGAACACTTTCACATCAAACATCCATGGAATTTCAGCAAGCTAATCCTATATCATCAACCCAGGCCAGGACATATGCTTCTGCAGTTTCTACAACATAGTTTCGGACCATGACCGTCTACCTCCAGTTAATCAACAGCCATGATTGACTTTCTCATTATATTGTACATACTTAGTTTACTATTATGTTTTTTCCTTTATTTTGCTGTTTATATTTTTTTTTCCGCTTGTTTATTTTTCACTTTCTTATGTTTTCAGTTTGATTGCATTTATTCTCAAATGTGGGTGTATTTTAACATATTTACCGTTAAGGGTTATATTGTGTACAAAACACATTATTCCAGTTTTTTACATACCTTGATGTGTGTTGTATTATATCTGGTTTATCCATCCAACATTAACCGTTTTGTTGTTCAAACGGGGTTTATTACTTGTATTTTATACATATTGATATTTTCTACTTAGGAACAATATTCATAGGCTATGCTTGTTTTTTAGCCATGCGCGCGTACATAATTTATTTTTCATTTGTTGTTATTTTTATAGTACCAATAATCACATGTTTTTCATATTACATGTGTATATGGCCAGTTCGTATGTCAGGTACTATATTTTTCTCCTGGTATTACTTAATGCCAGTCTCAAACCAGTGCCATAGAGTACGAACTGGCCGATACTACATGTCACACTGTATAATACAAAATAATGTTTCGTCATGTGACGATAATGGGGTTTATTTAATAGACTGTATAAAAATCTTGATGTTGTTATATTGTCTTATCTTAAAAGTACTTACAATTTCTGTTTGTGCAGTATCTTTTGTTTTTACATGTAAAGTTACGATTTTGTTTATTTCCTTTTTCTCGATTTATTTATATCGCCTAATGTATATACTATTTTTTAATGTAGTTACTATTGTTACTATCCACATGTCTGTTAGTAAGCAAAAACCGATATATTTAAATCTGAAAGTTTGGTTGATAGTTGCTTATCGACATATTTTTCATGTTTCATGTCTGATGCTAGCAATGTCCTGTCTAAGAAATTTATTATATTTATCAGGCGATGTTGAGAAAAACCCAGGACCAACATCTAGCTCTGTTTCTTCCTCCAGTTCTTTTTTGTCCGACAAATTTTTATCAATTATGCACTTTAATATACAGAGCTTAATGCCCAAAATTGATTTAATAGAAACTTTAGAAA
Source organism: Anadara kagoshimensis (assembly GCA_021292105.1). NCBI lineage: Eukaryota > Metazoa > Mollusca > Bivalvia > Arcoida > Arcidae > Anadara > Anadara kagoshimensis. The sequence goes on from CM037860.1 coordinate 29,458,809, forward strand.
ATAGGTGTGACATCCTTGTTTTTACAGAAACTTGGTTAAATTCGACGATTTTAAGTAAAGATATATGTTTAAGTAGCTACCATGAACCAATCCGGTTTGACAGAGAAGGCAGACCAGGTGGGGGTGTTATTATATATGTTAATGAAAATATCTTTGTTAAACATAGACCTGACTTACAACCAGCCAATATTGAATGTCTTTGGTGTGAAATTAAAACTAAAGGCAAAACGATCTTGCTCGGTGCTTTTTATAGACCCCCCGACGCTAATAATATATGGCAAGACATCGAATATTCTATTGAGCTAGCATCTGATTGTAAATATGACTATATGATAGTAACAGGTGACTTTAATGAAGATCTACTGAAGTACAGTCATGGTAATATACAAAACATCTTAGATAACTTCAATCTTTTTCAACAAATTGATGAGCCTACCCATATTTCTGAAAACTCGCGCTCTCTAATCGATTTGTTCTTAATAAATGATATTAATGTTGTTGAAACTAGTACTGTAGGTGAACCTTTTTATGAAGTCCATACTCGATATCACTGCCCCATATATCTTATCTTAAAAATTGAAAAAACACATCAACAAACCTTCACTCGCAAAGTTTGGGACTTTAAAAATGGAAACTATAATTTATATCGAGACAAACTTTCTCAGGTTAATTGGGATCAGATTCTGTCAGATGAAAGTCTAAACTGGTCTGCACAAGAATTTTCTAATATTTTATTAAAGGTCGCGACAGAGTGCATTCCCTTTAAAACCGTTATTATAAGAAATAATGACAAACCTTGGGTAAAATACGATATCAAAAGATTGATTAGAAAGAAAAACCGTCTTCATAAAAAAGCAAAGATAACTAATTTAAATCATCACTGGGCTGCTTTTAGAAGCAGCTCGAATTGTTTGCGGTGCAACCAAGTTAACCAGTATTCACTTGTTATATTCCGAAACGGGATGGGAAACTTTAGAAAAAAGAAGAATGAATCAAAGATTAATTCAATTTTACAAAATGTCCAACAACTTAGCACCCAGATATTTAAGTGATCTAATTCCCCCCTCCTATAACGATATTCACTCACATAATACACGAGGTTCACAACATATTAGAAGTATTATGTGTAAAACAGCCTTTTATCACAATTCATTCATGCCCCGCACTATAAGAGATTGGAATGACTTACCAGAAGAAATAAAAAATAGTTCTATTTCAGTTTTCAAGAAATACATTAACACCAGTAGGAAAATACCCTCTTATTTTAACTGTGGTTCTAGAATAGGCCAAATTTATCATTCACGATTACGCTTAGAATGTAGTGCCCTCAAATATCACTTATATTGTAAAAACTTAGTCCCAGACCCATTTTGTGTATGTGGTAATGTTGAAAATACAGAACATTTTCTTTTATATTGTCGCAATTACAGCAATATTCGTGCTGTAACTTTGGAACATCTCCCATATATTTTAAGTGTCGACAAATTGTTATTTGGTGACCCAACATTACCTGTCGACCAAAACAATACTATATTTATAACAGTTCAAAACTATATTATACAAAGTAAACGATTCAACTAAACCCCAATTTTATTTTATTTTATGTTCATGATTCAAGCGAAATACACCACCATATTTTTTTTTGCATTGTACACACCCACCAACATATTATTATTATTATTATTATTAATCTTATTATTATTATATTATTATTATTATTATTATTATTAAGTTGTTGATGTACATAGTAACTTCTTCACTCGTGTAATCATCTACTTTGTAGGAAACTGGTTAACATAAGAGTTGAACTCTTGTTCCAGAATCCTAATTATTGTAACTTTTGTAATATGTGATACTTGTTTAAATTAATAAAATATTGTTTACACTAAACCCCGTTAGTTTCGCCGGGCCTTTACAAAAAATTCGTGCCATAATTTGTGTTCATATTAACATGGAATGAAGCATGTGCGTTAATATGTTTTTATTCTAATTATCTATGTTATACTTACCAAATATATTGACTTTGAATTCATTTCTTAGTGATGCGTTTGATAAATCATAACATCTGTAAAATCCGTCGTCTGTTAATTCTATGTTGTGTATGACAAGAGACTGACGACCGGAAATGCTTTGAACAATGGAGTATTTTGACGTACTGGATGTATTTTGTATTTTCCCATGGATGGATATCGTAGTAAGTGGCGAAGTCGGTCGATCCCAAACTAAGAACTGTTTCTGTTCTATTTTACAATCTAGTGTTGTTGTACTTCCTAGCATTGCTATCACATTTTCTGATTTTGTTTCCATGGTAATACACAAGACTAATGCAGCAACAACTGAAGTTATGCCTATTTGTGACTGAAACAAAGACTTTTTATGCTTAAAATAGCTTCTTTTTTTTCTTTTTTTTTTTTTACCTGGGAATCACTTTCAGTCAATAAATTAGTAATATTATGTACAGTTTAACAAAATTACACAAAAGTATATTGATGTACCAAATATCACTGTGTAACATTCTCTTATTTATTTATTGATTGAATGATTGATTGATTGATTTATTTATTATGATTGCAATATGTATTGGTTTTGACTTTGATGTTGAAGTTTACTTAAACCAGTTGTTACTGAATAACGAAGAATGTTCACGGGGAATTTTTGGAACATCTTCATTCATGGTTGCTTAATAATAAAAAGTTTAAACTTATTTTTTTAACTTAATTATTGTAATTGGAATTCAAAATGACTGTATAATTTTGCAAATTCAAATTAGTATACTTCAGTTGGAAACTGTAAGTGGACATTGGAAAATAATACAATAATAAATATTAATTAATTTATTTATTTATTAAATAAATGTAACCTTCAATGGTAAAATAGATATAAATAAAATATAAGAATTCAACCTCATATATATTAGTCGCGTATAATTTTTGTATAATGGCTTTACTGGGGTGCACTTTAAAATAAAAATTATTATTATTATTATTATTATTATTATTATTATAAGAGTACTTACCATTGTATAAAGAATATTTATCCCTTTTACGATCTAAATTTGACACAACTTAAAAAAAGGTTCATCATTTTTGAAAAAATTATCAAAAATCAGTAGATGACTTGTGTGAAAATTAGAATAACAAAATTTTTAACAATATTGTCATCACATACATCGGAATTTTATTAATATACAACAAATAAAAGGTGTGCATCTTTAGTCCATTAGGGGGACAACACGGGAGAATACATTGTTTAATCTTTTAGAAAATACGCTGAAAAATTAAATAAGTTAACCACTTTAAAATTCAAAGAAGTTGAAAAAAGTATTAGGTAAAAACATTTATAGAAATAATAAAAAAATGTTTCACTCGAAAAAAATTATAAAAAGAATTTTCCCCCTTTTCTAATACATGAGAAATTATTATAAACCCCATGTATAAACAATGAGAGTTACAACATTTAAGTTTGATTTTATCATAATTAGCTTAAAGACGCTTATTAGAGTAGAGGGTGGGTTAGTAATGTCATGATGTTTATTTATATATCACCTTTATGTCAATACTATAGATAACTAGTAACAAAAGTAGGAAATAGTCATAGTACACAATATTGTTAGGTATGTAGATTAATGTGGTTAAATCATAAAATCAACAAATACAATGTGAAATCGTCCATTTTCGATGTCATTATTTTCTTTGTTTTAAGTGGTCACCCTGAGCCATGAATTTTCACGTAAAATTACATACCGTGAAATAATTTATTTTAACGATTTCCCCATTTCCATTGTTTTCATCCCGGCTCACGCATTTATCATACATGTTAACTCATAAACAGTGAAATCATCAATTTTCGATATGATTGTTTTCGTATTATCGTGGACACTCTGAAATTTCTTTATTTCTCATAATTGAACATTTACCATGTAGAGAACATATAAAATATTACAATCATGTTTACAATATGACTCATGCAATTGCATATAAACTTATAAACTGTGAAATAACTATTTTCGTGGTGCCCTAATATAGTACATATTACGATATATATTGTGTATGCTATGTAAATACTGTATTACAATATTGCTATGTGGCTACATGTCTGTATACAGTCTATCTAAACCTGTCTATAAAGACCATCCAAGGGAACTAGTAAAAGTGGTATTTTATGGGCAAGTGGCCTGTATATACAGGTACAAAAATATGAATAAAGAACAATTGGGATACAATTTTACTGGCCTTTATAAGCAGGTGGTCCTTATATATAGTTGGCCTTTAAGGCAGGTTGGACTGTATTTGCTTATGCCATTAAAGATTATATATACATGTTTTATATATATATATTATATATATATATATAAAAGTTTGTGTTTGTATGTGTGTGTGTGTGTGTGTGTGTGTGTGTGTGTACAAGTTACGAATTTAGAAAGTTTAACACTGAGCTAATGAAAAAGCCGGAAATACCTAATGGCTGAAATGCTACTAAGAGATAAATAGAGCCTGCTGAAAAGCTGTCGAGATAAATTGTCGGTTCGGTACTAATTCGTTAGCCTACTGTTATTAAACTTTCGACATGTCTGTACAGTATATCGCGACAGCTCAACTATTCGGCGACAAGTTATCCGTATCTCGACAACTCAGCGGTATTCTTTTTTTAAGTTAAAAATAGGACTATACATTAATTTAGAGACAATTTAAAATGCAGATTAACCCATTATTACTCATATACAGTCCAGACCCGTCCAAAAAAAAAAAAAAAACCCACTGATATAAGTAACGAATAAGCGCCCAATCGGAGCGCTCACATCTTGGTCTCATTAGCTATATTTCGGCAAGTTTTGGTAACTACTATCTTTCGGCATTTTTCGGTTAGTAAGTATCCATATCTTGTAAGCTGAGCTTCGATTCCTTTTTGTTAGCTCAACGTTAAACTTCCGACGGGTCGGTACTGAATTTTTCATTTTTTAAAGTAGTTAAACTGATTGGTCCTGGTTTTGGTCTAGGTAATATTTTAGTTGCAAGAGAAGTAACTCTAGATATACATCAATGTCCAATATCAACATTACATACATTAGTTAACCACTGCAGTAGCTCAGTAGTATCTGGCATAAATGAAAATGAAAACGAAAATACCGACGACTTGGTCAAAGATCTCGCTAAAAAACTAGATGTGGACATTTATGACACCGATATCGATCGCTCCCACAGATCAGGAAAACCTGGCACCAAAAGACAAATACTCATGAAATTTACAAATTATAACATTAAACGTCGTTTATTGAAATCTCGTGGAAAACTCCGGTCTACTGAAGGATGTCGAAATATATACATCTCGGAGGATTTGACAAAGCACCGTCAGACTCAGGGAGCTCGCCAGCTACTGAAGGAAAGGAAAGTGACAAAAGTGTGGACTTGGGACGGGAAAGTATTTTTGACGGACAACAACCTACGAAAACACAGAATTGATTCTCAAAATGATTTGTCTAAATTCAACAGTGAAGCCTCAATCTACTCGGACAGCCTACATAGTAGTGTATCCACTCAGGGTGCTCATGGAATCCGTGGCTGAACAATATGCACATTAAAATTCATAAACGATAAACGTTAATCCATTTTCAAAAGTATTATCTCTCTCTCTCTCTCTCATAAACAAACTGCATTGTCATATGTTTTAATTACGTAGTCTCTCTCTCTCTCTCTCTCTCTCTCTCTCTCTCTCTTATATTGTATTTATAATTTACTTATATCATTATTTTCAATAATGTATATATACGATTTTTTTTTTGTTTGTCGATATTTTATATTAATACGTACTTACATATATTGTATATAGATACTGTGTATATAAATAACAGGTGTGATTATTATGTAATTATTTACTTGTTTAACTAATCACTTTATTGACTAGTATTTTTGTTGTAGATACCGACCACATTTGTACATAGACTGGTTCTCCTCATTCACAACTTTTCTCAACCTTTAGTCTTAATTTTTTTTCCGTTTTTTTTTTTTATTTATTTTTCATTTTAATTTTCTTTTAATTTTTTGTTAATGGCTTTTATTTCGTTGTTTTCATTCATCAATATATTTAGTTGTGTAGGTTTGTACAACATATATGTACCTATATTTACGAAGGCCCAGTCTACTCTGTCATTTTACCAATACTATGCTAGTGGTATAACTTAACATGCCAGTTTCAGCTCAGCAATACAGAGTAAGCACTGGCCTTTTTATAAATGGTACCACTATCAATATCTCCAGATGTGTACTTACAACTCATCCAATTATAAACATAATAATAGCAATTTTAATCTTAACACGTCGCCTTATTGTAATGTCTACAATAGGTGTATTTAGCTTAACATTTTTACCTTTTTCTTTTTTACAGTGTTTTCAATTTTATCATTACTTTTCATACTTATGTCGAGCGAGACTCTGAATGTACTCGTAAAAAACTCCATTTACATAACACATTGTAGTGTAATTTCATGCCACTCTATTTTTACAAATTTATTGCGTAAAAAACTCATTTTTTATCATGTAATCTATTTATTAGAGTATGTATCATTATGTTATTTTGCATATATATGCATATTATCGTTATATGAATCTGGTGATGTAGAGAAAAACCCTGGCCCTCTTCCTATCAACACGTCTAACGATTCCTCATTTTTTAACCAATTCAGTACAAGCAAGTTCTTATCTTTTCTCCATTTAAACATACAAAGCATTTTGCCTAAAATTGACATAATAGGATCAGAACTTAATGATATTGATATTTTAGCATTCACAGAAAGCTGGCTTCATCCCCTTATTCCGGACGAAGACATTCAACTTGACGGCTATTACAAACCTATTCGACGTGACAGGATTGATCAAAACGGGGGAGGGGTCCTTATATACGTCAGGGACACGATTTATGTTAAGGAACGGACTGATCTTTATATCGACGGACTTGAATGTATATGGCTTGAATTCTTGATTAAGGACAAAACAATTTTATTTGGCACATTTTATAGACCACCTAATACTGGACAGGACACATGGGATAAAATTGAATCATCAATAGACCTTGCAACAGACAGTTCTTTTGAATACTTTATCGTGACAGGAGACTTCAATGACGACCAATTAAAATCTTCCAAGACAAAAATCAAACATATACTTGATTGTCTTAGTTTAAAACAATTAATAAAAGAACCTACACACTTTAGCAAAAACACGTGCTCATTAATCGACCTCTTCATTATTGACAATGACGATATAGTAGAATCTTGTGGTGTCTGAGAAACTTTTTACGACGTAAATATTCGATACCACTGTCCTATATACCTGACTTTACGACTAGAAAAACCCAAACATACTTGTATCAAAAGGAAGATATGGGACTATAAAAACGGCAACTTCCAATTATTCAGGGAAAAGCTACGTAACATCGACTTTAAGACCATAATAGACAGCAATGACATTGACGTTGCAGCGGCCGATATTGCAACTTGCATTTTGACAGTGGCCGACAAAACTATTCCTAACAAAGTAGTGACCATACGACAAAACGACAAATCATGGATGAGAAACGACATCAGACGACTTATTCGACAAAGAAAACGAGTCCATAATATAGCCAAAAGGTCTAACTCTCAAGGTCACTGGGCTAAATTCAGACTATTAAGAAATCGTTGTGTCACTGCAATTAGGAACGCTAAGACTGACTATTACAAAAAACTTGCAGATAAACTAACTTCAAGCTCTATGACAAGTAAAAGTTGGTGGCATATTGCCAAAACATTTTTGGGTAACCAAAATAAAAACGACACACTTCCTCCTTTGACACATAATGGGAAAATATATACGGACGATACGGGCAAAGTTAACATTTTAAACGAATACTTCACTCAACAATCTACTGTAAACGACAGAAATATCGACACACCAGTCTTAACACCACTACCTCACACTATGGAAGACTTCGTCATTACTTCTTCTGACGTCAAAGACGTTCTGTCATTACTCGATGTCTCCAAAGCTTCTGGTCCGGATTCATTGAGTCCTAGACTCTTAAAAAATGCCGCTTCTGAACTATGTGAGCCACTATCTTATTTCTTTAACAAACTCTTACATTTCCACACTTTTCCAACCCCTTGGAAATTGGCCAACATTGTACCAGTTTTTAAAAAAGGCGACCATTCTGCCGTATCTAATTACAGGCCTATCTCTCTTCTTAATGTACTTGGTAAAATAATGGAAAGGTGCGTACTTAAATATTTGCTTAATTATATCTACCAAAACAAGATTATCACAAGTTTTCAGTCGGGTTTTACTCAGGGAGATTCCACTGTTAATCAACTTCTTGCTATTTGTAATGAAATAGGCTTAGCACTTGACCACGGTAAGGAAGTTAGACTAGTTTTCTGTGACATTAGCAAGGCATTTGATCGAGTGTGGCATAGAGGATTGCTTCTTAAAATGGAGTCGATTGGGATTAAGGGTAAATTGTTGCATTGGTTTCATAGTTATTTAAGTAATCGTCACCAGCGGGTTGTTTCAGGTAATGTTTCCTCTTCCTGTTTATCCGTCACTGCTGGTGTTCCCCAGGGTTCCATCCTATGGCCCATTCTTTTTCTCATTTACATTACTGATATAGTTGCTGACATTGGAAGCAGTATTAGACTATTTGCTGATGACACTTCACTTTATGTCAATGTTGAAAATCCACATGAATCGGCTTAAATTCTGATCTTTCCAAAATACATCTTTGGTCTCAAAGGTGGCTTGTTTCTTTCAATCCCAAAAAAACTGAATCTATGATTATTTCCAAAAAAGCTATTAAACCTTTTCACCCTGCCTTATATATGAATGAAACTCTAGTTCAAGAAGTTGATTCACACAAACACCTTGGAGTGATATTTTCATCCGACGGTGCCTGGAAATTGCATGCTAATGAATTATTATCTAAAGTTAACTCTAGACTTTCAGTACTGAAAAAATTGAAATTCAAACTCGACCGCCTTTCTCTTGAAACTCTTTATCTTGGCTTCATAAGACCTCTAATGGAATACGGAGACGTCATCTGGGACAACCTGACAGACGAATATACAAAAAAATTAGAACGAGCAAATATTGAAGCAGCTAGAATAGTAACTGGGGCAACCAAATTAACTAGTTTAAATTTATTATATCAAGATGTGGGGTGGAAAACACTAGAAACGAGAAGGAAAAAACATAGATTAATTCAATTTTTTAAGATGTATCACAGGCAATCCCCTACTTATCTATCGCAAATGATTCCACCTACAAGTTCGAATTTCACCAATATAACACCCGTTCATCTGAAAACTTAGAAACTATATTATGCAGAACAGACTATTATTATAAATAATTTCTTCCTTCAACAATTAGAGATTGGAATAACATCCCAGTCTCAGTCAGAAACAGTTCGCTTAACATTTTTAAATCTTTCTTAAACCAGAAAATACATATTCCAAAATTTTTTTACACAGGTAGTCGCATAGGACAAATACATCACACCAGACTTAATCAATCATCAATCAATCAATCAATCAATCAATCAATCAATCAACATACATCACTAGAAGGGGGTTTTACCGGAATAATTGCGAAAATCCGGAATAATCAGACCAAATCCGGAATAAACCAAATAAATCCGTAATAATCTGGTAAAATCCGGAATAAACCGGTAAAATCCGGAATAATCAGGCAAAATCTGGAATAATCAGGCAAAAATCCGGAATAATTGGACTATTTTGTTACGGTAAGTTTTCCGTAATCTAAAAAATTACGGTAAGTGTCTGATTATTCCGGAAAAATGACTGATTATTACGGTAAACGTCTAATTATTCCGGCAAATGTCCAATTATTACGGGAAATTTTCTAAAAAATAATAAAAATTTGTTTTAATTTTTACCGTAATAATTGGACATTTGCCGGAATAATTAGATTTTTACCGTAATAATCAGTCTTTTACCGGAATAATCAGACAAGTTACCGGAATAATCAGACACTTACCGGAATTTTTAGAATCCGTAAAATTTACCGTAAAAATATTTTAATTATTCCGGATTTTGACCAATTATTCCGGATTTTGTCTGATTGTTTCGGATTTGGTCTAGAAATTTCGGATTTGATCTAAATATTCCGGATCTTTTGCAAAGATTACGGAAAGTGTCTAACTATTCCGGAATTTCGCAATTATTCCGGTAAAACCCCCTTCTAGTGCATTACGTTGGCTGCGGACAGTGAGGGGCACCGATCTAAAACCCGGTTTTGATTTAAACCCGGGACTGCCTAAATCAATGTCGTTAAGGTAATTTTGTGGTGTTATTTTGATGTTTTCAGTAATGTTGTATTCTGAAGAATTGTTCGTCCATTTGTGAAGTCATTATACCATATTTTCATTAAAATGTCCAAATTTTCAAAAACATTTTTTAATTTTTTTTACAGAATGGGATGATGTTGAATATCTTATCAACATCCTGTTTGGTTATTTGATAGATAAAAGATTTGAAAAATTACAACTACGTAATTATATATATTGATATCGTTTGGATTTTAAATCGTTCAATAATTCATCTGAACTATAGACTACAAACAGTGTACGAGTTGTCCCCCGTATATAGTACGTTTTGCATTGACTAAACTGACTTGATACAGTGTGTTTTGTGTGAATATTTAAATCTAAAATTAGAAATACACTAGAACATTGAACGACAGTTAATGAAATATTTATCCGAGAACAAAAATGACAGCAAGGTCATGGGGATCGGATACAAATTAAAGAAGCCTATGTATATTATGTGTCGGAACACCTAAAAGTGAAAAAAAAACCTGATGTTTATTCTTTTATCATTCCGTTCCCCTTTGGGAAATCCGGTATGTTTTTCTATGTCATCTGCCTTGAATGATTTGTCTAGAGTAATTACACTGCCACCGAGTGGAAAATGTAGATCACCGTGGATTGATTGATGGCATGCGTCCCTGTCAAAAATATTTTATCGAAACATCATCAGCTACATGTATAGATGAAGTGGCAGAAAGTTTTACTTTTGCGATAAGCTTAGGGCAATATACAGAGAGGGTTATTTTACATGTCATAGAAAACTTTTTTTCATCAAAATTTAACTGTCCAATGAAAATCATCGTTAGAAAACATGAAAATGACCCAATGACGTCACACTACTTACCCATAATGCAATTATAGCATTCAAATGTTTTTTTCATACTTCACAAAATTTTTGCATAAAAAAATAAAAATAAATAACGCATAAAAAAGAAAAGAAAAAGTAGAGGTAATATATTTTTTACCATTAAAATAAAACAAATATCACATTAGAAACATTAGAATGATTTTATTGAAATATAATTTTCCAAATATAGCGCCATTATGAAATACATTGCATTATACATGTAACTATTTTTTTAATAATTTTGCAATGTTTGACACGTTATATTTGATATAGAATTAATTATGACAGATACTTTGTATACAGCAGAAAAATGGAGTGTCTTACTTTTCTCAGTTTGTTTCAATCAATTTTTAGAACTTTGTAAGCGTCCTCTGTTGCGAAAACAGGGACCTACTCTTTTTCAAACTCTACAGAATGTCTTTAGCGTGCACTGAACTACTGGACCTCGGTGTTTAGTATTGTCAGTAAGACTATACTAGTATTTAGTTTTTTTACAGCTCTAGCAGGGACTAATAGAATCTATTATGAGTATCCATGTAGGATAGGGAAATCTCACCCTCGGGGTTGAATATTTCAGTCAGAAGCCTCGTCTCTGATTGAAATATTCAACCCCGAGGGTGAGATTTCCCTATCCTACATGGATAACTTATAATTGATTCTTTTTCTCCCATTTAGATGACAATTTTTGGCTTAAAAAAGAGTTACATCGACATCGACGCCATCTTAGAAAATCTAACTTTGTTTTTTTAAATTTTACCTAAAAATAAATATGACCATCGGACAGAATGCACCTGAAAATGGTTTATACAAAATGTATAAACTAGAAAACAAAACTATTCAATCTTTCAGAATAAACATTTGAAACGTAATGAAAATTTCCAAATGTTTTAGACTTGTATGTCATTTTCCCGCAAGACAACGTCAGGTCCCCATAGAACGACGTCATTCAATTGTCCTTTGATTGTTACGTCACTGAAAATCACGTGATGAAAGACAGAAATTCCTACACTGGATACATTTAGAGATGGGAGAAAGCAAATGAAAATCATCTCAGAAAATTTCTATGTCCCGAGTGAGGGTTCAATCTTCAAAAGCCAGTGACAATACCACTCGGCCATGTCCGCCCACAATGGTGTTTTAAAAATCCTTTCACTTATATCGAGATGGTAAGTTCTGGCAGAGGAAACCAGTGTACTCGAGAAAACCATCGACCTTTTGCTGGGAGCGAACTAATCAACATTCTCACACAGTAATCTGTACCGAATGGGATTCGGACCAAGTCGGTGAGAAAATGACTGAACTCATATTTAATGTATAATTACGAAATGTGAACTGCACGACAAAATTGTCTTGTTCTACCATCAGTATTATTCTAACAGAGGGCTTGTGTTGATTTGTGCTACCTTTTGCTATCTTTAGTAACTAACTCTTTGCACAAAAGTTCATGTTCGGATTAGACAGACGTTCATTTACAAGGATTTCCGAATCCTTAACAGTGCGTTTTGTCTTTGCATCTAATATCCTTTAGCTTAATTGTCGTTATTACAAACTAATAGTTCCGATTTTATGTAGTTTTGGAGAATTTTAATTTGACGTATTGTCTGGTAGGCAGAGAAGCATCTTGACCAGTAGGGGTAATTTATACTATTGGCTAACTAACGGAATTTGTCTATCTCACTGTCAGTCTCAAAATACTTCAATATGTAAATGTATTATATAACAACGCGTTTTGTAGAACCATTTCAATTTGCCACAACTTTAAATGGTGTACCAAGGGAACTTATTAAAACTGAATCTATTTCCAACAATTTACTATGTCAGAAGTCACCACACGCCTTCAGCACAAGATGTGTTATTTTTGATACCAGTATTTAACTATAAATATCATGACCGAATACTCCTATAGTGACTTATTTTTGAATAACTTTAGTTTTGCATGTAACAGATATACAGGTCCAACAAGAAAGTTTGGGCACCCCATGAAAGTGATTCAAAGCTAGCCACAAATTTGTTCGTTATAACAATTTTTGACATGCTTTATCAATGATTTGTTTAATAGTTTGTTACATGTGACATACCACTAGATCTAACCGATGTAACTTGGACACAATAAAATTGCAAAAGACTCTGTTATCTCCCTTTATATATAACAGACACAAAAACAAGTGTCCTTTGACAAAAATGATTTTAAACAATGAGAACAAAGCATCTGTCCCATAACATAAGTAAAAATGTTTTTTCTAAGTCAAATAATACTTTAAAACATCTTTTTGCAGTAGGAAATGGACATTATACGAAAAATGAATGATCGTTAAATGCACTAACCAAAAATCCAATTTTACCTTATTTCTAAGTATTTTAGTATTTTCAATACAAATTGAATTTAAACAGATAAAAGGACATATTTTACTAAGAAAGTGCTTAATAATCACTTTGAACGAAGCGTTTAAAGTCGTTTCCGGTATTTCTATTTATTAAGTCCATATTTGAAGAAATGGGATTTTTCCCAAATATTTTCATTTTTTTTATCACCTTACTGTTCACTGAAAACTAAATTTGAAACTTTTATCAATTATGCCATTTAAATAACATTCTAGGTAGTATATAAAAATAGTCTTTTAACGAATATAAGTTAACAAAACACCAAGTACTAAGACCATAAGCATAGCGTTTTTACAAAGGTTATAGAAGGGGGTGTCCAAACTTTCTTGTTGGACTTGTATTTGTTTAAACTAGCGGTACTTTACATAATGGTCGTAATCATATTTTAAGCCAGTTCTAAGACGTATTTGCAACTGAATAGTCTGATCATAAATTGTTGTTTTGCTGATTTTTTCAAACCAAAATAGTAAGAATTATTCAATTGGTTTTACAGGCAGGGACTATCTAACACACCCTTGGTATTTTTCCATGGTTAAGGGAAATTAGTTCGATTGTCAGATGAGGCCATTTTTGAAGAGTGTCATCTTTAATGTTCCTTGCAAGCAATAACTACGTGTACTTAGATATCTAAACCCCAATTTTTGCCAAAGACATATTGGAAAACAACTCTGAACATCCATCAGACAAAGCTGTCCTAAAACAAAATAAAAATAGAATAAGCGAACTGTAAATCTTTCTGAAACTAGAATCTGCCCCGAGTGGCATGGGATTCGGACCTAGGCGGTGAGAGAATGACTGAACTCGTATTCAATGTATTATTGCTAAATATGAACTGCACGACAAAACCTTCTTGTTCCACCATCAGTATTATTCGAACGGAGAAGTTGTGTTGATTTGCGATACCTTGTGCTAACTTCAGTGACTAACACATATTTTGTACAGACGGTCGTGTTCGGATTAGACAGACGTTCATTTACAAGGATTTCCGAATCCTTAACAGTGCGTTTTGTCTTTGTACCCAATACCCTTCAGCTTAATTGTCGTTATCACAAACTAATAGTTCCGATATTTATATTGTTTTGGGGAAATTTAATTTGACGCATTGTCTTGTAAGTAGAAAACATCTTGACCAGTAGGGGTAATTTATACTATTAGCTAAGTAACGGAATTTGTCCATCTCATTGTCAGTCTCAAAATACTTCAATATGTGGGTGTATTATATAACAATTCTTTTTGTAGAACCATTTCAATTTGCCAAAATTTTAAATGGTGTACCAAGGGAACTTATTAAAACTGAATCTATTTCCATTAATTTACTATATCAGAAGTCACCACACGCCTTCAGCACAAGATGCGCTATTTTTGATACCAATATTTAACTATAAATATCATGACCGAATATTCCTATAGTGACTGATTTTCGAATTACATTAGTTTGACATGTAATGAGAGATATATGTGTTTAAACTAGCGGAACTTTACATAATGGTCATGATCAAATTTCTAGGGGGTTCTAAGACGTATTGCAACTGAACCGTCTGATAATAGATGATTATTTTGCTGATGTTTTTTTCAAACCGAAATGATAATAATTATTCAGTTTGTTTTACAAGCAGGGACTATTTATCACACCCTTGGTATTGTTTCCATGGTTAAGGGAAACTAGTTCGATAGTCAGAAGAGGCAATTGTTTAGAAAGTGTCGTCTTTAATACCCATTGCAAGCAATAACTACATGTACATTAATATCTAAACCCCAAGTATGGTCAAGGACATATTGGAAAACAACCCTTAACGTCTATCAGACAGACCTGTTCTAAAACAAAATAAAAATAGAATAAGCGAACTGTAAATCTTTCTGTAACTAAATCTAGATCTGTCCCAAGTGGGATTCGGACCTAGGCGGTGAGAGAATGACTGAACTCGTATTCAATGTATTATTGCTAAATATGAACTGCACGACAAAACCTTCTTGTTTCATCATCAGTATTATTCGAACGGAGAGGTTGTGTTGATTTGCGATACCTTGTGCTAACTTTAGTGACTAACACATATTTTGTAAAGATGGTCATGTTCGGAATAAACGGACGTTCATTTACAAGGATTTCAGAATCCTAACAGTGCGTTTTGTCTTTGTACCTTATACCCTTCAGCTTAATTGTCGTTATCACAAACTAATAGTTCCGATATTTATATTGTTTTGGGAAATTTTAATTTGACGTATTGTCTGGTAGGCAGACAATATCTTGACCATTAGCAGTAATTTACGGTATACTATAGGCTAACCAACGGAATTTGTCCATCTCACCGTAAGTCTCAAAATACGTCAATATGTGGGTGTATTATATAACAATTCGTTTTGTAGAACCATTTTTAGTTGGCCACAATTTTAAATTATTAAAACTAGATCTATATCCAACAATTTACTATATCAAAAGTCACCACACGCCTTCAGCACAAGATGTGCTATTTTTGATACAAGTATTTAACTATAAATATCATGACCGTATATTCCTATAGTGACTTATTTTCGAATTATATTAGTTTGACATGTAATGAGAGATATATGTGTTTAAACTAGAGGAACTTTACAATGGTCATTATCCAATTACAAGTAGGTTCTAAGACGTACATGTATTAGAACTGAACAGTCTAATCCTGGATGATTTTGTAGGCGATTATTTGTTTCAAATTGTAAGAGCAATAACAAACTCTGTATGGTTTTAATGACAGACTCTATCTAACACACCCTTGGTATTGTTTCCATGGTTAAGGGAAATTAGTTCGATAGTCTGAAGAGGCCATGTTTTTAGAGTGTCGTCTTTAATGTCCCTTGCAAGCAATAACTACATGTATTTTGATATCTAAACCCTACTTTTCAAAACCTATTGGAAAACAACTCTGAACATCCATCAGACAAAGCTGTCCTAAAACAAAATAAAAATAGAATAAGCGAACTGTAAAAAGTTTAAAGCTAGAATCTGTACTGAGTGGGATTCGGACATAGGAGGCAAGAGGACGGACAAGCTCGTATTTAATGTATAATTATCGCGAATTATTTACTGCATGAGAAATCGTCTTGTTCCACCATCAGTATTATTCGAACAGAGGGCTTGCGTTGATTTGCACTACCTTGTGCTAACTTTAGTGACTAACACATATTTTGTAAAGATGGTCATGTTCGGAATAGACAGACGTTCTTTTACAAGGATTTCGGAATTCTTTCAGTTCAATTTCAATTCTTTATTCACTGAGCCACATATGTAGTACATCAGGTGATAATACAACATACATAAAATTAACGCGACAATGACATACTAACAAACTGAGCATGACAAAGATTACATATTAAGTTTCTATATAATATTAGGTTATCTATGGTTATTTAAAGTTTTATATATGGTTTTCAAAAAGACTGAAATATTTTCTAATACTCTTTTGTTACAATACGTCAATAAACCTTGAGGTTAGGGTACTTTATATAATAAATTGGTATATATTTAATCTGATATGTTTGAAAAAAAATCGCATTGCAATAGATAATGCATTTAGTCTCCAATTTCAGAGGTACATCGAGAGCAATTTCTTTCATTTCTGTTTAACCCAGACCATCTTCCAGTTTCAACCGGAAAGTTCATATTGCTAGTCCTCAATTTACAAATCCAAAAGACAGAAGAGGTATTAAGCTTAATAAAATAATCTTCACATTTAAAATCCCTTTTAAACATATTATAAAATTGACCTTTAGAAGAGTTTTGTAAACTGCTTGACCAAGATTGTACAAACTGGTCACATAGAGAATGTTTAACAATAGATTTTAACCAATTAGTAGGTACAACATTCTGTGAATTCCTTAACAGTTCGTTTTGTCTTTTTACCTTATATCCTTCAGCTTAATTGTCGTTATTACAAACTAATAGTTCCGATATTTATGTAGTTTTGGTGGGATTTAATTTGACGTATTGTCTAGTAAGTAGACAACATCTTGACCGGTAGGGGTTATTTATATTATTAGCTAAGTAACGGAATTTGTCCATCTCACTGTCAGTCTCAAAATACGTCAATATGTAGGTGTATTATATAACAATTCTTTTTGTAAAACCATTTCAACTGTGCAAATATAAATGGTGTACCAAGGGAACTGATTAAAACTGAATCTATTTCCAACAATTTACTATGTCAGAAGTCACCACACGCCTTCAGCACAAGATGTGCTATTTTTGATATTAGTATTTAACTATAAATATCATGACCGAATATTCCTATAGTGACGTATTTTCGAATTACATTAGTTTGACATGTAATGAGAGATATATATGTATTTAAACTAGCGGAACTTTACATTATGGTCATGATCAAATTTCAAGTGGGTTCTAAGACGTATTGGAACAGAAGATGATTGTTTTTCTTTTAAAGCGAAATGAGTACAGTAAACTTATTTAGTTAAGTTTTTAAACGATATTAGTACTTAACACACCCTTGCTGTTGTTCTCATGATTTTATAGGGAAAAAAAACCACAAGGGATTTGTTTCTAAACGTCCATTTGTTATCGATAACTATTTAAATATTTTGCTCCCAAAACTGGAACACAGCAATGACATATTGTACAAATTCTGAACATTCATAAGATACAACTGTCCTAAAACGAAACAAAAATAGACAAATGAGCGAGTTGACAGACGTGCTCGCACTTCTTAAATCCTAAAGACGCATTGGAACTGAACAGCTGGCTGATAAACTATTGCTTTGTCATTTGTTGCAAACCAAAATGGTAAATTAAAAGTAATAATGATTCAGCTTGCAATTGGCTTTACAGCCTACAACTTCCTCTTTTTGTTGTTGTTTTCATGATTAATGGGGATTAGTCTGTTAGTTAAAAGAAGCAATTCTTAAAGGGAGTTGCCTTTATATGTTCCATGTTAACAAAAACAATTGAAATAGTCAAACCCAATATTTGGTCACAGACATAAACAACTGTAAACATCCAGCAGATAAAACTTCATTAAAAAGAAAGAAAAAAGTGAAAAAATCATGTTAAAATGCTATTTTGAAATATTATTTGTTTGATAGAACTTTGGACAACCGTTTCCCCGTTGCAAAGGCAACTATGCAAGTATAATATACAGTGTAAACAAGAAGTTAATTTAAAATGATTGAACTAAAAAAAAGTTTTATCGAAATCTACTACCTTCGTTTTGAAGACTGTCGCCAAATCATTCAACATGTAGATGACGCTCTGTCTCTTTTCGATCCTAAATTTAGAGACTACGTGAATGCCATTTATCCTAGTGAGCTTGAAATAAAAGATACGACTGATTCCTCAAGTTCTACTGATTATTACGTCTTGTTCAGTATTATGTGTTTTAGTGGTGTGTTCATTTTTGGCTTTTTTCCAAGATCATGTTGTTGAGTTAAACATTTCCATTTTAATATAAGAAAATATAAATAGCCAAACAGCGTGAACCAGGCATGTATATGGCAAAATAAAACAAAATGCATTCAAATAATTATACGAGTGACAGATGTTAGGTGTTGCCCCACTACATAGGAGGTGCTTGCACTTCTGGAGCACCCTACCTCATTTCTCTGGTTGAAATTCGCGTTTTAACTGGTTGCCAGTATTCAAAGTTTTTTTTTTTGCTTTAGTATTGTGATTATAACATATGTATTTGTATGATTAAAATATTCAACTCTATATTATGCAAATTCTCTGTACCATCCTTCTTAGCGGTTTTCTGGTTGTATTGATAACGGCGACAGATATGAAATGTTATTTTCTAAAGAGTAAATAAAGTCTAGACCTCTGAAACTGTAGAAATGTCTCTTCATTAAGTACAATCCCTATTTCCTGCAAAATTACATCATACACCCACTAATGCCATCAGTCAATTTATTTTTATTTTAAAATAAGGATTGCTCGAGTCGAACATTTATATAATTATATAGTTACACCAAAACTCTACACTTTTTCATTTCTAAATAACTTTCTTTTGGTAAAAAAAATTCGATTGTGTCATGTGCTATTTTTATTTTTATTTTTTATTTATTTCTATTTTCATTTATTTATTTAATAATATGATTTCATTTTATTGTTTAATAAAATTTTGCGAAAGATTTAACAAAGCATTTAGAAAGAAAGCGAATCGTTAGTTCTTACCCCCTCCACTCTCTCTCTCTCTCTCTCTCTCTCTCTCTCTCTCTGGGCATCAATGTACTCTAACATAAAAGTGGACAACACGATGGGATTTCTTATATTCCTGGATTTTTTTGTAATGATAGCCCTTCAAACCAGATAGGTTAGTTATTAAATATATATATTAAGGTTTTAAGAAGAGTCATCGTCTACTAAGGAATTCTGTTGTAACATTTTATTCGTCCACTTTAATTGAACACACTATTCCAATCAGCCAATAACCAGTTTGTAAATTACGTTATTTTTCAACGTCTCTTAAAATTGCATCTTTCTTAGCTTAAACTAGAGAAAGAAGCTCCTTCAAGAATAAGAAATTATCGTTGTCATGGTAACCAAATTTAATCCACAGTCACTTGGTTCTGTCATTATTCACAATAAGCGTCTAGAGATAATTGAATTTGCTTCATCTAATAGATAGCCGCGTCTACACTCTTTCTTTTTATTCTATGCTCCATGACAAAAAATCAATCGAGGCAATTTTGGAAGGTTTGTTAATATTCGTTTTATCTTGCCGTATCTTATATATTTTTCTTCACTCAGACACATGATATATAAATTTGACATTATCTGCACAAAAACAAACTTTTCCCGGAATCGTGTTGCCGATTTAACGATATGATTTGTGTTAAAAGAAATAAAAGTTAATCTATACAAACTTTCAAAAATGTATAAATTGATGTTCTCAGTATAACGGTAGTAATAAATAAATAAATAAATAAATAAATAATAAATAAATAAATAAAAGTTAACAAAAATTAACAAATTAATAAAACAGGAAAACTAACAAATAAATAAATAAGTAAAACACTAAAATAGAAATTGACAACAAATGAATAAATGAGTGAATAAATAGAAAAATAAATAAATAAATAAATAAATAAATAAATAAATAAATAAATAAATAAATAATAAATAAAAATGAACCGTGCAGTAAATAAAACAGGAACAATATTAACAAAAAATATAAAAGAAATTAGCAATAAATAAATAAATAAATAAATAAATAAATAAATAAATAAATAAATAAATAAATAAAACTTATGACGATTGTGATAATGAAAATTATAAAAGAGCAATATATTAAATGGCAATATTTAAATGACAAATGTCACTGTAAATTTAATTTTGTAACCATGTAGAGGTGATTTTGAAGATAAAAGTTTTCCTATCTGGGGATTTTTAGGATTTTCTATTGATTTTCTCATTAAAAAGTCATACAGTTTTTGTTTATCTGATCCCATTGTCTATGTTTTCTATATAGATTGTCTTAATTTGATTCTTTTATCAGCTATTTGTGTGTATTCTTCCAAAACAAAGGTGCAGTGATCTCAACCCTAAAATCATCCCATCTGTCTATACAACAAACCTTGTTTATATGAATGTTTGAAATAAACAGAGAAAATTAACCTTATGCCATTTTAGTTTGAACTATTATTACAAGTAATTCAAATTCAAATAATGTTACATAACATTCACTTCCTATTTTGAATTTTACCAGAATTCCAATCATCTTGATATTTTATTAATATATATTATTTAATGATATAATATAAACATTATTCATTGTCCCGCATTGTTTTGCGTTGTATATTAATCAGACTCAACGAAATGTCTTCAATGTTTATAAATAGTAATTTTTAAATTACAAAGTTATTATAAATATTTCTATAACACATTTGTAAGGTATTTTGCTTAAATATTTACATTAAACAAAGTTTTAGGATTTTACTTAGATAACCATCTATAATTACATTATGATTAGTATGATAGAAAATATTCCTATCAAAGTTTCAAAATTGAAATTCGTCCCTTGCGAGCGATATGGTATTGTCATTTCCTGATTTTGAAATTTTAGTAAAATAATGCATTCAAAATCAGCAAACATGACAATTTTGAATGCATTATTTAAACAAAATTTCAAAATCAGCACATGGCAGTATCATAAAACTGATGGCAAGAACTGAACAAAAGTCGGGGTATCTTCTCTTTTATTGAACAGTTTCAAAAGCACTAAAAAGAAAATGGATAACTGTTTAAATTCTGTTTAAACTTTATTTATTTATTTATTTATTTATTTATTTATTTATTTATTTATTATTTATTTATTTATTTTTTATTTGTGAAACATACAAAGAAGCATTTAGTCGACAAAAAGATTGTAAACAGTAAATGTGTTCAGAAAAGCCGTAAGACATTTATATAACTATTTGACACTACTACACAATACTTTGTTCAAGTTCAAAATATTTTATTTAAGTGTCATATATAAAAGCTACAATATACATCTAAAAAAACTACTACATATAATTCCTATATATAAAAGGTTTTACATCCAGCCTAAAAGACTTATAAGACACACCATACTAGTACTGTTCAACTAGCAAGACTACGGGAAGATAAGGGGCCAGGTCACTATGAAGTGTACTCGTGTAATTAAAAAATACATTGAAGATCTCACAGTGACCGACTAGACGAACCCCATTTAACAGATGGTAAGGTTTGTAATTGGGTATACATTGAGTAATATCTATGATTGACAATCCTTTATAGAAGTTGTATTAATTTAACAAATACATGTCAAATGTATGTCAGAAATTCAATTGCATTTGTCGCGCTATATGTTTATGATGTCATGGTTTTCAGAAAAGTAATTGCATTTCAAATTATACTGCAAAAACACATTATTTGAACATTATTTTTTCTAAAGGATTCTAACATCTTATATATAAAAAGTTTAGTTTGGAAAAAAATTCAAACTTAATCAAATCTGACTTAGAGAATATCTTACAGTACAGACCCGTCGAAAATTTAAACATTAAAGCTTACGCCAAGAAGTCGACGCTCGAGTGTCGAGTGGCCGGAATATGGATAGCTCATAGGTTAAAAACTTCCGAAAGATAGATTTCAACTGCCATAAAGCTGTCAAGATATAGATAACAAGGGATAGAGAAGGGCTACATATTTTAAAATCAATGTTAAACTTTTGAGACCGGTCTGTAGCATGCATGATGGAATTTAACATTTAACCAAGGAATACGGTCATGGAAGTACATAGTCTAGACTGGAATTAAATTTATTGAATTACATTCCGTCAACATCTTCCAAGTAAACAAGGTATGTCGTGTTTTTTAAAGTTGTTTAAAACATCATTACATTGAAGAATTGGATTCAAAAGTTTTTTCACATACCATGAAGTTCATTTGAAATTTGAGAACAAAATCTTATAATTTGATTATGGTTCTTTTTATTTTACTTGTATAATCCTCTTGTACTAAAACCTATTTTCTAGGATATAACATAAGCACATATACCAACTAAACATACATAAAACCTCTGTCAAGGACACACACACACATACACCCTCACACACACACACACAGAGAGAGAGAGAGAGAGAGAGAGAGAGAGAGAGAGAGAGAGCAGTTCCTGTAGTTTTCTGTAGACACGTGCCCGTGTCATTTTAGGAATGAGAGAGAGAGAGAGAGCAGTTCCTGTAGTTTTCTGTATACATGTGCTTGTGTCATTTTGAGAGAGAGAGAGAGAGAGAGAGAGAGAGAGAGAGAGAGAGAGAGAGAGAGCAAGCAAACAATTTTCTGTCGTTTCTTGTATACGCGTGCCTGCGGCATTTTTGAGAGAGAGAGAGAGAGAGAGAGAGAGAGAGAGAGAGAGAGAGAGAGCGAGCAATTTTTGTCGTTTTCTCTAAGTACACGTGCCTGTGTCATTTTAGTTTATGAGTTCATTGACTACTCTTTTATTTATTGTTCAGCATTTAGTACCAAAATTCTAAGACATAACACTCTATGTTTAGTCGTATATAAATTCGTTCTTTCACTCCTTGTATGCCATTATTCCTATACAGAGAATAGAGAAGCCGAAGACATATTACAGTACTGTACAGTCCTGACGGAAGTTTAACATCAAGCTAACGAGAAAGAACCGAAGCTCGGCTACTGAGTGGCCAAGATATGGACAGGTAGCTATATAGTTAGCAAAGAACCAAGAGATAAAGACCAGAAGAAAAAATTGTTATATACTAGTAGGTAACGAGGAGCCTAGATGAGCTGCAAATACGGCCCCAGTTTGCCTAGTGTTAAACTTTCGACAGGTCTGTACTGTATGTAAAAACTGTAGAAAATAAGGAAGCCAATTTTCCAAAAATACCAGCCAGACAGATGACTACATCGGATGATAAAATCGATATACAGAGGTTATATAGAAAGAAACGGTAACTTAACAATTTATACAACCCAACATGATGTGTTTTTTAATAATGTTTAGCTCTATAACACTTTGGACAAGTGATTCCGCGAATCAATGGCGTATAATGAATTATCACAGAGGGAATAAGACAAGGATAAAAATAATTTGACTTAATTTCCTTCACTGGTAATATATTAATTATTTCTGAAATCCAGTGGATCCTTAAGATATTGATCGAGCCGTATGTACTCATATGTAACATATATATTATGTGTGTATTTCAAAGGTTAAAACATCATAATTGTTTAACAAGCAGATTGTATAACATTGTCTCTAGATCTAACAAATTTTTGTTTTTCATAATAAATGGTCCTTGTATCTTATTTCTTTTAACGAATCTTGCCTCTCAAATCTAGCCCCATTGGCTATTTCGATCACTTTGCACTTTTGTCAGTGGTGTGTGTGTGTGTGTGTTGTCATGTTTCTTATTTCATTCATTGTTGTTATGTGTCTTTAGCTACATGTGTGTTATATAATGCTCCTGGCTGTCACTACTTTGTGTTAGTTTTGCATCTTTTTTCTTATATCTGAATTATCCTGGATGTATTAATATTTGAAGACTCATATTTCTATGTTCCTTTCTTCCTCAATTTCAAATGATTGGAACCACATGTTGTAGGTGTAGTTCACTACGTAGCATATGCTTACCCTTCCCGAGCACGCAGTCCCACTAATCTGGTGGAAGATTAAGTGTTTAACTGACTTTGCCTAGTTTTAAAGTCTTTGCTTTTGAAATTGTGGGTTGGACAATCCAGTATGTTTGTGTTTGATGTTTGATTGATTGTTTTATTACCATTGCTAAAACGTGCTACTGTCTATTATAAGGTCATATTTCAAAAGCACATACGTATTGCAGCTTTTATATTTAATAAACAACGCAAATAACCAGTATCTATGATGGAATCTCAAATAAAACGAGAGATAAAAAATATTCATTAAAACTGATAACGTGTGTCGATCTTAATTATGCGGTTCTCATCAGTTATTCCAAAATTTAACTGATTGTATAAAAGCTGCTTTCTTGTAGGCAAACATATACACAGTCTGACCTTGATACTAACGTTATTTTCTATACCATCATATATCTTTATTAACATCAGGTTCTAGTTTTTATTTGACAAATGGCCCAAACTTTGGCATAACTTTTATTCTTCAAACAGCAGCATTTCTGTTTGTTGGGTTCAATAATTTGTTCGTTTAGACATCCGAGTCAAAGACAGGTCAGATGGCTTTAACAACCATGTAGCAAAAATACCCCATATCCACCACCAGACATAGCTTTGTTTGGATGATCAGCATTGCAGGGACTGTAGATATAGAAACCGACTAACAACAATTGTACCTGCTCTGCTTATCATACAACATCGCAAATGTCTAATCAAAAACAAACATACTAATCCATGTCCGAATCACAATCCAGAAGCAAAGTAAAAACTTTGGAACTGAAAAGTTAGGTTAGACACGTAAACTTCAACCAGGGAAGTGAGGCCGGGTGCTCCGGAAGGGCAAGTATTATTAAGAATTATTGTTATTATTATTCCTGTATCATCCTGACATAGGTTTTATTCGATGATACGCTTTGCAGGTAACTGTAGGTAGGGAGCTTTGCCTGCTCTGCGTATCATACAATTTAGCATATATCTTATTATTATTATTATAATTTTTAAATTCACCCATCTACTTGACCAAACTTTTGTTGGATGATAAGCACTGCAGGGAACTGTAAATAGGGGCGAACCAATCACTATATACCTACTCTGCTTATCATTCAATAAAGCATACATCTTATTATATTACTATTTTTTTAATTCATTATCAATTTATTTACTCATTTGATTGTGTTTATATATATATTCTTATTCTGTTATTTTTTTATATTATAAAGCTTCAACTACAAGAAAGTTTGTTTAAAATTCTAACACAAGGAAGCTGGTCTGCACTTAAATTATAAATTATACAAGTGTTAATTTTACAGCACTAGACAACCGTTTTGGGATACAATTTCTCATAAGTAGTGCTTGGACTAAAATTATGAAACAAAACTTTCCGCAAGGGGTTAAAAAAATATCCAAAGTACCAAAATATATTTAACCAAATTTAGCTAAAGAAATATTTTACATGAGAGTGTATACCTTAATTTTAATGCGATCCAATAAGTAGATAAAGGCATAATTATTTTTGTATGTTGGCCTGGTATTAGTATTTCCTTTGCATCATTTAGTTAAATACATTTTGGTCCTTTGGGTAGCTTTTCAACATCTTCAAATTAATTTTGGTTTCATAATTCTGGTCAAAGCACTACTGATGAGGAATTGTATTTCGAAACAGCCGTCTAGTGCTGTAAATATAAAACTGGTATAATATGTAATTTAAAGATATGCTAAAACTAACATTAAAATGGAAACGGAAAAAGATCCAAATTACACAAAGTAATAAAAAAGGCTTCAAAAAGAGAAAATGAAAATTATAAATGATAGCTCTTCTGTTTGTTAAAGTTTATTCCATCACCTCATGATTTTTATGCTTATCTTTGTCTCATTGGTGTTGTTATATGTAGAATATTTGTTTTTGTTTTAAATGCAAAAATATTTGCAAAATATTTTATTATTTCAAATATTTTTCTTTGTTAAAATAAACATTTTGTACACATGACACAACGAAGCAAATAGGTGTACGGAACTCTTTTTTGGTTCATCCATTGCGCGCGATTAAGCCACACCTTTTTTCCACTTATAAACTCGATGAATAAACTGAAAGTTTTGTTCAAAGACTGACTGTCACTAAGATACTCTACATTTTAATCACGAGTCAGACGCCAGGGTGGTTCTTAAATCTTCTAACCTTGAGTCACAAACTGGGACTAATTACAACCTCTACTCTTGAATCACGAGTCAAAAGTCTTAATCAAAAACAAACATACTAATCCATTTCCGAATCACAATCCAGAAGCAAAGTAAAAACTTTGGAACTGACAAGTTAGGTTAGACACGTGAACTTCCACCAGGGAAGTGAGACCGGGTGCTCCGGAAGGGTAAGCACCTCCTGTTTAGCTAGCTACACCCGCCACGTGTGTAATCAAAATTGTGTGAAAGGAACATGGAACTATGAGACGTCAAATGATGACAAATGTGATGACGGCCATAAAACTTTTTGAGGGCCTTGATAAGCCTAGGCTTGCAATATCCCTGAGTCAACAATTTATTTGCAAGCAGCCTACTTTGTGATGTATCTATATGTGACCAAGGTAACAATTAGACTGAGGAATTTTGGAAAAAATATATCGGAGATTCTGAAAAATCATTGTTCAAGGACTATTTGCCTATGAAATATTTTGTAATAACACATTAAACATTACCATTTTCTGCATTTGAGTTTGATATAAAAGTTATGCTACAATCAATTTGAGTTTTAATGTTTTATACATTAGTGGCGGAATATTGATCTTGAAAACTTTAACGAAAATCTAAGCCCCTGTTGATACAAAGTTTGGCAATTTGTCAAATACAAGTATTGCATTCCTGAGTAAATCTGCATAAAATGTTGATTTAAATTTTATATCGATACTGATGGAGTAAACACGATAGAAAATTCAAATAACAAAGGATATGATCTTACTTTTAGAATAAAATGTCTTACTTTCAGAATATGTGCCTTGTTGATATGCAGATATAAAATGATTCCTAAGACTTCTGTCATAAAATGTTAGACAACAAATATCTTCATTTTTCGGACTCTATGTTAGCTAGAAAACGTGTTACGGAAGCGTATTGCTGTCAACTAAAATATGAATAACCTAAAGTCTAATATAGTACTAACAAAATCATACTAACACATAGGAAGGAGGATGTACCTTTCTTAAAATGGGGTTCGCCGCTGTACCACGTGGCCAATACCTCTTAACGCCGTTTTACGGGAAAACGTCATATTGTGCGATTCCATGTCCATTGGAAACAAGCGTTTCGCAGACACGTTGGAAGGTATCACGTGGTATAGCAGCGAACCCAATTGTCGTATATGTTTTGTATCCGAAACATCACTTCTAATTCATGGTGTGCTGTTGCTTCCATTTTGGCCAATGAAGCTTATTTTTTTATTTTTAAATGGAATGTGCACACAGACCATTGGTCGTTACGACAGTAACATATTTTTGGACCTGTATAAAAACACCACTACTTACTTACAAAAATCCTTCGCAATATTTTTACTAGATGTGCAGTATGTCCTTTAAAATACGCAACAAAACACACTTGTTTATTTACTCAAACTCAAATGATCAGGAGATATTATAGTATTGTAAAACGTTATGCCTTGTATTATGGAAATCAGTGAAAACGGTTGATATATCTGTGCTTTATTGAAGGTTTATGTTTAATTGAATCTCGAGTCAGAGGCCAAGGTGATTATTAAGCCTTCTAGCTTTGGGTCAAAAATGAGACTTACAACCTCTGCTCTTGAATCACGAGTCAATATCCTTCACCGTTTTGTGATGTGTTTCCATGTGACCAAGAGAACAATAAAGCTGTAGAATTTAAAAAACATCAATTGGGGATTGTGAAAAAATCATTGTCTTTTTTACCTATGATATTGCATATTTTTCAATACATGTTACACATTTAATATTACCATTTTTTGCATTTGCGTTTGATTTAAAACTGAGTTGCAGTTTTATGCGACTATTAATCAATGCGAATTTTAAGGAGTTTATTATGCAATGTTTGTGGTGGAATATTGATCTTGAAACATTTACAAAAATCTGAGCACACATTGACATAACGTTTGGCAATATGTCAAATACAAGTATTGGATCCCCGAGAAAAATTATTTGTATATATTATTATATGAAATTATAAAATGTTGATTTAAATTTATATCGATACTGATGATTTCAAGTAAACACGATAGAAAATTCAAATAACAAAGTGAATGGTATTACTTTTAGAATAAGTGTCACACTTTTAGAATAAGTGCCTTGTTGATATGCAGATGTATATGCCTCAACGTAACAAAAATAAAATTCCTAAGACTTCGGTCACAAAATGTTAAATAACGGGCAAATGGCTTCATATCTCTGAGCCTATATTAGAAACCGTATTACGGAAGCGTATGGCTGTCAACTAAAACATGAATATCAAATCCTATATAGCACGAACAATATAATACTTGCACGAAAAATGTATTATTGTATATGTTTCGTCTCTTAAACGTCATATTCTAATTCATGTCGCACTGTTGGGTTCATTTTTGGTCAATGAAGCTCACATTTTACTTTTTAAATGGAATGTTCGTATATGGAGACCTTTGGTCGTTTATCAATGGCATGGTTTGGGACTTCCGAAAATATAGAAAAACGCTCCTTACATGTACTGAAAAGTCCTTGTCAATCTGTTTTATTAGTTGTCCAGTATGGTCCTTTAACATAAGACACAAAAAGTGTGTTTATCCACTCTTATCCGAGTGATCAGGAGATATTATAGTCGTATTGTAAAAACGTTAGGCACAGTATCATTGAAATCAGTGAAAAGGGATGATATATCTGTGCAATATTGAATGCTCATGTTTTTTTGATTCACGAGTCAGAAGCCAAGGTGGTTCTAAAGCCGTCTAGTCTTGGATCACGAAATGGGACTTATAGGTTTGTTTCTACTTTTGAATCACGTGTCAATATCCCTAACCGTTTTGTGATGTGCCACCATGTGACCAAGAGAACAATAAAGCTGAGTAATTTTGAAAACATCAATTGGGGATTCTGAAAAAATCCATTGCTCAATGACTTCTTTACCTATGATATGGAATTTATTTGTAATTACACATTCAATATTACCATTTTTCTGCATTTGGTTTTAATATAAAACTGAGTTAGAGTTTTATGCTACTATTAATATGAATTTTAACGAGTTTATTATGCAATGTTGTGGTGGAATATTGATCTTGAAAACTTTTACGAAATCATCCGAGACGACATTGACAATATAAAGTATATAAAGTGTATGATCTTACTTTTAAAAAAACGTGTCTTGTAAATAAGCAGGTGTGTGTGCCTCAACATAAAAAATAAAATTCCTAAGACTTCTGTAAAAAAATGATAAATATCAGACAAATGGCTTCATTTCATGCCTAGGTTAGCGAATGTTGTACAGAAACGTATTGCTATCAACTAAAATGATCAGGAGGTATAATAGTCGTATTGTAAAAACGCTAGGCACTGTATCATTTTAATCAGTTAAAAGTGTTGATAAAGACATATGCTTTTTAGAATGTTTATGTTTTATTTAAAAAAAATAAAATTAAAATTAAAGTTAAGAGATGTAGGTTACAACCAACAACACAACTTAAGTATGTGTATAATGACTCAAAACTTTTATGCGAGTACCACCATAAACTGAAAGCAAACCATACGATTGAATAAATAGCGTATATGTTTAAAATTATTTACATCTAGATTGAATGTTATTGCTCAAAATTATAAACGACATAAAATCGATTATAATATATATGTTTTATTTTCATCTTTGTCGCAAATCTAAGTTGGACTTAGTTCGTTATGTAATGCCTGTATTGATTCTACAAAATGTTACGTAAAAGTGACTTCATATATACCAGAACCTTCAGTTTTCTGTTTTGGTGTTTGATCACTGACAATTCATTTCACCCTCGTGGGTAAAATGCCAGGCCTTTTGATGAGAAATATTGATTTAATATTCATAATGATTAGAGTAAAGCCGGGCTTTCCTAAACGGGATATAAACATTAAAAGAAAAAGAGAAAGAAAAGCTAGATATTGATTTGGTAAAGCATGCATTTTGGAGAAAAAAATGAATGCGTAGACTTCGACTGTAAAATTAAACCTCGATGAATTCGAATTCAAAGTAAAACTTAAAAAAACGACTTAATACATGGTACCTCTCTGTGACTGCCCGATGTCATGCAATTGGTAGGCGTGACAATCGTAAGGAACTTCCATGTCCTGAGCGCACTGGAAGGGTAAAAAACTATCCTTTCAATTATAGCTGATGAAGTCCCGATGTAAGTGTAATACGTTTGACTAGGAAGTGAAACCCAATTCAAGTAATTAATCAATTTATTTGACTTTGTGTTCACATTTCACCAATGCAAACGATTCTGCATTATTTCATACCTACTATAGAGAGAGAATTAGAAAAAAATCATTTAGCCGATAAAATGTGTAAAATGGTTAATTGATGGATTGATTAATGAATGAATGTGTTTAACGTCTCTATCAAGAATATTTCACTAATTTTTCCTAAGGACCCCGTGACTGTCATTCTAAAAGTTAGGTTCTTTGCAAAGAACAGTCACAATCTCTTTTCAAGTATGTTTCAGACCACAGTCGGGGTTCGAACCCTATTATCCGACGTTCGAACTTCTAACTGAACCACCTTAGTGTTTACATAACAAATATACAAAGACTTCAAAGATATAGGATGCCTCGGTGTAACTATGTGTTCGAATTTCGATAATGTAAACAACTCATAGGCAAACATCATTTTCCTGTCTGTTTGACCTTTCATTAGGAATATGCATATAGGCAAAACCACCCATTATATGGGTAGTGTTAGGATTTGGATTTAATTATAATATATATGCAGCGCACATGACCACGGTTAGTGTTCACTTGTGATAACAACCGATAAATGTACTCCTGCACCAAAATATTTAAATTAAAGGTCAAGCGGACAAGTCAATATTGTTTGTCTTTATCGAAAACTGAGAGAACTAAAAAAATACGTTTAACCTATAAAATGTGTGAACTGAATACTTCTTAAAAACACTACATAACAAAGGAGGAAGTACATTCTTAAGATATATCGATAATTGATCAATACTGTTGCTTTGTTTAACCGCATTTTTACTATAAAAAGTGTCTGTTTTTATTTACCATCTGTTGTTTTGAAGTGCTTTTGTTTCTTTATTTAACAACTAAGGGAATATTACAACGAAGCGAGCTGCTTACAAATAAATTGTTGACATAGGAATATTACAACCCTTGGCTTTATCAAGGCTCTCAGAAAGTCCCCATCGCAATATTGTTGACAAGTAAGATGTCTCTGTATCCAAAATTACCCTGGAAATATTTCACGTCCAAGAGTTTCATGTTCCTTCAACTTCAATTTTGACCACACACACGACGAAAGTAGCTAGCTGAACAGGTGTCTACCCTTCCATAGCAGCCTCCTTTTTTCAGGTTGAACTTACTTTGCAGGTTTTAAGGTTTTTGCTGTGCATAAGGAAAGAGACTTGTACATGAGTGGGTATGTTTGTTTTTAATTAACATCTGTTTGTTATGGCACGCCCGTAATATTATGGCAACAAATTGTTTCAGGAGAAAAGATTTTGAACACTTAAATAAAAATAAGACCTTTAATGCACAAAATGTAAAAGCACGCTAAAATTTCTTGGGAAAACTGATTTAACATGCTACATGGCTATAAGTCTGCTCTCTATATTTAATTTGAATTTATTTTATAAAACGACCATATATTTATCTTATACAACTGTGTTTACAGGTTCCACTGTATAATTTTCCTTATTCAGAGAAACTGCAGCCATAGCCATCTTGGAATTCAAATAACTTCTCAGGAAAAACAAGCCGTTAGATACCAATAAAGGAAGATGTAAAAATATAACAATTTTAGTAGACAAATTACTCGGGTAGTACAGATGAAGCCAGAGATGGTAAGCATTGTGGTTTACTTATTTCATTTGGTTCTGGTCCAAATAAACAAGGTTTATATAATTAGGACCCTCTTTCTGTCTTTATTCATTTTATGTTTACAGATTTGTCCATTTTTGTGGGAATCGTTTTTTGGTTTACCAAAGCATCATACAGCAATGCTTTCAGATGTTCTTAGTCGTTTTGGAGATAACATGTTTTTTATATTTTTTTTTTTTTTTGTCTTTATTTTTTTTTTTCATTTCTCAATTTTGATTACATACGTGCTGGATGTCGCTAGTTAGTCAACAGGTGCTTACTCTTCCGGAGCAACACATCCATGTGTTCACATTAATTTGCCAGTTTTCGTGGAATATTAAATGTCTG
The DNA here is from genome assembly GCA_021292105.1 of Anadara kagoshimensis. NCBI lineage: Eukaryota > Metazoa > Mollusca > Bivalvia > Arcoida > Arcidae > Anadara > Anadara kagoshimensis. The sequence goes on from CM037860.1 coordinate 29,491,899, forward strand.
ATAAATTAAAAAAAAGTTTTTATAATAACCAAAGGCGTCTAAATAAATACATTAAAAAAGAAATGAGCATTCAAACATGCTAAAAGATAATGTTATATTGGAACTACTGAATTTCAAGATTAAATCTTGTATAGTGTTCAGTCGAAGATAAATCCTGGTCACATGTCATTGAAATAAAAACCACTGGAGTAAGAAGGTATATTAACTCGAAATACCAATACACAATACCATAGTAAGTAGCATAAATAAAGCGATCAAAGCATTCAGAGAAAATCAATTTTATGTTTTCTTATCTGTGAAATATGGATTTTGCAGTAAAATTAAATACAAATAAAGGTTGATATCAAGTGTGAGGTCTCAGTTATTATCAGTATCGATAAAAAATTTACCAGTTAATTATGCAACATTGTTGCAGTGGAATATTGATCGTGCTGAATATAATGTAAAACGGATTCCATAAAAGACACATTTGTGATTTTGGCAATTTATCATACACAGCAAGCCCTCCTCCCATGAGTTTGTAATGGTGTTTAATATTCATCAAAATTTCATAATGATTATGAAATAGTTCTTTAATAAAACACAAGAGTTTGATATTAACTTCACCCATATAAATCGATTTCCGAGTTGTTGCTTCTTTCAGACAAAAGTGTTTATGTTAAAGAAAAAGTAGCACACACCAACTACTTCCTTATGATGATTGATAACTGATTCTCCATATATAACGCCTCTATGGAGGTTAACTTTTGTTTGGTATGTCAAATAGCATGTATGAAAGACAAACAAAAGTCAATGCTATGCAGATGACACTTTCTGGAGAGACAAATAACTGGTCTTTTATAATCATCAAAGTTTACTACTGAGTATATATAAAATTATATACATTATAAATAATAATAATATATATAAACAAACAAACGAATTCATGTCCAAAGCAAAATCTTAAAGCACCAAAGTTAAAACTTTGAAACTGACAAGTTAGTGAAACACGCAAACTTCCATCAGGACAGTAAGGTCGGGTGCTCTAGAAGGATAAGCTCCTTATTTTTAGTTAGCTACATTCGCCACGTGTAAAATCGAAATTGTTAAAATGCAAATAATAATAATATAGGGTTATTGAACTGATATTGTGAAATATTGTCCCGCATTGATTCGACATTTGCACGAATCAATTTTCGTGTCAACAAATTTCGTTTACTTCTGCCAAGTATTTCATCTAAAATACCATTTTTTGTACAATACATAAATATTACAATAGTTCTTGTAAATAGATAAAAGAACTAGTGATATATGACAACAACACAGCGATGACGTCGACAACAATCGTATGACGTCATTAACAACAGCGTCATGTGACAAATCGTGCAGTATGAAAAATTGATTTGGGAAGCATCGGACTGGAACAAAGTTAGCGTGCAAATATCGATATTTGTTGCACACTAACATCTCGAGATTTATCGTTTAATTTCTTGCAAAGCATATATTGCAATATAATAATAATAATAATAATAATAATAATAATAGGGATATCAATAATAATAATGATGATGGTATGTAAATGTGCATAAGTTTTATAAAAAATATTATTAAATTCACAGAATTTCCTAATTGCTGTCTATGTTTTATTATATCCATGCAGATGTAAATACTATTGGTACATCATTTAGTTCTTCATTGTTGACACAAACATCATTTAGTTCTTCATTGTTGACTCAATAATGATTTTCTCATAAAAATCTTACGAAACAAATGGACGTTTAAGGTTGACATTTAAACAATTATTTGGATATATTCTAATGTATTTAAACCGTGTACTATCCCAAAAGCGTTTTGTTGTGTATCATAATTTCCTCCTAGTTTATTTCGACGATGGACAATTGAAGAATTTCACAATTAATGCCTTAATTAAAATCTTCAATCAAACCAGTGATGATAAAGTCATCGATCAATATTTTGGTACCCATTTTGCTAGGATAATTTTCAGAACCTTTTTTTCTTTTTTATTCTACGCTAATCCGAATAATACTAATTTCAGAGGTTATTATAAGTGTTCCGAAGAGTTGTTTTTATTAATTACTAGTAATCAAATATTAAAAGTCTGTAATCATATTTTAGTTTCCCCATCGGGATGTACATTATTCTTGGTCCTATACCATCAGGAACAAGTGTTTTTGTACTCTTTGTAGTTTTACATACGCGGGTGTGCAAAATAGAATAAATTTAAAACAAACACTCCATCCAGTCCATGTTAAAGTCATATTTAACACACACACACACACACACACACACACACACACTCACACAATAATGATAAAAACTTTGAAAACTGGCAAATTTAGTTTAACGCGTAAACTTGCAACAGTGATGTTAGGCGGGGTGCTCAGAAAGCGCAAGCATCTCTTGTTTAGATAACTTCATCAGTTACGTCCGTAATCTTAGTCGTTTTGGTTATTACATGTTTTCAGATTCAAATCTCTTTATTGCTCACTCTTTATGTCTCCATACTCATTGTTGATTCGACACGTGACGGGTGTAGCTAGCAAAACCGGTACATTCCTCATCGGATCATCCAGCATCGCTACCCTGTTGAAAGTTCATGTGTTTAAATGGACGTGCCATTTTTCACTTTTTTTTAGTATTTAAATTTAGAAACGGCACAGATTGGTATGTTGGTTTTTTATTTTATGAAGCTGTTTATATGATGGTTGAACAGTTTGCAAGAACAGTATGACCATGTAATTACATATTACACCAGTTTTAATAACACAGCAATAGACGGTCTTTTTGGAATTCCTCATCAGTAATGCTTGAACCAAAATTGTAAAACTAAGTTTTTAGAATGTGAACTTCTGTGTAGGAAACAACATTGACATTGATAAGAAAATATTTTTATCCTTCAAAATTTACTGAATGGATTTCGAAATAATGTATCCATGGAATTATCAGCAAAATGAAAGCATATATACATTTGTAGCCATATAAGATGTACTTTTGACAATTACTCTGGTGCTATGAAGAACTGTTCTTTGTGTTTTATAACTCTCCCTGTACACTTAAACCAGTTAATTATTCACATTTCGAGCAGTAAAATATTGATCGATCCAAATGTTACGTAAAACCAAGTCCATAAGACAAGGCATTGTTTAAGATTTTTTTTTTTTTGGTAATCCATTATAACGTTTAGACCTGTCGAAAGTTTAACATTCAAGCTACCTAAAGGGATTCGGAGCTAAGCTGCCGGGCGGTCAAGATAAAGATAACCAGTGGCCGCAAAAGCGTTTTCAAATGCTCGATAACAACTTTTGAGATATAGCTAACAATAAGGCGTTGGACTCATGATTCAAAGGTCGTTGGTTCGATCCCTGGACCGGACGATGTGGTGTGACCTTGAGCAAGACACTTAATTTCACGTTGTTCCAGTTCACTCAGCTGAAAAATAAATGAGTACCAGCAAAATGCTGGGGGTTAACCCTGCGATGGACCGGCGTCCCATTCAGGGGAGAGTCTTGTACTCTCAGTCGCTTAACGCCACGGAAACCGGGATAAGTTCCGGCCTGATGGGCCTAATGGCTCGGGACAGACTTTAACTAACTAACTAACAATAATGAGCTGCCAATTTGAGACAAATCAAAAACAAACATACTATTCCATATCCGAATCACAATTCAGAAGCAAAGTAAAAACTTTGGAACTGACAAGTTAGGTTATACACGTGAACTTCCACCAGGGAAGTGAGGCTGGGTGCTCCGGAAGGGTAAGCACTATATTATATTTTAGTGTAAAACTTTCAACTTTTAGCAGGTCATTTCTGTTTTACGTTTATTATACACTACCGAGTAAACATTCAGAAGATTTGATGTTAAACATATATTTAAATTTTGTATTACATGTTATTATGATAAATAATCTTTTAAAATAGACACAGAAATATATTGAACAAATTACCTGCGAGTTAAATGTAATTAAAATTACGATAAAATGCAAAGATTGTTTTATCTTAATAAATACAAGTTATTTATTATTCCTAAAATGTTATTTGTAAAGTGTGAGCATTAGTATTTTTCAACAACACAACAACAACAATTATAATAAAATAACAATAATAATAATATTAGAGAAGGAAGAGGGAAGATTATTAATAATATTGATAACATAATAAAATAAAAAAGATGAATGCAAATAAAGTTTTATCTAAATAAAAACCAGTATATGTATTTATTAGTCCTAAAAGGTGTTGGTTTTAATTATGTTAGAATAATTAGCATTTTCAATAATAATTAATAAATTATACAAGCAACCAAAAGGAGAAAATCGGAAATGAAAAACATTAATGTGAATCACTTTTGCGTAATTGAAAGCCATTTCAGAATGTAATATTTCAAAATACAACTTCTTTAGACAAGCGTTGGTGTCAACGGAAAAATATAATTCCTAGGACTTCCTAAGATACTGCCACAAACATTTTAGTTACCAGAAAATTATCATTCCCTCCGAGACTAAAATTATAAAAAATGAAACAGAACGCATTCGCCAAAAGGAAATTTAAGTTTTGATTAACAACATAAGTAATACGATTTTTTTTTTATTTATAAAATAATTTAAATTTCATAAAAAATATTTTTGACACTTAGAACAGAAGAATGAAATTTGTTACTAACTGCAACACGAACACTTGGTAACAATACCCGGTAACAGCAAACTTAACAAAAACGACATATTAAAAGAAAATGATAGAAACAACCAAAAGGACAGAACTAGAAATGACAAATATCTATTTGGATCATAAATAATGTTTTACGTAATGTAAGCCATTTCAAAATGTGATTTTTTTTCAAAATACGACTTCTCTGGACATGCGTAGGTTTCAACGGAAATATTATACCCCGGACGTCCTATATTATAAAATATAAATAATGATACAGTACGCATTAATAAAAAGAAAATTTAAAATTTAATCAAAGTAAGTACTATAAATATGAATTTTGTTATGCAAAACTAGCTAATTTAACTTTCATAAACACTATTCTTAACGATTCGAATAGAAGAAAAATTGTTACAACTGAAAAACGAACACCTTGTAACAGCCAACAAGGCAATAAATAAAGAAATAAATAAATAAATAAAAAATAAAAAACATAAAAAAATCGATATATTAAAAAAATTATCAAAAGGACAAAACCAGAAAAGACAAATATTTATTTGAAACATTAATTAATAATGTTTTGAATAAAAGAAACACTTTCAAAATGTGACTTTTACAAATACGACTTCTCAAGACATGAGTAGGTTTTAACGGAACATATAATACCTAGGACTTCCTTATAAAATGTGGCAAACAAACTAACGACCAGAAATTTATCAATCCCTCTGAGACTAAAATGTAAAAAATGAAACAAAACGCATTCGTCAGAAGGAAAAACGTAAGTAATACAAAAAAGTATGCTGTGGAAATCACACACAGCTAATTCAATTTTTATAAACATCATCTTTAACAATTAGAATAGGAGAACGAGATTTCTTTCTAACTATAAAACAAACACCTGGTAACAAGCAACACACCAAAAACACGACACATTAAAAGAAAATGATTACAACAACCAAAAGGACACATCAGAAATGAAAAAAATGTGTGTATCATGAATCATGTTTTGCGTAATGCAAGCCATTTTAGAATGTGATTTTTCAAAGTACAAGTTCTCTAGACATGCATAGGTGCCAACAGAAAAATATAATACCTAACACTTCTTGAGAAAATGTGGCAGAGTAGTTACCAGAAATTTATCATTTTCTCTTAGACTAAAATGTAAAAAATGAAGCAGAACGAATTCGCCAAAACGAAATGTAAATTTTGCTCAATGTAAGTAATACGAAAAATTCTATGCAAAAACAGCTAATTCAATTTTCATAAACATTATTTCTTACTATTAGAATAAAAGAACAGAAAAACAAGCACCTGGTAACAACAGAACACAGCAAAAATACGACACACTGAACGAAAATGATAGAAACAACTAAAAGTACAAAATCAGAAATGAAAAACATTTATGTTGATCATAAAGCATGTTTTGCGTAATGGAAGCCATTTCAGAATGTGATTTTTCAAAATACGACTTCTCAAGACATGCGAAGTGTCAACGGTAAAATATAATACCTAGGACTTCCTAAGACACTGTGGCAAACAAACAAGTAACCATTTATCATTCCTTCCGAGACTAAAATGTTAAACAATGATACAGAACGCATTCGTCAGAAGGAAATTTAAATTTTGATTAATGTAAGTAATATGAAAAATTATCTAAAAACATATCTAATTCAATTTTTATAATCACTATTTTTGACGATTAGAATAGAAGATTGAAATGTGTTACTAACTGCAAATCGAACACCTGGTAACAGCAAACGTAACAAAAAAAAGACATATTAAAAAAATGGTAGAGACAACCAAAAGGACAAAACCAGAAAAGACAAAGATTTATTTGGATCATAAATAATGTTTTCAGTAATGGACGCACTTTCAAAATGTGATATTTGCAAACACGACTTCTCTAGACATGCGTAGGTTTAAAAAATAATACCCAGAACTTTCTAAGAAAATGTGGCAAGGAGACTAGTTACCAGAAATTTATAATTCGTTCCGACACTAAAATGTATAAACTGAAACAGAACGCATTCGTCAAAAGGAAATGTAAATTTTGATCAACGTAAGTAATACGAAAAAAGCTAAACAGCTAATTGAATTTTCATAAACACTATTTTTGACGATTAGAATAAAAGAACGAAATTTCTTTCTAACCGAAAAACAAACACCTGGTAACTACATAACACATAAAAGAAAATGATAGAAACAACCAAAAGGAAAAGACCAGAAAAGTCCTAGTATTTTAATAATATAATACCAGCATATAATATAATAATTTTACAGCACTAGACGATCGTTTCTGAATACAATTCCTTGTTAATAGTGCATGGGCTAATATCATAAAACCAATATTGTTTTCAAGATTTTGAAGATACCCAAAAGATCATAATATATTTTCCCAAATTTAGCTAAGGAAATACTTTGCATGAGGGAGCATACCTAATTTTTTTAGTTTCAAATTTTAGCTAGCAGCAAATTTAGACAATAGTATATTTCTGACAATGATACTCAATCATTGCTTACTGAGTTTATGATATCCTCGGTTCACCAACCAACAGCAAAGATACCGGCAAGGGGTTTAAATCATGTTTAAATAATGGAACGATTCCAGAATGCGACTTTTCCAAATACGACTTCTCTAGACATACTGAGGTTACAACAGGAAATATAATACCTATTTCTAGTAAATTTAAATTTTGATCACTGTAAGTAATATAAACAATTTTGATTTAGAAAACTCTAATTCAACTTTCTTAAACACTATCTTTAGGATTTAGAATAAAGAAAAAAAAATGTTACAAACTGAAAAGCTAACACCTGGTAACACAACCGACCCAAAGAAAAAAAAAGAAAAAAGAAACGACACATTAAAAGAAAATAAAAGAAACAACCAAACAAGAGAACCAGAAGAGACAAATATTTATTTGGATCACGAATCATGTTTTACGTAATGGAAGCCATTTCAGAATGTGATTTTTTTCCAAATACAACTTCTCTAGACACGCGTAGGTGTCAACGGTTAAATATAATACATAACACTTCCTAAGAGAATGTGGCAAATAGACTAATAAACAGAAATTTATCATTCCCTTGGAGACTAAAATGTAAACAAATGATACAGAACGCCTTCGACAAAAGGAAATTTAAATTGTGTTCAGTCTAAGTAACATGGATATTCCTGCTGAACAAAACACAGCTAATTCAACTAATATGGTTTACACTTCCGGAGCAACCAGCATTAGTTTCCTGGTAAAAGTTCACGTGTTTGTCTAAATGTGTCGAATTCTGAATTTTCCTTTTGAGATTAAGATTGACATAGGCCCGGTATTTTAGCATGTTGTTTACATTACATCATGCTTTCAAAATCATTATTTAAATGTATCAAAAACGAACGTATCAATCTATTCCAAAACCACAATCCTAAATAAAAAGAAAAAACTTTTTAGCTGTCAAGTTAGGTTAAATACGTGGACGTTCCACCAGGGAAGTGAAGTCGGATGTTAAACATATAAATTATATTCGGAAACAATCAACATGCTTATACATGCAGTAGCCAGTCTTCAAAGAAATACAGTTGTGATAAGTGAACTTTTACCTACGAGGTAATATAAATAAATAAATAAATAAATAAATAAATAAATAAATAATTATTCAATAGTGTTTCATTAAAATCTTTATCACAGGCATTTAACAAGTTCGATATGCAGTTCAAAATATCATTGTTTTGTATGTTGAATGATAATATTGTAATATGGATCAGACACCACTGTATATGCATTAATTTAGTCCACTGATGTTTCAAAAAATGAATTTAATTCTGTAAAAAGAGCGCTTGTCAAAGTTTTTAACATAGTAACAATAAAAAGTACGTTTAAATTATTGCTTCCTGATCTTCTTACTGAATTACAATAAATGTTACGCAAATGAAAATATCCATGACAACCATACCTCGAAAATCCAATATTTGTTGCATATCATACCGATTTCAATGTTTTAAATGGTAATTTCCGACATTTTTAAAGTTGAAAAAAGTACAGATTTTCATAATTATATAGCAATGGCATTTTCGGATAAAGGCGTCCCTTTCTTTAAATTTAATAAAATGAGAAAATAATTGGATTGACTAAGCCCTAAATGCCCTTATGTAACTTTGAATGAGGTTCAAATGGCGAATAGTTGATCAAATTTCCATTTTTTTCAAAAATACTTTATGTACTTAAGAATAAGTTAGAGGTTTTTTTAGTTGGTTACGTTAATGGATTTAACTTATTAGATTTATGGTTTAATTAAATAAATTAACACTAGGATAATATGTAAGTTATATAGAATCATTTTAAATTAAATAACTGCTTTATGAAAACCATGTGTACTGGATTTATGGAAATACAAAATACATGTATTTCTTTATCTGAATAACATATAAATATATATTTGATAATAATAACCGAAACAATATCACAGACACCGAGTGAAATAAACAGTCCTCAATTGATATTTTATTAAAAAGAAGAAATAAAAAAAACCATACTAATCCATGTCCGAATCACAATCTAGAAGCGAAGTAAAAACTTGGAATTGACAAGTCAGGTTAGACACGTGAACTTCCACCAGGAGAGTGAGACTATGTGCTCCGGAAAGGTACGCACCTCCTGTTTAGCTAGCTGTACCCGTCACGTGTGTAAGTAACTTGAAATTGAAGTATATGTACTTGCCAACAGCAATCACAACCAGAACACGAAACGACAGAAGTTCGTTTTAAAAGGCAAGCACGACAAAAAAGCGAAATACAATAACACGAAGTAATACAAGTGCTGAAAAAAACTGAAGAAAAAGAAAAAACATGACAATACAAAGCTAAGGCAAACACATATTGAAAATAAAATATATAAATAACCCGACTCTAGACGGGCTATGGAATACTGATCAGTGGTATGGTTATTACATAAACAAGGGGCCTACAAACAAAATCCTACTTATTTAATAAACAGATGGTGGTTAAATACGAAAAAATAAAAATAAAATTACCTGATGCACATAAAATAAGATAGGGTAAAAAAACAAATAAAAACTACTTGGTGACCTTTGTGACCTTTGATATTGTTTTACTCACTTGTTTTATAACGAAATAGTTTTCCTAACTTGCTCGCAAAACTTGATAAAACCAACATATTATTTCACAATTATTACGCTATGGTAGAGTGTTCCCACTTCGGGAACAATATATAACGAAACAAGCAGCTTGCAAATAAATTGGTGACCAAGAGATATTGCAAGCCTAGGCTTATCAGGACGCTCAAAAAGTTTTTATGTGTCCAGGATTGCCGTGGATTTGTTTTATGCCCATAGTTTCATGTTCGTTTCACTCTAAATTTTGATTATACACATTGAGGGTGTAGCTAGCTAAACAGGAGGTGCTTACACTTCGGTAGTACCCGGATTCACGTCCCTTGTTGTAAATTAACGTGTTACCTAATTTGTAAAATTCAAAGTTTTTACTTTGTTTTGTGAGTTTGGTTTAGACATGAAGTGGGTTGTTTTTATTTTTGTAGACAAATGCGAAAGCAACAACCTATAAAGTAATATAAGAGCTGGTAAGCTACAATATATTCGGTTAATTTTACCCTGCGCTGGCTCGATTTAAAAGTTTGGAGCCCACACCCCCTTACAATTGATACAGAGGCGTATATAAAGACGTAAGGACTTAAACCTTTACTTACTGTTTGTATTACTTTCAAAATATTATTAATTAAATCAAACTTGGCTCAATAATGAATTAATATGTTTAAAAATTTTTTAGCTACCATTAGAAAGGGTAATATTTCCTTAAAATGTAAAAATAAACAAATGATTGTTTCATCTGTATTTTTTAATACTTAAAGCTACAAAAAATCTTAAAGTGTAAGAAACATATTCATATATATTAAATGGTGTTCCATTACATTTATGAAGATGCGACAACAATATAAAATCGATGCAAAAAAAAAGAACTTAATTAAAGATGCCAAAAAGATGAGACATTTGTATATCTCGTATTTTGTGCTTGTTATACGGCATAAACGTATGTTGTTTCCAGTGTTATGATTACATTTCAAGAGCAATTATTTTTTCTTTGGTAGATTATGAACGGTTTTGATTTGTTCCAGTGTTTTTAGGGCAAGATGAAAGAACCCTCTCTTAATTGTTTAGATTCCGACTTGGAATAATAAAATGAAATGTGACAACTGTAAATGTCGAATTTAAATTTAGATGGTAGAGGAATAACTATAATTGATAAATGATAATATAATTAATATAAAGAATACAACCACCAATTATGTTGATAAAACATTTGGAACTGAGGATGCAAAATTAAAAGGGCAATTATATTTCAAAGTCAAAATTGAGACAATTTTGATTCATATTTCGCAATAATTGATATTGATAGCGTATAATATCAATTTAACAATTAAGTTCCATTCTTGTTCCGGCTTCAAACCATCGAAAATAGATTAAAAAGTCCACAAATTCAATAGACTTTAGGATAATGACGTCATTATTATCTTATAAATAATCAAATATTAAAATCATTAGTGTCATTTTGACGAAAATAGAGCAAACACCAATATTTTATTCAATGTTTGGTTAAAAATTTCCGTTTATTAGCTGTGACGACACCATGAAGCTTTTTATGAAAATGTGTGAAATTAAAATTATTTATCAGTCTATAAAACTGATGATCCTAGCTATCTATCTTGGTTATATTCTATGTATTCTCAAGTGTCGCACCATTTCCGATCGCATTTTCCAGTTTAATGCTGATCTGGTATTTTTAAACAAGGGGAAATACAGCTAAATTTCAAAATGTGAATACAGTAACTCGTATTTAAAATTTCCGTATCCGATAACAAATTTTCCTCGATTTCTTCACAACTTGAAATCTGTTTCATTGTTCTATTTTATTAATGTCATCCGAAATTACCGTTTCTTCAATATTTAGCAAGTTAACTATGACTTAATAATAATTACTGGTAAAAATAAATACCCAGTCAGCGTAGAAATATATATATGTAAAAAGCCATATTTACAAAAATAAATACTAAAACCAATAGTATTAATAAAAAAGATACCACTCCATGTAAAAATCACAATTTAAAAAAATGCAACTTCAATTCAACACACGTGCCCTTACAACAGGAAAGTGAGGTCGGAAGGATAAATCCCTCTTGTTTAGCTAGTTACACCCCGCCATATGTGTAATATGACTTGAGAATGAAGGACTTAGAACAATGGGACGTTAAATATACAATTTTGGATACTTAGAAATCATATATATCAACAAAATTGTCATGTCGAACACAGGATGCAATTAAAAGGACAATTATATTTCAATGTCAATATTGAGATAACTCCATTCATATTTCGCAACAATTTAGATTGATAACCTATAAAATAATTTACAATTAAGTTGCATCTTTGTTCCGTTTTCCGCGTTGTGAATAAAAATTCAATCTCAAATAAAAAGACCATCAATTGATAAAGCTTCTGGTTTCTGATGTCATCATGTGATAAATCATCAAACTGCTCTTTTAGTAGCTATGACGTCATCATGATGTTATCAGTTAGTAGACAATGTTTTCATTCGTGTTATTTTCACAGTAATATGTAACACAAGCTGGAACAAAAACCTCCCCTGAAATTGACGTTATATATTTCTTTTTCTTTATTTGTATGATGTAGTTGAGAAGTCTGTAAAGTTTTTAAAGGATTATTTCTCTCATGCAAAGTATTTCCTTAGGTATGTTTGGTAAAATACATTTTGATACTTTGGATATCTTTTCAGCATCTTGAATAAAATTTTGGTTTCAAAATTTTTGTCTTAGCACTACTGATGAGGAATTGTATTCCGAAATGGCCGTCTGGTGTTGTAACAGTAAAACTGGTATAATATGTTATTGCGAATAAGCACTCATGGGTTGACCTTAATTCCATGATCGTAAAGCAGAATATAAGCCCATTTTGGAAAGATAATTTCAATTTATTCGTCGTTACACCGTGATCAGTTACAACTCATAAATTGATTGGTATGTCGTAATAGCTATTTATACCGATTCATCATTCATTGTTATTGATTAAAATTTTGAAATATTTTCATGTGCACGTACTTAAAGTACATTTTAATAAATTTCAAGGTCACACAATTATTCCAGTGAATGAGTTTGACTAAAAGTGTAATCTTTTTATTAATACTGTCAAAGACTTTATATGCAGGTGTGTTTTTATAATATATTCAATTGCGCAAGAGCCATAATTAAACTTATTTTACATGTACTGTCACATGTTCAAAAATAAGACCAATACCATAGCAACCGATTTCATAGAATACTAAAGAGTCATACACATCCATACTTAATTCCAGACAGGTTCCTTCCTGTATTTGATCATTCATTACGGGAATAAGTTAGGCATTTTGTTGAATTAGCCAAAGTGTAAAGGGATAAAATTATTAGGAAACCCTTAACGAATTCCAAGTATTACATGGAAATTCAGTACATGTACTTTAAAAAGGTATTTGCAAAAATTTGAAATTGAAAAAAAAACGATATTCTGTTGAATGCCTACGCTAATTTAGATTATTTCTCTTGAAAAATTTAAATTAAATTTCCTTACAAACAGCTTCAATACAAGACATTTATGCGTGTACTTTATAGGCAGACTTGTTTATTTGTACCGGTATGGTTGATAAGGTTTGCAACCTCATAAAAACTCGAACTTATAAAAGAGATAAAATGTATCATAAGGTTTCTTAAATCTGTCAAATACTCTTGAAAATATGATTTTCTGCTTAAATAAGCACTTCAGAAAAAGGAAAATTTAAAGACTACTAGTATTTTAATTCCTCCAGTTTATACCGTTTATAGTGCAAGTAAACCTTTTAAGAAAATCGTATGTTTTATAGTCTACTATTTAGTAATTTATAATCTAGCAAATGTAACCAGCCACACTGGAGATGCTTACCCTTCCGTTGAAACTCCCGGCCTCACTATCTTGGTGTATGTCATCTTTCTCACTTAATTTGTTTTTTTAAGGTTTGTACATGGATTGGTATGTTTGTTTTTTTTTTATTTTAACCGCTGACTGAACCGATATCAATAAACATTTCTTGACTAGGGCGTTAACACCATTTCTACACTCTGCTGTTTTGGAATCTTGGCTGTATTGCCTATTACAAAATACATGTTTTATATACAAATTACCATTTTTCTATTCTTTTTTAAGTTCAACCTTAATTTCCCGGTAACAGCTAATTCATTCTCATGGGGCCCCTATAGTTTACCTGATAATGCATTATATCGTTTGGTACAATCAGAATATATGATGTGAACTTACTGCTTTCATAGAAAAAAGAAAAGATTCAACTCGAACCTTTTTGGTTCCTAAAAAAAACCCACTTTTTTAACCAATCATTTCTTAAAATGATTATGTTTCCATCTTTTTTTCCATAAATTCAATTAAAATTTTTTAAATCATATATTTTTTTCTTAAAATGATGCAACATTTCGTAATACTTAACATTACAAATTCAAGAAAGAAAATACCATATTTACACTTCATTCGTCCCCATCAAGTTGTACATTTCATTTTGATATTATACAAAGGTGTCCTATATCTTTTTGGAACTTAAACCTTTCTTCCGTTTGTTGTATGGTGATGAGTTGAGTAGAGTAATGGTGTTTAAGAATATCTTACTTAAATCAAGACGTCGCCAGCAATAGGCGAAAGTGCAGAAATTTTGCCCGTGCGTTGCGCTGATTGCATAATGCAGCAGGGTTCTTTATCGTGCTACGCCTACCGTGACTCGGGATCTCGGTTATTTTAACTTTCCTTCCGAAAGAACCATGACTTTCATTTAGTAATAGCGGGCACTCTACCAACCGAGGTACCGCAGTGGCATATATGGTGATGAGAAAAACAGCCCAAGGCTTCAAGACATGTAATTTATTATGTTTTTTCTTTAGGGACTCCTGGTTGCCTGCTGACTCTCCAAAACAATAAAATTAGTCTGTCTACATGCACATAAATACCGACATGTTATATATTTATGATAAAATAACCAATGCTGTTCTAAAGAGTTTTTAAATGTACATTAATTTATGTAGTATTTTTTGTATCAATTACATTTTATATTAGTTTTATTTTACAGCACTGGACGACCGTTTTTGCATACAATTCCTCATTAATGTATAAATACGACTAATAATATGCAATAATAAAACAAATATACAACTCCATGTCAAAATCAGTATAATTTGTGATACTGATGCAATGAACAAAGGTATTTGTACTTTTGTTTAACATGCTTATTTATTCATGTATATCAAAAACAAACATACTTATCCATGACCGAATCACAATCCAGAATCAAAATTAAAAACCTTTAAACTGACAAGTTAGGTTAAACACGCGATCTTCTGCTAGGGAAGTGAGGCCGTGTGCTTAGAAAGAGTAAGCAAGTACATTTTGATTCAAATACATGGTTTGGAGATATTGTTTTACGTCTTCTTTCTTCTACTTCTTTTAATGTATATATTTATTCTATTTTAATGAACACCATTGCTACGGAAACCGACAGATGTCAATGTCCGCGCTTGAGGACACATATGTACTTTACAGATTTCTTACCCACCATGAGAAGATATAAATTTATAGTGTCAACATTTCTAAAACTTACCGTTACCATAAACTGCTGCCATAGCAACAGTCAAACCTGTCTATATAGGCCACCCAAGGGGGCCAGTAATAATGCTCTTTATGGACAAGTCTTTATACACAGGTTCAAATAATATGAATAAAGAACAATGAGGATACAATTCTACTGGGCTTTATAAGCAAGTGGTCCATTTATAGAGGTGGCCTTAAAGGCAGATTGTACTGTAATTATAACTCTAAATCAAGAACTTAATTTTGGTAAATCAAAAACAACTACTAATCCATGTCGAGTAGATCTTAGTGTTTATACATTTGTTCAACTACTTATTATAGTAAAGAAACTGCATAATCTGGATAAATGAATTTCAAAACTGTCAAAATCCAACAAATAATGCTAACTTTTTATATCATCTGAAAACAGTTAATTCAATTTGATCATAAGATGTTATAATGTAAACCCCAAAACAAGGCAAATTCAAAAAAAAAAAAAAAAAAAAAAAAAAAAAAAAAAAAAAACATTTCAAAGACATAATCTAAAACAAGCATACTTACCAACGTCCTACTAACATTCCAAAAGAAAAGTTAAAACTCACAAAATTATTAGATTATACACGCGAACTTCCACCAGGGAAAAAAAGGTCAGGTGCTCCGGAGGATAACCATCTCATGTTAAGCCAGCAAACCCGCCACGTGTGAAATTAAAATTGATCGTGATGGATCATGGAACAATGCGACGTCAAATATATTCCGGGTAATTTTGAATATAGAAACATCGTACTTATCAACAATATTGTGATGACACTCATACAACTATTTGGGGGCCCTTATAAACACAGGCTTGCAATTTCCTTTGGTCAACAATTTGTAAGCAGCTTGCTTCGTTGTATTAATACATTTCTTTGTTAACACGATAATTACAAGATCTAAGCACTATACAAAAGATGAGACAAAACGGCTAAAATGTATTCATACAACGTTTGATATTATTAACAAAGATTATGTACGTTTAGAACTAACCTTGGGCATAGAATTTTTCCTCTTTTTCCAGTCCAAACAGCTACAGGCATTACGGAAATGAATTTACTATATTAACCATTTTGAGACAAAAGTATTACACATAAAAATATGAATTAAACAAATAATAAGTCTGAATCTTATTAACAAAGTGTAAACCCACTGAAACTAGTAAATTAAGGAAAACACGTAAACTTCAACCTGAGGTTTAAATTTGTGTGTTTTGGAAGAAAGGGTGAGCAAATTTTGTCTATCTTATTACACCCAACACGTGTGAAATTAAAATGGTGAATAAAATGCACGTGATACCATAACACACAAAATATATCCAGGAAAATTCCAAGTATAGTGATAGCATACCTCTTTGCCATGGTGGCCATAAAATTTCGAGAGACTTGGTAAGTCTAGGTTTCAAATATCCCTGAGTTAAATGAAATAAAAAAACTATTAAAGTTGTAAAATGTATGCGTCATAAGCAATACTGATTAAAACTTTTTCAGCGTGTCACAATTAATTGAATATTTTTTTTAACAGTTCATCTGAAGTATTTGTTAATCGTGAATTGTTCATCCCTTGAAAACCAATATCCCAGTTCTTTATATGCAATATCGGTAATTGTACATTGCGCATTCTTTCATCAGTAATTTCCAAGCTTTTTATAATGCTAAAATGCACGCTTTAATACAGTCCAACCTACCTTAAAGACCACTTCCATAAAAGGGTCACCTGCCAAGATCAGTAGAATTGTATCCACATTGTTCTTTATTCATATTATTTGATCTTGTATGAAAGGTCACCTGCCTGTAAAACCACTTTTACTGGTTCCCTTAGTTGGCCTTTATAGACAGGTTTGATTGTAATCCTCTTATTCTCATGAACTGATGTTTACTTACTCCCATGCTGTGGGTGGGTTTTTGCAGGTCTGTATAAATGCACGTTAATGGTCTCTAGGTTGTTGGCTTGTAATTCAGTTGTGTAGGTTGATAGACATCTATCATTTGTGTAATTGATTTAAATGAAATTTTTACTGTTTGTATTGTTAAAATGTTGCATTTCTTTTTGATAAGGAAAAATAATGCTCATAATTGTATAAAATTACAATAATGGCGTCTTTTAAACAGTTTTATGTTCAAGCTCTAAAAACATTCAATTCAAATATCATTTTCAATTAAAATAATTTGTGGTATAATTAATGTATGGTATCTATTAAGTATCAATTCTAATTATGCTTCCATAGTAACGGAAAATGTATTTAAGGTCGTTCTATAAAGTGCAAAAATGTTAAATTACATAAGATATTCCTGGAAGGGGATTGCCCTAATTTGATGAAATCCTTTTATTATTGCATAATTTTTTCACGTAATATTTAACTCAAATTGAATATATTTTAGATATTGTCCGTAATTGAAAACATGTACTTTGCCAACAGCCATCAAAACATGATGACGACATAACACTGTTAATGATAGAAACCGCAAAAAAAGACAATACAAAACATAAAACCGATTTTAATATAAAAAACAACTTTTGGCATTAATTTCTTATTAATTCAAATTGGTGCATATTGGTTAAGGTTATGTCCAAATAAGAAACTCCTGTGTCAACTGCTGTTAGAATGTATTGCTTTACTACTATTGAGAAATGTATCCCCGAATTCCATTATCGATATAAATGCTTCCAAATTTTACACGTGTGTACATGTTTACGTTTTTTTTTGTCTAGTAAATGTTTACAAAATAATGTAATGTGAAAATGGTCATATGACTTCAATGTAGGGCTACATAATTACGTAATGCTTAACATGTCCTTTATACACAAAAAATTGCTGAAAAATAGATAAATAGCCAAGTGTGTAGAAATCATAGAATAGAACCATCCCTAGACCGTGGTTTTTATGTGGTATTTCAGAATGCAGTTTTATCGAAGAAGCATACTTGCTATTGATATTAGTCGAATATTATAGAATCTTATGTTTTGGAGATATTGGTAAGTTAAAGTAACATGCACAATACTGTAATATAATTTCATATTCATCTGAAGGTCAGTCACTCTTTTGAAAATAGATCCATCCCTAAATCTTATATCTAAACATATTTTAAGCTTCAAGCACAACGAAAAGATGCATTAGATTATAACAACTAATTTGTTTGGCTCCGCATACGTAAGTATAAATACATTTTAAGTACAGCAATATTAACAGACATATACGTCATATGTACACTTGACCTATGTTTCCAAAGAAAATAACCCGAAATACAGATTAATTTAGATTCTTCGCCTCTTTGAAGCAGTCATACTGATTACATCAGTTGAGACTGTGGGGATAAGCAATGACGATCTATAGTGGCAGATGGACCAAATGAATGGACGTGTCGCAAAATTTAACAAAACAAGCCATAACTCACAAACATACACCTTTAAAGATGACGTTTTACTGTATCGAAAGAAAACTAGTAGAGTTTAACAACAAATTCATATTATTTATGGTTCCCACATTGGGGTTTATACAAAAACCTCTGACATTCCCTGAAGGAATTCTTTTTTCCTAAATATTATAACACTATTAAAAACAAGAATGTCTCTATATGCAAAATTAACCTGAATATATTTGCCGCCCAACAGTTTGGTGTAATTTCATTCTAAATTTTTGATTACACACGTAACGTGTGTAGCTTCCTTAGCAGGAAATGCTTTCCTTCCCTTCAGAAGCAACCGGTCTCACTTCTCTAATGGAAGTTGACGTGTTGAACTTAAAGTGTCAAAGTGTTTTTACTATGCTTTTGAGTTGTCATTTGATCTTTCTTCTTAGGGTAGATGGCGTAAGGACTAAACATGGAATAGAATTCTCCAAAAATATTGAACTGCAATTCGGCGTACAGCCAACCTGCATTTAAATTTACCTCTATGTAAGGGTCACTTGCTTTTAAAGAGCAGTAAAATCTTTTCCAACTTGCTAATTATTCATATTACTTGAACCTGAATATAAGGAGCACCTGTATCTTGACTGGGACTTGATATAGCTGAACCTATCGTGACACGGGGTCTCGTTTATTTTAAGTTGCCATCCAAAAGAACACCGACTTTTATTTCGTAATGCCGAGTGCTTGACGAAAGAACAGTCACTACCCACTTTCAAGTCTTGAGTCAGACCTAATAGGTGTTCGAACCAACGACCTCTCACTTACGGAGCGAGCACTCAATCAACTAAGCTAACGGCAGTTGTTCATAACTAACAAAGGTAAGTATAAATATCTTATCTTAGAGTGCATTTGTTTTAGACAACATAGCGCAAGGTTTACGGCTTAATCCAATTATACCACTATCTACAAAAAACAGCATGCTTCAAGAAAGCATCAATATGCTTTTAATTCATTTTTATGATTCAACGCCTTTTCAAACAGGACAAAATAACATTTGATCGATTCTGAGTTTGATATGGTATATGTGTGTCAATGCGTTCACATTGAAACAGTGTTGTTGGATAATGCTAAAGGTTATACTTAATTCTTTGAAAGCATAATGCATGTATAACAATAAATGTAAAGTAAAAAAAATAAAATAGCGTGTATTTAAAGATTCAAGGATAAAGTGAACATTCAGACAATTGTGTCATTTATAGATTAATGTAACTACACAGGTCACATCGGAAGTCATACTTGAGAAAGAAATGAACATTGAACTATAGGACGTCAAATATATCTAGGGTAATTTTGGAAACAGACTTGTTAACAATATTGTAAAAGGACCATATTATTTTCAAAGCTTATTATCTGCGAAACAAATAAACTATAAACAGGAGAGTTAGGTATATTGCTTCATAAAAAGGTTATGTAAAAAAATTGAAATAATCACAATTGTTATATAGCTTCAACAGAAGCATTTCTTGTGTATCATAACTGATATAATAATCCAAAGAAAATCAAAATGAATCAAAACTTGATGAATAAGTCGTATCAACTAGGATAAATGAAGGAAAGAGACAGAACACATTATTACAAGGAGAGAAGCCATTCGCCAAAAAATGAACTCCATAATTATACAGATATAGAGATGACGTTCTAATTCTTGATAATCCTACGTGTTGAAAATATGAGAATTTCATCTGCCCCAATGAGCTTGAAAAAAAGATACGACTGATTCATCCATAAAGGTTGGTTTCATATTTAGACTTACGCCAACGAAAGACTATAGTGGAAGCTATATGATAAATGAAAAACGTCATGTTTCTATTGTCGACTGTCCTTTTCTTTTTTACAATTTTCCCGGTTTTCCTGTTTATTGTAGATTTCTGTCAAAGTTAAAACAATATGGTATATCTTGCTTTCGGAAGCGCGTGGCCTAGTGGTTAAGGCGTTGGACTCATGATTCGAAGGTCATGGGTTCGATCCCTGGACCGGGCGATGTGTTGTGTCCTTGAGCAAGACACTTAATTTCACGTTGTTCCAGTTCACTCAGCTGAAAAATAAATGAGTACCAGCAAAATGCTGGAGGTTAACCCTGCGATGGACCGGCGTCCCATTCAGGGGAGAGTCTTGTACTCTCAGTCGCTTTACGCCACAGAAACCGGAATAAGCTCCGGCCTGATGGGCCTAATGGCTCGGGACAGAATTTAACTAAAAAAGATATCTTGCTTTCACTACAGACACTTTATACAACGAACCAAGCTGCTTAATTTAATGTTTGACTGAAGGATATTGCAAACATGGGCTAACCTAACCATTACAAAAGTAAATGATTGCCATCCCACCCTGATAAGCATGATCTCGCTGAATCTAAAATTACAGTCCAACCTGCCACCTCTATATAAGGGCCAATTGTTCTTTATTCATATTATTTGAACCTGTATATAAAGGCTACCTGCCCATAAAGGCCATTTCTACTGGTTCCCTTGGGTGGTCTTTATAGACAGATTTGACTGTATCCTCAATAGATTTGATGTCTCATAAATTTCTCAAATTTGATTTCAAACATGGCAGATGTAGATAGCCAAACAAGAGGTGTTTATCTTTCCGGAGCACCTAGTCTCAGTTTTCTGGTGAAAGTTAACTTACTTGTCCAGTTTTAAAGGGTTTCCCTTTGCTTTGCTTTGTGTATTATCCTTATATAATTTGTTTCGAAATAGTGTCTGTAAACGAAATCTTTGTCTTTTGAAATGAACTGTTCACATTTTATTCATCTTGCATGCATGAATGATACTTTTCAACGCGTGTAACATTTCACCATAATATCAACAAGTCTGCAATGATCTTTTTCGATTAAAAAGACAGCTGGTTTTCAAAAGAAATAAAAACAACCATAGTTCTTATGACTAATAGTAAACTGGATCTTGTTTATTTTAATAATACGTTTTCACAAAAAAATTATTCAAAAAAAGAAAAGTAAATGTTAATTGCTTTGGATGTCATATACATCTTGATTTTTTGTCATTTCATCTCTTAGCGATAATCTAATTTTAAAAGTAGGTTGTTAAAAACAATAATATCATTTCCGGCAGGAGTGCTTCGTTTGCATTACATAAGGAAATGTCAATAACCGAATGAGAATGATAAAATATCTTAATAATGTTGAACTTTTAGATCAGCTTATGATTCCTGCTGCTGTGGTACGCTGTTTGATCAAGAACCAAAGCTTTTGATGCGGTATATATAATAAATAGGATAAATGTTCTGAAATAAACAGCTCATTCTACAAAGAAACGGCATACCATTATTTCCATAAAGAAGCGCCATCCCTTATAATTATAGTTAATACAAAAGCAACAAAATGCATTTCATTTAAAAATGAATCGGTGACATTGTTTAATATAAACACAAGCTTATTTACAAATGGTATTTTGTAGAAATGATTTGTACAATATGAATTACTAGTCCGAGTAAACTAACCAAAATATTCTTGAAATTGTACATACAAACAAAATTGATAAGGGAAGTTATGTTATTTGACATAGTAAGTGATTGTGTTTTCTTCAGCTTTACGTATGGCGAAATATTACGATTCTGAAAAATATAATCACCAATTGTGTAAAACAATAGAGAAAACAGTGTATTAAAGTAAACAGTTATGATGGAATGTATGGACGATATCATTTAGATAACTATGTAATGTTGAAATTTGGAATTTTTTGCACGAGTTGATTAATTAATTCAAAATTGTAAGTCGTACTGGTTAAAATATAACATGTACAATAATCGTATGACGTCATTAACTAAGAAAACATCAGTTAAACTTGTGTATTAATATTGTTTATATTATGGGTCTATTATATGGACTTTTGGGGTGACTATTGAATAAAAATCCATATAGATGTCTAAATCAATTAGTAATAAATTGATATAAATTTCAGAAATTTACACATTGAAATATGAAGACATTGATGATAAACAATAAATATGTAATCTAAATTAGCTAAACTAACTATGTATGGATTAAAAGTTAAAGAATTTATAACTTGTAGTAAGGTCACATGGACATGTCACTACTTATGGATACCAATATAGGATATCTAAGACTTTTAGGGACTGAAACCACGACCACTACAAGTGATTTATGTTTATATAATCACGGTAAACGCCATCCATCAAATTGCTAACCACGTACGACATTGCTTAACTTTCAAACTTTTAACTTACCATATGAGGTATGGTCTATAGAAAAAGCGAATGGTAAAAGAATAGACACAGACAGTAAAAGTGTCCTACTACTCAACTCCATCCAACTTTTAAGGATAACACTCTGTTTTCTAATACTTTGGACACTCACACAAGAATCGATTTTATCCTTCCTTTCAAGAACCCTATCTTTTTTTTCTACCGCTCCTCTTAATCTGACTTGTGACCCCCCAACAACAACGTTTTCTTGTCAATTTTAAAGGATCAAGATCACCCTTCATCCGTCTGACCATGACGTTGTTCAAATACCAGCATTAAACAGGAAACACTTCCAGATGAGCTGAAGGTTAACACAGACCTAGTCTCTAACAGTGACCCAAGCTTCCTCCCAAAACATATAAATACCAATGGTTACATGTATTACGGGTAAACTAAAAATTTAATAGGTACCATAGCTTAAACAGATAATCGAATCATACTATTGAACCGTACCTTTTAAGAGTGACCTAAATATAACATCGGTACCACGACCAAAGAGGTGACCTATGGGTAATGTCAAAGATAACAAAATATTTTCAGAATTCAAACCTAAACATGTTACTTAAAAATAACGAAATATTTTCAAAATTCAAATCTCAAACATGTTATTTACCCTGCAAATTCACACTCTTTACATACTTGCCACTTTGGATACAACAATAGTCAGCCATTATAATTACTCAACATGACACATCATAATCATCACCATGGTCGTCGTCGCCGTCAGCTGTGATAAAGCTTCATTCCAGAATTATCAAGTCCTTGGATGAAAAACGACTCCCCCTTGGCATTCACCGCGTGCCTTAATCGTGTATATACACCAAGGTCAACACAGTGAACACAAAAAAGCAAGCCAATAATTGTATACTTTATCAGAACCTGAAAATGGAAAACAGACAGAAATACACTATCTAATAAAAATCCTCAATGGAATTTTACAACAATCGGAAATGAAGTATGATCAATAAAAGTTAACATGGATCCGATCAATATTCTCCGGATATTTGATTGGATTCTTTGAGTTTTAATATACTTATTGTAAGTAATCAAGAACCTCATTCTTTCCACAAGACTTGATAAGAAAGAAGTAATATCTTTTACCATTCCCTGTTTATTAATCAGTTCAGTTATACTCTGATGATAGTGTTTGCCTCTGACTTTCAGGATGGGATGGTTCACGCCAGCATTATGACGTCATAACAGAATTGTGTTCCAGGCAAATAAATGACCAATAGAGTTTTGAATTTATTACCTCTATGTATGGTTACGTTACTCAAACAACACAGTTAGAATTATGTTATGTAATAAGTACAGTAAATATTAATTACATAAATTTGTCTTTCCATATTGTATTTTTTTGTTATTATTATTACATTTAGCAGAATGCACTTCAAAACAGCATAGACACATTGTACTTTTAAATTAGTATATAATTCAAATGTTCATAAATGAATTTAAATAACAGCTTTATCGATATCGGTGCCAAGAAGGACTAGGTCAAATAAGGTCACAAAATATTAACACATTAGTTTTCAAATAATCACAATTAATGGAAATGTCGCATTAACCTTAGGCATAGCCTCTTCTTTTCAGCATCTGTTTGAAAAAACATCGCACTATGTAAGGTTTTGATATCAATTAAACATGTATACTACTTAAAAGTATTGCCTTCTTACGTAGATAGATAGGTCCTTTGTTTGTCATAACATGTTGTTTTTACTCTCCTTAATTCCGAAAAGAATCTCTGCGTGTGACATATCTTCACATCCCGATTAATAACAATAACACAAATGTGACTAATAACAATTAATTTATAATGACTGAACAAAAAGCTTCAGTCACCTAGTTAGTTTTTTTCAATATCTGGATATTAATTTTTCCTACATTATTTGTCCTTTCTTGCTTGTTTTTATACGTTTTATCCATTCCTGTTTCTATGCTATTTAGCCTGTGGGAATTTCTCAATATTTATTTTTTTACAGTTTTTGCCCGTTCTTGGTTGTTTTTATTAGCAGAGTCCATTCCTGTTTTTGTTAGTTATTTTGCTTTTTGTTTTTATCTTTTTTATCCATTCCTGTTTCTGTGTTATTTAGCCTGTGGTAATTTCTTGATATTTATTTTTTTTCAACATTTTGTCCGTTCTTAGATGTTTTTATTGGTTCAGTCCATTCCTGTTTTTTGTGTTTGTTATCTTGCTCAATTTCTGTATATTTATTGTATTTGCTCTTGTGTTTTGTCTTATATTATTTTTATGAGTTCAGTCCATTTCTGTTTCTGTGTTAGTTAATACTACATGTATAACTTTATGTAGATTTAGATGTTGTAAAAGGTCAAACACTTTCAATAAAACTAAGCATGCATAATCCGATACAGAATAAGCTTCTTATATCATTCTTTGAAACCAAAGCCAGAAATAGAAAAAAAAGTACGTTGTCCTCATTATTTTGTTTACTTATAGGATGGGATAGCATTCCAAGAAACCGAAGTCAAAAATAGAAAAAGAACATTGACCTATTTCTTTTCTCTTGCTTATACATCATTATAAAGAAGTGCTGTGATAAACTTGATGATTGTATGACCACTCCCAATTTTTGAAAGATTTGTTTTAATGCTGATATATTTAGCTATAGAAGAAAAACTGCAGGTTGATTATTTAGTAGACAATACCTAAAAATGAATAAGAATCACAGAATGGCTTTATCTAGCCAAAAACAATATATTTGTGTGGAACTACTAAATTTCACTGGTAAAGAGAATGTTTCGTCGGTTCTTCTTTAAAATAATGTCAATTGTGATGAAATATCCATTTATGCGATTTAACATTTAATTTTAAAACATTTACAAATTTGTTTTTGATGAAGCCCATCTTCCGAGCAGACGGTCAACATTTCAACATCGGACACTAAATAGTATATTTTTGAAGAAATTTTAATGCAGTTCAATCTAATATATGCATTTTTGGCTCATCAGTGTTAGTATAAATGAGTTGATGCAAGGAGGTTCTCTATCAGAACTTAACATATCATATGGAACACTCTTTAATCCTAAAACTCAGTGACCCTCCGAAGTTGGGGTCCTAATAATCAGTGACACTAATATGTATGTATCTTTTTTGTCATTTTAGCACGTGTGCTTCGCGTCCTACTTCGTGTCATTGTTGTAATGAGATATACTAGATACATGAACAACAGGATGTATGTCAATGAAAGGTTCATAGACCGACCAGATAAAACAGTGAAGGACTGTGAAGGAGTGTCACCGGAATACATCTCTTCTATTTTTTTTCATTGATTTGTTTCTGTATCTATTTTATTATTGGACGTCCCATAACTCCATGTTCCTTTTACTCTCCATTTTGGTTTGACTTGTGGCGGGTGTAGCTAGCTAAACAGGAAGTGCTTACCCTTCCGGAGCACCGGGCCTCACTTCCCTGGTAGACGTGTTTATCCTGATTTGCCATTTTCAAAGTTTTTACTTTGCTTTGGGATTGTGATTTTAACATGGATTGGTTTGTTTTTTTTTTATTAACACTTATCTAGGCATACCAGAGCCCTCAAATCATAATGAAAGGACATAGTAAAAACTGGCAAATGTAGTTAAACACGATGAACATTCACGAAGAAAGCGAGTAAGTCCTGGTGCTCGGGAACGGCAAACACCTTCTGTTAAGTTAACTATACCCATAACGTCTGTAATCAAAATTTAGATCGAAAAGAACAGATGCTTCGAAAATATTTGATAATACACAAAGATAACAAGCTTTAAAAACTAAAGCAAGACTAATATTCCATTAGGCGTTAACATAACACGTATTGCAAAATATCATCATTTACATAAATAAAACAACTAGCGGCTGAATGTATTAGGGCAATAACATTAGTACAATTAAATGTCTATAATATTAGCAATTAAATACGAAATAATGACACAAAAAGGTATTTGATTTGACACATAAAAAGGTTAACTAGATCAGAGGTTTGACTATATCCTGGAAGTCATTATACCGCCATTGTCGGTTAATGACGAATAAGAATGTCTTACACCGGATGTACCTTAAAGTGCTTTACTTCCGGTGAAATACAAACGGAAATAGCTTACAAGATCGCCGAGACACGTGATGACTTACAAAATTACAGATACAAAGCAAATTACTTTTGATTTTTAAATTTATTTACTTGAATATTTTTCATACAACATATATAAATATGTTATGAAGTAATTTTAAATATACATAGAAAATCAATATCCTTAATTTTTAGTGCATAAAACTGGATATGGATAATAAGATTAAAAACAAGACTGAAGATTTTTAATGCTTGGAAAATTAATCCAACTTGTTTTTTTTGTTAAAAATTGCTCCCTATTACTGAAGTAAATAGTGTTATACCATTTTCGCCTTTTTAGTAACAATGTTTGACAATATTTTACTAAGGTCGACTGGTTTCATATTAAATCATTAAATTAAGTTGACCAAAGAACAACATAATGACAAACAAATGTGCAACCAATTTCAAGTGTTACACTCCGTAAGTTTTCATTTTTAGTTAAATTCAGCATCACCTTTTAGTATACGTCACTGACAGCAAATTTCTGTGATAAATCAATTTAAAAACATAAAAACTTTTCTTACCTTCAAGGTCCCAATTCAAATGTACATCAATATTCTTCAGTAAATTGTAACTTCAAGCTTCATGCTGTAATAGAAAATAAAGCTACATTAGTTTTCTATCGAGGGTTTTGTTTTAAACGACTTAAAATATAAAACAATTTCAACGTTTTGCAACCATTAAAAGAAAATAAAACTGAATATGTATCAACAATCATAAATAAAATTCTTTGAAAATTATGCTTTTACATTGTAGAAGTCTAATTCATGCCAGTAAATTACGTCGTCTAGTATAGTTGTTTTGGATGCAATTTTGTATCTAAACAAGGGAAATAACTCAGTATCTGTATCTTGATTTACCATATTAACCCTTCTTGCACACGTTTGGTTTGTAATACTAATATATACCAACCTTTCTTATAAATGGCGGTTTAACTGAATGTTTGAAATCACGTATCCTCAAATGTTATATAACAAGGAAGTTTCACGTGCAACAAAACGTTTGCCTAATGAAAATATAAATGATAAAAATTGATGATGATACCAAGAGACACCACCCATAGTTTTTATTTTACCTCTTTGTCTAAAAAATACCAGTGATTTTTTAAAGTCCACATGCAATTTTGTGTGTGTATCTAAATCATCCCGAATCCGTTTATCCTTTTTAATATGATAGATCGCCATTCACTTATTGGATAATTAGAGTAAGAAAAATTCACACCCTGTTAATGCGTTTTTAACTTATTTCATACAATGTTATTCTATACCACAGGGATTTTTGCATGTTGTAAGCGGCTTTCAACAAAGATGGCCGCATGAATTAAAATAATCAGAGTATGTGTAATCATTAAGCGTATTTAAAGGCGGTAACGCGTTTCTTTTCTTTGTTTAAAAAGAAGAAAGAAAATACATGAAACCCACTATTGATTCAAATTTTTATAATTCAATTCTCATTTGATAACAGCATTTTGATTTTTCTATTACGTTTGCATGAATGGATATGCTCTTATTGACGTCATCCCATTATGGATGACGTACAGAGGCATTTGAATAACGTTGCTATTGATTTAACTTGATACGACTAAAGCCCAATTGTTTTTTAAATTGTTGATTTTTATTGAAAAAATTCTAAAAATTGAATTATAAGAAATGAAATTAATTTTTCATTTTGTTATGGAAGTATGAAAGTATTGGACGTTTGCACACTGATAATTTGCGTAGCGTGCAAATTGCCTATAAAAACCAAAAATAAATTGGCAATGCACTAATATTTTGTATATGACGTGTTTGTTAACCTTACAGTCATTTCTGGACTTGAACGTAAAACACAAAATCGTAAAATCTAAAAATTGACGATTTTGTCTGCCATTTCATTACGGATATTCGAGATTAAACCTGGGCGTAAAAATAAAATGTAAATGTTATATAAGATGGTCTAACATATTGATGTACTTAAGTAATACTATATACCGAAAATATCACATTTTATATCATATACCTGAACACTTACAAATCAAACGTGTATTAGATAATATTCTTAATA
The DNA here is from genome assembly GCA_021292105.1 of Anadara kagoshimensis. Classification (NCBI taxonomy): domain Eukaryota; kingdom Metazoa; phylum Mollusca; class Bivalvia; order Arcoida; family Arcidae; genus Anadara; species Anadara kagoshimensis. Next base: position 29,521,034 of record CM037860.1, read on the forward strand.
ATAAGGTACGTTGTACTTTTATAAAGAACCAATTTCCTGTCAGTGTTATTTGATTCTACAAAAAGATAAAAGACTTAGCTTTATATGCCATTCATCACAACAGAGACACATACATTTTATGACAAAGTCGAATCAAAGCTAAATCTTTTACTTTAACAATATCATTTGAAGAGAATGTTGCGGATATATATACATATATATTTTGATGAAGGTCAAACTTTTTACATTGTGGACAGTGTTTATTTTCTAATATACATAAAAACATATAATATAAACAATAAATCTATATTATGCTTCTTTTTATATATTGGTTCTGTCTCATGCACACTAGTTGAAAACACAAACTGTGATAGAGTCAGTTACACTAGTGAATAATGTGGATGACTGGAGGAGAGAGTTCATTGACCCGATTCTCCACCAGGGAGATGGAAATTAGACAAGTTCATAAATGTCTGTGTCCTGTTTTAAGTTACAATTACGTCCAGTGTAGAGGTAATTACATTCTATAACAGTAAAATCAAAAGGTTAAACGTCTTTTTATATTATTGAAAAGTTTAGAAATGACGTCTATATGAATGACAAGCACTTCCGAGCAAAGTAAAACCATCAAAGTGCGCTTCAAAAGTAATTATTTTATTTCTTAATACATTTCTATTTTATGCTGTGTCCTGTCATTGGAACATCAAAACAAATGTCTTTTTAACATGTATTGAAAAATTAAATGACATCATTGACGTGGTCACTGTAATCGTATAAATGTCATTATTCTGAAAATTACATAGAACAATTAAAAAAATCATATGAATCCATGTCCAAACCACAATTCCAAACCAAAGTAAAAGGCTTTAAAGTTGGCAAATTGGATTAAACACGTGAACTTCCACAAGGAGAGGTTAAACACCTCCTGATTAGCAAGCTAATAAAAAACGGGTGCGAAAGTAATATGTGACGACAAATATACCCAGGATAATTTTGGATCATAAGACATCATACTTATCAACAATACTATAAAACGGTTTAAGCCTAGGTATGCAATGTTCCCTAAGTAAACGTTAAAAAGATTGAAAAGGTGTGGTGCCTGAGAAGAAAAAGTAATTCTTATTGTTAAACCCGTCTGACCCCAAGAACTGAAACACTGGCAACCACAGTTTTTCTAAATTGTTAAAAAAATACAGAAAACAAGACACTTACCAAGTGCAAAACCAACTCGGTCATATACTTTACAGTGTTACTTGTACTAACTGACATGCGAACAAACTCTAATGATTTACTAACTATCACCATAGATACGGTACATAATATCTGAATAAATCCAGAATTAACAGTTTATTATGTGTAGTTTGTAAGTACAAGATTATTGATCTTAAAGTATGAAGGAATGTTAACCAATAACACCATAGTTCCTGGTATAGACACTGAACTTAACGGGAACTCAAAACTGTTTAATTGACTCGAATTATACAACCAATTAAGTAAATCTTCGGTTTTATTGGGGATTTCCTTCTAGTCGGTTACATATACCAGCATCTCATGACTAGCAATTTGATGGTCTCAAATGTTGCAACTTAATTAGAATTTTGAGCAAAAAATATTTATCATGAGGTGATTCTGTAGCAACCCAACTTGACATTTACTCCAATCTTCCATTGTTCGTCCACAGTCGGGTCGGAAATTTTACAATCAGTGGTCATAATATTCTTTGCAATGTTCATGTCATGTCTTGTGTGGCTTGTTTATTATTGACTTATATCGTGTCATGTTTTTGGTTGTGTTGGCTGTTTCTGAGTTCATGAACAGGTTTTTTCTAGTTACAAATGCTTTTCATACAATACAGGGCTAGAAAAAGTGGTTTAAGGCAAAGTAAACAATCTTTCGCGAATTGAAGATGTCAGAACAGGTTAAAAACATAGCATATATTAAGAACACTGAACAATTATAATTAATCGCAATTTATTTTAATTTTAATTTTTAATTTTAAGTTACTCCAATTATTTTTATGGTTCTACAAAGTATTTAAACCATACCTTTGAGTACCATGGTTCCATTTTGTCCAGTTAGGTTTAATTAAAGTGTCGTGTTTTACAAGTTATCTTAAAGTGCATTCCGTTTGTCTTTTTTACGACCGGTACTTCGGTGTCGTATCTGCACTAGCTGAGAAGTGTTCGTGGTTGTTATTTTCAGTAACATATTCATGGTTTAAATGGCTACTTCCACCTACATATTATTCAACTGAAACCCCTTACGCATTAAAGTTATTTTTACACCATTTAGATATTATTCATTGGTTTGAAGAAAATAATTAAATCATTTTCTATGAATGATTATATCGTACCGAGACACCCGATACCTTAATCAATCACAAAGGATTCAGAACATTAATACAATACAACATTGATGAATGCAACAAAGATTATAAATTACACTAGTACTTTAATATCAAACGTACTAAATGTACTACACCACAGCTAATATAGTTTCATTGATGATTATGGCACATATATTATATATTGTATATTAGGTTACATACGCGTCGGTTGTAGCTAGCTTAAACAGGGGGTGCTTACCCTTCCCTTCCGGAGCATCCGGTCTCACTTCCCTGCTGGGAGTTAACGTATTGACATAATTTGTTTTTACTTTGCTTTGGGATTGTGATTTGAAGATGGATAAGTATGTGTGTTTTTTAAGGTTAAACATCTCAACTTCCACATGATATTGTCATATTCAGAGTAGGTGTTGTAATTAAACATAGGCTATCAGACGATTCAATCAATGATCTAAAGCAAGGTTTGGTCTAGTAAAAGGGAATGTTCCCTCGCTGGCTTACCTCTAAATATCAAGAAAAAATCAAGGGAGATAACAAAGTAAAACAACTCTATTGACAACATGTAGACATTTGAATAAAAAAATAATTCGATTCAGTTTAAAAAGCAAACAATATAAAAAGACAATTGATACTATTTCTATCGGCTTCTATTTGGTCTGCCTTCTTTCTTTGCATGATCAAACCTTGTGAATTGAGACGAATTTTAAATTAACCATTCAATGAAATAAAAAACCATGCTGACATTTAAAAGAAAATGGTTTTATGCCTTGCTACCGACTGAGATTTTCCATCAGTTTTACAGAACATCATTGCGGTATTCAAAACAGTATTCAGGAGTATTGATCCTTTCGATTTACATCAGTTATTTCAGTTATTTCTACATCCATTATAGCCAGTTTTAATTACCGAACTGATTAAATTTTACTAGCTAATGTATATCACATCACATTTGCTATACAACTGCTCTGGTTAAGCAGTATGCGATATGAGCAGGGCGTTACTATGCTATCACGTGCGCCATCATTCTATAACAAGATTATTGCATGGCGTGCACTTGCTACCATCGATCCAGTCAATAAAACCAAATATACCTAATGCTTTAGATTTAAATTAATTTTCATTCATCTGTAATCTTTAATCGATTTTGGATTCCCTGTGTATTTTTAGTTTCCAATTAGTTTAATAAGATTCTACAATTCTTTTACGCAGTCGAATTTAACCGGGATTTTTTTCCATGAGTGATTCATTAAGTTACATAATGCAGGAATCCAGAAAAATAAACCGTTTGATACATTTTGAGATTTCAATAACAATATTTTCAAGGTCTTTTATTTCTTTGATCAACCAGAATAACCCGTATGTTATACATTACAGGCCTGTCGAAAGTTTAACACTTAGTTAATAAAAAGCAGTCTAATCTCAGTCGTCAAGAGGCAGAGGGATGATCAAAAGCTACAGAGAGAGAGAGAGAGAGAGAGCTGTCGAAAAACTGTCGCGATATAGCTAACCAGGAGTCGAGATTAGCTGCCATTTTGATGCCATGAGTTAAACTTTCGCTAGGCCTGTAGTGTATTTCGATTATTATACCATCTGAGAATCGTTCCATTGATCCTTATGATAAGACAAAACATCAAATTAGATGGTTTTTGGTTATTTTAAAAGTCAAATTTAATTCAGTTTTAAAACATTTGATACAATTTATCTATATCTGATGTTGTATAATATTGTAATGAATAAATGAATATATTACTAGTGAAACAAAGCGATTTTTGAAAAAATAAGCACTACAATATTTTTATTAAGTTCATCAGCATCGGGATTATATTTCCGTTATGAATTTACTATATACCAGCTGAGCGCAACCACATCAAAGGCTAAAATATAAATATCTACAGACAATTATGTTCTTAAAGGTATTACGAGGGAGCTTTAAGTAGAGCTGATTGTCAAACGTCACAAATGAATTAAGAGAGTGGGATTTACAGTACTGAACCAAAATATAATATCGTTTCATTTACAATAATGATGTAAGACTACAGTAAACCAAACACTGACAATAGGTTTATAGATAAAGGACGATTTTAGAAAAATAATAGAGATTACTTTGCAACTGAAAAGTATATACTTGCCAAATGTCAACGGAACCATGAGCATAACACAAAACTAGTATGATAAAACAACCAAAAAAACATGAACACGACCAAAACAAGTTTAATAAATCTGTCTACGGAAACAAGAACACTTTAATTATTAAACAACCAATGGAACCAAGAACACGACCAAAAATAATGATAAAAAACAACGGAATAAAGAACACAGCAAAAAATAAATAATAAAACGGACAAACAGGACAAGAAAAGAGACGCACACATATGTAGATAAAGAATTTATCAGCATTCCATTAGACCATATGTTTTCTGATCCACAATACACTGTTTTAACATTTTTCTGAGGGCTAAATAATGAATGACCTTGCAGTACACGCTTTGTTTTTGTTCACTTAAACACCAACCAGTCAGATAAAGATGTAAATCCCCAGTGACCACTATTAGTATCGATTTCTAGCACTGTATGATAATTCCAGCAAATTATCACTCAATACCAATGACACCAAGTTAAGGCCAGACGACAGATCCAGTTATACATTGAACTGGTATGGCCTAGGAAAATTTGTCTTTACACCCACATTGAAGACAAACCGGTAGACCAAGGTCAAATACATTCCCAGATCAAGCGGCTCCACGAGGTGCATGTCATTGTTTTTAGAGAGGGAAAATAAACCAGAAACATATATACTAGTCCAATTTCAAACAAATAATAGACAAAGAGAGTTAGAAGAAGAATTTGATGTTAAATTTCAACATCTGAAATATTATCGAATCTGTCCTTCTTGTCAGTCAATATTGGGGCTTTATTAAAGCTTCTGTGTGCACAATATCTATGCGGTAAGCCGTTCTTTCGTATATTTGGTTTAGTTATATCTCAATTTATTTTTGCAACCTTCAATTTATTGTATTTTAATAACGAATCCTTATTTATTGAACGCTATGCCAAAATCATTATATCTGTTAATAGCGACAATGCGGGGTTTTTTTTTCAATTATGCCATAGAATTTTTATATAATTAGTCAAACCAAAATGAAAAACATAGCTTAAAGCAAGTAATATTTCTAGATAATTCCATTGATAGATTTAACAGGCTTATCACTTTCGTTCTGAAATTCTATTCTAAATAATCCATTTCTTTTAAACTCCTAACGAAATCACTGTGATCTATAAGGCCTTTAGTATTTGAGTTATGAACAAATCCAGTAAAGCCGACTTTTGGATGTAATTTGAATAACAAACCGAATCAACAAAACATGTTTATTATTGAACTGTAATCAATAGAACGACCAAAAACAACCAAACCGGTCAACGTCCAAATCAAAATCCCAAAAAATCAAACATAAACATACTGGTCCATTTTCAAATCACAACCCCAAAAGTCAAACACAAACATACCGGTCCAAATCACAATTCTCAATGTCAAACACAAACATACCGGCCCATGTCCAAAATCACAATCTCAAAAATCAAACGCACACAAACATACCGGTCCATGTTCAAATCACAATACCAAAAACCTATCACATACATACCGGTCCATGTCCAAATCACAATCCCAAAAGTCAAACACAAACATCCGTGTCCAAATCACAATCCTAAAAGTCAAACACAAACATCCGTGTCCAAATTACAATCCTAAAAGTCAAACACAAACATCTATGTCCAAATAACAATCCTAAAAGTCAAACACAAACATCCATGTCCAAATAACAATCCTAAAAGTCAAACACAAACATCCATGTCCAAATCACAATCCCAAAAGTAAAAAAAACAACAATCCCAAAAGTCAAACACAAACATCCATGTCAAAATCACAATCCCAAAAGTCAAACACAAACATCCATCCCAAAAGTCAAACACAAATATACCGACTGATGTACAAATCACAATCCAAAAACCAAAGTGAAAACTTTGAAAATCTTTAAATTTAGTTAAAACACTTGAATATCCAACAAAGAAGTGAGGTTGGGTGCTACGGAAGGGTAAGCACCGCTGACTAGCTAGCTACACCCAACCACTTGTGAAATCAAATTTGAGAGGGGAAAAGAAATTGGAACTCTATGACGTCAAATGTATCCAGGGTAATTTTAAAAAATACTTTACTAAATAGAAATTCATAAATTTCATAAGTTTCATAAGCTATCCAAAATATTTATTTCCATTAAAAAAAAATTCTAAAAATTGGAGTTTCATGTTCATTTTCCAGATTTCATGATTTGCGCTTTGTAATAATTGCTGACTCATACACAAGCCGCACAATGATTGAATGAATTACTATATTTATCTTGGCGACAATATTACCTCGTATTTTTGTTTACCATGATTAAAATTCTTCTAATCTTGTTCTTAAAATAAATAATATGATATCTTATACTTTAGCCTAGTCTGTTATCGATCGAATGACAGGATGCTGGAATTTATCAGTGAGACTATCGACTTCCGGAAGTCTCTGGAGACACTCGTGACGTCATTAAATATTGTTGTTACCCTCTAACCAAACTAAAAATCTTTCCCGTTTATACATGAATTAGTAATTTAGTTGTATTTAGTACATTTTACTGAGAGGACAATAGCCTGAGAACTAGTTAGTACCAAGTAAAAGTAATATTACTAAAACTTACATTAACATTTTCTTTACTTGATCTGACGCTGACCTAGAGCCATCGATTCATACTAGTATGTTTATTACACAAAAACATTTTATTAAACCCACTGGTAACAATAAAACTGCTTAAGCACCGAATTAAAACCTTAATTCGCGGAATAATACTGCGTACTATTATGTCTCATTATAATGATATGTGAAGAGAACTATAAGGTTTGCAATCGTTTTTTTAAATCTCGTTTTCATGACAACACTTTTTGAATTGATTCCTGGTTTTTAAATGGTTCATTTTTCTTCAAGAAAGCAAAGAAAGGTCTTTTGGATATACATATAGTATTAAATATATATTAAACAGAACTCAAGTCACTATGTAATTAGCAAATTAGTACCTTAGTACCAAAGTGTTGCAACAAAAAAAAAATGAGTAACAGATGTTGCAAGGTGTAAACACAATATATATTTTTATGTTGTTAAAACGTATAATATATTTTGATAGCGCCTGAACAAATATTTAAATTAATACCGTACACGTTCAGTCAAAGTAAAATTGTTTGGCGTTGGCGTTGGCATTGTCTTTGAGTACAACCAGCAGTAACACTTCCAACATTGTAAAAAGGTTAAAAAGGTCAAATGTATTTAAAGATATTTTTATGGTTCAAGCTACACAGGCGGTGCTTACCCTTCCGGAGCACCCGGCCTCACTTCCCTGGTGGAAGTTCACGTGTTTAACTTTATATGCCACCTAAAGTTTTTAATTTGCCTATGGATTGTAGTTTGAATTGGTACGTTTGGTTTTTGTTATCATTGTATATTTTTTTCCAACTTTGTGGTATTATATAGATTTAAAGATTTCGTGGTAATTACCACAAAAGTTACTAATGAAAGGAAACTCGAATGTCTTTTAACCCAATATGGTTTTTAATATTTTTCAAATACTCTACAGTTGCAATATCTAAAGTGCCCCTTCAAAATTTGGAAATTGGTTGAACAATTATATGTTTTGTCCATCAATTACATCATTCGTTCCCGTACATATTCAGTTTCTTTGTTCATCTGCTTCATGCTCGGTGCATATTTGGTTTTTGTGGCATTTTGTGAGTTTATCTGCTTCAAGTCCAATTTTATATAGATTTTCTAGTGCACTGAAAAACCACTAACAAGTTAAATTAATTAAGAACTTTTGACAAACGTTATATATAGAAAATTAATGAGCCTTTGTGAGAGATCAAAGACATTGCTTGTTAAGAATTCAATAGACACAGATACATAATAAAGATTGATTGCCATATGTTTGGGCCTCTGATATAATTAAGAAAAGCTGCATATAATATTGATTAAACAATGGGGGAGATATTGAAAGCACAGTTTGAATCACACATTTATTTATTGATAAATCTAAACCACCAATAGATTGTTAACATTTAGAAATAAATCTGGGCATTTATGTAGGGAATTTTTTTTAAATGCTTAGAATGGACACAGGCTGGATTCAAACATTTATTTATTGATAAATTTCAGTAACATATAGAGTGTTACAAACTAGAAATTAATCTGAATTTGAAAGAAAAAATATTAAAAATTGCTTCGGTGTACTTCAGTCTGAATCCAGCATATATTAATTGATAAATATCGGCCAATAGATTGGCAACACATTGTGATAAATATGAACACTTTCGTAAAATCAATCTTTTGTAAGAAAATTTTTTCAATAAATGCTCCGATGAACTCCAGTTTGAATCAAACATTTATTTATTGATAAACCTCATTTAATAAATTGTTCATATTCAGAAATAAATCTGAACATTTTCTTAAATTCAACCTTTTGTAAGAAAAAAAATGCTTAGAACTGAAATCACTCTGTTTGTGACACCGAAACACTCTTAATTGCCATAAAATCAAATAAACTTGAAAAAAGATTGATATTTTTCAATAAGTTGTACCTAGTCGTAACTAAAAATCTGTATGCGCATCCGTGATTGTCATAGGTATTTCTGTAGAAAGGAAAATGTTGGCGCTATGGGGATTTTACATGGCAAAAATGACGATGTTTATACCGGAAGTGATGTCCTTGGTGACGTTTTACGTCATATGCGCAATAGCAATCACCATTGGCCTGGGTTTTTAACATGTTAAATCCCCATAGCGTCAACGTTTTACCCTGTGTAGATATATTCTAGGCTAATCACGGATGCGCATACATACTTCCTGTTACGACTAAGTACAAGTAAATGAAAAATGTCAATCTTTATTCAAGTTTATATGATTTTCTATGGAAATAAAGGATATTTCACTGTCACAAACAGAGTTGTTCAAACAGTAGGGTGAACTTCAGGTTGAATCAAACATTTTATCTATTGATAAAACTCAGGCAATAGATTGTTATCACATACATCTGGACCTTTTCAGACGTAAAATCAACCTTTTTAAAGAAAAGAATATCCAAAAAATGTTTAGGATCAATTCCAGTTTGAATTAAACAAGTATCAGCCAATACAAATGTGGATTGCTAACAATTGGGAATGAACCTGAAAACTTTCGTAAAATCAACTTTTGTATAAAAAGAGATTCAAAAACATTTTATGATGTACTTCAAGCCTATTACTTCCTACGCAAAAAAACTGACAATGTTTTAAATATAATTCCGGATAAAAACGACAATGGAATAGTAACATTTACTTCCCCTTTGAAAATTAGAACACTGCTAAAAATGAAGTGAACTCGCACAACTGATATTAGACAAAGACATGCAGTAATTGTTCAAGCAAGGTATATGCGTTCTTGACACGCAAAATACCTTCAAATGCGATTACGTGATACATTAATGGAAGTGAAATTGGTTGCTCAGCAGTTAGTAAAGTGCAGACCTGTCAAAACTTTAACACTAGGCTAATCAGTGAAAAAGCTTGGCTACTAATTGGCGGAGATACGGATAGCTGGTGACCAAAACGCTGTCGAGACATAGAAAGCAGCTGCTGGAAACTTGTCGAGATAAAGTACACAAGGGGCAAAGATGGAAATGTAGCTTTGGCACTATTTCGTTTGCTTAGTGTTAAACGTCTAGCAGGTCTGTACAGTATATGGTCGGCACTGAAGGCACTGGAGATTTATCGATAACTATACGTTTTATATAGAAATGTACAATACTCTGATTAATTTAAAAGCAACACATTAGGGAAATTGTTTTAAAAACTATATTACTTTATTAACACGTGCACTGACACATTTCTACTAGGTCAGAAAAATAAATCGCCTAAAGCAGTGATGAAATCATTGAAAAGCAGAATGCAGCTCTTCTCCTATATATTAGGTAAGCTTTTTTCAATGGCATCTATTATAACAGGTCAGATGAACTAAACCCAAATACATGTAACGATTTAAGTGTCAATTTGACCATCTGATTACGATGATCACTGATCATACGAGTATATTTTCCGTAGAATTTTAATTTCAGACAACCTCTGTTTCCATTCTGAAATTTAACTATACTGTTCAATCTGCTTTTATATTATTCTCAAATAAAATGCGTTTTTATTAGACATGTAATTTTGAGCAGAAAGTTAAACTGACCTGTAGAGTTTAGTTGAGTAATGGTGTTTAACGTCCCAGTCAAGAATATTTCACTTATATCGAGACGTCGCAAGCTTTAGGCGAAGGTGCAGAAATTTTGCAGCAGGGTTCTTTAGGTTGCAAGCCCACCGTAACACAGGACCTCGTTTATTCTAAATTCCCATCCGAAAGAACCGTGACTTTCATTTCGTAAAACTGACCTGTAGAAAGATTAACATTAAGTGTCGACTCGGTGGCTCATCTCTGTCCGTCATTAGCAATATCTCGATTTTTCGGCGCCTGCGATCTATCTCTCGGCAAGAAAAATATTTCCAAAAAAAACCTAATAATTATCTTTTAGAAGAGCATAAAAATCTATTCTGATCATGGTGTGTGTGTGTGTGTGTGTGTGTGTGTGTGTGTGTGTGAAGTACAGATTTTTCTAGTCTCCTTCACTATCCTGTGAACATAGTTTGGTTATTTCCAGTATAATATGCCAGCAGCAGAGAAAATCGATCGCACATGTAATGGTATTTCATGTAAAAATCAATAGATTATCATCTGACAGTGAACCATACAAGCCCATCTCTATCAATCAATATTAATTAACAATTATATAAATAAAATATGAGGATCTTAGGTTAGCAGCTACATAAATCTAAACAACAAAAAACTCATTCTTTTCAAAATGTCATATATATACTACCAGATTCATGTCACAAATCCAATGTGTTTAAGCTCCGGTTATGTTTCCGTCCACCACCTTGACAGATAACGGGACGGCGGATGATATTCCATTGTTTCAATATTATGATATTTTGTTAGCTTGATAAAAAAATTATATAAAATTACAAAAAAGATCCACCTACTATGAGTGTTTTTTTAAAATATTATTTCAATTTGAGAATATTTTAATTCATTCCGTATTTAGACGGATGATAAACGAGACGATATATGATAATATGTTCCATTATTTAAATAGGACATATACCATAACCAAAAACATATTGATAGCGATGTTTTAAAAAGCAAAGTTATGGCGAAATTATAAATGAATTTTAGATTATGTTGGTTTTTTTTAAATATTGGTAAAAATCTTACCTCATGAAAAACGACCATCCCTGCAATAACGACGTAATATAACAAAGAAACCAAATCTTAAACAACGATCAATTCCTCAAAGCCGGATTGGTTGCGTGTACCGTCACGGAATTTCTAACATTGCTGAAGGACATGTGCAGCTTTCATTAGAGAATGAAGTGAAGCAGCTTTGAGAGAGAATTTAGTAATATATCCGGAGGAGAGAGTGTGAACTTTATGCTCCAGCTAACAGCTAATTCCATGACTGGATGTAGTATCGGGTTGGAGAGAAAATTGAGAGAGAAGAATAAATGAATGTGCTTCACTCACCAGTACGTGAACTGATGTTCTATCTGATAATCGATTCTGGAATGATGGCATAATTGGAATACACATTAATAACATTTCTATAATGATTCCGACATTGTGAAACATTTCTGCATCATTTAGTAGGCACTTTTCTCTCGTCTGAATTCGTCCTTAAATAAATATAGATAGGTTACCGTAGGAGGCTAAATTAATAATTTACTATATTTCTACAATTTATAATTGCATCTAAATCATCCCGTAAACATGGATGCTGTGTGCTGGATAAAGTTTACATAATTTATATAATGTATAATTTATTTTGGTTTCGATAAGTCATAAAGAAAATCCAACAGAGTGATTTATTTTTAAAGATTTTTTTTACATATCATGTATGTAAGCAGGCATTTCTGACAATGAAATCTGCATTAAATCAGGAAAAAAATCGGAATTTCATTTCCAAAGTGGCTTGAAGAGAGAGAGAGAGAGAGAGAGAGAGAGAGAGAGAGAGAGATGTTCCGGTCGTTGATCTTGGGAGAATAACAATAACACAAAGGGAACAAAACTCGCGTGCCAAGATCTACGGTAGATTATTTAAAAAGTGTGTGTGTGTGTGTGTGTGTGTGTGTGTGTGTGTGTGTGTGAAATTTCTAGAAGCTAGTCAGTGGCTATGGTGTGTTAGAAGCATTGTGTCATTTTCATATTATGTGCATTTATAGAGGTGTCATAAATGTTTGGTTGGTTGGTTGAATGTTGCTTAACGTTGCATCAGCAATTTTTCAGCTATTCGCGACGAGAACTATTTTATTAATCTATGAACAAGTCCGTGAATGCATGTGAAGTGCAGATGTGTTTTATGACGTGCCTTGTACTAGCGACTTTAACGTGCTAGCTCACAGAGTCAATACGTCGCAGACAAGCGTACCACGTCATGTGTTACTTTTGAATTATTTCATTAAAATTAAAAAGTAGCGCATGGCATTCATATGAATAAATAATCAAACTTATCAATTTCGTTGTTTCTTTAGCATTAGAGCTTGTTTCTGATATATTTGTGTAATGCTCTGACCACAAACAAAAATTGATGACACAATGAGTTGGAACTTTATTATCGTTTGTGATTTTAGACGACAATTAACTTTAGAGTGTTATATATACATTTGTCTAATTAGAAACATTTCTTGAGGAATGGCAACGGTTATTGGTTTAACGGTTTGCAAACACATTGCGCGCGTTTATCAACGTCCAACATTACATTTTGTGTTTAACTTAATGGCCGTTGTGGCCGAGATCTATTTTCTATAAATACGATGAAGGAGTGTTTTGTTATTTACAAAACCCCTGGTTTAATTCGGCAGGATTCCTGGTGGAATAGCAAGTCACAGCAAGTGACAAAATTAGAAGTCTAGACATCTGATTAATATTGTTTCCATGGGAGAAATGAAAAATTATGTATGTAACCGTAGGGATGTTTTGAACTCTAAAATCGACATAAACGAATTCATCTGATGGCGTCTATGTTTTTCAAACGAAAGGTTTGAAAATATTGCATATACAATGTGCAGACGACAGCAGATTGCATGCGCAGACGACTACGGATTGCATGTGCAGTGTACTATTGCCCAACTCATCAATTTCAAAGTCATGGTGAAAATCAAGTAGATTTTATTTTGTATATATTGTGATGACATGAAACACTTTCAAACTAACAACACTTTATTTTCTTAATCTGAGATGAATGTTTTTGTTTTTGCATGTACATGATAGAGTGACAAAAACCAAATATCAAAAACCCTACTCTTAAATAAGATTTAGATTTAAAAAAGAACAAGGAAGACATATTATTCAAATGGTTTTCGATTGGTCGATATTATACGTTGCCATGGTTATTGTCATTTAAAAATGGAAAGTTAGAAAGCAGCACTTAACAAACTTCTATCCAATGTCTCCAGGGAGATCATGAACATTAGGTTTAATAGTTTAAATTGAGAAATACGTGTTGACATAAGTCTCTGGCTGCGGAAAATGGATTAAAATAAACCCGCATTTACATCGGAAACATATTATAAGAAAGGAAAAAACTTTAAGATTGAAATCTTTCAATTGCCCACACAAAATGAAGAGAATGAGTGAAATGAAGGTTTTACATTGCCGAAACCCAAAATCGCCCACACAAAATGTAAATGGAGAGAGAGAGAGAGAGAGAGAGAGAGAGAGAGTGCGTAAAATGGAGCTTTGTATTGTCAAAACTCCGAAATCGTGTAAATTAAGAAGAGAGAGAGAGAGAGAGAGAGAGAGAGAGAGAGAGCGTAAAATGGAGCTTTTTATTGTCAAAACAGTGAATTGAGAGAGAAGCCTGTGCTATAAAATGGGTGGACATCTGTGAAAAATCACTCTGAAGCCAATTTGCAATATAGATGCATTAAGATATTGGCTGTCTATCAGTAAATCTAAGGCATTCTACACAACATAGCTGATAAATATTGATGACATTGTATTAACTTTGTCACATGTCAGTCATATGACCAATATTTCTGCCCAGATGACCTTAGTTCCTAGCAATGTCGTATTTATCTGAATGTTTGTAAAATTGTCATCACAAATTATTTTAAAACCCATTAATTGTGTAGGCATAAGAACCAGAATATGCTTAAGATCTCATAAATTTAATTACATGCATTACAGCGGTGCAATAAGCTAATAATGCTATTAATGCATTATACAAAAACGATTACATTTAAAATAAAAAAATATTTAAAAAATAAAATAAAAATGTGTTGTTCTTTTAAACTTTAATCTTTAGAAGTAAACATTGCTGCAAAACAAGAAAGTTGAAGGACGTTCTTCTTTCCACAGTCAATTTTTTAATGAAAATACAAAGAAAAATAGTGTCTTTTAGGGAGGGAATGAGGGATAGTAAAGATCGGCCTGTCCATAAAGATACATATGTATGAAAAACAAATGCTTCTAAGATAATATGCGAGTAACTAGATAAACGAGCAATGGAGATAAATAAAAAAAACCACTTCATTGTGTACAATGAAGATATTGTGTCAAATACAGGTTATATCAAACACATATATTTGGTGAATTCCAACTTGTAGTACTATAACCGCACCAATGGACATTAACTTAAGTGCCTGACCAAAGTTGCGAGTATTATAATCACAGGTCCCAGTCAGTGCTGGTTTTCTTTTGTATCAAAAACAAACATACTAATCCATTTCTGAATCACAATCCAGAAGCAAAGTGAAAACTTTGGAATATTACTCTTTTAATTTTTTGAAAGGAACTTTAAGTTTATAAGATTCTTGAAAATTTCACTCAGAACATTCACAAATGTATAAAATGACACTGTTTCGTTTGACCGTTACTGTCTTAACTTCTATTGTAATGTGTGTTTGGTTGCTCTGGCGCTTGTCAAGTACATATGTCCATGTTTTAGTAGCAATGTTTTTCTTCTATAGATACTAAATAAGACCGCGAGTAACTGGGTGAATAAATATATAATAAACTTTATGATGCAGTCATAAAAATGACGTTTTGCCATGTCTTATTTTGAATCTAATTTCCTGTTTTAAATGTCTTCTTTTATATATATACATAGTAAATTAACATGTGGCAATGACACGTATAGGCATACAGCATTAATCTGTTCTCTTGACCTTTCGTTTGGAATATTCATAAACAACTATACCTTATATATCTTATACATGGGTAGTGTTAGGATTCGCAAGAAATAAATAAACAACCCTTGTCTTCTATAACGTAGACAAAATAAACATCCGTATTATCTATAAATAGATGCTTTGGTCCATAATAAATATTTAAATTAAAGGTCAAATTGACAGGTTAATGCTGTTTGCCTATATACAATAAAGAATCGAAACACAAAGACATATAGATCAAAAATAAAAAATAACAACATAAATTTTCCTTGAAATGATAATTGCTTCCACACAATCCTTTGTCTTCTAGATCATCAAACACAAGACAAATTGTATATCTACAGTACAGACCTGTCGAAAGTTTAACATCGAGCTTAAGGAGTTGAAGCTCGACTGACGAGAGTCTGAGATATGTACAGCTAGTGTCCGAAGAACTGCCAAGAAATCGACATCAGCTATCAAAAGGTTGTCGAGATATAGTTAACGAAGGATCGGGATGAGCTGACACAAATTCGTTAGCAAAGTGTTAAACTTTCGTCAGGTCTGTACTGTATACGAAACAAGTAAAGCATTGAACTACTTAACGGAATTAGGCTTCAACATGACAATACAACAAAGAGAGACAAAGAATAAACAGCAACCATCAAAGATAAAGCAATATATTTCATCTCATAGCTTGTATTATGCCGTATTTTTGGCCGCGTTGCTTACATATTCATTTTCAGACATTGCTTACTTTAAAAAATACAACTTGCTAGCGAATTGAGAATAAAAATGTAAAAGAAAAAATCAGGACAAATTTTATAGGTAAAAATAAATTTACCTTCTTCAATTTATTTCATATTGTTATATTTTATGTAAATTTGAAATACATGGCTAGTGCACAGAAGGTACATTGTACTTGCTCTTTCGGAGTGTCCAGTCAAACCTTTCTTGGTAGAAGTCCGTATGTTTAACTTAATTTGCTAGTGTGGTTTTGGCATGGACCGGCATGTTTAATTTAAAGTTGTACATTTGATTGAGTTATATGTTTTCAACTAACTGTGATAGGTTAATTTATTTATTATATATTATACATTATTATACATCTATGTGTTACTAGATGCATATGAGTTTTACTGTCTTCTTCTTCCTTATATGAAACAAGACTACTAATGGTTGAAGGAACCTGTACAACCTTCAATCTTATTAGCACCTTGTATTTCACGCTAACTAATAACGCTTGAGAGAATTAATGACGGGTCCACCCCAAATCTCTACGAATATCGGTGACTCCTCATACCTTAACTCTCTAGGTATCGGTCAATCTTATTGAACTTATTCAACTTAATTAGATTCCTTGAAGAGCTTCTCTATGGTGTATTATCCAGCTTAATTTTAATACAAAACAATGATAAAGGTAAAAAAATAATACTGTCATATACCTTTTTTAATTTCACCGTTCTGTCATGCACCATTATTTGAATGTATTTTATGATTAAATTTAAAGAAAAAAGTAAATAACAATTCTAATATGTTCCCATATATTTTTATAGATTATATAAACATCCAAGGACCTTTGGTTCATATTTAGTAAAAAATACGATTTAATAATATGTGCATATTTATGAAGTATTGATTGTAGAATAAGCGTATTAGCTGCGTATTCTGCAATAGTGCTCTCATATATTAATTTTCAAATTTAATCACATACTGTAATACAAAATACTATGGTATATGACAATTGATTAAACTTAAAAACAATGGTATATGGCAGTGCTTAAACCAGGCCAACGGCATTTATTCTACTGCCCTTCTAAACTTAGAAATTGTTTATCAGTGGTCCAAATATGCGTTTGTCTTTTCTGGTATCGTATGATTGGGTTTTACGTATAAAACGCGTATTATACTTTAACCTTAGCTAAGTCAGACATTCTGGTGAACGTCTTAAATTAAGTACATTGACTTCGTTCCATTTTTTGTCATATGTGTCCATTTCTGTCATTTACATTTGTATTTATTGTTTCGTGTTCTTTGTTATATTGGCTTTTGCCAAGAACATGTTTGTCAGTCACAAATTCCTTTACTTTTAATATCGAAGTAGACCAAGTAATTTACAAATGAAGCCACTACATATAAACACAATGCGTATTATATCTGAGGCACATCGCAATTTACAAATATAATTTAATCCAACTTTATACAAAGCAAACAATGTCACTGACCCCAGAAATGAACAATGGCACTTAAGATGTCTTTAGTGAGATTTGTCAGTGTCAGTAGAGAACTTTGTAAAGACGAGTAGATGAATCCGTGAAGTATTGGTGGCTATACAGTACAGGCCTGTCGAAAGTTTAACACCGGGCTAACGAAAAGAAGTCGAAGCTCAGTTGTCGAGTGGCCCAAGTACGATAGCAAGTGACTGTAGATAGATAGATAGCAGCTATCGAAACCTTGTCGAGATAAAACTAACGTGGTACTGTCATAAACAGCTGGTTAGACACTTATTTCTTAGTCTAGGGTTAACCTTTGGACAGGTCAGTACTGAATTATTGATCATCACCTTAAAAATCCCGACAACGGCCTAATCAAGATAAATTAATCATGTTCAGAAATTCCATAAGCCCGACGGCATCTTTTGAGATCGGTAAGCTATCTTATATTGGACTATGGATGGTATTAAAAATGTCTGCTGCCAATCTCCAGATAATTCGTACTTTCATTATAGAAAAAGTGAACTATGTTAATTACAATCTAAATTAGAACTGGAAATTTGTACCTAGATTCTGCAATTCTTTCTTCCCACACATAAATAGGTCTCTAGAATCCAATATTAATTAAATACTATAAAAGATCTAGGTTCGCCGCTAAAAAATCCATTTTCTTCAATATACATGTAAATTTGTTCACCAAAACATCTAATATTAATTAAACCAGGACTGGAAATCCCACTAAATAATTAATACATTTATTAACTTAGGACTTAAAATTATGGACGTTTCTTCGACGAGAACAAAATTTTCTTTCTTATATACCTATTCTCTAAACACAACAGTACAACTCATGGCCTGTCGAAAGTTTAACACCAAGCTAACAATTTGGTGCCGGATCAGCAGTTTATAATCTCTTGGCAGCTATATCTCCACAACTTTTTTCGGAAGCTTCTTTTTACATGTGTGTGTGTGACCACTAGGGTAGCTCAGTTGATAGAGTGCTCGCTCCGTAAGTGGGAGGTCGTGGGTTCAAACCTCGACCGGGTCTGACCCAAGACTTAAAAGTGGGTAGTGACTGTTTCTTTCGCCAAGCACTCGGCATCACGAAATGAAAGTCACGTTTCTTTCAGATGGGAACTGAAAATAAACGAGGTCCCGTGACTTGAGCAAAATTTCTGCACCTTTGCCTGTAGCTGGCGACGTCTCGATATAAGTGAAATATTCTTGACTGGGACGTTAAACACCATTACTCATTCAACTCAACTCAACTCAACTCAACTCTTCCTACATATGTATAACTCTGGGTTTTTGGGGGTCACTAGCTATCCATATCTCGGCCAATCGGCAGCCAGGCTTCGACATTCGACTCCTTTTTGTTAGCTCATTGTTGAATTTTCGACAGATCTTATATATCTGTATATTCAATAAGAAAAAAAATATTACAACATTTTCCTCTCTTACAAATGTGTTCTCAAAAAAAAAATCATACATCGATTTTAGCTAAAGACGGGGATTTTAGACCTAGATTGGAAACGTTCAATATTATTTCTATCCTTACTGATTTTGATTTCTTATTATCTTGTATTGATTTTGGTGTTTGTCGCTGTAATTTCTTTATATATACCAAGTGTCATAAACTCCTCCCCAATCAGATTTATCACCAGACATCATCTTAACCTAAAGATTACTCCACGATGTTCCCTTGAAGCTTGATTTTAATACTTCTCAAGGGGATGTGATATAATCTTTAATTTCCTTTTTAGAAGAACTCCTTTGTTTCTGCATTAAGATCTCAGGAATGTAATCAATATCGGTAGCCATGTTGGGTTTTATAAGGAGACATATTTTTCTGTCTGTCCTGTCATGAAAACCGTGCCACCAACTAATGTAAAAATTAATACATTATCCGTTCTTTGTTACTGGTACAGTACAGGTCTGTCGAAAGTTTAAAACTTAGCTAACGATTTGGTACCGAAACAGTAGCTCATCTCGGCCCTTCGTTATCCACATCTATTTATCTATATATCTATCTCCCGTAACCTTTTAGGTCACTAACTATCCACATTCCAGCTAGTTCGACTCCTGCCTTTGCTTACTTAGTGTTAAACTTTCGACAGGTATGTACTGTACATCTGGTATTCAATTCTACTTCATTATACTCCGTGCCCGATCAATTTCTAAAAACCTTGGATAAACCTTATAAGGTTAAAGCAATATGGCGTCTTGGCGTAAAAATGTTTCACTTTCAAGTTGAAGTTCAATACGAATTTTCGAAATAGACGTATTAATCCTAAAATTTTCATTAAATATTTTTTAAAATGATTCATTGACCAAAACGATAGTTGTTTTAATAAACCAAACACAGTACATACCTGCTGAAAATTTCACACTAGGCTATCACATTCTGAGTGCCGAGTAGGCGGCTCATTTCAAATATTACAGCAGTTTTTGGGGTTTTGGCCACAAGCTACCCATATCTCGGTCATTCGGCAACGAACAGCCTCGACCCTGTGTCTTTGACTTAGTGTTAGCTTACCGTCTTATGTTTGGATGTGTTTGTTTATGCAGTACAGAACTGTCAAAAGTTTAGCACTAAGACAGCAAAAAAGGAGTCAAAATGTTCGTAAGGATAGCTTAGTTACCAAGAAGGTGACAAGAGATAGATAACATCTGTCAAAAATATAGCTATAGACAATGGCGGATCCAGGATTCTATGTTGGGGGGGTGGGGGGGGGGGCACTGACAAATTTTTAATTTGTGTTTGGGGACAAATACTATATAGAGCAGTCCTTACCCCATGTTATAGTGTGGTGAAGAGGCTGCGAAAGTTTTAGGGGGCACAGGCCGGGTTTGCCCCCGTCTGGATCCGTGCCTGATAGAGATATGGCTAGCGAGGAGTCTGTATGAGCTGCTAATTCGGTAACAATTCGTTAGTTAAGTGTTAAACTTTCGACAGACCTGTACTATAGTTGGTTATTTTTAAATAAACCTAAGTGAATTACAACTCAAGCAACTAGACGACCCTAGCTAAAACAAAATTATCAAAAAGCATCAGGCTTCGTTGTAACTTTCTGACAAATGTTAGGTGCCACAAGGGCTTTGCTGACTACTATAAACCCCGAATTAAAATGCACGTTACACAATTGACCGTTTAAAAACCTCTCTCTGTTGCCCAATAATGTCTGCAACATTAAAACACAACAGAAAGCGGTACACTACTAATTCAAATTTATATTCTTTGACACTAGATACGTTTGAACAATGAGACCTAATAGGTCGCCAAGTTCGCTTATAGCTGAAGTAATTTTATAATAAAAATCACAAAAAATGTATAAGATGCATCTGATGCATTTAAACGGTATGAACATTTACAATAACTAAGCTTTCGTGATATTTAAGTACTAATAAAAATCTAGGAAGCATGCAAAACATGATTTGTCGTGATTTACGTTGGTGTTAAAAGCCTTTTAGGGTCGGATAAAATTCCCGTTCGTACGTGTGACAACAAAGTTTACAGAAAAATCGCCACGAAAGCATTAACAGAGTTGCTACGTGAAAATTTAATGAACAATGAAGCACAATTAAATTAGAAACACTTTCTGGCTTGGTTTTATGCGTAGGCGAATTTTTAGCAAGGAAATATGATTCCATAGCTGTTATGTGTTTGAGAGTGATAGTCAATGGTTAGGAGTCTCTAAGGATTAATTTTCGTATACAATTAGCTATAGGCCCATAGGTTTTGTTAAACTATTAGTGGCTACTGTTATTGGTTACAAAATACATTGCAGTAATGTGTATTCCAATATAATAGGACCCTAGGGTTTTAGATATTTCGTTCAAAGTGTGCACATAAAAGTATAATATATTTTCAGTCCGGCTTAAGTATCATGGTTTGTAGGTCAACAACAAGAACAGCAGGACAAAAAACTAGTCCAGTTTTCCAATCAGTTCGAATTTATACTGCTACAATTTCTACCATAACTAGATCAAATTTAATTTCCAATAAAAAGTCATTTATTTTGAAATCATTTACAATTTTCATTTGAAATAAATCGTTTCGTCCTTAGCTTGACTCCTTGTCGATTTTTGTTGTGTCGATTTGAATGCAGTAAAATTTTTACGTGGGCTCATGTCATGCGATGGAACAATTCTTATTCTCATGACAATAGTCAATCGTGGCTTAACCTGCGTTCTACGCCTACAGCTTGTAAACGAATTTAAAAACGCCAGAATGATATAAAAATTAAGCTTTTCATTGTTTTAGGGTCGTGCTCCTTTTGTACTTAGTTTGATTTTCCTGTTTTGTGTTCCTAAAGACGTTTTTGTTCGTATCGATCGAACACTAAGCCAACACGCATTCGATGAGAAACTTTCCTCAATTTTTCCTTAACAACAGGAAATTCTTTACAATATTACGCCGAATAACGTCACCACTTCTACTATCTTCCTTCCCTTCCTGTTCCATTTATCTGGGGTAAAATGAATTACCGTGCCTGCCAACAACGGTTAAGATTGTACAGTTGAGTTGAATAATGGTGTTTAACGTCCAAGTCAAGAATATTTCACTTATATCGAGACGTCGCCAGCTATAGGCGAAGGTGCAGAAATTTTGCCTGTGCGTTGCGCTTTTGGCATTATACAGCAGGGTTCTTTAGCGTGCCAAGCCCACCGTGACACGTCCCCTCGTTTATTTTAAGTTCCCATCCGAAAGAACCGTGACTTTCATTCCGTAATGCCGTTAAGAGTGTGCATCACGTTTTTGGGTTATATGAACGGCTGATTCAAATTTAATTGTAAATTGAATCAGAGACATAAAAACGTTTTTTTTTATATCTTTCTAGCCAAATCAACCAAGAGAAGACAATTCTGTATGAAGAAGGAAAAAGATTCATGCCACAATTGCCTTTAATGAAAATTTTCAGAGCAAAATATTAAAATTATTTACACACAATCTAAGACTTTCTAACAAAGAAAACCAAGATACAAAACAATGGTGTTTATCTTGAAGTTCAATGTTTACATTGAAACAAAGCAAAGCAGCAATCATTATTAAGGTAAAAATATTACGCATAATGTATAGTGCTTATATTTCGCTGTAGTTTGTTTTTCGCTATATTCGCGGTGAAGTGTATTTCAGTGAAAATAAAACTGCTGCATTTTGAGGCATTCAGTAATGTTTCTCAGAAAACCGCGAAAATTTGACACTGCAAATACACTAGTCATCGTGAAACCGCGAAAATTTGACACCGCCAATACACTAGTCATTGTCAAACCGCGAAAATTTGACACCGCCAATACACTAGTCATTGTCAAACCGCGAAAATTTGACACCGTGAATACACTAGTCATTGTGAAACCGCGAAAATTTGACACCGTGAATACACTAGTCATTGTGAAACCGCGAAAATTTGACACCGTGAATACACTAGTCATTGTAAAACCTCGAAAATTTGACACCGTGAATACACTAGTCATTGTGAAACCGCTAAAATTTGACACCGTGAAAATAAAGCAATATAAAGTACTTTTTCTGACAACGATACCTATGCTGTAAAATGCGCAGATGGTCATATAATTAAATATGGATATTATTTAATAATTCATTTGATCGACACAACTGTTAAAATATTGTAACCTCGAACGTACAATTAGTCTTCTTAATGACTTAACGCCTCAAAATCATCAACGGATAAAGGTAAAAAACCTATATATTCATCAAAGTTGATGAATCTGTGAACCCTTTTCTGTATTTATCAACATCTAATCAGCTACATACATTGCTGTTTATTTTTAATCAATTGAAAAATCAAACGAAATATACCTGTTCATCTACAAATCACAATCCCAAGAAAAAATAATGCAATGAAAAAAATTTGAAAAACGCAAATTTTAAAAGAAAAAAAACCGCGAATTTCCACCATGACAATGAGACTGGGTGCTCCAGAAGGGCAAAAAATATTATTTTCTATTTGATTTATTTATTCCTCTTAGTTTGTACTAGTTTCTTTTCAAATTTGACAACATTCTTAACGCGTTCTATTCTTGTACATTTATTCTGTGTCTATGAGCCTGTTATGGATGTTCTGGCTCAAGAGCAAAATATTAACAATTCTTAAAAACTCCAAAAGCAAGGGGAAATTGACTCTTTGTTATATGGTCTCTAAAATAAACGTTGAACCCGAATTTTGTTACACATATATAAATGTCTCCCAAATATAAGTTAAGAACCGCTTTGGCGTTGGTTTTAAATGGACCCTGGATATTTTAAAACATAAGCATAGGATAGGATGACAGAAAAGAAAACATTTTATCTTGAAAAATTAAGCAATTAATATATTGGTATCTTTTTTTTTCAGACTACCAACAGAGAGATAGATTAACAGAGTGAGAGAAAGGGATATTTTTTATCTTTGTTTCCGTCATGTGTAAGCTAGAAGATTAACTACAACCTCGGTGTAATTATATATGATTTAAGAGAAATATCTGACCTTTGTTTACTTTTATCCGTGCAGCCTATTATCTCAAAAATATCAATACGTGTTTTTATGATAGTCAATGATTGATTTATGGATAAATTGTTCATTCATTTGTAACGATGTCATTTTTATTTGTTCTTTTATCGGGAATGGGATACAGCAGAAATAAGATGCTAGATTTGGAATTGTGGGATTCATAACGATATCTTCTGTTATAATTACATAGATCGCTTCAGAATTGATATCAGGAAATTTTCCAATTTCCGTAAATAGCGCGGGATATCGTATCGTGTCGTAACTCCGAATTTATTACCTTTGTTAATAAATCATAGCAGAATCCAATCGATTCAATTTCAGCTATAAAAGTAATAATGCACAATAATTAAAGAGGCGGTCGTAAGGGGAAATTTGCAAGTTCACTACATGTGTATATATATATTATATATATTTTTATTTAAAAAATGAAAATAAAGAATTTAAAAATATATTACTACTTGTGAGTCGATCTTCTTACATGACAGAAAAAATATACAATATAATGCAGGTGTATTAATTAGCATTTTTAGTAAGATTGTAGTAATTTGAAATTAATGTGTAACATTACTGTTTACCAGTGCCTTGTAAAATGAGTCATAGCTATCTCAGTGTCATTTAATGTACAACATGCTGATTTGAGATTTTTTATCCAATAAGTTGATTAAATATAAGCTGAGTTTAAAGGAAGCCAAATCTGTCAATAACGGTCTGATAACCACGTGATTTCTTGAGGTTTTTAATGGTAAAACGGATATCATGGATTCCTGTACTTTTTTAACTTTCATTTTTTTTTTTTTTTTTTTTTTTTTTTTTTTTTTTTTTTTTTTGTCCATGAAAAAAGGTCACTTTAAGGTTAGACTCGGGACGGTTTTATGCTGTAGGAGAGAACTGAGTTAATCAAACTATCTGTGGGGCACATAACTAAATTATGTTACATATATTAAGGTTTCCGCGAATTATTAGTGGCCAAAATTTCAAAATCGTAAAAATATATTCTTTTTAACATATATTCCCACATTTTATAAAATTTGTTACTTTTTTATTCAATTTCTCAAGAAATGGTAGCAAATGGCAATTTGTGCTACCAGATTTGGAAAACATACTTGAATCTCGACATAAAACATTGTATTGCATCCACATTGTTTTGATGATTCCTTGGTCAAAACACAAGATATTGCCGTGTGTTCATAAATACAATTTATTCTTAATTCAAATGACTTCCCATGTTCAAATTCTTATATTCTATGTCCCAATGTGGGAATGTGATACCACTGTAGTTGAATAACAAGTTCGTAAAAATAATCGCATATAGTTTAGATTTGTGTTGACTAGGAACACCATATGCAATTGGTATAATGCCATTGATTATGAGTGAAAATTGTTCAAAGACACTTTCAAATGAGCACGGCATTTCCTAAATAAAAATTTCACTGTTAAGTGTGACTTCATTTTCATAATCGCATTAAACACAAATATTCTGGTCCATACCCAAATCATAGTCCCAAAAGCAAAGTTAATACTTCAAAACTGGCAAATAAGGTTAAACACATGAACTTCCACCAGAGCCGCAGTGAGACCGATTGCTCCGAAAGATTTCCAGCTTCTTCCTTGCTCTAATATTTATTTTTTTTAATTTTTTTTTTTACTTTTTACTCATTTTACTGGTAAGGCTTTGTTCCAACCGATTTTTTTCGTACAGAATTTTCTTTACGCTATATGTGTTAGGTACCGTTGGTTTTAATGTAACCCAGATAATGTCCTAAACATTCCCAATGATCATTATATTCACTGTGACCCAAACGTCGGGGTTTATTTTTTTAATTTGTCACCATGTTTATATTTACCAATGGCCATTATATCCACTGTCGACCTTAAGTCGGGGATTTTATAATTTTCCACCATAATTATTATCACAATTGAGTTTGTTTCTTAAGCTTGTCTTGTTGTTTTATAGTGTATGTCTAGATTGGAACATTTTATTACTTCCCGTTGTTCAATGTTTCTGTCACTCTCAGTTTTGAATTCGGTGTTTACCCTTCCCGAGCACCCGGCCTCACTTCTCTCTGGTGGAAGTTCACGTGTTAATCTTGGTTTGCAAATTTCAAAGTTTTGACTTTGTTTTGGGATTGCGATTTAGGCATGGATTGGTATATTTGTTTTTGACTTTGGAACTGTGATTTAGGCATGGATTGGTATGTTTGTTTGTTAACCCTTCCCGAGCACCCGGCCTCACTTCCCTGGTGGAAGTTCACGTGTGTATCTTGGTTTGCCAATTTCAAAGTTTTGACTTTGTTTTGGGATTGTGATTTAGGCATGAATTGGTATGTTTGCTTTTGACTTTAAAATTGTGATTTCGGCATGGATTGGTATGTTTGTTTTTGACTTTGGGATTGTAATTTGGACATTGATTGGTATGTTTGTTTTTGACTTTGGGAATGCGATTTAGGCATGGATTTGGTATGTTTGTTTTTGACTTCGGGATTGCGATTTAGGCATGGATTGCATTGAATTGGTATGTTTGTTTTTGACTTTGGGATTGCGATTTAGGCATGGATTTGGTATATTTGTTTTTGACTTCGGGGTTGCGATTTAGGCATGGATTGGTATGTTTGTTTTTGACTTTGGGATTGCGATTTAGGCATGGATTTGTATGTTTGTTTTTGACTTTGGGATTGCGATTTAGGCATGGATTGGTATGTTTGTTTTTGACTTTGGGATTGCGATTTAGGCATGGATTGGTATGTTTGTTTTTGACTTCGGGATTGCGATTTAGGCATGGATTGGTATGTTTGTTTTTGACTTTGGACTTGTGATTTAGACATGGATTGGTACGTTTGTATTTGGTTTGATTGGTATCATCACGTCACATAATCATCGGTAAGTGCTTCAATATCCCATAATTGTATTTAAAAATAACCTTAATAATCGAAGTAATTAAGTATTTATGTAGTAAAGTAAGATATCGCAAGTGATAAACGTTGTCTGTAATTTAAGTAGGTGCTGTAGCAATAAACTCGTCGGTTTATTTTTAGTTCCTCGTGATGGAGATTTCAGAAAAAATACTAAGCTGTTTCTATATATGGCTAATTGATGATATGATTATAATAATAATAATCAACACGCAATATTCTATTTAAATTCTTGTCTTGACAAGCATAAACAACAGTGAAAACATATATAAAGATCCGCAACTTCATTTATTGACAACAACCAGAACAACTAAAAACGTGTCAGATATAGGAAACAAGTAACCACAAAATACAAACTCCACAAATCATAACAAATACTTTTACATAGACCACAGATCATAATACTTTCATCCTTGAACGAATATTCTCATAGACCACAGGACATAAATCTCACAACTTTTGGTCATTTCGCTCAAAGAGACCACGGATAAGAATATTTTCAGCCTCTAACGAATATTCTTAAATACCACAGGTCATATTACTTTCACCCTTGGACGACGAATATTCTCAAAGACCACGGATTATAAAACTGTCAACTTTTTGTCACTTGGCTCAGAGAGACCACGGATCATAGTACTTTCAGGTTTGGACGAATATTCTCATAGACCACAGAACATAAAACTCACACCTTTTGGTGAATTAGCTTGGAGAAACCACTGATCATATTACTTTTAACCTAGGACGAATATTTTGAAAGACCATACATATAGATTATAAATCTCGCACTTTTTTCCTTTTTGATCAGAGAGACCACGGGTCATTATACTTTCAGGTTTGGACGAATATTCTCAAAGACCACAGATCATAAAACTCACAACTTTTGGTCATTTCGCTCAGAGAGACCACGGATCATTATACTTTCAGGCTTGGACGAATATTCTGAAAGACCACAGATCATAAAACTCACAACTTTCGGTCATTTAGTTCATAGAGACCACGGATCATATTACTTTCAGCATTGGACGAATAATTTCAAAGACCACAGGACATAAAACTCACAACTTTTGGTCATTTCGCTCAGAAAGATAACGGATCATATTACTTTTAGCCTAGGACGAATATTTTGAAAGACCATACACTAAGATTATAAATCACGCACTTAAATTTTTTTACCTTTTTGCTCAGAGAGACCACAGATTATATTATTTCGGCCTTTGACGAATATTCTCAAAAACCATAGATTATAAATCTCGCAATTTTTTGGTCATTTCCCTCAGAAACCACGGATCTTATTACTTTTAGTCTTTGACGATTGTTCTCAAAGACCATGGATTATAAATCTCGCAATTTCTGGCCATTTTGCACAGAGAGACCACGGATCATAATAAGCCGTGCCTTTGACAAATATTCTTAAAGACCATAGATTATAAACTCACAACATTTGATCATTTCACGCAAAAGACCCTAAATTTTAAAACTCGCAACCTTGGACGAATGCTTTCGACTTTGAAATCAGAAAAATTGTCTTTGTTTTAAAGTTTATGTTAAATATTTTTTAAATATTAATTTTTCATATTTTTAATATGAATGTGTTATTAAAGTGATATTGCTATGTGTTTGTTTCGAATTTATCTATATAGATTGTTACTACACAAATGTTATTTTATAAACATTTTTGCTAAAAGGCTCGAAAAGTATAACATGAAGATAAACATTACTATCACCTATCAAATCATACGCTGGGTACAAACCCCGTGTGGGACATCGAAGTGAAAGGTAAAAGTATAATCAACAATTCTAATGCAGCATGAACATAACTCCCAAGTGTTTATCCCTTGCTCCATACTCAATGGTAATTGTGTAGGTTGTTTGCAATATCAATATGCGGAATGCATTTATTACAAATATTGTTTTGTTTAATGGTGCGAAAAGTATACAATACAACCGGAGGCAGACGACACTATAATTATCACTAAAATGTAATGGCATTTGACTGATAAATTTAACATATAGTCCGACCGGAGATGATTTTTTCTAGAAAAAAAAGCGGACGGTTAAGGTTATACAAAATTAATTGAAACTAGTCACTTGATATTTTGTTAAAGGTCATTAAAATAAAAGTAAATAAATAAATAATTTAAAAAATTAAAATTATCATTCCGTTTTTGTCGCTCAATGTGTGTTTTAGATGGGATTTGAATGGCTGTATTCCAGTACAGGGTCTTTTTAACATCCGAACTTTCTGTATATTATTTGAAAAACAAATTTTTTAAACGGCGAGGTTCATTTATAAGTATATTCGTGTAATTTAGAGAAGAGAAAACAGGCAAAAATCTATATAAATAAGCCAATCTATTAATGAAACATCAAAATGATCCCAAAGGACCAGATTGACAAATTATGGATGCAGATTCACTGAACCATGCCTACGTGATAATAATGTTATGAATGCGATTTTATGTGGATATTATGTGCTCGCTATTTTATGACTCGGCTGTTCGATTGTTATATTAAAAGTTCGTGTAGGATAAAAATTTAGATTGGGACTATCATTGATGGTATCTGGTTTTATTATTGTATTTATGCAGTTAGCGTTGATGACGAGTTTCTCGCCATGAATGTGGATAAAGATACGACCGGGAGTTGACAATACATAAAATACATGCTGCATAAACTATTAGACACGTATAAAATTATTTTCCAAAGATGCTAGTTGAAATCTGAAAATCGTGAAAAACTAAGATATATTTCCTTATCTACATTTTGTCAAATTTATTTAAGTCCTTCGGATATTCTTTCAACCTTGTTTCACAATTTTCGTCCAAGCACTACTGATAAGGAATTGTATTCCGAAACGGCGGTATAGTGCTGTAAAATTAACGTTGGTATAATATATCATGGTCAAACAATCCATAATTTTTTTGGTTCCGATTACCCTTTATGAGTAAAATATGAAACATTTATTAGTAAAATATTAAACGAAAATATACTTCTCCAAAAAAGGTAATTTTGATCAAATGAAACGTCCATGATACAATACATCTGAATGGAAGCTGTGGTCCAAAAACAAAGGAACCCAATATCGTGTAGAAAAATTTGCGTTGCGGGATGAAACTTATTAGGGAATGCGGGAGAATTTTTTTAAAGAGCGATCGTTTTGCTAGATGAAACTAATTATATTAGTGCATGCAATGTTTTAAAGAACGGTCGTTGAGAAAAAATGCTTTGGTAGATGAAACTAATTATATTAGTGAATGCAATGTTTTAAAGAACGGTCGTTGAGAAAAAATGCTTTGCGGGATGAAACTAATTATTGAAATGCAATCTTTTAAACAACGTCAAGTTTGGCACATGACAACTCTTCTTTTCTGTATAGTTGTCTGGCTCCTTGCGACAACCTTCCGGTAGCACCAATCGATAAATGGTGTATTGTCTCAGTGGACAGTGACGATGCCGACAAATTATAGTTGGTCTGATATGTGATAAAACTGTCATGACAGTGATTTATTCATGCACACATCATCTGCTTCAGAATTTGCAAGTTCTTAGAAATTTGAAATGTTCGCAATATAAATTCAAGCCATGTGGCGAGTTCTTAGAAATTTTCTTGTTATAAATAATATCCACGTAACGGATCCTCTTCCGGGTTCGTCGTCTTTGGACATGGTCAACTCGTCAGCAACGTCCGTTTGCTGCCTTGGTGTTAAAAGCAATTTTGTATCAATTATATTTGTGAATGCACAACGCAAAAGCAATACATATTGCCGGATTTTACTTTCTTTTTGAGATTGTGATTTGGACATGAGTTGGTATGTTTGTTTTTCATTGAACATATAATTCTTAATTAAAGGTTTTCTTACTTTTATCTTTGACAAAATAATAAAAGTTTTTTTTCCTCTTCTGTAAATAATCACATATGCAATTACCATATGAATTAAAAGCCTCTGCTAAAAAATTACATACATGTATGCAATTACCATATGAATTAAAAGCAAGGATAGATACGTTTATATTGCACACACATGAAAACTTGACATGGCTGTTTAAATAAAAATCTTCAATAAAATTATGGACATATCATGTTTGAAAATTCTGTTGTATAAGTGCGTCTTATATTAAGATCATACACGGAATTTTACATTTGCTACACGTGCATACATGCAGAAAAAATGTTCGACTGTTTTTTAAAACATACAAATTCTCCATAAAACAATAATTTATGAGGAGTCGTTACAAATGAAGCAAATAATAAATACAAAACGTATGAAACAATGAGGAAATAACTCTGAATATACAATGAGAAAATATCAAGCTTTCTAAGTATCACAAATCGATAGATAACACATCGGTAGGTCTCGTAGGATCCCGGCGACACATTATAGATTCGGTATTACTTGTGCATAATAAGACGATAAAATTCACATGAATTTGCAATTTATCATCAAGATTTTAAGCATCTGGGCCATCATCGTTTTTCCCCGAGTATTAATAGCAATTTTTTGTTTGGTAATTTTTAAATTTATATGAAACTGAAAAATGTCATATTGTCACAAAAAATTAAAATAATATGATATAAAAATTAACTTTTTAGCATTCATTTGAACGGGGATACCTTTCAATATTCCTCCGTTGAGCTTTAGAGATCTTAACTCAGCAAGACAAACTAAGCACGGTGTCATTGTTGGAACCATTATAAAGAATTATTTTATTTAAAGCTGTAAATTCAATTATAACGTCGACATGAAGAAGGTCTTTTTCAGTGCTTTGTAAAAAAAGAGATAAAAATTTCCAACTGAAAACCGTGTACTTGGCACCAGCCGACGCAAATAAAAACCTGAAACATTACGAGCAAATGCTTACACAGCCAACAGTACAAAACAAGAGAAATACATAATGAGACCACAGACTATTTTAATATTGGATGGCTTCCAATATCCAATTGCATCTATGACGTAAACGAATTAAAATGCTATCGGAAAATGGTTAAAAAAATTATTTTTACTAAAGCAATAATTTGGATAATTTGGCTGAATACACATAACACTGGAAACAACATGAACCAATGAAATGTCAACATCAACAAAGCAACTAGAAGATACAAAACAACAAATAAAGGCATAGAAAGCAACAAATAACATCGATATTATCTTTTATAAAAAAATATATTTTATTAAAAGCATACATCATTTATTTGCTTAACCATTGTCATTAATTGATTTATTGTCAAACACAATTACATAATATGGACTTAATTTATCGTCTACGGAAGAAAGTAAAATTTTGCGGTTTCCTTATAACAAATGAATGGGTTCATTATTTATTTATTTATTTATTTATTTATTTATTTATTTGATACTTCTTAATTTTTTATTATAAATATCATAATGTTAACATTTCCCAAGCAGTAACATCTTACGAGTTTTCGCACTAAGGACGGCACTAATCATTATTTTAAAAAGATCGGCGCAAATAAGAACCATTTTCCATTTTTTATTTTTTGTTCTTTTTGTCCATGCAATATTTTATTTTTTTTATTTTTAATTCACATACGTACATGTACTTTATTTATTAAACCTAATGCAACTATATAAGTCAACAATTATTCACAAATATATTTGAAGTTCAGGAAGAGGAGAAATCGAAAAATATAATATAAATACCCAAAAATATTTCAGTTTATTGTTTTGGTAAATCAATTATAAAACTCTATTTTTTGTTACTGAACCTATTAATCAAATTATACAATAATAACCGTGATAACGGAACACGGAAAACAGAACTTGTTAATATTAGATACGGCGTGTGCTGTTTTTGAAATATTTATAAAATAATGCAAACGAATTGTCGTATTTTTTTTAAAACAAATTATATATTTTTCAATAAATGTAAAAATATTTAAAAGCAGCTCGTAATTAACAGAAAATTAATCGGCACAATTCCCATGTTTCCTTCTGTTCAAATCTTGGCGGTAAGGCATAACAAAAATAGTATTTTCCGCAATGTTTTACGTCAATTCCGACTCAACTTCGGATCAATCTTTGCAGCAAAACAAGACACAGTATACTAATCTATGATCATTACCTCACCAATTTAATAATTATATATTTTAAATAATAAATCTGCGTCAAATCCAAAATATTTAGGTTATTAAACCCAAATATTCAATGTATGTGCTAAATGAAAAGGCGTACTAGATCCAAGCTTAGATATTTTGCAATAATTATTAGCTTATTTTGAAAATAAAATTTAAAACTCATTAAATGTCCGCTATTATTTGCATTAAGCAAAATAAATTATATATATTTCATAAATAAATAGATAAATAAATAAAATGGAGGAGAGAAAGAAAAAAGAAGTAAAAGAAGTCTTTCCCAAAATACATATATTAAATGACGAAAAAACGAATTTACAAATATTTTTATTGAATTTTGATGTCGGGAAAAATTGATACATCTTCTACAGACATGTGCCAATACAATGGACCCCTAGATTAAACACGCGTATCAATAAAGCCTACTGCCACATCAGATAGAGTGCGTCCATACCCGCGGGACATCCAGAGTTGAATAGATCGTGAATCACGTTTTATTCCATAAATTATTTACATGTAAAACCGATACTCGTGTTAAGTCTCAAATTCTATCTCTCACAATGAAACAACATTTATAAGTTCATATAGATTAGTCAAACATTGACAGCCAGTATAATAAACCATGTGTGTTAATTCTAGATTTCATTTCGATTTTGTCAGATTTTGAAAAAAGATTCCACCTATAAACATGACTTTGTAATTTGTATCATAATCCCTCTTTCCGAAAAACGTAAAATTTATTACCGGTCCGTTGACTTTTGTCGCAAAAATGTGTTTATATGGAAATAAGGGAAATCGATTTTATCTTAAATATAAAATTGATTAGAAGTGTGCGGATGAAAATAGGGTTGTCCCGTAATGGAACTGAAACAAGAAGTGTTCTATTTCACATTTTTATAACTATATATGTATTTTTTTTTAAATTTTGAAACGACAAAGAAGAAAAATGTCTATAATTTTCAGAAAAAAAAAGAAAAAAACTCTCAATATAAAAACCGGTATCTTTCGCTAGGTTTTTTGTCAGCAGAACTTTGAATTTTGTAGAAACCGAAAAAATTATATTCTTGTGTAAAGGTTTTATATCTTTCATTCAAGTGTTTATGAATTATTAATTTAACGTATAGTAAGTTTTACGTCACTTTTTCAATAGGGATCTTTGATGAGCGTTCCGGGTTTTTTAATGATAAACTAACAGAATAGAGAATATATGATATATTTAAATCTAAATTACTGTTTTAATTTACTGTTTGAAAGGTAATGACGGAACACTTTACAGCCATTTGACTGATCATGACATCGAATATTCCTAATATCGAGATATTGATATTTTATATATTCAATTTCAAAGAAAAATGTAATGTTGTAGCATTTGTCTATTTAAACAATTTTTATTCAAGAAAACAGCTACTTGCATGGGTTTTGACAGCAGGCCGTTGATTGCCTATATCCAATGTGTTAGGTCCTCTTCTATTTAGTACCATTGGACTTCTAAACGATGTTTTTTAATACTAAAATGCTATCCTGTCTCACTTTGAACTAATATAGACAAAATAGATTGTATAAAATCAAAATTCACTTACCTTCTTTTGTTCTTGTAGTGACATGATATTGTTCCATTTTTCTCCAAGAAGATTCCTGATGTCCAAATTCTAAAATAAATCAAAACGTGTCTGAAGTTAAAACTTTTTTTCTCATATGAAAAATTAAAATTTGAACCTTATTCACAACAATACATCCCAAATTTTACCAATTGTATTTTTCCAGACATTTCGTGAACAATATTTTAGACTTATTCAAAATTAGGAGAAAAACCAGATTTAAAATTTATAAACCTGTTAGAAAAAATATAATTTACTATAAATAAAAATATCTATCATTCATTTTACATAAGGTCCACTTACAATCTTTTTTTCAACTCTAATGATAAATTTTAACATCTTTTTAGCTAGAACAACTGTGTACGATGCCTCCAATATTCCATCTTAATGGCTGCGGTTCCCCTGTTCTGCAAAATCCATGAATTAAGAGTCTAGGCGAAATTCCATTGGGTTTCGGCAAAATTTTCTATGCAGCAAAAAATTGGACGATACCATTTATTAGAATCTTTGGATGTTGTGCAGAAAATAGGAATGACCTTAGAAAGGTTTGAGGGAATAATGCCAAAAATGGAAAACCAAAGTAATTATGCCAGCTATAAGACAGAAATAATCACCGTGTATTAAGTTACAATTAAACACAGAAGTCACTTTAAAAGCTTAAAAATATATATCTGAAATTATTTCGGAAAAGAGAACATTTTAATTCTCATTTATGGACGATCCTTGATTCTGAATTCTTCATTAAGCGGATAACTTTGATATTGATGCATACGCATGCATTTTAAATAAAAATCTAGAGATTAAATGAAGCTAATATTTTTAGTGATACATCAGTTGTCCAATATAATCCTTCTGTTATAAAAAATAATACCAGGGTGTGTTTTTAATGGTTACACGGTGCGTTTTCAACCTCTATTTACGGATGATTCCAGTGTTCATTAAAACGTATCGGCGGCAGGCCACACAGGCGAGAAGTCGGGTCTTCAATCATAGCGATAAATCGATATTTTCTGTACTAGTGAGAAAAAATCCACTGAAAAAATCTTTGTTTGACTTTTCAATGTATTAATAGGACTTTGGAATGGGTATAGAAATATTAAGCTAAAACAATAGCTTTGCAATAGCACTATCGACAAGGACGCGACAGAAAAAATGAAAACAGACAAGATTAACAATATTTACTAAATAAATACCAATCAATGACTTCAAATAAAGTCGATTTTCAATCTGGACAACTACAAAAACTAGAAAAACTGGAGCCACGAGCTCACAAAAAATACCCCCCCCCCCCGCTCCCAAATATCCATCGGATCAAATTTTTAAATAGGAGGTGCACATCTACAGTATATCACAAAGATTGCGTGAAAGTTTCATATAAATCCATTGAAGGGTTTAGGAGGAGTTGCGGATAAGAGATAGGTACCCTAAGGTGTAACGGAAGGACGGACAGACAAACTGACGGACACCTCTATCACTATATACCCCCCACTTTTTAAGTGGGGGGTATAAATATTTTTCAATTTTT
The DNA here is from genome assembly GCA_021292105.1 of Anadara kagoshimensis. NCBI lineage: Eukaryota > Metazoa > Mollusca > Bivalvia > Arcoida > Arcidae > Anadara > Anadara kagoshimensis. The sequence continues at coordinate 29,557,498 of CM037860.1, forward strand.
CAATCAGTATAAGAAATCAGTAATTGTACCAACAAATATTATTTCAGTGATTGATTGATTGGTTTGCAATTGAGGTATTTTTCAAATGATGCAAAGTCAGTCCTCAATTCAGAAACATTTTCCAATGACACAAAGTCACACCGCAAGCCATACACTTTTTTCCAATTATCAAGCCAGAGACATTCCAAATTATACAAAGTTAGTCCTCAAACCAGAGACATTTAAAAATGATACAAAGTCAGTCCTTTCCCATTTATACAAGGTCAGTCTTCAAGCAAGCCAAAGACATTTCCCAATTATACAAGCCCGGTTTTCAAGCAAGCTAAAAACTTTTCTTTATTATACAAGGCCAGTCTTCAAGCAAGCCAGACTTTTCCCAATTATACAAAATCAGTCTTCAAGCAAGCCAAAGACATTTCCCAATTACACAATGTCAGTCTTCAAGCAAGGCAAAGACATTTCCCAATTATACAAAATCGGTCTTCAAGCAAGGCAAAGACATTTCCCAATTATACAAGGTCGGTCTCCAAGCAAGCCAAAGACTTTTCTTTATTATATAAGGTCAGTCTTCAAGCAAACCAAAGACATTTCCTAATTATACAAGCCAAGTCTTCAAGCAAGCCAAAGCCATTTCTCAATTATACAAGATCAGTTTTCAAGCAAACCAAAGACATTTCCCAATTAGACAAGCCCAGTCTTCAAGCAAGCCAGACATTGCCCAATTACACAATGTCAGTCACCAAGCAAGCCAAAGACATTTCCCAATTATACAAGATCAGTCTTCAAGCAAGCCAAAGACACTTTACCCAAACCAGAGACACTTCCCAAATTTTACAAAGCCAAACATCAAGCCAGAGACATTTCTCAATTATATAAACAAAGCCAGTCATCAAAAACAAGAGACATTTCTCAATTGTACACGCGTCTTAATTTAGTTTTCTATATAAATATTATATCTATATTTATCTTTATTTGAGTTATCTCATTTTCAAGAAATAATCATTATTAGAAGACAAAATAATTCTGCCTATTTTAGCGCCTACATACATGCAGACGCTTCCCGCCATTATGTCTAGTCGTTTGAATGTTTAGATTGTTGTCTCTGTTTTTAACGGTTTAAAGCTTGTATTTATCTTGTAGGCGAAATATTAATATCGATATTCAAAGAATGTATGTATGTTAGATATATTCTATCGATAGAATAACTAATGTCTGTTCCAAAATTAATCTCCATACAAATTATATGATGACCTGGTACTTATTATGTAAAACAAAGAGAATATATGTTCTGTATTGTTATGAAAAACATATTTTATTATGTCTGGTTATGGGTTAATTGTTTGGTAAATTATTGTGTATTTTTATTTCTAAACATGTGTGTTTATGGACCACTTTTTACATGATTACAAAGGTACTAACTTTAGTACTTGTAACAACCACTGTACGTATACGATATTGCAATATCCAGTGATCGTCCAAAGTCAGGGTTATATAACCAGCAGTCTTAGTGGATGTTATATTTTGTCTCATTTCTTATTTCATTCCTTTGTATTTGATATGTTTAAGTAAAATTTGGACAATTTGCGTTTTACTCACATGTTTTGAATTTTTAATTTAATCTTTTTTATACCATGTTTTTTTTTATTATTATTCAAATAAGGTTGGTTTAAAACAATGAACTCTCTTCCAGTTTACATAAAACTGTAGAATAAAATGTTTCATCGCTATATTTGGTGTTCCAACCATAAATAGAATGTATAGTTTATGAATATAGTTATTTTCTGACAATGTGGCACAAACCATCTCCAACAAGAAACTCTATAAGAGACGGACACCATGCCTCTATTCCAGGCCATCAAAAGAAGGAAATAGGAAATGAAATGGGCTGGATATGTTTACATAATGCATACTGCATCCATCCAAAAGGTAGCAATGCGATGGACACCAAGAGAGGCAGACCAAAAGAGACGCGGAGAAGATCCACTGACAAAGAGTTTTAAGACAAAGGTTGGACATGGGGACAAATACAACACTGGACCCATGACAGGCAGAAATGGAAGTCATCTGAGAGGAAGACTATTTCAACATGGTTTTGTAATACTATCATGTTGGCATATCAGTCTAGTTCTAAAGTTTTAGCCAAGCATGATATCAGGGCTCATAAAGTAAGAGCTCTTTCTCCTTCTTGGGCCATGTTTAACAATTGTCCAGTTTCTGAAATATTTGAAGCTGGCTTTTGGAAGTCTAAGAATACATTTATCTCTTTTTAGTAGTTAAATGAGTATAAATAAGGATAAAAAAAATCATAGGAAGAATAAACTTAATTTAGCAGCTTCATGTAAGTCAGTGAGCGCGTTCCAATTGCGTATTGCCAAGCATTTTAAATTCCGCCTTCTCTATACATTTGTAAAAAGTAACCCAACGTCAAAAACTATGAGATAAAGAAAATGGACATAATAGTTTTAAAAATAAACAAAATGTGATGTATCTGAAAAACATGCATTAGGCAATAGACAATGCAACTAAAGATACCACAACGTGTACAGCAGAAGTACGAAATTTGATAACAAAATTGAAACGCATATTGAAACTTTACACGTATCTTAAGTCTAATAACAAAAGTAGGGTTCAGTGTGTGGTTAAATTGTGGAGGTGAAACTTCATCTAACCAGAATTAGACAATTAGTATACAAGTTGTCATCACAGTTGAGGAAAAAAAACTTAAAAAACTGTCTGATTTGGAAAAAAAACTTTAAAAAACTGTCTGATTTTACCCAAGGTATACATGTATACATGTATATTATTCAATTAGTTTTAACAATAAATTCGGTTTTACATTAACATTAATTGAAGATCTTCCACATGTATGTTTAATGTACAAGGGTATAACCAGTGTTGATAAATTCTTTATTTTGTTTAAGGAATTTCCATTGGTTAATCAATAAGGAATGTACAGTCAAACACGTTGATCTTGACATTAATGATGTGATTGCATTTTATAATTTGATAATGAAAATAAACATTCAAATTTATAATAATCAACAGTATTAACCTTTTAAATTAGATTTTTAAAAATAAACATTGTTTTATTTTGAAAAGAAAAAGAAACAATTGGAAATCGAAATATTTTTCCATATATTCAAGAATTTTAAGTGTCATTTCGAAGATTATTCCAATCTTATATTTGTATTTAGTTTTGTGAAAAAATGTTTATTCATACTTTTTACTTTGTATTGGGATTTTGACATACTAGTACATGAGTATAAAAAGATTGCCAAATGCCAAATTTAATTTTAAGAGCTAGAGATATCAAAGTTAAAAATTGATTGTGAAACTATGGTCTGATTTGAAAATCGTCAAAAAAAAAGAAAGAGTACGAAACAATCGTGGAAACACAAAATAAATACACAAATAAATAAAAATAAATTAAATTAAAAGTTAAGAATTTAACATATTGAGGCATCGATGAAAATATTGAAGTTTACTGAGCCTTTATTTGCCAGTTTTAACAACCAGTAATTTTTCTCGAAGTTAGACAAATAATATGTCGCCATCGCAATGTACTTTACACTCTCAATGCTTCATATTGGAAACAAATGTGAACATCATAGTCGCACCGAAGACGAATGAATGTACAGAAATACACCCCTTGCCAAAAAATGTGACAAAGCTGAAAAAACATGTGTTTTTGTAAAAGACAAACCAAGCAAAGAACGCACCATGTTTATAAAGGAAAAAGCCTCGGTTCGAAAAAATCCATTGCACGTGCTGACACCACTGATTATACTCCTAAAACACTCCCTGGGACTTTAGACGGTCATTGGACATAGTAACTAAATGTCAATCATAACGCTTTTACACCATTTGATTTATAATGACGTCTTGAGGAATGCGTGGCTTAATTGGAGGTGTTCATCCAGTGATTCCTTGTTAAGAATATCTTGGTATAAACCATTACCCAGAGTCCTTGCGAGTTGAAATATCACCAGACTTGGCACATTTTAGATATAAGGTAATTCGGGTTGTTTTCTTTTATTTATAAATACCTTAAAACGGACGAAGTTATGCTCCTTCATGCAAAGCATTTTCTTAGCTAAATCATATTTAAATATATTTTGGTCCTTTGGATACATGTTCAAACCCTTTGAAAAAAATGGTTTCACAATATTGTTCCAAGCACTATTGATGATGAATTGTATTCTGTAACGTCCGTCTATTGTTGTAAAATTAACACTGGTATCATGTGTAATTTATAGACTGGATTGTAACTGTTCTGACGTCATGTCTATGTTGTACTAGAAATTGTCTGAAATAACACTGTGTGTTACCTGAATAATAGGAAGCCATCTGGATGGAAAAACGCTTTTAAAATAGCGCCATCGCAAATATTGCGTACGCTTGATATATTGAAGTACATTTAAATTGTGAGTCTAGTGTCACTAGGTATGACATGCATTTAGCAAGAAAACACGTGCAGAACAAAACACAAAACAAAATATGCTCACATTTACATAAAAAATGCCAAAATACATACAAATATTTGGAAATATTTAATAACACAATTTTCAGCCTAGGCAAATTAATTTCAATGTAAGACATTTTTAGTTATTTCAAACAAGTTGATATACAGATATAATTATTTACATAAGAGGAACTGATAATTAGGAAAATTATAACGCTTTAGTTTAAGATATATTTTATCCTATGAAAATTTCTTTTTCTTTGTTTGTCTCGGATGCCTTGAGCTTATGCTATCCTATTACGATGATCAAGCGAATATTGTACAGCTAGCTATAAACAGCTTTTGTCCATACATTCATACATTACGTGCATGCATGTGTCCTTGTGAAAATTGTGCCATTATATTAGCATTTTTTTCCTTTTCAATTTGCTTTAAGTTTTGTTTTTACAGTATCTAATGTAAAATTTTAACAAGCAAATTTAAAGAAAAAAAGTCCCAAATGTTGTAATACGTCGTTATTTTAGATTTTTTCCAACTAGAAATAACCTAGGAAGATTGAAATCAGAAATCAGGGCGCGTATTTTTTTGATTATTGACTAAATTTGATTGTCAGTCATAAAATCAAAAGACTGGTTCTGGATTTATAGTTTATCAATGAATTAAAACATCAGTTACTTCCGCATTAAAAAAACAATAAACTGGATAATCTTTTGTACAAAAAATATTAAAAACATCACTTACCTTACAGTTTATGGTTTTACAAAGTCTGCTCTAAAATTTCCAAATTAAAATAGCTAAAATAGTCCGTTTAATGATGTTGTTTCTAAATTTATTTTTCATCTTCCGGATTCTCGGCGGCTGAAATTCATCTACTGAGTTTCGCTAATTAAACAATGCCTAGTCGGTTCCAGTTTTGACATTATGTTCATCTCCTAATAAGGATAGAAACCATGTATAGAGTTTTCCATTCTTCTCCGAATAATGGTGAAAAAACCATGACTGATCTGTTCCAGTTTTGATATTATGTTCATCTCCGAATAAGGGGAGAGTAAAAACCATTCCAAGTTTGTACCAGTTTTGATATTATGTTTATCTCCGAATAATGGAAGGAGAAAAAAAACCATTCCAAGTTTGTGCCAGTTTTGATATTATATTTATCTCCGAGTAAGGTTATAAAGAATTTTGACAAGACAAGAACTATCGTTATAACTTAAAGTGTTAACCAGGCTTACATGAATAAAATAACCATTCTGTGGACAGATGGTAGAATTTATATCCAAACGGAATTGGTTTTGGCGTCGAGGCTAAATAAGTCATTTTTATATATAGAGTAATTTTGTAAGGAAAATCTACTAATAACTCTTTATTCTTTATTACCTCCCATGATCGACCCTGCTTCAGCTGGTCGATTATAATTAACACCTTGTCGGTGACATACATATTTAATACCTTTATCAAGACAATTGTTTTCTCTAATACTCTGGAGACATAATAATTACGTTGGCCATCTGTTTATAAACCGATATATCGTCTACTGTAATGATTTATACCCCGTTTTCTGAAGAATAAAATATGTACTAGTACTGAAAAGTTCTTTTTTATTTGTCTACTGTAATAATTTTACTCCGTTTTTATACTAAAATTTCTTTTTCCATACAAAAATAAAACCCTAACTGATATAATTCGTCTACTGTGATAATTTTACCCCGTCTTCTGGAAAAAAATATGTACTAAAAAGTTCTTTTTTCATACAAAAATAAAATCTAAACTGATATATGTGACAATACTAAAAATCGCCATTTATCAACATTTCTTTGTTCATAACGAGTCAACGAACATTTAATAATGAGGGGGCTTAAAACTATTTTTATGAAGTTCATGTTTATATAATATATTGTTTATACTGTCATAATTTTACCCCCATTTACTGGAAAACTGATTATGTACTAAAACGTCTTTTTTCATACAAAAATAAAACCTTAACTGATATATTTGAAAATGCTTGATTCGTCTACTGTGATAATTTTACTTCGTTTTCTGGAAATAATTATATACTAAAAGGTTCTTTTTTCATACAAAAATAAAACCTTAGCTGATATATCAAGCAATGGTTAAATTCGTCTCGTTGACTGTGATAATTTTTCTCTGTTTTCTAGAAAAATATGTAGTGAAAAAATGTCCCTTTTTACAGAAAAAATATTCTAAACATTTATATCAAGACAATGCTTATAATCGTCTTTTATCAATCTTTCTATGTAAATAATGAGTCAATGCCAATGTAATGAAGGGGTTTAGAGCGATTCTTTTGAATTTTATGAAGTTCGGGTTACACATTTGACAAAATAGTAATGACAAGGTTTTATGGCTATTATTACAAAAAGGCCTAAAAGTTTGTTTTACACGTTTATGAAATATCAGATAATGTAATTTCTGATTAATTTAATTTCTAAGCACCTGATTTTTAGTGATATATTAGTATCAATAATTCACCAAAGGGGTGGGGGATTGTAATTACAAATCCAATACATATGTGTTTTATTTGGACTTAAAAAAAATAATAAGAGGAAAAAATAATAAAATAATAAGTAGCATTAAAAAACAAATACACATTGAACATAAATTTGAAATATTGTTCTGCCATTCATCCATTAAGATATTTTCCATACAGTGTTTAATTAATAACACTAATTGTTGTTATGTTTGCCTGTAAGTGAATATTGAATACTTAGTTTATATCAGCCATTTGGTAGTTATATTTGGATGTATATTCCTTTTTCTTATTTAACAATTACAAAAATAGTAATGTTTTAAAGCTATGATCTCATCCCTTGTACATTTAAAGATAAAGTTTCTTTCCATACTTTGACTAAGGAAGGCCTTATGTAGACAATGCCTGCCGTCCAATCATTTTCTAAAAAAATCTTTGAATAAAATATTGTTTAAATTAAATTTAAATTAATAAAGTTTCTTTGTACTTTTCGTCAGTTGATTGTTAAAAAAACTCGATAAAACTTGATGTTTGTCTTGGACTACATGTATTTTAGGTTTAGCTAAAATGTTCAACTCAATGCTAAGTACGCCCGGTCTCACAATCTTTCCTTCAAAAAATTTTCCTGAACTTTAATTTTGCAAAGTTGAAACCGTAATTATTTTGATGATTTCAGTCAAGATATTCGAGAATCTATGGTGTCATTTAAAAAAAAAATACTTCGAGCTAAAACATTTACTTTGATCAAAACTGTTCATTTGTAGATCCAATTTTTATTTTTTAAATTGTAGATCCAATTTTTAGTTTTTAAATGGTATTGAATTTTTGTTTTGGTTATACAATTGTTTACATAATAAGAAGCAAATTATCTTGAAATTGTTTTACACTATGAAACATTTACACTATAATGTTACTTGCAAATGTTCACTTAATGGTGTGACTGAGGAAAAATTGAACATATGAGTTCTAACCATGTGTTTCCCACCAACATGCTTTTAGTGTAATGAAAACCCACATGGGTATAATGATACATAATGATACACAATGTCTATATATCAATTATCACCTCCACCGTGATCATTATTAACATAAATCTTGATTATATTTACTATGTATCAATAAAGAACCAACCGATTCAATATTGAGACTCAGGTACCTACAGCATGTGTGGGGGTTAACTAAATAATAAATGTTTTCTACAAAGTTCCACTTCTGAACTGAATTGGAGCGAGGTACACGTGATCTGAAGAGGCTACAGTACAGACTTGTACAAACACTTAGCTAACGAATTAGTGTCGAATCGGCAGTTCATCTCGGCCCGTCGTTTACGATAGGTTTCTGACAGTGCCGGTTCTGTCTAATTCTCAGTAGCTTTTTAAACAGATCTCAGTTTCACAATCATTCTTTAGTTAAGATTTTCCTTAACTTAAATTTAGCAAATTTTGGAATCTATTTTTGGAACTAATGGTGAATATTTTTGTCAAAACTAAATGCAAATGTTTTAATCTAGCAGTGATCTTAATAATGGCATCTTAAATTCCTCAATATCTTGAAAATTAACAAAATTATAAAGATTTGAAATTTTGCAAGATTAAGTTAAGGAAAAACTTAGTTACGGAATGATTGTGAAACCGAGGCAATATCTAGATCACGCGACAGCCTAGCTTCGACTTGTTTTCCTAATCTCACTGTTAAGCTGTGTTACGCCACATAGCGGTGTTGCCGCATAAACCTGTTCAAACACGTCTATGCGGGAAATTTCAAGCATAAAGGAGACGCTTCTATGCGGATACCTTCCCCCGCATAAAGAAAACATTCAAAGCACGATACGATAATATCCTTCACTATCATCACCTACACCTGCATCATCATTATCACCTTCACTAAAACATTATTATTATTATTATTGACAACATCTTGTTCTGAGTCAATAGACGCACACGTCCGCATACACTATGACTTGGTTCTAGAGACTCCAATACCACAGGATTTATGTCCCAGACTAGAGGACGGAAGAGCAAAAGTCTAAATTCTGCGAAAATCACAATTTAACGACTATCAACATTACAGTCACCATCGCCACCCCGTCGTCGTCGACGGTAAAACATCGTCGCCGCCCTCGCATTGTCCCCATCCTCGTCCTCCATCTCCTCCTTAAAATTATTACCATTATCAACATCAACATAAATTCTTCTTAATTGTCACCGTGGTCGTCATCATTTATGTCACCACCACGTCATTATTAATGTCACCACCACCGTTTTTGTCGAGATATAAGCTCTTTTAAAGATTCGTTAAAATAAGTCCCCTTTATGCGTCAAACAGGCTCCATTGTGCTGCATATAAGCAACACATCTTTATGCGCTGAACGCCGCTGCATAAACGTGGCCGACCTCTTTATGCGTTGAAATTCCCCACATAGAAGCTTTGGGAGTGTTTATGCGGCAACACCGCTATGTGGCGTCACAAAGCTGTCGACAGCCCTGTACTGTATCTCCTTTTTCCAAGAGTTTACTTATAATATTTGTCTTTATGTTTTGAAAATATCTAGATAACAGTACTAAATTTCTTACAAACACTATGTACTTAACGGTAATAATGAATTGGTAATATCTTCAACGATATGAACGATCAAAATAATATTCCGAAGTTTAGTGCAATAATAACAATAAATAAATAAATAAATAAATAAATAAATAAATAAATAAATAAATAAATAAATAAATAAATGACACCAACACAGGGTTGTTGGAAGTTTTTCAAATTAAAATGATGTATAATAATGATCAGCTTGAAACATTTCAGTAAAAATAAAAATGTTACATTCTATATGTCATATACCATTTTAATGTATTACCATTATAAAATTATAAAATATATCATAAAATATAAAAATATACCATTGTTAATGTATTTTATGATGAAATTTAAAAAATTGGTATATGACACATACAATAAGTTTATTTATTGAATTTAAAGTTTTAAATACAACACATGCAAGCAAGGTAATTAAGATTATATGCCATACTGATTGACAATGAAATGACTGAAGAATTTAAATATTACAAAATTTTATGAAAAGGATGTTGACCTTTATAGATAATCTTTTTATTCCAAACAACAACTTCATCACAGAAAGCATGCATGTTTTTGTCACATACATATTATACTTAACACGTGGCAACAGTAGATTAAATTAAAAATCGTTTGTAATACAAAGAGAAACAATCGCGATGTTAAGAGAGTATAACATGTTACAATATTAGGAAAAGTATAAATAGTTCCGTGTTCCTTTCACACAATTTTGATTACACAAGTGGCGGCTGTAGCTAGCTGAACTGTGGGTGCTTACCCTTCCGGAGCACCTGAACTTACTTCCCTGGTGGAAGTTTACGTGTCCAACCTAACTTGTCAATTTCAAAGTTTTTACTTTACTTTTGGATTGTGATTCGGACATGAATTAGTGTGTTTGTTTTTGAAATATTGTTTCAATATACATGTGCATTAGTGATATAATTGGCCAAAAGTGTAGTTTATATGATAAACATAATATTTAGTACCTCAATTCAAAAGCATACCGTCCGTAGCTATGAATATTATTTTAATTAAAGAATACAGTCAAACCTGTCTATAAAGGTCACTTATGGGGGGACAATTAAACTGACCTTCATGGACAGGTGGTCCTTTTATAGAGGTTCAGAAAGTATGAATAGAAAACAACAGGATAAAATTTAAGTGGCCTTTAGAAGCAGTTGGCCTTTAAGGCAAGTTCGACTGTATTTGTTTGAAGACTAAAACAAGTACTTGTGTACTTATTCGTGTTTAACGGGTCAATTAGAATAATTATTAGAATAAAAATTGATGCTTGTTTAAATATAAGCAATATTAAACTTCGGTAGTTCAATTGGTAGAGTGTTCGCCGCTTCGTATGTGGTAGGTCGTGGGTTCGAACCCCGACCGGGTTTGACTTGAAAGTGGTAAGAGACATCTCGATATAAGTTAAATATTTTTGACTTAGATCGCTAAACACTACTCAATTCAACTCCCTTTTGAATCTTATTTTGGCTTAAAAGGCTGTAACGAATTTCTATAAATTTTTAGAGTACAACAACTAAAAAGTCTACAATTCTTTTTGACACTATACAATCTATCATTCTCAATTTCTAAACATTGTGAAGCTATTCTAAAGCAAGTAATCTATAGCAGTATTGACAGATTGTCAAGTTATAAAACATTTTAACAGTTATGTATGAACATACTTAAGTTTGTTCAATTCAATTTAAAAATAAAAGAAAAAATATAAAATAAATCGTTTGTTTACCTGTTCTGATAATTATTCAATACAGCACGTTTTTATGATATTTTAGGAATACCATTAGCAACCACATAGAACATCAACTTGCTTGACAATATCCTTGACAACCAAGACAAACATAAGCGTGACAGTTACTATTAGCAACTATGTCAAACACGAGCTTGGTAACATCCATGGCAACCAAACCAAACATGAACATGGCAAAACCAATAACAACCAAGTCAAAAATTACCATGACAATACTTATAGTAACAAAAAAAGAACATGAGCATGGCAATTGCTTTAAACAGCTAAGTCAAATATGAGTATGCCAAAACCATAGCAACCAAGTCTCAAGTCAAACATCGGCATGGAAATAACTATGACAACCACACAGAATATCAACTTGGCAATACCTGTGGCAGACCCAAGAACACCGCAGACACAAGAACACCTGGAGAAGGGACCTGGAGGCAGACGCCAAGAAAACCGGCTGCTCCTGGGGGGAGCTAGAGCGGATTGCCCAGGACCGGAGACAGTGGCGGGCGGTTGTGGATGGCCTATGCCCCTCCAGGGGTTCAAGGCCTAAGTAAGTAAGTAATACCCGTGGCAACCAAGTCAAACATGAGCTTAACAATACCCAAACTTGAACGTGGCAAAACCCATAGCAACCAAGCCAAACTTGAACATGGCAAAACCCATAGCAACCAAGCCAAACTTGAACATGGCAAAACCCATAGCAACCAAGCCAAACTTGAACATGGCAAAACCCATAGCAACTAAGCCAAACATGCGCTTGGCAAAACCCATAGCAACCAAGCCAAACTTGAACATGGCAAAACCCATAGCAACCAAGCCAAACATGAACATGGCAAAACCCATAGCAACTAAGCCAAACATGCGCTTGGAAATACCTATAGAGGCTAAATACAATATCAGGTTGGCCATACCTTTAAAGACTAAGCCAAATATTAGCGTTTCAATACCAGGGGCAACCATGCCCAACAAGGGCATGGCTATACCTATATCAACCAAACAGAACATCAGTTTGCTAACACCCATAGCAATCAAGTCAAACATGAGTGTGGCAAAACAAGGAGCAACCGCGTCCAGCAAGAGCATGGCAAAACGTATAGTAACCAAATAGAATTTCAGCTTGGTAACACCCATAGCAACCAATCATCAAAATCTTCTGAGATCAAAATAATAACCCCTTTAAAACTGTGTCGAGTGTTTTAAACACTTAGCCTTGAAGACAGTAATTTTAATTGAAACAAATCAATTTTAATTGCAATTAGTGTGTTATACATATTTTGTAACTATCAAGTAATCAATTTCTAAATTTGACAAATTTTATTGACAGTTGTCCAATTTCTACAATTTAAATTCAAGAAATTATCCAGAGGATGTTCGTTCTATATCGGGTGAGAATTTAATTGTTATACGCCAATTAAAATTATTTCACTTAACTAATTCAATCTTAGATAATTCATTCCAATATTTTAGCCCTTGGACAAACAATTTGAATAATTAAGAAAGATCGCTTATATAAATTAATATGGGGGTTGTTGCTCAAGGCAGATAACTCGGTACATTTAACCGGCAAGTTGCTAATAGTCAATATATTATGGGCAGAATTTTTAAATTTTTACAAAGAAAAATATTTTAGAAATTGTGTTCATAACAACAAAAAAAAACAAATATATGTATATACAAAAATTTATTCATGACAAAAAGAGAAATATACAAATATTCTGCCCATCAGAAAAAGAAAAATATCAATTTTTACATGATGTATTGTTTCTCTTTGTGGCGTATTTGTTTCACAATTAATACGCCATGGTAGAGCTTGTTCCCACTACAGGAACTTTAAAAAAAGAAGCACAAGCTGCTTACACATTATATGGCCGTCATCACGTTATTGTTGATAAGTATGATATCTCTGTATTCAAAATTACCATGTTCCTTTCATTCCAAATTTTGATTACACACGTGGCTGTTGTAGCTACTTACCCTTGCTGGGCACCCGGCCTCACATCCTGGGTGGGAGTCCACGTGCTTAACATAATTTGTCAGTTTCTAAGTTTTGACTTTGCTTCTGGATTTTGATTTGGATATGGATTAGTATATTTGTGGGTTTTTTTTTAATTGATGGTTGCAGGTTCTGGTTGTGTCAAAATACTTTTAGCCTCTGTTTTTGGAGTGCATTTTATTTAATTTTTTAGTTTTAGTTAAATTGGAGGTACATTTCAGTCAATGGTATAGATAATCTATCTTAAGAAGGTATATACCATTCATCAACGTTCAGAAATGAGAATATAATTTCATCGCAGTTTATAAAAAAGTTAAGCTTGTCTTATATTTCGACTTGTTTTTATCTAAAAAGTGTTTACCCTTTTGGGGCACCCGGTCTCACTTTCCTGGTAAAAGTTTACGTTTTTACTTCGTTTGTCATTTTCAAAGATAGAGTTAATGTTAAGATAACCCTAGAAGACGTTTTGTTCATTTATATTATTTCAGTATGGTTGTTCCACTATGAGAATAAGATACAACGAAGCAAGATGCTAACAAATACATTGCTAACGCAAGGATATTGCAAGCTTAGGATTATCAATGCCTTTAAACGTTATTATGACCGTCATCACAATTTTAATTTGTTGATAAGTATGATGTTTCTGTCTCCAAAATATATATAACGTCTCATGGTTCCCAGTTCCTTTCGTTCCTAATTTTAAATTCACACGTGACTGGTGTGGCTAGCTAAACATGAGATGTTTACCTTTCCGGAGCACCCGACCTCACTTCCCTTTGGAACTCCGCGTCTTTGACCTAATTTGCCAGCTTCAAAGTTTTTACTTTGCCTTGAGATTGTGGTTTGGATATGGATTGGTATGCTTATGTCTTATCAAAACAGTTCTTTATAATTATAATACTAAAACCATCCTGATTTAAATGACATAATCTATTTCAAGATAAAATATCTTTTCTCCGATAAAAGTAGTGACTTTGGTAATGGAACCTGCATATGAACAACAATAGTCTTCAACAATAGAACCACCTATACTATTATTATTTATATTCAATATTTATGAAATAGGAACATTCGTATGTCGTTTTTTTTATTTACTACTGTCAAATGACTCAATGAAATTTTAAATTCTAGTGTTCTATAGCATATCGTAGCTTAGTTGGTAGAAAGTCGGACTCAAGATCAAAGGGCCTTGAGTTAGAATTTCGGCGGAAGTCATGCTGTGACTTTAAGCAAATACTTTTGGTCCGAGCACTATTGATGAGGAATTGTATTTTGAAAATGCCTATCCATGATAATGTGATCCAAAATTTAAAAGAGCTTTAGTAATAGTTAGGAATCGCTATGCATGATGTAGTGTGCAGCTACGTGCTGTATTTTAGCGCATTAAAAATAAAATTAAATGCTATGTAGAAGTTAAATAACGCCATAGATTTTCAAAATGGAAAATCAGGCCTTTTGTCATTAACCAGAACTACATGTATGTGTGAGCATTGAAGGATAGTAAAAATTATTTTCTGCCATATTCATTTTGGGAAATGACGACTATTTGGAGTTTTTTTAAGTGTTTCAACACAAAAGAACAAAATGAAATAAATGTTTCTGAATCGTTGTAATCTGTGTGGATGTGTAACAAAATTGTTTATCTAAAGAACCAGAAATTGGTGGTATGTCATGTCTAGACAAGCTTTATTACATTTTATTCTTTTCACATGTGCCTACACTATTTTATTTATCTCTGTATTTAACCGTATTGCCATTTTTATTGATGTGTAAATGTACATGTATTGTGATTAAAAAATAAACCTAAACTCTATTGTTTTTTTATTTGGAACTAAAACTACCACTGACCTTTTGTCTTGTCGGTATTTCTTGAATTTTCAGAAAGAGATATTTTAAAGAACAACAAGAATTCTATCAAAGTACCACTGGGCTTCTGTCCTGACAAATTATCTTGAATTTTTCAGAAAAATATTAAAAAAAACAACACTCAAGAATTCAAGAATTCTATCTTTAGAAAATATATACCCATTGTTTTATTGAATATATAGTTGACTTGAGGAATTAGATACCCACTGTCTTGTTGATGATGTGACGTAGTTTTCTGTCAACTGTAATTTATTATACGGCGATGTCCAGAAAAAATTTTAAACATACAAACTTTTGTTTATTTTATCCTTATAAAATCACTAAAACTGTGGTGCTAGGGGATGTTTAGTCACTTGGTTAGCTCATTAATGTGTATCTACGTACGTAATGTGTATTTTTATATGTAAATGTTGTATATATTCTCTGTAAAACAGTCTATGAGAAAAAAGTTATAAAATGCTGTATATATGTATTTTATGACTTTGTCATATATCTTTTTTTAATGTATTTTGTGATTAAATTAAAAAAAATGATATATGACAACTTTCAAAATTGGCACCTCCAATCGAACAGGAGATGGTAAAGGTTATGATCCATATTTTTGCGTTACGTTCTGCCATTCCAATTTTTCAAACACTTCTTTCTAGTATATTTCACCAAGTTCATGAAACATTCTTTGTTCATTTTTTTTACTAAAATTAAAAAAAACATAAAGCATTTATTCATAGGGGTTTTGTGTCGGTTTGCTTCGTTATAAAAAACCAAATTATTCTACTCTTATTCCAAACCTTTGTAATAGTCTTAGTTGAAAAGGCATGTTTATGTCTTTTTTTCAATTTCCTGATCTTATTTTTCAAAAAAATAACTTTTACATTTTTATGTGAGTATCTTTATATTTACTCTATTTCTAATTATGGTATACGTCACTCGAGATATAAAATGGTACTTCAAATACCCTCATGAATGACATATACACTATCCGAATGAAATAAAAGAAAATTGAATTTTTAAAAAAAGAATTTCTTTATCAGGCATCCCTTATGGTATAAAGGATTGGTACTTTTGTTTCATAAGATTGTAATTTTAAAAGCAGGAAGTAAATTATAGGGTTTGAACTTTTACAAGTATTTTATTTCCAAACTTACGTGTTTGATTCTTGGATTTACCATCGATATTTCTTTATTGCATTTTTTTCAAGATGCAGATGTAAATTTTATTGTATTGTTAAAATGTAATCCGATTTCCTTGTGATACACTGATATGGGGATTTAATAATGTGTATATTCCATTATTTCTCCAAAAGAAAAAAAACTTGCACTTTTACATGTCATTATTTCACAAAAAATTTTGAAAATATTGTCATAGCCAATACAACCCATTGCGTTTTGTTTTTTTTTTTTTTAATTTTGTAGCTACTACAAAGTAAAGAGACTTGGGTATGAAACTGCTGTAGGACTGTGACTTGGCAAAATTAAAAATCATGTTTTGAGGGCCAAATAATGACATCATGTCACCCTGACGTAAAGTCAAAGGTGAACATTTGATGATTTTTTCAAAGAAAAAAGTGAAAATTTGAACTGAAAAATTGCAAAAGGTTCAAGACTGAGTGATTTAATGTCCCATTGCATTCCGTACTATTTCTTTTTAGACATTCGTTTCTTCCCTTGTTATCTTTTTCCCATTTCTGATGGATTGTTTAAGAAAAAACATGTTTCTGATAGATTTTTGTCACTAATTGTGTGATAAGCAATCAGAGGTTGGCGAAGATGTGTTTT
Source organism: Anadara kagoshimensis (assembly GCA_021292105.1). Taxonomy (NCBI): domain Eukaryota; kingdom Metazoa; phylum Mollusca; class Bivalvia; order Arcoida; family Arcidae; genus Anadara; species Anadara kagoshimensis. The sequence continues at coordinate 29,574,415 of CM037860.1, forward strand.
TAATGTTAAAGTAAAATTTTCTAAATTTTTAATTAAAAATTAAATTTTGAATCCTTGTTCTATGTGGGTCTTTTGTTTCACCTTCTGATGTCTGACCTACGTATACTTTCAGTGTGCTTTGAGTGATTTTAAGGATGGAGGGTGGCATTCAAATCCCAAATTCTCTAATTACTGTCCTTTTTGAAAAGGATGTCGTTAAACCAAATGTTATAAACCAACAAGATCATATATTAACATAACTAAAAAAGGTTAGACATTATTTCTGAAATGACACGCCTTACACTGTGTCCGTTCACCACTCTGGTGTCAATCTCAATCAACAGTGTACAGAAACAAGTCGTTTAATCCGTGTCGGTTTTTGTATTTTATAATAACTTACTAAAAGTAGGTGATTACCCTTTTAGAGCATTTGGCCTCACCTAACTGGTGGAAGTTCAAACGTTCAATTCTTGTCAAATTTACCTTTTTACTTTTCTTTTTTTAAATATGACTTGAACATGGGCTGGTTTGCGTGGTTTTTTTTTTTTGCAAACAATAAGCCTTGTTGTGATATTTTGTAAAGTTTTCTAAGTGTTTGTTGCAAGAGAAATACCTGCAATATTCCGCATATGGCATTATATTATATTATTATACCCCATCTTCGAAGAAGATGGGATTTACTTGTTTACCTCTGCCCTTCCGTCCGTTCGCCCGTCCGTCCGTTCGTCCACTAAGCAAGAAAGAATTTCGTAGTTTTCTCAGCAACTACTAAAGGCAACCACTTGAATTTTTGTGTGTATTCTTTCATAATCTTAAAAGCGTTGGTATTCTAAGTGAGCCGTATCTCACAGATTTCTTGTAAGATCAGAAGAGGCATACAAAAATCAAGCCTTCATTTTTCCCGCTTTTGCGCTTTTGTTTATGTTAATTATGAGCGAAAATCTAAACAGAATTCTTTTTAATTCCAATAGACACGAACAATGTGTTAATACTATTGGATTTCAAAATGAAAAGAGAGTTTTCAATTCCATAATTAAATTTCTTAAAGAGACACTCCAGTAATTGTACAGTCATTCATCATTGAACCAACTATTTAAACTTAATAGTTTTTAATTTTCTGAAATCAGATGATAGCTTGTATTTTTGTTTGCTTCAATGAGCAATCGGTAAGAACTGCCAAAATCTTGTCTTTTTGTGTAAAAATTTCATTACAAGAAAACAATTAATCTTAAAATGATTTGAAAGCAACATAAAAATCATGAAATACCATTGGATTAGATAAATCACGTGTGAAAAAGTTCAATAGTATTTATTTAATGGCCGACAAAAGCTTTTCTAAGCAAAGAATTAAAACAAGAAAACAGGGCAATGCATCATCCAAAAGCTATCAATTTATGTCTTCGTTTCCATGACAACAAGCATCATCCTTGAAATAATTGGTGAAAATTAATGGTTTGGTAATTTGAAAAGTTGCCAAGCTGATAGTCGGTATTTTTAGCTGTAGAAGTTATAGTATTTGTCCTCTGTCCGCCTCTGGGATGAAGTCTCTTCAGTTTAAACCATTGTCTGTTAAACAAGTAATTATCTGTCACAGTAAAATGTAAAATGTATTAATAAAAACTGGATATGGTTATCAATGTAAAGTACAGACCTGTCCAAAGTTTAACACTTAACCAACTAATAGGAGTCGAAGTTTGACTGTCTAGTGACAGATATAAGGACAGCTAGTGGTAAAAAAAACCTACCGTACCGAGATACGTGGCAGCTACTGGGAGATAGCTAATGAGCAGCCTATACGCGCTGCCAAGTCGGGACTAGGTCGTTATCCTTTTCTTAAACGTTCGACATGCCTGTACTGTTTTCATTCAAGCGAGAGACACCTATCTACGAAAGCATGTTCGTGCCACTTTGTAATCTGATTTTTTTTTTCTCAAATCGTGGGCACGATTTTTAAAATCGTACGTACGAATTTAAAAACAGTACCTACGAATTTTAATATCGTACATACGATTTGAGAAAAAAAAAATCAGATTACAAAGTGGCACGAACATGCTTTCGTACATATCCATGTGTTATCCTTTTTTATTTAAAGCAAGGGGGTTGGTGGAATCTGACAAAAATTTCGAACCTCCACCTTCAAGTTGAACAGTAATCTAACATTACTAAATTTTATCAGACACACATTTTCATGATTTATACAGTTATGCAAGGAGAAAAAGAAGAGAATAACAATATCAATAGCAGTAACAAAAGCAAAAAATAACTGGATAATTGCTTACGCGAAAAACAAGAAAAAGAAACAATGAAAGTAAGAAAGAAAAAGACAAAGAAGACGACAAGGAATAAGAAAGAAGCTGAACAACAACAACAACAACAACAACAACAATATATACTACAACACTTACAACAAAAACACTAAAAAGTAACAGCAACAAAAACAGGATCAGCTACAACAACAACAACAACAACAAAAAACAAGAGTATCATTAACAAGGAGAACGCAAAAGTAAAAGAGAGTTGAGCTGAGTTATGGTGTTTAACGTCCCAGTCAGAATATTGCACTCATATCGAGACGTCGCCAGCTATGGGCGAAAGTGCAGAAATTTTGCCTTTGCGTTGCGCTGATGACATTATACAGCAGGTTTTTTAGCGTGACAAGCCCACCGTGACACGGGGCCTTGTTAATTTTAAGTTCCCATCCGAAAGAACCGTGACTTTCATGCCGTAATGCCGAGTGCTCGGCGAAAGAACAGTCACGACCCACTTTCAAGTTTTGGGTCAGAGCTGGCCGGGTTTCGAACACACAACCTCCCACTCACGGGGAAAAAAGAAGAAGAACGGCGATACAGAGAAGAACTAGTAAGATAAGGATAGAGCAATGCCAAAATGAAATAAATAACTCAATAAAATTCAATCGGATGCACTTGCTTCTAACGTGCAATCATACTGTTTTCTCAAGGATTTTGCAAGAAGGCATGATATATTGGGGTTTTAAAGACGTCTTGAGATAACACATAGTGTTTTTTTATGACTAACAATTAATTAAATTGTAACTTTCTTAATTAAGTTAAAACACAATTTGAAATAATTCACGTTAGTGTGTCATTTTCTCCCATTTTATCTTGTTACAAATAACAGCATTAAACTCGTTATTGTATCGACCAAACACATTTTATTTTGAGTGTGAAATTGAACATGTATCCCATTAGAACAAACAAGCTGGCTTAAAACAGAACAAACAAAAGCTGATACAGAACTGAAAACCAATGAATCTTAATGTTGTCTACTAATCGGTCTTATAATGCTGCTGAACTGACAAAGCTACTGCATTTCCATAAATTCATTACACTTCGTTTTATTAAATATTCTTTTATTTGAAAATACTTTTTTCATTAAACTTTTCATAGAATAAATATTTTAAGATAACTCTCTAATTACATATTATACGAGTGTTAATACAATTCCTTATCAGTGGTGCTTGGGCCAAAATTGTGGAACCAAAAATGTTTTTAAGAGGCCTAACCCATTTATATTTTTATTTCTCGGATCTTCTTTGCATACAAAGTTTTTATTATTTATTTATTTATTTATTTATTTATTTATTTATTTATTTATTTATTTATTTGTTTATTTATTGAAAAAAAGTTTGGAAGACTAACAAGTTTATAATGAATTACAACTGAGTATTAAAAATTACATCAGGGTTTTAACTATTAAGTGTCGGGTAAGTTCAATTAAAATATGGGAAAGTGAATTTTCCTTACCGTTGGCCTTTACTGATTAACCTGGTATCAGTATAATGGACTGGGGGAGTGGTACGCTTGTCTGCGGCGTACTGACTCTGTGAGCTAGCACGGTAAAGTCGCCCTGAGTGCGCGCTAGTACAAGGCAGACCATATACAACACACTCGCACTTCACATGCATACACAAAAATTGTTCATAGATTAATCTACAGAGATTAATTAAATAGTTCTTGTCGCGAATAGCTGAAAATTGCTGATGCGACGTTAAGCAACATTCAACCAACCAACCAACCAATTAAAATATGGATATTCCTGGTCTCACGACAATATTACATGTACCTTGCATTGTAGGATGGGAAAAGACATTTATTCAATGATGCCATTGCTATATATGACAGTGTGGATTTTTTTCAACTTACAAAGATAACATAACTGTTAAATGGGCATGACGTTCAACAGGTACTGGTTTTATCATGAATACTCTACAGTATAGAGAGAATGAATAAGACGCCAGTCTTCAAATCCAGGGTCTCTAACCGCTGTGAGTTCCAGTCCCGCTCAGACCACATGTTGGAAAGTGAATTTTCCCGGTTCACCTGGTATCAGTATAATGTACTGGGGGAGTGGTACTCTTGCCTGTAGCGTACTGACTCTGTGAGCTAGCACATTAAAGTCGCTCTGAGTGCGCGCTAGTACAAAACTATACAACACACTCGCACTTCACATGCATACACGAAATTGTTCATAGATTAATGAAATAGTTCTCGTCGCGAAAGCTGAAAAATTGCTGATGCGACGTTAAGCAGCATTCAACCAACCAATCATCTACAGTACAGACCTGTCGAAAGTTTAACAATATGCTAGCCAATTGATGCCGAATTGGCAGTTAATCTCGGCCCTATATCTCGGCATCTTTGAGACAGTTATATATATTATCAGCTTAGATCTAGCTATCCATGTCTCGGTCGTACCGAGCTTCGATTTCTTTTCGTAAGCTTAGTGTTCAACTTTAGACAGTACAGAAGATAAAAAATCAACATGGTTAATCGATTTGTTAAAAAAAGCTTTAAATGTATTTTCTCTATGTATAGAATTATATCCACTTTCAGAATTTTTTCCCTAATTAATTCCTTTAAATAATGCTGCTTACCAATAGATATTTTACACAGTTAGTTGAAAATGCTAAATCGATAAAATTGTGTATTTTCTATTATTTTTTTAAACAGTGTTGCTTACCAATAGTTTATTTTAAACAATTGATTAAGAAGTGCCAATCGATGAAATTGTGTATCAACTGTTATACACCAAATATCCATGTCCAAACTAAAATCCCGGGTGGTCCGAGAGTAAACTTTCTGTTTAGCTAGCTACATCCGCCACGTGCGTTCCATACAAATACTTGTGATGTGAATTTTGGGTCTTTTTGGTTCATAGCATATAGACAGAATACTGCGTGCGAATATACAATTAACCAGCAAAAAAAAAAGGAACATGAACTCACTACAACAAACAAAATGAGAATACATGTTGAGCTAAATGATTGGAGTAATGAGGGGAAATAAAAACTCCATGTCCAAATCACAATCCCAAATCAAAGTCAAACATTTGAAGCTGAAAAATTAGGTTAAACACGTGAGCTTCCAACAGGAAAGTGATGTCGGGTGTTGCGGAATGGTAGAACCTCCTGTTTAGATAGCTACATCCGCAACATGAGTGATTATATTGGGAATAAAAGAAACATGGAACCATGGCACGTTAATAATACTCGGGACAATCCTGCAGAGAAATGCCATACTAGTAATTAGGCAATCAACAAGGAATGTAACCTTTGTAAATGACATGTAATCACCAAAATCGGTATTACAAGCATCACTAAAGACTTCCACGGCGTTTTAAATAGGAAGTGATTACTACTGTTTCCAACTTAATTCCAACTTATGTTTCCTTTTTCTGTAGTTAGTACTTACCTATAGGTGGTCTTTAGCATAACGAGTACTATCTGACAGGTCAAAGCCCCACGTAAAGTCGGATCTTTTTGCCAATTAAGTTTATAAACTGTGTCAGTACCTTAATTTAAAATTGAACTTTTTTGTCCTGATTTAATAGACAAAATGCATGCCAGAATAATTATTGATTATATAAAGGTTATATTCTGTGTATTTTAAAACCATGCAGAATTGTCATGACACCATTTTGTTATCATACCGTCGACCGGGTCTGAGTTACCATACCATCGACCGGGTCTGACAACAAAGACATAAAAATATGTAGTGAACGTTCTTTCGCCAAGCACTCGCCATTTAAAAAATGAAAGTCACAGGGTCCTTCTGACCGTCTCGATATAAGTGGGGGTATCTTGATTAGAACGTAAATTTCCACTTACTCCTTTCCACTTTAATTATTATACCTTGTTCCCGTACCACCATGGAGAGTTTTCTATTAAGTTGTCCCATAAATGCTATGTTGATATGTGTTATTTCTAAACTTAATTGTGTGTTGATTCTTGGTTGCAGGGTCTATAGTCTTAGATTTTCGCTACAACTTTCACTTAAATTTAGAAGTCATAGAAACTGTTGTGATGTCTGGCCAAACGAACATTTTAAATGAAATATTAAAATCAATGGAGAAAAAAGAGAACATTTTTGCTGAGAGTTAAGGATCCTATTTTCTGAGAAAAAGAGGGAGAACTTTTGTTGAGAGCGAGAGGGAGTTTTATACTGAGAGAGAGAGAGAGAGAGAGAGAGAGAGAGAGAGAGAGAGAGAGAGGGAGAGAAATTTTGCTGAGAGAGAGAGAGAGAGAGAGAGATTCAATCTTCTATATACACATACGATGAATAACTGGTGAAATATCTTTTTATATTGTTTAATATACATTTATGTATTAAGCTTCGGAGTAACTTCATCAATATGTAAGATGGCCGTTCACTTATTCTGCTATGTTTAAGAGTTACATTTTCCAATTTAACGCCAGACTGGAGAATCCAATTGCTTCAGAGATTATATATTGGCATCTGTCGATCCAGCTGTTTGTTGGTTCTTTATATTTTATTTTCCACCACAGATCGATTTTTCCGTTGCAATGAACAATTAATAAAATTTTGACAGTATTGTGTCATAAGTTATCTACAGCCAGCCTGATTAAATTCGTCTTGACGGGTTCCTATTGACGAAATATGTAAATTTGACGCCTCGAGATGCTAAGAATACACATATCAAAATAAAGCAATATACAAGACTCTTAAGTCACATCTATAAAAGTCAGATTTTATCCTTAAAGTCAGATTTTATCCTTAAGTGACCGTTTGTGTTAAATTACAAGTTCTGAGCAATATTGGCACATTCATGAACTTGGCGAACAACACTTCTATTTGTTTATACAATTCCACCTTCAGGTTAAAACATACATGGATAATAAAAATGTAGTTATAATAATAATAATAATACGGGAAATGTCCCGGTGGGGGGGGGGGGGATTTACCACATTTGCCGCGTAGTTAAATCAACAAATGCAAGATAACTATGGACATTTCCCGAGATAGGCAATGCCTATTTTTTAAATAATAATAAAATAATAATAAACTGGATAAAAGTTAAGATCAGAGATATAATAATGAATTTAAACGAACTTAGCAGAGCTATACACATAATTGCATAAACTCACTGAGTTTATTGGAGAGCCTATCACTTCCGGTTTGATTTGGCTAGTTTATCACTTCCGGTTTGATTGGAGATGGCCAAAATACATGTAGTCGTTATACTTATCGTCACTGCACAGTGTATAATAACGGAATCCACTTGATACCCATTGCATTGATACAAACATGTAATTGTAAGCGAAATTTTATCGCATGCCCTTGCTGAATGTACATCGAAGCCCAAGTCAAATCCAGCATTTCACCTCGCTACAGTCCAACAAGCTGATAATTAATTGGAACAGTGAACCATGAGACATCAAATATATCCACGATAACATTGAACCATGAGACATCAAATATATCCACGATAACATTGAACCATGAGACATCAAATATATCCACGATAACATTGAACCATGAGACATCAAATATATCCACAATAACATTGAACCATGAGACATCAAATATATCCACGATAACATTGAACCATGAGACATCAAATATATCCACGATAAGTTTGGTTACATAGAAATCAATGAATAAAATTTGTTTTCATATAACATGCCTAAAATGATTTTCATGATAAAAGTACCTACCCTTCCGGAGCATGCGGTCTCACTTCTCTGGTGGAAGTTCGCGTGTTTCACTTTATTTGTGAGCTTTAATTGTTTTGTTTAAGATTTTGGTTTGGACACGGATTACTATGTTTGTTTTTTTATTTTAAAATACTAGTCTTTTAATTTGTTTATTTTGTGTTTGATAAAAAGAATCATATCCTCCGTCCTGGACAAAACATGCATGTATCTTTTTGTTTCGTATCTTTGGTTGTATTGGCTCATGCCAAGGCTACAAAGTGTTATTTCTATAATCTGTGCCGGCACCTGTAAACTAAATTATTGATAAGTTATATGATATACCTGTAATTTTATACATTTTTAAAAACCACGGACAGATGTAAACAGGAATAATTTTTCTTTCATTAATCTCAGCAAGTTTAAAATATTCATTAACTTTGTAATTAAGGTAAGATTTACTGTTTTCACATGATTATTGATCTAAAACATCTGAGATTGAAACAAAAATCAATTATTGATTAAAATAACACGTGTTTTTTCTTTTTTTCATCTTTTGATCTCTTATTACCAATATTTATTTATTTGATATTTACAATTGCAATATATTTGCTTCAATAAAGTATTTGACATCGACTATACTTTGCAACGGTCCACGCGCTGAAGTGATGACGTCAGATGTCAAATGCTCTCGTTGATCGACAGGAGACGACCAGTTGTTATGAGAAGGTGTACCAACAGCGCATTTCAAAATTGTTTTCAAATTAACATGAAAAATGTGAGACGGCAATAATTTCTTTAAATAAATATTGTAAATACAAGAAAAAGGTAATTTTTAATGGCTTTATGAACTTGCAAAGTATAATGAGCTGTCTCAATTTTTTTTAAAACAAAAGCTTCGCCTTTAAATTTATGCAATTTAAGGCAGTCATTTAAACTTTGCAAGTTCATAAAGACTGTTTTGATGTGGCTTCAGAATGACGTACATGTACGCCATCTATTTTTACCAGTGTCGGCACTAGAATTTTAGAGGCTTTATTTCACAACCACGTTCCTTACAAAAACAGTCAAGTCTGTCTAAAAAGCCTACATAAGGGAACCAGCAAAAATCGTTTATGGGCTTTTTCTGAGAGAGAGAGACAGAGAGAGAGAGAGAGAGATTAGTGCTTAACGCCCCATTTCACGTTTTATCGAAGAGGTCAGGTCAGGGATTGTGGAGGAAACCAGAATACCCCGAGAAAACGAACTACTGTGAAATCATTTATTTTCGTAGTGTTTAATTTTCGTGGATAAAAAATGAATTTCGTGGCGTGATAAATTCGTGATTTCTGGTTAATATTTAGAGTAATTTTGTAATACATGTAAAAACAATTTCGTAGACATGAAAATCTGTGGATAAATTTGTCCACAAAACAAACTAATATAAATAAATATTGAGATACCTCACCGAAAATTCTTTAACTATCATTGGTCGATTTCTAATCACGTGGTATGAAACAATAGGATATGGCAATGTTCACCGCTAGGCACGGAAAATCACGGAAACTACCGAGTAATCATACTTTGTCCCTATATCCCTCTTTTACTATTAGTGGCACCTAAACATTCTTATGCAATTTAATGAATTTCAAACAGACATTTTCAGACTTTTCTCGTATGATAAAGTCATAAGTTTTTTTTGGTTGAAGAAAATATGAAGGCAGTAATATTGATTTTCGCAACTTTGTTTTGTTTCTAATGAAGCTGGACATATTTTAAAATATCTGATTGAGCAGAAAGTTTATAATCCAATCGGAAGTTTTGAGAACACTGATTGATAGATATAATTAAATGATTGAATTTTAAATACTGAGTTTCCAGAGAGAGAGAGAGAGAGAGAGAGAGCATTAGTATTTAAAACAATACTAAAGCATATAGTTGTCTCATGAAAATACAATTTATGACGAATATTCATTTCCTCATAAATTGACAAAATTCCACAATGACATAAAATATAATTATACGCTATGTTCTTTTCCCCAAAAGAGATATTATTTTAATTTATTTAAATAAAAGTATCTTCATAAATATTTTTGGTACTCTGTTTGGGAAAATTGAAAGAAATGTAATTACACAAGAAAAGTGATGGCTACAAATTTACACGACCGCGTCACGTGAATTTTTGACTTAGCGATTTGGGGGCATTTTCTTAGAAAGCATTAACAAAACCCAGACATGCAAAATTCCAATCGATAATAACATAAAAATGTTATTGCCATTGGCAACGTGCCAAAAAAACTGTATTAAATGCAATTGATCCGTCTACATCATGCAATCATTGAAATACCATTGTATGGCGGGAATTTTGATGGAATAATATTTGAAAAAGGATATACAGTATTGACCTGTCGAAAGTTTAACACCCAGCTTTCGAAAAGGCGTCAATGCCCGGCTGCCAAGTAGCCGATAATTGGATAGCTAGTGACAGAGAGTTGCAGGAAATCTGTCGAGATTTAGACTATATTGGGTAGGGATGGACTGCCAATTCGGCACCGATTCGATAGCTTATTGTTAAACTTTCGACAGGCCTGTACTGTATATGATGGAGAAACTAACAACATATAGCACTGCAATTAAAATAATCGTCAATCGTGTTTTAACGGCACTTTTGACATGAAATGAACAGTTTATGAGCAGAATTGTAAAGTATAAAATGACAGGCAAACCTTTTTATTTCTGTTTCTCTTATTTAACTTACTCTAAAAGCATTTTTAATGGCAAAGGAGGCAACAAATCGACTGAAAATTAAGGCTCATTACTCTGGAATTTATATATCTATCGCCCTTCTCTTCGCGCCACATCATCCAATTCACATAACATGCTGATTTAGTATAAAACAAAAATTAAGAACAAAGGGTCCTTCAAACTGATGGCAAATTTTTATAAACAGTTGTTCCTATATGTGTTTGTCCCTTCTCGTGTTATCCAAACCACAATCCCGAAGCAAAGTCAAAACTTTAAAAGAGGCAATTTAGTTTAAACACGCGAACTTCCACCAGGGGAGTGATGTTGTGTGCCCCATAGGGTAGTTAGCTCTCCCGTCACGTGTGTAATTAAAATTGAAAATGAAAGGAACACGGAACGATGCAATGTCAAATATTTCCAGAACAATCCTTGACGACACAGAAACATCATATTTATCAACAATACTGTGATGACGGCCATAAAACTATATATAGCTATTTTAGGGCCATGGCAAGCCAAGATTTGTTATATCCCTGGGTCAACAATTTATTTGTAAGCAGCTTGCTGCGTTGTGTAAAGTTCCCGTAGTGGTAACAAGCTGTACCATAGAGTATACATTGTGAAACTAAATACATCATAAACAGGAATAGCAGGTATATTGCTACAAAGAAAAGGAAAATTGAAAATAAAGTCTTTATCACAAATGTACATATTAATAGGCTAAACAATATGCATTTCGATAAGTTGTTATGATACACTGAAATCAACAACACAAGATGATTTAAAACAATTTAGATATATGTCTGTCATTTCATTATTATTGGAGTAGGCGCAATCTTCTTGCTGGTCACGCCGAGGGAATATTTCTTCTTTTCAGAAATAAGCCATTTTAAAGCCACAAGCAATATATATATATATATATATATATATATATATATATATATATATAGTGAAGTAAACCTATTAGGTAATAGTCATCATTAGTCTACCAATATATAATAAGTACAATATCGAAGTTATTATTCAATTTGAAGGAGAACAAATGCATTAGTGTTAGTGGTATATCTTCACGCTATTTCCAATCCATAATTGGATATTACCAAAATTTTTTTACCTATTTGCCCTTTAGGAAGCATAAACAGTAAGACAATGGATATGTATCTATAAGTTACTGCTAAAATAAGATATATAAGAAGTGGAGCTGAAACACATTAACTAGTCAAAATGTCTGCAATACAGTCAAACCTGTCTATAAAGGCCACCCAAGGGAACCGGTGATAGTGACCTTTATATACAGGTTCAAATAATATGATTATAGAACAATTGGGATACAATTCTACTGGACTTTATAAGCAGGTGTCCCATTATATAGAGGTGGCCTTTAAGGCAGGTTGGACTGTAGTTGGATTAACGATTTCCGGGAATAAGAACACCGGGGTTTGCCGCTATAATACGTAATACTCTCTAACATTTGTGCGAAACACTTATTTCCAATGGATATAGAGTCGCATAAGATAACGTTTTTCCGTTTTAACGACGTTATTCGGGGAATTTTTGACGATAGCGTTTACCAAACGTTCCACACACGTTAAGAGGTATAAATCACGTGGTATGCAAGCAAACTCCATTATAAACTGCGTTAAATGACGTCACGTAATCATTCGTCTTTTGACGGTAACAATTGTTCTCTGACGTCAAATTCCGAGGTACATTTTGCATAGCTTTAGCGAAAGCTTACGGACTTTGCAACTATATGAACTAAGTACACACGTACCTACACCTCCTCAACAAAATGAACATACAGAATAAGGAACAACACACAACCTAACCACACATTACATATATGTCATTCTATGTTCTATCTATCAGTTAAGTCGTCATATTTGGCTTTATAGGTTTCAATAGTATATAGCTGAGAAGTCTTGTTTTTTCCAAATTCTAAATAAGCACACTCTAGATTCAGTCTCGCCCCATTAAACTATCTTCTTTTTCCCGAGTCACCTCGTGGACTAAATACAATCAGCCGTAGGTTACATTTTCTGTGATAACGTACGGATTCTTCCTAAATGGCTTCTGTCTGGCCAATAGTTTACTATTCAAATGTGATCAGAAAACATTTCAGACCTTTACATTAAATTTTATTTTATCCACTATAACACTACTTTATTGGCGGTGTAAGGGATGTCTATTAAAACACTTTCTGTCAAAGTAAATACTTCATGCTGGATATTTTGATGTATATCTCCAATCAAACAATAGACGAGAAAGGCTTTTGTCGACATTCTGTGGAACTGATACAACTTCTAATGACGTCAAACAGCTAATGAAGTCGGGACATCGACGCATTTTCGATGCCTAATGAAGGCGTTGGACTTCATTATGAGTTGCAACATGACACGTTCAGCTAAGCTCACATTTTTCATAATCTGTTCTTGCTCTTTCATTCAATGATTAGGTTCCTGTTTCAGAACCAGCTAATTATCAAGTTTACCCGTGAAAAAAACTTTAGATTATATTTTTTCTTGCCAATGTATATGTTTCATTTTGGCATGAGTACATGTAGCTGACATATAGCTGATATGACTTAAAAGCTAGAGACAAAGTGGAAAACATCACCTTCATTCAATTGTCATTGAACAAAAGATAATTCTGACAAGTCAGTGTTTATTAAGTTCTGTCTGGTTTTTGGGATTGACTATTGCATATGGTAATTATATTTCTTTTGACAAATTCCATCATTCATATATCAAAGATGATTTTCAAAAACAGATTTAACTCCCACATATTCTGTGTTAGCAGTCCCGATTTGACTCTGTATTTAGATTACATGTAGATATAATGGTGATGAATTGCAAATTGAATTGACAGTATAAAATTTAGTGTATGCACTGCGTATATTTAGCATGATTAAAATACCATATTTTAAAACAATTTTTAAAAATGTAGTCTGGACTTAATGTTAAATTACATATGTATATTATTCGACCTCTTCCTCCCACACGGGCATATTATGATCTGGAGTCATTATACCCCCCCCCCCCCCCACACACACCTAGTATACTCCCGCAAACTAGTTTGAAGCTGGTATATAGAAATCTTTAATCCGTCTATCTGTCAGTGTCAAATCGTGTACGGGCCATATCTCATAATTGCTTTGGACGACTGTCATAAAACTTGAACAATCTTCATGGCCAAAGAAAGGTATGATTACTTTAAACCAGGGTCATATCAGAAAGGCCAAGGTCGCGGGAAAAACATTAAACCCTTGTACATGTTGGGGGCAGGGGGTTTTAGCTCTCATTAGACAGTTCTGGTTGTTTTTGTTTCTCTTTCAGATGATACTACTTATATTTTTTATATATCTTATATATTCCTTTGCTTTTTACTTTGCCATAATTGCTGTCATGTGCTGTTTTTGAATTTTTATTAAAATAATGCATTCAAAAACAGCACATGAGCTTTTGAATGCATTGTTGTAATAAAAATTCAAAAACAGCACTTGACATTGCTATTATTACCAACGGTTAATGGCAAAAATGTAATCTGGCGTATCTGGCTCCTCCTAGATGCTCTCTTGTTATCATTTTTATTCGTATATTTGTGTGACCACAGCCTTCGTCGTTTTAGCTTTTGTTGGTACATGTTTAACAAATACAATTCTATACTACAGTTGTGTTTAATCTTCCATTCTAAACTTTTAATCTAAATCTTGTTTACAAATGTATATAATCACGCTTTGCTATGTTATATCATTTTTTTTCATTTATGTCCTGAGTAGGATTCGAACTTAGGCAGTAACTGGCACCGTGCTAGCTGTGCTCTTTAGAACAAACTCAGCCTTATATATGTTTTACTATGTTAATTAACTCGTGTCTCATAAGTCTTTGCGAAGGATGGATGTTATGATTTTATGTAATATTTTAAAATGTAAAAATATGCGACACGCAAATAAACTAAACTGAAATAAAAATAAACTAAACTTAACAAAACTAAAATAAGTCATAATTCTAAAAATGTTTGCCGAAATATAACTAATTTGAAACAAAAAGATGATGACAAAAACACGTTTCATGTCAAACATAATGAAGGCAAATGTGTCTTTTCTGTTTCATTTAGAAGATGTTATAAGACAATGGTGAAAACATTCACTTTTAATTATTGGAGACAGACAATAATAATAAAGAAGTGTTCTATTTTTAACTTTTGTTATTTTGTAAAACATCGGCAAGACTCAGACAGCTAAAGAGAAATATTTTGTTCCACTCTTTCTCTTTCGTATAAATTAATAATTATTTTTTCAAGTACGGCCAAAATAACACATGACTTTACTTGGCACAACTAAAAACTGCGGGGAAATGAAATTACAGTTGATTGAATGTCTATCTTCACAACTTTATCTAATAAATCTAAAGGATAGTTTGTTCAATATATTGATTATTATTCCGCGTCTCGGCACGTTCTAAGGTCAAGGGGCAATCCCATCAATTTCTCAGAATGAAACATTTAGAAGGGGTTTTGATACAAATACAAATCAAACATTTTAGCGAACAAGATAAATTTAAAAGCCAGGCATGCTGGGAATTAGACACTTTGTCTGAAAGAAGAAATTGAATTTGTCAATATTTCTTAGAATGTTTTATCTTATAAAATGGTTGATGTTGCTATTTTCAGGTTTTTTCTTCTTCTGATACCTATATTGAATACAATTTCATTTCAAAGTAAGGTTTCGTAATGAAATAAACTACAAAAATTATTTAAATATTTAATTATTTAAATAGTGAGTGACGTAACATAAATCTCTTCATAAAATATCATAAAAAATCTTTTTCTGTTTTACTTATTTAAAAAAAAAAAACGTTTTTAAATGTTAATTTCACAAGCTCTCTCTCTCTCTCTCTCTCTCTCTCTCTCTCTCTCTCTCTCTCTCTCTCTCTCTCTGTGTGTGTGTGTGTGTGTGTGTGTGTGTGTGTGATATGTTGCTAATGCTGTTGCTACTGTCTATGATGATGACGACGATGATGATATCTAAAGCTTTGGAATAAATTTCAAATAACGTTGTTATTTAACATTTTTTCACTACAAATATCGACGAACGAAATTAAAGCTGACATTTTACATCGTATAATAAACAAATTATAAATAAAAGAGCTCACACGAGCAAGGAGATTAAAGTTAACTTAGTTAGATGACAAAGAAGGCCATGAAACTGTTTCAATTTATAGATGCTTTTGAAATTTATATTTACAAAAAGAATCCCATTAGCCATACTTACTTCCTTGTTTGTTGAACTCAGATGAAATAGAAAGTACAACATTCTGATTGTTATATCAGAAAAAAGTGTTATTTTGGTTGAATAAATACCCCTTAAGATATATGGTATAAGTATGTGGCATTTTTAAACCCTTGTGTTTAGATCTTATCATCATTATCGTTACCGTAGCGGTATAAGTCTTATTAAAACACAGAAGACGCTTCCATTTGTAGTCGTGAGCAGCACGCAAGGCTTCCAAATCCACATTATAGCTAAGACTGAAATGAATCCCAATGGGTAAAACCTATTTTTCATCATTATTTCCTAAGAATTCCTTCTTTTGGTTTTGACATGCATGCAATTACCTCGGTGATATTGGGACTAAAATTTGAGTTGGATAACGTATCGTAACGGGTATGATTTGACGGCCTGGGATTTCAGTGTTGTAATATCTTACGACACATGACAGAATTTATTTTTGTACTTTAATGAAAATGATTTTTGTAAATATTGACGATATCTCGCGTAATGGGTGTCATTACAAATGAAACCTTTAACTCCGTGTTGTAGTATACCGTCTTGTCAAGTTTATATCAAAATATAGCATACATGTAATTCATGATCAAATTTAGAACCGAATTGTCTTATAATCTGCTTTACAGAAACATTCCTCTCTCTCTCTCTCTCTCTCTCTCTCTCTCTCTCTCTCTCTCTCTCTCTCTCTCTCTGTGTGTGTGTGTGTGTGTGTGTGTAAGTGATACCGACTTTAATTTTAGAAGTATGAAAAAGATCTCTCTCTCTCTCTCTCTCTCTCTCTCTCTCTCTCTCTCTCTCTCTGTGTGTGTGTGTGTGTGTGTGTGTGTGTGTGTGTGTGTTAAGTGATACCAACGTTACTTTTAGAAGTATGACAAAGTTTTGTCTGCAGATCTAGAACACACTTATTACAAAACACTTTTCAATAATAGGGTTTATGGAAACTATTCGATTGAACGAAATCATATCAAGCGTATGATGAATAAAACCTAAGTCTTTGATCTAAAATATTCATCTAGTCAGTCACAACGAAATCTTCAACACATACTAAGGCCTATTCCATCTGAAACAACAACCTTTAGTAACCGCGATAGGTCAAATGCGACATCTTTCTTACTACATAGGTTCGAATCCCACTCTGGGAAAAAGTTTATGATTTCGTTTGTCGAAGGTCGTTGGTTTCCTCTTGAACTCCGGTTTTCTCCACAAATCCAATAACTGACCGCCTCGGTATAAGTGAAAAAACATGACTTGTTATAAAGTACCATTGGTCTTCCACATCATAGTAGTCATTAATCAAAAACAAACATACTAATCAATGTCCGAATCACAATCCAGAAGCAAAGTAAAAACTTTGGAACTGACAAGTTAGGTTAGACACGTGAACTTCCACCAGGAAAGTTAGGCCGGGTGCTCCGGAAGGGTAAGCACCTCCTGTTTAGCTAGCTACACCCGCCACGTGTGTAATCAAAATTGTGTGAAAGGAACATGGAGCTATGAGACGTCAAATATATCCAGGGCAATCCTGGACACAGAGACATCAAACTTATCAACAATACTGTGATGACGGCCGTAAAACTTTTTGAGGGCCTTGATAAGCCTAGGCTTGCAATATCCCCGAGTCAACAATTTATTTGCAAGCAGCCTACTTCGTTGTACAAAGAAAGCCTTAAGAAAGCCTTTACAAAGGATTCAGTAGGTCATGTACTTCTCGAGTTGACAACATAATGAAATGTAGAATAGCGACTTCCGGTAAGAGCTGGAAACTATCATTTACGACGTTGTTGCGGAGTGAGAATAACACTTATCAATTCTACTTGAAATAATTGGTTTTAAGACAGAAAAGTATATACACGTATTTGAAAAAATAGAAAATGTCTTAAATATATAATTATTAATAAAATTAAATAAAAAGCAACCTGGTAACCTCAGAAATTAAAGCAAAAATACAACCAGTGAGCAAAAGACAATGGGGAATGTTTAGTAACCTTTTTGAGAGAAAAAAGTCGGTCCAAAACAATAAATATTTAAGAAAAACACGAATATTATGTAATTCCAAGTTAAATGTACTTAATTCTTATAAAAAAATTAAATAAAATTCAACATTAGGGAGGCTATGGTAAAAATTTGATAAATTAATGCTTCAAAAACAACGGTTCTCTTAAGTGAATTGAACATCCCTTTAGTATAACATGATCTAAACATTTTCTTTAAATTCATTTTTTAACTGGAAATGGATTTGTTTGATAAAGCCTATAATTACATCAGGATGATAAAATATTGCCTGTCACATATTGTCATTGTCAGAAATGTGTTGTAACTAAAACCAGTCATTAGAGAAGGATTATTGTATACCGTCCCTGTTAAAGACGAAATGTCCCTGTTAAAGACGGTATAAAATTGAAAAACAAAAGTCAGTAACCTCGCCGACTGAATTATTAAAGAGACTACTTTTACTTGTGCATTTGATTAATCCCCTATATCATCATCCTCGTCGTCGTCGTCGTTATCATCATTTGTATTTATTTATTTATTTATTTATTTATTTATTTATTAAGAGTAAAACTTTGGCAGAGCCAACAGTAGCTTGCAACACTAAAACACCTTAGAGTAAGACAACCCTCCTAAAGCTGCCTATAATACACATCCTTTTGCTTTTATGGACATGCTTTTTTAATGTATTTTTTAAAAAGTACATTGTAGTATTTATATAACAAAATACTTAAAGCTGGAGCTACGCTAAAAACAAGAAATTTTGATTTGAAAAAAAACAGTCGTATATAAACAAAAAGTAATTTGAGATAGCCAGAACCACAAACTGCAAAAACTACATAACATTTAGTTTTAAGCGTTTTAGTACACGAATGTGAACGTAATAATTTCTGAATAGAACACGGAATTCTGTCATAGACTTTACTATGGCCTTTTACTGACGTTACAGTGTATATATTTCGGATTTTTAATGTACAAGTTTATAGCTATTTTGACAGTGCCTTGTATGCCTTTACAGACAGGGTACCATACACTTAAATTCATGTTTTATATAATGAACATAATGTTTATTCTTATGAGTAACACAGTCAAACCTGGCTTAAAGACCATCTCTATGTAAGGACCACCTGCTTATAAAGGCCAGTAGAATCATATTAAATTTGTTCTTCATTCATATTATTTGAACTTCTATATAAAGGTCACCTGCCCATAAAGGCCACTTTTACTGGTTCCCTTTGGTGGCCTTTATAGACAGAATTGACTGTATTTGTATATCTGTCATATACAATTTTTAAATGATTCTACGATTTAATTTTAAAAAAATGGTATACGCCGCTACTAAACTACTTTATATCTTTTTTAAATCGAAATTAAGATATTTCACGAATGAGACTCTCTCTCTCTCTCTCTCTCTCTCTCTCTCTCTCTCTCTCTCTCTCTCTCTCTTAAAAACAATCACTCATTCACTCATTTCTCCAATACCGAAAACAAAAGCAATTACTGAGCGCAAATTATTAACAATTATCCACCGTTGTGGTGGAGATGGCTTAAAAATAAGCTTCTTAGATTAAAAAGTTTTTTTTTATTCTTAGAGTAGAACGAGTTGTTGGGTAATTGCAATTTTTTTAAATTTAAGACGGTTCAATTTTAAAAGCACATAAATCATGATATTTTATTATCAGAAAGAGTGAGAGAGAAAATGATTGATTTGTAATTTTCAGCTGAAGTAATTGACAATCGTTCTTGGAATAAATTAAGGAATTATAGCGGTTTTTCAATAACACAATCCTGCTCTGGTATGACAAGATAACGTTTACTTGACTGATCGCTTGTTTATCAAGGGTTCTCATTGCTCCATACAGTGCTACTAAACTTCAAATCGTTAGATGTGTTTGTTCAGTAGGAAATCTCAGATAAAGTAAACTCGTGTTTAATATCAAGACACTAGGGATATCTGTCTTGTTTACCGAGCTTCCTAATATTGTTTATTTTCGGCACCTTAATATCACCAAGATTAAATACGTTATTAGTTTATCCTAATTTAGCCAAAAATGCCCTCCCTGTTTTGCGGTAATTTAAAGATTTTTCTTAATTTTAAGCGTTAAAATAATCTCAATATAGTGTTTTTAATGTCATCCTTATTTAGACAAAAATGTACTCCAGTCTTTGCTTGAAGTAATCTAAAGATTTTTCTTAATTTTAAGCGCAAAAATAATCACAGCATAGTGTTTTAATGCCATCCTTATTTAGCCATAGATGTCTTCTCGAGTTAATCTCCGGTGATTTGCAGTTTTGTCTTAATCCTTCTCCTAGCAATTAGGATTTTTCGAATCATTTTTTTTCTTTCACTTAAAGACCTCAGTGTAACGTCTTATGTCGGGTCTTCTAATGCCTTCTACTTAACCTTCCGCCTCCCTGTTTTGTGTGTTGTTTTTGACCTTTATTAAATACCACCAACTAAAAAACAGATAGAAATTCATTTCAACTGCCAACTTTATATAACTTCTAGTGTAATTATATTTTACATTTTTCAATTTCTAAATTAAGGAGAAAAAATAATTTGAGAACTATACCAGCTAAAACAGCAGGTATTTTCTGATCACAATTGAAAAAAATACACTTAAAACATATATAAACAATTTAAAATAAATACCTAGATTTTCCATTACTAGTGTACTACGTTGAGCTACATGTAGGTTTGTGTAGAAAAGTCTATGTTTCGTTCAAATAATATGACTTTATTAAAGCTTAAAGCTTTCTTACTTGGGATCGGCACCATGCATAACGAATATAAGTTTACATTTGGTGGTGTGAATTTAAAACAAGGATTCGAACTTACTGAATTCAAACACAAATAATCAAGTCAATGTTTGCCGTGAATATCTGAGATGTTTGACATAGGTCTACTAGCTATCAGCGACTGTCCATTCTACCCAGCTATACCTGCATGTATCCTCACTGTAATCCATTATTTAATGAAATGAAAATAGTTTAATTTTAGCACATGATGGTTTTTATTCTGAAATAGGAAATCGTAATTTGATTCTTAACCTTCTGGAACACCTGGCCTCTCTCCTCTGGTGAAAGTTGGCTAGTTTAACTTGATTTGTCAGTTTTCAAAGTTTTTCTTTGCTTTTTACATAGACTAGTGTGTTTGCGTTCGGGTTTAAAGCATCTTCATTAATCCATTGATATAGTGTGAGCATGTACATGCAGTGTGATCTGTTGTCAAAAACACAGAAAACCAATTGGAAGATACAGATAACAGAAAGCTGTGTATTATACATATTATACCGGGTATCTGATAGATGGTTCGCAAACCATCCGTTTTGGAGTTTATTGTGCATTTACTCATTTCCGTTCGAATGAAATTGACATGTGACCCAGTCAGCAATACGGTTGTTACCCAACGAATGTAACAAAGAGTTTGTTAAATCTCTGTCACTGGGATTAAAACTCCGTATTTCAAACCTTTTGAGATTTAAGCAAGTTTTACATTTAAATTGAACTTGAAGAACATGATTGATTCTATTCTTAAGCTTTACAACTGTGATTTGAACTGCCTCTAAAGACTTGCGTTCTCGACATTTAATATTAATTAAAAGTGACAAATTCATGCAATTTCTAAATAGATGAGAATATGAAATATTAACGCCGCGTAACGATACTCAATAATACTTGAAATACTTAAATTGTTTTTTTTTCTTTCTTTCTTTTTAAAAAAAATGTTTCCACTGACTGAAGTCAACTACAGATATTTAGAATACATGTGATACAAATTCGAAAATCATATTTCTCATAAACATTTTGTTGTTCTGTGGATACTGACTGAAAGGGAAGTTAGTGAAATCACATAATATTCTTAAGAGCTAGATAAGTCTTTGGCTACTGTTTGTCCTAATTGTGTTTTATCTTTCGTGTTCAAGTAAGACATTGCATTTACAAAGACAATTTTGGCGTAAAACGCCATTTCTCATTTTTTATTAAATATTTTTGAATTATTTTTTTAGTTATTTACTAGTATTTAATGTTTTTTGTGTCAATTGTATTTGTGTATCGAGTAATAGTTTACCACCAAGCAATACTTTTACCAAAAACACACGAGAGTCAAATATTTATATGTGCTGAAGTCACAGTTTCATTTCGAATGCTCTAACACAGCGACAACTCAAAAAGTCACCAGGGAATTCGAAGTTCCGTATATTTTCAAAACATTTTGAAGCCGACTTCATTTAGATATAAGAATTTACACTTTTGTACCAAGTACCCTTAGAAATAGTCACAACCACCATAAATATCTAGTACGGACCTGTCAAAACACTCAGAATTTATGTCAATTTGGCAGCTCATCTACCCACAACCCCACCACCCCGTTATCGATATTGACAGATTTTCAGCAGCTGCAATTTATTTCTGGACAGCTTTTCGACCACTAAAGCTAGCTATCTATATCTATGCCACCCACTTGACAGCCTGGCTTCGACTCCTTTTCGTTAGCTCGGCGGTAAATGTTTGACAGATCTGTACTACAAAACAACAAATCATACAGCGTCGACAACAACAACTGTCATAAGTAACATAATAAACCAATAAACAACTAACTGGGAGCAGATGTTACGTCGGAATGAGAGGAATTAAAAGCTAATGTTAAAACAATTATAGTGACAAAAGCTTAAGGTTATCATGAACCAAACTATGTTAAAATTCGAAATTTACAGTGTGAAGAAACAAGTTATTGCTCATATTAAAGCTAATTAAGATTAAGATTAACTGCCAGCCAAGAAGGTGAACACTCTTTGTGTATAAAACAATTGCAATCAAATGGAACATACAGGTGCGTGTTTGGTACTCAACTCGGCCAAGAAGGTGAACACTCAATTGCAATCAAATGGAACATTTAGGTGCGTGTTTGGTACTCAACTCAGCCAAGAAGGTGAACACTCTTTGTGTATTAAACAATGACAATCAAATGGAACATACAGGTGCGTGTTTGGTACTCAACTAAATTTCAAAATGTGTAAAAAAAAATATATGGGAGTATATACTGCTTACAACACATGATTTAAAATGTTAAATGTATATACGTTTTACTTATGCTGGATGTTCATTTTAGGTAAATGATTTGTAAAAACATGCCTTAGAAATTATTTTTCATCTAATATCATATTATTCTAAAACGAACATATCGGGCCAGGTTCAAATCACAATACCAAAAGTAATGCAGAAACTTTGAAAACTTGCAAACAAAGGTAAACACGTAAACTTCTTCAAGGAACTGAGGCCAGGTGTTTTGGAGGGTCAGCACAATTGATTAATTTGACTTTATATGAGTTTAACTTTATCACATGTTCCGAACATGATAGAGTCTATCATGCTAGATTGAATCAATTTTGAGTTATCATCAACAAATATTTGAATATTTGTTAATTATTTTAACTTGGTTAATTATCTCGCCACTTTGATGTATTCTGACAAATAAGGCATTAATATAGCCAAATCATAATTCACATACTTCCATAAACCTTAATCAAATTTCCAAACAAACCGATAAATTAAGTATTTTCATTGGTTCAAGTAATACAGAACAACAATGATGAGTTTGGAACTTCTCGGTAATTACCTGACACCAAATAACAGCTGTACGGTATAAACTTGATTATCCTAGAAAATTACCACACGTTTCAAATTTATTGTGTATGGATACGTGACTTGAATATTTTTTGGTTGTTTTGGTAAATTTTTTCACATAGAAAGTGTTTATTTGTCAAGAATATTGCATAATCTGAGAATTTATTTCATTCTTTCTTTAGACGCAAACAAAGTTTTCAACTATCATGCCCCAAGAAACTTGGAATTGATTTCCTTACGCAATTACTTGGAACGCATAGAGACTGATATTGGCTCTTATCAGTGACATTACAATTAAAATGGAATAATTGAAGCAACTATTGCGATGCCGTTTGATTGATTAGTACTAATTCTTCTCCGTATTCAAATTTTAAGTTCATTTTAAAAACACGAGATTGCATTATCTGTAATCAAACCCTGAAATAACTTTTTAATTTTTTTTATTGTTATTTTTCCATTTCTTTTTTTTTCGAGCTGCAATGACAAAATGTTCTTTATTTTGTAGGGTTAAGGCAGACAAGTTTAATCAAATAGTTTTGCGTTTTATTTAAATGTTTCATTGACTCTTCCAATTTTGTTGCTAAGGGAAAATTATATCTGTATCTGTGTTTTATGATAAAAGAAACTGAACAAAAATGATCCCGTCATCCCTAAATTAAAAAATGGATTATTCCTTATCGTTATTCAAATTGAAATCACATTATCATGTCAAATTTGTCAGAATATTGAAGAATCCATTTCAAATCATAAAAGATAAATAAAAGAAGTGATTTTCATGTGTGCTGAAACATCAAATGATGCAACATATATATTGTATACTAAAATATCAAACTTGCCAAGAAAGAAAATCAATAAAAAGCCAAAACTTTACAATGTACAATAAATATGAAATAAGGAAATAAAAGTCAAACACGAATTTGTCTCACACCCGGTGGTTCAGCTTGAAACATCTGGGCACGTGCTAGTAAACAACAGACAAGTTGATTACCGACCCGAAGAAAACAAAAGAGTTATCGTGTAATTGTAACGCCAACATCTTGTATCAAACAGATCACATCAATTGGTTTAAAGGGACATTCAGAATATGACTTCAAACATTGCAGACTGCTTAAACCTTCCACAGGGAAGATAAAGCCTATGAACATATAGATATGTATATTATACGTTTTTGGTTCCACATTGAAAACATATGCCAATTGTATGAAGAAATGAACATATATAAAACTAGAAAAAACCGTGAGCCACAACCTCACAAAAATACCCCCCGCTCCCAAAAATCCATCGGATCAAATTTTTAAATAGGAGGTGCACATCTACATTATATCACAAAGATTGTGTGAAAGTTTCATGAAAATCCATTGAAGGGTTTAGGAGGAGTTGCGGATAAGAAATAGGTACCCTAAGGTGTAACGGAAGACGGACGGACACCCCTATCACTATATACCCCCCACTTTTTAAGCGGGGGTATAATAAACGCGCTGGTCCCACATTGAAAACATATGCCAATTGTCCATGGAAGTACATGAACATACATAAACATAGTCCCTATTAAAGGTCAAGCAGAAAGGTCAAAGTTGTTTGCCGCTACATATCTATATGTGGGTGTATGAGGGAGTGAAAGACTGTATGTGTCCTTGTGTTGTTTTTTGTCACTTGTATATATTGTAAAATGTGAAAAAAATATAAATAAAAAAAAACATACATAAACATACGTTTGGTCCCACTTTGTAAACATATTTCTATTGTGTAAAAGCACACATTGTTGCTATGAACTTTTTGATTCTATAAACTAAAATGAATGTGTGTGTGTGTGTGTGTGTGTGTGTGTGTGTATAATGTTACTTTACGGAAATGATAGTTTTCTGTTTGAATGGACATGTGTTTACTGTGCGATTGATAAACTGTTCATTTTCAGGAAGATGCTAGAACTAGAGATTGATGTGGAATTGTACTAAGCACAACATTTTAACATTAAAATTACTTCATAAATACGCATTCCTGATACCATTCAATAAGCAAAATGTTAAGTCACCAGAAAAGACTATTAGGATAGTTAAAAATTAAACATTACTAAGTCGATTTACGGCTGTCTTATTACCGGGACATGGATTGTTAGTGACCGAAAAGCTACCGATAGAGATTGCAGCAACCAAAAGGCTGTCGGTGGAGATATAGATAATGAGGGTCAAGATGAACTACAGATTTGACACTAATTTGTTAGGTTGGTGTTAAACTATCGACAGGTCTGTACTATAGCTAACAAGCGTGCAAGAAGGTACACTAAGTGTTCAAGAAGGTACGCTAAGTGTTCAAGAAGGTACGCTAAGTGTTCAAGAAGGTACGCCAAGTGTTCAGGCTAAGTGTTCAAAAAGGTACACTAAGTGTTCAAGAAGGTACGCTAATTCCTTTACTAATTCGTCAGCTAAGTGTTAAACTTTTGACAGGACTGTAGTGTATGAACACATTTAAAACATTGACTCATTTTACAAACAAACATTTTACAGATGAATATAACAATTAAATTTACAATGGAGACAATTAAATTTACAATGCAGACAAAACATTACAAAAATACAGAAATGTCTTTATAAAAAGGTGCATGCATTACTATATAACTGTTAAAAAAACCTTTTTATACAATTTTTAAATATCGCCATGGCGACGCCAAGATGGAGGTTGGTTAATAGTAATGTTCTCAGTTCAGTTTTTCTGTTAAAATCGTGGAAGTTAGATAAATACATAAAATGAAAAATAATGTCGACAAGTTAATCAAACAAAGCAAATATATCTTTTTGTATGATGGTGTGAACATATATATGTAATCAATATAAACATAAATTTTACATTTTATTGCGTGTTTCAACACCGTGCACGTTTTAGACAATGCGTGATTAAATAAGAATCCATCGATTTTGACCACAGTTTTCTTTAAATATTTAATATTAATTATAGACAAAAGAAGAAAAAGTCAACCCAACTCCGATGTCATAGGGTTTATCCGTGTAAGATTCCGTGTTGTGAATCTGTTTTGATCGAGACAAAAGTCATGAATTAATTAAACAAAGTACCAACCTCATAGATCAACTGGAATATCGCCCGCCCGCCTGCCAGGTCTGTATTGTAAAATCTCGGTCTAAAATTACTTGTATAGTTTTAGTTTACAAAACTTTCCCTTTTGATCTAGTAACTGATATACAACAAATACCGTGACCTAAAACAAGAGGTCAAAAAGACAGTTTGTTCTAGTTTCATTTAGAAGAGATACCTATGTGAAATTGGTTAAAGCGTAAGGGGAACGGAAACACCTGTCCAAACTCAAATACAAACCCGATTTTTTATTAGACCTTAGAAAACAATGTTGTATCAGATTAAAAGATTAATAAAATAGTGTTCTGTATAAAATAGATTGTATTTCTGCAACGTTACACACTTTTCAATCGAGTCAAACAACAGAGGCATCAGAATACCTAATATTGAGATCACAAATTTCGAAAACTCAAGTGAAATAGCATGACTTGTTTTACAAATTGAAAATATTATCTTCTGTCACGATACAGTGAAAATTGAAATTAAACAGCTATAATAATAATAACAGCATGCCCCATAGTTCAATGTTACTTTAACATAAACATACACGCATGGCGGGTGTAGCTAGCTAAATAGGAGGTGCTTACTCTCCCGGAGCGCCTGGCCTCGCTTCCATGGTGGAAATTCATGTGTCTGAACTGACTTGTCAGTTCTTAATTTTTTTTCAATGGTTCTATTGTTTGTTTACTTATGTATTATCCTAGCAATTTCGTTTCCAGTAGAGCCTTCAAAAAGACCTGTGTCCAACAGGCGTGGCGCGTTAAAGAATTCTCCCTGCACATTTCCCTGAGAACACAACAAAGGTAAAAACAAAGTCTGCCACTTTATCTATAGCTTCGTCAACTCGATAAAAGTGAAATCCTTGACTGGGACGTAAAACCCCAATCAATCAATCAATCAATCAATCATATCCAGCATTTTATTGTTCTCGGTGTTTCTGATTACAATAAAGTAGTGGTATAACGTTACACTTACTTTTTATTATTGCAGTGTCATTTGTATGAACAATATTGCTAAAGAACATTTTATTACCATATAATAGATTCACTTGTAAAGAAAATGGTACATTGAGTGCAAGTACATGTACATTAAAAGTGTTCAGACATAAACGTCTAATTTCACAACTCAAAGTGCAAATTGATACTCAATAGGACAATGATGTGTTGAAATTCTGTAATAAAAATACTTCTGGACTAGAATCGTAAGTGCCTTGTGACAGAAAGGGGGGTGTAATGTTGTATGACAACATTGATGCAATTTTTCATTGAACATTGAAAGTTTAGAGTTGAGTATTGGTAATTTACGCCCCAGTTAAGAATTATTCACTTATATCTAGCGGTCTCATTTTTAATTGAAACACGTGCGGTCACCATATGATCTTGTCACTAAAACACAATTTTAAAAACAACAACACAATCATATAAAAATCAATAAAAATCCAATATACAGTCAAACCTGTCTATAAAGGCCACCCAAGGGAACCAGTAAATGTGTTCTTTATAGGTAGGTGGCCTTTATATACAGGTTCAATTAATATAAATAAAGTACAATTTGGATAAAATTCTACTGCCTTTATAAGTAGATGACCCTTATATAGAGTTAACCTTTAAGGTAGGTTGGACTGTATTTAAAAACAACCAGGATATGCATTAAAATACACTGAAATCAATTCTTAAGCGTTGTGTTAAAATTCACATTTTATTTCATTAAGTTTTATTTGAAGCTCATAACTCGTTCAATATACAGAATGTTCTTTGAATGCACTTTGATGCATGAATAATTTAATATAACTGCCTCGATACACATCTCCAATCAAAACGGAGACACTAAACTAGTTGGTCTACGGTAATTTTCTTCTTTTTATTATTATTTTATATATGATAGCCCTATCACAACAGATCAACGTTAATATTTTCTCTTAGATCATTTTATAAGTTGCTATGTGCTTCTTTTGAATGGTATTATTTTATAACAATTCAAAAGTATTATGCAGTTTGTTACTGTTAAAAAGAGACAATTTACACGAGACTGGTATTCATAAAATTGTTTTAAAAGTCGACAACCGTTCATTTTGTGTACTTTAATGATACACTGTCCTGAAAAACCCTATATAGACGTACTTGTAAAGAAAATCATGTTATTTGAGGTTAAAATGTGACAAAAATGTTCAGACATATTATAAGTAATTTGGTTACTAACTGTCTAATTTGATGTCAAAGTAGGAAATAATAGGATCTTTATTGTGATATTTCTGAAATAAAAAATCTTCTGGACAAGCGAATAAGAACTTAAAGAAATACTTAAATGATCAAAATTGCGCTTGTCTTGTAAAAAGGACTGTTATGTTATTTCGTGTGACAACCTTAATACACAGCTGGCTCAGTATTTCTGTTGCTTGTTAAGGGAATTTATCAATTACTGGTCGTAATAGGTGGTTTAACCATGCAGACAAAGGAATTCGGCTAAAAATCTCCCATTAATCATAGCATAATCGAGAAGAACTAAGACAGATAGAAATCATTTTACTCTAAATTGAACGATACAGAAGGCAAGAAGGCATGATATCCTCTGGTATAAAATAATTGCTTTAGTAGTGAAAAGCTTGTAAGAAAAGAATTCTGACTTCCTGAAGAAAATGTCCTCTTCAGCTTCCATTACTATCTAATTGGTGTTTGCTTCAAAAGCGTTTTTTATCAAATGCTTAGTGATTGTACCTATATCAGTTGGCTTCCACTAATGAATCACTTGATGAATACATTTTGTTTGATTGTTAAGGGTTTTGGAAATACTCTTTATACATGTAAATTCGATTTACATAATTTAAAACAATTTTAGCTCTTCTCAGGCAAACAGAATTCTGAGTTGTTAATCTATATATTTTCTCTCGACTAAAAAGTACAAGCCATAGCCATCATGTGGTCGTCATCGTTAATCACAAAACGTCGTCTTCGTGTACTGTATGCAAATTAAACTTACATTATTGAATAAGTTTTCATAATAAATGTATTTATGGATGATGTGCTAAGTACAGATTTGTCGAAAGTTTTACACTAAGCTGATGAATAAGCGCCGAATCGGCAAATCATGTGGCCTCTAGCTAACTATATCGTGGCAGCTTTTTTGGCAGCAGCCATCCATCTCTCCACAGCTTTCCGGATCTGACTATCCACTTCAACTCCTTCTTGTTAGGTCAGTGTTTGTTTTTCGACAGACCTGTACTGTACGTGTCAGATCGTTGGTTAAATAAGACTTTTAATCCTTCTTAAATGTGCGTATTAATTGTTGTAATCAAACCAATCAAAAACAAACATACTAATCAATGTCCAAATCACAATCCAGAAGTAGAGAAAAAACTTATAAACTGACAAGTTAGGTTAGACACGTGAACTTCCACCAGGGAAGTGAGGTCGGGTTCTCCGTAAGGGTAAGCACCTCCTGTTTAGCTAGCTACACCCGCCATGTGTGTAATCAAATTGTGTGAAAGGAACATGCAACTATGAGACGTCAAATATATCCAGGGCAATCCTGGACACAGAGACATTAAACTTATCAACAATACTGTGATGACGGCCATAAAACTTTTTTAGGACCTTGATAAGCCTAGGCTTGCAATATCTCTGAGTCAACAATTTATTTGCAAGCAGCCTACTTCGTTGTACAAAGTCCCCGTAGTGGGAACAGGCTCTACCATAGCGTATTAATAGGGAAACAAATACACCATAAGCAGGAGAATACATACAAATGTATATATATATGTTGAATAGTTCGGCATCTTAAATAGGACTAAAATCAACATACTATTTAAATCATCATTCGGTCAGTACCTGTTCAAAGCCGGAAGTTATATAATTAGTGATTTCGATATGGTTTTTTTTCCTTACTAGGTTTTATCGCTTGCTGTACCATATCCTTGGTTGTATTCGATATTGCTTTGTGCATGTGTATGTTGCTTGTTTACTGTGACGTATCATTGGCTGAATTCAGTTTTGCTTAAATCATGCACACGTTGTTTGGTTGTTGGTTGTATTATATTGCTAAGTATATAAACATCATTTCCAGTGATTTGATCACTGTGGTAGCTCAGTTGGAAGAGTGCTCTCTCCGTAAGTCGGTGATCGTGGGTTCGATTCCCGGCTGGGTCTGACCCAAGACTTGAAAATGGGTAGTGGCTGTTCTTTCGCCAAGCATTCGGCATTACGAAAGGAATGTCACGGTTCTTTCAGATGAGAACGAAGTCCCGTGTCACGTTGGGCTCTGCATGCTAAAGAATCCTTCTGTATAATGCCATCAGCGCAACGCACAGGAATATTTCTGCACCTTCGCCTAGCTAGCGAGGTCTCGATATAAGTGAAATATTCTTGACTGGGACGTTAAACACTATTACTCAACTTAATTTCCAGTGATTATTTGCTTTCTTTTATCAAAATATGACGGCGCTTTTCAGTCTGATACATACAATCCTTGGAACTCTTGTTTGAGAGAAAAACGTGAAAATCTTTTAGAACTGTGCATATTTGAAATCTTACAGATGCAATTACATAACTTCTTAAAACATAATTTTATTGTCTAGAATGTAAAAGTGTAATTTTAACTTAGCTCCCATAACACCATAATTGTCAAATTGATGGTTTTGAAAATCGTTGCTATGACAACGGTTTTTTAAATTTTAAAACTTGACGTTAATACTTGCAATGTTGAGTATGTTTTGAATGTAATTATTTCATTTAAAGTTAGGTTTACACATGGTAAATTTTATCTGAATCAAAATATATAAAAATCGACAAATATATTAAATTATATAATAAAAGTTGATTTTTTTTAATTTCTGTTAGCTTGAATTCAATTGATGCGTGATATTTAAAATAACAACAATTCGCAATAAACATCAATTTATGTATAAAAAACGTTAAAGTATTAGCATTAACGTTTAAAGATTATGAATTCAAACTTTAAATTGGGTTTCATGTTTGTAATTAAGACAGGCTAAATGTACATTTTCAATCCGAATAACGCCGTCTCTTCAATGATAATATTTATATCTTAAATGTATTAATCAAAAACAAGCTTACAAATCAATGCCCGAATCACAATCCAGAAGTAAAAACTTTGAAATTGACAAGTTAGGTTAAACACGTGAGATTCAATCAGGAAAGTGAGACCGGGTGCTTTGGAAAGGTAGGCACCTCCTGTTTAGCTAGCTCCAATGCCACGTATGTAATCAAAATTGAAAAAAAGAACGTGAAAGTATGAGAAGTCAAATATATCCAGAGCAATCCTGGACACAGAGACATCAAACTTATCAACAATACTGTGATGATGGTCAATAATGTTATCGGAGTACTGATTAAGCCATTTTCGCGATAACACAAATAAATAAAACTTTCGCCAAATAAAACCCACCACCAAATTACATACAATCGTTTATTTAGGGTTAATTAAGGATCATGTGAATAAACAAAATTTATTATTATTTGCACTAAAAGTCATACACGCTAAAATTAATACATTTACATTATGTAATAGAATTTGCAAATGGAAAATGTTCTCGATGAGTTAGTCATAGCCAGTTTCAACTAAAAAGACAAAAAAACTAATGATAAAAGAAAATACACACAAGCTAAACATATAAAGATAACCACTGGCTATAAACATCTCTACTGCGGATACCACTACGGTAGCACAGTTGGTAGAGTCATCGATTCGTATGTGGAAGGTCGTGGGTTCAAACCCAGGATGGGGTCAAACTAAAACTTGAAAAAGACAGTGACTATTCTGTCATCATCCACTCGGAATTTAGAAATAAAAGTCATGGAGTCCTTCGGAAGCGACCTTAAAACCCTATACCGTATGTCACAACAAGCATGGCACCTGTACGTAGTCCTGAGCGCACTGCAAAGATAAAAACCCTGCCACTTCACATATGCCGGATGAGGTGTCGATATAAGTTAAACACTCTTGACTGGGACGTAAAAACTTATTCAATCAATCAATTTCTACTGCGGACAGGTAGACCTACTAGATCAAATTGAAAAAAAAATGTCAGTGATAAGGTTGAAATTTTTTAGTTGTGTCCAGACCAAAGAAAGTATTGAAAAACCAATGCTGCATAAAAGAAAATGGTTCTCAACATGCATCCTGGACCACAACCATACGGATATTTAAAAGCCCTATACGATCACCGGTTTGATTGGAAATGTTCATTCTGCCGGCTATTATTAATGAAATGCTATTTTCTAAATCACCAAAAGTTTGATTGGACTAATTATTGCCTTCATTAACTGATTTGTGAGGCTAGCTAGATTGGGTGAAGTAGATTTAAACACCAGTTAAGAAATAAGGTAAATTTCCAATGTCTTTATGAACTTGCAAAGTATAATGTCTCAAATTGCTTTATTTCTTATATTTACAATATTTAAATTGCCGCCTTACATTTTCCATGTTATCTGAAAACAATTTTGAAATACCATGTTGGTACACCTTCTCATAAAAATGGGTCGGCGCCTGTCAGTCAACGAGAGCATTTGACATCTGACGTCATAATGGATCGCGTGGAGCATTGTCTTTATGAAGTTGCAAAGTATAGTCGATGTCAAATACTTTATTGAAGGAAAGATATTGCAATTGTAAATATAACCGAAGTGCGTCTATGGTGACCTTAAAATATTTTCTTTTTCATGTTTTTTAGTTTTGTTGATTTTCTGAAATAATGTTACACAACTATTGTCTCTAACAAACATGAATTTGGCAATAGCTGAATTAACCAATATCTATGATCAAAATAACAGAGCCAGACAATCCACTTTATTGGTGTCAAGTTTGTATGGAAATGTAAGTCGAAAATGTTGAAAAGTCATTAAAAATCTGCTTGAAATATTGAAAATTTTATCGGTATATGAAATAATGTAAGATAAATTTTGATAATACTGAAGATAAAGAAAACAGAATAATACGTCAAAATGAAAAGATAACCGCTCTAATACTTTTGTTAAGACTCTGTGCATTCTATCTAGTGAGTAAAAACAAACAAAGCTTTTCTTATTAGTCGAAAATGTTGAAAAGTCATTCAAAATCTGCTTGAAATATTGAAAATTTTATCGGTATATGAAATAATGTAAGAAGATTTTTGATAATACTGAAGATAAAGAAAATAGAATAATAAGTCAAAATGAAAAAATAACTGCACTAATACTTTTGTTAAGACTCTGTGCATTCTATTTAGTTGAAGAAAAACAAACGAAGCTGTTCTTATTAGTATGCGTTTAGCGAGAATAAGACCACACTAAAACTCCGTGATTCATTCAAAACACATTGGTCAAACAGCCTAAAGCCTTAATTAAAAAATGTTGTGGAACATTTATATAATGTGTATAGCTTAAGTGCTCTAATAGATTTCTTTGATGAAACAGTTTTATCTTTGAAACCATTTAAAAGCCGCTTTCTACAATAAGGGGAGAACCCCAAACACGTATTAGGAAAGCAGCAAAATTCAATTTTACTAGAGTAGTTTCCTAAATATTGTGGAAAATTGTCATTAGTTGTGTGGTATGCCATGACTGTGTTTATTTACACCTCCCAATAGTCAGGGTTAATGCCAAATATCCGTTTTTATGATTGTCAATTTTCTTGGAGTAATGGGAAATTTTAATCAAATCTGTCACAAATGAATACGGCTTCTTGCTATTTGAAGAAGATTTACGACAGATATATAACGCTCTTTTCTAAGCCTTTGAGAATAGATTCTCTTATTTGCTTTTTAAACGATTTTTCATTTCATCTCATTCCATCAAGATAGGCGTAATCCAGGCTTTTAACGTTTAAATGGAAAGAGATCACTCCCCAAAATCTTTTGCTTCCTAAGATTTTAAGTTAAAAATTGATTTTTTTAATTCTTTAAAAGATATGTTAAGTTAACGTGTTAAGTAAATTGTGTAACATCTTGTAGAAAAATGTTTTTGCCATCTTTGGTAAATTAAAAATTAAATTAAATTGTCGAAATGTAACAGTTTTTAGAAAATATCAATTTAAAACACATTTTGACACAATATGTTTAACGTGACGTAACGATATTTTTAATAAAGGGAGAAGAGACGAAGTTATAACTGAATAACACATTTCACGGCAAAGCATAAAGAACAATGTCAGCAATCAACTAAACCCTTTGTACCAACTTCTTCTGAAGTCCAACGCCTAATGAACTCCGGACTTCACCATAAGGCATTGTCAATATCGACGTTAAATAAATGCTACGCCAAATGAATTCTTGACGTCAATAGGCATATGACTTTAGGAGTTGCTACAGCACTTTTTGACCTCAACCTTTTTCATGGAGATGAATAATTTTGTGTAAAGTTTCATAAAATATCGGTATCGAGTTATGACTCGGGTTTCCAAGAAACAAGTTGTGACCTACATTCCAAGGTACATGTAGTTATGACATATTGTATGAAGTTACGTTCAATTTTCAAAGCAACATTTAGTTATGACTAAGATTTTCAACTTAAATCTTGTAAATTTTTAAATCTTTATAATTTTGTTAATTTTCAAGATATTAAGGAATTTAAAGTGTCATTTTTACGATCACTTCTAGATTAAAACATTTGCGTTAGCTTTAACAAAAATATTCACCAGTAGTTTCAAAAAGTGATTACAAAAATCTGCTAAATTTAAGTTAAGGAAAATCTTAGCTAAGGAATAATTGTGAAACTGGAGCCTGGACACGTATATTAAACAGACAGAAAGGTTGACATGTAGATGAAAAAGACACAATGACTTTTATATACTTTTACCAATCTCTTGAAATTCTGTTGGGAATATTAATAGCACATATTAATATCAGTGATTCTAAGACCCCTCCCGACATTGAATGTACAACGAATGATAATTAGTTATGGCCTACAATGGAATGTCAACTGGGTTTATTTATTCTCTGTATCGAACTTAAGATTGACTAAAACTCATCTTAAACGACATGTTATTTGTAAAGTCTGACCTAGTTTTAAACCTCTTGTGATTGTGATATATCGCTGTTACATAGTGTCTGGCAGCATCACTGCATCATACAAAAATTATACAGATACCTTTGAGACTATGATATTGATATACATGTATCATGGTTTGGATGCTAGCTCATTGTTCTCAATAGAATAAAACACTTGGTTTTCTTATTTGTGCAATCTTATTTTTTCATTATGATTCACAATGTCCGAGGAAATACTCGTAACACAGAGAGAGAGAGAGAGAGAGAGAGAGAGAGAGAGTTCAATCATTAAGAACAATGCTTTAAGGTTCCTTGGCTCTATATTGCTACCTATTAATACCTCTATATAAAGACAACACACTTAACCCCACCTGTTTATTAACACCAATGTTTTAAGATCAATTTGCTTTGCTTTATAAGACAACATGCACAGAGAGAAGGGGGGACTCTATATTCAACACACACACATACATACAGAGAGAGAGAGAGAGAGGTCAGAGTTTTATAACTTGTTTTGGTAAACAAGTCACTTTTATAATGATAGTGTTTGGCACGCCTTTCTTTGTGAAAACAATCAATTCAATTTTGCATGCCGTATTAGATTATTTAACCAGAAATTCCAGAAAAAAATATTTTTAAAAAAATCAAACTAAAACAAAGTGCTTAAACACGTAAAATTTCTCTTAAAACCAAAACTTAAAATCCATTAGCTAAATAAACTTGGCACAAACAAACATTGAATTCACGAAGTTAATATGCAAAAATGCACTGATGTAGCCACATAGTCTCAAATTTTGATATATTTGGATTTAGCATAAATTCATACAATGCAGACATCGATGTTTTGGAAATTGGCCAGTGTATATTTATTAAGTATTCTTTTTATTCTTGTTATAAAAGACATAAAATACGCACATCTCCGTTATATAGAGATGGCATGTAATCGAAAAGGCAAGAAAAACTTTCCACAATCGATATTATTTAAATGATATGTTTTGTTTCTATCAAAACTTTGTAAGAGTGTACGGCAGCCCAAAACTGCAATACACGTCATGATCAGCTATTCGTTCACGTGTGGACTGTTATTTTTCAGCTTACTAGCGCCCTTTTCAAGTAAGAAGTCATACGTAATGGTTAATCTGGTACTGTAAAGCCATATTTCAAAACAGTAACTAAATCTGGGGATGCTTCGATGTGAATTAAAATTTATTACACCGGAACATTTAGCTAAATAAGAAATTAATTAATTAATCAATATTAATTGATAAAGGTGTGTTTATCTATTATAAGTTTTTCCAGATGTACAGACGCAAGGCCGTGTGTTTTACAGTATCGTGTATTTGTAGGAAATACATTCAAATATTCATTTATGTCCATTGATTGAAAATATTTTGGAGAATTACGTGTATGTTAAACCCAAATCCGATAAAACAATCACTGATTTAGCGAGGCCCCCAAAACAGATATGCTTCCAAAGTTGTATTAAAGTACAGACCTGTCAAAAGAACAAATAAAGTGCCAAATTGACTGTTGTTAGCCAGCTGCTTATCTACAATACAGGCCTGTCGACAGTTTAACACAAAAGCTGACGAATAGTGTCGGATCGGTATCTCATCTTGATCCTTCGTAAAATATAACTCGGCAGCTGGTTTCTACCTATCGACAGCATTTAGCTAGCTAGCTAGCTATCTATATACAGTCTAACCTGCCTAAAGGCCACTTCTATATAAGGGTCACCTGCTTATAAAGGTCAGTAAAACTGTATTCATATTGTTCTTTATTCATATTATTTGAACCTGTATATAAATCCCACCTGCTCATAAAGGCCGGTTTTATTGGTTGCCTTGAATAGCCTTTATAAACAGGTTTGAATGTATTGGCCACTTGGTTGCCCAGGTTCGACTCCTTTTCATTACCTTAGTGTTAAAATTCAACAAGCCTATACTGTATCTCTCAGTCACTAGTTATCGAGATCTGTGCCACTAGACAACCGAGCTACGACTCCGTTTTGTTAGCTAATTATTATTATTTCGACAGGTCTGTACTACAAACAGTCAACAACAAATCAGAATGTAAATATTTAGGAAATCCGATTCCTGTTTTACAGTGATAACGTCAAGGGCTAAATGCCTACGGAGTCTGTATCTCCGATTCACGCTGGATGATGGAGATTTTAAATTGCACTGGTGTCAGTTATAACACATCAATATGTACGAGAATTAATTTTTCTCCCGCCAAAAGGCCATTGTTATAATCAATATGTCACTTATATTGATAGACATCAGATACGTTAATTATTGAAATAACATAGAATTACCTACCAGAATGGAGTACCGGAAGTTGTAATGAACACGTGACAAAAGCATAAAACTTCCTGTTCTTGCATTATGATTTCTGATTTTTTTTCTATTATTGTAAACAAAAATAAGGATGTTATTGACACGGAAATATATATATATTTTAATAACCAGGGCAAGGGCAAATAATGATTTATTAATAGATATTATTTACATAATAAAACAAAAACAAAACAAGAATTTTGGAATCAATGTAAAATTAGCTTTGTGGCTAAAACCTCAGTACGAATGTTGTGAAACGTACATAGCTAACTAGCTTGCCAACTGATACCTCCATTAGCGTACCATGTCGCGCGATACGCAATGCTGTTTGTTTGAATTACATATTTTCTTATCATACATTCCACACAATATTGTTATGTGGAATTACATAGTTTTTTACAAACTTCATTCTCATGAGGTATATGCTAACAATACAACATTAAATAAAGTATTAATCATCTAGGCCCCAGTTTCACAATCATTTCTTTAGAGTTTCCTTAACTTAACGAAATCAGGCAAATTTTGACAATGTTTATGGTACTAGAGCTAAAAGGTTTCAATAATATCGGAACATATATTCAATAAGGTATGAATGCTTTCCAAAATGACACCCTAAATTAATAAATATCCTAAAAAACTAACAAAATTATTCAGATTTCAAATTTTGCCAGATTTAAGTTAACCCTCTTGCTGCCAAATGGACATATGTGTAATCTACCGACAGCCTGCGACATATGTCCTTTCAATGGAATTGAAAACTCTTGGTTAAAAGACCAAGAGATACCCATAATCTTTTGAAAAGTAAGCAAACAAATGCAAAATGTTGACTATTGTGGTTATAATCTACAATTAACTAATGATGTCATATGATTACAGGCGCATCTGACGTCATAATCTATTGTTGACGTCATATCATTTCGCATTGTGAGCTTCAATCTGGCACTGTCAACGTTGCATGGAAAATTAATTTGGCAGCAAGAGGGTTAAGGACAGTCTTAGTTAAGGAGTTATTGTGAAACTGGAGCCAGAGTAAAGAAACATACATCATAGAGTACAGACCTGTCGAAAGTTTAACACTTAGCAAACAAAAACAAATCTAACTTAAGCTACCGAGTTGACGAAATATGGATAGCTTGTGGTCGAAAAATGTCGAGAGATAGATGACAGCAGCCAAAAATGCTGTCGAAATGTAGCTATCGAGGGGTCCAGATAAACGGTAGTAATTAGTTATCTTAATGCTAAACTTTCGACAGTTCTGTAGTGATTGATGTGTTCTTGCATATATCGGTAAAACAAGTAATAAACATAGCAACAATGACATGCTTCAAAAGGAAAATTATGAAAATTTTATTATTATAGATACACTTGGTATGTGATGTATCAAATACGTGTCTGTTGTTATTGTTTTCAACACGATTCTTTTACAATGTAAAATAACAACGCAAATGCACAATCTGTCATGCTATGTTGTATATGTAGAAATGTCTGCATTCTACGCTTAAGATGGCAATATTTATCAATACAGTTCAAATATTACATTTTTATATATTTTCTTATTTTTCCAGCTTTTTATGTTTTTCTGCACAATATTCCATAACAATAAAATCACAATATTATGTCCTTTTCTACTTCACATAAAAATGACGAATGAAGAAAGAACATTTCCTCCTGTTATAAAAGAGCACCATAAATATAGACATATTTACATCTATGGTAGATTTGTTTTGTATTTGACATGTACTATGCTTTTCAAAAGTCAATGTAGTTCAAGGACACCATTTAATTTTACTTAAGTCTTTGTGTGAAAAAAAAAACAATTTATGCATATTTCATTGCAAGAAACATTATGAATGTAACAATATGTTCTGTAATAAAAAAAGCCATACTAACCCATGTCTGAATCACAATCCAGAAGCAAAGTAAAAACTTTGGAACTGACAACTCAGGTTATACACATAAACTTCCACCAGGGAAGTGAGGCCGGGTGTTAGTTTAATAATATATAAATATTACATTTCTGACAGGGTGCCAGTACATATTATTACACCTTATGTAAAAACCTAGCAATTTCATTGGATAAGAGCTATGTAACAATTTGTACTGTCACATAAAATTTATAATGTCACATAGCAACGCGCGTGACTATGTGACAGTACGTTTGTTCGAGTCGCCTCCCTTCACTGGATCACATCAGCGCTTTGAACAAAACATGTTTTCAGTTGTGTCTACGGCAAGCGTCTCATTGTTATTGATATTGTTTACATTCGTCTGTAACAACAACGGTCGGATGATGTTTGTCGAGGTTGACAATGACTTTCTTGGCAATTTGTTAGAGTCTAAAGACTCTGCATCAACTAAGCGGGTCATTAAGCGGACAGTGGATATGTTTCTTAAACTTCTTGGCTCAAATGACTGTAGATTTGAGGCATTCCCGGTCGATAAATTTGGATGAAAATCGGTATGGGCATTACAAAAGACGAAGGATGCACATCATGTATTGGTAAAATAAAACAAACATTCGGTGTAATAAAATAAATATTACATTTCTGACAGGGTGCCAGTACATATTGTCACCTCTCGAAAAGCATTGTCAGCCTCGGCTATCGCCTCGGCAAACAATGCTTCCTCGAGGTGACAATATGTACTGGCATCCTGTCAGAAATGTAATATTTATATATTGTCACCTCGAGGAAGCATTGTATGCCGAGGCGATAGAAATGTAATATTTATTTCATTACACCGAATGTTTGTTTTATTTTACCAATACATGATGTGCATCCTTCGTCTTTAGTAATGTCTATACCAATTTTCATTCGGCAATTTATCGACCGGGAATGCCTCAAATGCACAGTCATTAGAGCCAAGAAATTTAAGAAACGTATCCACAGCCCGCTTAATGATCCGTTTAGTTGATGCAGAGTCTTTAGACTCTCGCAAATTGCCAAGATAGTCATTGTCAACCTCGGCAAACGTCATCCGTTGTTGTTACAGACGAATGTAAACAATAACAATGAGACGCTTGCCGTAGACACAACTGAAAACATGTTTTGTTCAAAGCGCTGACGTGATCCAGTGAAGGGAGGCGACTCGAACAAAAGTACTGTCACATAGTCACGCGCAGCGCTATGTGACATTATAAATTTTATGTGACAGTACAAATTGTTACATAGCTCTTATCCAATGTTCAAAATTGCTAGATTTTTACATAAGGTGTAATAACATATAATAATAAAACAAGCGTAGGTTCAGCAGCATTTATTTATATGACACTCAGTCATCTGGCTGTACAAGTAAGAGCACATGGTAATACAATAGTACGCAAAACGCCAATACGTTAATGATGACGTCAATGTGACGTTAACACATATGTTCATAAAGGTAGATAACTCTTACAAAAATAAAACAATGACAAGATGGCAAGAAATGTGTGATAGTTTTACTGACCACATTACTGTTCTTATCAACAAAGATCTTCTACTCATGCTATCAGTGACTGGATTATTACCTTGAAACATACAATACAGGTGTTTAAATCAGAAGGCGTTCATTCTGACTTTCTTATAATAATATATTTGTGATATTAAGCATTATTTTTGCGAGCAATGTTTTATTCATTATCTAAGATAAGGACATGACTTCTCGAAACAATCAAACAGAAAAAAACTGATCCATGTTGCTATCATAATCCAAAATAAGCCAAGTAAAAACATTGAAACCTAGCAAATGTTAAATTCCACCAGGTAAGTGAGACCGGGTGCTCCGGGAAGTAAGCACCACCTGTTTGGCTACCTAAACCTCAATGTGTAAAATCAAAGTTGAGAATAAATAATAATAACATATTTGTGACACTATGCACGATTTTAGTCAGCAATGTTTTGAAATAGAAACAAGGTGTCTTGAAACGACAAAAAATAAATAAATAAATTTAAAAAAAAATAAAATTAAAAAACAAGCAAGCTTAACAAAAAATATTTCTAAAGACATACAATGCTCGATGGTACATTGCTGATAAGACACTTAAAGTAGTTTCAAATGTATAACGCAGACAAATCCAATTTTGTTTTAGACGTTGTTCCATTACTTTGATAATGTTAACTCGGTGACTAAGATTTTAATTTAGATTTTCCAAACCTGAATCTAAAAGTAATGCGATTCTTAAAACAAGATTTTAAAAAACACATCACCATGTACAGACCGATTTTCTGATGCCCTTTACTTTCGAAATCCTTTGTGCGTAAACAAAAACAATGTGACTGATTGCTGACGTTAAGATACAGACATAAAGCATCAGAATACACAGGAAGGTTTCAGTATTAAAATAAAAATGCTTTTTGGCACCGTAAAGTCAGAAGGTTCATGTTTCAAAATGAAAACGTCGTAGGCAAGATAAATCCCCATGATATGACCGTAAAACCGTGATTAATGGTTATGTTGGAAAGTAATGACTGCGATTTAGGAAGCACATCAATTTATTGTTCGCTCGGGCCGTATTTTAGTGATTCTAAACCCATTTGAATAACCCTTGCGTCAATATCTTTCCTACGAGGTGTCAGTGGAAAAGATCACGTTTCTCAAATGGATTGACTGTTAGAACGAATTTGACAATTTCATGCCGACCGTTCTTCGGGGATTTTACCGAGTTTTACATTCATCTAAATTTGCTACAGATGATTATAAACATTAAAAATGTAGATAGTTGGTCGTCTGCTTATGTCTTATATAAATGACGTCATATTTTCTTCTTGACTGATCAATGTTTATTTTTGACGTGATTTCCATAATCAGAGAAGGTAGATTGGCAAACAGTTTTATCATTCCAGCTAAGCCTAAAATGTCACAACTCCAGTCAAAATGATCAGTTCTAAAACATAAAATTGATAGGAATTACTAAGTCGCGTGCGCTTTTAGTGACAAGATAAGACGAGAGAAATTGATTTTCGTTGATTGAAGCGGTTTTCTATCGTCTGGAGGTATGTTTCCATCGTCTGCTGATGTGGACACTATAATTGGTTGTTTGTCTTAATGTTTTGAAGACCGATGGTCAGTTTACAATTACTCTATATTTTCGTTGATTGTAGGTCGTCTGTCTGTAGATAACGTCCCTGATCCGATTGTTCAAATTTCTTTTAGCCTAACCACAAGGTTAATAACATTCTGTATCTTGTGTAGAAGGTAATATTTTACAATTAATTTTATGAATGTTTATGTTAATAAAAATATTTCTAATTTTAATACCATTTTGAACTTTCACTAACCATTTAGCTTAGCAAACAAAGCCTTGATAACATCCAGGACATGGACGTTTAAATAGACGAGTTGTTCATCCATTTCTTTTTTTTAAAGGGCGATGGTGGTTTTGTTTTATTTGGGCCTTCTAAAGGTTCAGTTTTAATCTACAATAATAGTGAATGCCATTTTCCTGTTTGTTTTCCCCATATTGAAAAAATAATAAAATTAAAAATAAAATTAAAAAACACATAAATTAGAAGGATATTTACGTTATTTAGCTAATTATCAAAAACAAACATACTAATCCATGTCCAAAACACAATCCAGAACCAAAACTTTGAAACTGGCCAATTAGGTTAAACAAAACCCCAAATACTTGGAAGAATTATATTAAGCCTTCACAGTTGGTGGCAGCGGTGAGATAGTGTTTCCGGTAGGATAGCTTTGTAATCATTTGCAGATTTGATAGATGTGAAGGCTTGATATAATACTTCAAGTATTTTGGGGTTTTATGTTTCAGATAGCACAAACAAAATAATCATATATATGCAAATTTAATAAATAAGGAAAAATTAAGTAATCATAAGTATTTACAAGAACAAAAACAATACAAGTTTCCGTACAGACACACACTAACGCTTTCACATAAATATTCACAAACAATATTGATTATAAAGGTAAAGTACTACAAGCACCACCTCGGAGTCAACAATGCAATCATTTGCAGATCTGATAGATATTGGTAATTTGTAAGTTATATGAACAAAAAATACATGTCAATGCCGTCGTGAATACACGAAGCAATAGATAAAGGTGAAGATTTAAAAGATTGTAGTACCTTTAT
This sequence comes from Anadara kagoshimensis, assembly GCA_021292105.1. Classification (NCBI taxonomy): domain Eukaryota; kingdom Metazoa; phylum Mollusca; class Bivalvia; order Arcoida; family Arcidae; genus Anadara; species Anadara kagoshimensis. Next base: position 29,618,449 of record CM037860.1, read on the forward strand.
AATTAGTAGTGTTTGTAAATATTTAGATGAATGCGTGAGTGTGTGTGTATGTGCGGGTGCATTTATTGTTTTGTTCTTGTAAATATTTTGAATACTTTATTTTTCTTTATTTATTAAATTTGCATTTATATGATTATTTTGTTTGTGCTATCTGTCATGTGCTACTTTTGAATTTTTATAAAATAATGCATTCAAAAGTACTTAATTAATGGCATGTGCTACTTTTGAATGTATTATTTCATAAAAATTCAAAAGTAGCACATGACATATCTGAATCACAAAACCCAAAAATACTTCGAGGGATTATATCAAGCCTTCACATTTGTTGGCAGCGGTGGGATAGTGTTTCCGGTATGATAGCTTTGTAATGATTTGCAGATTTCATGGATATTGGTAATTTGTAAGTTATTTGAACAAAAAATATTAACTATATCAATACCGTCGTGGATACACGAGACAGTAGATAAAGGTCAAGATTTAAAAGCTTGTTTAGAAGCTTGGGATGCAGTGCAAGATGGTGAGCGACAAGCACGTGCTGAAGAGAGAGAAACTTAGAGATTGAAAGAAAATTAAGTTAAAAGAGTAAACTATTAGAGAAAGAGACTTAGAGTAGCAACATAAAAAATTACAAAAGTATGGCCCTGGACGTGAACTTTTACCAAGGAAGTGAGTTCGGGTGTTCCGGAAGCGTAAGCCCGCTACAACCGCGTGGGTATATCGCGATCATTTACAACATCGATAGTTGTAACTTAGTTTAGGTTCATTTTTTGTTCTATTGTTCAATGTTCCATTCATTATAAATTTAAAGTTCATATGTGGCTGTTTTAACCATGTAAATATTGTAGACATGAGGTGGTTACCTTCTTGAGCATCTTGACTCACTAACCTGTCCCTGCTTGACTTAATTTGACAGTTTTCACAGTATCATTGTGATTTGGACATTGATTGATATGTTTGTGTACATTGTGTATGAAATTATCATGAGTGGATGGTTTGGGCCCTAAAGTCTTTCTTTATCAATAGATATCTTTTTGTCATTTTAATTAACGCTCGTTCCAACGTCACAAGATCTTAATGTACATGTATGTTAACCTTACTTCTCAGATCCACGTGTTTAACTTATTTTAATGGGATGGAGTGTTTGTTTTTGATATACATATATTTGTCTTGTCCTTTTCTGTTATCATGTTATTGTTTTAATGGCCTTTGACAACAAACTCTTTTTTTCAGTTTCACATCCATTTGTTCACATTTGAGTATTTTGGCCTAATTGGTTCGACTTGTACAATTATAAAAAACACACGAGCCGATAATATAAAAAGCCTGTTGTATGAAAACTACATAACGTTGTCTGTATTTTACCGCTGATTCTGAGTATTAGTATAGCTTTTAATAAAGGTTATCATCAAAGACACCGATTGCCAACGGATTCATGTACTTTTCTATACAATGTATTTTTTCTATTTTTCTATTGATATAATCACGTGTCTACTATAAGTAAGCAAAATTATTATAAAAATTGAGATATGCACATATAAATTCCATATATATTAATTTTTAAGTATGTTTGCAATGCGTTGCAATTCTGACGACTTCATTAGACGTTGGACTTCATTAGGAGTTGTTACAATGCGTTCACGAGTCATAAAGAAGATGGCCATTCATTGCATGAACTTTTTAAATTCTTATTTTGATACTTAAATAAAGTCAATATACGCACATATTTCGTGCACTTTTAAGTAAATGCGGGACTTTTATTGTTAACTTTTCAAGAGTGTTTGTTATGTTCTCGTAGCGTTTGTTCTAGAAGAAACTACCAAAGCCAGCACTGGATAGCTCGGCAGCTACGAATACTCAACACCTTTAATACCGGTTATATACAAACACTTACCAAAGTTAAAGCCAGGACTGAATAGCTCGAAGTTATCCTAGCAGTTACGAATACTTGACCACTTTATAAACCATATACCATTGTTCAAGGACAAGACTGGATAACTCTTTCGAATAATCAACGACAAAGTGTTGCAAAGGCTTTTAGTGTTCGTAACTGCTATAAGATAGCTTCAGGTTACCCATCCCTGGTTAGCTAAAGAAATTGCTCCATGAACATTTTAGTTTGAGTGTTAGGCAATTCATTTCAATTTGCCTTATTCAACCCTACAGCAATTTATCTTTTTCTGTTATGCAATCGTTAAAATTAAATTATATAATTTTACTTTTCACTTCATTTTAATAAGATGTTCCCTATTAAAGATATTTACCATTCATACAAGAGTATTGAGTAAACTACAGTACAGGCCTGTCGAAAATTTAATACTAAGTTACCGAATCAGTGTCAAGTCGGCAATTTATCTCGGTACCTGTAGCTATATCTCATTAGCTCCTATCTATCTCTTGAGAGACCTGTTTAGCTACTTTTTATACATACATGTGCACGTATCTCGATCACTCAATGGCCAAATTCGACTCCTTTTTCATTATTAGTACAGTGCTTAAACCTTCGACAGGCTAGGCCTAGGTCTGTACTGTAGGCTGATTGATGTCTTTATAGTATGTTTTAATGAAGCTTTTCAAGAATTTCATTAATGCCAGGATAAGACATGTTTTCCACTGGTGTGTAGGTTTTGGGGACTTCAAACATGAAAAATAAACATTTTTTCGAATTTATTCTGTTTAGTTTTCTTTTAGGAGGAAAGTATAAATCATTTTAAGGTTTAATTTATTTTACATTTAATATTTGTGTTTTTTAAATTACAATTTGGATTTTCCATGTTTTAGACTTTGTTAATGCTATATGCTCATTTTTGATTTGTTTATCAAATAACAAGTTCGATATTTATTAACATTCTTCGTTCTTTTTATTTTTGCTTCGTGTTTTCTATAGGTATACAGGTCACAGTTTTTAATGATGGACGTTGTACAAAGAAAAAAATTAAAAGTAAGGAGACAGAGCGAGAGGTGGACAAAGGAAAGGAAAAATGGTATAGAGAAAAAAGCGAGAGAGGAATGGATGCTTAACAAAGGGAAAGTGGTATGGAGAGAGAGAGAGAGAGAGAGAGAGAGAGAGAGAGAGAGAGATTACTGATGATATAACATATTTTACCAAAGTTTTTTTCTGGTTGTTGGCAAGACCCAATACACTATCATTAAGTTACGTTGTTGGTAATATAAATACTTATGTGGGTTAAATCCATCTTTATGAGGTCTAGGAGATTTGAAAAAATAATGATTTTCTTTTACAAATTACATTTTCCAGTCTGCTGGTGAATACTTTGCCACCATATTGGAGAGATTGGGAAATATTTCTTTATGATAATCTGATTATTTATTGTGCATCTTGTTAGTAATACATGCGAGTTCAAAAATAAAATATTTCTTGCTGGTACTGGTGTACTCTCTAGAGTGCACTTGCTTACATAACTGTGATAACGAGCTCGATCGAGGAAGCTCCATTTATATTCCTGCCATTTTTCCTCATTTATATTTGGGTCTGTGTCTCTGCTGGTGGAGTAAGCATCCCCTAGGATATCATTAAGTCAGTAGGCAACATTTTAGTATTGTCAGAAATAAATTATTGTCTAAACTTGCTACTGGTTAAATATGAAAATCTTTAAAAAGTAGATATACTCCCTCGTGCAAATTATTTCCTCGGCTAAATTTCGTTAAAAGTATTTTTGTCCTTCAGGAATTTTTCAACCCCTTAATAAAATTTGGTTTCACAATTTTGGTCAAAGCACTACTGACAGGAATTGTATTCTTAAACGTCTAGTGATGTCAAAATAAAACTGGTATAAATGTAATTATGTTCCAAAATAACAAGCTTTCAAAAACATTACACATAGATTTTCTTTTAGAAGCGTAACTGAAGAAACCAGTCTCTTCATAATAAAGGCCAAACGTTTCGCAAAAACATTGGCAACAAAAAGGTTCATTTGCAGTCTATAGACGGGACGGGAAAATAGTTACTCTCTTGCTATCATTGCAGGAAAAATTCACAAGTAAAACTTTAAAATTGAGCGGACAGGAAAATGGTTTTTTTTTCCTTACAGAGATAGACCAGAATGTCCTGTTCAAGTCTTTTGAGTGCTTTCAGAGAAACGTATATAATCCTATAGGCCCATTGCCCATTATAGGAAGGATAATCGGTACTTTTTTGTTCATGAGGGACGTTTTTACAACTTATTCAGTATTTTGTAATATCACTTATCATTTTTTTATATTATTCAGTAAATTTGATTTAGAGAGATCAAAGAAAACTAATTCATACAGGTACATTATTTGTATTTCTTCATCGATGAGTTAGTGATTCCAGTGATTTTATTGATATCACTCTATATTAGTGGTATCACAAAATAGAGAATAAATACAGTCAACTCTGTCTATTAAGGGCACCCAAAGGAACCAATAAAAGTGGCCTCTGTGGCGGCAGGTTCAAATAATAGATTCAAGAACATTTGGGATACAATTCAACTGGCCTTTATAAGCAGGTTGCCTTTATATAGAGGTGCCCTTTAAGGTAGGTTAGACTGTAGTAACACGACATCCTATAATTTACTTTATTTACTAAAAACAAATTGAGTTTAACAACATATGGAATAAATGAGAAGATTTTTTTTTTTAATTAACTTTAAAAGTATTTTCGAAAAAAAGTAGGATACAGTAATCTTTTCTACTCAGGTCAACATAATGATGGCGGCTGGGGAAACATTTAGCTATTCCATATTCTCTGCGTTCTTCTCCAATTTCCCTTAGAGCTAAAAGCTGGTAAAATTTGATTTTAAAATTATAAACAACCCGTGTTTATCCATCGATTTTGTTAACAGATAAACGAATTATGAAATGAGATGAGAGAATAGCGATATTAAGTCTTGTAAAGAAGTGGAGAGCTTGGTTTACTCGGCGTAACAAAATTATCCCTAAATACTCGCAAGTCACGAACAGGATCGGTAGTGCATAAATTTTCATCAGGAGTTTAGCCTTGCAGGCAAACAGTTCAAATTAACTGAAGAAGCATGTATACATGTCTTAAAACGTTTTTACCAGTTATCGTGATAAAATTTATAAAACGCTGAAAAAAATTTAAAAAAAAAAAGACATTGGTATCATAATCAGCAATGATAAAGAACAATTATATTAGCCCGATAAACTAGCTTGTAGGCTTAAATATAAAGTCTACTGGAGCGAAATTATTCCTTAAAGTTACAAACGTATAATCATTGGGGGAAACATTGGAATAATTTTAAGTTTATATGGAAAGAAATTGAGTACCGGTTTGATAGATTACGTAATTTTGTGTGATAAATGAGACCAACAAATCCAAAGAATGGCACTATAACACAACTTTATCTTTAGTTATTAAATCGGTATTGTTTTCATTTGTTTTACCGCTGAATAGAGCAATTTTAAATTAAAATCTTAAAAATAAGCATCAATGATTACGTAACTGGAATTTATCAATAAATGCAATATTATATTAGACGTTTATGTTTATTATTTCCCATTAGTACAGGACTGTAGGTTGTCAGTCATGAAACATTGTTATGAACACAAACAACTGTAATGGCAGTTTTAAGTATATGTATTAAATAATCATGGTATTTTTAAAATAACCACCAATAACATCCATGGTACTTTAAAGTGCCATATTGTCATTATAAGAATCTTATGTTTTCTGTCATGAAACGGCCAATACATATAACGTTATATGGCCGTTTGGAGTACCAGTAAGTAGAATGTATGAGAATGTCCATGACAGTTTAAAGTGTCACGTTGTTAAACGACACTAGAAGTTTTCTGTCATAAAGAAGAAATACATAAAATAACTCGACTAATTGTAGTGTTCAATGTCCTGAACCCTTTTTTGTTTGATGTTTTTGGTTCATATTTGACGTGTTTGTTCGTTTGGTGTTTTGTCATGTAACATGATCAAGTCATTGGACACTACCTTCACGGTGTGTGTGTGTGTGTGTGTGTGTGTGTGTGTGTGTGTGTGTGTTTGTCTACATATAATTCATTTCCGGTTGTGTCGTGCTCTGCCACGTGTTGCTTTAGGTATATTGTCAAGTACATGTCGGCCAACAATTTAACTACTTCTGAACTTAAACCAGATTATACACTACGCATAAACTGAAAGTAGAGATAATCAAATAAACGTGTTCTGTCATTTTTGTCGCACCAGTCGCCTCTTTGGCGTTTTCTTTTTCATTTAAAAACTGAAGATGACAAACAAAAGTACGACAATTTAGGTCATTATGTATATGGGAAGCCTTACTAATTCATATATGGAAGTCGTGATATATTTTTGTCTTGACGTAGTCTGTCAAGATCTATTATGACTTTGATTACCAATAAATATTCAAACTATAAATCAGATTTTCATCAAAATGCAGCATTTATTTATCGGTATATTTCCGTCTTCCGGTGAACAGCAGACGACCAAATCAATACGGGGGTTCAAAGGTCAAGATTGAATTTTGAAATCACACTGAAAATGATTGGTTATAAATCAACCGGAAATAAGTGACAATTTCCGAATTTGATAGACAAACAATATATATGTTAATTTTCTAGACCTCCATTTATTTTAATGGCTAAATGGAACCGGGATTATGAAAGCAGCACAAACATCACCAAAGACTAATTCACTTTAATAAAATATTCTATGAAATATTGGAAATGAAAGCTCGTAAAGCGATTAATCTTGTCCTATTTTAAAAAACTCTTTTGATTAAAACCAAGATGACAAATGCGTCAGAAAGGAGACCTTTTGATATTTCATTTGATATATAACAGAATTTGGCTGCTTGACAACATGTATTGCTAAAGCTTTCATAAACAAAATTCTAATATCTTTTGACAATCTATAGCAGCCATGATTTAAAACATCAATTCCCTCTGATATATAAACCACTGGTTGTCATAACCATGCCATATTTTGTATATAATATTTTGGGACTTTCACCTGTTCAGTTATAACCAAATCTACACCTGTAGTTGTCAAGGGGTACGATGTCTTTAACACTCAAAATCATGCTCAGCAACCAATAAAGTTCAGAAAACTGAAGAATAATCCCTTTGAAAATTGACAGTGTTCCAAAAAAAGCTCTGAAATTACAGAAATTGGCACTTAATATATTTTTATACAAAATCCTCGAACAATATTTCAAATAGACCGCTAAGTTTTAATTAAAATGCCAAAAGTTTAATTGGACAGAACATGCTTTCATTAAAGAATTGGCTCCTTTCATGGATGACGCATACACACATTAGGCATTCATATTACTATTTTATATATTTTTCTCTCCTTTAAGATTTCGACATGCTGGTGTGTATTTGTCTTGTTTGTCTGTTTCATCATTGGCTTGTATTGTGTTAGAAAGATAACAAATGCTATATTGGATTTTGGGATTATGTTTCTTCAATTAACAAACAAGATCAGACATTAACTACCCACCACCCACCCACGTAAAACATGGAAAAATAAATCAGATAAAAAAGAACATTATAAAGTTAAAGACAAAAAATAAGTATTATTGAAACCTTGGATAAAATTTACTGATAATGTCAGTGATTCCTGAAGGGATCCAATAAGCTGATTTGATGTCGCTGATTACTGTGAGATAACACCATTCGAATTGTTTATCCTAAGATCCCGAGATCGTTATTATTACTGTTATTGCAACAAAACCATAGTTTATTCGCGTCACCCCCATGACCACTAAGGTAGCTCATTTGTTAGAGTGCTCGCTTTGTATGTGGGAGGTTGTAGGTTCGAACCTCAGCTGGGTCTGACCAAGGCTTGAAAATAGGCTAAGCACTCGTTATTAAGAAATGAAAGTCACAGGGTCTTTCGGAAGATAGCATAAAAACAAATCGGCAGACATGGCACGTAACAGAACCCTCCCTGCACATTGCCCTAAGCGCACTGCAAAGGTATTAATTTCTGCCTCTTTACCTATAGCTGCTGACATCTCGATATAAATGAAATATTCTTAAATGTGACGTTAAACTCCATCCAAATTATCGATCAATCTCACTATCCCTATCAAATGTTTCTGGCTAATTGTTTTTTATTTCTTTTATACGATATGCAACTGAATAAAACTCAACTAAAGAAGGCCAAAATTTTTCCAAACGCACACGTTATTTAAATATTTAATTAAGCAAATGCAATAATTAATCCAAATGCAATTTCCAACCAGCAAAACCAAACCCGTTGACGGATTTTACAAATTTCTCTGGGTTTTTTTTTCAAAACTTATAAAAACTATTCCAGAAAAATTACATCGAACTTCGACCGTACACGCATTCGTGTAATTGTAAAGTAGAAAAAGACAACGACAGCTCAGTTGCAAGTAGATATTTTGGTGTCGTTGTTTAAATTTTTCAATTTTCTCTTTTGTTAAGTTTTATAATTCCTTTAAGAGTACAAACTGTAAGTCATTTTTGATATTTCCTCGGAGATCCTGTGTATGTGTCTGACTTGGAATCAATTGAAAAAAAATGTCATCATCCGGAGACCCAAGTTTATTGCATAACACAATTACTTAGAATTTAAAAGAGTATTATTGCTATCGACACAATAGAAAGGGGTTATTCAACTTGGATACTGCTGTTATACAGACAGCTGGTTTATAAATGGTTATGGTTTTGCTCTGTTACTTATCAACTATTGAAGATTAATGCCTTGGAATTTATCCCTTAATGAAATCCCACTATATACTTTTTGTCATTTTCAAGAGATTAATTTATTTTCTAACACTTATAAATCAGTTTTATAATCGTATTTTGTATTTATTGCAAGAAATGCAACAATAATGGCTGACCATGAATAAAAATCAGATTTACTTAGCATTACATTGCATATAAATATCTTATAAACAAGAATTCTGCAAGAAACTCACAACAAATGAGTTTTGACATAAATCGTAATTTAACAAATTCATCTATTTACGTAGAAATTACCCATAATATACAAATTAGTGTGCAAGACAGACCTGTCTGAAATTTAACACTAGGCTATCGAAAATGAGTCAAAGCTTGGCTGCCAGGAGGTCGAGATATGGATTGCCAGTGACCAAATGTGACCAAAAGACTTCCGAGAGATAGATAGTCGAGATATGGATTGCCAGTGACCAAATGTGACCAAAAGACTTCCGAGAGATAGATAGTCGAGATATGGATTGCCAGTGACCAAATGTGACCAAAAGACTTCCGAGAGATAGATAGTCGAGATATGGATTGCCAGTGACCAAATGTGACCAAAAGACTTCCGAGAGATAGATAGTCGAGATATGGATTGCCAGTGACCAAATGGGACCAAAAGACTTCCGAGAGATAGATAGTCGAGATATGGATTGCCAGTGACCAAATGTGACCAAAAGGCTTCCGAGAGATAGTCGAGATATGGATTGCCAGTGACCAACTGTGACCAAAAAGCTTCCGAGAGATAGTCGAGATATGGATTGCCAGTGACCAAATGTGACCAAAAGGCTTCCGAGAGTTAGTCGAGATATGGATTGCCAGTGACCAAATGTGACCAAAAGGCTTCCGAGAGATAGATAGTCGAGATATGGATTGCCAGTGACCAAATGTGACCAAAAGGCTTCCGAGAGATAGATAGTCGAGATATGGATTGCCAGTGACCAAATGTGACCAAAAGGCTTCCGAGAGATAGATAGTCGAGATATGGATTTCAAGTGACCAAATGTGACCAAAAGGCTTCCGAGAGATAGATAGTCGAGATATGGATTGCCAGTGACCAAATGAGACCAAAAGGCTTCCGAGAGATAGATAGTCGAGATATGGATTGCCAGTGACCAAATGTGACCAAAAGGCTTCCGAGATATAGATAGCCGAGATATGGATTGCCAGTGACCAAATGTGACCAAAAGGCTTCCGAGAGATAGATAGTCGAGATATGGATTGCCAGTGACCAATTGTGACCAAAAGGCTTCCGAGAGATAGATAGTCAAGATATGGATTGCAAATGACCAAATGTGACCAAAAGGCTTCCGAGAGATAGATAGCCGAGATATGGATTGCCAGTGACCAAATGTGACCAAAAGGCTTCCGAGAGATAGAAAGTCGAGATATGGATTGCCAGTGACCAAATGTGACCAAAAGGCTTCCGAGAGATAGATAGTCGAGATATGGATTGCCAGTGACCAAATGTGACCAAAAGGCTTCCGAGAGATAGATAGCCGAGATATGGATTGCCAGTGACCAAATGTGACCAAAAGGCTTCCGAGAGATAGATAGTCGAGATATGGATTGCCAGTGACCAAATGTGACCAAAAGGCTTCCGAGAGATAGATAGTCGAGATATGGATTGCCAGTGACCAAATGTGACCAAAAGGCTTCCGAGAGATAGATAGCCGAGATATGGATTGCCAGTGACCAAATGTGACCAAAAGGCTTCCGAGAGATAGATAGTCGAGATATGGATTGCCAGTGACCAAATGTGACCAAAAGGCTTCCGAGAGATAGATAGTCGAGATATGGATTGCCAGTCACCAAATGTGACCAAAAGGCTTCCGAGAGATAGATAGTCGAGATATGGATTGTCAGTGACCAAATGTGACCAAAAGGCTTCCGAGAGATAGATAGTCGAGATATGGATTGCCAGTGACCAAATGTGACTTCCGAGAGATAGATAGCCGAGATATGGATTGCCAGTGACCAAATGTGACCAAAAGGCTTCCGAGAGATAGATAGTCGAGATATGGATTGCCAGTGACCAAATGTGACTTCCAAAAGATAGATAGCCGAGATATGGATTGCCAGTGACCAAATGTGACCAAAAGGCTTCCGAGAGATAGATAGTCGAGATATGGATTGCCAGTGACCAAATGTGACCAAAAGGCTTCCGAGAGATAGATAGTCGAGATATGGATTGCCAGTGACCAAATGTGACCAAAAGGCTTCCGAGAGATAGATAGTCGAGATATGGATTGCCAGTGACCAAATGTGACCAAAAGGCTTCCGAGAGATAGATAGTCGAGATATGGATTGCCAGTGACCAAATGTGACTTCCGAGAGATAGATAGCCGAGATATGGATTGCCAGTGACCAAATGTGACCAAAAGGCTTCCGAGAGATAGATAGTCGAGATATGGATTGCCAGTGACCAAATGTGACCAAAAGGCTTCCGAGAGATAGATAGTCGAGATATGGATTGCCAGTGACCAAATGTGACCAAAAGGCTTCCGAGAGATAGATAGCCGAGATATGGATTGCCAGTGACCAAATGTGACCAAAAGGCTTCCGAGAGATAGATAGTCGAGATATGGATTGCCAGTGACCAAATGTGACCAAAAGGCTTCCGAGAGATAGATAGTCGAGATATGGATTGCCAGTGACCAAATGTGACCAAAAGGCTTCCGAGAGATAGATAGCCGAGATATGGATTGCCAGTGACCAAATGTGACCAAAAGGCTTCCGAGAGATAGATAGTCGAGATATGGATTGCCAGTGACCAAATGTGACCAAAAGGCTTCCGAGAGATAGATAGTCGAGATATGGATTGCCAGTGACCAAATGTGACCAAAAGGCTTCCGAGAGATAGATAGCCGAGATATGGATTGCCAGTGACCAAATGTGACCAAAAGGCTTCCGAGAGATAGATAGTCGAGATATGGATTGCCAGTGACCAAATGTGACCAAAAGGCTTCCGAGAGATAGATAGTCGAGATATGGATTGCCAGTCACCAAATGTGACCAAAAGGCTTCCGAGAGATAGATAGTCGAGATATGGATTGTCAGTGACCAAATGTGACCAAAAGGCTTCCGAGAGATAGATAGTCGAGATATGGATTGCCAGTGACCAAATGTGACTTCCGAGAGATAGATAGCCGAGATATGGATTGCCAGTGACCAAATGTGACCAAAAGGCTTCCGAGAGATAGATAGTCGAGATATGGATTGCCAGTGACCAAATGTGACTTCCGAGAGATAGATAGCCGAGATATGGATTGCCAGTGACCAAATGTGACCAAAAGGCTTCCGAGAGATAGATAGTCGAGATATGGATTGCCAGTGACCAAATGTGACCAAAAGGCTTCCGAGAGATAGATAGTCGAGATATGGATTGCCAGTGACCAAATGTGACCAAAAGGCTTCCGAGAGATAGATAGTCGAGATATGGATTGCCAGTGACCAAATGTGACCAAAAGGCTTCCGAGAGATAGATAGTCGAGATATGGATTGCCAGTGACCAAATGTGACTTCCGAGAGATAGATAGCCGAGATATGGATTGCCAGTGACCAAATGTGACCAAAAGGCTTCCGAGAGATAGATAGTCGAGATATGGATTGCCAGTGACCAAATGTGACCAAAAGGCTTCCGAGAGATAGATAGTCGAGATATGGATTGCCAGTGACCAAATGTGACTTCCGAGAGATAGATAGCCGAGATATGGATTGCCAGTGACCAAATGTGACCAAAAGGCTTCCGAGAGATAGATAGTCGAGATATGGATTGCCAGTGACCAAATGTGACTTCCGAGAGATAGATAGCCGAGATATGGATTGCCAGTGACCAAATGTGACCAAAAGGCTTCCGAGAGATAGATAGTCGAGATATGGATTGCCAGTGACCAAATGTGACTTCCGAGAGATAGATAGCCGAGATATGGATTGCCAGTGACCAAATGTGACTTCCGAGAGATAGATAGTCGAGATATGGATTGCCAGTGACCAAATGTGACTTCCGAGAGATAGAAAGCCGAGATATGGATTGCCAGTGACCAAATGTGACCAAAAGGCTTCCGAGAGATAGATAGTCGAGATATGGATTGCCAGTGACCAAATGTGACTTCCGAGAGATAGATAGTCGAGATATGGATTGCCAGTGACCAAATGTGACTTCCGAGAGATAGATAGTCGAGATATGGATTGCCAGTGACCAAATGTGACTTCCGAGAGATAGATAGTCGAGATATGGATTGCCAGTGACCAAATGTGACTTCCGAGAGATAGATAGTCGAGATATGGATTGCCAGTGACCAAATGTGACTTCCGAGAGATAGATAGCAGCTGTCGAAACGCTGTCGAGCTATAGGAAATAAAAGACTTGGATGACCTGATTCGACACTGTTTTCTTAACTCAGTGTTAATTTTTCGACAGGGTTGTACAGTGTATGTGTCTTCTATTTCTATTAGAAATTCAAATGATCAAATGATGCAACTGCACCATGATTTAATATTTAAATACAAAATATAACGTTATCCGGAAATCTTTTAATTAAACTAAACTTGACAAATCTCACAACGATATCTGTATTAATAACTTTCGTGTAAAATTTCTTATACAAATAATTAGTTTTATGTAGCACCACGAAGATTTAGAGTGACTTGAACAGTAATCTTGAAATTATAAAACAACCAAGTATTTAATTCACGGGATTGTTGCAGTCAAGTAAACAACCGAATCTTTATTCCCGAAGTGGTCATGTTGTGACATTTCCATTTCCCGTGATTAAAGTTATGAAAAGTACGTTATTGCATTTACAATTGCAATATCTTTGCTGCAATGAAATATTTGACAACGGCTATACGTGATACTTTGCAACTTTATAAACAAGTTGCTCCACGCGCTGACGTGATGACGTCAGATGTCAAATGCTCTCGTTCACCGACAGGGGCCGACCTATTTTTAAAAGAAGGTGCACCAACATTGTATTTCATAATTGTTTTCAAATTAACATAGAAAATGTAAGCCGGCAGTAGATTAATTTTTATTAACATTGTAAATATAAGAAATAAGGTAAATTTCTCCTTTTATGCAATTTGAGACAGCCCATTATACTTTGCAAATTCATAAAGACATTGGAAATTTACCTTATTTCTTAAATAAAGAAATCAAATACCGGTATATGACAAAAATCGTTATGTTTATTATTTAGTGCCACAACCTTCATTTCATTGAATGAATATTTTTGTCTATTGTCCATAGTACATCGCTCTTAAAAGATTTGATTCAGCCCGTGGCGGATGTTCACCTGACCTCAATTTCTTGTAAGTTCGCGTGTTTAGCTAAACATGCCAGTTTTCAAAGTTCTCGAACTTTGCTTTTGGGATTATGATTTGAACATGAACTGGTGCTTTCGATTTGATATACTATTTGGATAGTGGTTTGAACATGGGCTGGTATCTTTGTGTTGATAAATTTGTCTAAAACTCTCCATCAAATTCGATGTTTGGTAACATTACCAAAACAATGGAAATATGTATCATACTCTCAGCATCATCATCAAACTCCACGCATCGCAATCACACTCTAACCATCACCATCAGACAATGTGTAGTTAACATCGTCTCAAACACACAATCAGAGACGCTGTATGGTAAAATTACCAAACAATGGGAATGTAACAATATTTTGACACATATTTCCAGCATCAGCATAAAATTCTACGCATCACAATCACACTCTAATGATCACCGTCAGGCAATTCGTCGTAATGACAAAAACAAACTCCTAATGGCTTTTATCACTAACTACAATACGGGTCTGTCGAAAGTTTAACACTAACCTAACAAATCAGCTGAATCAGCAGCTCAACTCGGCCCCTCGATAGTAACAGTCTATAGCTATGCTATCTATCTCTCTTTACCTTTTCGGTAACTAGCTCGGCCACTTCGACGCTTTTGTTTGCTTGCACATTGTTAAATTTTCAACGGGTATGTACTGTACTGATGTACATGTAAGATCATGTTGCCTGCATGACAGTACAAAACTATGTATATCACACAATTCTGTAGAGTAATGTCTTTGCTGTTTCGTCTATGCTAAAACAATTACCAATCAGTCCATTTTGTTGTAATTGGAATTACTAACTCTTAAAGATTCTCAGATTCATATTTTCACTTTTGTCAATCAAATGTTCTGCTTCAACTAGAAAGTCACTTCCGTGTCTAACTCATTATCAGTTTTATTCCACTCGCTTCATTAGGAGTTGGCTAAGATTAAGCTTGGCTAAACAATTTGCTTGAAGGTATTTATATTTCAATCTCTTAACGCTATTTATGTTCCTTAATTACCGAACTCGGGGACGAAAGAGAATTTAAGCTCTATTAATTTCTCCTTTCGCTCATAAAAATGAAATATCAGAAGAAGTTAGAAGAATTGAGGCTATAAAAATATATTACACCAACGGATCTGTGTCCTCGTTGCCATGGTGATATTACGTCATAATGTACTTGACTTGACATCATCTCCAGTTGTATTGCTTAACTTTGTCTGATAGGCCTTTTGGTCGAAACAATTAACCATTTTTATGATCTTTTAAAAAGTCCTGTATCGTGTAAGATAACAGGTTCCATAGCATGTTAAAAGCCTGCTGCTCTAGAGGTATATCCGGAGAAAGATATAACCCTGCCACGTCTTCCTTCGACCCTAAACAATGAATTCTGTTGTTAAATAAGTCATGCATTGACCAAATTACAGTATGTCTACGGACAATTCATTAGCTTGGCAATTGAAATAAAACAAATGTTTGTCTTTTTTCTTGTCTTGTCACATTTAAATGTTCTATTGTTACTTGTATTATGTCGTGTTTTTGGTTTTGCTGTTACCAAGTCCTATTGGGACCAGGTATTGTTGTAAGTGTGTCATTTTTAACGTGCGCAATTTATTTCTAGTGGTCCGTGTACTTTTATTTGTGTTTTATGGCGATATGTTTCTTTACATATGGCAAAGACTGCTCTACCAAAACATTCTCTCTGTACACATTGTTCACTATGAACGGGAACCTACGATACCAACTGGTTTAGTGCAGAGTAATGGCTTGAATGTTCGAATCACACTTGGACAAATCCTTTTGTGAAAAAGCTTGCAAGTTCGATTACTCAGATGATTGGTTTTCTCCGGTGTCTCCAATTTTCTCCACACTCATATATCTGACCACCTTGATATAATTAGATACTAGATATGCTTGATTAGTGAGTAAAACACAGGGGTGTTCGCCGCAGTATCATGTGATACCCTCGAACGTTTGTTTTCAATGGATATGGGGTCCCATAAGATAACGTTTTCCCGTAAATACGGCGTCATTCCGGGAGTTTGTGCCGTTAACGTGTTTCAAAACGTCCCGCACAAACGTTAAGAGGTATTGATCGCGTGGTACAGCGACGAACATCTTTGTTTCACTCATTTCCTAGTTTGGAAAACATTTTTTGTTTATCGTTATTAACCCCCCCCCCCCAACCGATGTGCAAACTTTTGTTTGTTATTTCTTATAATTTTATTCAAAAACTAATTTTACAATATAATGGATTTTAACGCATTAATACCAATGACGTCAACTGACGTAATGAGCTCGTAACATCAATAATCACCGACTCTACTCTGCTCTCTTTGTCATTGATCACGTGAGCAATGGTGGTTATTATAAATAAACTAAAAAGAAATGATGTTGCAAAGATACCTAGAATTAAATTATTCTTGGATCAATGACCTACCATAACGGCCGTTTAATATCAAACATTATTTAGTAACGCTATAAACAAACTTAACGTCTTGGAAAGTTTATCAACTTATGATGCGATTGGTTTTTTATTGAGTTTTATTGAGTTAATCTCTATCATCACTGACCGGTATAAAAATTGAAAAACATCAGTATAGGTGCAATCTCAATCCGTTTCCGAATCATATACCAAAGCAAAGAAAACAAATTTTAACTGCAAACTATGTTTAACATACGGGTGCTCCGGAAGGGCAATTATGTATTTGGCAATAGCCAAAGCAACCAGCAACACGTTACAGCAAACCAAATACAAAACACGTTTTGGGACCACCGTATCTATAAAACTTTTTAGTTTATCTCGGATCAAAGTTATTTTCAATTCTTTTGTAATCCTGAGATAAAGACATGGTATATCATAGGCAAACGTAAAACGCGAAACATTTGGCCGTGCTTTCCTAATTTCAATTACCGGAAATTCCAGTATTCGGTTCTCTCATTATGAAACAATACGATTTTCTTGACAAATTGGGAAAAATAGCAAAAATTAAATAACAAAGAATATTACAGTTTATTGAATTTAGGTCCTTGTGAAAACTATTATTCCTAAATTTGACGCTATCGATTTTCTGAAATCAGATTCTCCGTTCAATTTAATAAGACACAAGCCACCGAGCGTTGACAGAAAGAGTGCTGAGTATAATACAAACCCGTTACCCGTCAATCCCTGATGGAATTACTGGGGCCTTAATAAGGAAACCTACTTTCTTTTTTCATTCTTTACTCACATTAAATATTTAAAAAAGCATTTAGAAAATTTTCCCAAAAAATAAAATTGTTCGTTTTGACTTTTTGAAACATATATTCGGTTATTTTGTAAATTCTGGATGATTTTTCATTTTGTAAGTTATAATTTCTCCTGTCAGTCAATGTTAATGAAATGTTTGTCACGCTCTTAGTCTGCAATGAAATTGTCGATGAAGGGAAATACGATTGATGGAATTAGAAGGCCTTAAGACACAAACATTTCTACTTGAGAACTGTAAGATAGAAACTCGTGACAGGATGATTAATGTTGAGTTACCCCAGGTGACCACAGTCTATAGATTCAATATCAAAACAAAGACGCCATATTTAAGATGTTGAAACTCAATTTCATGCCTGCTTCTCTCGTCTGAAAAATGTCTTTTTGTCATTCGTGCCATAATAACTTATTGTCTTAAGCTTAAAGTGCATTTTTAATAAATTATATATAATATTTTTATTATTATTTATTTATTTATTTATTTAATATTATTATTATTATTACTGTTGTTGTTGTTGTCGTTTTTGTTGTTGTTGTTGATGATGATGATGTTGTTGGTTTTGCTTTTTTTATATTATCTTATTTTTGGTAATCTTATACAGTGTTATATCTCAACCGGTGTCATGTGCACTTTAAACTGTTATACAACCATGAGATGTCAGACTAGAGAAATATCAGTTTTTAAAAGCTACATTCGTAGTAAAGTTTCAATATATCATAAATTTTGAGTAAGTGACAATTTCAATCAACTACAGACAATTTCTAAAAATAAAAAAAACCAGTTGTTGTCACCGTTTGAGAAAAGTATTTTTACAAAGAATTTATTAAGAGTATAAGACAACTATGTATGCGAGCATTGTTGTCTATTGTGAATAGCAGTCAAATTTATTAATGGTACTCTGAAAGAAAGATATTACAATTGTTTAGAAAAACTTTGCGGTACTCGCCAGTATATCTCCATCTATTGAAATTTTCTTCTTAAACCGTTTTGATTGATTTTTCCGATCCCTCGACAAGTAACCTTTTACAATATATCCTGGTAAATAAGAAGATAAATTATCAGTCCGAGGCGCCATATTTTAATTCTCTTTTCTCATACTTCATGTTCTAGTTTACAGAATCGTTTTTCTTCGTCTAGGAAAAACATTTAGGAGAAAATATAATTTGATTATGTTACCGGAGAATACATAAATAATATTAGTTTTTCACAAACAATGTGGGACACCCCTCTTGAGATACATGCTATGCATAACTGATGTCTTGTGTAAGGACATATGGTTTTAAAATCTCTACTAATGCCTATTTTTCCTATTATTCTATATTTGTGTGAGAATTATAAAACTGACCTTTTGTTTTTAAATGGCAATCTGTCAAACAAGATTTATTAATACATACTGGTATGCGTTAGACTTCCCATAGCAGACTCATTGTTGTCTGTTTTGAAATTGGAACACCCCTTTTAGTATAAATAAACAACATTGAATTGTCCGTTTGACCTTTCATTAGGAGTATTCACATAGGAGGGTCCACCCTATGCATTTGTCATATACCATTTTTTAAATTTAATCATAAAATATATTCAAAAAATGGTATATGACACCATTTTTTAATGTATTTTATGATTAAATTCAAAAAATGGTATATGACACATTGGTAGCGTAAGGATTTGCAGTTAATACATGTACACATTGCCCATGATTAGTGTTTACATCATATAGACGAAATATACACTCGCGACCCTTATTGCTTAAATTTACTTGTCCATAATGAATATTTACTTCAAATGTTAAGTGGACAGGTCAATGTTGTTTGCCTATAGTCTGAGCTTCAGTTGACCATTCGCTGGAGTTGTGTAAACAAAGCGTTTTGTCAATTCCTATTTTTGACTGCTATTAATGAGTACAAACTATCGACTTACCTTGTGACTAGACCTAAATTATTTAATCGAAACTATCTGGACCCAGTTGTTCGAAGCTTGATCAGTTTAATCAGTGAATAGCTGGACGTTAAAATATGAATAAAATCAAAATATCACTACTGAATCGGTATTTTTATTTCAATGTGCTGTTTTTTATGGAATTTTTATTCATGTTCGACATTTCAACTTTAAGTTCGCAATATATCTTAAATTATGCATAATTCAATTCTTGACTAATCAATTAATTAAACTAATCAAGCTTCGAACAACTCGCCCCTGACAAATAGTTCATGGAACAGAACCAGGACTTCAAAAGTTTATCAAAAGACTTGTTCTGTTTTTGAATCGTGTTCTGAGTTGTATTGCCATTGGTTGTAAGTTGTAACAGGAGAGAGAAAACTGCAGGGTAGGACCGGGGTTCGAACCCGAGACCTCCTGCACTATAGGCGTGTGTTCTACCACTGAGCTACCCAGACCGCTACAAAGTTAAATTGGTTGTAGGCTGTATTAGAAACATTTTTTATACAAACTGCTTTATTCCATTGTTTAACCAGGGTAAACGTAAAAACTCAAAAGAAATCTATGAAAGATCAAAATATCACCAGAGTTTAAATCTAATATTGTTCCACTAACATGTCATTTGTGATCCTACAGTACAGGCCAGTCGAAAGTTAAACACTAGGCAAACGGAAAGGAGTCGACGCTCGGCTGTCAAGTGACCGATGTGTTGATCGGTAGTAGCCAAAAATCTACTGAGAAATAGATAATGGCAACTGTCGATATATAGCTGTCATGTACTGATTTTGAATTTTTTATTAAAATAATGCATTCAAAATCAAGACATGGCAACTTTTTATTGCTTGAAAACTTATTTAGGCCTATTTTAAATTAAATAAAGACCAATATCGGTTTAATCAGCCCGGGATTCATGCCACCATTGACAAAACTCGAAATAAAACATTCTTTTTTATTTTTTCACAATATTTGATCATGTATGAAGTGTAGAATTTACATCCGAATCTCGTATACAGTAAATAGAGATTATCAATGAACTACAGCACTTTTAATTTGCAGTAATTTTGTTGGCCTAAAATTACAACCGAATAAAGGTAGTTTCCCCTGGGGAAAAATGACTAAATTTTCCCACTTTGATCACTAAAATTTCCCACTTTGATTACTAAATTTTCCCACTTTGATCACTAAAATTTCCCACTTTGATCACTAAATTATCTCACTTTGATCACTAAAATTTCCCAAACAACAGTGATATACTAAATATTGTCGCAATTTAACATATTTGCAGTGAGTATCCTAAGCTATTGCAAGCATGTCCTTATATGCAGTTTACTGTATTTCAAAACTTCAAATTTCCCCAAATTTAAAAGGCAGAAGGTAGTTTTTAAAAATGTAACAAAATACTGCTTTGTCATGTGCTGATTTTGAATGCATTATTTTGATAAAAATTCAAAATCGGCACATTACATAGCTAACAAGAGATTAAGATGTAGTACTTTGTTATCTTAATGTTTAACTTTCGACAGGTCTGTATGGTAAGTGTAAACCTATTGTTTTCCTTAAAAGTGTAATGGATAGAATTATTTAATGCAAAATTATTTTCTTTCAATTCTTAAGATTTGTTCTTTAGATGTTAATTATTCATGCTAAATGGAGAATTGTATCTGAATATTAGTCATATCACAATAATTTGGTGAATTATTACACATTAATGTATGAATAATAATCTTTAATGATTTGATGTTCATATCACGAAAATATTGCATTCTAAGAGGAAGCAATTTAAATCACAAATGCTGAGAATTATAATATTTTAAGTGCATGAAGAATATGTCGATGATCTCACTTGCCTTCCTTTATAAGGTAGCGCGCAATAAGTTTCCACAGGAACCCCATTTCCCGTTTCTTATGTCAAAACAAATTGTCAGCAAAAAAAGGGAAGGGTATATCATGGGTAAGTACAAAATGTGAAGCATTTCCCAAATGTATTGACTATCGAAGCAGCAATATTTTAAGTCGGTTTTATTTTGATCATGGTTAGAAGTATGAAGCTAAATATTTTAGGGAAAATGGGATGCCATTTCAAAAGTGTCTCCCAAACAGACCCCAAGTGCGAAAATCTATGATTTTCTAACTATGTACATGATCAAAGTACGAATTCCCAATAGCTTATCTATTCCTCTCAAAGATTGCTACTGTAATGTTCCATAAATACATGTAATTGTTAAATAGTATTCGAGAAAATGGCCGACAGCATGTTGGCGGAAGAAATGAAGTAAACGCTATATGTTCCCCCACCTCCTTTTTTGGGGACAAATTAACAAATTACATAAAGAAACCTTGTATTGATCAGATACCAATGGTAATAAATATCAAAACTGTCTTTATAGTTCCTGGAATGGATTTTTGGACTAAATATAGCTATTATGATACCTTATAAATGGCTTGTAATAGTATTTATTCATCATGATGTCATTTTGTGTTTCTGGGTGTCAATTAAATGTTTTCTGTGTAACGATTATATTATGGATTAAAGTCTTTAAATGCAAGTAACACAGTACAGGCCTGTCGAAAGTTTGACACTAAGTTTACGAATAAGTATCGAATCGCCAGCTTATCTTGTCTCTTCGATAGCTTATCTTGGCTCTTCATTAGCTAATTTGGCTCTTCGTTAGCTCATTTTGCTCTTCGTTAGCTCATCTTGGCTCTTCGTTAGCTTATCTTGGCTCTTCGATAGCTTATCTTGGCTCTTCGTTAGCTCATTTGGCTCTTCGTTAGCTTATTTTGCTCTTCGTTAGCTCATCTTGGCTCTTCGTTAGCTCATCTTGGCTGTTCGTTAGCTTATCTTGGCTCTTCGTTAGCTCATCTTGGCTGTTCGTTAGCTTATCTTGGCTCTTCGTTAGCTTATCTTGGCTCTTCGTTAGCTCATCTTGGCTCTTCGTTAGCTTATCTTGGCTCTTCGTTAGCTCATCTTGGCTCTTCGTTAGCTCATCTTGGCTCTTCGTTAGCTTATTTTGCTCTTCGTTAGCTCATCTTGGCTCTTCGTTAGCTCATCTTGGCTGTTCGTTAGCTTATCTTGGCTCTTCGTTAGCTCATCTTGGCTCTTCGTTAGCTTATCTCGACAGTAGCTATCTGTATGTCATTGTGCAGCTTTTCGGTCATAAGCTATCCATATCTCGGCCCCTTGGTACCCAAGCTTCGACTCTTTGTCGTTAGCTCAGTGTTAAACTTTCGACAGGTCTGTAGTGTTTTCGTTAGCTTTGTGTTAAACTTTCGACAGGTCTGTATTGTACCTCCTTTCAATTCTATTCCGTGTTTTATTTTCATTATCAATTATTAATGCTTAGCTGTAAACAACATTAGAAAGAATAATAGTTACATAAACAATAGATGACTGTCGAAAGTTTAGCACTAAGCTAGCGAATTGGAGCCGAATTGGCAGCTCATCTCGGCCCACGTTAGCTATATCGACAACCTTTCGATAGCTTTTATCTATATCTCTGCATTTTCTGGTCACAATCTATATCTCGGTCACTCGGGAGACGAACTTCGAATCCTTTTCGTTAGCTCAGTGTTAAACTTTCGACAGGCCTGTACTGTATGTCACAATAATATCCATGTATTAATAATCCTATTATTTTTAGCAATTATTGTATGAATAGTTTTCTGTAATGGTTGGTATTCATATTACACAAAACATTTTATTCTAAGAAGAATAAAAAGCCATAAATTCGGCATCTTAGAGGATTATGAAAATGTAATAATTCTGACGTCCTTGGAGCTGTTGTTTTAATGGTAATGATATTCTGTTTCCATTTAGATTAGACAATGGATTCGGCTTTTAATATTATATTGGATAAATACCGGTAGTGCCCTTGGTTGAAGGAAATATGGAGGATTTTCTCCCCAAGGGAACATTATCTTCCAAGGGGAGTGAGTTGAATTAAGTAATGGTGTTTAACGTCACAGTCAAGAATATTTCACTTATATAGAGACGTCACCAGCTATAGACGAAGGTGCAGAAATTTTGCCTGTGCGTTGCGCTCTTTAGCGTGCCAAGCCCATCGTGACACGGAACCTTGTTTATTTTAAGTTCCCATCCGAAAGAACCGTGACTTTCATTTCGTAATGCCGAGTGCTTGGCGAAAGAACAGTCACTACCCACTTTCAAGTCTTGGGTCAGACCCGACCTCCCCCTTACGGAGCGAGCACTCTACCAACTGAGCTACCCCTTCCAAGGGGAGACTACAATACCAAGATAATACTCTGAACGATTAAGCATAGCATAGATTTTGAGGAATTTTTTAATTTACCAGCATATAATTTTGATAAACAATGTTTATTTGACAATACCATACATTGTCTCCTGGGTTAACCATTACCTGGGGGATACTTTGTCCACCAGGAGAGATACCAGCAGTTTCGGAACAAAATTCCTCATCAGTAATGCTGGGACAAAATTGTGGAAATCCAAATATTTTTAACATCTTATAATTAAATACAGTGAGACAGATACAGATCTAAAACATTCCCGACATTGGACGGGCACTGTATAATAGTAAATGGTAAAAGTCGATATGGTTGAATCACTGTTGAAAAGCTTTAACAATCCCACTTATTACACAAATAATGCCCCTAAGCAGGAACTTAAATCAGGAAATATTGATACCGTTGCCGCTGCCTAATGACAAAAATACATGGTTCATGTTCTGTTGAAAGGTTTTAGCCATCCCACTTATTACACAAATAATGTCCCTAAGCAGGAACTTAAATCAGGAAATATTGATACCGTTGCCGCTGCCTAATGACAAAAATACATGGTTCATGTTCTGTTGAAAGGCTTTAGCCATCCCACTTATTACACAAGTAATGTCCCTAAGCAGGAACTTAAATCAGGAAATATTGATACCGTTGCCGCTGCCTAATGACAAAAATACATGGTTCATGTTCAGGTTCATGAAAGGCTTTAGCCATCCCACTTATTTCACAAGTAATGTCCCTAAGCGTGTATCTTATCTTAATCTAAATGCTGTCCTCGCCAAAAGGCACATAAGGCCACATGGCTTTCTTTTCATTTTTGCCTGTCTTTCGCTGCTACTTTGGCTGTGTCCCAGCTAGTCCATCCAGTGGCATTTCTTTCCTTTTACGTTGTTCTCCTCCATGTGGACCTAGGTCTTCTCCTTTTTCTTTTTTCCTTTGGTTGCCACCCTAGTACTGTCTTGCAGTCATTTGTTCCCTCTTTCCTTAGTATGTGTCCAAGCCAGTTATATTTTCTTCTCTAATCTAAATGTTTCCAATATTTTCATATGTTGCCATATTATTCTTAATATCCTGTGGCATTTTGTTCGGAAGGTGTCTAAGAGGTGTTCATCTTTCTTCGATAAAGTAGTATTGGTCTTAATAAGGTCCTAAATAGGTGTATCTTTGTGTTTCTTCCAGTATTTCTGGTGTTCCAAATCCTTCTTAGTTTATAAAATGCACCCTTTGTTTTCTTTTACCTTTATATCCTTCTTGATCTACTAAAGTACCTAGGTATATAAATTCATTTACATCTTCTACTGCCTCGTTGTGGGTTACGATAAAGCAAATATCCTTATCAAGCATTATCTAGTATCAGACTATTCTTCCTTTAAAAAGCACAAAACAGGTCAGAGAAATGAACTAGCTTTATTACAATTTTAAGTTTTTATTGGGTATTTGACAAACATGCCACAATTTTTTTTTCATTTTGTGACAATTTGGGAATAAGTAAAACAGAAGTTTTCTTTCATCTATATAACCATTCCAATCTGTAATTTTCTCTGAAAAAATCTCAATCTTCACTTAAAGACTATATAAACTTATAACCATGTTAATGTTTCTTATAAAATTACTTACCAATCTTGTTTATAAACCCCTTATTATTACCCCCATAAACTGTCTAGCCAATACACAATTCATCATCCTTTTAGACAAACCTATCTATGACTACTAGTTACACACTCTGTAATAACACTTTCTTCTTATATAAGTTTATATTGTGTATACTTTGTCTGGGATCTGATACAGACTTAATGGTTCATAAACAAAGTTAGGTCTTTATGATTTGAGGCTAGTCATACCTAGCCTTATGCTTGATGAATGACTGTAACACTGGGTTTATAATAACCTTTAGCTTTTGCTGTCTGGTACGCTGTCCCACCTTTTATTTGTTCTCGAGACTTAATAGTTCCAAATTTTTAACATCTCGTTTCTTTTAACACAGGTGGTTTGTTCTCAAGACTTTGTACATTAAATTTCAAAGCTTTGATATCTGGTACGCTATACCACCTGTTGTTTGTCTCAAGACAAAATTGTTCCAAAAAAGATAAAGGGTATAATTATTGCAGGTTTCTTCTAAATATCCAGTCTAACAAATTATCACTAAAATGGGGTGTCATTTCAAAAGTGTCCTCATACGAAATCCATGTTTTGCGAACTATAGACATGGGCAATGCCACATCTTCGCTCGAAGACTTTCCCTGTGAAGTTTCATAGAGATCTGTTGAATAGATTTCGAAAAAAAAGTGGCGGAAAAATGGGAGTATGTACACTATATGCCTATCCTTTGTATATATGTATGTATGTATATATGTATGTATGTATGTTTGTGTTCACGTCGGGGTTGCTGTTAGCAAGGTGGGGAAAATACGGGTGGCCGATCTGTTCCAGATTTGTGAGATGACCTTTTTATCTTTGTGTTTGTTCTAAATACATATATTTTTTTGACTAAAATATATCATACATAACTGGCAGTCATTATTTTGCTCTAAAAGGTTTAATTTATGGAAGTGTATGTGTAGTTCACACTCTGAACATCGAGCTCCAGGATAAGTGGGTCACAATTCCCATGCACTTGCAGTAACGATTAAGCATAGCATAGATTTTGAGGAATTTTAAAATTTACCAACAAATAATTTTGATAAACAATGTTTATTTGACAATACCATACATTGTCTCCTGGGTTAACCATTACCTGGGGGATACTTTGTCCACTAGAAGAGATACCAGCAGTTTCGGAATAAAATTCCTCATCAGTAATGCTGGAACCAAATTGTTGAAAATCAAATATTTTTAACATCTTATAAATTAAATACAGTGAGACAGATACAGATCTAAAACATTACCGACATTGGACGGGCACTATATAATAGTAAATGGCAAAAGTTGATATGGTTGAATCACTGTTGAAAACATTTAACCATCCCACTTATTTCACAAGTAATGCCCCTAATCAGGAACTTGAATCAGGAAATGTCGATACTGTTACCGCTGCCTAATGACAAAAATACATGGTTCATGTTCTGTTGAAAGGCTTTAGTCATCCCACTTATTTCACAAGGAATGTCCCTAAGCATGTATCTTATCTTAATCTCAATGCTGTCCTCGCCAGAAGGCGCATAAGACCACAAGGCACTCTTTCCATTTTTCTGCCCTTCGCTGCTGCTTTGGCTGTGTTACAGCTAGTCCATCCAGCGCCGTTTCTTTCCTTTACGTTGTTCTTCTCCATGTGGACCTAGGTCTTCACCTTTTTCTTTTTCTCTCTGGTTGCCACCCTAGTACTGTCTTGCAGTCATTTGTTCCTTCTTTCCTTAGTATGTGTCTAAACCAGTTATATTTTCTTCTCTAATCTAGATGTTTTTATTATTTTTTCATTTTTTCATATGTTGCCATATTATTCTTAATATACTTCTGTGTCATGTCGTTTGGAAGGTGTCTAAGAGGTGTTTATCTTTCTTCCATAAAGTAGTATTGGTCTTAATAAGATCCTAAATAGGCGTATCTTTGTATTTCTTCCAATATTTCTGTTGTTCCAAATCCTTCTTAGTTTATAAAATGCTCCCCTTGTTTTCTTTTACCTTTATATCTTTACCTTCTCCTCCTTCTTGATCTACTAAAGTACCTAGGTATATAAATTCATTTACATCTTCTACTGCCTCGTTGTGGGTTACGATAAAGCAAATATCCTTATCAAGCATTATCTAGTATCAGACTATTCTTCCTTTAAAAAGCACAAAACAGGTCAGAGAAATGAACTAGCTTTATTACAATTTTAAGTTTTTATTGGGTATTTGACAAACATGCCACAATTTTTTTTTCATTTTGTGACAATTTGGGAATAAGTAAAACAGAAGTTTTCTTTCATCTATATAACCATTCCAATCTGTAATTTTCTCTGAAAAAATCTCAATCTTCACTTAAAGACTATATAAACTTATAACCATGTTAATGTTTCTTATAAAATTACTTACCAATCTTGTTTATAAACCCCTTATTATTACCCCATAAACTGTCTAGCCAATACACAATTCATCATCCTTTTAGACAAACCTATCTATGACTACTAGTTACACACTCTGTAATAACACTTTCTTCTTATATAAGTTTATATTGTGTATACTTTGTCTGGGATCTGATACAGACTTAATGGTTCATAAACAAAGTTAGGTCTTTATGATTTGAGGCCAGTCATACCTAGCCTTATGCTTGATGAATGACTGTAACACTGGGTTTATAATAACCTTTAGCTTTTGCTGTCTGGTACGCTGTCCCACCTTTTATTTGTTCTCGAGACTTAATAGTTCCAAATTTTTAACATCTCGTTTCTTTTAACACAGGTGGTTTGTTCTCAAGACTTTGTACAAATTTCAAAGCTTTGATATCTGGTACGCTATACCACCTGTTGTTTGTCTCAAGACAAAATTGTTCCAAAAAAGATAAAGGGTATAATTATTGCAGGTTTCTTCTAAATATCCAGTCTAACAAATTATCACTAAAATGGGGTGTCATTTCAAAAGTGTCCTCATACGAAATCCATGTTTTGCGAACTATAGACATGGGCAATGCCACATCTTCGCTCGAAGACTTTCCCTGTGAAGTTTCATAGAGATCTGTTGAATAGATTTCGAAAAAAAAGTGGCGGAAAAATGGGAGTATGTACACTATATGCCTATCCTTTGTATATATGTATGTATGTATATATGTATGTATGTATGTTTGTGTTCACGTCGGGGTTGCTGTTAGCAAGGTGGGGAAAATACGGGTGGCCGATCTGTTCCAGATTTGTGAGATGACCTTTTTATCTTTGTGTTTGTTCTAAATACATATATTTTTTTGACTAAAATATATCATACATAACTGGCAGTCATTATTTTGCTCTAAAAGGTTTAATTTATGGAAGTGTATGTGTAGTTCACACTCTGAACATCGAGCTCCAGGATAAGTGGGTCACAATTCCCATGCACTTGCAGTAACGATTAAGCATAGCATAGATTTTGAGGAATTCTAAAATTTACCAACAAATAATTTTGATAAACAATGTTTATTTGACAATACCATACATTGTCTCCTGGGTTAACCATTACCTGGGGGATACTTTGTCCACCAGAAGAGATACCAGCAGTTTCGGAATAAAATTCCTCATCAGTAATGCTGGAACCAAATTGTTGAAAATCAAATATTTTTAACATCTTATAAATTAAATACAGTGAGACAGATACAGATCTAAAACATTACCGACATTGGACGGGCACTATATAATAGTAAATGGCAAAAGTTGATATGGTTGAATCACTGTTGAAAACATTTAACCATCCCACTTATTTCACAAGTAATGCCCCTAATCAGGAACTTGAATCAGGAAATGTCGATACTGTTACCGCTGCCTAATGACAAAAATACATGGTTCATGTTCTGTTGAAAGGCTTTAGTCATCCCACTTATTTCACAAGGAATGTCCCTAAGCATGTATCTTATCTTAATCTCAATGCTGTCCTCGCCAGAAGGCGCATAAGACCACAAGGCACTCTTTCCATTTTTCTGCCCTTCGCTGCTGCTTTGGCTGTGTTACAGCTAGTCCATCCAGCGCCGTTTCTTTCCTTTACGTTGTTCTTCTCCATGTGGACCTAGGTCTTCACCTTTTTCTTTTTCTCTCTGGTTGCCACCCTAGTACTGTCTTGCAGTCATTTGTTCCTTCTTTCCTTAGTATGTGTCTAAACCAGTTATATTTTCTTCTCTAATCTAGATGTTTTTATTATTTTTTTCATTTTTTCATATGTTGCCATATTATTCTTAATATACTTCTGTGTCATGTCGTTTGGAAGGTATCTAAGAGGTGTTTATCTTTCTTCCATAAAGTAGTATTGGTCTTAATAAGATCCTAAATAGGCGTATCTTTGTATTTCTTCCAATATTTCTGTTGTTCCAAATCCTTCTTAGTTTATAAAATGCTCCCCTTGTTTTCTTTTACCTTTATATCTTTACCTTCTCCTCCTTCTTGATCTACTAAAGTACCTAGGTATATAAATTCATTTACATCTTCTACTGCCTCGTTGTGGGTTACGATAAAGCAAATATCCTTATCAAGCATTATCTAGTATCAGACTATTCTTCCTTTAAAAAGCACAAAACAGGTCAGAGAAATGAACTAGCTTTATTACAATTTTAAGTTTTTATTGGGTATTTGACAAACATGCCACAATTTTTTTTTCATTTTGTGACAATTTGGGAATAAGTAAAACAGAAGTTTTCTTTCATCTATATAACCATTCCAATCTGTAATTTTCTCTGAAAAAATCTCAATCTTCACTTAAAGACTATATAAACTTATAACCATGTTAATGTTTCTTATAAAAATACTTACCAATCTTGTTTATAAACCCCTTATTATTACCCCCATAAACTGTCTAGCCAATACACAATTCATCATCCTTTTAGACAAACCTATCTATGACTACTAGTTACACACTCTGTAATAACACTTTCTTCTTATATAAGTCTATATTGTGTATACTTTGTCTGGGATCTGATACAGACTTAATGGTTCATAAACAAAGTTAGGTCTTTATGATTTGAGGTCCGTCATACCTAGCCTTATGCTTGATGAATGGCTGTAACACTGGCATTAAAATAACCTTTAGCTTTCTGTCTGGTACGCTGTCCCACCTTTCATTTGTTCTAGAGACTTAATAGCTCCAGATTTTTAACATCACGTTTCTTTTAACACAGTTGGTTTGTTCTCAAGACTTTGTACATTAAATTCCAAAGCTTTGATATCTGGTACGCTATACCACCTGTTGTTTGTCTCAAGACAAAATTGTTCAAAAGAAGATAAAAGGTATAATTAGTGCAGGTTTCTTCTAAATATCCGGTCTAACAAGTTATCACTAAAATGGGGTGTCATTTCAAAAGTGTCCTCATACGAAATCCATGTTTTCCAAACTATAGACATTGGCAATGCCACATCTTCGCTCGAAGACTTTCCCTGTGAAGTTTCAAAGAGATCTGTTGAATAGGTTTCGAAAAAAGTGGCGGAAAAATGGGAGTATACACTATATGCCTATCCTTTGTATGTATGTATGTATGTATGTATGTATGTAGTATGTATGTATGTATGTATGTATGTATGTATGTATGTTTGTGTTCACGTCGGGGATGCTGTTAGCAAGGTGGGGAAATACGAGTGGCCGATCTGTTCCAGATTTGTGAGATGACCTTTTTATCTTTGTGTTTGTCTAAATACATAACTAGCAGTCATTATTTTGCTCTAAAAGGGTTAATTTATGGACGTGTACGTATAGTTCACACTCTGAACACCGAGCTCCAGGATAAGTGGGTCAAAATCCCCATGCACTTGCAGTAACTGACAATTCTAGTTAATGTGGCTTCAACACGCGCTTGTACTTTTGCATCAATCAAAATGGCGCATAGACGAGCACAATTTCATGTGGTGTAGTGCACATGTACTTTGTAGCCAAGTCAAAGTTCATTGCTATACATTAAATGCGTTATAGTCCTAGAGACTGAGATCTGTCTGATATAGTGTCAGGCTGATAATTTAATTATCATGTTTGGATTCGTTACGTAATTATTGTCTTTAGCCAGACTTATTATTCTATTTTTTATTTGTGTTGTTGTAAATTATTGATACACTTTAGGAGTTAGGAGAATGGTGCTATTCCTGCTTACCCGTATTGAACATCATTGATGTATTAAACAAATCTTGTTTGTTTCAAATGGTTTTGATAGCTGGAAGTTCTTGTTTGTTTTCAATGTTTATTTTATTATCCATTGCAGTTTTGATGTGTTTTGTTCTTGGTTGTATTGGTTATCGCCATTAACACGTTGTTCAGCTGCAACTTACTCTATTATACAAAGTGATGTGTTGTTTTGTTGTTACATGTCATGCGTGTTTGACATACTGTAGTGGCGTGTTGCGTGTTGTTTTGTTGTGTCGTGTTGGTCGATGTTTTGTTGTTGTATGTTGTGTTTTGTTTAAGTTTTGGCATGGTGTGTGTGTGTGTGTGTGTGTGTGTGTGTGTGTGTGTGTGTGTGTCATGCTGTAATGGCATGTTATGTGTTGTTTTGTTGTGACTTGCTGGTCGATGGCTTTGTACTGTGATGTAGTATGTTGGGTTGTGTTTTGTGGCATTTTATTGTTTTGTTGTGGTATGTTGTTTCTTGTCGCATGTTGAATAACATTTTATTATGACATGTTGTATGTTGTTTTGTGACATGTTAGTTGTCTTGCCGTGTGTTGTTTTGTTGCGGTATTTTTTTCTTTTTGTCGCGTGTTAAATTACATTTTGTTGTGACATGTTAGTTGTCTTGCCGTGTGTTGTTTTGTTGCGGTATTTTTTTTTCTTTTTGTCGCATGTTAAATTACATTTTGTTGTGACAATTTAGTTGTCTTGCCGTGTGTTGTTTTGTTGTGGTATTTTTTTGTCGCGTGTTGAATGACATTTTGTTGTGACATGTTAGTTGTCTTGCCTTGTTGCTGTTTTTTTTTCTTTTTGTCGCGTGTTCAATGACATTTTGTTGTGACATGTAAGTAGTTGTCTTGCCGTGTGTTGTTTTGTTGTGGTATTTTTTCTTTTTGTCGCGTGTTAAATAACATATTATTGTGACATGTATGTTGTTTTGTGACATGTTAGTTGTCTTGTCGTGTGTTGTTTTGTTGTGGTATGTTGTTTGTTTTGTTGTGACATGTTAGTTGTCTTGCCGTGTGTGTTTTGTTGTGGTATGTTGTTTGTTTTGTTGTGACATGTTAATTGTCTTGCAGTGTGTTGTTTTGTTGTGGTATGCTGTTTGTTTTGTTGTGACATGTTAGTTTTTTGCCGTGTGTTGTTTTGTTGTGGTATGTTGTTTGTTTTGTTGTGACATGTTAGTTGTCTTGTCGTGTGTTGTTTTGTTGAGGTATGTTGTTTGTTTTGTTGTGACATGTTAGTTGTCTTGTCGTGTGTTGTTTTGTTGTGGTATGTTGTTTGTTTTGTTGTTACTTGTTAATTTATATTTTGTTATGGCTTGTTGGCCGATGTTTTGTTGTTGCATATTGTTTGTAGTTTTGTGGTGGCATGGTGGTTGTTCTTTTGATGCGGTATGTTGTTTTTTGTCGCATGTTAAATGGCATTTTGTTGTGACATGTGTTTTGTTTTGTTGTGACATGTAAGTTGTCTTACCATGTGTTATTTTGTTGCGGTATGTTGTTGCATTTTGATTTATATTTTTGTGACTTGTTGGTCGACGTTTTGTTGTGGCGTATTGTGTGTTGTTTTGTGGTGGCATGCTGGTTATCGTTTTGTTGTGGTATGTTGTTTTGTTACTGCATGTTTATTGGCATGTTGTTGTGACATATTGTGTGTTGTTTTGTTGTGTGTGTTGGATATTACTAAGTACGTGTTCATCAACTGTTTTATCATATTTTATTTTAAGTCAGTCTAATAGATGTCGCTTTGTCGCCTAATTGGTAATAGGACCCGCTATATTATATGTACATATTCCCAGTCACAGTATGGCATATATATAAATACCGGTATGGCGACTGATCGAATTGTCATAGATCTGTCTCAAGGGTGTCATTACAACTCATATGTGCAGACAATGATAAATTTTGAATCCTGATGGAAATATTAATTAAATTTATATAATATCAGGTTTGTGAATATTGACACTTTCACCAGACTGAATACTTTTTCGCTCTTTTATT
Source organism: Anadara kagoshimensis (assembly GCA_021292105.1). Lineage (NCBI taxonomy): Eukaryota > Metazoa > Mollusca > Bivalvia > Arcoida > Arcidae > Anadara > Anadara kagoshimensis. The sequence goes on from CM037860.1 coordinate 29,651,652, forward strand.
AATAACACATTCATATTTATCATGTATATTGCGTCAAATTTGACCTTGCCAGTTGACCTTTAATTTGAATATTGGATTGGGCTAGTACACTGTGTGATTTAGGTTAGACAGCATGTTTCATTTACATAAACACCCAGTACTCAGAATCACTATCATCTATTCTTATATATCAACATTATATAGACCCAAAATTACACAATGGTCATATCTGTGTGGATATTTAAAATAAAGGCCAAACGGACAAGTCAAACTTGACAAACTCTATGTGCATATCTATGGGACCAAAACAACAGTGTGTATATAACCATGTTACAACACTTCTTTTCATATTCAGATACACCAACTTTTGTTTTACTAAATAGCTCAGTGCTGTACATCTTAAGCTAGTCCCATTCGATTTCATCCTTGGACGACTCGAAGCCAAGCGCATTTCTAGCTTTCATATAAATTATACTTCACTCTTTTTTATTGTTACGTATTTTGATCAACAGTCAAAATTGCGATAATAGAATAGTCCAAAGTTTGTCCTAAGTAAGTTTTGTACACGCAGTTTTCATTATCATTACAACTCTTTTTTTCTCTCACTGGGACTGTTAAGCCTTTTTTCAGATCGATTTATTGATTCACAGTCAAAAATACTTCACTTATATCGAGAAATCAACACCTGAAGGTGAAGTGACAGAATTTTTCTCCGTTTTCACCTTCTAGTTATTCGCGATGATATGCACTTGCAGAGATCTTGGGTTACAGACTAGTTGAATTTTTCCTTTAAAGATAATATTATGTCTTGGACTGGATAATAACTTGTATGTTTTTTATTCACAGTCTTTATTATGTCGTGGATATTGCAAGCCAGGGCCCTCAAAAAGTTGTATGGTCGTCATCACAGTACCGTTGATAAGTTTGATGTCTCCGTGTCAAGAGTTGCCCTGGATATATTTGACGTCTCAAAGTTCCATGTTCTTTTCGCTCAATTTTGATCACACACTTGGTGGAAGTAACTAGCTAAACATGATGCGCTTACCCTTCCGGAGCACCCGGCCTCACTCCCCTGGTGGAAGTTAACGTTTCTAACCTAACTTGCCAGTTACAAGTTTTTACTTTGCTTTTGGATTGTAATTCGGACATCGATTAGTTTCTTTGTTTTTTATTCTCCATGTGTACTGTGTTTTTGGCGTAGCAAGGCGGTACCAGCTATTCTGTGTTATAGTGTAGCTATTGTTATAGTGTAGCTATATGTGTTCATTTAAAATTACAATTTTATTTCCCCCAAAACTTTGTTGATCTTATTTCAGAAACATCTTCCCATTTTCTTCATATTCTTTGTCGTAAATTTAATCTTTCTTTGGTGGTATTTGTTTTGATTAAATAACTTAATAAATATTTTAAGATATATTGTGTTTTGGATTAAGTGTTGTTCTTAAGCTTTATAACGAATGGCTTATTCCTTGATTTAATTTGGTATTTTGCGAGAGTGAGAAAATGTTCTATTTCTCTTCAAAATCAATTTGTTTTATCATAATAATTTACTTGAACAAATATTACTTTCGTACTTTCGATGATTTAAAAAATATTTTGTTTTTTGAAATTTTAATAAAAATGAAATTAGGATATATTTTTTAGGAATTTATATTTGCTGTCATGATGACTTGATTGTGTCAACAAATTTCTTCGTTTTAGAAAATTGTAGAATTTAATCTTTGAAAACTCATAATTTTGGCGCCATGTTAGATATTGACTTTTAAGTCAAAAACAACAATGACATATTGAATTACGTAACTGGAGTCAAGTTTGGAGAGATTATTTATCAAAAGAGAGATTTGGATTTTAATATTCTACTTGAGCTTGGAGTTGTTATATTCTAAATATTTACAATTGCAATATCTTTGCTTAAATAAAGTATTTGACATCGACTATACTTTGCAACTTCATATAGACATTGCTCCACGCGCTGACGTGATGACGTCAGATGTCCAATGCTCTCGTTGACTGACAGGGGCCGACCCATTTTTATGAGGTGTATAACAGCGCATTTCGAAATTATTTTCAAATTAACATGGAAAATATGAGACGGCAATAAAATTGATTTTTATAAAAATTGCCATTTATGCATAAATTTGAAGCAGTCCACTACTATACTTTGCAAGTTCATAAAGACATTGGAAAATTACCCTATTTCCTAATTAGAGGTACATGTAGTATTGAATTGCACAAACCTTGACGCTGTCTCTCAAAATGAGTGACCCTCTAAAGGGAACAATTAAGAGAATACATTTGATGTTTCCAATGCAGCACCATTAGGAACAGTAACCTTTACATTAGGGGCCAAAATCAGATATCAATGGCTATACCAGAAATAAAGTGTGGAAGTTGACTCTGGGAAAAGAAAAACCGAGTTCGCCTACCGACTTGATTTTATCTAAAAAATAAAGCGTTTGACTAAAATTCTTTAGGGACATGCCTAAATGAATAACACGGATTTGATAAAAGAGGGTGGTTGTAAATAAAATGGTGTTCTAAGAGGTGGCTAATTCTGGAATGGCGGAGGTAACCGGAATACCTAGAGTAAAAACGCCATCTTATCACCCACTCGTCTATCTGGCAGTAGATTGGAATAGGTACGTGTATACTGTGTGCTGCTTTACACTAAACCACTTGATGACAGATATCCTCCTTAAAATCAACTTTTCTCAAAAATCAAGTGCTAAAATAATATGTTAATTTTGAGCTAATTGTGAGTGACATTATTTACAGAAAATCAAACACTGTCAAGCTTATATTTCAGATATTTGGAGAATTTTTTTTAAATATAAATGTGGTTTTGTCGAACCTGTCTTAATGGTCATCTCTATATAGGGATCAACATCAAAAGACAGTAACAGATTATCCCAGTTGATCTTGGTTCATGTTATTTGAACCATCTGGCCATAAACGAACACTTTTACTGGTTCCTTTAGATGAGAGGTTTGGGTGTATATAATAATCGTTGAAATGAACAATATTTTGAAAATGGTTGCTTCTGGTTTAAAGTACAAATGTACAACGGTATTAGTGAGTCTGTCAGAGAAACAAAAAATTACAAGATAACTAAGCACATTAGAGTTAAGAAGATTATAGTTATTGTATTATGCCGCTCTTCATAATAAAGAAAACCTTAATAACACATTATTATATAGATTGCTGGATATTTTTATCTGTGATCTTACTGTACATAAAAACATAAACATGTACTTATATGTAGTCAAAATATATTCTCTCTCTCTCTCTCTCTCTCTCTCTCTCTCTCTCTCTCTCTCTCTCCTGGTATGCAAAAACATAAAGATGCACTTGTATGTGAAACATAAAATTGTACTCCTTTGCGCTTGATTCATGATACACCCGCAAAAGAAGGAATCGCTCTGTTCGTCAGGCCGTGTTCCTATATTATTAATTTTATTATTATTATTATTATTTATTATTATTATTATTATTATAAAACAGCAAATAAATCCGTGTACCTTTACTTATTACGTCCTTTGGGCGTTCAGGACTTTAATTTTTTTCTTATCTGTTTATTTTCAAAGAAATAAAAAGCATTTCTAATCCCCTAGCAACAAGAATTCCGAGTCACAAAAAAACTTCTCTTGTCGCAGTTTATCACAGTTTACGGTAGGGTGAGTAATTTTCTCTTTAAACAACTTTTTCTGTCTGAAAATAAAAAAGACAGTTCATAAAAAACACCGAAGTTAAATCAATTTTATCGAGTTCTAGAAAATGCTTTTACATCTTAAACTGTTGCCACATGTCTTGATTTATGACGTGACTGAGCTATAAAACCTACCATTACTCTACATTTTAATGATAACACTAGCCTCAAATCCATATTTTTGTTTTTACAGAGAAATGGTAAATTTATCTGAAAAAACTACGGTGTTCGCTGAGGGTAATTTTTCAATAATATCCTATACTCAATTATTTTGTTGGCACAAAAAATTGGTAAATATCTGAAATTATAAAAGGGACAATTCTATATCATAGCCTAAGAGGAAAAAGCGAACTTTGAATCCGTTTCTCAAATTTATATCCCCTTATATGTTTAAGACGCAAAACAGCTGTTCTTTGGCATAAAATGTTTTCAGAGATTGGGAATAAAGCAAATGTTCCAAAGCATCAATAGAATTCTTTTTCTACGTCAAGTGATACTATGAAACATATTTTTACAGTAAAATGGCAAAAGACACGGTTATCTCCCCTTGTACTGGGTAGACCTGTAGACTTTTTTGTTCCCTACTGTTTTATAACAGCAATGAACTTTTAAACGACAATTATAAAATAATATACCTGCTTAACAAGATACAAATTTTTACTTAACCAACTGTCTCCAGTTTCACAATAATTTCTCAACTAAGGTTTTTTTTTAACATACATGTAAACCCGGAAAAGAAATCTTAATAACTGTAAGATAGTTAAGATTTTAAAGTGTCAGTTTGAAAATCACTTCAAACTTGTAACATCTGCATTTATATTTGTCAAGAATGTTTACTTATACTTCAAAAAAGAGTGTCATTTGCTAAAACGTTAGGGAAAATCTTAGCTAAACCATTATTGTAAAGCCAGGCCCCGGTTTCACAATCATTCCTTAGATAAGATTTTCCTTGGCTTAAATCTGGAAAATCTTGGAAATACTTTTAAATTATTTTTGACAAATCAAATGTTTGAAGCACAAAGTGATTTTCAAAATGGCAACTTAAATACCTGAAGATGATTTTAAAAAATTTAAATGAAATTTAAGGATTATGTTAAAAAATGTTTGAGAAAACAGGGATTGGTTACCTTAAACGGGCTTTGAACATACGGGCCCTTGAATATATGCATTCACCAGCATTATTGTGAATATACACGTACTTACATTATATTACTTTTCACTGGTCTTGAAGACTTATATGAAAACCATGTAAAAGGTTGAATGTGATGTACTTATCAGGTTCCTGTAACTGTCAAATGTCACTACCAATTTAAAATAACTCTAAAATAATTTTAGGAATATAATACAGAATTGATGAAATGGTCATGGATTGTTAGAGTTTCCTTGGTTTTGTTTATTCTTCAGGGACTATTGCCTTGTCCTGATTCAATTCAATCGTCTTAAATCAGCGAAAATTGGTCATTTTCATTCGATAGACGAGAATTGTAATTAGAAAAAGTCTGTCAACGGAAAATTATTACTCCAAAGAAATTGATTTGCCTACAAACAAGAGAAATGAATTCAATGATTACAAATGCAAAGGGCAATGACAGTGTTAGGATTGTATTGGAAAAGAAGTCGAGAATAATTGCAATTTAACTCCGTAAAAGTATTTAATTTGTACGTGCCTGCTTAAGGTTCCGTTGGCAATTAAGCTTCATTTTATATGAAATAAACAAACCAGACTTCGTTACAATAAGAGGTCGTTTGTGTCCATTTACAAGCGTTAAATGACATCAAAAATAACAGAGCTAGAAACAGTTGTAATAATGGCTCATGAATAATTCGCCCATGTTCCGTTTGAAAGTGCTTTTATAAGATTGATTTTCCTATTAATGAAAATTGAAAATATGCATTTGCAATAAAAATTTAAATATTGCGTTCAAGAAAATTTAAAAGAAGAGATTGTTGAAACAACTTTGTAATTTATCATAAGCCATAAACACAGAAAATACTCTCTCTCTCTCTCTCTCTCTCTCTCTCTGTGTGTGTGTGTGTGCACGTGTGTGTGTGTGTGAGTGTGTGTGTATGTGTGTGTGGAGAGAGAGAGAGGGAGAGAGAGAGAGAGATAGTGATTTATTATATACTAGTATTTTTTAGCATACTGACCAAGCAAGTCCTCGTTATTCAAATAAGACAATGACGGACGTATTACAGATTTATCATATTTATACCACTTTTTTTATTAATTCCTTACAGGAAAGAATTCTTTAATTATACATGTATATCAATTTATAACTGCGAGATTTTTATTTGAGACGTTTTAGGGTATGCCATTTGGATAGTGAAAAAATGAAGCACGGTGGTTTAAGCATGAATTCTAGAGAAATGTCTAAATACCAAACCATTTCAGTTTGGTACTTGTTTTAAGCGCTAAAGCTACAGACAACTAATGTATTGGGAAGACAATAATATGTAGAATACAAGAAGCGTATAGGACTTATTGCTCACCTGGGAATAATCCATATCCCTTGACGTAGTTTGCAGACTGTTTATATATAAATTAAGGGGGTCCCCTTAACGTACAAAATATCATGAATAATACAGCTGTATGCTACTTAAACCAAGGATACAACATATAAACAATATAATGGTCTATTGCATGTTCATGAAGAAGATTTTAAATATGTTAGTGGTTCATCTCTACACTTTCTTGATTTAGGACCCCAATGCAAAGTTCCTACAAAGATTTTAGAAAAATTATAGGTTCATCTCTACACTTTCCTGATTTAAGGCCCCAATGCAAAGGTTAATACAAAGATTTTTAATAAATTAGACATCCTTCTCTGCATTTTCCTTGTTTAGGGCTCCAATTTAAAGATAAATTCTTTACTTAGGATGTAAAATATCCGACGTATGGTCTAATGTCCTGTTTAGAGTTCCCCATTTGGAGCCTCACTGTCGAAGTTTGTGTAAATCCAATGCATCAGGAAAGTGCTACATCGTCTAGTTTTATACATCCATCAGCCAATTAAAATCCGGTATTGAAATGTTAGTTGTCAATCTTTTTTAAGACTTAGGTTGTGATTGTGATTTAGAAATTGTTTTATATGTTTGTTTTTTATTTCATAAATATTTTTTTTAAAAAAAGCACACACCATATTTTCAATATTTGAAGTCTTTATCACTTTGTCTGTTGCCAAGCATTTTTATTCAAATTGAAATACAGTAGGGCAACTTAAGTGACTTGAAGTCTGTTGAGGCAAAGAATATCTAGATGTATTGGCAATCCGTTCCCATAGATTTACAGACAGACAGAGGCAAAGACGCAAAAACGTTGTTTGTGTCTCAACTTATACCAAACCTTATCTAAACCTTTAATTTGGACTCAATTTGATATGACCTTTCAGAATGTGTCGTAATCTATCTAGCTTAATTTTAAGAGTAACACTGAATCCCCAAAAGGCAGTTTGAAAAGAGAAGAAACAAAAAATATTTTTGACATCAATTGATTTTCTTTTTGGATCAAATTGTGCAATTTCCCCATGAAATTTCCATCTACAGTCTACTCTAGAGAAGACTGATCATGTATAAGAGAGATTTAAATTGAATCAAGATAAAGGCGACCCACTGGGTGTCATATCAATGATAACCAGACGCGGCTTGAACCAATTCCAAATGATAGCCTAGGCCTTAAGGGGCCAATACACAAAGATGAATTCTGTCACAGTGTAAAATATAATTTGGAGTAATTAAAGAAGAAAATCGAAACCTTTCTCGTCAAATCTACCAGAAAATGTTACTTTTTGTAAAGGGTTATTCTGTAATATAGAATGCCAATTTTATAGCTTTTAATGAAACAATTTCAGTGTCACAACCGACTGTGTTATTAATTAGGATATATTGAAATGTGGCCATAGGAGACCAGCTCCATTTGTAACATTTTTGACATTTTTATTTTAGTTTCACAAAGTTAAACATTAATCCTGATTTAGAAATGCCGTCAGTGAAGTAGCGGGTCTTATTTCATTTAAGTTCCATAAATGTATGCACCTAGACGACGTTTGTATGACCCAAGAATTCAAAACCAAAAAAAAACAAGGATTGACAGATAAAATTGATTGACAGATAAAATTATTTATAAAGAATGTCAAAATACAAAGACATCAAGAAAAACACACACACACACACACACACACAGAGAGATAGAGAGAGAGAGAGAGAGAGAGAGACACAAACACAGACACACACACACACACACACACACACACACACACAGTGATCACAAACGCGCACACACACACGCACACACACATGCTGTGCTGAAAGCTTACAAGAAATTTCAATATTTAAACCTTATATTTTAATAGTTTCATTAAACAAAATTCATTCTAATGCCTTTTTTTATTTTCATTAAAACATCAAAAATCATTCTAATGTTCACGTGTTGTTTAACCTAACTAGCTAGTCAGTCTCAAAGTTTTTATTTTGCTTCTGGGTTGTGATTTGGTATGGATTAACATGCTTGTTTTTGATTATGAAAGCACTTCAACATGGACGCATTATTCATGCACTGTGCATGTTGACAAATTGTCGTCCGACCTGTGGTACGGTTCAATTATTATTGTAGATCTCAATTATCATTCTACTGGTACCTATTTAACAATCAGTATATCCAACAGTATGAATTTAAAAAGATAAAGGAAATCTAAAAAATGGTCAGTTAAATCCCAAAGATTTTCATGAAGAATTTACCAAGACGTAAATGTTTCCAAATAAGTACATTGTAGTGGTTCGACTTTCAATCATGTTCAGCACAATCTAACGTTTGGAAGTACTTTAAGCGCGAAAAAGACCAGAAGTCTGTAAAATGTCAACTTTGAAGTCCAAGCTAACGTATACGGTGGAACGTCAAATATCTTAAACCATAAAACACACACACACATATATATATATATATATATATATATATATATATATATGCATCTGAAGTGATGACCACTCCAGAAAAATAAACAGAGACTTTGTTGTCAGTTTTCTAAGAGTGCAAGATTAAAGTGCTGCTTCCATAACATCAACCAGTTTTCAATGTGTCTTTATATTACAATGCCATGACATAAACCAGTTTTCCATGTGTCTTTATATTACAATGTCATGACATAAACCAGTTTTCCATGTGTCTTTATATTACAATGTCATAACATCAACCAGTTTTCCATGTGTCTTTATATTACAATGCAATGACATCAACCAGTTTTCCATGTGTCTTTATATTACAATGCCATGACATCAACCAGTTTTCCATGTGTCTTTATATTACAATGCCATGACATCATCCAGTTTGTCATGATCCTTAATATTACAAAACCATGACATCATCCAGTTTGTCATGATCCTTTATATTACAAAACCATGGCATCATCCAGTTTGTCATCATCCTTTATATTACAAAACCATGTCATCAACAAGTTTGTCATCATCCTTTATATTACACTGCCATGACATCAACCAGTTTTCCATGTGTCTTTATATTACAATGCCACAACATCATCCAGTTTGTCATGATCCTTTATATTACAATGCTATGACATCATCCAGTTTGTCATGATCCTTTATATTACAATGCCATGACATCATCCAGTTTGTCATCATCCTTTATATTACAATGCCATGACATCAACAAGTTTGTCATCATCCTTTATATTACACTGCCATGACATAAACCAGTTTTCCATGTGTTTTATATTGCAATGCCATGACATAAACCAGTTTTCCATGTGTCTTTATATTACAACGCCATGACATCAACCAGTTTTCCATGTGTCTTTATATTACAATGCCATGACATCAACCAGTTTCCATGTGTTTTATATAACAATGCCATGACATCAACCAATTTTCCATGTGTCTTTATATTACAATGTCATAACATCAACTAGTTTTCCATGTGTCTTTATATTACAATGCCATGACATCAACCAGTTTTCCATGTGTCTTTATATTACAATGCCATGACATCAACCAGTTTTCCATGTGTCTTTATATTACAATGCCATGACATCAACCAGTTTTTCATGTGTCTTTATATTATAATGTCATGGCATCAACCAGTTTTCCATATGTCTTTATATTACAATACCATGACATCAACCAGTTTTCCATGTGTTTTTATATTATAATGCCATGAAATCAACCAGTTTTCCATGTGTCTTATATTACAATGCCATGAAATCAACCAGTTTTCCATGTGTCTTTATATTACAATGCCATGAAATCAACCAGTTTTCCATGTGTCTTTATATTACAATGCCATGACATCAACCAGTTTTCCATGTGTCTTTATATTACAATACCATGACATCAACCAGTTTTCCATGTGTCTTTATATTACAATTCCATGAGATCAACCAGTTTTCCATGTGTTTTTTTATATTACAATACCATGACATCAACCAGTTTTCCAAGTACAGTTATATTAAAAGATCCATGACATAAACCACTTTGTCATGTCTTTATATAACAATGCAATGACATCAACCAGTTTGCCACGTGTCTTTATTTTACAATGTCATGACATCAACCACTTTACCATGATTTTTTATACTTCAAAACCATGACATCACCCACCTTGCCATGTTCCTGTAATTAAAAGTTAATATTAACTTGACTTAAATTAAGTCAAGGACATCAACGAGTTTGCCATGTGTATTTATATTACAATGCCATGACATGAACCACTTTGCCATGAATTTTTATGTTTCAAAACCATGACATCAACCACTTTGCCATGTACCTTTATATTACAGGCCATGACATAAACCACTTTGCCAGGAATTTTTATATTACAATGCCATGACATCAACCAGTTTGCCATGTTCCTTTATGTTACAATACCATGACATCAACCAGTTTTCCATGTGTCTTTATATTACAATGCCATGACATCATCCAGTTTGTCATGATCCTTTATATTACAAAACCATGACATCATCCAGTTTGTCATGATCCTTTATATTACAAAACCATGACATCATCCAATTTGTCATGATCCTTTATATTACAGAACCATGACATCATCCAGTTTGTCATGATCCTTTATATTACAAAACCATGACATCATCCAGTTTGTCATCATCCTTTATATTACAAAACCATGACATCATCCAGTTTGTCATGATCCTTTATATTACAAAACCATGTCATCAACAAGTTTGTCATCATCCTTTATATTACACTGCTATGACATAAACCAGTTTTCCATGTGTCTTTATATTACAATGCAACGACATCATCCAGTTTGTCATCATCCTTTATATTACAATGCCATGACATCAATAAGTTTGTCATCATCCTTTATATTACACTGCCATGACATAAACCAGTTTTCCATGTGTTTTATATTGCAATGCCATGACATAAACCAGTTTTCCATGTGTCTTTATATTACAATGCCATGACATCAACCAGTTTTCCACGTGTCTTTATATTACAATGCCATGACATCAACCAGTTTCCATGTGTTTTATATAACAATGCCATGACATCAACCAATTTTCCATGTGTCTTTATATTACAATACTATGCTATCAGCCAATTTTCCATGTGTCTTTATATTAAAATGCCATGACATCAACCAGTTTTCCATGTGTCTTTATATTACAATGCCATGACATCAACCAGTTTTCCATGTGTCTTTATATTACAATGCCATGGCATCAACCAGTTTTTCATGTGTCTTTATATTATAATGCCATGACATCAACCAGTTTTCCATGTGTCTTTATATTACAATACCATGACATCAACCAGTTTTCCATGTGTTTTTATATTATAATGCCATGGAATCAACCAGTTTTCCATGTGTCTTTATATTACAATGCAATGACATCAACCAGTTTTCCATGTGTCTTTATATTACAATGCCATGACATCAACCAGTTTTTCATGTGTTTTTTTATATTACAATACCATGACATCAACCAGTTTTCCAAGTACAGTTATATTAAAAGATCCATGACATAAACCACTTTGTCATGTCTTTATATATCAACCAGTTTGCCACGTGTCTTTATTTTACAATGTCATGACATCAACCACTTTACCATGATTTTTTATACTTCAAAACCATGACATCACCCACCTTGCCATGTTCCTGTAATTAAAAGTTAATATTAACTTGACTTAAATTAAGTCAAGAACATCAACGAGTTTGCCATGTGTATTTATATTACAATGCCACGACATGAACCACTTTGCCATGAATTTTTATGTTTCAAAACCATGACATCAACCACTTTGCCATGTACCTTTATATTACAGGCCATGACATAAACCAGTTTGCCATGAATTTTTATATTTCAAAACCATGACATCAACCACTTTGCCATGTACCTTTATATTAGAGAACTATGACAAAAAGCAGTTTGCCATGAATTTTTATATTTCAAAACCATGACATCAACCACTTTGCCATGTATCTTTATATTACAGAACCATGACATAAACCAGTTTGCCATGAATTTTTATGTTTCAAAACCATGACATCAACCACTTTGCCATGTTCCTTTATATTACAGGCCATGACATAAACCACTTTGCCATGAATTTTTATATTACAATGCCATGACATCAACCACTTTGCCATGTTCCTTTATGTTACAATACCATGGCACCAACCAGTTTGCCATGTGATTTTATTTTACAAAGACTTGACATCAACCAGTTGGCTATTATATGTCAATACATTAAACACTTTACCATATTATTTATCTAACAAGTCAGTTACATCAACCAGTGTGTCATGTGTATTTTATTACAAAGCTATGACATCAACCACTTTGTCATATGTATAAGACATGACACCACCCACTTTTCCATATGTATTAATATACATATTTTAAGTTCATGACAACAACCTTTTTGCCATGTGTATTTATATTACAGGTTTGATAAAATATAATAAAGTCTCTCATTTATTTAATAATTAACATATTTAATTTTCAATTTAAACTACAATTTGATTTATCAGATTAAAATCTGAATGCCACAGACCATATACATACATTGTCATACACAATATACAGAAAGCACTTTGATGCAACACTGATAATAAAAAATACATATATAACAAGAACAGTTTATCAAACAGCATAAATATATATCATTTTCAAAACATCAAATTACTTTACCAAAATTGAATAGTATCTGACAAGGCATTTTAATAGTATTTATAAGGAAATGAACTTTTCCAAGGATTAACAGATTCAATATGTTGGTTTGGTCTTAATCAAGTTTTAGACTGGACATGTGAAATGACATTGACCTAGAATTAACAAATTGAACATGTGAAATAGCCTTGACCAAAATTTAACAGATTGAATATATCAAATTACCTTGACAGTGAAGTAGAAGTGGGTTTTTTTACAGCCCATTCAAGATTTTATCTTGACAAAGGTTTAACAGTTTAAATATATTCATGTAAAACTAATATTTTTATTAGATATGTAAAACTAATGTTTAACAGAATTAATTTGTCAGATGACAGTGACCTAGGTTAGAAAAAATTTAATCTGTTACTTTGTCACACATCACATTTTTTCTGAATAATATAACAAAATGTAACAATATTAATGAATATTTTGAATTTAAAAAAAAAAAATTCTAAATTAATTCCAATATACACTTAGTCTAGTATATTCATTCTCAATTAAGAATCAAAGAATTTTTGCTGTCTTGCCTAAATTAAGACACTAATTTTTCTATGATAAACCTATTTTAGCAATACATTTAAGTGTATTTTCTTTTTCATTTTGAATTCATTTCCTTTTTTTGCAAACAAATCTTTTCTATTTATGTTTAATTTCAACCATACTGTTTTTCCATAAAAAATAAAACATATTTCAACAAGCTGTAGAACATAGCTCACTTGCCATTAGGTCCATCAAAGATCATTGAGCAAAAAACCTTAAACAAATAAACAACAAAAAATATCTCTCTCTTCATATTTGTCATTGAATGGCCCACAGCTTACATATCGCCGGCCCTAAGCTTATTTTGTGCCGACACTAGCCGCCATCATGGACCAAAGCAGTGTCATGGCAACTAATGACGTACTAGTGTCAGTGACGTCATTAAATGACATAATTCAGGCCGAGTTTTCATTCTTTTTGCGTGTAAATCAATAATGCTGACACTTTGTCAGAACATTGTGGTTGGGCCGGCAATCCGTCAATTACATATGAATAACCAACACCAAAAATTTTGAATTTATAAAAAACCTATTACCTCTTGGAAGCTTTCAATTGACAAAAAAATTAACAATAAACATTCTTTACTTCATATTATTTATTTTTTTATTTGTTTTTTTTTTTCTAATTTCACAGATGTTTTCTATAAGCGCACACAAAGCATATCAAAACATATTTATGTCTGAATCTTGATAGAATTCTGATATATACATGTAGCTAACACATATATTGTTTATGAAGTCTGATTTCATCATCAACTAGAAATTGATTCTTTACTGGGTATATTATTTTACTATAAGACAGAGAGTTGAGAATAAAACTTGACTTGACACATTTTGGCAAAAACAAATAAAATTTCATATTTTATCATTTTAATGCCCTAATCATTTCACCTTAAAATTTACTTAAAAAGATTATACTTTTTGGCACTTCACTTAGTATATACTAATATTAATTTTCAATAAAATGAAGACCTTACTGTAATACACTATTATGTAATTTTATATTTTCTTTTAAAATCTATTGAATATCTATTTTTAAGGAATTAATAATAAGTGGAATTTTTTCTATATTCAATTGAAATTTTAATCCCATAAAGATGTTGTTTTACAATGTAAAAGGGTAAATCCCCTTTGAGAGTCATTCATTATATTTTGAATTTATTTCAAGATTTTAAAAAAATCGGAATTTGAAAAAAAGAATGAAATATAAAAATAAAATATCATCGTGAATTGTTTTTCTGTTTTATTACATAACCATATCTATAAATTCGTCAATTTTTCATTTGTTGAACAATAGTACTGAATAGCAAAATATAAGTGTTTTCGTTTTAAATAGCATACCAACCACAGAAACAAGAGATATACAGTGAAATTGGGTATTTCAAATCACATATTATGAATCAGAATTTTTTTCAGAGATTCGACAAATTAAAATTAATTTTAATTAATCTAAGTGGTAGTCACAAATACAATATGTGGAATTCCCCTGACAATGAAATACTTTGCATTAATTTTTTAAATTGTGATTCGGAATACCCTAGTTCACTGTACAGGTACCTAGTAATTTATTATACAAAACAGTAGTAACTATAGCTACACAATGCACATATATTTTATCTTAAAAGCACTTTGGCATTGGAAGTCTTTGCACCTATTATTTGGTATCCCTGAAAAATCACTTACAGGAACAAGCCTATTATGACATAAAGGGGAGCAAAGATGGCTAAAATCACAGATAAAGCATAGTGGTTTACGGGTATGTTTAATTCATGTAATTAATATAGATATTTTTAACCAAGGACAAACAGCAGCCAAATCATAGCCAACTTCTCCAAGAGTTCACAGCTTTTATCAAGCTAGTACGAGACAAAGTCTAAGAGCATTAGGCTTTTGCCAAATGTCTCTGGATCTAAAGTCCAAATGTGTCTGGCTTTTGTCAAGCTTCTCTAAGACTAAAGCCCAATCATGTTAAGTATCTCTGGAACTAAAGTCCAACTGTCTAGCTTTTGTCAAGCTTCTTAAAGCGTGTCAAGCTTTCCTAGGACTAAAGTCCAACTGTGTCAAGCTTTTCTGGGACTTCAGTCCAACTGTGTCTGGCTTTTGTCAAGCTTTTCATAGCATGTCAAGATTTTGCAGGACTGAAGTTCAACTGTGTCTGGCTTTTATCAAGCTTCTCCAAGACTAAAGTCCAACCCTGTCAAGCTTTTGTCAAGCTCCTCTAAGACTAAAGTCCAACTGTGTCAAGATTTTCTGAGACTGGAGTCCAACAGTAGTTGGCTTTTGTCAAGCTTCTCCAAGATTAAAGTCAAACCCCGTCAAGCTTATGTCAAGCTTCTCCAAGACTCTAGTCCAACCATGTCAAGCTTTTCTGAGACTAGAGTCCAACAGTAGTAGCTTTTGTCAAGTATCTCTTTGTCTAAGGTTCAAATATGGCTTTGACAAGTTTCTCAAAGACTAAAGTACAACAGTGTCAGAAATTTTATTAAAATAAACAAGTTGATCATTTTAATAATATAGTGGATAAAACCCTTTTAACACAAATAAGTGGGTTTTTATTTTTAATGAGTAATATTGTTTTATGTGTTTCATAAGACAAAATGGCTGGGAGTGATAATTTATTATTACTAGACTAAAAGTGGATGTTATTTCACAGAAACATAATCAAGCTCTTTTTGTTTTTCATGTCATACATGTCACAGGCACAAAGAACAATAACTCTTATTTTTAATGGTTAAAAGCACATAGAAAATGCTAACATTGATTGCTTTGTATTTGGGAATAAAAATATGTTTAAAATACAAAAGACATTTTAATTGCTTAGACAATTCTTTGGTATTTTACATGCATCAACAGAACCAATAATGTTGTCACTTATTATGACTGAATGCTTGACATTTCTGTAGTAGTTATGATGTGACTTTATTGTGCATTTACATGTATGTATGTGATTACTATCAGCAATATTTTGGCAGTGTGTTTATTAACATGGAAGAGTCTTATTTTGATGTAAATAGGGAATATATAAACTTTTAAGGTGGTTTTGACATGAATGCATGAAGACGTGAATACAGTCCAACATCCCAATTGTTCTTTATTCATTTTATTTGAACCTGTATATAGAGACCACCTGTCCATAAATGCCTCCTTCACTGGTTTTCTTGGGTGGCCTCTAGACAGTTTGACTGTATATGCATATGATGAAAAGGTATATTAATACCTATTTGTTTAGAATAGACTCGCCTGTGTTTATAAACATTGCTAAAATATCGCTGATGGGCTATATACTATGTTTTACATGGTCTACTGAGGGTAATCTGTGTTCTATATCCCTTTCATTCAATTAATATCATACAAACATTCGAACCATGCCAAAAAATATATATATAACAGAATGATAAACATGAAGAAATATTGTAAAACTACGGAATTTAAAAAAAAAAGTTATCAAGATATCAGATTGGTATGATCATGTCAATGAAAAAATGAAAGTTAATCCCTCACCTAAACCATGTAAATGACGTCACACACACACACACACACACACAGACACACACACAGAGAAAACAAATTATCATAATGCACATGTTAACACACACACAGATTGAAAGAGTGAATTATCAAAATGTCCATGTTAACACACACACACACACAGACACAAAGAAATATCATAATGCACATGCTAACAGCCTCACTAAGGACACATAATTTACATGTTAATGTACAACTAATTGTATACATACACACATATATATATACATATAAACAAAAATTACAAACAAATAATAATAAAACTCTAGATTACACAAATAACGGTTTGTCATGGATGAGGTATGCCAAAGTGTTGGGGCCCATCAAAAACCTGAAGTCCTGGATAAAGGCCATTTATTAATTAATCAGGTCATAGAATAACAAAGTTACCTGCAAAAAATTCCATATCAGCTAGAATGATTCAGTGATCTGCTGATTTTACATCAGTTATTTCCCGTACTATCCAAATATTTAAAAATTTCCAAAAGTTCTTTTTAAAGTTTTTTTTCCACAAAATTGTTAAAACGGGTTACTTTTTGGGTTAAAAACTACATTGTGTAAAATGATACAGAGCAAGAACATGTGTCCATTTCTGATAGCCAAAATCACCATTGCTACTAATCTGTCAGATTATAAAACAAGAGGCCCATGGGCCTTAACGCTCACCTGAGGTAGAGTACACTTCTTACGCAGAGGTTCAATGGTCAATGACATTAATAAAAGAGTATATCAAAATTTTCAGCAGTAAGGGCCAATAATATGCAAGTATTTTGGCAAATTAATTATAATAATTATTATATAAGTATGCTATATATAACATATCTAAAGTCTAGCTACTATAAATTATTTATAAACAGCTAAAACATCTGTATATTAAAATGTGCATTAGGCCAGTACCTACAATATTCCAATATACATGCCTATACAAAGAGTTTATAGTTTTTGAGATAATTAACCATTTAAGTATTCTTTCGCATCTATGACCTTGACCTTTGAACCTATGACCTTCATTCATATATCAAAATGATTGTTGTGCAAATGCCTACAATATTCCAATATACATGCCTATACAAAAAGTTTATAGTTTTTTTTAGATAATTAACCATTTAAGTATTCGTTTGCATCTATGACCTCGACCTTTGAACCTATGACCTTCATTCATATATCAAAATGATCTTTAGGCCAATACCTACAATATTCCAATTTACATGCCTATACAAAAAGTTGATAGTTTTTGAGATAATTAACCATTTAAGTATTCGTTTGCATCTATGACCTTGACCTTTGAACCTATGACCTTCATTCATATATCAAAATGATCGTTAGTCCAATACCTAAAATATTCCAATATACATGCCTATACAAAAAGTTTATAATTTTTGAGATAATTAATCATTTAAGAATTCGTTTGCATCTATGTGCTTGACCTTTGAACCTATGACCTTCATTTATATATCAAAATGACCGTTGTGCAAATGCCTACAATATTCCAATATATATATGCCTATACAAAAAGTTGATAGTTTTTGAGATAATTAACCATTTAAGTATTCGTTTGCATCTATGTGCTTGACCTTTGAACCTATGACCTTCATTTATATATCAAAATGATCGTTAGGTCAATACCTACAATATTTCAATATACATGCCTATACAAAAAGTTTATAGTTTTTCAGATAATTAACCATTTAAATATTCATTCGCAGCTATGATCTTGACCTTTGAACCTATGACCTTCATTCATATATCAAAATGATCGTGAGGCCAATACCTACAATATTCCAATATACATGCCTATACAAAAAGTTTATAGTTTTCAAGATATATTGACAAATACATTAATTTTAGCGATTTTCTCCTTAAGTACCTTGCCATTTGCCCATTTTGGCCTCTACAGTTACGATTTGTGCAAATCTGAAACTAGGTGCCCTAAGTATGTTTCACATGAAATATCTAAGCTATATCTCTTGTAAGTTCAGAGGAGATGATTTTTAAAGATTTTCACAATTTCCCCCTTTATGGGGCCCCAAGGGGACATAATCCTTTCATTTGTGCAAATCTGAAAGGCCTTCACCTAGGCATCATAATCACTGAGTTTCATCAAATTTGGCTTGGTAGTTTCAGAGGAGATGATTAAAATGTACAAAGTTAAAGCACGACGCACGACACACGACGCACAACGCACGACAGACGACGGACGGGGAACCATTGCAATAAAAAAGGTTACCTTCTTACTGAGGCAGTCATTTTAAGAAGGAGAAATAAACCAGAATGCCAACAGAAATAACTGACCATCAACAAGTAAATAAACAAACTTTATCGCATTAGTGTGGTTTGGACCCTGGCATTGCCAGACAGAGTAATGTGTAAGGAACCTCTTTAGATCTTATTTTAATAGATTTCCTTACTGTAGGAACCACTGTGACTGTGACAGTGAAATTCTCTTTATATCCATAGAAAATCAAATAAATTTGAATAAAGATCGATATTTTTCACTTACTTGTACCTAGTTGTTACAGGAAATCTGCATGCGCATCCGCGATTAGCCCAAAATATATCTGCATAGGGAAAAATGTTGGTGCTATGGGGATTTAACATGTTGAAAAAACCATGCAAATGGCGGCCTCTGTTGCGCATATGACGTAAAACGTCACCAAGGACATCACTTCCGGTGCAAACATCGTCATTTTCGCATGTGTAAACCCCCCATACCGCCAACATTTTCCTTTTTACAGACATACTTCATGACAATCGCGGATGCGCATACAGATTTCCTGTTACGACTAGGTACAAGTAAGTGAAAGATATCAAACTTTATTCAAATTTATTTGATTTTCTATGGATATAAAGAGAATTTCACTGTCACAGTCACAGTGGTTCCTACAGTAGGTGTTTTTACAGACAGCATTCAATATACAGTGTACATTCAATCTCTATGACTTTGACATAAAAAATGAATGAAAAAATTAATTACTGTATGTTATATTATGGAAAACTCCTATTTTACTAAAAATATTAAAAAGAAAAAGAATAAAAGAACAGAAAATTGTTGATTTTGAGGTAACCAAAGATGACTAGATCTATACAAGAGATATATATTTAACTACTGGTAAATTAAAACAAAATGAGGACACTTGGGTCTACTTTAGATCAAAACATTGCTGACATTCTCTCCAATTACTTACTATCAAACATATCTCTCAACTGACTTTCATTCATTTTGCGAGCCCTCTCTTTCAATTCTCAAAAAAAACAAATATGTCTGCCATGTCATCATTTCAATGGAATGTCTTTTATAACAATTAAAGCAAATAATTTTATAAAAGAATTAATTTTTGGAATTTTTTACCAATTAACAAAAATTCTTTTACACTTTATATCCATGATATTATTATCATTTTAAAAAGATTAAATGTAAATGGTCAAAATGACAATAACCTGTTGGGATAATTTCAAAAAAGTTAAAATTTTGACATTGATTCCTTAAGCGAAAAGGGCTCTTATAACAACTGCAATGCAGAAAACACATTTTAATGCAAATATAGTCCTTTACGAAAACATGGCTTTGTGTTCTTTTTTCTTTTTCACTATTTTTCCACAACTATTGGGTCGATTTACTATTTTTTGTTTTACCCAATTTTGATGCATTAAAGATTATAACAAAAGGGGAAATCTCTCTCTTTTTTCCTTCTTCTTTTCTTTGTTTTTAACTTAAGGGCCCTTTTTGCATATGGATGGTCATTCCAACTGGAAACAACACAAATAGGACAACCAAACATACAAGACAAAATGCCCTCAGAATATTTTAATGACAAAGAAAAATTAACTTCAATGAAAAAACACAAGCCATGAACAAATTCATCATTTCCACACCATCTCCCATTTTCATAAATGGAATGTACCATTGGTTCTGTGGACATATCCAAAAAGCTACAAGGATGAAACCCAAAGACTTGTTTGCTCAAATGTCAATGATGATGGTAAAAACAAATTGAAATGATACACAACAATTAGTTGTTTTCGCAACCAAAATTTTCTATAAATGAACTAGAAGAGGTAGCAAATAAACACAGGAACATATAATACAAATTCACAGTATTCTGAAATGTCAATACGGTATAAACAAACATACATGTATGTACCAGTAAATGCATCTGAAATACTCAAAACAATTTAAAACATTTGACTCAGGGATACTAGTATTTCATTTAGCTGTAAACAGTAGTATTAATTTAGTCCAAATGTGGACTCTTGTAATGCAAAACTCTAAACATTGTAGTAAGAATTTACACTTGTATATGGCTAGTTTCATTTGTAAAACACACACATTGTTTAAAACATACACGTGTATACCCAATAAATCCCATAATAATATATATGCAGAGTTCATTCATTCATATGGTTAACATACCTGGACCAAGGTGTTTAAAGTTCTGTTAGCTTAAAAAGTTTGTATTTTGTGATTCAGACAAAATTTCTTAAATTTCTGTTCAAAAGTTAATAAACACAATTCTTATCAAATAGAAGCAGCTATAGTCAAAACTGTATTTTCATATCAAATAATTTTTTTCCCATTTTTCATTACATTTTGAATTTTCACTGTCTATTTGGTTCAGTTAACAGAGCTTTGAACAACCTGGCCCAGCTAAGCCTCTATGCCCAACAAATCACACCATTTCACATATGGGTAGTTCATTCATTTAGATAGCAAACACACCTGCTTAAGTTCTATACCCGGTACCCAACATTTCACATATGAGTAGTTCACTCATTCATACACAAAGACACCCGCTAAACATCTATACCCGGTACTCAAACTGAGGCAACATATCCCATCAGTTTACGTATGGGTAGTTCACACATTCATATAGCAAACACACCTGCTAAACATCTATACCCCTACTCCAACTGTGGCAACATATCCCATCATTTTACATATATACAATTCATATATCGGTTCAATCATGTAACAAATACTCCATCAAAGATCCAGGCACTCAATAAATTACAACAACCACATTCTTCACGTCATGGTCTGTATGTAACATGATTCCTATAGAATGATTTATGTTTAAATCTTTGACAACAAAACTTAAAACTCTAGGATCATAACTTGGCACAATAATTTGTAATTATCAAAACCAATCAGTCAAAAGTAATTCTGGTGGATTTCTGTCTAGTAATCATTAAACGGAGTTAGATCATTGCACAATCACATAACAATCAAATACAAAAGACATTACTCATGACTCACTTAGCATTGTTCCTTCCAAATCAACGATCAACAAAATATCGCAATCATAACTTATCATTGCGTCTTGTCTATCATGACAGGAAATCCCTATCACTTGTGTTGAAGACTTTCCATCAAAAAGAGTATTGGTCAAATCTTTTTTTAACTACAGTATCTACTAAATATCTGGTTCTGATTCACTTAACAACATTAACGGTTCTTTCTCGTGTTTTCTATGACCTATAAATAAAGTGGAAATTTTTGTCAGATCAACAGAATATCTACATCTAAGCTGTGCGTTAACTAAGTTCAGAAAATGAAAGAGAAAGGCAAAATATGACAGTCTGTTTATCTCATGCAAAATATATGTGCATGTATGTTGAAAAACTTGGCACTATAATAAGTGTTGGAAAAGAAGGAGGAAAAGGGGGTTGGCAAAGAGACAACTAGAATGAATTGTGGCCTAACCCCAACATTAACAGCTTTTTTTAACATCTGTAATATGTTAAAAAAGGACTAAGTTCAACTGTCAGTTATTTGATAATAATTATATAATACAGCCAAAATAGGAGGTACACATGTTCAATGCATATAGAAACAACCTGCAAAGTTTAATGGTTATTAAAAGCTATAACAGGAGTTGATTACACAAAATGGGCACCTTTCATGCAGACAGATAAATGGGCAGACTGGCTTAAACCTATAACAGCTACCCTCCAAACCTCATTTGCAGGTCTATAAAATCCAGAATTTCTAACTGTATAACCTGTGGCACTAAGTAGTTACCATAGTTTCACTCCAGATTTAAGTTCTTTTACATAAGCTGCTAAAACAAGGAAATTATCTGGTCAAAAATGTAACATTTTGTAATGAGAAGAAATTGAAAAAGTTCCCTCTTCCATGGAAAAAATATAGACAGTGTTTATTTGTACAACTAATATTCTACTGTACCTGATTCTAAATTAAATGATTCTGGTGAAAATGAAGCTGGTTTTCTTAATATAGATCTACCTATAGATGAATGTGGATTTTCTGGAATAAATACACCTACTAATAATGCCATGATGACTAGTATTGTCCCAAAGGCAAAGGGTGGACCTGGCACTACTTGCTGTAAAAAAATAATTTACAAAAACATATGAATGTCAAATACATACCTAACATGTTCAGAAATAAGAACTGTCAGATTGATTTATTTAATAGGGTTTTATATCCCAGTCAAGAATATTTCACTTGTATCGAGACATCCCCAGCTATAGGTTAAGTGGCAGAAATGTTTACCTTTGCAGTGCACTCAGTGTAATGTATAAGAGGGTTCTTTTATGTGCCACGCCTGTGACATGGGGCATCGTTTTTTATGGCCTCTTCTAAAGGAACCTGCAACTTTCATTTCTCAATGCCGAGTGCTTGGCAAAGAACACTTACTACCTATTATCAAGTCTTGATCACACCTGGCCTCGATTCGAACCCACAACCTCCCACATAAAACATTAGCACTCTACCAACTCAGCTACTGTATTGGTAAGCATTGTCAGAGGCAGGTTTGCCTTGCTAATAAGCTTTCACATAAGATATTTCCAAATACTTATGATACTATATACAAAATGCACATAGCAATGAGACTTTCTCAGTTTCCACAATTTCAAAATTATCAGTAGCTAGCTTTCTCAAATTTGTGAACGTAAAGTTCTTTTTAAAGTATTTTTTCACAAATTAGCTACAATAGCTTACTTTTTGAAAGAATTTCTAAGATATTAATAACCCTTTGGGATTAAGGCTATCAGGAACAGACACCTGGGACTATATCTAGAAGTGATTACATTTTTCACTGGACTTGACCGAAAAAGTAATTACTCTTACTAAGAAACTCAATATGAAAGTAATAAAGTGATGAAATTTCCTTTTTTACTTTTATTTCCTTTGTTTCTTAACTTTCAGTGT
Source organism: Anadara kagoshimensis (assembly GCA_021292105.1). Lineage (NCBI taxonomy): Eukaryota > Metazoa > Mollusca > Bivalvia > Arcoida > Arcidae > Anadara > Anadara kagoshimensis. The sequence goes on from CM037860.1 coordinate 29,675,766, forward strand.
GCACCAGGCAGTATTTGTAAATTATTACATTGAATTACCCATAAAAATGGCATAAACATTTTCCCAAAACATTCACACAAACCTTAAGAGGTATTGATCATGTGGTACTCGGAAAAACTCCTTTGTTGGTACACATACTGTTTACCGGTAATCATGATTTTATTCATATCAAAGTTTTGTGTAAATTTCGTAATCATTTTAATCACTGATAGATACAATATGAGTAGGAACAAAAATCTTGAAATCAATTAAATATCCCACAAGTGAAGCAAAGATTTCTCCTGACATGCCGCCACATAAGTATATTATATTTACCCGTATAGCATTCTGTAAAGTAAGACCATGATATCCTGTATGATTTAATGTTACAGGTTTATCTGTAGCTTTTAATGGATCTAAGTCAACATGAAATAAATAGAATATAAAACCAAACAATGCTGGTCCTAAACCATTACATAATCCTCTAATACCCGTAATTATCCCCTGGGCAACACCTAAAAATATAAAACAGAAAAATATCAATGTAGGTCTTACATGTATATAGGCAAAAAAAGTAATACACAATGTGCATGTTTGATCAAATTTATCTACATTAACTGTTGTGGCCAGATATAGGTTATTTACAGAAAATCATAGCATATACATATATGTATATGATCTGCTAACTGGGTTCTTTACTCTGACAAAATACTGCAGACAATTTGGAATAGGATGATATACATGTGAATCATATTAAGCCATGTCTGTACTGTCGTTGCCCTACAGACAATCATAGCATACTTCATATACATAGAGAGTAGAACCTGTCTAAAACACACCCTCTACACCAAGGTTTTAAGCTGTCCTACAATGTTAATAGTATGTCCTATTAAATGAATTTAGTTGAGACAGGTTTTCTTTTTACCCAAGTTTCAAATTTCAGGTTCCACTTTGCTACACAAGCTTGATTTTAGTTTATTTTGATAAGCAAATACTGTATTAGTCTGAACTGTCAAAAAATACCTATTGTGAGCTCAGGACAAGTTATTATTTTTGTGAAAAACCCACAAAAGGTTCATGAGGTTATAAGTCTACCAAATTAACAAGTTTTGAAATAGTGTAAAGTTGTTACAGTTTAAACTAAACATTATTATAGTCTGTGAGCAATATTGTGGCAGAGTGTTTATAAACAGGGAAGAGTCTATATAATGTAGATAGCCTACGATAGGGATATATAAAGGTGGAGTTGACAAATGAACGCATGAAGACATGAATATACATATACGACAACACGGTATCAATACCTATTGGTGTATAATAAACTCGCCTGTGTTTATAAACACTCTGCCACAATATCGCTGGCGGACTATACTGTTCAGTTTTGTCATCAAATAGACAGCCAGTAAAGACCAGTGTGATTGATTGAATGAGGTTTTACATTTCAGTTAAGTATATTTCAGTGCAACCTTTGTGCCCATAATTAAAAACTATCAGTTAAAACTCATATATTACTTGCCTTGTTGGTCAGCTGCTGCATGTTCTGATGCGAATGCACTAATAGCTGGATACGTCACACTGGACATAGCAGCCATACAACCAGCTGTCCACATCAACCTAGAATATAACACAAATATGTTACCATGGTAATAACAGTAGACTCTGGAAATAACAAAGTCTGTTAACAAAATCAAGCTTACAAAGAAGTCCTAAGATTATTCTATGTATGGTTGAGTTGAGTAATGGTGCTTATTAAAGTCCTAGTCTAGAATATTTCACTAATATCGAGACAGTCTCCAACTAAAGCTGAAGGTGCAGAAATAATGCCAGTGCATTGCACTGATAGCATTATACAGCAGGGTTCTTTAGCATGCCAAGCCCACCATGACATGGTACCTCGTTTATTTTAAGTTCCCATACTAAAGAACTTTTGACTTTTATTTTGTAATGCCAAGTGCTTGGAGAAAGAATAGTCACTCCCCACTTTCAAGTCTTGGACCAGACCGGCTGGGGATCCAATCCCCGACCTCCGACTTACAGAGCGAGCATTCTACCAACTGAGCTACCTTCATGGTTTTTCCATGTATGGAGTCAAAGTGTTTTGCAATGTTTACAATGAATGTTCAATGTTGGCCATAAAGAAGTAAATATACAAATCCTTTGGCATATTGTTAAAAACTGACTCAACTGTAGATGTTATAGCTGGATACATCACACTTGGCACCCAGGCAATCAACTATGTATCTAGATTTATTAACTTTAAACACATGCCAACTATAACAAGATAACCATGGGTTCAATGTCTTGCTTTAAATGCACTGCATTTAAAGAACTTTAACCAAACATTCTAAAATAACATTTTTCATCTATGACCCTATGGTTGCTATGTCTAACTTTTCTGACAAGAATGAATACCAAATCTACCTTGCTTTCTTTTTTATTTATTTGAAGTTCTGTAATGGTAATTATCTATGCTCACAATTTCCGTCTTAATGTTGCGTACCCAAAGTTTGACCTACTGTCACACACAAAGAAAAACTCTATCATCTTTCTTTTTCAAAGTTATCAAGTGAATAATTAAATATGACTATGAAATATATTAGAAGGGCTTATTATGATATTTGTTTAACTTACCAGGTTTCAGACCCAAAGCCATAACAAGCTAACTGTATAATTTCAAACACAAGTCCAAATAGTATTGAACCTTTGTGCCCTACATACTTCATTAATAAAGCTAATATTAACGTCTGTAAAAAACAAACAAAAATAAATAAATTAGAATGTACAAAATACAATCACAGAATAAAACTAGTATAGGCAAACAACATTAAGCTGTCCTATTAACCTTTATAATTAAAATATTTATTATGGACCTGCGCATAGAATAGGGACCAAAGGTGTTCTTCCATCTACAACATGGGAAAATACATTGTTTATGTCTGAACCGCAAATCCTAACACTACCCATGTATTGAGTGGAACATTGTTTATGAATATTCCTATGAAAGGTCAAATGGACACATCAATGCTGTTTGTCTATATTAAAACTGGCAGACAGGAAAACGCTGGTATTTAACTAAAAACAATATAGAACAAGAAGCACATGGCCCAAGGAGACAAAACTACTCATTTATGCAAATATAAAAAGCTCTTCACCAAGACATCATAATTACTGCCAAATATTAGTCCAGTAGTTTAAAAGAAAATTAAATCAAATCCGAGTTGGTATGTTATGGGATTATAGAAGAACAGACCTGGAGAAAACCACCAACATTTGACAAGCCAACAAATAAACGTTTAATCTTTAACATCTTCAAGTGCAGGAATTGAACCTAGATGGTGAGATGTTTTGTCTCTAAACGTCAACAATTTATGCCAATTCATATGTAAAATTACTTTTAAAATCAAACTATACTGTGTCACAAAAGACAATTTGACTAGATTTAGTCTCTTATCAAGTAAATTTTATAACTTACTTGAGCAACAACAGATAATACTCCTACTAAGGCTATATATGATGCTACTTCTTCTGCGGAAAATCCCATTATCTATAACAAGACATTTGAGTTTATATATTAAATGTAAATTAATGACATTTTACAATGTATTCTTTACTAAAGAACATACAAAATAACATTTTATATTGTACAAAAAAATAAGTTAAGAAGATTTTGCCATCTGATTCAATTTTGAATACAAGCCAAAACTTTACTTAATTAAGACTGAATTCAGAAACTGTGTAAATTTTTAAACTTGCTTGTATCTTAACAGAAGGTTTGTTATAAATTGAAAGTTGTTTTGAGATGCCTAATTTACACAACAAGCTTGCAGAACAATTTCACATACCTTAATTGAAGAATTGATGCCATGGTAAAGGGGAGATAACTCTTGCAAACCAGTGCCACTCTCCAAAATGGATGATTGGAGGTGTTAAAAAACAAATCTGGACAATATCACAAATATTTAATCATTTTCAATTTGTCTTTTATATGACTGCATCTCTCATTGTGAGACAGGCTTTACCAAAAACTTTTACATAATAAAAACATAGCTATTTTTATTAAATTTTATTCAACCTATTTTCCTAAACCTAAAAATAAACCAATATAATACTTACCAATCTAAGATATACAAAAAAGCAAGAATACTCCCCAGCCTCTGGTAAATATGATAAAAATACAGTTACACATAATAAAAGTATTAACTGGTCTCCACCTATAGCTCTTAAAGCCTGAAAATAAAGACAAAAGGAAATCTTTAAAATATTTAACATCAGCTGATTAAATTCAAAGTACAGGTACTATATAATAACAGTAAGGCAAAATTATTCTTTACTGAAAACAAAAGAACAGTGTGACAAGTCATAGGATAAGTGCCCCCCCCCCCCCCTTCAAGTCCAAATCTACAATGCTAATTATCCAAACTAAGCAAACTAAGATACACTGTACTAGTATATAAAAATTTGAAAATAAGATTATTATGAGTTTCCTCCTACTATTTAACTGGTCACAAAATAATAATCAGAGCAGAAATTGGGGTAGGCCCCCACCAAATCTAGAGCTACATTGTGCCATTACATGTACATCCATTATATTATTGTGTTCATGAACTTATGACTTTTACAAAAACAACTTTAAGATTTTGTCCTTGCTTACATAAAGTGTTTCATCTGATAATTCCTATATTTTACTTAAATGCTCAAGTTTCAAGTTATTTAGTCCAGTTTGACTTATGAGACATTAACAATGTTTGTGTACTAGGTACTAATCCTTTGTTTCCATCCAGCAGAAAGTAACCTACATGTATTTCAGCGTTATGTAAAAATGTTAAAAAGAACTACATGTACATGTATATCAGGGCCTCGGAAACTTCCGTCCGGCCTGTCGGACATTTTATTTTTCAAGCAAAAAAAAATGTCCGGCAAATATGACCGTTTCCGGACCTCTGATGTATATTTTCACAAATTTTAGGAACTTGGCTATTAATAGTTGTAAATTTGAGGAAACCTAGCCAGGCATTTACACATTTTTATGAGACAACAATTTATTTCCCTGGCAATCATCTTTTTGAACAACTACACATACAGTCAACCCTGCCTTAAAGTCCACCTCTACATAAGGACCATTTGCTTTTAAGGGCCACTAAAATTTTATCCCAAATGTTTTGATTGTGTTATTTGAAACTGTAGTAATAAGGGCCACCTGACCATATAGGCCATTTTTACTGCTTCTCGTAGGCAACCTTTGTAGACAGGTTGACTGTATATATCTGTAATCCAGTACTCAGTGCTTAGTTACTTACACCAAAAGGATCAGCCTTCTCCCAGGAGATCTGTGACCCCCAACTGGCTGGTCTTAATTTTTCTGGCAGAGATTCTGGTACTGCCACCATTATAAATAACACATCAAACAATGCTACAGCGGTGGCTAACCATATCACTAAATTATCACTATAAACACTTCCTAAATAAGCACCTAATGCAGGACTTGTCACCAGGCTGGCAGCAAATGTTGCAGATACCTGTAACATACATACATTTTATAAAACATTTACAATTTGAATTGATCTGCTTTAGATGAACCTATTTGTTTTCAATGGCATTTAATTGCTTAGGTCATGACCTCTGATAATATAAACATCTGATTACTTCAAAGAATAGCATCCTATTACATCATGCATTGTTTGATTGGTCAGCATTTCAACCTAAGCCAACGTTTCCATCTTTATATAGAAAAAAGGCTGTTCCATCAATCTCATATGTTTGTGAGTATCTTTGAAAACAAATATTGCAGTGATAATTTAATTTTTTAAAATTTTTGCCATATATATTCAAATACATTTATGACTGTAAGTATAAGAAATATCATTCTAGTTATGTGTTAAGAAAAAGTCAGGAAAAGCAAATACAACATAAATTGTAAATGGTTCAAAGTTATTCAATATAATTTTCTTTACTCTCATTATTATACCAATTGAATACACTCAAATAGAATGTTATTTCTTGAAAATGAGGGTTGACATCTATAATATGCACATACACATCAGACAATTTTACATGATCTGTCTGCTATTATGTGTGTATTTTATCAATGAAGTATATTTCTATAATATAAAATATTTAAATATCTAAATCAAAATTATTATTTAGTTTAAACTGTTTTCTTTGGTTTTTTTTTTTTTCAAGTCTGATAACCTTAATACTTCACAAACTCAAAGCTTCAAAATGGACATCAATAAGATTTCAAGTTGCAAAGTACTTCTTAATCAATTGATTTTTTTTAATTTGACCTGGATTTTTAAATAAAGATTTTGAAATTGTCAAAAAAGTTAGTTCCAATGAACTTGTACATCAATAATTTTTTTTTGAAAATTGACCTGGTTTTTAAATTTAAAAATTTAACAAAAATAGTCAGAAGAATTAAGTTTCAATGTACTTCATGATTAATATTATATTTTTGTGAAATTGAGATGATTTGTTTAAAATTAAAGATGAAACAATTACCAGTCCATAAGCTTGACCTCTGTCCTCCTCTGTGGTTACATCGGCTACATAGGCAAATACTACACTAAATGTTACAGAGAATATACCTGATATAGACAATATGGCATAATACCACCTGAAATTAACAAAAATGTTCAAAAGTTAGTTTAACATAAAACTTAAAAAGTAATTTCAACATAAAACATTAAAAAGTTGTTTAACATAAAACATTCAAAACTTGTCTAGGTTTCCATAAATTTAAAATAATTAGTAGCCAAATTTCCAAAATTTGTGAAAATATAGTCCTATTTAAAGTATTTTTTCACAAATTTGCTAAAATAGATTACTTTTTGAAAGAATTCCTCAGAAATTAGTAGCCAATGGCGATTTTGGCTACCAGGAATGGAAACATAGCTTGTTTAGGAGGTGAAATAGAGAAACTACCATTATCACAATACATGTATAATATTCAGTAAAACCTTGTTTATATTGTTATCATGCCCCATGAAGAATTTGATTTGATTTTTTTTATTTCCAGTCTCATTTCTTAATTAAATATATTTAAATAAGTCTCCCTCAACACTGACCTATTTACAGTAGCCATGGCAATGCCACCAACAAATCTGAATAGCACTGGGCCATGTATACTTCTGAACTAGTTTCATTGTCTGTCTAGTAGTTTCAGAGGAGAAGTCCAAAATAGGTGTTAATGAGGCACACACAATCAATTAATCACTAAATGCCTTTATAACCATTAAATTTGGCATTAAAATGTAACTGAACAAATGGTGGCTATAGATCAAAGTTTCTGAAATCAACATGAATAATGTGACAATTTACATTGTACATTAATGTACATGTTAATTGAGTGTTTAAATGATATATTTCTTCTTTGAGAAAAAAAACCCAAAAGATTTGCTAACTTGACTCATGGACAGGCAAGAAAGTGCAAAATTATCCTCTAAATACCTGTACTAGTAACTGCAGTGTAAATATATAAAAGTATTATGAAGTCAACTTACATTGGACTTATTTTCATCAATGGTATCGGTGCACATGTGAAAGAAACTGTAATAAGAAGGAATGACTTTCTGCCCCAAACATCTGACAAAGCTCCAATCAATGGGGCTGACAAAAATGATAACAAACCCTGAAAATACAAAAGAAATTAAATGTATATGAAATTAATAACTATGAACTTTAATTAAATGTGCATGTGCATGTACAAGTATATAATGAATAATTATTAACTTCAACTCTTAACAAGGAAATTACAGTGTTTTTCCTACACATATTGGGAATTTTCAAATTTACTCAATTGGAAAAATTATTGACATTAAAATACCAAACCTGTCTCTCATCAGGACACTTACCTCTTAGAAGGAATTGACACAATTGAATTCAAGAAAACCGAAACAGGGAGAAAAGTCAACCTGGATTGGAATTTTTTTCCTCTATTTGAGAAAAAATTCTTCAATTTTGCATTGGGAATGCCTCCTAATTTTCGCAATAAATATAAAATAGAATGTATAACATACTTTACAGTTTTTAATTTGAATTATGAGTTGAGTGGAGCAGAGTAAAATCAAGTCATGGGGTTTCAAGCCACTTTCAAGATTTTCTCACTTTAGTTAAGTTCTGGGATGGTGGAGGATACAAGAGTACTAAGAAACTCAGAAAAAATCACAACCTTTAGCAAGTCATAAGTATACAAAACATAGCACTGTCGTGCTGCTGTACAGCGTAGTTGGGAAAATTGTGTTGTGGCAAGACAGAATATAACCGAAAATTCGGGGGGGGGGGGGGGGGGGGGGGGGGGGGGTTGGGGTTCGATCTATGCATAGTCCGACGGAAGTTTTTTTGGAAAAAGAAACAATGTACCAAATCATCTATTGCTGAACTAAATGGTAGAAAATAATAATTTCATAAATATATGAAAAAGACAATCGGTAATTAAAATTTAAAAAAGTTGTACCCGATCGTTTTGTCATTTCGGATAGAGAGAAAGTAGAGTTTTGCAGATCCTACCGTCGCTATGAGGGGTACATTCTAGCGGTTGTATGTAACTGGATCATTTGCTGTTAATCTAGGTTTTAATTAACTGCTGATTATCTCTCACAATATTCCCGTTTCATGTTAGGCCTAATGGTAAAGTACAGTTGTTTTACCAGTTCCGAATTTTTACTACCGAATAATCTAAAATTTCAATCCCGTTCAATTAAAGGAATCGCAAAATAACTTTCTCAATTTGCTTCTACTTGAATGTATGGGCATTAATTGTTTAAATAATAAAACTTCAACCGCTTCCTAAATGTATGTGCAGGACATGTCGACAGATTGTCGGTGACCTAGTTTAACGATGTAAACAAATCGTGATCACGGAAATGCTTTTTTCAAAAAACATACTACTACCACGTGTTTTTGAGGACAGGTGTCGATATTTTGGAATCAGTATACATTTGTATTATTACACCACATAAATTTTATTTCCTCTGCTTGTGGATGACGTCTGCAGCAGCGCTTATATGAAACCCTGTTCGGAACTGGTAAAACGACTGTATTTAAAATTTGTACACAACACTGTACGAATTATCTCCCTTTCACGAAAGTAAAATCTAATCGATAAACAGTTTTAAAATATGACACAATTGCCTCAACATCAAAATACGTTATCATAACCTTCAAAATAAATTTAAATTTCTGTAGATTTCACAAAGAATTAATCAAACAACCTGCCGTTGCTGTTCATTTCATAAAAAGTTATGATTTTACATCGTAGGACGCAAACTTCTCGAACTACTTTTTATTGTAAACATGAGATCAGTTCGCCAAATTGCAGAAATTATTAGATGTATCCAGTCGCAATATTTTACTAGATTCCGAAATGTATTCCGAAAATTTATTCCAAATGTGCATATGTAACCAAATGCATTACCCGTCTCAGAATACATATCTCACGATAAAACAGATATACTTCTTTCACGCTCATTTACCAGGCGCACTATTTCCAGGTGTACTCATATCTTATAATTTCATAGCAAAGAAGCTCGATATCTTGGAAGAAAGTGACAACAATGTACACGTTCACTATCGTGAACGCTGTACAATAAAAATACTGGAGTCATTGGTTCACATAATCTCCACATATTCTTAGAAATAGAATGCAAAATATTTTATAGCTCTAATGGTGCATTGGTAACAATTGATGTATCGCCGGCCACGCCCACAATGTTCCGTCAAATGGCCGGATGCTTGATTTACATGCAAAAAGAATGAAAACTCGGCCTAAATTGTGCCATTTAATGACGTTACTGACACTAGTACGTCATTAGTTGCCGTGGCGCTGCTTTGGTACCATGATGGCGACCAATGTCGGAACATAGTGGGCGTGGTCGGCGAAACGTCAATTACAAATGTTCCAGTTGATTCAGCACATAAGATTTAAATGCCTGTGCCTTTTAACACTCTAACAAAAAAGTTAGTCATGACCCCCGTTTTCTGACTTGTTTTGTTATGTCCATGGTTACTTTGTCTATTACAAGGTGAATGTATTTCAGCTCTAAATTTACCATCACCTTTTTTTTATTATTAACATACCTTTACACCAGTAATTAAACCATTTAATAAAAATGTATGATTTGGAAATGTCTCATTCAAAACCTGAAATAAACCAAAAACAAATTTTCAACATCACATTAAAAAGAAATGCCTGTAACCTGTAATGTTCAATGAAGATTTTCTACCAATTCAACTACCGTACATTTCTACAGTCAAACTCAAAAGAATTTAGGTTTCCAAAGTTACAAGCCATACAGGGCATAAACAGAGCCTGTTTAACAGACCCAGATCAGATTTCACAGGCAAACTATCATTTTCTATGTCTGTTAACTTAATATGTAATGAGATACTGTAGGAAATCAAGACTGCATGGAGAAAACCAAAACCTTTAGGAAGCAAACTGACAAATTTTCTCACATTTTCTAGTGTGTATCTGACCGAGTAGGATTCTAACCTAGGCAGTGAGAGACACTCTGATGTGGAAGCCAATGCTTTAGATGACTCTGCCACTGAGACCCCTGTAAACTTATTTAAGTTTTCTGGTGTTGGAAGCAGGTAACTGTATCAACATACCCTCAGTCAAGCACAGGCAGCCCTTTCAGGTAATTTCAAAGTGGAAGACAAATTTCTTAAACTAGGCAGCAAATATCACAAGTATGGAGAAATACTTATTACAAAACATATTCACAAAATGTAAACTTAGTGGACGTAGGCGACAAATTTTATTCAATCCAAAATACTGGCAGACAACTGTTGCCGCCTTGCTGGCTTTGTTGAAACCAATGAATATAGGTTACATATTTTCATGTGCATGGCTTTTTCTTAAGAGAAAACTAACTTGTTTTAATTCTCACTATAATTTTTTATATGCTAATATATATTATAACTTAACTGTGAAAAAAAATTCCCAGCCACTGAATAATCATTATAATTAATCATGACATATACTTACTGTTATCATGGGAGATGTTAGTAATCCCCAAGCAAAAAACTCTAAGAATATCACAATTAATGCATGGTAGACACTTGGCTGGCTAAATCCGGAAGAAACCTGAAATATGAAAAAAATCCCATCCAGGTAACTAAAAACACAAGGGACGAAAGAGGAATTTTGACCATGGACAAAACCTTTAGTTTGGTATGATGTATTTGTTTCGGATAAACAGGCACCAAATCCTTTTACAGTTGTTATATATTTCTATCATGAACGAAGAAAGTTTTCAGACTATTTTATTAATTTATTTATATATTTTCACTAGTTCGAAATTCTCTTTTAACATGTCAACCCAAGAGGTCACGAGTCACATAATCTGGCAGGCACGACAAGACAAATTCTCTGTGTCCTGTTCAAAAAAGTCTCGTACAAGTGCCAGAGGTGTAATTAAATAAAATTTTAACATAAGTTTGAAGAAAAACACATTTTACTTTAAAGGACTGCAGGTTAGGTGATCACTATGCTGATATTTATTTGTTGAGAGAGTAGAATATGCCATCTTCAGTTGGTGCAGATATCCGCATTTCGGCATGGGACAGTTTCTGTCATCCCAAGGCCCCATATCATCAATAAAAAGGGCCATTGACCACAGAAATAATTCGGTCTACCAAACTTAAACAAGTCCATAATCTGTATACTGGCAAGTTGAACAATGTGTCAAATTCATATGCAATTTCCCGCAATTCATCACCATTTTGAAAGTTATCGAGGATATAACTACTAGACTAATTCAGTAATTTTTAAATTCTTTTAAATTCTATGCATATTTATTAACTAATTTTATTTAAATAATATTTACATCTACTATGTATTTAATTAATTTTACATTTGTGAGTCACTGTCACTCTATTAAATGATTTCTTATTTTATTAATGACAATTATGACGTCCATTATGACCCAGTGATTGAATTATAAATGTTCATACTAAGTATAACCGACGTGTAATATAAGAGGAGCAGATTAAATTTCTCAGGATTAGTTTCGCGTGGCAAATAAAACTAATTAAAATACACAATATTACTGACAATTTAAGGTGAAACAGCTGGTTATATCACAGAGTAAAAATTTGTGACACAGGACTGTCTCGTCTGATCAAAGAAATTATCTAAACCGATTCACTTACAACGCCATTTTCCTTCAAATGACCTTTCTTTGGACCCCATTGTATCTTCCCCACCACTCTTTTTCTTTTCTTTCCTGTCATTACTTCGGTTTAACAGGTTTCAGGTCACAAAATAAAGCAAATGAATTCACTACATTTTCTTACTGTAACTGTTTCCTGTTTGAGCACGACCTTGACCTTTCCTCCCAGTCTAACACTAACCCGTGTAATTCCGGTGTTATTTTTAAAATGTATTGCAATCTCGTAAAAAGTGAAAAAATTCAGTGATAAGTTAATTTTTACGTTTTATGAATCACGTTTCTAAAAAGATCTGATGTATTAGCTTTTTCGGTAAAAATTCACATATTAATGAAGTTTGCAAATTAAATGATATCCTTATAAAATTAAATAAAACCGTTGAAACTTGATAAAATAAAACAAATAAATTAATTAATTACTAATTAAAATAAAATAAAATGTAATAAAGTAATACAAACTAAATAAATAAATAAATAAATAAATAAATAATACACTAAGGATTAAATTTAAATAAAGGATGATTTTATTGCCATCAGGCTTATGATGAATTAATTATGGAATCACGGTTTAAAATAACTTAATTAATTTAATAATTTGGTTTGAAAATTTTGGTCCAAGCACTCGGCAATACTGATGAGAAATTATGTTCCGAAACGACCGTCGGCGTAGTGCTAATATAACATGTAATTTAGCTGGTGTAGGGGGAATAGGAAAAGTGCACAGTGCATGACCGCCCATGGTAATCAGTGGTCTGAAAACATATTTTATTCATATTGTGCCACTATTGCCGCTGTGTTATAGGCGACACAGAACAAAAAAGTACAATTATCATGTGTAGTTTATCTTTACTGAATGTAAAATTCTTTTCCGGAAAAAAAATCCGCGAAAATTAAGTGCCTTTATAGTGGCCAGTGGAACTACACCGAAATCATTCTCCATTCTCCGACTACGCACGACATATTATACGCCGATACCGTGACAACTATACTTTTTACGATTTTGTGATGATACGACCAGAAAGTGCACACTTCAACGCGGCGACGTAACCTAACCGAACAGGTGACACCCCTAAAGTCTGGACTTGGTACAGACCGAACCAACGGTTGCAAAAACTAACATGATATGATCTCAAACGAGCTCAAGGTTTCATTCACCAAATGGATAGTCTTGTTATTGTTATTATAAAAGATGTTTTGTAATTGACAAATGTATTTTTTTCAAAGAATTACTAATTTGATGTCTATAGTTTTGAGACAGACCAATACAGGATTCTTTTTAATAATGATTATAATTCGCTGAAAAGATACGTATTTAATTCACAATACCATTTTGTCAAACACTTAATCTACTAAATGTGTAGTTTTGAACTTGACGAATACCTTAATGTCGAAGACCTATTGATCGTTTGTACTTGACCAAAGGTCAGGATTTTACCTACGGCGAACACTGAAGTATATATATTTTTGTCAAATCAATTATTTCTTGAAGAGGTAGTTTTGCAATAAAAAGGCAATAATTGTATGTCAAAGAATGTATTCACAAACTGCCAAGAGTAAATACTTTTCAGTCAGTTTCCTATTCAGTGAACGTTTAGTTTTGTACTTGAACAAAACCCTTTCGCCAAAACTATATTGATTCAATGAACAGGTACTAGTAGTTTTGTGATAAGACAATGGCTTTATGTCAAATTAGCGAAATACCACTGCGGTAGCTCAGTTGGTAGAGTGCTCGCCCCGACCGGGTCTGACCCAAGACTTGAAAGTGAGTAGTGACTGTTCTTTCGCCAAGCTCTCGACAATACGAAGTCACGGTTCTTTCGGAAGGGAACCGTGTCACAGTAGGCTTGGCACGTTAAAGAACCCTGCTGTATAATGCCATCAGCGCAACGCACAGGCAAAGTTTCTGCACCTTCGCATATAACTGACGATGTCTCGATATAAGTGAAATATTCTTTAATGGGATGTTAAATACCATTACTCGACTAAAATTAGCGAAATGTCGCGGGTCAAATATTCACCAAAATGAATTGCTAAATACTTAGTAAATATTTATTCACTGAACGAATGGTTTTGTAATCGATATGAACGCTTTCGTCAGTCTATTCATTAAACCATTGGTACATTTCAAATTCATCGACTTTGCCAAATGGGTAGTTTTATTATTAATAAAAAATAACTAGTTTGTCAATCCATGCCCAATTCACAATCACAAAGCAAAGTTAAAACTTTGAAACTGGTAAATTAAGTTGAACACGCAAACTTCCGGTAGGTAAGCGATGCCGGGTGCTCAGGAAGAGTAAGCACTTCCCGTTTAGCTAGATACACCCCCAGGCGTGTAATCAATATTGAGAAGGAAAATGGAATTATGGGACGTCAAATATATCCAGGGTTATTTTGTATACAGGGACATCATACTTAGCAACGGATATCGTGATGACGAGCATAAATCATTTTGAGAATCTTGATTAACTTAGGGTTGCAATATCCCTGCGTCAACAGTTAATTTATATGGAGTTTTCTTCGTTACATAAAGTCGCCATAGTAGGATCAAGTTCTACCATAGTTCTTTAAATGTGAAAAAATACATCATAAGCTAGAGAACAGGTATATTGCTTCATAGATAAGGAACGTTGACAGAAAATTGAAGTCATCGCATTTGTGATATAGATGTAGCTTAAAATTAACCAATACCCTTCTTGTTATTAACTTAATTACCAAATGGGTAGTTTTGTACTTGATCAATACAATTTTTTCAACATCTTTATTCGTTTGTATTTGACCAATATCTTTTGTCAAAGAGTTTATTCACCAAATGGATAGTTTTGTACCTGACCAATACCGTTTAAGTCAGACTTATTCTCTTGTAATTGACAAGTTATTTATAGAAATTTAATTTACGATCCAACCCAGTGTCTGAAATAAAAGATACAGTTGATTCTTCGAGTTCTGCTGAATATTTGGAATTGTACATGTACCTCAATTATGACATACATACATGAAATGCAACATTTGAAGCTATAAGCAAAACGTAACGACGATTAATTTGTCTTTTAACTTTCCTTTTTATCATGCAACGATGTGCTTAGTTCTCCTGCTTGGGGTGTATTTACAGTTAGTGTCCTATGTAAGAGCTTGTTCCCACTCCGGGAACTTTATAGAACGAAGTGAGCTAATACATTTTTGTACTTTATCCCATGCGAAAAGTATAAAAACTTTTGGGTTTTCTGCACTTCACAGCAGTATCCCTCTTCAAAATTAAAAGAACGTCTAAAACAAATAATTAATTCATTTAAAACAATTCGTAAACCAAGATAGAAGTGCTGAATAGGCAATCTAATTATTTTGTCAAGCACCATATGGATTTCAAACAAACATATACTGAAGATACCATTAACAAAATGACAGAGATTTTGATAGACAACATATTTGTTGTTTGGTAATATAATTGTCCAACAACCGCTATTCCAAGGGGCACAAACTGTGCACTATTGCCTGCTGATATGTTTCTTTCTTCGTACAAAGCAAAATTTATACAGAACCTTTGTTAAACCTGGAGAGATGACTGTCGACAAATCAATACACGCAGATATATAAATGACGTTATATTCATTAATATCCTAAATGCAGATTATATGGATGTCATCTATCACATTGCGATACGACCGATTCTTTAAGTTCTGCTTGATATTTAGACTTGTACCTCAATTATGACAACAACGAAAGGCTACATTTGAAGCGGTACCACAAACGTGATGACTTCAATTTTTCTATTGTCAACTTTCTTTTTCTATGCAGCAATATACCGCTTATCGTTTATTTGTTTCACAATACCCCCCGGTAGAGCTTGTTCCCACTAAGAAAACTTACACAACGAAGCAATTTGCTAACAAATAAATTGTTGACGTAAGGATATTGCAGGCATTAGCTTATTAAGGCCCCCAAATGGTTTTATAACCGTCATCAAAATATTGTTGATAAATATGTCTCTGTATACAAAATTACCCTGGATATATTTGACGTCCCAGTTTCATGTTCCTTTCATTTCCAATTTTGATACACACGCGACGGGTGTAGGTAGCTTAACAGATGTTGCTTACCCTTCCGGAGCACCCGACCTCATTTCCCCGGTGGAAGTTCAGGTGTTGAACCTAATTTGCCAGCTTCAAAGCTTTTACTTTGCTTTTGGATTTCGGTTTGGACATGGATTTGTATGTTTGTTTTTGACGACTGCTTATAAATAAATTGTTGACCCAAGAATATTGCAAGCCTAGGCCTATCAAGACCTTCAAAAAGTTTTATGTTCCTAATCACAATATTGTTGATAAATATTATGTCTCCCCTGCAGATATGTGACGTCCCATGCTCCTTTCATTCTCCATTTTAATTGTACATATGAAGCTAGCTATTGCTTACCCGTCCAGAGCACCCAGTCTCAAAGCCCTACTTTAAGTTCTCAAGTTTTACTTCATTTTTCCAATTTTCAAAGTGTTTGCTTTGTTTTTGAGATTTGGGTTTTGGCGTTGACCAGTGGTTTGTTTGTGTTTGATTTTGCAGACAATATTTTCAACAGAGCTTATTTTACAGTAATTGTAGCAGTTTTCACCACAAGATGGGATACCTTTTGTACTGTTAATAAATTATTTGAATGGTTACTACTAACTGATCAATTGGAATTTTTCAGTTGGATAGAAAACTGGGAATTCAGAACTTAAAAGATTTTTTTTCCAGTTATAGCAGGAAATTTATTGTCATTTGGTTTAGATGGTTTTCACAAATAGGTATGCACAATACCATGCGATATAATATCTAAAAATAAAGTAAAAAGATTCTAAACAAGTTGCCCATGGGCCTTAACGCTCACCTGTGACCTTTGAACCCATGAGCTTTATTCAAATATCAAAATGATAATTAGGCCAATATTCTAACATACATCCCTATACAAAAAGTTTATAGTTTTTGAGATAAATAATCATCTCAGTACTTGTTTGTATCTGTGATCTTGACATTTGAACCCATGCTCTTCATTCATATATCAAAATGACCACTGTGCCAGTACCAACAATATTCTAATATACATGCCTATTCAAAAAGTTAACAGTTTTCAAAATAATTAACTATTTAGGTATTCATTTGCATCTGTGACCTTGACCTTTGAGCCCATGACCTTCATTCATATATCAAAATGATCATTAGGATACCTAAATATTCTAATATACATGCCTATACAAAAGGTTTATAGTTTTTGAGATAATAATTATTCAGGTATTCATTAACATCTGTGACCTTGACCTTTGAACCCATGACCTTCATTCACATATCAAAATGATCGTTAGGATAATACCTAAAATATTCTTATATGCATGCCTATACAAAAAGTCTATAGTTTTTGAGATAAATAATCATTTCAGTAATTGTTTACATCTGTGACCTTGACCTTTGAACTCATGACCTTTATTCATATATCAAAATGACCATTGGGCCATTACCTACAATATTCTAATATACATGCCTATACAAAAAGTCTATAGTTTTTGAGATAAATAATCATTTCAGTACTTGTTTACATCTGTGACCTTGACCTTTGAACTCATGACCTTTATTTATATATCAAAATGACCATTGGGCCATTACCTACAATATTCTAATATACATGCCTATACAAAAAGTTCATACAGTGCTTACGGCAGTAGCGGATCATTAGTACAATATTCACTGCTCTCCGAGAAAAACATCGCTGCCGATTGTATTTTTTTGGTACTATCAATTGACATTTCTCCACTTTTTCAATTTATCATTAGATGATAAAAATCGTCCGACTATAAGTATGGGCAATCCACGCGTTTTGTATCCCATGTATTTATGTCAGTAACGAATCAATTTGTGAGTAGCGGATCACGCCACCTAGTGTCAAGAAAACGATAAGGGATCAACTCAAAACATGATTAGATTGACTTTACATCATTTAATTGCAAAAAAATACAAATCATGAAACAATATTAAAGAGTTTTAATCGTAATATCAACAAAATTAATGTCATGATTAAAATAAATAACAAAAAACAAATCATCGCAATGTCCCTGATAAATTAAGTCAATCAACATTGTCTTGAATACTTAACTATAAAAGCAGTAAATTTCGAAGTAAATAAAATTAAATAATTGTACCTTATAATTTATAAATATTATGACATACTCTTGTCAATGAAGATTTTATTTTGACAAAAACAGTATATGCATACAATGATACTTATTGGTATTGTACAATGTACATCATAGGTCCAAAATTGTTACCAGACAAAAATATAGAACAGAATAAAACTTTAATTGTCCTAAACACAAAATATAGGGTTGGATATTAATGTATTTATTCAATATATTCTAATCTCATACAGATTATCCTTCAAGTACGACAATTATGGCTTCTTTAAAATGCCCATTGATCTGGTCTTATCATATGATAAATAAGATAGTGGCATGGCATGACAACGCCCCCATCTTTCTCATGGGGTACTGGCCATGGAGTGAAGCTAGGCACTGGTTCTCCAATAGCCTCTGCATAACTGAACCCATCGGAATCTATTATTTTTCTGAAAACACCAGACATGCCATATTTTTCTTAGCTTTTCGAGAGGTCCCCTGTAGACAGCAGCTGATCCGTTATTGCCGTAATTGCACCCTGCATAAACTGGTTTATTTTTTATTGTCATGAACTGTAAAGCCAAATAAAGGTTTATGTCGTGAAAGAAGACATGTTAACGAGTGTAAAGAGCTATTGTAATCATTTTAAATTACCTTTGAAAGTATTGAACACGTTTGTCAAATCGAAAGTTAGGTTTTGGAAATCACATCCATGTCGCTGAGACGCTTGTGACATTCGCATTAAAAAGCCGAGAATTTCAAAAATAGGACGTTTATCAACACAATTGAAACGTAGAATTAAGTAAAAATACCAGCTTTACAGAAATATATCCGAGTTTTATTGGTCTCTCGTAATGATATGGAAAAAATTAACTTTATTCTAAAAAATGATCCGCTACTGACTGAGATCCGCTACTGCCGTAAGCACTGTAGTTTTGCAGATAATTAACTATTTTGGTAAACTTGTACATCTGTGACCTTGACCTTTGAACCCATGACCTTAATCGATATATCAAAATGACCGTCATTCATGTCAATACCTACAATTAACCAAAAATCCTACATCATTATCACCAGAAATGTTTAAAAAATAGCATTTTTTATCAAAAAAATGGGACATGACCTTGACCTTTGACCTTGACATCAATCGGAAGAAAATCGCAAGACAAGATCAACAGTGAAAACTCCATACAATTATCTTCAGCCATTATGAAGTTATAACAATAAATGTTTCATTTTAACCAGAGGCTCAGGATGAGCCTGTATCGCTCACCTGACTAAAATGCTTTTAAAGCAAATTTGTATATATGCTTTTCCAATAGGGTCCAATGTGAAACAACGTTCTCCGCTGGCAGCCATGTTTTATGGCAGATCAGAAAAATTTTGGCAATCTATGTTAAGGACCTTCTATACATCATTCCTGTAAAGTTTGGTTCAATTTGCTTCAGTCATTTCTGAGGACAGTCAAAAACGTGTTTTTCCCACAGGGTCCAATGTTTAACTATCTTTTGCGCTGGCAGCCATGTTTTTTTGTGGATCAGAAAAATTTTGGCAATCTAAGTAAAGGACCTTCTATACATCATTCCTGTGAAGTTTTGTTAAATTTGCTTCAGTCATTTCTGAGGACATAGTCAAAAATGCGTTTTTTCTCAAAGGAGCCAATGTTAAACTATCTTTTGCACTGGCAGCCATGTTTTTTAGCCAATCAGAAAAATTTTGGCAATCTATGTAAAGGACCTTCTATACATCATTCCTGTAAAGTTTGATTCAATTTGCTTCAGTCATTTCTGAGGAGATAGCCAAAAATTCGTTTTTCCCATAGGGTCCAATGTTAAACTATCTTCTGCGCTGGCGGCCATGTTTTTAGGCGGATCAGAAAATTTTTGGCAATCTTTGTGAAGGACCTCCAATACATCATTTCTCTAAAGTTTGGTTAAGTTTGCTTCAGTAGTTTCAGAGGAGATAGCAAAAATGTGTTTTCCCATATGGTCCAATGTTAAAGTATGTTCCCTGCTGGCAGCCATGTTTTTAGGCGGATCAGAAAAATTTCGGCAATCTTTGCAAAAGACCTTACATACATCATTCCTGTAAAGTTTAATTGAATTCGCTTCAGTCGTTTCAGAGGAGATAGCGAAAATGTGCGTTTTCCCATAGGGCCCAATGTTAAACTTTTTTTGGCCCTGGCGGCCATTTTTTTGGCGGATCAGAAAAATTTTGGCAATCTTAGTAAATGACCTTATATACATTATTCCTGTAAAGTTTGGTTCAAATTAGCTCAGCGGTTTCAAAGAAGATAGAAAATATATGCTTTTCCCATAGGGTCCAATGTTAAACTATCTTCTGCGCTGGCGGCCATGTTTTTAGACGGATCAGAAAAATTTTGGCAATCCAAATAAAGGGCCTTCCTTACACCATTCCTGTAAAGTTTGGTTAAATTTGCTTCAGTCATTTCTGAGGAAATCGTTAAAAATGCATTTTTCCCATAGGGTCCAATATTAAACTATCTTCTGTGCTGGCAGCCATGTTTTTGGCGGATCAAAAAAATTTTGGCAATCTAAGTAAAGGACCTTCCATACATCATTCCTGTAAAGTTTGGTTAAAATTGCTCCAGTGGTGTCAGAGGAGATAGTCAAAATGTGAAAAGTTTACGGACGGACGACGGACGACAGACGACGACGACGGACGACGGACGCAAAGTGATGGCAAAAGCTCACATGGCCTTTGGCCAGGTGAGCTAAAAATTACATAATTTTACGCAAAAAACGCGTAACCTATTTTTCGTTCAATTTTCATGAAAAACACAATTTTAGTGTATCTATGTATCCTGAATCCAAAAATCTAAT
The DNA here is from genome assembly GCA_021292105.1 of Anadara kagoshimensis. Lineage (NCBI taxonomy): Eukaryota > Metazoa > Mollusca > Bivalvia > Arcoida > Arcidae > Anadara > Anadara kagoshimensis. The sequence continues at coordinate 29,696,895 of CM037860.1, forward strand.
CAAAATTTACCTGCGCCTTTTGGTTTCAGAGAAGAAGATTTTTTTGTCTTTTGGCTATTTATAGTTACGGCAACCATATTGTTGGGCGTGGTCAAACCCCGAACACAATTTTGAAAGCCTGTTACCAAGGCATAATAATCACCAAGTTTCATCAAAGTTGGCTCAGTAGTTTTGGAAGAGAAGATTCAAATGTAAAGTTTACGCACGACGCACGACACACGGTGATAGGTAGCAATAGCTCATCTGAGCCTTTCAGCTCAGGTGAGCTAAAAATTGATGTATAATAGTTAATTCTATTGCGATACTATGGTATATTAGAAGGGTGTACATACATATGGTTTTGCCACTGATTAAACACTTAAACACATATTATACAAATCTTGAAATAATAAAGTTCTTTAAAATGTTTGATGGACCAGAAAAATATATAAAACTAATTATGATTACCAAATAGCTTAACGGCTACTCAATGACAAGGTAAGATCATGGATAATGGAGGAAAAACAAGTGCCAAGAGAAAACCATCAACCTTCAGCAAGCCTAATGACAAATTTTCCTACACTAGGATTTGTCTAAAGTAGGATTCATACCAAGGTGTTCAGAGTCAATGTGATCCATATATAAACCCTTCCATGTTTTTAGACCACTTAGCAAGGAGCCCTCCAATAAATGTGAGGAGTATATGTTATTATGTAGAAAATCTCGAATGTATTATGGCTATATTTCACTTAAAGCTTGCTCCAACCACCTGTTCCTGATTTTAAATTTCATCTTGATATACTATGCATTAACAAAATTAGATCAGATATCAGATTTATAACAGGTTGTTGTACCTACTAGTATATCGGCACTTAATCTTTAAAATTCAGCAAAATCAATAAAAACTCATACTTTGTAATATGTTGACTTGATAATATAGTTTTAATAAAATCAATAAAATAACAACACATTACTGTAGATAAATAAATAAATAAGTCATTTTTTATTTTAACAATGTTCATGATAAAAAAAATTGCAAAAATGTTCAAAGATATAAAATTGATGATGACAGGTGTTGGCATCATGAGTTTGAATTTATGTTGCATAATAGTTTTGGGTACCAATGCATAAAACATGAATCACAAAATCAAAGCCATTTACAGTATGCAATAATAATCTCTCAGGCTGAGATTCCAATATCTCTACTACAAAGCTGGGATACATTCTATTAACATGATTAAGGAAGATGATCTGATATTCATTGAATTTTATATCATGTTTATGGCACTGGTATATGGCTATCCAACATTTTAAGAATCTTAGTGTTAATTACAGCTATGTTATGTATGATGAACGTTTTCATTATATGACCTTTTCTCTAAAACAATTTTCATCACTGATTTAAATCAGTTTAAATAGCCTTAAAACTCTTAGCACAGTCATATAAAATATAACCTCAATGATCTGTCCAAAATAAAATTAATAATCAGTAAATAAGTTAAACAGTCTCTCAAATCCTGACATATCACAACTGTCCTTTGCTTACAGGCAACACAAAATCTCTCAGAAACAACTTTAAATCATCATTTTCCAAGTCTAGCTCCAAAAACTTGTTAACAATGGCGGAGCTTCTGAAAGAAATAAAGAACACATGAATCAATACATGAAGAACATACTGCAATTTCATTTGTTTTGATTCTTGAGCACATTAACATACAGTGGAACCTATCTTAAACATAACATCCTATGGGCCATAATTTTTATTAGTATTAGAACTGGTATTCAGTTTACACAGGTTAATTAAACAAATAATATTACCAGTTTATACTAATAAACTTATTCAGTATACATGGAATAGACAGATTTCCATTTAAAATTATATATGCTTTCACATTATGAACATACAGTTTCAAACAATGAATGTTTGGCGAATAAAAAACTGTAAATAAGTACCTTTTTAGTTGTATGTCTGTCCCTGCTGTATCTACTCTGTGTATTGGCTTATTTTGTCTGATCAAATCCGATACCTATAAATATTAGATTATCATAAAGGTATAGGCATTAGTTTAACCTAATATATATTTATACTTGACAAAAATGATTCGACTGAACTTGGATTACAAAATCATATTTTTCAGGTTTCATTTGTTATATAATGCATATTACACATGCATGAAAAATTAAAATATGAGACTCCAATCTATACTCTATATACCTGTATATATATACACAAACACGTTAAAAGTAAATGATCTAAATATTATGAAAAAAATCTATTACAGTTTAAATCTGAAAACACATATTTTTCTCTCAAACTACGGAAGCGTATTAGGGCCACGACAATTTTTTTTAAATTTTGATATGTCGACTTAGTTTCTCGATAAATCGACTTATTATCTCGATAAATCGACTTATTATCTCGATAAATCGACTTAGTATCTCGATAAATCGACATAGGATCTCGATTAATCGACTTAACTGTCTCGATAAATCGACTTAAAAATCTCGATAAATCGACTTTAAAATATCAATAAATCGACATAGCAATTCGATAAATCGACTTAACTATCTCGATAAATCGACTTAGTGTCCGCTCTATATGCGGGAGGTCGCGGGTTCGATCCCCGGCCGCAACAAACTAAAGTTGTAAAAATAAGTAGTTTCAGCTCCCCAGCTACACTCAGTTTTACTGGGTTAGGGAAAAACTGACTTAACTTGTGCCAGGATAACGGACTAGCAGGATTGTAGTTAGGCTGTGTCTATTATATCCGTGTACTGGCAACTTAAAGACGACATCACTGCAGTCCAGTTACTAACACATCACTCTATCAACGCACACACACAAAATAAAGAATGAGAAAGTAGACTATCTAAAATGTTCACATCGTAAAATGACTGAAATACTGTCGAAACGACGTAAAATCCAACAACTAATCGATCAATCAACCAATCATACCACCAAACAAATCCGTTTTCTATATTCATGAGAGTTCAAATTACACATCCGACGAAATTCTATTACATGAATACTAAGTTAACATGTACAGTTACTGGTGTGCTAAAGCCCCGTTACACAGCACTCCACGTCTAAATCACGTACAAAAAGTTATGAAAATCTGGTGGACGTGGTCGTAGTGGTAATTTTTGTTCAATGCTTTGTACGGGGTATTGCCGTCGGTGGCTGTTCCACTGCCTAAGCACGGCTTACCATGTTCAGCTACGTGTGAGGCTAAAAATAGGTTCGCACGTGTTCGAACGAGGGAAAAAAGCGACAAGTTACCACGACTGACCGCAGCCTCATCGCGTCTGTAGCACTGCCGATTACGCGTTGAGCGCGGACGTAATACGGGCACTCCACTGCTATAGCACTGCCTAATCACGGGTAACCGCGGCTCGGCGTCGTCGGAAGCGCAGCTTGCCGCGCATATAAAAGTTTAACTTAGTTTTAATCTAGTAAAGTCAAAACTGCCAAGCGCATTTTACATTTAAATTCATTACGTTAATACAATATGTAATTATCAATCGTCATTATCACATCAACATTTAAATATCAGTGCTCCAGCTTTCCTAACTAACATGATCAGTAAGCATAGGTAATGGGGGAGGAGCATGTCATCCTGCCACATCACCCTTCTAGTTGGGAGTTGCACTACTGCATGATGAGCTTCCTCTGGGCCTTGGCTAGCCTGACATCTCTGTTGGATTCTGGTACTCTATCAGATCTCATTTCATGTCTTCACGCCAAGCACCAAGCACCGGTTCTCCATCTAGACGCCCCAAGTCCACAAGCCTGTTCTGCATCACCGGGTAACGTGTTCTCATCAGGTTGTGAAGGAGTACGCATGCGTTGACCAGCAGCCTGACAGTGTCAGCTTCATACATCATGGTAGTCGGGAGAACTTGAAATCTGTTGGCAAGGATCCTTCAAGGGGTTGTTCCCTGTTGTTCAAGGGTTGCTCTCCAGTTGGTGGTCTCCTTGGTAAGGGCTGGTGTCAGTCTCTGCACAATTTCGTCATAAAGTTCTGAAAGGCTTTTGGATCTTCGTTACGCAGCTCGACCATGAGATGGACGTAAAGCCCCAGCTGAGGTCTCCTTCCAATCCAGTCACGTACAAAGATGTTCCGTACCACACTTCTCCTCCTCCTTCTCCTTCTCTCAGCAAGAATATGTTGGACTTATATCGATAAGTTCTGTTGGTGCTGGAGCATGAAGATGAGGACATCACGGTGTTGAGGGTTCATGTTCACCCCTTGACATCTAGACTGCAAGTGCAGAGGTCTTAGAAAATTACGGTATTTATATGCCACAAATCAGAAGTCATACAGAAGTGATTAGGCAGTGATCAATGGTATTTAGAACTTGTTCCAGATGTCGTTTAACGGGCTTTAGTAGTGATATGTACGCGGAAAAATCCATTTCTTAGTGATAAGCCGCTAACCACAAGCTATTTCCCGTGATACCAACGCGTATCACGCGTCCGATGACCGTGCTTTGCCCGTGACAGACCGCTAAACTTTCGCGATTTACATTCTCTGCCGGAACACGGATTATCACGTGTGTTGCACGTCTTTACCACGTGTGCCGTCCGTGGTTGTCCGCGGAATAAAGTTTTGAACATTTCAAAACTTTTTGCCAAGTCCGACGCCGATCAGATGTTTCATCGCATCCTGTCACGTCTATAAATCGACTGTAGCTCGTCTTAAACTCGACATCAACGCGAACAACAATGTCTGCTTCACGGGAGACCAATTTTTGACGGGTTATGGCAGTGATTAAACCACAAAGTGCTGTGTGACCGGACCTTAATGTCGTGATAAACTTCTGTCCGACATGTGTCGGTATATTAAATATGCATTTATCCTTTTTTGATTTTCATGCGCCTGGAGTACATTTGAATACCACTGTTTTCTCCGTCTGTCCGGACGTCTGTCCACGGACAATTTCGTTTCCGCACAATAACCAGAGTTACTATACAGCAAATGAATTCATATTTGGTTTGCAAGTATATAATATTGAAATACAGGTTTAGTTCAAATTGGCTACATTCCACTCATTTCTTGTATAATTATGTCACTTTTAAAGGCAAATTTCATGTAAAAATTAGGTTTTCGCGCCATAAGTTAGTATCAATTAACCAATCGAATTCATTTTTGGTAAACAAGTATCTTATATTGAATCACAGGTCAAGTTCAAATTTGGCCACAATCCAGTATTTTCTTGCAAAGTTATATGCCGTTTAAAAGCAATTTCCGAGTGCAAATTTGGTTTCCGCACAATAACATTACTAACAATTTGTCAGTTGAATTCATATTTGGCATGCAAGCATATGCATGCCATATCAATCCACTTCTCAGACCACAAACTTATTTATTTCGGATTGTTCAGCTCGGTGTGTCCTTTCAAAAATTAATGTTGGTACAATTTAAAACTTTTTCCAACCTACTTCAGTTTCCTGGAGAAATCTTTTAACGCAATTCTTAACATCATTTAATTACTAAAACATGATATATCCTTAATATACTAGCAAACCATTTAACCTTTGGGCGTATATTATCCCGCTTCAGCAGTGCTCTTGTTCGCTAATGGATTTAAGGTGGTGAAAATGTTCGAGAAAAACAGCTCTGAAGGTTAGATTTGAGAAAAGTAACGGACACACTAAAGCAAAATTGGGTACCTGTAGCTATATAAATATTGTACCTTAGTCAAATTACACATATGTAGGGAGAAGCTTATTTATTCTTGTCTCAAAGTAATAACTTCTGAAAAAAGTAAGTATTGCATTACCGATTTGACTGTTGCATAAATATATCAAAGGTATGTACATGAAAGCTATTCAAGATCTTAAGACGCAAGAGCATTGGCAAGCTGAAGTCTATATATTTGGAGTGAAATTGGGTAGAAAAGCCTACATAAAACTTGAAATCACCAGTTTCCCATGCGTATCCATGAATAATTGTGGATGTTAGAGTGCTGACAAGCTATGTCCAATCAGATTCCTTAAACCTCATAAATTATGTGCATAATTATTGGACCTGCCTGCAAATCGAGAGGTTCTTCCTTTAGCTTATCCTATCCTACCTACAAAGTTTTGTGAAATTCTGTGCATTAATGCAGATGCTAGAGGTCTAAAAAGCTATGTCCAATTAGATTTATCAAACATCATTACTTATGCACATGATTATTGGAACCCACCTTCAAATCGATAGAGTTCTTCACCTACAGAAACCCACCCTGTCTAAGTTGCGTGAATACCGTGCAAAAATGCAGGTGCTAGAGCGCTCACAAAGAAACATAGCACTGTCGTGCTGCTGTACAGCGTAGTTGGGAAAATTGTGTTGTGGCAAGACAGAATATAACCAAAAATTCGGGGGTGGGGTGGGGTCGATCTATGCATAGTCCGACGGATGGTTTTTTTTTTTGGAAAAAGAAACAATGTACCAAACCATGTATTGCTGAAATAAATGGTAGAAAATAATAATTTCATAAATATATGAAAAGACAATCGCTAATTAAAATGTAAAAAAGTTGTACCCGATCGTTTTGTCATTTCGGATAGAGAGAAAGTAGAGTTTTGCAGATCCTACCGTCGCTATGAGGGGGTACATTCTAGCGATTGTATGTAACTGGATCATTTGCTGTTAATCTGGGTTTTAATTAACTGCTGATTATCACTCACAATACTCCCGTTTCATGTTAATGGTGAAGTATCGTCGACCGTCCTAAAATCGAGAGCGTCCCAAGATTCGAGGCCATTTTTGTTTTCAGTAATTATACGCGAATATCGTCTCTGCAGTGACGATTTCATGCATTAAAGACAAAATTTAGGTATTTACTGTGAAACTATCCAGAAAAATCTGTTGTCTTTTTCAACTCTCAAATTCTTGTTGCGTTAGCAAATTTAGTTCGTTCTCGAATCACGGACGGTCGAGGATACAGTTGTTTTACCAGTTCCGAATTTTTACTACCGAATAATCTAAAATTTCAATCCCGTTCAATTAAAGGAATCGCAAAATAACTGTCTCAATTTGCTTCTACTTGAATGTATGGCATTAATTAAACTTCAACCGCTTCCTAAATGTATGTGCAGGACAGGTCGGCAGATTGTTGGTGACCTAGTTTAACGATGTAAACAAATCGTGATCACGGAAATGCTTTTTTCAAGAAAACATACTACCACGTGTTTTTGAGGACAGGTGTCGATATTTTGGAATCAGTAAACATTTTTGTTATTACAACACATACATTTTATTTTCTCTGCTTGTGAATGACGTCTGCAGCAGCGCTTATATGAAACCCTGTTCGGAACTGGTAAAAAGACTGTATTTAAAATTTGTACACAACACTGTACGAATTATCTCCCTTTCACGAAAGTAAAATCTAATCGATAAACAGTTTTAAAATATGACACAATTGCCTCAACATCAAAATACGTTATCATAACCTTCAAAATAAATTTAAATTTCCGTAGATTTCACGAAGAAATAATTAAACAACCTGCCGTTGCTGTTCATTTCATAACTTAAAAGTTATGATTTTACATCGTAGGACGCAAACTTCTCGAACTACTTTTTATTGTAAACATGAGATCAGTTCGCCAAATTGCAGAAATTATTAGATGCATCCCGTCGCAATATTTTACTACATTCCGAAATGTATTCCGAAAATTTATTCCAAATGTGCATATGTAACCAAATGCATTACCCGTCTCAGAATACATATCTCACGATAAAACAGATATACTTCTTTCACGCTCATTTACCAGGCGCACTATTTCCAGGTGTACTCATATCTTATAATTTCATAGCAAAGAAGCTCGATATCTTGGAAGAAAGTGACAACAATGTACACGTTCACTATCGTGAACGCTGTACAAAAAATTACAAATGAGGCAAGACATACGTCGGACAGAAATTTATCACGACATTAAGGCCCGGTCACACAGCGCTTTGTGACTTAATTACTGCCATAACCCGTCAAAAATTGGTCTCCCGTGAAGCAGATGTTGTTGTTCGCGTTGATGTCGAGTTTAAGACGAGCTACAGTCGATTTATAGACGTGACAGGATGCGATGAAACATCTGATCGGCGTCGGACTTGGCAAAAAGTTTTGACGGACGGCAACGTGGTAAAGACATGCAACACAAGTGATAATCCGTGTTCCAGCAGTGATTTAAACTTGGGAAGACGTGGTAGTCACTTGCAGTCCAGATGTCAAGGGGTGAACATGAACACTCAACACCGTGATGTCCTCATCTTCATGCTCCAGCACTCAACACCGTGATGTCCTCATCTTTATGCTCCAGCACCAGCAGAACTAATTGATACAGGTCCAACATATCCTTGCTGAGAGAATGAGAAGGAGGAGGAGAAGTGTGGCACGGAACATCTATGTACGTGACTGGATTGGGCGATGTACGACGAAATTGTGCAGAGACTGGCACCAGCCTTTACCAAGGAGACCACCAACTGGAGAGCAACCCTTGAACAAGGCCTGAAGGTTGCTATCGCCCTGAGGCACCTTGCTTCTGGCTCCAAGTACCATAAGATGCAATATGCCTGGAGGGTCCCCCACAACGCCATAAGTCTTGTAGTGCGTGGGGAAACATATTGCGTGTGAGGCTGCTGCCAACACTGGGTCTGATTACTTCAACTAAAAAGGCTTCTTCAAAATTATCCTCATAGCAATCGTGTTTCCGGACTACAAGTTTCTGTGGATAGACGTAAGCGGCAAGAGACCCCCCTCCGATACCAGCATCTACAATAATTTAAAAAGTGAGATCAAGGAGGGTCTGCAGAACAATGACATCGCCGGCTTCCCACAGCCAGATCCTCTGCCAGGTGACACACAGGATGCACCCTAATTCCTTGTAGATGACGATGCCTTCGAATTCGGACTCCAGACCTACATTATGAAACCCTACGCTAATATGGACATGACCAGGGAGCAAAGGATATTTAACTATCGACTGTCGTGGGCCAAACGGGTAGTTAAAAATTCGTTCGGGATCCTTGCCAACAGATTTCAAGTTCTCCTGACTACCATGATGTATGAAGCTGACACTGTCAGGCTGCTGGTCAACGTATGTGTACTCCTTCACAACCTGATGAGAACACGTTACCCGGTGATGCAGAACAGGCTGGTGGACTTGGGGCATTCAGATGGAGAACTGGTGCTTGGTGCTTGGCGTGAAGACATGAAACGAGATCTGATAGAGTACCAGAATCCAACAGAGATGTCATGCTAGCCAAGGCCCAGAGGAACCTCATCGTGCAGTAATGCAACTCCCAGTTGGAGCACTGATATTTAAATGTTGTTATGATAATGACGATTGATAATTACATATTGTATTAATGTAATGAATTAAACTGTAATATGCGCTTGGCAGTTTTGACTTTACTAGATTAAAAGTAAGTTAAACTTTTATATGCGCGGCAAGCCGCGCTTCCGACGACGCCGAGCCGCAGTTACCCGTGATTGGGAAGTGCTATAGCAGTGGAGTGCCCGTATTACGTCCGCGCTCAACGCGTGATCGGAAGTGCTACAAACGCAATGAGGTCTCGGTCAGTCGTGGTAACTTGTCGCTTTTTTCCCGCGTTCGAACACGTGCGAACCTATTTTTAGCTTACACGTAGCTGAACATGGTAAGCCGTGCTTAGGCAGTGCTTGAGCAGTGGAACAGCCACCGACCGCAATACCCCGTACAAAGCACGGCCAAGCCAAAATTGAACAAAAATTACCACTAACGACCACGTCCACCAGATTTTCATAACTTTTTGCACGTGATTTAGACGTGGAGTGCTGTGTGAACGGGGCTTTAGCACACCAGTAACTGTACATGTTAACTTAGTATTCATGTAATAGAATTTCGTCAGATGCGTAATTTGAACTCTCGTGAATATAGAAAACGGATTTGTTTGGTGTTATGATTGGTTGATTGATTGATTGGTTGTTGGATTTTACGTCGTTTCGACAGTATTTCAGTCATTTTACGACGTGAACTTTTTTGATAGTCTACTTTCTCATTCTTTATTTCGTGTGTGTGCGTTGATAGAGTGATGTGTGAGTAACTGGACTGCAGTGATGTCGTCTTTAAGTTGCCAGTACACGGATATAATAGCCAAAGCTTAACTACAATCCTGCTAGTCCGTTATCCTGACACAAGTTAAGTCAGTTTTTTCCCTAACCCAGTAAAACTGAGTGTAGCAGGGGAGCTGAAATTACTTATTTTTACAACTTTAGTTTGTCGCGGCCGGGGATCGAACCCGCGACCTCCCGCATATAGAGCGGACACTAAGTCGATTTATCAAGATAGTTAAGTCGATTTTTCGAGATACTAAGTCGATTTATCGAGATTTTTAGGTCTATTTATCGAGATTGTTAAGTCGATTTATCGAGATAGTTAAGTCGATTAATCGAGATCCTATGTCAATTTATCGAGATACTTAGTCGATTTATCGAGATAATAAGTCGATTTATCAACATAGTTAAGTCGATTTATCGCGATACTAAGTCGATTTATCGAGGTAATAAGTCGATTTATCGAGATAATAAGTCAATTTATCGAGAAACTAAGTCGACATATCAAAATTAAAAAAAAATTGTCGTGGCCCTAATACGCTTCCGTACACAAACACCATGGGTAACTTTAAGTCTTTTACTAGGTAAAAATAATGTTTTGTTAGTCTTTTGTTTTTTTATCTGACACTCGAATTCCCTTTAAATGAAAATTTAAATTTAATTCAAGTGCACTTCCAGATATCAAGGGTTTTTATCATACCTCTGTCCCTCTTTTAACAATTTCTTGTGGTAATCCAGCTTGTGCTGCTATATGGCTGGCATAACTAGAACTTGTGTGTCCCTCTATCAACTGATACAGAAATAACAACTCATCTCCATCATGTATTGTCTCCATGGTCTGAAACAATAAATATGGAATTAAACACAATCCATACTATATACAGTTGTATGTCTGTCATTTGTAAGATACATTATTGCTATGTTAGTTTTTTTTAATTATTTCCACAGTAATGTTTCAAAACATGTACATGTATTTATATCAGTGGTTACAAAAGCAAATGAAACAATTAAAACTTGGGAGGCTGTGAAAATTATAATATGCTCCTAAGCAACAAATATTTCCAATTTAACCAGTCTGTATTTATAACTCAATTCAGATGACACAGATTTCTGCAATTTATTAGAAATCTGGTATGCAAATTGGGATAGTAAGTGTGTAATTTATTTCGGATCTACTTAACATAAATTTCAATGAATAATTACCAGTACATACCATATATTTAATCAGTGGTGACTTTGGAAGCAAATGCTGGTGGATTAAACTGTGGAAATGTGTGGATACATATACATGTGGACACATATCCTCCATGGCATTCCAGTACATCAGACAAGAACATAAAAGGGCTAGTCCATCAACCTTCAAATAAATAAATAATCAGAACTTTTTAATATAAATCAATATAAACAAGTTACAAATATGCTATAAAACTCATTAACTGAAAGCTCTTTTAAGGAAGAAAATGTTTTACCACTCACCTGAGGACATCAGTGAAGAAATCAGATTTAAAATAAAGTTATTTTAACAAGATCAACTAGAACTGTCTTTTAAGAGCCAAATAACCCCCACCCCCCATATCTACAAGGATTTTTCTTGACCTTGACCTTTCCGATATGACCTTGGTTCAAAGTCATGATAACCTTTGGACCATGAAGATTATTCATATGAAGATTTAGGATAGCAGTCTAAAACAAATAGAGATATGGTCCGGACACAATTTTACATGGACAGACAGACGTACAGACAGACACAGTGATTCCTATATACCCCTCAAACTTGAATAAGCTTTGTAAACTTGGTAAATCGTTTTATTTAGATGTTATACTGGTATATGAAGTTTTAAGTTCTTTGAGTCTTTTGCGTCATGTCAAGATGGTTTAAGATTTTACTTCTTAGGTCACAATGACCTTGATTGTGGGTCAAAATTGAGAGATTCATAAAATTAAACTCATTATCATTATGATTTAGATATAGAGTTTACCACTATTTTCATAACTAAGACCATGATTCATAAATTTTATTTTAATTTCCATGTTCAGCAAAATTCAGAAGCAAATCCAACAACCTTCTTTTTTTTTTTAACTTTTCATTTATTTCATAACAAAAAGTAAAACTACAACTACAGTCTATCCTGCCTTAAAGGCCACCTGTATACAAATTTTATCCCCATTGCTCCTTATGCATGTTATTTGGACCTGTATATAAGGACCACCTGCCCATAAAGGTCACTTTTACTGGATCCCTTGGGTGACCTTTATGGACAGAGTTGACTGTATATTTATTGTTCCAATTTTATATCACATACCATTTCCGTCCCTTTACCAAACTCATCAACAATAACTAATGATTTCTCTGTAGCATTTCTAAGAGCTTCAGACATCTGAAATAATATGTCAAAATTATTTTTGGGAAAAATTTAAAAGTTATCCAATTTTACAATAAAACAGACCAATAATCGTAATAATATAAAGGCATATAACTTTTTCAGTTGCTTCAACATGACAAAATTCAATTTAGATCTGAAAATGGTCAGTGAATTACAAATCCTCATATCAGGCATCTGCACACAAGTTTTATCATTTAATCATTCATACCCCATTCAGAACGCGAGAGTATACAAAATGTAATTGCACTGATATGTAAACAGAAATGCAAGCTGGTATTATTACCATCTCAGACTTTAAATTTAATCTTGGACGACATCTTGAATCAAACTTTTAATAGTAACTGCTTTTGTAAGCCAGTGGTTGCAGAAACAGTCATAGTTGAATGGTATGTTTGCCCAATTTGAAGGCATACATACACATGTACATACAAACCCTCAGAGTACCAACATTCTAATGCTTGAAACAAGGGACATAATTGCAATGACTACCAGTTTTCTAAACAAGAGGCCCAAAAGGGCCTGTAACGCTCACCTGGATCTATTGGACTTCTGTAATAGTTGAAATTGACTTACTGATTTCAGAGAAGTCATTTAAGTAATGTTTACAGAGGCACGAAGAAACACACCGCAACACAACAACCTCAGTTGATCTTTGGCCGGGTGAGCTGAAAACATACCATCTCATTTAAACCATAAACCTAGTTGATGACCAAACTTTTACTTTCTATGTTTCAAATTTGAACGAAATCAGTCAATAAAATAAAATAAATCTGAAATGGAATATTATGCGCTTTGGCTATTTATAGTAATGGCAACCATCTTGGAAATGGAACGGCAACACCAAACAAAAATTTTACTCCTTACCACTCAAGGACATTCCACATAAAATTTGGTTGAAATTGGCCCAGCAGTTTCAGAGGAGAAGATTTTCAAAGAATCATGCTAAAAAATACACCTAATTTGCATATTCCGCTAATATCGTAGCAACGAAAAAATTTGCGGAAAAACCCGTTTTATATGTTAAATGGCCAGACATCTACTTTCTATATTTCAAATTTGAACGAAATCGGCTCACAAATAAATCTGAAACAACAAATTATGAGTTTTTGCTATTTATAGTAACAGCAGCCATCTTGGATATGGGGCAACAAAACCGAACAAATTTTTACTCATTACCACCCAAGGACCTTCCACAACAAATTTGGTTCAAATTGGCCCAGCAGTTTCAGAGAAGAAGATTTTCAAAGAATCATGCTAAAAATACACCTAATTTGCATATTCTGCTAATATCGTAGCAACGAAAATTTTTATGGAAAAACCCATTTTATATGTTAAATGGCCAGAAATCTACTTTCTATATTTCAAATTTGAACGAAATCGGCCAACAAATAAATCTGAAACAACAAATTATGTGTTTTTGCTATTTATAGTAACAGCAGCCATCTTGGACATGGGGCGGCTAAACCGAACAAAATTTTACTCATTACCACCCAAGGACCTTCCACAACAAATTTGGTTCAAATTGGCCCAGCAGAAGAAGATTTTCAAAGAATCATGCTAAAAATACACCTAATTTGCATATTCTGCTAATATCGTAGCAACGAAAATATTTACGGAAAAACCTGTTTTATATGTTAAATGGCCAGACATCTACTTTTTATATTTCAAATTTGAACAAAATCAGCCCACAAATAAATCTGAAACAACAAATTATGTGTTTTTGCTATTTATAGTAACAGCAGCCATCTTGGATAAGGGGCGGCTAAACCGAACAAAACTTTTACTCATTACCACCCAAGGACCTTCCACAACAAATTTGGTTCAAATTGGCCCAGCAGTTTCAGAGAAGAAGATTTTCAAAGAATCATGCTAAAAATACACCTAATTTGCATATTCCGCTAATATCGTAGCAACGAAAATTTTTACAGAAAAACCCGTTTTATATGTTAAATGGCCAGACATCTACTTTTTATATTTCAAATTTGAATGAAATCGGCCAACAAATAAATCTGAAACAACAAATTATGTGTTTTTGCTATTTATAGTAACAGCAGCTATCTTGGATATGGGGCAACAAAACCGAACAAAATTTTACTCATTACCACCCAAGGACCTTCCACAACAAATTTGGTTCAAATTGGCCCAGCAGTTTCAGAGAAGAAGATTTTCAAAGAATCATGCTAAAAATACACCTAATTTGCATATTCTGCTAATATCGTAGCAACGAAAATTTTTATGGAAAAACCCATTTTATATGTTAAATGGCCAGAAATCTACTTTCTATATTTCAAATTTGAACGAAATCGGCCAACAAATAAATCTGAAACAACAAATTATGTGTTTTTGCTATTTATAGTAACAGCAGCCATCTTGGACATGGGGCGGCTAAACCGAACAAAATTTTACTCATTACCACCCAAGGACCTTCCACAACAAATTTGGTTCAAATTGGCCCAGCAGAAGAAGATTTTCAAAGAATCATGCTAAAAATACACCTAATTTGCATAATCTGCTAATATCGTAGCAACGAAAATATTTACGGAAAAACCTGTTTTATATGTTAAATGGCCAGACATCTACTTTCTATATTTCAAATTTGAACAAAATCAGCCCACAAATAAATCTGAAACAACAAATTATGTGTTTTTGCTATTTATAGTAACAGCAGCCTTCTTGGATAAGGGGCGGCTAAACCGAACAAAACTTTTACTCATTACCACCCAAGGACCTTCCACAACAAATTTGGTTCATATTGGCCCAGCAGTTTCAGAGAAGAAGATTTTCAAAGAATCATGCTAAAAATACACCTAATTTGCATATTCTGCTAATATCGTAGCAACGAAAATTTTTACAGAAAAACCCATTTTATATGTTAAATGGCCTGAAATCTACTTTCTATATTTCAAATTTGAACGAAATCGGCCAACAAATAAATCTGAAACAACAAATTATGTGTTTTTGCTATTTATAGTAACAGCAGCCATCTTGGACATGGGGCGGCTAAACCGAACAAAATTTTACTCATTACCACCCAAGGACCTTCCACAACAAATTTGGTTCAAATTGGCCCAGCAGAAGAAGATTTTCAAAGAATCATGCTAAAAATACACCTAATTTGCATATTCTGCTAATATCGTAGCAACGAAAATATTTACGGAAAAACCTGTTTTATATGTTAAATGGCCAGACATCTACTTTCTATATTTCAAATTTGAACAAAATCAGCCCACAAATAAATCTGAAACAACAAATTATGTGTTTTTGCTATTTATAGTAACAGCAGCCATCTTGGATAAGGGGCGGCTAAACTGAACAAAACTTTTACTCATTACCACCCAAGGACCTTCCACAACAAATTTGGTTCATATTGGCCCAGCAGTTTCAGAGAAGAAGATTTTCAAAGAATCATGCTAAAAATACACCTAATTTGCATATTCCGCTAATATCGTAGCAACGAAAATTTTTACAGAAAAACCCGTTTTATATGTTAAATGGCCAGACATCTACTTTTTATATTTCAAATTTGAATGAAATCGGCCAACAAATAAATCTGAAACAACAAATTATGTGTTTTTGCTATTTACAGTAACAGCAGCCATCTTGGATAAGGGTCGGCTAAACCGAACACAATTTTTACTTATTACCACCCAAGGACCTTCCACAACAAATTTGGTTCAAATTGGCCCAGCAGTTTCAGAGAAGAAGATTTTCAAAGAATCATGCTAAAAATACACCTAATTTGCATATTCCGCTAATATCGTAGCAACGAGAATTTTTACGGAAAAACCCGTTTTATATGTTAAATGGCCAAACATCTACTTTCTATATTTCAAATTTGAACGAAATCGGCCAACAAATAAATCTGAAACAACAAGTTATGTGTTTTTGCTATTTATAGTAACAGCAGCCATCTTGGATAAGGGGCGGCAAAACCGAACACAATTTTTACTCATTACCACCCAAGGACCTTCCACAACAAATTTGGTTCAAATTGGCCCAGCAGTTTCAGAGAAGAAGATTTTCAAAGAATCATGCTAAAAATACACCTAATTTGCATATTCCGCTAATATCGTAGCAACGAAAATATTTACGGAAAAACCCGTTTTATATGTTAAATGGCCAGACATCTACTTTCTATATTTCAAATTTGAACTAAATCGGCCCACAAATAAATCTGAAACAACAAATTATGTGTTTTTGCTATTTATAGTAACAGCAGCCATGTTGGATAAGGGGCGGCAACACGGAACACAATTTTTACTCATTACCACCCAAGGACCTTCCACACCAAATTTGGTTCAAATTGGCCCAGTAGTTTCAGAGGAGAAGATTAAAGTTTACGGACGGACGGACGGACTGACGGACTGACGTACGCTTTATTATGCCATAAGCTCACATGGCTTCGCCAGCTGAGCTAAAAAAAGGTTTAAAGTGGCACTACAGACTTTTTTTAAATGTAGTTTTAAGTGATACATTGTACAGTGCAAAAGTGTTGTTTCAAAGTGTTTCATAATGAACATTTCTCGGATTTTCGTATTAAAGTGAGATACATTGTAGACATTTCTCAATAGGTGTCGTTTAGCATGCAAAATAATTTTTTTATAATGCTGCTTATTGAAATTACAGGGGATAAGAGGGCACTGTAAAAAATACAAGTGTTACTTTCTTTGCTTGTTACTGTATAAGAAGAAACATTAGTCGTAGGAGACTTCCATAGCTTAAGCTTCTAAACTATTTCAAAGTAGGAAATTTTCATGGTTCAATGTTTTAGAGAAAGTGTACCAAAAGACAAATTCACAGTACAAGAGTCACTGTAAAAACATAAATATTTTTCCCCATGAATGTTTCTCCTTATACAGTATGTAGAATATTAACACAAAATACTCACCTGATTTATATCCAACATAAAAGTAGACAGACCTACTGATACACTCTCAAATGATTTAATACGAGTAAAAATTCTGTCTACTGGGCCGATTGCTGCTTGTTCAGCTGGTACAAAACTGCCTATATGTGCTAAGTATACTATTAGAGCAACCTAAAATTACCCAAAATAATTCTCTGTAAATTAAGGTGATAAATAAATCTTAAAATTAATCTCGGAGCTATTACAACACAAAGACTTGAATATAATAGCCTTTTTAGGATGAGATAAGAAATTCCTTTAATTCTTTTACCATTTGTTGCATAACTTGTGAGAGTCTTATGCCTAAAAAGAAAATAATTTCCAGAAAATTTCTGGTAAAAAAAAAACTTAAAACTCTCAAAAGGTTTAAATAATGTGGTATTGACATTAAATTTTAAGACAAATTTACTTTTGGCATTGATAATGACAAAAATCATAACCAATGATAAACAGATAATATTTCTTTATATTAAGTATATATTTTCTAGATCATTATAGTGGCAATGCCTTTTAAAATTATATGTTTGCAAACAATTTTACTTAGATGGCATGTGTATAGCTAGCTAGTTCCTGGTCTGATGCCAGAGTGTTTATTTACATTGGTGAGTCTATACCACCTCAATTGGTAATAATATTGTGTTGCATTAGTATAAAACTAGAACTGTCTCTTGGGGAGCCAAATACCCCTTGCCCCAACACCTACAAGAGTTTAATGTTTTCTGGTGACCTGGGCCTTTCTGATATGACCTAGGTTCAAGGTCATGACACACCTTTGCACCATGGAGATTATTCATGCAAAGTTTTATGACAGTTGTCCAAGCAATTATGAGATATGGCCCAGACACAATTTTACAAGGACAGATGTCTAGATGGACACACAGACATGGTGATTTCTATATATCCCCCACAAACTAGTGGGGAGAGGTATAATCATGCCTTTCTAAGCTTTGTATGTCACAGCCATTATACGCTTTACATGTTATAACAACCCTAATGTTGAAATAGAATTGCTGCTGCCATCAGATTCTGAGAGAGCTGTAGTAAATACAATATGTACCTGTTTAAGGTAAACACTTTTTCCTGAAGCGTTCGGTCCTGTTAGAACTTTTATTTTACCACTGTTTTCCTGTCCATTATATATGTCATTAGGAACAAATGGACTGCAACAAATTTCCTGAAGTGGATGTCTACAAAAAAATATATCAGCTTATTTTACATCTTGTGCTTATTTTTATGTACTAGTATTTCAGAAAATTAACTACAGAAGATAGGGCTGAAATGTTTCTTCAGATCGGGAATCAAATGTTTTTAAAACATATATCAGGCTTAAAATAATTCTTAATAAGATTATAAAATGTTAACCGTTGTATAACACTTAGGTATGTAACATTAAATATGGTAGTCCTGCTTCTAAGCAGTACCTACTACTGCATAGAATTAAATGTTTCCTGTATGTACTAGTAGTTTACTTCTGTAGAGAGCTCGAGACTGTCCTCTTACATAATGTTAAATCTTGAAGAGGTCCTTTCACCACTGGGCCCAAAATAATATTTTGTCTAAAAAAATACTGTTTGTGGGCCATGGTTTGCCCATCTTTTTCGTTTGAATAAATCCAGTTTCACCTATTTATAATTCACATTCTTTCTTTTAACAAAGGTTTTCAAATAAAGTGTATCAATTTGTGTGTCATTTTTTTGAAAACCTGGCTCTTGTTTTTTTAAGGCCTAGACAAAAATGGCTCCACCTGAAGTACGTTTCTGGATTGAAAACTACTGACAGGACAACTGTAGAAAGATAAGAAAACAAAAGGCATTAGATTGCTGTAATATATTTATAAATACACTTGTTTATTTTTAGAATTATTAAAATCTACCTGCCACCTTTGACTTCAATGACACTGTCTCTAACAATGGTTGGTCTGGTATAGTTAAACTCTCTAGCACTTGAAGCTAGTGACATCAAACTGAAAGTAATCAGGTAAAAGGATAAGAAAATTGTCACAAAAATATTGATACATGTCCAAATCACAATCCAAAGACAAAGTAAAAACTTTGAAAAACTAGCAAATTAGAATGGACACATTAAGTTCAATTGGGGAAGTGAGGCTAGGTGCTCCAGAAGGGAGCTTTGTCTAAAATTTTGTCGGAAGTCTGAACCTTAGCAACTGAAGTGAGGAAAATGTGTCATGAGTACCTCAATTTATACTGGCTTTTAATAACAAAAACAGCACATTTTTAACACCACAACTTCAAAGTTCCTTTTTAAATGTTCTTGACTGGGACGTTAAATCCCATTTAATCAATCAATTAGTTTTTAAGGTATCTTCGACACTTTCATTGCTAAATGCTGAGTGCTTGGCGAAAGAACAGTCACTATCTATCTCAAGTTTTGGTCAGATCCCCGCCGGAGTTCAACTGTTCTGTATATTATGTTCACAGATTGTATATACTTGTACTTACCAGTCTAGCTCTGCACATAAATCTACAACATCTAGCAACACTTTAGAGTGTTCTAATACAGTATTCTGTAACTTGTGCATGATTCCAGTCTCTAAATCTGAAATATTACAAGAATAATATTATAAGGTATACAGGGTTTTGGCAGGTTTCTTGACCCCCATGTACCCTGCCAAAGATTTATGTATTTTGCCATTAGTCAACTATAAGTAGTTGGTTTCTTTTGTCAGCGAAGCTTATCACTGGTGTGCTTGCAAGAAAGCTATTAGGAAAAGAAGATAGAAAAGAAGAGAAAGATGTGTTAAATTAAGATTAAGTTTAAAATACAAGCCGGTCATTAGATATATTGGAGATCCGGTTCTTAAATGTCCCCAACGTCTCTGCATTGACTATGACACACAGCAGCTTGTTTCACTGGATCTGAGCTGTCCCCATGTTTGTTTACTGTAACTAGACCTATGTCACGTACACATTACTTCCCTTTTTTACAACTAAGGTCACATGCATTTATGTACCTAAGCAGGTCTACAAACATAGTTCTATGTACCCTGACAAGTAAACCAATCCCTATGTAAACTAGAAAATCTTTGAGCCACAGGCTCACAAAAAATACCCCCCGCTCCCAAAAATCCATCGGATCAAATTTTTAAATAGGAGGTGCACATCTACATTATATCACAAAGATTGTTTGAAAGTTTCATGAAAATCCATTGAAGAGTTTAGGAGGAGTTGCGGATAAGAGATAGGTACCCTAAAGTGTAACGGAAGGACAGACACACGGACGGATGCCCCTATCACTATATACCCCCCACTTTTTAAGCGGGGGTATAAAAAAAAATTCTTTGAAAGGTGACAAAATATTAGTTACCGGGATATGGAATTTATAAACCAAAAATAAACATCACTAAAACAGAATGCAGTTAGAACAGTATAACTTGTCAGAACATCAAAGAACTAAATACACCACCATGGCTTCTGATATTAAAGATAAAAAACCCACCAAGAAACAGTTACATTGTATTAAGATGACTGAATTTGAATAAACTAAATGTACACATTGATTTAAAAAAAAATATAATTAGATATGATGCTTTTTGTTATGAGTAAATTTGGTTAAATTCAATTTGTATGTAACTATGTACCTGTTATTTCACAAAGAATGTCACCAAATTTTTCATCTAGATCTGCAGGAAAATACAAAAATACATTTTAATACATGATAACAGAATTTTGAGAATAGTCTTTACATGTTCACCTGGTAAAAACAGAAATCATTGAGAAACTGTGACAACTGAACTATAGAGGAATGTATCAAATATATCCAAAGTATTTAATGTCTTTCAACATTACAAACAAGAATTGGCAGGATCAGATCCAGATCCTACCAATTCTGAGGATCCAATACAAAGGTTTAATTAGTGTCACACATCATAAACAATGATATGACAGTTTTTGTTTTTGCATTTCGTTTATTTCAGTTAAAAATATGTTTGTATGATAGTACTAGGAAATTAGTGGGTCAAATACTGGTGAGGGTCTTGAGGGGTGTCTCTCTGGTCACGGAGATACACTAACAAAAACCACGAGTTAATGCCCACCGTCTCAAAATGGTTCTGCCAGCAAAGTCACTTGTCACACCTCCTCGTTTTGGTGGCCCTGGAAATGCATCAGCAGCTGAATGACAGTGGCGAAAGGCGAGCCTCCAGCGCCTTGAAATAACCGGAACCTGTGACTAAGGGAAGGAAAACCCCAACAGAAAACCACTGGTCCTCGGAGTCCAGGGGGTTATGCTTAGGGTTAGCAACTCTAACATGTAAAAAATACAACCGCTACAGAAACCAAAATCGAGGATTGTGTAAAGGCATTATGTGCCCAAGGCACGAAGAGGACTAAGTAAGTAAGTAAGTAACTAGGAAATTATTTTTTTAAAGCTACATGTAATAGACATGAATGACATGCAACTATGTATTCAGGGGTAGATCAAGCACATAATTATATATACAGTCAAACCTGTTTATTAAGGCCACCCAAGGGAACCAGTAAAAATGACCTTTATGTACAGGTGGCCTTTATATACAGGTTCAAATAATATGAATAAAGAAGAATTGGAATATGATTTTACTGGCCTTTATAGGCAGGTAGCCCTTATATAGAGGTGACCTTTAAGGCAGGTTTGACTGTATGTGTATAAAGACTGATTAAAACTGATGTAAACTAAACAAATAAACATTAAAAATAAACATAATTCAATATCTAAACATAAACTTCAACAAGTAAAAACATTCAACAAATACGAACTTTTTAAGTACAATATATGTGTTGCAATTCTCATCTAGTGAGTACAGAGTGGAATGAAACATTGTTATTGTGTTTTATGCCCCAGTCAAGAGAATTTCACTTGTATCGAAACAGTTACAAGGTTGTGGATGGTGAATTTGTGTATGCCCCATTTAAGAGAATTTCACTTGTATCGAGACAGTTCCGGGATGGTGGATGGTGAATTTGTGTATGCCCCAGTCAAGAGAATTTCACTTGTATCAAGACAGCTAGTTCCGGGATGGTGGATGGTGAATTTGTGTATGCCCCAGTCAAGAGAATTTCACTTGTATCGAGACAGTTCCGGGATGGTGGATGGTGAATTTGTGTATGCCCAGTCAAGAGAATTTCACTTGTATCAAGACAGTTCCGGGATGGTGGATGGTGAATTTGTGTATGCCCCAGTCAAGCGAATTTCACTTGTATCGAGACAGTTCCGGGATGGTGGATGGTGAATTTGTGTATGCCCCAGTCAAGAGAATTTCACTTGTATCAAGACAGTTCCGGGATGGTGGATGGTGAATTTGTGTATGCCCCAGTCAAGAGAATTTCACTTGTATCGAGACAGTTCCGGGATGGTGGATGGTGAATTTGTGTATGCCCCAGTCAAGAGAATTTCACTTGTATCGAGACAGTTCCGGGATGGTGGATGGTGAATTTGTGTATGCCCCAGTCAAGAGAATTTCACTTGTATCGAGACAGTTCCGAGATGGTGGATGGTGAATTTGTGTATGTCCCAGTCAAGAGAATTTCATTTGTATCGAGACAGTTCCGAGATGGTGGATGGTGAATTTGTGTATGTCCCAGTCAAGGAAATTTCACTTGTATCCAGACAGTTCCGGATGGTGGATGGTGATATTGTGTTTTATACCCAAGCCAAGATAATTTCACTTGTATTGAGACAGTCAGTTCTGAAATGCTGGATGGTTACAGGTAAAATTGTGTTTTATGCCAAAGTGAACAGAATTTCACTTATATCGAGACTGTCAGTTCTGGTATGGTGTATGGTGAAATTCATGTCCCAGCATAGAATTTCACTTGCATCTAAGCTGTATCTGGTTTTCTGTCTATCCTATTTCCAATTGTCCGACATGGAAATGATTTTTGTGTCTTGTTTCAATAAATGTTTTATACCTGCATACAAAACTGCACACTTATCGAGTCATTCTCAAATAAGATATTAACTGTCAAACATGGCTATTAATGAAAAGGCATGCTTCTTATCTAAAGTAAGTTAGGCTGCTTTCTTAATGACTCGCCCTCATATCAAAATATCTTCAGGGCTTATAAAGCCAGAACAACGAAAAACTTAATGAGATTTCCAGGACATTTTCATGATTTTCCAGGACATCATTACTATACTGTAATAAAACGACTATCATTGATCATGTATTTGAGATGTCTGTTTACATTGGGTTATATGGCATATTCAAGGGAAACCGTTATTTGAATTGTACTTGTAAATGGACAAAACCTGATTTCCCGTAATTCACATAATAAGGGCATATTTTGACTGGATTGTATCACATGGAGCCATTTGGAGATTTTAAAATTTATTTTTCATGACTTTTTCAAGTTTTGTGCAGAAAATGCTGTGGGTATCTCATTTCAAAGTTTCAAATGCAGTAAAAACAAAATTAATATAACAATCTGATTGAATTCTAACTCGGTAGATACCTCTTGTACTTTTACTTTTATAATGCAGCATATTATTGGAGAAAAACTGACAATGAAAACAAATGAAATACACAACACTGCGTTATAGTAACAACATACACTAAGGTGTTTTGCACATAGATTCAATGTTCATTACAGATAGACAAAATTATCTCAATATACAAATTTTATCATCCTAGAATTTTAAGCAGAGGGCAACCATATAGCTCACATGTATAGAAACACCATTCTATAAGCTAGCTAAAAATTGCATGGATAAAACATTTCTAAATCTTAATTCCACTAAGAAAACTTTAGTTACAGTATCAAAGGTGCACAGTAATGTAAAAATATTCTCAAAATTTAAAAATCTTTTTTTCACTGAAATTTTGTTAACACATATAGTATGATTAAACTTGGAATATAAAATGTCATTATTTAGGATGTGATTTTGATTGATGTTGCTATGGACATACAAAGGAAAACAGTGGTGGCAGACTTGGTGAGGCATTTAGAATTCATACCCATTGTGTCTCACTGCTGTGGTTTTGAATCTGGTTGACCTCAAGTTGGCTTGGTGCCAGTATGATGGACCGAGTAGTTTGTGATGTTTATCAGCCACATTACAGGCAATTATACCAGCACTCTAAAGGTTGCCATACGAACACACTAGCATAATAAAGGTGAAAAACACTTGCACAAACCTACACACCATATGAAGTTGTGTTTAGATTGAATCATGAGATTAATAAAACATTTTCTCATCATGAATAGCTAAGGTAATGTTAAAACAACAATTGACCCACCAACCCGCAAAAGAATACAAACTTACCATAAACTTCAGACCAGGTATCTCCACATTTTCTGTGTCATTCAGTTCAGTCAGCTTTGGTATAGCTAACAGATAACCAATCTGGAAAACCATACAGTAAACCTTATTACGTTAGTATTAGTTTTCTCAAATTCCATTTGTTCCATGTTTTTCTTTATAAGTCTCCCTCCAATTTATTGCCAGACTTCTTTATAATAATCAGATCAAAATCTGTTTGAGGGACAAGGCCCATGGCTTTAAATGTATGCTTTACAGAGGAAGACTTTCTCTCTCTCTCTCTCTCTTTGTGATATCCCATATCTGTGGTGTGTGTCTGTGTCTGATACCTGTGGTAGGTATATAGAAGAGAGAGAGAGAGATATTGTGTGTGTGTGTGTGTGTGTGGTAGGTAGGTAGGTGGGTATATAACATCCCTTGTTCTCGCTCTCAGTGATATATATGTAACAGTGTGTGTGTGTGTGTATCAGATACCTGTGGTAGGTATATGAGAGAGAGAGAGAGAGAGAGAGTGTGTGTGGTGGGTAGGTACATGTATTTAACATCCCTTGTTCTCGTTCTCAGTGATATGTGTGTGTGTGTGTTGTGTATGTGTGTGTGTCATATCATACCTGTGGTAGGTATATAACATTACATTCTGTTATATCTTCATTAAGTCTGTTAAGTTCTTCTCTAGCAACTTTTGTCATAAAATCTGGCAATCCATTGTATGTTCTCTTCCCTTAACAATTAGAACCGAGAAAAAAAGATGAATAAATTCAATTTAAACTTGAACCAACAGTGAAGTGGTCTTATACCCCCATATAGGTTTTGTCATTGGGTCCTAACAAAAGATTCTAAATCTTGAAATCACAAAATTCCCGATAATTCTGCAAAACAAACTGTGCTCATACTGTTATGGTAATTGCTGGTACACAGTATTTTCTCAATTTACCTGTGCATAATTTCAGAAAAATAAGATCATGCATAACTATATGGAACGCTTTAGTCTCACTTAGCATACATTTTAAAAAACCATAGTCTCACTTAGCATACATTTAAAAATCACCAAATTTTACCTGAGACATGTACACCTGGCTATAGTCCATTTCCTAAATATGCATAATTATCATCATAGTCAAATTTTAGTCTTTTTTTTTAAAAAAAAGCAACAAAAAATAACAATTAAAGAATATAAAAAATAATAATAAGTTAATAAATAAATAAATTTCAAAGAAATTCATTCATTCATTCATTCATTCATCCATTCATTCAAAGGTAATTAAAAAAAAAAAAAAACAGGAAAAAAATTAATGAAGTTTTAAAAATTAAATAAATCAATAAATCGATCACATATTCAGTGAGGAAAAAACATGTTTTCATTTGGTGGTGTGATTCAAACTTGGATATCTTACTTCAATAGACTTGAAATTTCACTTGTTTCATAAGAAGCTGAATATATTTTTTCATATTTTAAATATTTTAAAAAAAAATATTCTCAGCTTTTTCAATAAAGAAATTCATTCATTCATTCATAATAAAGAAAACCCAGTAAAAGAATAAACTTGTAAATAAATAAATAAATAAATAAATAAATAAATAAACATATTAATAAAAACCAGTAAAGAAATAAAAATCGGTAAATAAATTAAGAAAATGAAAATAAATAAATAAATAAATGAATAAATAAATAAATAAATAAATAAATAAATAAATACAGAAAAATAAATTAATAGATTTGTTTTATGAACGGGAATATGGTCAAGTTTTACAAAAACAAAATTTTAATAAACTACACCAGGATTTCAAGCAGTTTCTAAGAGAAATGTGATGACAATAACGATATTCACTTTTGTTTTTTATTTTAAAAAAACTTTTAGTTTTGTTTTTCTGCCATTAAAAATTCCCTTATGTAGTAAGATTTATGGACTTTGTGAAAAATTATTAATATTGTCTGTTTAAAGTATTCTATACTTTTTTATTTATTGGTAAATGAATTTAGGTCTTTTTAATTAATAACCTGCTAATTATAGTGAAAATTCTGTCTTTTTCACAATTTGAAAATGTGAATGTTAAAAAAATAATTTTGATTATATTATTATTATAAAATTTTATAAAGATATTGGCTTTTCAGTATTCAGATTAAAATAGAATTGAACACATTTAATTCTTGTTAAATTGGTTGTATGGTGCTTGTATGATTTGCATTAATGTCATTTTATCTTGAAACAGACTTTAGTTTACCTGTAATTAATTTCTATTGTTTTCTCTATGGTCCATAACCATGTTCCAGTCTCACTTAGCATACATAAAAATCCTACCTTTTTACCTTGAAATTCCAAATGTATGCTAAGTGAGACTACAGGTATGGAACTATGGACAAAATATTGTCTACAGATAGAGGCGACTCTAGTACAACCCCTTTACATCTTACTTTGTGTGGTATGGGTGGGGTGGGTTAATTGGTCTTATAACAGATGTTGTATATTCATAACACATATAGAATAAATTATGAGTGGGTTTATAAAACCACTATAAATATGGATTAAATCTTACTTTCATCTAGTTCTGCATCAACATTAGGTTTTACAACAAATCTTCCCTGAGTGGTACTTTCATCAAAGTCAACCTACAAGGCATCTAAGTAATTTTATCGTCATCATATTTAAGCAAATCTTAAATGTTAAAGTATGTACAAAGGGGGACAATTCTCTTTCTTCAGGTAAGTTTAAATTACTAGACACATCTAGTCAAAGTGAAAACTAAACTTTCATTTATTTTTGTCATGTACCAATGTACAGAACATACTATTCACAAGAAGAGAAATACAAAAACACTATAATAGTTTTTGATATTTCAAAATGTTCAATTTCAGAATACATAGAATAAAATTCATTTTAATAGCACAGCTAGTTATCAATGTTTTGTGAATGAGATCAGGCCCGGTTTCACATTTATCTCTTAGCTAAAGTTTCAAAAAAAGATCATAAAAATTTGCTAAATTCAAGTTAAGGAATATCTTAGCTATGGAATGACTGTGAAACTAGGGACAGGGCCCTGGTATTTGTGAAAATAAGCAGTCAAATAACAAGAAAAAAATATAAACATTAAAAATACCATTATTGTTGCGTTAAATACACCAGTATAAAGACTTAACCAATAGGAGTACAATCAAAATGATACAAAACAAGTTATAGTTTTAAAATAATTTAGGGTTTTAGTGATACCTCACCGCATACAATACAGACCTGTCGAGAGTTTAACACAGGCAAACGAAGCAACTTGCCAAATTGGCAACTAATCTCGGTCCCTCGTCATCTATATCTTGACAGCTGTTCGACTGTTGCTGTATAACTATAGACAGCTTTTCAGTCAATAACAATCCATATCTAGACAACCTTATTTCGACTCCTTTTTGTGAGCTCAGTGTTAAACTTCGACAGGCCTGTACTGTATGTTATTATGAACAAAAGATTACCAATAAGTGGCTAGAATTTCTTATCAGACTTAAGATACAAGGAAATCGTAAAATTTACCACTTTATAACTTCAATTACTCACAATTTTACTGATTAGTATGGCTAATCTGTGTAAATCTTCATTAAATGTCTGTGATATCTACAATAAATAATAACAACAAATCTGAAAAAAATTATGAAGGTTTTTATTGGAGTTCGCCGCTGTACCACGTGATCAATACCTCGGAACGTTTTGGAATATGTCAACGTCCCAGATTCCCGGAATGACAATGTTTTCATGAGAAAACGTCATTTTATGCGATTCTATATCCATTGGAAATAAGTGTTCCGCACAAACGTTAGAGGGTATCAAGTGGTACAGCAGCGAACCCCATTTCTTGAAAGGTGAAAAAAGAATGTACAGGATATTTCTCAATAACCTGAATGCTAAATAGCTATACACACTTGCATGCTGAATGACATAAATTATTTGCAACATAATCAAGTACAATACAGTTATGCTGAAGTTTGCTTTAGTGGGTTGTGCATTTAATGTATCTTTACACATTAATTTTTTATTTTGCTATGTAAAAATACATGTAATAATTTTAAAATTTCCATTCTAATTACAAATTTAATTATAAGCATTGGTTCTGATATTCAACTGGGTCATTTAGAAATACTGTAAACGTATTGAATTTTGTGTGTATTTATTTTCGCGGTATAGAATATTTTGACATATCCGCATTAAATTTTCGTGTTTGTGAAGTATGCACTATAACACAAAAAGCATAATGTAATTTTTCGCTCTGTATTTATTTTTGTGCACAACAAATGATAGCCAAATAAGCGAAAATTAGTACACCAAGAAAATAAATATGTTTACAGTATAGCCTGTGAATTACTCAGTGAAAACAGCATCCATTCAGTTTATTTTTTAAAAGCCGGAATGAAAATCAGGAGCAATGCTTACAAAAATACTTTAACAACAAACCTTTTTGAATATTTCAATACTCTGTGACTGTGTTCTACAGATATCGCCAATATAAATACCATGATACACTGTCTATTAAAAGAGAATATAATTATATTACGAATTCCATAAACATACACTAAACAGCTTTATTATATAATTAATAAATTCCATCTTTATGATTGGCTAAAACGGTAACACCTGACCATTGGATCTCACATCATATACCACGGATTTTCCGGTGAATATCAAATTCAGTGTACGTCATCGATTTTTGTCGACGTTCTCCGTAAAATGATTAGAACGTCATCAATTAAGTGTACGCAAGTGATTGTGTCTTGTTATTTTTTTTTTTCATAGAACGTTGACGTTATGACATTATCAATTTACAATGTAGTGTGTAATTAATTGTGTCTCATCCGGAATGTCATTTATTTTTCTTAAAAAGTCAGATTGAGCTAACTAATGCGGAATAATTTTAGTGTGATCAACCAGGGTGGACAGGGAAATCTAACATCGGTAAAATAGTTAGATTGCCTGGTCAAGGTTTGAGAAAACATTGTCAACCGGAGTGTCACAGTGGCTAAATTATATAATAAAACAGTTATGGACTTTTTAGTGGTTGTATATGGTGTGATATTCACCGGAAAAATAAATATTGACCTCGGCTGTCGCCTCGATCAATATTTATTTTTCCGGTGAATATCACACCATATACAACCACTAAAAAGTCCATAATTGTATAGTATATTGGCTTCAACTTTTATAACTTGAGGTTTTTTTAACAGAAAGAATAAGAAATCTGTGAGCTACAGCTCAATTAATATACCCCTGCTTTTAACTGTGACCATTGCCCGTAAATGTAGAAAAATTAACGAAGTCAGTAAACAGGAAGTAGAAGTCCGGCAGACTTGAAATCAAAACTTGTATGATAACCTCATACTGAATTTGCATACAAAATTTCAAGTGGCAGTGTTTAGTATTCGCTGAGAAAACTGTTAAAAAACAAATTGATTTTTTTTCAGAAGGACAGAGGTAAAGAAGAATACCCCCCCCCTTCTCCGAAGCAGGGTATAATTAGATAATTAGTAGCACAATTCTTTTTATTTATCAATAAGTAAATATCTGACTTACTTTATACAAAGCTTGCCAGTCTCCAATTGATGCTTGTGACTGAACCATTCTAGACAGAACTCTCTGTAAATTCAAAACAGGTAAATAAAATCTTTAAACAAGAATAATAAAAAACAAAAATTCAAAAACAGGTAACCTTAACAAAAACTGTTAATTGTGAAAATTAACCTTAAATTAAATGTGAAATTGACCTTTTTAAATTGAACTTTTTCTATCAAAAATTAGATATGCTTGTATATTGGCATAATTTTCAGATATTTTCTAACTTTGAATCAAATGAAGTTAATCAGTGTACCATGTCATTAATGACCCTAAACATTTGTGCAAGAGATTTTGGAAAAAAAATCAAGTTGCAAATTCCTGGAATAATGCTGTTTTTCTGAGAAAGTGAAAAGGTGAAACTGATATGATTCCATATGCAATGGAAATAACTATTCTGCACCAACATTAGGGGGATGTCATGTGGTATGTTTTACATCTTTTTGTTTCCCTAGATTGTGTAAATATGTTGCATCCAAGATGATAAATAATGCAAAAACATGTCACATGAAGCCTGGTCATGTTTCATATACCGGTAAGTAAAAATAAAAACACTTTCTAAGATTTTTTCTGGGTTTTTTTAATTGACCAATAATTTCTCCATTTTTTTTTACAATTTTTTTTAACATTTACACTTACAGCAATATTTTTGATATGTTTAAGACAATCTAACAAAGAGGAAGTCACTTCAATATTCCTTGGATTCACAAAGAAAGACAATGCCTCATGCCTGCTGTTTAACACATCTGCATTTCTTGATGGTCTCAAAAACCAGATTCTGAAAAATAAAAACAAGAAAAAAAGCAACCTGAAATATATCTACAGAGAATAAATTAACTTATTCAGGGACATAATTGGTTGGTTGGTTGGTTGAATGTTGCTTAACGTCACATCAGCAATTTTTCAGCTATTCGCGACAAGAACTATTTAATTAATCTCTATGGATTAATCTATGAACAATTTTGTGTATGCAAGTGAAGTGCGAGTGTGTTGTATGGTCTGCCTTGTACTAGTGCGCACTCAGGGCGACTTTACAATGCTAGCTCACAGAGTCAATACGCCGCAGACAAGCGTACCACTCCCCCAGTCCATTATACTGATACCAGGTGAATCAGTAAAGGCCAACGGTAAGGAAAATTCACTTTCCTACATGTGGTCCGAGCGGGAATCGAACTCACAGCGGTGAGAGACCCTGGATTTGAAGACTGACGTCTTATCCATTAGGCCACCGCGCCCTCAGGGACATAATTAGCTAAGTGGTCTAAAATGTGGGCATAAGGATCACAGCATGCCTCTCACTGCCTGGGATCAAACCCCTCTATGGCAGATCTTAGTGTGGAAAGTATGTCAGTTGTCTTGACTTGCTGAAGGTCAGTGGTTTCCTTTGGTCACTCTGGTTTCCTCCACCATCCCAAAATTAAGTGTAACACTGTGTTGATATAACTGAAAGAATCTTGACTTAAGTGTAAAACACCATTTCTTTACTTTGTTATTTATTAATACAAACCGATAATAAAGTGAACCAACACCCTGTTATTCAATTGTGTTGTTTGAGTCCGTTGTTGGATTCTAATTGGATTCAATAGAGTCTTTCTATGTAAATATTATTTATAATTTATTAATACAAAGTGTAATGGGAAGTGACTTCAAAGAAAACTATTTGTACTATTTAGTGTAAAAAAACACCTACAATACACAATTTCAATTATTAAAATGTATTTATTTTTCACAAACAGTGACAAATAAATGCTCTTTGCAATAGTATCTAAAATGTAATATATAAATTATGGGCAACTATATAAATTATGGTACTAGCAAACAGAAAGGTGCTAATATAAAGGGGGATAACTCCAGCAGTCTTGCTATCAAACTATTGCCATGATTTGTTATAAATTGTAAATAGTTTTTGGCTTAATGATTAAATACAAATAATTTCTTTAAGTTCAAACTGTTAGTGAAATAACTTATTTACACCTGTATCAAATGCAATGAATTGTTTATTAACAAAGTAAAGTACTTCAAACTCAGTACTTAAGTATTCATTACAATAACCTGGACAAAACCATGACAAAGACATACCTTAGTTTCTTAGCTCCAATCTGTGATTTACACCTATTCATAATCCCTAAAATATATTGTGAGTTTAAAAAAATTAAGGATTTATTCAAAGAATGTGACTCTCACCAATTGAAGGTATTCATAGGAAAAGTCATTTACTTCAACTTGCCCATTTTACACTGAGAAAACTTTAGCATTTAATAAAATATTGAGATCTCTTCACACAATTTTTTCGCAACTTTACTGCTTCCATAAAAATATTTTACTCATAAAACCTAATAAATCTTTTACATGGATTATATGTTTCACTAAAATATTATTACATTGTATGTAACTTTCATAGTGTGTGAAATTGTCAAGGGAGATAACTCTTTCCATCTTAAGAGCTTATATCACATCAACCTATTCAAATACACAAAATAATCAAATATGCTCACTAATTTTAAGCTCGGTTGAATACAGAGTTAAATTATTTATTTTTGTTGTAATTAAAACATTTACCATCGACTCACCAAACAAACTCAGACCTTCTTTAGCGCCTGAACCTTGACCACACTTGTAAACAGATGGATGAGACTCTTTCTGAAATATCTGTA
Organism: Anadara kagoshimensis; assembly: GCA_021292105.1. Lineage (NCBI taxonomy): Eukaryota > Metazoa > Mollusca > Bivalvia > Arcoida > Arcidae > Anadara > Anadara kagoshimensis. The sequence goes on from CM037860.1 coordinate 29,729,734, forward strand.
ATGAACTGAACAAAAATAACACTTTACATTAAGTAATTTGGAATACAGTAAAATTTTGATAACTCTAACAAATATTTCTTGGAAATCTTGGGTCATTACTGGGCCTCTTTTTTCCATTTACCCTATACTGGTAACTTTGATCACTCTTAACATTTATTTTGAAAATTTTAGGTCATTTTTCTTAACCATTTTTCCATTCACCCTATCAAAAAACTAAATCTTTTAACACCCTATTAAACACAAAACACTGAAGAAAAAGTGAAAGTATAAAGGTACAGTGCAGTTTGAGTTATTAAAGTTTATAATCACCCTGTCAAACACAAAAAAGAACCAAATTAAAAATGTCCAACACAACAAAAACCATGTATAAATAATGCAGTTAATCACGTTTATAATGAAACCCTGGAGATTATTTTTACTTTGTTATAGCGCGGCTTCGTTATATGTAGTGATGGGAATCGGTTGCACTTTCATAATTGAGTAATCGGTTATAAACAGAAGATGATTTCGATCGATTTTCCGATTACAATCGGTTTATAAATTGAAGCTGAAATTACAAAGTAAATTAGATTAAATTCTAATATTTAGTCTTGATAATATCTGCAAGATATTTCCATCTCAGTTAAGACTTAAAATATCCTTCATTTTTCTGATCATTTACTCTTCCTTACAACTGTGTTAGTTTTCTTTTCCAAGTACACTTATTTCAGCTTATTTTATAAAAGACGTTCCATAAACAAACTTCAGTAAATAATCGAAATTGATCGCTTATTAGATTTTGAATCGATTATTGCTAATCGGACGCTCAAACGATTAGATATCGATTAAATCGATTAATCGGTCCAACGCTAGTTATATGTTATAAATAGATTTAAACAGAGAAGTGGCCGGCCCCAATATTTGACTTTGTACTATCCATGCATTCGTTGTAAGCGTGTTTGTTACTGTACAAGCGTACAATGCAACTGGAATTATAAAGTTTATAACCATAAGAAACTATCAAACACAAAAGTACCAAGTAACAGTCTCAAACACAAACAGAACCATGTATAAATCAGAATATAAATGTACAATACATTTGGAATTTTCAAAGTTTCTCTAAATTTCTCTATTTATCTTACAGTCAAGCTTATTATGAAGTTTTGTGCTTACTCACAAACACTTCAGATACTCTTAATGGATGTACCACAGAATATACATAAAGATATTTATATATCATTATTTAGTCATTGTTTTAAACTGACTTTAATGTTTTCCTTATTCAATATTCAGTGTCTGTGTGGTGATCATTCTTGTATTTCAGATTCTCTTTATTTCATTAGGAATAATATATTTTGATTACAATATCAGTATCTTCTGAAAAACCTATTCTGTATTACTTAATTTTGTCATTGAAACAAAGTTGTGAAAACAACAAAATGTGATAAAGACTATGGACACAGATGGACAGAGATAAATTGTAAGTAACCAAAGAATGAAACAGGTAATGCAAGTTATAATTTCAGTGGAAATTGTATCAGATCTAACTTATAAACAAAACACATGAATGGATAAACAGGAAGACTGTCATAGCTATCTTAAGGACCGAGTGGCAGAATGGTAAAATTATATTTATCTGAAAATGTGAACAGCTAGTATCACAATATATGGAAATTTAAAATATAATAATAATACTTGTATTTGAGTTAAAAGTTTTAGATGGCTTTCATTGCTCAGAAATTGCTTGGTATTTTACAGCTTTTGAAAGATGTTTAAATTAAGTGAAAATCACTAGAAAAATATATAATGGCTCATTATTTGTTATTTAGTTTGTTTTATTACAATTTATTCATAAATTCAGACCAAAGGGTTCACCTAATCAATTATATTCTAAATCCTTAAAAATTGTAGTATGCAATTGAAGATCAACACCCAGTCCTTGTAGTATCTTTCGGTACTCAATCAACTTAAGATCATCAATTAACACCCACCTCATACAAACTTTACAGCAAGCAGGTGTATCTTTGAAAAAAATATCAAATTAAGTTACATTTTCTCTAAACTTTTTTTGTGATTTGGTATGGAAGATCAAATTTAAAGTTGACAGGAACATTAGAATTTTGTTTGGTTCTATAGCCATCATGTTAATATATGAATAAATGAAAGGTTTACAAAGGGTGTATCACATAAGGACAAATGACATTTAAATTTTCATGATTAAAGCCATTAGGCCAGTAAAAATTTGATTGGTAACTTTCTTTAATATCTATTATAAAACTGATTGCTTCAGCCAACTGAAATACTCTTAGCAACTTTTATAAAGAAATTAAAAAGCCTCAACAAAGTGACAGGGGGTTTCACATCCCAGACAGAAGTGTAGGCAGCGAGTTGGAAATTCAGAATTTAGGGAAAAACTGAAATGTTTATTAAAATCATAAGTTAAGCTGTCTAAAATGAAGCAACTTTAAATACTTTAAGACCCTCTTGACCTTTTTTGTTTTGACAATGTAAACAAAGTACCGGTAAAGCAGGAAATGACAGGGTTACAGTACTATGTACTATCTCTCCATAAGTTAGCTGTACATGTGCTCTGATACAGTACACTGTTTTGTTTTCACCTTAAACAATACTGCAGGTCAACTAAGTACAGTTAAAAAACAAATATAAAATTTTTAAGTTCAATACAGAATGTCCAATCCTTCTTTTTAATCAAACAAATTTCTATGAGAAAAATTCAAATTACTTTTCATCAGTGATAAATACTAAAATATCAAAAAAATAGCATAAAATGTTTAGAGATACTAAAAACTTTTTTTTATTTTTTGTAAACCATGATGCTGTTTGTTCATGTGTACATCTGTCTGCCTGAATGATTAAAAAAAAGAGAGAGATGTGATGGGATGGGATGGCAGGTGGATAGATTGGAATTAATATTACTTTATTTTATCAATTAAACAGAGTTTTTGTTAAATATAATTATATTGCATTAAGGTGTATATTTGCCATAATCACTGTAATTAAGTTAAAGCAATAAAGATTATTATTAATTTTATGGACAGAAGAACAGCACATCTAGTATTCTACAAAAATAGAAGCATTTGTCCATCAAAAATTTCAATTAACAGTATCATAAATTAATATAAACATGAATGGTGATACTGGACCAGGGATTATTATTTCTTCTTATATATTAGGGGACTTTGTGGCTGAGGGGTCTAAAATGCATTACAGTCCAACCTGCCTCAAAGGCCACCTCTATATAATGGTCACCTGCTTATAAAGGCCAGTAGCATTGTATCCCAAGTGTTCTTTATTCATATTATTTGAACCTGTATATAAAGGCCACCTGCCCATAATGTCCATTTTTACTGGTTCCCTTGGGTGGCCTTTATAGACAGGTTTGACTGTAATTTGATCACAGCACCTCTTAATGCCTAGGTTCAATGCCCACTAGGTAAAAACCATAAAGTCAGATTTGCATGTCACAGGTTGGTGGTTTTCTCTGGGTACTCTAGTTTCCTCCACCATTCATAAACTGACCACCTACATATAAGGGAAGGAATCTTGACTGGTCGTATAACACATTGTACATTTTGTGAGCTAAAAGAAAAGAATTGACGGACATAATACAAGTTGAGGATGTGAACAAATGAATATCACAAGGTTTTACAGTTGGGGATTTCCAGATTTTCGCCCATCTACATCTGACAATGAATCAACATAAATTATGAAACCAGACACATGATTTTACTTACTTTATTTGTCCTTTTAATTTTGTGGAAAAAATTATTTTATAGGTTGTACAGAGGAATTTAATGAAGTCTTTATAAGTGTTTGAATTAAAAATTTATCTTGAAACTGGACATTCCAATAAAACTAGAGATGGTTAGGTTTTAATTCTTTAACTTGAACTGAGGTTGTTCTCTTCAAGCTAAATTGAATTTTTGCCCCTAAATTATCTAAATTATAAACAAGAAACACAATCTTATGACAAACTAGTAACTGAATAAAATAAGTAAGCTTTAAGTAATTTATATTTGAAAGTGATTAGGGAAAGACAAACTAAATACTGAACCAACCATTTATGTATGTTTTGATTGTCACCACTTAATATTTCCAAATTTACTTTACGCTTCTTTCCATTAAAATCTGTCAAGATGTTGTTTGTTTTTTATTTTGTTTTGTTTTCCCCTTCTTTGTATAAAAGTGGTCTAGTTTTTTACTAGATGGTTACCCACCACGAATAGAGATGTACATTCACTGTTTCAAATTTTCATTTATGATTTAATTCTATCTGTAAATCACAGGACTTGAAATGGACAAAAGGAAGACTACAGGAATTATTACTACAGAATTTCTGACTTTAGAAAGAACCAATCAATTAAAACTCATTTTGGCTTAATCTATTAGTGAAAAAGTTCTGGATAACAGCTTCTAAGCATATGAAAATTGGAATTATATAATATACACCAGTATACGAAAAAAGGTCAAAATGGAAAATTAGCAAAAATTATGAAAAAACTATGACACTGAGAAGCATGTCTGACAGCTCGAGACTGTTAATTTTTGGGATGGACTGGTAATTTTTTTTGGATGAACTGGTAATTTCTTTATAGTCTCACAACAGAATTTTTTCAGAAAAGGATTGGTTTAAATGTTCAACTTATTTCCAAATCATTTACATTGTATTAGGCTTGAAAGTTAAATTTTAGAATTGTTTGTGATAGTTCACACTGTATATAAGCAGGAAACATACAGATCAATATTATGTGATTAATCTGTATTACATAACATTTTGTTTTGTTTGTCTGATCTGTCAGGATTATCCATTTCCTTCACAGGAAACTTGGACGGACAGGACTTAATCACCAGTAAAGTTTGACGATAATCTGGTCCAACCCTGACCTTGATTATCCATCAGTTGTAAGACAATAATAATACTATGTTTCCACAAATTTAACGATATTACTGGTACATGTATTAGTCAAATTTTCAAAATTTGTGAAAAAAGTTCTGTTAAAGTATTTATTCACAAATATGCTAAAATAGGTTACTTTTTGAAAGAATTTCAATATGCTAAAATAGGTTACTTTTTGGAAGAATTTTTCAGAAATTAGTAGCCAATTGCAATTTGGCCTTCAAGGAATGCAAAGATGCTATATCTGCATTCTTCAGCCAAGACAATAACAGGCTAGGGTGGGTGAAGTTTTGCAGTAATGCAGTAATACCTGTCTATATATACACTATAAAATCACACACTGCAGGGATGAAGCTTAACTATTTTGAGTTAGGGGCCCAGCTCACTTTAGAAAAGACGTTGTAATAGTAATAAATAGCTAAAGTAAGTAAACATTAAGGGGCCCATACTGATTTTTAGTAGCCATGGGCTACTGGGCCCCTGCTAATCTTCATCCATGAACTGGTAACTAAAATATATGTACAATGTACTGATACTTTTAAAAGATCTCTCAGTTGGGACTTGAAAGAACCATGGACCTTGAGCAATTGAAAACATCTCTTAATATCATAAGGGTCTCTTTGGACTTGAAAGGACCAAGGTCCTTCAGTGACCGAAGAAGGACTAAACTTGAACAAAATTAACTAAGATAGTATAAAATCTATTTTAAATTGCTGGACTCAAACTGGTACCCATACAAAAAAGAAACAAGTGGCATATAATACAGTACATTATTACTTTAGACCACTTGACCCAAGATTTCCCCTGAAAACATTTGTGTTTAAAACTTAATACATGTATAGTAAAACAGCACTGACCTGTCCGTTTGACCTTTAAATGAAAATATTTATCATGGATAAGTTAAATAAGGAACATAGTGTTTATTTTATCTACATATTAAGAAACACTAATCACAAACACTGTTCATGTATGAACTATGAATCCTAATACTATCTATACATCACATAACCCTCCTATTTATTGATGGAATAAAACGGTGTAATATTTTTCATATTACACAGGTACCCATGTAATATCACTTGATTGTGACGTAATCAGTTCTCACGCTTCTGATCACGCCTAATGACGTCATTTGAAAACTGTGTTGGTCTGTTGTTTATTTTTAGACTTTTAAAGACTTTCCGATTCTTTGAAAAATAATTTTGATGCATTCGAAAAAATATAACATAATTTAAACTTACGGTACATACTGGTTTTGTCTTTTTTATTTTAGGTGATTAATTTACTTTTATTATAACTAAATAAAACTATATTCTTACTTGCGCAGTTAATTTGGAGGTGATTTGCCTGACCTAAATAGAAATCAGCTGTTTCTATATGGCATCAAATAATATGTACATATCATTGTGTCTCGGTATTTTGAGTTATGTGATATATAGAATCTTAGACTCGTGAAGGTTTAATATGAAATTTATTAAACTAATTTAATAAATTTCATATTAAACCCCCACTCGTCTAAGATCCTCTATATAATGGATAGATTCTCCTAAATGAATATTCCTTATGAAAGGTCAAGCGGACAGGTCATTGTTGTTTGCCTATACATATATAAAAATGTTTACAGTTTTACTAGACATGTATTACCCTTATAAATTACAATTATGATTACCATGAAAATATTTGGATTCATCAGCTGATTGACATTTTCAACCCATATAACACTAAGTTATCCTTTACAGATAAACATATATTAATTCACACAGAATGCTTGTATTAAACAAATTTCTGGTCTTGTTTCATAAAAGTTCCCATATCTTCTTTTAATGAAACGGACAGACAAAATCATGCAGATAGTACATAGATAATTTTATGTGAAATGCAATGATCCACAGTGTGTTCCTGCATAGCTGTCAAAGAGAAAACACATCTTTTAATGAATGTTCAAAATCCTATACAAGACTTTATTACAGACCCGAATTTGAAACAAAGTTGCAAGACATTAACAATAGAATCTCACCTAAAAGCTGTTTCATCTAAAACCACCTGGTCCTCTCTACAAAAGAAGAAAGAAAACAAATTATTTAATTAATTAATTTGATGAATTTAACAAGAGTGGTCAAAATAACAGCATAGCTTTCCCCATATCTTAGATACTGAAAGATGGGGCAAATATACTGATATCAGAGATATAGCATGCAACAATGACTGTATTCCATTGGTCGTTTTCCATTGACCATTGTGATTGTTGAAGTTTAAGGTCTACATGGAGCCTGTGGGCAAAATTGCTGACCAAAGGACAAATTTGTGTATGTGTGAGATGTGCAAGTGTGTTTTATGGTCTTCCTTGTACTAGTGTGCACTCAGGCCAACTTTAACATGCTAGCTCACAGAGTCATTAATTTGCAGACAAGGTAAGCACTTCCACAGTCACATTATCGTTGCACTACATGAAGCGGACAATACTTTGTCCTCTCAATTCCAAGCGCCAGGCGAGGAAGCAGTATCTCAAATTTTAAAGTCTTATGTATGACTAAGCCAGAGGTTCCAACCAACAACCTCCCGCTCTCAAGGCGCGGTCACTCTACCACTGAGCCATTAAGGCAGTGCTTCCATTGATCAAGAGGCTCTTTTATTTTCCCACCTTTATTTTTTACCATTCAGATCGCTGTGACACGGGATGCAATTTTTTCTTTTACTGTTTTCCCTGATAACTGATCAAAAATAAATGTGGGGAAAAAGCAATTAGTTGAAGAGTTTCTTGTTCAAAGGAAAACAACCAGTTTAATATAGCAAATTTTTAAAACTTACAGTGAAAATATTTTCAGGTCCAGAACAGGGACTCTAACTCCTGCATCTTCTAGTTCTATACCAACTCTCATCTTCTCTAAATACTTTAACAAGCCACCAGTTGCTCTGATCTGTAAATGAAAACAATGATTTTTGTGAAAGATTATTAAATTTACAGTTAAGAATATTTCATTTACCAGTAAATTAGGACATCAACTTGAGAACAATAACATTTAATCAAATTAGCTTTATTTGTTAATTATAATGAAAACTCAAATGCTTGATACAATTTTAGTTTCATAAAAAATCAATGTATGTGACTATTTGGGAAATAGAGCAAGTGATATTGTATATATATCAGTAAAATTATTTTCAAACTTCCAATACTGACTAACTGTTTACTTTTAATACAGAACACCTGACCTCACTTTTAATTCTGAATTTTCCTTCCAATATTGACTACATGAACTCACTTTAAATACTTAAAATAGTGCATTTTGTTAGATGAACATTTGCATCTCCCCATGTAATTAACAAACAAAAAAATTCATTTTTAAAATTAATTAAGTTGTATGAATAAAACTCAAAGTCAAATTTTTGACTTCCAAACATTTTTTGAAATTTGTGTGGAATGTTTAAAGACACTTTGACAGACTACTGTTAGTTGACAAAATGCATTTGTTTCTTTGGTGATATGTGTAAACTTCATAAAAGTGTGTATTATCTCTTAGATAAGTACAGGTAATTAACAACATACAATGTGTATCAGTGACAGCAATGAGTTTGACCCAATACCAGCAGAGCATTATTGGAATACTGAGGCATTCTTGAAAACAAAGACATATTTGTTGCAAATACTCAGGCATTCTTGAAAACAAAGACATGTTACAATAATATTTGTTGTGAATACTCATACATTCTTGAAAAAGACACATTTTGGGGAATACTGAAGCATTCTTGGAAACAAAACCTTATTTTTGTTGGAATACTAAGGCAGACTTGAAAATAAAGACATATTTATTGGAATACTGAGGGATTTTTTAAAACAAAGACACATTTTGCCTCAATACTGAGGCATTCTTGAAAAGCCATATTTGCATAATAAATTATTTTAACTAAGTAAGGTAAAAGAACTAATATTCATATCTATTAACTAGATAACAAATTAAATGTTTTAACCATTTAATAACAAGTCTATTGCATCATGTCATTTAAATTAAATTTTCTTTTTAATTTGATTATCAGTACATGGGAGGTCTTTGTTGTGGGAAGAAAACCACAGAAACAAAACCATCTCAATTATAACACTCAATGGAATTGTACCAAGTCAAGTTAAGTAATTTAATAGTATACAACATAAATTGCTTCTTAAATAGTGAAAATTACTATTTTACTATTACATTTTTTAAAACCAGTTGGTACCTGTAATATTATGTTGGTACTTACCGTAGAGGTGTTGTCAAATGACACCAGTGAGGATAGGTACAATGTTTTCTCCGATTCTAAGTAATGTTTTGGTAATGATGGCAGGTCTAAATTTAATATTCTTCTTTTACACACATCAAGAGCTTAAATATTAAAATGCTTTACATTAGAAAATATGTTAGATATTTTGGTGTTGAAAAATTGCTTTTAATTGACATTTGATGTCTAATTTGTCAAAATAAAAACATTTAAGATGATGTGTTACAATATAAAGGTCTTCAACAGACATTAACAAGAGGCCCATGGGCCTGATACGCTCACCTGATAACTAATGGCTAGCTGATAGATTTACAGAAAACATAAATACTAAACCCCAATGACTTTTTTTTTACATCATGATAACCGTTGTGTCAATACCTACAACATTCTAGTATACATGCCTATACAAAAGTTAATAGTTTTCAAGATAATTAACCATTTCAGTATTGTTTCACATCTGTGACCTTGACCTTTGAACCAATGACCTTTTTCTATACATCAAAATGATCGTTGTATCAATACCTACAACATTCTAATATACATGCCTATACAAAAAGTTTATAGTTTTCGAGATAATGAACCATTTCAGTATTGTTTTACATCTGTGACCTTGACCTTTGAACCTATGACCTTTTTCTATTCATCAAAATGATCGTTGTATCAATACCTACAACATTCTAATATACATGCCTACACAAAATGTTTATAGTTTTCGAGATAATTGACCATTTCAGTATTGTTTCGCATCTGTGACCTTGACCTTTGAACCCATGACCTTTTTCTATACATCAAAATGATTGTTGTATCAATACCTACAACATTCTAATATACATGCCTATACAAAAAGTTTATAGTTTTCGAGATAATTAACCATTTCGGTATTGTTTCGCATCTGTGACCTTGACCTTTGAACCCATGACCTTTTTCTATACATCAAAATGATCGTTGTATCAATACCTACAACATTCTAATATACATGCGTATACAAAATGTTTATAGTTTTCGAGCTAATTAACCATTTCGGTATTGTTTCGCATCTGTGACCTTGACCTTTGAACCCATGACCTTTTCTATATATCAAAATGATCGTTGTATCAATACCTACAACATTCTAATATACATGCCTATACAAAAAGTTTATAGTTTTCGAGATAATTAACCATTTCAGTATTGTTTCATATCTGTGACCTTGACCTTTGAACCCATGACCTTTTCTATACATCAAAATGATCGTTGTATCAATACCTACAACATTCTAATATACATGCCTATACAAAATGTTTATAGTTTTCGAGCTAATTAACCATTTCCGTATTGTTTCGCATCTGTGACCTTGACCTTTGAACCCATGACCTTTTTCTATACATCAAAATGATCGTTGTATCAATACCTACAACATTCTAATATACATGCCTATACAAAAACTTTATAGTTTTCAAGATAATTAACCATTTCGGTATTGTTTTATATATGTGACCGTGACCTTTGAACCCATGACCTTTTTCTATACATCAAAATGATCGTTGTATCAATACCTACAACATTCTAATATACATGCGTATACAAAAAGTTTATAGTTTTCGAGCTAATTAACCATTTCGGTATTGTTTCGCATCTGTGACCTTGACCTTTGAACCCATGACCTTTTTCTATATATCAAAATGATCGTTGTATCAATACCTACAACATTCTAATATACATGCCTATACAAAAAGTTTATAGTTTTCGAGATAATTAACCATTTCAGTATTGTTTCATATCTGTGACCTTGACCTTTGAACCCATGACCTTTTTCTATACATCAAAATGATCGTTGTATCAATACCTACAACATTCTAATATACATGCCTATACAAAATGTTTATAGTTTTCGAGCTAATTAACCATTTCCGTATTGTTTCGCATCTGTGACCTTGACCTTTGAACCCATGACCTTTTTCTATATATCAAAATGATCGTTGTATCAATACCTACAACATTCTAGTATACATGCCTATACAAAAAGTTTATAGTTTTCGAGATAATTAACCATTTCGGTATTGTTTCACATCTGTGACCTTGACCTTTGAACCCATGACCTTTTTCTATACATCAAAATGATCGTTGTATCAATACTTACAACATTCTAATATACATGCCTATACAAAATGTTTATAGTTTTCTAGATAATTAACCATTTCGATATTGTTTCGCATCTGTGACCTTGACCTTTGAACCCATGACCTTTTTCTATACATCAAAATGATTGTTGTATCAATTCCTACAACATTCTTATATACATGTCTATACAAAAAGTTTATAGTTTTCGATATAATGATTATAATCAGAGGTAAAAGAAATTAGGTCACGACCTTCACAATTGACCTTGACCTCATTTTGAAGATACTAACAAGAAGATGTCAAAACTGAAAACCCCATGTCATTATCTGGTCAAATAGTCAAGTTATAACAATTTGAAGCTATTTTACGATTTTTTCAAAATTAAACGCAAAAACGCGTAACCTATTTTTTATCCGAATTTTACAAAATGAACAAACTATAGGCTTAAGACCCTAGAGAAGCCAAATATCACATCAGATTTTTTCTCCAATCAGTACTTTCGGAGAAGAAGATTTTTTTAAGATTTTTGCACCCCTAGGTCACCTTGACCTAGTTATGGTAGCCATGGCAACGTCACGAACAAATCTGAATTGCACCGGCCCATATATACTTCTGACAAAGTTTCATTAAAAACTGTCCAGTAGTTTCAGAGGAGAAGTTGAAAATAGGTGTTAACAACGCACACACACACATACACACGCTGCGCTATGCCATAAGCTCACATGACCTTCGGTCAGGTGAGCTAAAAAAGCTCACCTGTCTATGATAAAAAATTAATTCAGACACAACATTATGTATATTTACAGTGTAACATGTGAAAAATGAACACTGAGAACAAATCGAAACCTGTAAAAATTGAACTAACTTTAAAGAATTTACCATTTACATGTTCTATAAATATTCTATATCTTAATTAACCTGCAGTTAGTTGCAAACAGAAAACCAGTATAACATACCGGGTACTCAAAATCATCAGCCCCAAGTGTATTCAGTGTTGATGTAAGTTTCACATACAGTAATACCTCGTTATAATGCCCCTTGATAACTTTGCCACCTCGCTTATTGCCACACTATTTTTAAGTCCCAAAATCCATTTCGTTTATGTTTTTCTTTATGGGCCTCTCTCGATTTATTGCCAAACCCCTTTATAGTTTATAATGCCAAAATTTGACTAAACAAATGGTGGCGATGAATCGAGGTTTTACTGTATACTTTATATTGTGCATTTTAACATCAATATATAAAAGTGGGTCTCAGTGGCCGAGTTGTCTGAAGCATACATCACAGCCCTCTCACCGGCAAATCCTACTAGGACAGATGCTATTGTGAGAAAGTTTGTGCATCCACTTGCCAACTGAAGGTAAGTGATTTGCTCCAAGCACTCCGCTTTCCTCCTCCATACTAGAACTGACCGCCTCAATATAAGTGAAAGAATCTTGATTGGAACGCAAAACATCATTTATCAAATCCAATCTACTCCACTCTATATATAAAACACTACTTGTTATCAATTACTTGTCTGTCCAGTATATACAGGTTTTATTATTTATTATCTGTGAGGAACACAAAGGGGATTATAAGATATTCAAAATTCCTGGGGTCCGAGGTCCTGGACCTTTTGATTTTACATGGGGACTATTGATACTTCAATGTAAAAGTCTGCCAGACCTGCCTTCTATTATAAGGATAATGCTACATTTTCTATATAACATAATGAAACATGGACATTCAATAATGATACTAGACTTTCAAAACTTTATGTAGGACCTGCCAAAAATATTTTGGCAAAAGGTCTTGGATCTTCCATTACAAAACATAATTTTGAACCCCTGAACTATCAACTGATATGTTGACCATTGACACAGCAACTTAGTTAAATATAAAAATAGTCTTTACTGTATACATATATAAAACCATGTAACAATAATGATGTATATACAGGTTAAAATATATAAAGGTTAAAGAGTACAGGGTTATTTGACTTTCAACAATGTGATGTCATGGGGGATAGATGTCATTTATCTGTAACATTGGCACCGCCATGTCTTTGACAGACAATGAAAACATCAGATTTAACTATAGCATGTGCAAGAAAGTACATTTGGTATGCAAATATATATATCTATGAAAAATTCACAGAAAAAAAATAATTAAAAAAATTATTATGACATTTGTTCATATATATTTAAAGTTAAACCCATGATCCACCTACACTTTCTAGTTTATTGTTACACCTCTAATTAAAATTAAACTGAAAATCAACTTTTTTAAATTTTTGGAAAAGTACTTTGTTTGCAGACAGCAATAATGTAACCCATTCATTGAAAAAAGCAGCAAGTTTTGAAAAACTTACAAAAATGTTACATTACATCCAGTACAGGTATTTATAATACAAAGATGTTAATAGAAGCTGGTGGCTGACAAAAATAACCTGCTAATTCTAATATAATAACTTACATGTATAACGTGCCATCTACTTTGTATTCAAGATGGTTAAATGTTTAAGAATCAAAATGTCTTGCATAAGTTTTGACATTAATTAACTGCCTGTTTTTGGTTGGTTGGTTGAATTGATGTTGCTTAATGTTGCATTAGCAATTTTTCAGCTATTCGCGACTAGAAATATTTTTATTAATCTCTATGGATTAATCTATGAACAAGTTCATGTATGGTTAAAGTGTGAAGTGAGAGTGTGTTTTATGGTCTGGCTTGTACTAGCATGCACTCAAGGCGACTTTAACATGCTAGCTCACAGAGTCAGTACGCCACAGACAAGCGTACCACTCCCCTAGTCACATTATACTCATACAGGTGAATCAGTAAAGGCCAACGGCAAGGAAAATTCACTTTCCCACATATGGTCTGAGCGGGGCTCGAACTCACACGGTGAGATACCCTGGATTTGCAGACTGGCATCTTATCAATTAGGTCACCGTAGCCTCTACTGCCTGTTTTTATAAATTAGCAAACATATTGTTGCATGTCCTTCCAATGATACTTTTAAAACTGATGCTCAAGTTATGATATATAAAGAACCCTCAGCTGGTAACATCTTGATCTAAGTGAAAATTATCTGGACTGAGATATGTAAAAGCCAAATATAACCAAACTGTAAATATTGCAATGTATATTATATATATATATATACATGTATATGCTCACACACATATATAGGTACACATACACATAAACAGCTGTTGTTGAATTAAAAAGTTTCAATATTTACTGCTGTGAGCTTGTTTAAAACATATTTAACAATAACAATAATATATAGCATAACACAAACATTACAAGTATGCAATGTTTTTAAAACTTATAATATATATATGTTAAATTAGGAAAACAAGAGGCCCATGGGCCTTATACGCTCACCTGATAACTAATGGCTAGCTGATAGATTTAAAGAAAACATAAATACTAAACCCCAATGAATTTTTTCTTTACATCAAAGTGATCATTGCATCAATACCTACAACATCCTAATATACATGCCTATACAAAACTTTTATAGTTTTCAAGATAATTAACCATTTCAGTATTGTTTTCGCATCTGTGACCTTGACCTTTGAACCCATGACCTTTTTCTATACCTCAAAATGATCATTGTATCAATACCTACAACATTCTAATATACATGCCTATACAAAAAGTTTATAGTTTTCGAGATAATTAACCATTTCGGTATTGATTCGCATCTGTGACCTTGACCTTTGAACCCATGACCTTTTTCTATACATCAAAATGATCATTGTATCAATACCTACAACATTCTAATATACATGCCTATACAAAAAGTTTATAGTTTTCGAGATAATTAACCATTTCGGTATTGTTTCGCATCTGTGACCTTGACCTTTGAACCCATGACCTTTTTCTATACATCAAAATGATTGTTGTATCAATACCTACAACATTCTAATATACATGCCTATACAAAAAGTTTATAGTTTTCGAGATAATTAACCATTTCGGTATTGTCTCGCATCTGTGACCTTGACCTTTGAACCCATGACCTTTTTCTATACATCAAAATGATCGTTGTATCAATACCTACAACATTCTAATATACATGCCTATACAAAAAGTTTATAGTTTTCGAGATAATTAAACATTTCCGTATTGTTTCGCATCTGTGACCTTGACCTTTGAACCCATGACCTCTTTCTGTACATCAAAATGATCGTTGTATCAATACCTACAGCATTCTAATATACATGCCTATACAAAAAGTTTATAGTTTTCGAGATAATTAAACATTTCCGTATTGTTTCGCATCTGTGACCTTGACCTTTGAACCCATGACCTTTTTCTATATATCAAAATGATCGTTGTATCAATACCTACAACATTCTAATATAAATGCCTATACAAAAAGTTTATAGTTTTCGAGATAAGTAACCATTTTGGTATTGTTTTACATCTGTGACCTTGACCTTTGAACCCATGACCTTTTTCTATACACCAAAATGATTGTTGTATCAATACCTACAACATTCTAATATACATGCCTATACAAAAAGTTTATAGTTTTCGAGATAATAATTATAATCAGAGGTAAAAAAAATTAGGTCACGACCTTCATAATTGACCTTGACCTCAATTTGAAGATACTAACAAGAAGATGTCAAAACTGAAAACCCCATGTCATTATCTGGTCAAATAGTCAAGTTATAACAATTTGAAGCTATTTTACGATTTTTTCAAAATTAAACGCAAAAACGCGTAACCTATTTTTTGTCCGAATTTCACAAAATGAACAAACTATAGGCTAAAGACCCTAGAGAAGCCAAATATCACATCAGATTTTTTCTCTAATCAATACTTTCGGAGAAGAAGATTTTTTAAGATTTTTGCACCCCTAGGTCACCTTGACCTAGTTATGGTAGCCATGGCAACACCACGAACAAATTTGAATTGCACCGACCAAGACATGCATCTGACCAAGTCTCGTTGAAATCTGCCCAGTGGTTCGTGAGAAGAAGATGAAAATGTAAAAGTTTACGACGACAACGACGACGACGACGACAGACAACGGACAAATTGTGATCAGAAAAGCTCACTTGAGCCTTTGGCTCAGGTGAGCTAAAAATATAGAGTGTTGCAGCTTAGCTGAGAGCCTGTCATTCATTCCCTTTGGTTTGAGCATTTTTAATTTGAGAATCCAGTAGTCCTCACTGTCATCCCAATGTTTTTGGGAGACTATATATTCTGGGTCACTTGTATAATCTTAAAGATTGCATTTTTGGAGACTAAGGTCACTTTGGTTGATATATAATATATCATATATAATACATGTTACTTACAAAAATCAATACTAGGTAGGAACTGTACAAGGTCTGATTTTTCTTCTTGTTCATTATCTGTTCTGTCTGTATTTCCAGGATCTACATAAAAAATCAGTACAACTTCCATTAACTTATACAGTGGTTTCAATAAAGCCAGCAAAGTGACATAAGATGTCTGCTACTTTTTCAAATTTGGATATATTTTGTTGCCTACTTTTATCAAGTTTACATTTTGTGAACATGTTTTTGCAATACATATTACTCCATACTTGGACAGATTTTTTTGCCTACTTTTATCAAGTTAACATTTTGTGAACATGTTTCTGCAATACAGATTACTCCGTACTTTCTACTTTAAGAAATTTGTCTTCTACTTTAAAATTTACTTAATGGGGTTTTATTTCCCAGTCAAGCATATTTTACTTATAATGAGACGACTCCAGCTCTTTTTGAAATTATATTCATGTATTTTATATTAAACATGCTTTAGATGTTGTCACTACTCCAATCCAGCAGTGTTTAGGTTAACAAAGAGTAAAGATATGAAAAACATGTTATCAATGAGTTAAAAAGTTAAAGTTAAAGTCTGTCCCGAGCCATTAGGCCCATCAGGCCGGAGCTTATCCCGGTTTCGGTGGCGTTAAGCGACTGAGAGTACAAGACTCTCCCCTGAATGGGACGCCAGTCCATCGCAGGGTTAACCCCCAGCATTTTGCTGGTAGTACTCATTTATTTTTCAGCTGAGTGAACTGGAACAACGTGAAATTAAGTGTCTTGCTCAAGGACACAACACATCGCCCAGTCCAGGGATCGAACCCACGACCTTCGAATCATGAGTCCAACGCCTTAACCACTTGGCCACGCGCTTCCACTAAGAGTACATAAAAGAGTACAGGTAAGAAAAACAATGTTGCAAACCTGCACACTTAGGCTACTTTAACACACTTAAACATGCATGCTGGAGTACAAGCTTAAAGATCTTGTGCATTTGGTGTATGGTCAATGAAACCTTAAAGCTGGAAGTTGGCCCTTTGTATTACAGGTTAAGAGAGCTACCAGCAAAGCATTTGACCAAAAAATCGAAAGAACCCATTGCACTAAATGTCTGAAGGTAAGAGGAACCCTAAATTTAAACAATGGAGCTCTTTCCATTATAGCATTCTATAGATAAGAGGTCTATAAGGATTCAACTTCAAAACTTAAAGTTAGAACCATTTGCACTACAGTAGAATGGTCTACAAGTCTATTATCTAAAATCTCAAAGCAGGTTCTACTTTACATTGCATTTGTAAATTACAAACACTAACAATAAAGCATACTTACATATATTTTTAATGGTTTTCACTAATCTCTCATCTTGTTTAGAACTAATTATTATACAAGTTGGTTGTATCTGTCTTAAAACTGTGAATAAAATAGAAAACTACAATAACATGATGTAGCCACATCTATAATAATTTAAACATGTTCATAAGGTGGTGGCAAAAGTGAGGGTGGCAGTGATGCTGACTGGTGGTGTTGGTGGAAGCAATGGTAAATAATGTTTTAAACATGTTAATGAGGTCGTGGCAATGATGCAAACCGGTAGGGGTGGTGGTGATGGTACCCACAATCTAATATGATCCAAACATGTTCATGGGGGGTGGTATTGGTGTAAGTGTGGCAGTGATGTTAATTGTTGATGGTGTTCGTAGTGGTGGTGGTAGCACCAGTGAGCGTGTTGACAGTGACTGGAGATGAAATGGTGTTTAATAACAAGATTATTTAATTTATGACACAGCGGTTAGGTCTGAGATGGTGGAGAAACCTGGAGCACCTGTCAAGAGTCCTGGTGTTAACGTAACAATAGTCTATAAAGACTAAGAAAAGAAATTTTATTTTACAAGTGGTCTGTAAACAACAGTTAATCTTAGCTGAAACATGGAAAAGGTACTAGTATTATCCTTAATGGGCAATTGAACTTATTAGTAAATAATTATACCTCTACAGTGTATACACAGGTAATTGTTGAGAGATATTTTCAGGACACATGCACATAAAACAAAAACTATATGAAGGACACATCTTAAGCATAGCTCAGTTGCAAATCTTGTTCATCAAAAAACCTTTAACGATTTGCCAATGATGCTTGCAATGTGCTGAGGTTATGTCATTAAATGCACTTTATACATTGTACTGACAATCTTACTACTACAGGTTAAAGAAGAAAATATACATAGTAGCCTAGTTATTACTGAGTAATTAAATCAGGAATTCTAGGAATTGGAGACAACAGACTGAAATTTTATATAGGAATTATAATCACTGTATCCAAAATGTCCCATTTTTTATTCAAACTTTCTAATGCAGCATTAAAATATTCATATATAAATATATAATGATAAACCAGCCCTGTATAAGACCATGACATAATATACTTACATAATTATATATTTTACCTGTGACACTCACAAATGTCACATCAGAAAATAACTTACATTAACACCTAACTCCTTAATATCAAATATATACGATGGTATTTATCAAGCCATAAAAATATTACAATTCTATTAATAAGACTGAAATATCTCATAAATTCAGTATTAAACAATACATATAAAAATAATCCCACTTCTACATGTAAGGGCACATTTCTGAGGTGGCACTTTGAATAAGACCTTGAAAACTGAGGCTCATGTCATAAACGGCATGTCACTAAACAGAAGAATCACTGACTCAATGACATACTAGTAAGCCATTGCAAACAACTCTGCTTCAATTATAAGTGGAGATATTTCAATATAAGTGGACTAATCCTGACTAGCTGTGAAACACCATTTTACTAACTTAAAATAATTCTAACAAAAATAAAATACTTATACTAACTTCTACTAAGTAATGTAAATTCATCCGTTTCTACAGAATCCAGCATCATATACACTTGTGTCATCTCCAAGTCATAATATGCCATACCAAGTTTTCCACCATGCCACATCAACCCCATGTAGACCTAAATATAAAAGCAACTCTGAAGTGGTTTGCCTCATGACTTGAATGGCATTCATTGACAGTAACAGTAGTGTCATTTCAAAATGCCAGTTGTACACGTTACATCTATGCACATGTACTTTTGCCCACTTACCATGCTAATATTAACGTAGAACAATTGTTCAGGGGTTCAATTTTCTATAGGTCCAAGTTCAGGGACCTATGATTTTACATTGGGACCACTGATATTTAAATTGTAAAAGTCAGATGGACCTGCAATTTTTACCTGGATCCTTATCTATGTAACATAATTACACACTGTCATAATGGACCTTTCAATGTTGACACTGGACTTTCAGAACTTTATGTGGGATCTGCCAAAAATAACGGCAATAGGTCTTGCACCTTCCATTACATTTACATAACTTTGAATATGTTAATCTGGAAAATGTAGGATGTGTCCATCATTATATAACAAGTGCTTTATTTGGAGCCGAGTTGATGTTTAATGTCCCAGTCAAGAATATTTCACTTATATCGAGACATTGCCAGCTATAGGCAAAGGTGCACTAAATTTGCCTGTTGCACTGATGGCATTATACAGCAGGATTCTTTATCGCGACACATGACACGGCACCTCATTTATTTTAAGTTTCCATCTGAAAGAACCGGGACTTTCATTTCGTAATGCGAAGTGTTTGGCGAAAGAACAGTCACTACCCACTTTCAAGTCTTGGTTCAGACCCAGTCTGGGTTCGAACCCATGACCTCCCACTTATAGAGCGAGCACTCTACCAACTGAGCTACTGCAGTGGTTTGCTTTATTTGTGACCTAGGGTGTGTCCATCACTCTAGGATTCTTATATTTACACTAAAAAACCTATCAGTATCAGAAGAACATGTAGTAAAACTAAATTATCTTGAGGATTATATATATATTCCATCAAACAAAAGTAAACCACAGAACTTTATACATATTAAATAAGTTGAGATGTCCAAATTTAAGATTTAGCCTTTACACAGTATATTTTAATGCATTTTACAAGTTGTCAAACATGATCCAAGTAAACATAACATCAGGAAGAGTATACAAATTGTTACTGTAGTAATCTTAACAAAAAACATAAGTGATCAATAGATATTGAACAGAACAGCATCAAAGAATTTAGGTTTTACAAGTTACAAGTCACAGGCAAACAAGCAATTCCTATTCAAATGATAGACAGTGTTGAGATTTTGTAAAAGCTAGCTGAGCTTGCTGGCATTCACATTTTACTGGCTAAAGTCAAAATTTAATGGCCTTGGACAATCAGACTACTGGCTAATTTTGAAGCCTGAAGAATTAGCTGTTTACTTTCACAGTCCTGTCCTCTAGCTTTTATTAAAAACCAAGTGCTGCAGATAACCCTAATAATTTATTTTCTGTTCCCCTTACCTTTTTATACTGATTGTAAACATGTATTTACATAATTATAAAATTTCATTAACATTAATTAACTAATATACAATGTGAAAAACTTTAAAATTAAATTAAAACATAAGTATAAATATATCTATATATAAAACAGGATCTTAAGTGATAATTTCCCTGTTAATATATAAGATATACTTCCTATACAACATAAAGATAACTCATTATGGTAAGTATAATACATGTAGATACTTCAATGCAGGAAAACCCTACGTAAACTATGGCTTGACTACGGCAATCTAGATATCACAGAATTGTTGTAAGACAATGTGTCTATTATTATACTTATTGACATTTATGAAGGAGGGCGATTTTAAGTTTTAAACACTGGCATGATAAACAACATTTCAAGGGTGTATTTAAGATGTCAAAGTTGATGTTTTCCCCAAGAAGATTTTCAGAGGTGTTTAACCTCTACATGTGGCCTGTGGGCCAATGTGAAGGCTGACCAGTTAATCTGTTTTACATGTTCATTCTAAATTGCATCTTTTTATCTCAAACACTCAAGTAAATCCTGATAAAATGATTAAAAATAGACATAGATCAGAAGACTCAAAACAATCAAATGAATTGCCAAATATGCACTGCTGCACATTAAAAAGTGTGTGTCATGTTTTAAAAAGAGTCCGAGATTGAAGACCCCAACTGCAATTGATTGATTGATTGATTGATGATTGAATGGGGTTTTATGTCTCAGTTCAAGAATTTGAATCTAAATTTGAAGACTCCAAGAGTAAATTAAGAAAATGATAATTTTACTACAATTCTTATCATTAACTAGAACTGTCTCTTGAGACATGTGAGAGCCAAATCTTCCCCATCCCAAAAATGTACAAAGGTTTGATGTTTTTGCCGACCTTGGCCTTTCCAATATGATCTTGGGTCAAGGTCATGACACACCTTTGGGCCATTGATTAAAGTTTTATGAAATTCCTCCAAAGCAATTATGAGATATGGCTAGGACAAGATTTTACAAGGAAACACAGATGGATTGACAGACGGACATGATTGATTCCTATATACCCCCTCTCCAATTAGTTTGCAGGGGGTATAATAAATAACAGTATAAATTGGATACCATTTAATGCAATGTATTGATGCCCACATATTTTTCAGCAGTTTTGTTTATAGTAAATCATGAAATAATCAAGCACCTTGGTAATTTGAGCACCTGTTTTGGTCCTAAATTTGACTTGTAAAACACACTATTTAATTTTAACAATTTCTTAATAATTTGCGCAGGAAGAAAAATAATTATTTTCTCTGCCTGATTTAATTAATTAATTAAGTAATTTACCGTAACAAGAGGAAATAGCACACCATTTTATATGGATACTCTACCGGTTATCAATTATCATTCATATACAATTTAGCAAAGTATAAATTTTTTAAGTGAATATATAATTATACATATATGAGATAAATGTTTATACAGTAAAACCTGTACATTTTGACATCAATCACACAGCAGCTAAGAAACATGTTTCTTATCCACAAGTGGTATTTATAACATGGTTCTTTTCAGTTGATATAGGATAAAAAGAAATTTTAAAACACTGGTCTTAATGGACAGTTGGTCTTTCTACAGAGGTGGTTGCTATAATGTAGTTTACTGCATTAAAACTTAAGCTGTTTACATTATAGATGCAGTGGGAATTAGTATTATAAATTAAGTAAATGTTCCCTAGTGGAAGGTCGCATGTCTAACCTGACTTGTCAGTTCCAAAGTTTTTACTTTGCTTCTGGATTGTGATTCGGACATGGATTAGTATGTCTGTTTTTAGATTAACAAAGATAACTGTTTATCATCAATGGTAAAATAATCCAATTTTACATAAGTGTAATATGCAAATACCGGATATATCATAACTATAGAAAAAACTACAGTTGAACTTGCCTTAAAAACACCACTGCTTTTAAAGACCAGTAAAAATGATAACATTTGCTCTTCGTTCATGTTATTTGAACCTTGTATAAGGACCACCTGTCCATAAAGGTCACTTTCATTGGTCCCCTTGGGTGGCCTTTTTAGACAGGTTTTACTGTACATATATATACAATCAAACCTGTCTATAAAGGCCACCTCCCTATAAAGGCCACTTTCACTGATTCCCTTGGGTGGCCTTTATAGACAGGTTTGATTGTATATATATGCAGGTTGAAATAATATGAATAAAAAACAATCGGGATATAATTCTACTGGCCTTTATAAGCAGGTGGCTCTTATATAGAGATGGCCCTTAAGGCAGGTTGGACTGTATAAATTAAAATTTAAACTACTGGTTCCTCTGACCGATATTAGTGTTAATATTATATCTACATTTACTTTGAAACTGAATTTGAAAAAATATACATGTATACTATTTCACAAAATACAAATTTTCACTAAATTCAACTGTATTACCATCATTCCTTAACTAAGATTTTCCTTCATTAAAATCTGGCAAATTTGAAATCTGAATAATTTTGTAAGTTTTCAGGATATTTATAGATCTATAAGGTGTCATATTGAAGATGACTCCTAGCTTGTTATATCTATATTCTAATTTTGTTGATTTTTTTTTTTTTTTTTTTTTGTAACACGATAAATTTTTGTCAAAATTTGCCAGTTGTGAAACTGGAGCCAGTACTTATACCAGTAAGGTACTTATAATCCCAGTTTTGAACATGACAGCGACCCCATGTTCTACTTCAACCGAAGCCAGTACCTATACCAGTAAGGTGTACTTATAATCACAGTTTTGAACATGACAGCAACCCATGTTCTACTTCAATGAATAAGAGAGATATATTTTTTATTATTATATGACTATTTTCATTTCAATAAAAATTTCTTTAGATGTCACAAAAACCTTAATAAAAGTGGGTTTAATGCCCTATTACAATAGCAATTATGGCAGTTTCATATAGGGTGGCTGATCTAATAAAGCTATTCAATTATATTAAAAAAAATTTTGGCTTAAGCCCATATCCATGTAAAATTGTAGTAATGGGAAAAAAAATATAGTTTACCGGTAAATACTTATATCATAGTATGTACATTACAATCTTCTTGAAACTTCAATAAAGAATCATGAACTTGAAGAGCCCAGAGTATTTCAGGATTTGTTTGAGTTAAAAAATCACTTTTCAATATGGATGAAATATGAATGTACATTTTTTTTCAAAAATGGTTGGTATTTGGCTCTCAAGACACAATTTTTTCAAATGGATCCCATATAACATTTTTCCTCTTTATACAGGACTTGAGACATATGTTGTGAAATTGTAATTTCTTTTTCCCTGAATAGGTCTTAGGCATATTTTATTTTCCCTATCTAGGACTTTCCATGTTTTAAATTGCTCATTCACATGCATCTTCCATATAGAAGTTTTTTTTGTTTGTTTTAGTTTTTGTTCTTTTTTTCAAAATATCAATTTGGTATCAAGTTGAAGAAAAACAACCAGTATATATAATAAAGGAATTACATAATACAATGTAATTATTTACCTGGTCTGACTCTAGTGAACTGTCTGATGTACGATGATATCGTATTTGTTCAGTGCTGGTGATGTCCAGATCTTCATTTTCTGTTTCCATGGCAACACCATAGGGACCATCTGTTGATGACTGTTCAGTTGATGTATCCATTTTAATGCTGCCAGAAGATCAATCTAGAATTCAGATCTTGCACCTGCAATACATAACAAAATGTCTAAATACTATAAGGTGCTTACAGAATACAGACACTATTGGATGTTAAAATGTTAATTGTCCTTTGGCAAGGAACATTAGTGCACATATATACATTTTCTGTAGGCTACAGTCGAACCTGCCTTAAAGGATACCTCTATATAAGGACCATCTGCTTTTAAAGCCCAGTAAAAATGATAACAATTGCTTTTTATTCATGTTATTTGAACCTCTATATAAGGACCACCTGTCCATAAAGGTCACTTTCATTGGTTCTTTTGGGTATGGCTTTATAGAAAAATTTTCACTGTATATTATTTTCAAATTCAAATGATATAATAATAAACCAAGATCAATTTACCTTTGAAGCGAGGGTGTGGGTGTTATCAACATAGCTATCTGCTTGTGACATGTGGGTTGTGTTTGAAACTTTAAGGAAATGTAGAACAGATCCAGTCACCATCAAGGCAAATACAATTTCTTTTTTTCTCTTACTTAATATCATATTAAAACTCTGACAAAAATTCATCATACATATAAAATCATGAGTTATTCATTTACAGTTATTATTTACCATATTATCTACATCATAACTTTTTTTTCATTTTGAAGCATGTATTTTGAAAATGTTAAGACATTATAGAGCCAAGCGTTGAAAGTCATCATTGTTTATGTATATAAAAAAATAAGTATGTGAAAAACTATTAATCCAAAGCTCAGAACTGTGTTACTTGAAGCTATCCAAATGGTTCTAATAAAACAAAATGATTTATTTGTTTTAAAAGCATTTGTAACCGTTAAAGTAGTTTTGATTTTTTCCAGCCAATGTCACTCATAAAATGTGTTTAATAAAAGTAGTAAAATTGTCTTTTGTCATCCAAAATACACTTCAAAGTTAACATATTTCAAATGGTTAAAGTCTGCACATTGCAGAAAGGCCACATGTTCATGTTACGGTTAACTCTGACAATCACCATCAACTGGTTACATTGGCTAAGTATAGAATTCAGATTCTTGTTATACAGTTAACCAGGCCGGTTATACAGTCAAACCTGTCTATTAAGGTCACCGAAGGAAACCAGAACAAGAGGCCCAATAGGGCCTGTACCGCTCACCTGGGCCATTAACAGCACAAAAACACAATAAATACTACATTTAAGGAGCAATAACTCTGATGTGGATATTTAGATATATATGAAACTTGCTACTGGCATCTGTGACCTTGACCTTCGAACCAATGACCATAATCTATATATCAAAATGATGATTGCATCAATACCAACAATATTCTAATATACATGACTATACAAAAAGTTCATAGTTTTCGAGATAATGAATCTTTTTGGTATTGTTTTGCAACCGTGACTTTGACCTTTGGACCCATGACCTTTTTCTATACATCAAAAAGATCGTTGTATTAATACCTACAATATTCTAATATAAATGTCTCTATAAAAAGTTTATAGTTTTCGAGATAATTAACGATTTTGGTATTGTTTTGCTAATGTGACCTTGACCTTTGGACCCATGACCTTTTTCTATACATCAAAATGATCGTTGTATCAATACCTACAACATTTTAATATACATGCCTATACAAAAAGTTTATAGTTTTCAAGATAATTAATGATTTTGGTATTGTTTTGCTACTGTGACCTTGACCTTTGGACCATGACCTTTTTCTATACAGCAAAATGATCGTTGTATCAATATCTACAACATTCTAATATACATGCCTATACAAAAAGTTAATAGTTTTCAAGATAATGAACCATTTCAGTATTCTTATGCATCTGTGACCTTGACTTTTGAACTAATGACCTTAATCTATAAATCAAAATGATCGTTATATCAATACCAACAAAATTCCAATACACATGCCTATACAAAAAGTTTATAGTTTTCAAGATAATTAACGATTTCGGTATCGTTTTGCTAATGTGACCTTGACCTTTGGACCCATGACCTTTTTCTATACATCAAAATGATCGTTGTATCAATACCTACAACATTCAAATATACATGCTTATACAAAAAGTTCATAGTTTACAAGATAATGAACCATTTCAGTATTCTTACACATCTGTGACCTTGACCTTTGAACCAATGACCTTAATCTATATATCAAAATGATCGTTACATCAAAACCAAGAACATTCCAATATACATGTCTATACAAAAAGTTTATAGTTTTTTTAAAGATAATTAACGATTTCGGTATTGTTTTGCTAATGTGACCTTGACCTTTGGATCCATGACCTTTTTCTATACATCAAAATGATCCTTGTATCTATGCCTACAACATTCTAATATACATGCCTATACAAAAAGTTAATAGTTTTCAAGATAATGAACCATTTCAGTTTTTTTTCGCATCTGTGACCTTGACCTTTGCACCAATGACCTGAATCTATATATCAAAATAATCATTACATCAATACAACAATATTCTAATATACATGCCTATATAAAAAGTTTATAGTTTTCGAGATAATAAATAATAATAGAAAGGTAAAAAATTAGGTCATGACCTTCATAATTGACCTTGACACCATTTTGAAGGTAATTACAAGAATATGTCAAAACTGAAAACCCCATGTCATTATCTGGTCATATAGTCAAGTTATAACAATTTAAAAATATTTTACGATTTTTGCAAATTTAAACGCAAAAACGCGTAACCTATTTTTAAACCAAATTTCATGAAATGAACAAACTTAAAGGTTAAGACTATGTAGAATCCAAATATCACATCAGTTTTTGCCTCCAATGAGTGGTTCAAGAGAAGAAGATTTTTTTAGGTTTTGTCTATTTTTAGTAACAGGGGCCATCTTGGATATTCGATCGTCATGATTTGAACAAACTATAGTTAGACTCTGTCAAGGACCTTCCATGGCAAATTTGGTTTCATTTGGCCCAGTAGTTTCGGAGGAGAAGACTAAAGTTTACTGACGCACGCACGCACGCCTCGCCATGCCATAAGCTCACATGGCCTTTGGCCAGGTGAGCTAAAAATGGCCTTTGTGGGCAGGTGGTCTTTATATACATGTCAATCGATATGAATAAAGAATGATTGGGATACAATTTTAATGGTCTTTATAAGCAGGTGGTCCTTATATAGAGGTGGCCTTTAAGACAGGTTGGACTGTATTAAAATAAACTCCTGACTTTGGACAGGTGTGGGATATACCGGTAGTATCTCTCAATGACAAATGATGTGGTTCATGCAATTGCTTTTGAAGGATCTGATTGCTTAAATTTAAAACATATTCATCAATTTTGAAATAATTCTATTAGACTTGTACCAGAACTGACTACAGTTCCTTCAGGGTAAACAAAAACCTTTAACGCCCATGAATGAAATAAAGATAATCTTCTTTTCAGAAACCAAATCTTACCTCCTCTGGGCCTCTTATAAAATAAGGGATCAAATATTTTAAGCATAGCTTAAAGGACATTAGTTTTTCTATTTTCAAAGATTTTATCTTTTCAGATCCTAGATGGATTTGGGGCTAAATGTACATTTATTAAAATGATATACAATGTCATATAAAATGTAATGGCAATCCATACTTTTTTACTTTTTTCAAGCTCTTTTAATTTCTGAGATAACAAGTCACAGACTGTTTAGGGGAAAAAAATTATAATTGTCTTCTATAGATGTCTCACAAACTATCAAAATACAATTTTTATCAAAGATAATGAAAATTAAAACCATCTTGAAAAACCATTTATTTACTTGTTGTTATGGTACACATAACGTAACCATGGCAATCAGAAAACCTGGATCTATTTACGGCAAAACACAAATATCATTTCCTATATATAATTTGAATTTAAGCTGGCCTCATTATTTTTATCAAAAATATAACCTACTAGTAGATCAAACATTAATTTAATCTACCTCTTATCAATTAAAAAAAATAATGAAATCAAATGTTTAAAACAAAAGAAAAAGATTATAGTATTTATAACTACTGTGTATATAATGAACTGTGTATTAGATTGAGCTCATGAATATTCATGAGGTCTGGCACACAATACATCACACCATAGATATATCATGTTTTTGTTAACCTATATAATACCTGTATGACTATGACTCATCCACTATAATAAGAGGAGTGTAACACGTGGAAAAACCCAGTCTGTCACGTCATACCTTAAAATAGATCTATATTTATGTATTAAGTGATTTCCGAGGTTAAGCAATAACAAGTTAGCTGGCACCGGCCCATCAACTCAACAAAGTACCTAATATTTTTTGTAAGAATATCTTAAATCATATGAATTTACTTGTATATATATATTTTTTTTTATTGAGAATTTTAACTATTAAAGTAATAAGAACATTGATCACCATCATGTATATATCACAGTTATTATTTCAAGATTACCGGTAATGCAAAAGTAGAGTCTTTTTATAAATTACAACCACTGTTCATATTTACTATTTAGACAAGCAGTTCATTTTACACATAGTAATACTACATGTATAAGCTTTTTTTACAAAAAAAATTATTTTATTTTATTATTTTTTTAATTGATAATTGAGGTAGATTATATGAAATGTTTGATACACATATTCATATACTGGTAGGCTATATTTTTGGTAAAAATAATGAAGTCAGCTTAATTTAAATTACAAATAGTAATTAATTTTTTAATATTTTTTTCCCATATAATGTGTTTGTCGTCATCAGTTTGATTAATCAGTTTGTCATAAAAAATCAATTATTTTATTGATTTTATTAACAGTCATCGATGACAACATGACAATAAAATTTTCTTTCCTTTTTTTAATCTATTTATTTAGTTTTTTTTCCACATCTCTCAGACAGCAATACAATGCAATAACGACCTTGACATATATACAATCCAAACACTGTGTCCTATAAACAAAATCAATACACAGAATGACTCATGCGCTATATTTAGATTGAATGGATTCTATCTTGGAAATCCCCACGACATACCAAAACATAAAAATGTTTGAGTCAACCAAGTGCTGATTTAACGAATACAGTCATTTATTAACTTTTTCAAAATCTATTTTTACATGATTATGGTCAATAATGTAAACAGAATATATTTTCCATGTAGAAATTTCAGTGAAACAAAATAAAGTCAACCTGGTGTAAATTTTTAGGAGACACATGGATAGGTGTGTCAGATCAAAGTCCCTAAAATGTTCTAAATTAACTTAATAATAATACTTTTAAAGACCTTTAAGGACAAGATTCACAAATAAATAAAGTCTAAAAGTTTGAATGAAATCTTTGGTGTTTCAATGGAAATAAGCAAATATTGTAAACAGTATTAGTTTTTTCTTCGTCTTTTATGAAATCAGGAGTAATGCTACACATTCAAATTTGGCATTAGTCTAATTGATGCTAAAAATGAAAACCAAAAATTAATGTGACAAAAAATAAAATAATGAAAAACTGATAGGTGTCAAGTTGTTGATGAACTTCATATAGTACTAGGCCTAATGGACCATTTATCAATCTCATGATGGTTTACATTTTTCACTTAAAATAAAATAAATTCTAAAATTAAAAACATTCCAACATAAACATTGTATTGTAACTTAATAGATCCAATATTTAATTTTAGAAATCATGAATTTCTGTATTAAGAATTGTGTCCGTTTCTTAAAAAAGATAATGAATTTGTCAATGACTTAAAAGTAATCTACCCTATCAACACAGGACGTCAGTAGAGTCAGTAAACAGTAATATTTTTTTTTTGTAATTTATTGTAAACAAAAATATGGATAGTCTACGATTATTTTAACTTATCAAATTGCTAAATCAGTATTCAGGGTTATTAATATTTCAAATCGTATTTGTAGGGTTAATATACAGATCTATGGTACAGTTTTAAATGTTGATTCTATCTTGAAAGGGTGTGTACTGTGGTGGTTGGGGGGGGGGGGGGGGGGGGGGGGGGGTAACAGTGTGTTTACGCGGCAAAATTGTAACGTAGTGTTGTCAAGCCGTAATACGACATAAAACGTGTTTCTAAATCAAGGGGTATTCCGTCTTTTTGGTAGTGTTTACCTATTTATCATTTCGTATCATTTAACTTCAAATATTGAAATATGTTGAACCGTAACTTTAAAACTTTACAACTTCAGATCCGGGTCAGGGTTTCCCTATTTGGAAATAGTACTACGTAATTTGTGAAACGTCACAAATTGATATTCCATAAAAGGCAAGTGCCCGTATCCCATAATTCACTTGTTGTCATACCGACGAGACCCGAAGTAATAAATATTCGCCAATCTCCGGAAATATTAACATTCGGAACACCCGACTTTTTCATTAAAAACTATCAAAAGTCCAGATGACGTACGATACATTTGGCACGATCAGTCCATGATGTAATGACTGTCCAATCAAATGCTTAGAATATGATGTCATTTTATTTTTAGCAGGCTGACTCATACCCGTATAAATAGGAAGGGAAACGAGCATTGTCTATCAGTTCATAACGTTAGTGTTAAACGAAATACAGGCGAAAAACTTCAGAATTTCAAATTCAGTGACTCATACTTGATCCAGTTTGTACACACGTTTTTTGATGTGGAGTTAGTCATCGGGTTGACAATTCAGGATTTTGAAAACAGACTTTTAACTTTCATTAGAAATTAACAAGTTTTTTAAAGTGGATACTAAGAAAAATCAAAAGAAAACAATGGAAGTCCTAGACCGGACATTCTACCACGACGATGGATTACAAGTGAAAGCAAATGAACTTAAAAGAAAAATGACTTTAGATTTCAACTCAACGCCGAAAACTAAACAACAAAAAATGCAGAATTTGTTGGCGTCACCAGATTTAAACATGTTAAAATTGGCTAGTCCAGAACTGGAAAAAATGATAATAAATGCCAATGGGATGGTGACCACCACACCTACACCGACACAGTTTATTTTTCCGAAGTTTGTGACAGAAGAACAGGAAAACTATGCCAAAGGATTTGTTGAAGCTTTGGCGGAACTTCATAATGTAAGACCCGTGAAACCAGACACATTAGAAATTTCCAGGCCGGATTCGGCGGATTCTGACTCGTCAAATTCAAATGTAAGTTATACGTACGCTCCATTGGAATTGACAACAACAACCTCGCTCCCTGGTGGTTTATTGAGTTCTGTCCCCAATAATTTAGTGAAACTTACAAACACTAAAACTGTTATTCCATCACACACATTAACAGCCGCTCAATTAGAAAATGTGGGATTTACAACAGTGAAAGAAGAACCACAGACCGTACCTCAATCCCTCCAGTCACCTCCACTATCACCAATCAACATGGCAAATCAAGAAGTTATCAAATTGGAAAGGAAAAGGGCAAGAAACAGAATAGCAGCCAGAAAATGTCGAACGAGAAAATTGGAAAGAATTGCTCGTCTGGAAGAACGCGTTGATGATCTTAAAAATCAAAACACTGACTTAGCTTCGGCAGCAAATAGTTTACGGGACCAAGTGTGCAAGTTAAAACAACAAATTATCGAACATGTTAACAGTGGCTGTCAAATTATGATGTCAAATAATTTAACAGCATTCAGATAACTTGTTTCATTTTGTTTGTGCCATGTAAGTTATAAATTTGTGTTCCAGGATGTTTATGAACGATATTTAGACTTGAATGATACAGAATTCCAAAAAAGTGCTGTTTTGTGACTATTAAGTAACAATTTTTGAGAAATTGAAAAAAAAATTGACTAAAAATTGGTTTAAATTGTTCAGCTAACACATGTAATGTTCTAAAAAGAATTATTTAAAATCACTAACTGAACTTTCCATTACACAGATGTATCTGCATTTATCAGTAATGTGATGTCCAACCGTTTGATGTTGAATATTGCATGTTTTATATATCCATAAAAATTCTTGCCTTGTATTATTGAATATGTATCGGTTCATAAAATCATGTCATTTAACTTAAAAAAGATTTTTCATTATTGAAATCATGTTAAAGATATGCTTTGTATGTTATTTTTGCAATTTAATTTATGAAAACATTTGATATTTTATTAAATGATATTTTTACAGAATTTAGTTGTTTTAGTAATACTTTGTACATACCAGTAAAAGGGGGATAACTCTAACTCATTGTAGTGTGAAGTATAGGCAAACAACATTGACCTGTCTGCTTGACCTTAAAATATTTATTTTGGGTTAGTAGATTTGGGTATAGAGATCACAGATACTGATTGTGTTTTATCTTTGTTTATATCTTAACTGCAAATCTCACCATGTATTGGGTAGGTTATTGTATATGAATATACTTGGTGAAAGGTCAAGCGGACAGGTCAATGTTGTTTGTCTTTACTTTTGATACTTTGACTGGTCAAAAACATAAGATGTGAAGGCAACCTTTGATGTACCTACCTTAAATGCTTGATTAAACTTCCAGACTATCCCAAAACATGAAGTAATGGTTGCTTAGATGTCCCACCAAATTGGCACCAATGGATTATTGATGAAGGTTGTATGTATTGCTTGCTCCCTTTAGCAAACTGGACAGGTTTTAATGAAATGCTGTGGGCAAATTTATGGAACCCTGACCCCTGGAGTAAAGGGCATTGGGTAAAAGATACGAAAAGTAGGCCTTTGTTTTTAACACTACCCTGGAAAGAACAACTTCGGTCACTGCAGGCGTCCATCAAGAGTGTAGCAGAGTTGATAGTCTGAGCCACTAACAGCACAAAACAGATATAAAGAAACAAGTGATTAATGTGGAGTTATCTTCATTATCCAACCAAGACCAATCAAACATTTCATGAATTTATTTTATTTTCAGTTATTACTGGTTGTTTGTACGGTACAAGAGGTCTTTGGGCAAGTTTTGTAAATTGTGTTGACAATCTGCAACCACTTCCAAAGATATCTCCTTTGATAAATTATAAAACCAGAGTTAGGTGTTGTTTGAACGTGATAACCATTGAGAGATATACTATAGACAGCAGGTTAAAGTCATAAACTACATTTTTCTTGAAATCAACTTTTCAATATCAAAACATTGATTTTGAAAATCATTATGCATTCTTTTTGTCATTAAAAAAGCTAGTAGTACCAGACTTCCAACTGCCATCACTGCTAAAATTCTATAGAAAATATAGCACAGAAGTTTGAATGCTTACTTCATCAACAGACTTGATAGTAACTTAAAATTGGTAATAAAATGATCACATTGCTACACATCCCTATGATATGGAGGGGGTGTGGTGGTGGTCTGAACTGTGTGCTCAATGATGACTGTCACTACCTATGTTCGAATCCCACTTGGATCCTAATATGAGAAACTTAGTTGGCTTGTCAAAAGACTTTGGTTTGCTCTGGGCACTCTGGTTTTCTCATCAATCCATGAACTGACTACCAAACAATCTTGAGGCGTAATAATCTTTACTTCCTAGCTAGATATTCGGAGATAGAACCACACCATCTGGCTTCGGTCGTTTAGAGGAGAGGAGGTCTTCTATATAAACTGCTTTGTGAAAGAATTGATTAAAAAAACTTACGACTTCAAACAGGCACTGAATATAAGCTAAGCCGCTTAAAAATAGGTTACATGAACAACTGCACAAAATCCAAATTTTCATGGGCTTTATTACGAAAGCTTGGGCATAGAACACTAATGTACGCAATATTTCATAGCTTAGAACTAAAGCAACACTGTATTTTATCATTCAATAATGTGTCTTGTTTCACTTTGATTTGAACATGGTTGTGTCTTTCCTGTCATAACGTGGTCATCGGTTTCCGGTCGTTTGTTGCTTTGTGTGTTTTGGATATCGCTTAGCCGTGCTATGCTTTAAGTGTTTTGGCTAAAGTCTTGATGTGGTATTTTCTATGTGACATTGGCTTTAACGTTGGTCCGATAAGGTTTTTTTGCGATTTTGGCTAAACCTTGTTCATGGTGTCCACTATTGTTTTAATGTGACAAGTTTCTGGTTGTTTGGCTATAGCTTGCAGTGACATGTTCTTTGTTGTTTTGGTAATTACTTTGCTGTGGTATGTTCTATGGTGTTTGGGTATAGCATTGCTGTTTTGACATGTTCTATATTGTTCTGGGTGTAACTTTGCTGTGGTATGTTCTATGCTGTTTGGATATAGCATTGCTGTTTTGACATGTTCTATTTTGTTCTGGGTGTAACTTTGCTGTGGTATGTTCTATGCTGTTTGGATATAGCATTGCTGTTTTGACATGTTCTATTTTGTTCTGGGTATAACTTTGATGTGGTATGTTCTATGCTGTTTGGATATAGCATTGCTGTTTTGACATGTTCTATTTTGTTCTGGGTGTAACTTTGCTGTGGTATGTTCTATGCTGTTTGGATATAGCATTGCTGTTTTGACATGTTCTACTTTGTTCTGGGTATAACTTTTCTGTGGTATGTTCTATGCTGTTTGGATAAAGCATTGCTGGTTCGACATGTTCTACTTTGTTCTGGGTATAACTTTGCTGTGATATGTTCTGTGCTGTTTGGATATAACATAGC
The DNA here is from genome assembly GCA_021292105.1 of Anadara kagoshimensis. Classification (NCBI taxonomy): domain Eukaryota; kingdom Metazoa; phylum Mollusca; class Bivalvia; order Arcoida; family Arcidae; genus Anadara; species Anadara kagoshimensis. The sequence goes on from CM037860.1 coordinate 29,764,889, forward strand.
TGGTTTGACCTGTTCTATATTGTTCTGGGTGTAACTTTGCTGTGGTATGTTCTGTGCTGTTTGGATATAGCATTGCTGGTTTGACATGTTCTATTTTGTTCTGGGTATAACTTTGCTGTGGTATGTTCTATGCTGTTTGGATATAGCATTGCTGGTTCGACATGTTCTATTTTGTTCTGGGTATAACTTTGATGTGGTATGTTCTATGCTGTTTGGATATAGCATTGCTGGTTTGACATGTTCTATTTTGTTCTGGGTATAACTTTGATGTGGTATGTTCTATGCTGTTTGGATATAGCATTGCTGGTTTGACATGTTCTATATTGTTCGGGGTATAACTTTGATGTGGTATGTTCTATGCTGTTTGGATATAGCATTGCTGGTTTGACACGTTCTATATTGTTCTGGGTATAGCTTTTCTGTGGTATGCTCTATGCTGTTTGGATATAGCATTGCTGGTTTGACATGTTCTATATTGTTCTGGGTATAACGTTGCTGTGGTATGTTCTATGCTGTTTTGGATATAGCATTGCTGTAGAATATTCTACGTTACTTAGCTAGGACTTTGATTTGGTATTATTGGTTGTTTTGGCTCCATGTAATTGTTTCTTGATTTTCGTTTAATTCATGCGACATGTTCTTTGGAAATGGCTTTGCAGCTAAAAGCTATTGTATTCTAAAACCAGAATACTCGTATACTTGCAAGTTATAATAATATAATCAATGGTAAAGCATGCGGAATACTCAAATGTGGTATAGAAAAAATATCAGCTATAACAAAGTGAACTCGAATTAGTTTTTAAATGGCTTTAAAGCGTTAATCTAAATCAAGTTAATTTGTTGTTTGATAAATATTGAGGTTAAATTCCATCTCTCTCTCTCCTCTCTCTCTCTCTCTCTCTCTCTCTCTCTGGCGATAGCGGTTTATAAGATCGAGATTATTCTCATATAGGAAATTAAATGTCACTTATCTGGATATAAGCCAACAAACATACGGAAACGACGTCCAACCCGGAAATTCTACAACATGTGACGATATACACACGTGAATAAGTAAATTGTCTGGAAAAAAACTCAATGTAGTATATATCATTATAATAAGTAGAAATATAAAAACTCCATTGTCAATTTCTCATTAATTCTCAATCATGTAATCTTTATGACGAAAATATAATTACTAAATGTAAAAAAAATCTGAAGAAATAATTACAAAAAATAAATTTAAATAACAGCAATGACACAAATATTAATAGAAAATATTACAAAAGTGGAAACTCCCTATTATCATAAATACATGTGATATCAAGACGTTATTTTTGTGTCAAAAGTGTTACTATTTTTGGAATACAAATGAATCGGATTTCGTATTTATATTTTAATGGTTTCTATTTTTGGAAACAAGAAGTTCCGTTATAAAAAGTGCATATCATGTGAATGACGACGTGTCATACACTTTAAATTTAAAACGAAATCCTAAAAATAAAGCGTAATATTTAAATTGCATTGCTGACGTCACGTACACATATTTTATATGTCGTTTAACAATTTAAGTGCGATTTGGTTTTATTATTTATTTTCTTTATTTTGTATAAAAAGATTGACATTCATTCCACAGTAATTATTTTCACATTTGAACAGTCACGAAGTCTAGTGGCAATGTAATTTGAATATGTTTTCAAGTTTGATACATAATGCAATATTTATTTCAGAGGGCAAATATCTAGCTCTCAAATTTATTTTTATCGCCTTTAGGTATGAAAAATGTATTTACCTGTCATAAATAGAAAATACCTGTACATAAGAAATGATATGTGTGACGCCAGTGATAAAGAATGATTGATTGATAGACAGAGAGAAAACTCAAAAGTCAAACATCACCGGCGAAGGATTTTGATAAAAAAATTGCGTAATATTTAATTTTGTTCTAACAGTAAACTTTTATTTCCATTCATGGCCTCTGGTAATGGTTATAATTAATATAATTCTTCTGTGGTTTGTTTTCCAATCGCAAGTTCTTAAAAATAACCGCTAAGAATACTTCTTTTCAATGATTTTTTCTTCTTTTTCTTCTTTTGTTTCGGTTTCTATATAGTTGGGATTCCCGTTCTACACTAATGCTATACTTATCATATACCTAGCAGTTTCACTACTTACATGTACATGTATTTCGTGAACTAACTTGGATCGCTAGATGCTCTCTCTCTCTCTCTCTCTCTCTCTATGTGCTGGTTTTCTTTTCTTGCTTTTGTATGAGAAAATATGGCAGCTCAGTCAACACTGTCTATGAAAACTAACAGATATAAGTATAACTTGGTGTAAAACGGTCTTCATGACCAGGTGGTTTTTGTATACAGGTTTAAATAATACAAATAAAAAGAAGTGGGATCTTTTTTAACTGGTGCCCTTTGTGTAAAGATACTTATGTATTGTTACTAATGCACTTGCTTACAACTATATGATTTTGATGAAGTTAGACTTTTATCATTATCAAACACATGTAATACAGGATAACATTTACTGTTGACTGAACTAAGTTTGACATCCCCAGTAAGTAAACACTCGTCTCTGTACGATACACTCACTAATATGAACTTGTTTCCCGATAATATATGGGTTTTTTCCTCATTAACATGTCATTCACACAGGGGTACAGTTAGTTGGTTTCGTTAGTACTTGAGTAACTGTGAAAAATACCCATCTTTTGCACTGATGCAGCACTATATCAACCGTTGGTGTGTTGACCTTTCGACAACTCCTGTCACCATCCATGATCCACTTTTTTATGTTCATATCGTGGGTGTAAAAATCTATCATCACCACCACCACCACCATCATCATCATCATCATCATCATCATCATCATCATCATCACAATGTAGTTGTGAGTGCAGGGATAGTGGAGAAAACCGGAGTGCCCGGAGAAAACCACCGACTGCTTTCGGCAAGCGAAATGACGAATATTCGCACACCAGGATCAAGTACTAGTACAAATGAACTTCTTAAATGAGGACGTTTGACGCATGGTAAAATTAACCAAAAGCCCCCTTCCAATCACTAATCCAGTTAAATGTCAATTTCATATTTCAATATATATAACACTTTATGCATGTGCTGCATTCATATAACATTTCTTTGCACACGAAAATGTTATAATGTGTCATTGTAAAATTTAAATAATTTTTTCAATGCATTTAAAAATATTTACATTTAACAATAGCAATTAACAATATAAATTGAGTGTTAACTTGTATTTTTTGTGCAATTATTTTACTTTACATTGAATACATCACAATACACCACAATAGGCAATTATTCTCCTGTCATTTTTAAAATTGATTAGAACAAGGAATTAAAAATCCATTGTATATCAATATTAAAATTACGTCTTTTTTCTAAATTGATTGAAGAAAACACATCAATTCAGGTCACACACACACACATACACACACACACACACACACACACACATATATATATATTAAATATAACCATAACAGCTGTTTAACAAAGGATTTGAAAATGAAACTAAAATTCTGTTTTAAAAAACACACATGAGTACAAGCTAAAATGTCCACATGAGGACACAAAAGACCTTATTTATAAGAATTTATGTGCACAGACCTGTATTATAACATATAGGTTTAAAGTGTCTCGTAAGCCAACTATGGCTGGAATATTAATCTAAAGGCAGTTTTATATACAAGTCCATGAATTCAACCCCACATTGAAATATCAGGATATAACCTTTTTAATTCTATTTACAGGGGTGGTGTTTTATGTTTGCCTGTTGTTTTCGTAAACTCCTACGTTGCCTTATCTCACTTGTGTTCCCAATATAAACTATAAGGGTTACTTGGCTCGTACATGTACGTATAAGTAGGCCTTCTTTATGTAGTGGCTTCACTGTAATGCAACAGTCTACATACACATTTTAACATTGCATTCATTCGCCCCCCCCTTCATTCCTTGACCCTTACAGCCCCTCGGCAGCAGGCGCCCTTTATGTAGTGGTTTTACTGTAATGCAACAGTCTACATACACATTTTAACATTGCATTCATTCGCCCCCCTCCATTCCTTGACCCTTACAGGTCCTCGGCAGCAGGCGCCCTTTATGTAGTGGTTTTACTGTAATGCAACAGTCTACATACACATTTTAACATTGCATTCATTCGCCCCCCCCCCCCCTCCATTCCTTGACCCTTACAGGCCCTCGGCAGCAGGCGCCCTTTATGTAGTGGTTTTACTGTAATGCAACAGTCTACATACACATTTTAACATTGCATTCATTCGTCCCTCTCTTCCTTGACCCATGAAAGCAGGTGTCCTTTATGTAGTGGGTCGTCTGTAATGCAACATTTTAATAACCATCGGCGTTCTTAATTACTTCGGAGTCTTTCGTCCCACCACCATTCATTGACTACAGACCCTCTCAAACAGGTATCCTTTATGTAGTGGTTTTGCTGTAATGCAGCAGTCCATTTGCGCTTTTTTTTATAAGTTTCGATGATCTTTTTTACATCACATTCTTTTGTCCTACCTCTATTCCTTGACCTTTACAGACCCTCGGAAGCAGGTGCTCTTTATGTAGTGGTTTGTCTGTAATTCAACAGTCCACATACACATTTTAATAAGTTTTGACGCTCTTTTTTACATCGCATTTTTTCGTTCCACCTCTATTCCTTGACCTTTACAGACCCTCGGAAGCAGGTGCCCTTTATGTATAGTGGTTTGTCTGTAATTCAACAGTCCACATACACATTTTAATAAGTTTTGACGCTCTTTTTTACATCGCATTTTTTCGTTCCACCTCTATTCCTTGACCTTTACAGACCCTCGGAAGCAGGTGCCCTTTATGTAGTGGTTTGGCTGTAATTCAGCAATCCATTTACACATTTTTATAAGTCTCGACGTTCTTTAAATTTATTACATCGTATTTTTCGTCCCACCTCCATTCCTTGACCCTTACAGACCCTTAACCCTTACCAGAGACACTCGAAAGTATGTGCCCTTTATGTAGGGGTTTGACTGTAACACACTTGAACAGTCCACATGTACACACATGTAGTCTCGATGATCTTTTCTACACCACATTCTTTCGTCCCATCTCCATTCCTTGACCCTTACAGACCCCCCCAAAGCAGATACCCTTTACTTAGTGGTTTGGCGGTCATGCATTAGTCCACATACACATTTTAATAAGTCTCGGCGTTCTTTATTACATCGTAATTATTCGTCCCACTTCCATTCCTTGACCCTTACAGACCCGCGAAAACAGACGCCCTTTATGTAGTGGTTTGACTGTAATGTAACAGTCTACATACATATTTTAACATTGCATTCATTCGTTTCCCTCTCTTCCTTAAGCCTTACACTGGTGACCCTCGGCAGCAGGCACCCTTTATGTAGTGGTTTGACTGTAATGCAACAGTCCACATGTACATATTTTGATAAGTCTCGATGATGTTTTTTACATCACATTCTTTCGTCCCCCTCTCTTCCTTGACCCTAACAGACCCTTTGAAAGCAGGTGCCCTCTGTGTAGTGGTTTGACCGTAATCATAAATTTTAAGACTCGACGCTGTTAAGTACATCGCATTTCTTTCATCCCACTTACAGGCCCGACCTTTCAAAGATAAAACGAACGTAAAACCGTTTTAGCTGGAGGACACGCTATACTTGTTAAACAACCCACAAATTGTTTGTTTACAATCACCTACATGTCGACAAAGTAAATAAATTTAATCGACTAAGGGGCTTATACGAATTACCACGAGGCAATGCCCTTTTCCACAATAATTAGCAGGATTTTTCTGTAAACATACGGGTTTATATTTGACTTGGAGCTATTTCGTATTTTATTTGATTATATAAAAATGATAAATATTTTTATTTATTTCAACAACGATATGCATTATAAGTTATTATGTCACTTATTTCAATAATCCTGGTTTTATTAGCAAAGCTGGAAAAATGTTATTACATGTATATCGAAATATTATGTAGATTAGGTTTTGTGTGTAAATATAGGAAGTATATTGCACTATTTTGAAGAAAAAAACTTAGAAAACATTAGTTTAAAATTAATATTTCACGTTTTCGATTTCCGTCTCAACAGATCGTAGATATTTTAACACTGTAACTGGGGAAAACGATGTGGAAACAATTGTGCATTACACGCGCAATTTGTACTAGCAATAAATTTTGAATATTATTTCATAAGACACAATCATGTCAACACTGTTCTTTAATTTTGAATGTAGAATTGTGAAGTAATATGAATCTATGGTCCACTTCGATATTTTATCGTCTAAAATCTATTGGTCACTTCAATACCTTAGATCTCTAAAATCTATAGACCACTTCATTATCTTAGATGTCTAAAAATCTATAGACCACTTCAATATCTTAGATGGACCACTTTAATACCTTAGATATCTAAAAATCTATTGGCCACTTCAATATCTTAGATGGACCACTTCAATATCTTAGATGTCTAAAATCTATAGACCACTTCAATATCTTGGATGTCTAAAATCTGTTGGCAAATTCAATATCTTGGATGTCTAAAATCTGTTGTCCACTTCAATATCTTTGATGTCTAAAAATATTTAGACTACTTCAATATCTTGGATGTCTAAAAATCTATAGAACACTTCAATATCTTAGATGTCTAAAATCTGCTGGCCACTTCAATATCTTAGATGTTTAAAATCTATTGGCCACTTCAATATCTTAGATGTCTAAAATCTGTTGGCCACTTCAATATCTTAGATGTCTAAAATCTATAGACCACTTCAATATCTTGGATGTCTAAAATCTGTTGGCCAATTCAATATCTTAGATGTCTAAAATCTACAGACCACTTCAATATCTTGGATGTCTAAAATCTGTTGGCCGATTCATTATCTTTAATGTCTAAAATCTGTTGGCCACTTCAATATCTTAGATGTCTAAAATTTATAGACCACTTCAATATCTTGGATGTCTAAAATCTGTTGGCCAATTCAATATCTTAGATGTCTAAAATCTATAGACCACTTCAATATCTTGGATGTCTAAAATCTGTTGGCCGATTCAATATCTTTAATGTCTAAAATCTGTTGTCCACTTCAATATCTTAGATGTCTAAAATCTATTGGCCTCTTCAATATCTTAGATGTCTAAAATCTGTTGGCCGATTCAATATCTTAGATGTCTAAAATTTATAGACCACTTCAATATCTTGGATGTCTAAAATCTGTTGGCCAATTCATTATCTTGGATGTTTAAAAATCTATAGACCACTTCATTTTTTTGGATGTCTAAAATCTATAGACCACTTCAATATCTTGAATGTCTAAAATTTATTGGCCACTTCAATATCTTGGATGTTTAAAAATCTATAGACAACTTCAATATCTGAGATTAAACAGAAAGCAGTTGTTTGTTGTAGAGGGAGAGATAGAAATCTCAATACTAGTGCTCTTAGGATCTATTGGAACCTAGTTACATTATTACATCAACAAGAAATCAGAAGGTATTTGATCCAAGACCAGGCCCCAGTTTCACAATCATTTCTTAAACAAGATCCTCCTTAACTTAAATCTGACAAAATTTCAAATCTTTATAATTTTGTTGATTTTTAAGATATTCAGAAATTTAAGATAATATTTTTGAGATCACTTCTAGTTTTGCCAGCATCTTTCTAACATGGTCAAACAATATCTAATAATCTAGGTCTTTGTTCCTATGTCTTTTCTTTTGCTTTCTATAGTCCTATGCCCCATCTTTTTTGGCAGTCCTCTTTTCCTCTTTCCTCCGCTGGCTGTCATGTTATAGCAATCTTTGGATGTCTTCAGCATAGCAATGATTTTTTTATTTGCTAAGGTTGTAAAAGTATTGAATGCACTGTTTTAGAAAAATTCTACAAGAATGAAAATAATTGTTTTTTGTTTTGAAAAAAAATGAAATAATTGAATACTTGCAGTGTGCATATTTCTAATTTTTTCAAACAAAAGAAAAAAGATTAAATTCATGTCATGAAAAATATATTATTTCAGGAGAGCCCTTGGGATTGTTTACATAACCAGTAAAAATATATAGTTCTGCCCAAAGATTAACTGGCATTGTGTGTCACATTGATGAAGCCCATTGCAATTTTCCGGATAAAGGAATTTATATATTGCAATGTGCTTTTTGCTTATTCTATATACAATCATTTCTTAAACAAGATTCTCCTTAACTTAAATCTGACAAAATTTCAAATCTTTATAATTTTGTTGATTTTTAAGATATTCAGAAATTTAAGATAATATTTTTAAGATCACTTCTAGATTTAAACATATTCATTTAGTTTTGCCAGCATCTTTCTAACATGGTCAAATAACGCCATCAGCATTAAGCGTAATCAAAGCATTGAAAGCTCAAAGATCAAACAGAAGGCATTTAAAAACCTTAGACAACCTGGGAACCTTATTCACATACACAAAATTAAATGGCTCAGTGCAAGATACTAACCGATAGCGAAATTTAACATCGGTTACAGATATGCTTGAAGATCTCAACTGACCTACACTAGAGAAAACAAGAAAACGACTAGGCTTCTATTGATTTAAAAAAAATTAACCATACCAATTTTTTAAATGTATTTTATAATTAAAGTAAAAAAAGGTAGATGACAGATGTATAAAAGGGCTAGTCAAAATAGAAACCAAAGAAAGACTCTCTCATCCATCTACAATAAGCCACAACATAGGACTATATATCCTTATATTCTACCCAAAGAATTGTCTGGTACTGTAATGCTCTGTTTACATCTATTGCAACGTCTAAGACTTCATTGACGAAGTGGCAGTATAATAAGTGATTGATGACGACCGAAGTCTGATAGAAGTCGAAGGCTAGCATGACATGATATTTAAAGGGCATGCAAATATAGTCTTTGTTGACCTTGACATACAACCTACCTATTAATAAAGTTGTTTACCATTGATTAAATCCGGATTTTACCATTGAAGGCCATTTGCAAAGAATTTAGGTTTTTGTCGCGTTAAAATTTTATTCGGAAGAAGCCGGGACAAGACTTTCATTTGTATCCTCGATAAATGATTTTCCAAATAATGTAAATAGAATGTAATGAATGGGGTTAGAAAAGGAAGCGATGGCAAGCCATACCGGGGTCGCTTTTACAGCTCAACTTGACCTGGTATGGATTTCAGTGAATGATTAGCAAAGGTCAACCGTCCGTCTACTTTAGGACAACAATTTCTCGTGTTCAGACTTAACCACCGTGGGTCGTTGTAGTTTTGAAAAAAACGTAAACAATGACTATATACATGTATAACAGTGTAATGAGATATTTTTAAATAGTACATGATAGCGGTTGAAGCCTAGGCTTATAAATGCCCTAAAAGTTTTATGGCCACCATCACAGTATTGTTGATCTGTGTCCAGGATTGCCCGGAATATATTTGACGTTCTGCAGTTCCATGTTCCTTTCACTCAGTTTTGATTGCACACTTGACGAGTGTAGCTAGCTAAACAGTAGGTGCTTATCCTTCCAGAGCACCTGGCCTAACTTCCCGCTGGTGGAATTTCACTTATCAGTTTCAAAGTTTTTACTTTGCTTCTGGATTGTGATTTGGACATGGATAAGTATGTTTGTTTTTTATGTTTGATACACTTGGATATATATTACTGGTTCGATCCCGGATCTCACTCTATTATATGCCGTATAGTTCAGGTGTCGTCAACACAAACAACGATTATTGCAAACCCACCACTTAAAAACATGCGATCGCTTGCTTCAATTCGAGCCGTTGTGCGATAAGACCTCATTATTTTACCAAATAGATGTTTTAATTTGATAACTAAAATAAAAAATCTAAAAATGTTTAATTAAATAGACCGAAACCATACAACTAACCGTGTTAATCAAGAAGCTCACAATCTCCGATTTTATTGGAAATGTTCATCGAGTCAGTGTGTATGTTTCCAACCTAAGCAAACGCGGGTCTTTACCCATATAGAACGTAATTAGGGTCAAGTCAAGTAAGCAAATATTGTGACCGATATACAAAAAAAGTTAAGGACCACGCCAAACTGAACATGAATGTTTGTAAATCGTATCATTTCATCTTTACACTTCTCGTAAATTCATTAATAAGATATAATTTCGTGCACAACAAATCTACTTCATTACATAAAATTTACATCATTTGAAACAAGAAGAGAACAAAAACAAAATACAAAATGATTGTTATATTTTTCAGTTATTTTGGATTTCTATTTAATATTTAACTTTGGTCCCTAACAGGTTTTGTTGAGTTTATGTTCATATAGGAAATAATAGGGGTACTGAGTCCAGGGTTTAAATAAAGTAAGCAAATGTGTTGCTATGTATATAAGGCTAGGGACATAGTCTTGCAAGTTAAAACTAGTTATAAATATTTAAAATAAAAAGACAGCGTATCTAACCATCTATTCAACAAGCTGTACAAAACATTAATAAAAAGTTGATAAGATGGATTAATGGGACGGCTAGATTTGTTTACTAGACTTAGTGATAATGTGGCCAACCTTGTGCCATGTTGTGATGATTACAAGTATGTCACTGACCGGAAAACATTTACATCATTATGTAAATCATAAATCAACCTCTCTCTCTCTCTCTCTCTCTCTCTCATTTTCTATTATAAGAAGTATCAAACTCAAATGCAGCACAATACTACTGTTCTTATCTCCCGCCAATTTTTTATGCGTACATGTGATCAAGTTTGATCAAAAACGTTAGTAAACATGTTTGTATATAAAAAGATATAGGAATATGTTCGGAGCATAGACAAAGCTGTTTAACTTGAGTATTTGTTTTAAAAAACGACATACATGTAAAATGGAAAAGAAAAGAATCATTCATGATTTTTTAAAGATTAATAAACAAGCTCTCGTCGTGAATAGCTAAATTTCTGATGCGACGTTAAACAACATTACAACAGCAACAATCTTTCGCAATTCTACACCAACATTGTATATTCCATCCCATAATAACGCATAAATTCCATCTTTAATTTAAAAATGCCATTTAATACGATTTTATCAATATATTGATGTTATAATTATTATATGTATTGACATTCCGGAAGGGAATACCCAGGTGAAAACTAATGATGTATCTCCGGTAATTGATCCATCAAATGATGAATGACAGCTATCAATCAAACCACGACGTCATTCTTAGAATTCTAGAATGTAAACAATGAGGCCCTCTAAAGGTATTAAACTTAATTAACAGGATTAGAAAATATCACAATAAATGAAAATATGGTTAAATCGAAAAATATTTTATGCCTTTATGCATATTCTGTCATAAAAGTAAGTTTTAATTTTGAATAATTGTAGGAATTATGGAATTGACACCTCCAGGTGTCACCAGAGACGAGAGAAGCCTAGACAGCCAATCAGAATTCACAAAACCGGGAAATAATATTTGTAATACTGTCACCAGGTGATATGTAAATAAATAATATATATAATTTTAATTAATCTTATATAATTAGGAATTCCTAAGAAATTATTAAAAATATTCTAAAAACGTTGGAAAGAATATTTTAAACATGAACGTAAATCATGACTCGGTCACAAGAATGTCAGTCTGGCAACAGTTACCCTTCGGGTAGACGTAATTTCAATGTTTTCTTATTTGTTTGTTTGCTGCTGTTTTTAAAGCGGCCGTGTTATAGATGGATTTTGCGTACAAATATTAAGTCCATGAGTACAGTCAAACCTGTCTATAAAGGTCACCTTATGAGGCCAGTAAAAGTGACCTTAATGGACAAGATGGCCTTTATACACAGGTTCAAATAGTATGAATAAGGAACAATTAGGATACAATTCTACTGGCCTTCATGAACAGGTGGTCCTTATATAGAGGTGACCTTTGAGGCAGGTTTGACGGTAGTTTGAAGCCTTTGGTCCAGTTTGAACTGATTGCGTTCTTGGCTACTAAATCTATCTAGAGTAAGACTAAAGCTATATGCAACTACATATGCCATGTATGATGGGCCTTTCAGTTCACGACAAGATTTTATTTTTTCATGTCACCGTGACTGCGTGGGTTCAACTAGCCCGAGATTACTCTGGCCCGAAATTGATAAAAAAAAAAAATTTCGGGCCAGAGTAATCTCGGGCTAGGGTTCAGCTGGCTAGACAAAGCTTTATCCTATGCTTATGCATCGATGCTGTATGTAAGTTCTAAACTTCTAGACATTTTAATCCATTGCGCTTTTACTATGACAAATTTATCTTATTAGGCCACTGTGACCTTGAAAATAGGTTATGTAAAACTAGCTTCACTAATTTGGTAGAGCTTTATGACTGGATGCTATATATGAAGTTAGTAATTAATCAGCTTCCAATGCTGGTTAATGTAACATAAGATATTCATTTGTCATAGCTTAACTCTACCGAAATTCTTACCTTAAATATATAATTGAGAATTTTTTTAATAACTGATATTTGATGTGTAACTACATACAAACTGAAAATGAAAAAGTCTGGATTTCCCCCAGTGATAATTTTGTGATTGTGATTAACAAGTGATAGTATACATAGTTTATTATTTAATCAGTTTTGTTTTATGTTTGTTTATCATTTTCTTTTAACTACCACATAGTTAAGGGGAGTAACTCTTTCTATTCTGACACAGCTCTAACCTAAAGAATCCACTAATGTCTTCATTTAGAATATTTGGAAAAAACAGACAGCACTCAAATTCATGCCTCTGGTTTGTAACAGGCAGGAATTGACCACAAGTTCCCATTTAAGAAGCAAGCATTCTATTGTAGTGGTTCTAATAATTTTGAACATGCAGCTGAATAAAATAAATGAAGTGAAGGTGAATTGTTTTAAAATGCCAACCAGTAAATAAAATCACCTAGGATATCTCAAACAGAAGATGTACCCTGTCTTATTATTAAAAATAAAAAATCAACAACAAATTAACTTTTTTTTTGTTTAAAAATAAAATTTTATTGTCAATAAATAAAAGACAATTTGAAGCTTAAAAATCTGTAAACAAATAATCAAATAAATCACTGGTGCTAATCAAAATATATATTAAAATCTTAAGATAAAAACAAATGTTAAAAATCTTAAAAAATTCTCCATAATACATTGTATGTTTTAAAGCATATAAATAGTTGTTATGTCAATAAAAACTTAAATAAAGCAGTACATAATAATGCAACAATTGCATAAATGAACAAATATTGTGTATCTTACAATTAAAAATAAATTCTTGGCGATTGACATTGTAGTAGATCTATACGATAAAAATCTAGAATTTTTTATCTCCACAAGACATAGTTATAAGTCGTCCACCATCTGATGGCAGAGTATACAACAGGTCTAGGGTAATTGTAACGTATAAAGCATGCACAGGAGTGATAATACACATACAAAAGTCACTTCTTACACCTATATGGGGTTTTTAAACTTGTCCGTGTTTATTAACACTCTGCCATCAAATTGTGGATGGCCTATACTTGACATACTTACCCCCCCCCCCCCACACACACACCCAACAATAACATACATAATACTGTCCAAGTAAAATATGAATCTTTTAAAAAATTAATGTCAGTCTGTGTAGGAGATACATGTATTACAATCTGTTTTAATCTTAATATATGTCACACACAAACAATAATAATAATAATAATAATAATAATAATAATAATAATAATATTATTATATTATGATTATTATTATTATTATTATGCCATATAAAATTATTTTCTAGATTTTCATCAATTTTTATTTTTTATTTCATTATTGGGACAGGGGCCGGGGGGGGGGGGGGGGGGGGGGGGGGGGGGGGGGGGGGGGGGGGGGGGGGGGGGATTATTTCAGATTCAAAAGAAATAACAGTAATGACAACAGCAGATTGTACCTGAAAAAAGAAACTTTATTAAAAAACACAACAAAAATAAAGAAAAAATTCTGGGGCGGTCCGAAAAAAATGGGATGAAAAAATTCTGGGGTAGGCCTAGTGGGATAGGTAGAGATGAAAATCTAGGAATTAATTTTATATGGCCTTATTTTGTTTCATGTAATAAAAGATAAAATGATGACTCTTATTTTATGATCATACAAAATGTCAGACTGATGTAGTTAAAATTCGGGCTAAATATCTGTCACACTACTAAAATTTGCTAAGTTTCCATTGCTGATACGATTAATTGCCATTAAAAAGTGTAAAAAGTATATGTGATTGTATCAAGTAGAAATCAGTCAAAATCTCCACGTCAACATTTTCAGTATTGTGACGTAACAATTTGAAGAACGGCGTCATAATTATACAGCGATCGATTCTGTGAAAACAGGTACATTTGTGTGTTTATTCACAACAGAGCAACATGGAGGAAGATATTTTTTATACAACAAGCAAATGAATACTACATTTATCCTGTATGTGACTGAAAAATTGTACTAGACTTAAAGCCCCAATATTGTTAGAATTTCCTTTTTTGCAAATTCAAGTAATTTGCGTGCATTAACAATCCGGTGATACGTAAATAGCTACGTCATAAATGACATCATAGCTTTGGTATTTGTAAGAATTTTTAAACAAAATTAGGCAAAAAGAAAGAAAATGGATTTTTATATTTTTTAAAGACAAAAATTATTTTTGTGACAATTGGAGATTTGAACCAATTTCTACTCAATATAATCACATATATTCCCTTGCTAGATCCAAATTATATTGTAACATATACATATATATTCAATACTGATCTCTAATACTGTAGTAAATTACACTGATAAAGTATCTGAAAGCTCTGGGTAGACATGATGCATGAACAAAATACACAGACCTGCACATAAACGTACAGTGCATATACATGTAGTAACACTACTACTTGCTGGAGTGGACATGTACATTTTTTTTAAATATTTGAAATTAAATAAATAAATTTCTAATTTGCAGGATCAGTTACTAGCATCAGCGACGATTAATACATTAAATTTTGAGGCTAGAATTTAGTAGCAGTTCCAAAACAAAATTTCTTGACAAAGAATGGCCATAGAAAATATGGGTACTTGAATTTTGTAATTTTCACCTCATCAAATCCTGCATTCTTTATATATACTGGTGTGTCTCTGATTAACTGACAACCATCTACCATCCGCCACCATAAAGGGTTTAAAATCTTCTGAATATGCCTTACTAGTCTGTTGTCATCTAAAATGTGTTCCATGAAATAAAATTTTCCACCCTAAAATAAATAATTAAAATAAATTAATTATACTTTGTAAAGGATAAGATAAAACTGTGTAATCAAACAATATATTCAGATAGAATATATAGTGTGGAAAATCTCTTAACTGAAGATCTTCCAGCCATAAAATTTACGGTAATTTGAATTATAAAGGATTTTACTTAGTTACTAATAGTTAATTAACAAACTGTTAACAATATTTAAATGTTCTGTTCCTAAAAATTAGTCTAAACAATTTTCTGTTTTTTTATCAGATGGAGTTTTAATAGCTTTGAACTGTTCCAATGTTTATGTACATGGAGTTAAATTATCATTCAAACAGAAGCAGGGGTGTAGTTAGGAACCAATTTTAACCGAGGCGAAAAATAGAAGCACCAAGGCACATCAAATCTATGCGGTCCGGGGCATGCTTCCATGGGACAAATTGAAAAAAAACCCATTAATTGGTGGATTCTGACGACACCTGAACCTGATATTTGCTGTAAAATTATACTAGCAAATATAATAGAAAACTTGTGACTTTAAATACAAACATATACCATTCCATGTTTATAAATACATTCTCAAAAAGACAAAGCAAAACTTTTCGGAAACCAAACTTTGCCACGATATACAGTTGAACAAATAAAACAACTCAGTAATTCTAAATAACCATGTCTGTTATACGAAGAACAAAATGCTCAATATAAATTATTTTTACCCTTATATATTTTCTTCATGTTTCTGTAAAAAACATTAAATATAAAAAACCCATCTGATTGTTACCAAGGCAGTTGCCTCGGTTGCCTCATAGTAAGCTACGCCCTAGGGTTAGGAAAATGTTTTTTGTGATAGAATAATACACCTGACCATGTGATTGAGAACTTGACCTATTTTGGCGATGTTCATTTAGTCTGTTACTTAAAACTACTAAACATGACCACCAGCAACAGTTAATACTATATTAAATGCCGCTGATGACCACTAACAAAATTTTGTGTCATCTACTATAAAAAATAATGTTGTAGCCAAAGAGAATTTTTGTGTGTTATGTTATCACTACAACTCTTATAAGTGTTTAGTCTCATCTGAAATACCCTCTTAATAGTGAGCCCCCAAAAATGTGTCTACTGTGTGCGGAATCTAGCACAACAATGTGACTGTGTCATGATATTCATAAACGAGTCATGCACTGCTTCAAAGCAGAATAGAATATAACATCATATATTTGGTGTCATAATTATTAAGTAGTGTTGCTGGTATCCCAGAATAATGAAAAACAAACATGCGTATTTATGTCCGAAATCACAATCCAGAAGCAAAGTAAACACTTTGTAACTGACAAGTTAGGTTAGACACATGAACTTCCACCAGAGTAGTGAGGTCAGGTGCTCCGACAGGATAAGCACCTCCTGTTTAGCCACCTACACCCAAATATTTTAAAATCCACAGTGAAACTTTCACTTTACATAACACATGTATATATATGTACACAAATGTAAGTTACCATTTTGAAAGTCTTGTCAACAGGATCTTTGGAGATATCAAAGATTTTAAAATGAATTGTTTTGAATGAATTAAGGATTTTCCCTAAAAATATAGAAAACTAGAGTGTTTTAAAAGTGAATAGCAAACGTTGTCGCTGAAAAAAAATGTCCAATGTTTTGTATCTGTCCGAACCATGGTGAATTTACCCTAGACTAATCTGCATTAGGCCTATGACTATGCTAACATTTGAATAATGCCACAGTGTCAATGATCTGCTGTACACGGCCATATTGCTATGTTTCCATTCCTGGTAGCCAAAATCGCCATTGGCTATTTATTTCTGAGGAATTCTTTCAAAAAGTAACCCATTTTAGCAAAATTGTGGAAAAATACTATAAAAAGCACTATATTTTCACAAATTTTGGAAATTTGGCTACTAATTATTTTAAATTTATGGAAACCTAGATATTGTCAGTCATATTGTAAGTAATTACACTTACTGGTTTAAGCACTCTTTTAACTTCAAAAAGAACTTTGTCAACATCTCTTACTGAACATAAAACCAGTGTACAAACAACTACATCAAAGCTATTATCCTTCAAGCCTAACCCACTCATGTTTTCTGCAAAGCCTTGTACAACAGTTTTAATCTGAATACCAGTAGCTGGCGCATTGTTCTCTAGATAATCTTTACAGTATGGATTTGGTTCCAGACAAGTAACTTCTGATCTTCTTGGATAAAATTCAAAATTTGCCCCGCTTCCTGCCCCTATCTCCAAAATTTTGACTCTCTTGTCGTTTTCAATGGTAGAAAACAATATTATTTTTTCTTTATGCACTGATTTGTTCATCGAACCAATAAATCTATTTAACAGCCATGCAATAAATCGTTGTCTCATACTTTTTGAATAACGTCTGATTAAATATACTGCTACTGAAAGGCCTGCAAGATAGGCTAAACACTTAACCAATGTTTGCCTCACTACAACATCATCGTCCGACATTTTGTGATCATGTGTTTAATAATATTCTTTGTATTTTTTCTCACGATTGTTGGCGCACCGTCTGTTACTGATACAGCAAGTGTATGTTATTGCATCCATTAAAATTTTGTGGTGAATTCTATAATAGTCTGTAAGTTTATTTTGAATCAATTTTAATCATACAGATTTATCTGTACAAATTGAATTGTGTATTTTTTTTAAAGAATTATAAATAAGAGGGTAATTCTACCGGGCAATTTAATCCACAGGGGCCAGTTTCATAATAAAATTAAAAAAAATACCGATAAGTATATAAAAAAGTCTGTGATTTAATCACACTTGAAACTGGCCTGTATAACTTATAATATAATGACATTACTCATGTGCCATTGTGTGTATTATATTATTTGTTATATGTAAATAAGTTCCTTATTTGTATGATATTGCAATGTGAGAAAAAAAAGAAACCCAAATCTTATTAATAGTTATGGCTGGTAGTTGTCACATGTGGTTGTTGTAATTTTCCTAAAACAAGTGTAAAGTACCAATGCTTGATTTCTGCTAGCTCCAGTTCACTAACAAGGCTGCATCTCCAATCATTTAGAACTGTCATCAGAGGCGGATCCAGAATTTTAGAAAGGTGGGGGTGGGGGTGAGGGGGTATAATGTGAGAGCCCGCGGCGAAGGCTCGAAGATTCTAGGTGGTCCGGGGGCATGCTCCCCCGAAATGTTTTTAAATAATGGCGCAAAAATCCTGCATTCTGGTGCAATCTGAGCTGCATCAAAGGAAAAAATCTTTCATTCAAAATGCCTGTATCATAGTATGAAAAAAGTGTGACAATATGTATTATTAGTACAGAAGGGGGGGGGGGGCGTACGCCCCCTACACCCCCGCTGAATCCGCAACTGGTCATGATCTGTATATCAACATCTACTTGGCCACATCCTGGATATATGATCAACGTGTGTGTGTGTGTGTGTGTGTGTGTGTGTGTGTGTGTGTGTGTGAGAGAGAGAGAGGGAGAGAGAGAGAGAGAGAGCTAGTGTGTGTTTGTGTGTACTGGCTTGATTCTTCGTATCTTCCGACATGTTTGATTTATATTCTATATGTTTGACAAATTATAACTAAAGTATGCCTGATTAGTTATCTTGGTAGATTGATTATGTCTACGGGTCCTCATGATGCCGATGTAGCTTCATTATGCTTATGTCATTGCTCAGGTTAATGATTAAAAACTTTTCAAAATGATGTGCCACGGTGACAAATTAAGAAAAGAAAATATATGTCATGGACACCATACATTCATTCATTCCGGGGACGTATTATATATATTCATTGCGTATCCACATGAAATCGACAAGTGGTCGAAGGGAAGTAACTCATAAGATATTTTGCTTTAAAGTAGTGCCCCAGACAAAGGAGGGACTACCGAGAGAGAAAAAAGAAGAATCCGGAGTCAATGTAAACAAATGGTGGATTATGTAACTGTAAGTTGAAAAACAAGTGCCTATGGTTGAAAATGCAGGATTGCATACACGCATGGAATTGTAAGTATAAGGAATTGATTTTTGTTTTAATGACCAGATTTCTATCACAAAATATATTGCACAGTTTCATTTCAGTTCTAGAAATGTCTGATACTGTAATAAGGAACGGCATAGAATTCATTGAAATTTTAGTTCTGTAATGTCTGATATCTAAAAAAATGTTTACTTTTTAAAACATCATGTAAAAATTGAGCGTTAAATTGACCACTCACATGTATTTGGTTGTGAAATTTAGCATTTTGCATGGATCAGTTTAATTGTTTATAGAATTTATTTTACTTAGATTATTTATCACATGACCATGAATTTCATTTCAGTTAACCTTTCTAGTGATTTTTTTGATTGCAGAATTTATGAAATGGCGACATAGGAGCTTTATTGCCTGATAATGGGGGCACCTCTTACTAAACAGAGAGGGGTGTGTGTCAGAGGTAAAAACGAAACAAGAAAGTATGTACCATTAACACCTTATAAACCATTTCCTGAAGAGAGAAGAAAAGCTCCAGGAGAATTGATCAGTCAATTTCCAGCATTTCCTGCCGCCCCAGAACCAGTTTTAAGTAAGTATTTTACTGTAACTTACTGTATTGGCACAACTGCAAGACTTGTCTTTTTAAAGGCACTTTACTTCTGTTATATACTAGAACTGATTTTTAATTTCTATCAATCCAAACAAACAAAACATGCCAGTCCATGTCCAAATCACAATACAACAAACATAATAAACACTGGACTTCCACCGGAAAAGTAAGACCAGGTGTTCTGGAAGAGCAAGAAATTCTGTCTAGCTAACTTACATTAGACCGGATAAATGTACTATATTAAATATCATGGGGATTTGAAGGGTTTCTGAAAAGGGGGGTTTTTGACTCCAGTATGGGTTTATTCCAATTTATGTTTGTATGGTAATATTTTTAGTGGTATTTAATTCAATTTCACACCAATATTCTATAGTTTACTTGGAACTTTTCATGTTTTCTTCACCATCCCAGAAATAACAGTCTGGATAATAATTAAAATCATATGACTGGGATGTAAAATACCATGCTATTCAATCAATCATTTAACCAACAAATAAAAAGGAAATATTCTTAAGTGTCATTATCTTGAAAAATAGCAATTTTTCAAGTCTGCACTTTTTGCATGTTGCAAACTATTTGTCACAAATTTGCAAATTTAAGAGCTTAATTGGTTGTCTCAATTTAAGGTTTTTCTGTGTGAAGGTTTTTCTAAAATAAATGTATAGTGACATCCAGTGGCACTGGAGGAACTAGATTATTACTGTAAACAAAGGTAAAAAACAATTCTTACTCTGTAGTTAAACGCATGAGTTAGTATTTATAATTTGAATTATATTTTTAGGTGACAGTGACCTATATTGGTGGACAGATTGTGATTTTATGCCATACAATGACAGTACAATTTTTACATCATCTGGTGCCTACCAACCTCGTCTTCATCATCCATGGATTGCAGACAAACGTGTTCCAACAGGGAGGTTATGCAGATTTGACTTTGATAAACCAAAATTACGTGAGTACCACATTGGTTTACATTGAATAAAATAACAGAAAAATGTGAGAGATGGGATTTCTCTAACTTGAATTTCAGTTGTGATATAAAAATAGATTTAAGTGTTATAAAAATATAATTGCCACATGCCTTTTTTAAATGGTCAAACTCTCTGAAAGAGCAGTGATCCAATACAACACAACATATTTGCATAAGAAAGGTATGGCCCCATACGGATATACATAGCAACATTAGGAAAATGTTCTTTCATATCGAATCATTTGCTACATTCAGAACGTAGATGGCGAAATTTAAACGCCACAGGCAGTCAGAGCCTTGAGAGTGACCCCCATCTTAGAAGGCTTGTCACTATTGCAATCCCACAAATAGCCAATAATGTCCATGGTATTTTTATGGCTGACAGGCGAATTACAGAAATATACATACAGCTGGTACAGTTGGAATCTCACATGAAAGAGCACATTCCATTCTAGCACAGGATCTTGCAATTAGGTAACATTGATTGGAAGCACACTAGAACCCTTTGTCGCACGCTAACGTGACCTTTTATAGACAGTTCTCTCTAACTTTCTCAGATATTTGTTACCATTGGTAATACGTGGACCCTTCATTTCACCCCGGAGGCCAAACACCAGTCTGAACAATGACAACAACCTGATTTATCCCCACCAGAGAAGGCACAGTCTGTGTTGATGGTATTTTGATGGTGAATTATCTGAAAAAGAGACGAATCTATGACTCATACTATGCATCACTTATGAGGCAGTTACTAGAAAATGGCACCTTGGAGAACTCATTAAGGATGTTTTGTTTCACCAAACAAGGCCACAGTTCACAAGTCTGCCACTATCATGGCTGCCATTAACGACGACGTTTTTTAATTGATTGAATTGATTGAGCAACTGCTTAATTCTTATGAAACAGAATTATGCAAAACCTAGTTAAACTGTCGTCAAATCGTTCAAATCCTCAAAGAGATATATCGATGATATTTTGTCTCCTATTAATCCTAAATTTGGAAACTATATGAATGTTATCTATCCTAGTGAGCTTGAAATAAAAGACACGACTAATTCCTCAAGTTCTGCTTCATATTTAGACTTAAACCTTAATTATGACATCCACAAAAGTCTACATTTGAAAAACTTTATGACAAACGTGATGACTTCAATTTTTCTATGTCAACTTTTCTTTTCTATGCAGCAATATACCTGCTTTTCCTGCTTATGGTGTATTTGTTTCCCATTCATACACTATGGTAGAGCTTGTTCCCACTACGTGGACTTTGTACAACGAAGCTGCTTCCAAATAAATTGTTGACTTAGGGATATTGCAAGCCTAGGCTGATCAAGGCCCTCAAAAGTTTTATGGCCGTCATCACAGTGTTGTCGATAAGTTTGGTGTCTCTGTGTCCAGGATTGCTCTGGATACATTGACGTCCCATAGTTCCATGTTTCTTTTTACCAATTCGATTACACACATGTCGGATGTAGCTAGCTAAACAGGAGGTGCTTACCCTTACGGAGCATCCAGCCTCACTTCCCTGGTCAAAGTCATGTGTCTAACCTGACTTGACAGTTCCAAAGGTTTTACTTTGCTTCTGGATTGTGAATTAATATGTTTGTTT
Source organism: Anadara kagoshimensis (assembly GCA_021292105.1). Classification (NCBI taxonomy): domain Eukaryota; kingdom Metazoa; phylum Mollusca; class Bivalvia; order Arcoida; family Arcidae; genus Anadara; species Anadara kagoshimensis. Next base: position 29,787,305 of record CM037860.1, read on the forward strand.
ATGATCTAATCTCGTTAAATATTTAAAACCAAAATACATGTATGTTTTTATTCACTTTAGGTTGTGAGGTATTTGCTGGAACAAAGACAACAGCGTACCCACAAGTCAAGTTCCACCCAGATAGCTTCCATGTTGGTTTTCTAGGATCGGGGGAGGTACAGTTAGTTACACTGGAAAATACAGGTTTCCATTCCAAAGCAAGGGATCTGACATTTCGAACATACAAACATTTTGATATTTCTCCTGATGGAGAATGGTATGTTGTTATGGCCAGAAATTATTCATCTGGTGAATATGATTTGCTGTTATTCAGTTCAAAAGTTGTGACCAATGTTGAAAATGCGGTCAGTTTGAAGAAACTAAACCCAGAGTTTAAAGGACTGAGATCGTACAACGAACATTCATATTGTAAATGGTCGCCAGATAGTTGTTACATTGGGGTCAGTATCTATTCAGGTGCCTTTATGGTACTCAAACGTCAAAAACTTACTTTAATTGCAAATATATTTCCCGACATAATTCCAGATTCAACTTTAAGCATATGCAATACTTTTGATTTTAATCCCAGATATGGACATCAGTTTGTTGCCATGGCAACGTCAGATAGACAGTTGTATGTTGTTGATGTGGATAATGGTCATATTGTTAGCCAGTCATCTGAAGTTTGTAGCAATTTTACCATAGATACACTAAGTATACTTATAATGGGAATTGTGTTGGAGTAGCTACACAAGACTTTATGATATATCTTTATGACCAGGATGTTAGCTCTGTTATTTATAGCTTAGACATGAAGGTCAGTTGCCCTGGGATACAAAATCCCCTAACTGGATCTTATCAGGCTATAACCAAACTTAGTTTTTCAATGTGCAGTGAACAAGTTATGGTTGCTACCAGTGATGGACTGGTGCGGTTATGGCAACTACCGCCTACCATTAATTTACAAAATATTTGTAAATTGAAAATCCTAAGTTATTTGCCGATTGGTAGAGTCAAAATGTTGCCACTACCAACCGACGTAATTGATTATCTGTTAGATATCCCAATTACAAGTAAAAATATAGAAATGTCGAGTGTAGTTGAAAATGTAGACAATAGTAAGGACAAGAAAGAACAAGAAGAAAGTCTCGCCCGTGACACCACGTACAAACACTTTGTTTTACGGGAAACACCAAAATTAATTTCATTTAAGAATGTCAATACAGATTTCAGTAAGTTAAAAACTGTTAAATGGTAGATAATTCCAAGTCCAACATGACAACATTGGAAAATTAATGCCAAAATATTAACTAAATTGATACTGATAAAATATCAAAATTTACTTTATAGGACCTAGTAGTTAATTTTAATTGAATACAACATTTCTGGATTTTGATTAAAGTCTTTATTACTTATTTTCTGTGTAGCAAACGTGTTTGAAAAGTCCAAAAGAAGGATGTTTATCACAAATTTACTACATGTAGCTTGTATCCATTATCTGTTCCTTTATTATATATAATATTGATGTTTATTGGCATAGAAAGGTACATAATGATAAATTTTACAAATATATATACTATACTATTATTGTTATAGACAGGAATAACGGTTATACACCGTGATCGTTTAATAAAACATTAAGTAAGACAGTTATACACCGTAAACGTCCAAGTTGTCAATTATTTGCAATTAAAACAGATGTTCATACTTAAAATCTTAAACATACCACTGAGATTTGCTTAATGAACTAATTTTAATGTAACTTTAAGGTATTGATAAAGACAAATAACTTTGTCAAAATGTGTCTAGTGATTATTTTGCAATGCACACTATACCTTTTTCACAAGGGCATAGTAATTGTATTGTTTGTTTTACATTTCTTCTAAGATATTATTTATACACAAATCTTTATTTTTGATGTTTTTAAAATGTTTATCTTTATTCACTTTTACAATAAAATAAAAAAAATATTATTGGTTTTCTTAATTTTATTAATGGATTCCATACACATATATAGGCAAACAACATTGACCTGTCCGATTGACCTTTAATTCAATTATCTATTATTGACCAGAACATATATAGGGAACATAGGTATCTGTTTCGTCTACATCACGGGAAACGTACATCATTTATGTATTAACCACAACCCGTGTATTAAGTGGACACCTCTATATGAATATTCCAGATGAAAGGTCAAAGACAGGTCAATGTAGTTTACCTATAACGGATGTTGGATCATTGTTTGTAATTACGGCTTTTTTTTGAATGCGTGTTTTTTATGCAACAATGGTTGTAAAACGAGCGTGATGGTTAGGGGCCCTCTAATAGTACTAAATTCACACCATTGAACATTAGCTCTTTTACGTGTCTTACTTACATATTATAGCAGTGTTAATTTTACAGCTCTAGACGTATGGAAATACAATTGCTCATTAGTAGTGCTTAGACCAAAATTGTGAAATTTTTTCAAGATGTTGAAAAGACACCACAAGGAACCAAAATGTATTTAAGGAAATACTTTGCACGAGTTTTTGAGGAATTTCATATTTTAACTAGCAGCAAATTTAGACAATAGTTTACATCTGACAATTATACACAATTATTGCCTACCGGGTAAATGATATTCTCGGGGAAACATCCACCAGCAGAGATACCGGCTCGGTGGTTTATCTTACATATAACAGCATCAGGAATTTTTATAATCATTGGTCTCAATATGTATTTATCGGTTCTTGTCTTTTTTGTGTTTTTGGTTGTGTACTGTTCTTTCTTATTGTTATGCTTGTTCATTGTTAAGAATACTTAACTGGTAATTAGTTCTTTAAGAACTTGAAGAAAAACTGCATAATCTTTCGTTATGATGAGAATTTGAACTAAATAGCTTGTACTATTTTAAGTTTTTAAAAGGGAAAAAACCACTTATGTTTTTGTGATGAAATGCAAGACCATAGCGAATGTTGTATACTGGATTTCAGGTATATGTACATGTATGCGATCAAGAATGGTAATATATCATTTAAATAGATTGTGTTTTTAGTTTATGGGCTTCCGATTGAGTGACTGACATGGTTAACAATGAATAATGAAGGTTTTATGGCCAGTAGCTTATTTAGTCGTAACATTGTGTGGTAAAACGCACACAAGGTAGCGATATTGTAGCCCCGTACGTATACACGTAAGTGAAAAGTCTCGACTGGGACATAGTTTCAATTTTCCTTTGTTCTTCTTTATACTTAATTAGTGGGGTTACTGTTAGTTTGGGGAATTTCCTATTTAAAACCAAGTCCGGTGGAACTGAAAGTGAAACGCGTTTTCCTTTGCTTAGAGGCACGTAATTTGTGTTTTTGGTAGCAATATGATGGTATGCGATGTTTATTTGATATAAAGCCGACAAAAGTACTGACACTGTAAAGACCGATATATATATATATATATATATATATATATATATATATATAATATATATATATTATATGTGAACATTAGTAAAAAGCGGATCAAATACCCTTACTATGCATTTTTTATATCGAGGCACCATTCTTATCTTTTGGAATTATTACATCGGATGTTTTCTGGTATGTTTTTGCTCTCAGTCATTATAGGGCATTTATTTGAGCATTGAAAACTGCTTATTAAAGCTGCATTTAAACATGTGACTTCTATGTGTTCATGGGGATTATATAGTATTTGTACACACTCTCTCTCTCTCTCTCTCTCTCTCTTTTGGATTTTACATAATAACCTGTTGTATTTTACTTTTTTATTTTTGCACAATACACACACAGACTTTCAATAAAATACATGTATAGTAATTTCACTATCAACTAGAATTGTAATTGTGACAAGCACAATGGCGAAAGTCTTCCACCACCCCAACAATTTTCACCAATTTATGACCACCAGAAGTAGCCAGCACAATCCTAAAACCATTAAAAGTTTAAATGTGATAATTTTATTCACTTTAAAAATTGGGTTTTCAACATCACATAAGATAATTTGAAGAACTTAGCCAATATTGCCTGACATGTAGGGGCTTTTAAGCAAATACAATATAGTAACTCAATCACAAGTTTTAATAAAAATTAAAGATATTTTTATTATCTTCATTTTTTACTACAACTATATAAAGACTCTAGAAGATATTTGACTTATTGTTCTAAATATATATTAAATAACTAAAAAAATCTGTAAAATCTTCAGTTTATTATCAAACATTATTATTTATACATAGTGAATTTAAACTTAAGACACATCAGATATGGATTCCAGTTTTAAGGCATACATTGTATTTTTTTTATTCAAAAGTTAAATGAAACAAATATCCAAAAAATGTTGGATTTGATTGGTCAATTTTATAACAAAGAAGATGTGTCCAATCACTTTATTGACATGTCTCAGCTCAAACTTCACAATTCACAGTTAATTAATTGGCTTGGGGATTAAGACCGTTATCCTCTTTGAAAGAGTAAAGTGTGTAATAGTAGTATTCTGTTCAAATCTTTAAATTGACCTATGTGTTTGTAGATCAATTATAATCCTCTAACAGGATAAGCTTGCTTAGAGAAATGGAAATTAAATTATTTAAGTTTTCATACAAAACAAGAAAATGTATGGTTTAGGGGTATGTATCTTAACCGTTTAAAAGTTAGTTATCAGCTCCAATCCGTCCCCACCATCTCTGTGAACTGATGCCATGGAGATTTTTTTAGTATCACTCTTTTAAACTTTGAAAACAGAATCAGAAAATAAATAGTTTAGGAGTGGGGGTCTTAACCGTTTAAAAGTTAGCAAACAGCCCTGTCCGTCCCCACCCTCACTATGAAATGACCCCATTGATTTTTCTTTAGTATCACCCTAATCCAATTTTCATGTAGAATCAGAAAATATATAGTTTATGGGTAGGGATCTCAACCATTTAAAAGTTAGTACACTGCCCCGCCCATCCCCCCTGATACCCCCTGGAAAATCTTATAATAAGGACTTGTGCATCTCAAGATGCGAATCATGAATATGTATGGTTTTATAGTACAAAATAAAGTATAAATGATTATTGTTTTTAAAACCCCATCTTCTTGCCACTCTCCCACTGACCTCCCATGGAATTTAAAACTGGTTACAATAGATCTATAGTGCAGAGATATACCCTGAAAATTTGAATGAGATTGATGCGTCTAAGAGAAACATGGTGGACAACGATTGATTAGGAGATAAATTAATATAAATAATAATAATAATGATAGTGTAAAACCGGAAACGGATTTTCCAAATAGTAAAAATTAATATCAAATGAGGTACATTTACATACAATGTCCATACAATGTGATACCAACATACTTTATTGTTTGGGTAGCTATAAATCGCATATAGAAAACAGCAACTTCAAACATCAAAATTAATACAAATACAATGTACATAAATATGTGATTGGATGTCCGATGGTCAACATCAAACATCAAAATTAATACAAATACAATGTACATAAAATATGTGATTGGTTGTCCGATGGTCAACATCAAACACCAAAATTAATACAAATACAATGTATATATATATATATATATATATGTGATTGGTTGTCCGATGGTCAACATCAAACATCAAAATTAATACAAATACAATGTACATTAAATATGTGATCGGTTGTCCGATGGTCAACATCAAACATCAAAATTAATACAAATACAATGTACATAAAATATGTGATTGGTTGTCCGATGGTCAACATCAAACATCAAAAAAAATACAAATACAATGTACATAAAATATGTGATTGGTTGTCCGATGGTCAACATCAAACATCAAAATAATACAAATACAATGTACATAAAATATATGATTGGTTGTCCGATGGTCAACTTCAAACAGCAAAATTAATACAAATGCAATGTACATAAAATATGTGATTTGTTTGTCCGATGGTCAACCTCAAACATCAAAATTAATACAAATACAATGTACATAAAATACTGTGAAATCATTAATTTTCGTTTGAGCTCAATTTTCGTGGTTTTAGTGGACAGTCTGAACCACGAATTTACGACAACACTTAATATCATTCACAAGTGAAAAGACAAAATAACTACCCGGTAATGGACATGTACCATATTATACGCATTCATAAATTACAACTAGCGTAACTCACATTTTCAAACCAATAAAAACTTTTTAGGAGGTGAAGATGTTTGGATGTCTTAATCTAATTGTGAAAATTATTAAAGTAAATATATTATGTTTAATAAAATAGATATTTATATTTAAAAAAGTTTATTTTTAATTGGGAACTGGTCGGGACGAATAGGGACAGACAGGTTTCCAGCCGTAGCTTTCATCATCAATTATGACCTTTCTCCTTTAAATTTAAATTCGGTGAACTAAATAAACATTTCAATAATCTATCATCTAACCTCCATTATATTTAATATAACTAAATCAACAGTTTGTCTTGTAAAAACCGCATCTTCTTTCAACATAATACAGTGTCGGTAAGAGCCGCCATTGTTACTCTCGTAAACACCTGATTGGGTCATCAGAGGTCAATAATTAGAATTTTTGAAAAGTTGCCGATACCAAAGAAGAAAAAAAACCCAACTATTTTGCTTAAAAGGATTATGAACCACATTCTGATTGATGTGACGTGAGTGAACTTATAAATCTGAATTAATTGCCGCTTAATTATCTAATGTAACAGGTAGATCTACTCAGACCAGGTGTCACATCGTGTATGAAGTCAATTGTTACTGATATACTAATCACAGGTAATTACCGCCTACCCTAGACTTGGTTATTAATCCACGTCTTTAGATCTGTCACGGTCTATGGCTTTGGTAATCCCTAATTTTTCATCCTATAACTGCCGATTAACGAACAAATCATCACTTTCTACCCGTTATTAATGTTCAAAAGACAATCTAGTTTTTGACATTTCAGTAAAACCACGAATTAACGTCCCAACAAAATGTTATTTTTTACTGATTCCACGAAAATTGGGCCCCACGAAAATAAAACCATTCACAGTATGTGATTGGTTGTCCGGTGGTCAACATCAAGCATAAAAATTAATACAAATACAATGTACATTAAATAGTTTATTGGATGTCCAATAGTCAACATCAAACATCAAAATAAATGCAAATGTATTTTGTACAATAAATTGTGATTGGTTGTAAATACATGTATTGTAAAAACATCAACTATATAACTCGGTGTCCAATGGTCTATACCGGTAATAAGACTTACAGTTTATTTAATTTGCTCGAACATTTCTTCTCCCTTCACATTTCTAGACAGTCAAAAAATTTTGTCAAAATTCAGTGGATCGGAATGAAACTCAAATTTAATCTTTAAATAATGATAGTAGGCTTCAAATACTAGTTATTAGGTACAAATAAATATTTTTTACAAACCTAAATACAAATGTTTAAGCGAGAAGTGTTTTTCACAATAACACCTTATTCAAATTTAGGAATATCTTAAAAATTAACAAATTATAAAGGTTTGAAATTTTGTCAGACTTAGGGTGAATCTTAGCTAAAAAATGATTGTGAAACTGGGACCAGTAATGTTTTACAAACATCATATACCTTGCACCGACAGCTGCTTTGTTGAACAATATGCAAAGCAGGTAAACATGTGATTTGGTCTACCACTATCTACAAGTCGATGCAAAACTTATCACCCAACTGAAGCTTTGTCGGGATGAAAAGGAAACAATCTACATAAAATCGAACCTACAAACACTAAACACGAAAAGCCAAAACCCTTTTTGTGCAAGAAAAATCAAATATCACAATAGCGAAAATATAAATTAGAAAAGAATAGCTCCGTAAAGAGATGTCACCTGGTACATAAATAGATTAAAGGATTAACCCATGACCATTAGAAAGAATGGCTCCGTAAAGAGATGTCACCTGGTACATAAATAGATTAAAGGAATAATCCATGTCCATTAGAAAGAATAGCTCCGTAAAGAGATGTCACCTGGTACATAAATGGTTTAAAGTTGATCTCCATTAGAAAGAATAGCCCCGTAAGGGGATGTCATCTGGCATATTAATGGTTTAAAAGATTGATCCATATGAATCCATGTCCATTAGAAAGAATAGCTCTGTAAAAGAAAAGGATAGATTAAGGGATTAATCCATGTAAATCCACTTCTATAAAAAAGAATAGTTCGATCAATGGGTCGTCACCTGGTACATAAATGTTTTTCTCTGCATCAATGCTGCTAGATAACAACAGTAATATGGATTACAATTTCAGGTTACATGGGTTACGTATCCACTTTGTAACAACTTTTCTTTACATGGCGAACAGATAATCATTGCATCTTTTTCAGCAGCTGGACAATTGTTTTGTAAAAGGTTCTGTAATAAATAAAAAATTAACAGTGTATGTATTTACAAAATCATCTTGCAAATTTATATTGTGACAAAAGTTGTCATGCATGTTTTAATAATTTTTGTTATTGCATTCGAACAATTTAAAAAAGAAAATGACATACATTGAAAAAAATTAATTGCATTTTGCTTATTTTTTATTTTTAACAACCGAAATTTTGTTTTACTTACGTTACATAATTGTTTTACATTATTTACAGACAACAATTGGAATAGTTTAAAAGTAGATTTTTCCAGAAATTTGGTTTAATAATTATATATATTTATATTTAAGTTGTTTGCGGATAATGGAGTAAGCAAGGCGTCATGCAATGTACATCCGAAAATTTGAGATATCCGAGTTCGAGATAGCCGGATTTATTTTGGTTATATAAACAACATCTCATTCTGGACGTTTTTAAAGAGATATCTGTGTTCAAGATAAAAAGATTCAACTGTAATACCCTTGCATCAATTTATCACTTACCTCAGTATGTGAAGATGGTTCATTTCTTACATAATCCGTGCAGTTCCTATCTGTTATTTTGTCTTCAGACAATTTGTCCGTACTAGTATTAGATAAACTAGATGGCTGTTCCAACATGGTATTTATTTGAGTTATATAATCATTTGTATCAATAAATCCATCAGACCTCTTATCTATATTAGTTTTAGATACACTAGATGGCTGCTCCAGCATGTTATTTATTTGAGTTATATAGTCATTTGTACTAATAGAACCATCAGAAAACTTGGCTGTATTAGTTTTTGATACACTAGATGGCCGTTCCAGCATGCTGTTTGGTATCTGTGTATCATTTATATTAATAGAACCACTATGTTCTTTTTCCTCATTGAGTTGCTCATACATGTTTGTGTCATCTGATCTCTCTGTCTCACAACATGTTTTATTCACAACGGAGATATTTAAATGATCTTCATTGGAGTTGTCCAAAGACCTAGTGGTTGAATTGATAACACCTGTTTGTAGATTTAATGTATTATCACCATGATTCGTCACTTCTTGTTCACGAGAGTTGTGATTGTCCACATCTGTGTTAATGCTTGCAGATACGATTTTGGAACTTGTATTTGAACTGTGGTTAGGTTGATCACGTACACCATTCAAGAACTCATTACCAACACATTTGTCGGGACTATTTGAATCGATCAACTGTGTTTCTTCACCTGGCTCATTAAAAGGCGTTTCATTAATGAGATTGTCATCTGTCATCGAATCATTTGATTGGGGCATCTACAAAGATAATTATAAATTATAAGACAAGTCTATTGTTTTGACCAAGTAACCCCCAACACCTTAAATACGCATGGTATTGATATCATTGGATATAATTTTTAAAAATGAAGTGGGTGATCATCGGTAATGGAGATGGTTTTAGGAACGGTTTTATCAACAATTCTTCAGAACCTTTTTCCTCAACTATTTAAACAGTGATGGTGGTTTAAACGTGCTCATTTTGTTTTCTTATTTTCTTCGTGCTTGGTTATGGTTAACAAAAATATACGTATGTATTACAAAAATAAGATGCTATGATATAAATATCGTAAGCAAGAACAAAAAAAGTGTGTGGCACAGATGAAGTTATGACACAAGAATGTTATAAACTGTTTGTTGAAACATAAAAAACCCAACTAATAACATATAATAATAATGCCTAGTTCAATTTTATTGGGGATATATATTCAGTGGGATAGTTAAGACATCTACAATGTCATGATCAGCAACTAGACGTCTCTTAGCCACCGCTGTAAGTTATGCAGTTGTATCGGACGAGAAAAGTGTATATAATCATGTTAATAATTAAAATTATAATTATGTAATAACAGTTTTTCCAAAAGATCTAGTCTAGAAGGAAGTATAGTCCAGTCATTCTATGATAATCATTTTATGTCACTGTTTTCAGGAAAGGTGTTATTACTGTATTAAAAATTTAAACTCCTCAAAAACTGCTTTCCTATTATAAGAACATTCAGAACTTTTAACATAATCATTTTATGTATATAAGAGAATATTGGAATATATTACTACATATGTTCTATTGTAATTAGTTAGAGGTTTAACTGTAGATTGACTGGACTAGTCGTGCACTTAAATGATTGTATAAGGCCAAATGAAATAAACAATACGATGGGCTAATGAAGTGTAAATAAAGAACCATATACTATATTGTGACACAAATGTAGCAAATACTTCGATGACTCAAAAGAGAAGCATTTATAAAACATATTATTTTTGTTGTAGTAAAGCTTATTGTTATAAATAAGTCCCAGCCGGTTAACATTAACAAAATGTTTATTCCATCAAATATATTGAAAACGTTTAAATGACAGGATGCCAAGATGACAATGCACAAGATGACAATTCACAATTCACAATTTAACAGTTCTACAATAAACTAAAATAACAAATTTACAAAACAGTACACAGCTTCCTATATATGCAACACATATAAAGGGAGACAATTTCAAAGAAAACACATTTATATTATTATTACCTTTATAAAATTTTATCAATTGTCTTGCTGTAAATTTATTAAACAAAACTATTCCAAAATATATATAATATATTTCCCTTATATCAAAGTAAAAGAATTATTAAAAATATCACAAGAACCCATATATTTTGTCACTAAACTTGCACACCCTAAATTTACCAATGTGGAAACATATATGTTTACACCTAATGACAGTATATTAAAACTGTGTGTGCGTGTGTGTGTGTGTGTGTGTGTGTTTGTATTAAAGACTGACAAATTGAAAAATGAAAGACTAATAAACTGGCAAAATATATAAAAGTCAGTAATACCTGATATATGGTATCAAAACCGTATGAAATTGCTTGTACAAATGCTCTGAGTAACCTCTGTACAAAATAAAACAAAAATAACCTTTAGTGAGTTGTACTCATGCAAACATTATATATATATATATATATATATATATATATATATATTTGATCCTTTGCTTTTACATGTATTTATATATATTATATTATAATATACTCTGAATAACAAAATAATACATATTCAAAATGCAAGTGACCAAAATGAACCCAATGACAAATTTATAAATTGCAAAATGACTTTAACATGAAAACATTATATATATGTATAAAGATTAAAAATATAATAAAATGTATATAAATAAATTCAAACTGACCTTCAAATCACCATGTTATAAATAATAAATTCTATCTTTTTACATATCCAACCATCTTGACAAAAAGTGAAAAATATATTAAACAAAGGTATTTTGCAACCAAAACCTAAGCCAATAGAAAGCTTAAATCAAATCACATGACCAGATAATTGGTCAAGAATAAAGTATAGGAAAAGGTTATAAAGGTTATTAGTGCAACAAGTTTAACACAATGAGACAAAACATAGACAAATACATAGACAAACAAAACATTTACACTAATCAAATAAGACGTCAGTTTCCACTCTACCACATTTTGAACATGTATTTAAATCACAGAAAGAATAAATATTTGATTATTCGAACATCAAATGTGACGCTAAAACAAGAGGAAAATATGCCTACGTTGTAGACCCGTCGAAAGTTTAACACCGAGAAGACGAAAAAAGTTCGAAGCTTTATTTCCGAGTCGCCAAAATATATGTATAGCCGATGGTCGAAAAACTACCGAGAGAAGAAACCACCTGCCGAAAATCTTGGAGATATAGCTAACGAGGGTCCGAGTTGAGCTGACGATTCGGCACTTGTTCGTTACCGTTAGTGTTAACTTTCGACAGTACTGTAAGCCTAATCTGTATGATGAAATCAGATATGGAATATGTAGTTTATATATAAACACTTACATCTGGTAGACTAATGTCTCTATACTCTTCTGATAGATGAAAACAATATTTCCTGAAAAAGATAAAAATTTATTTATTAATATATTTCTTTCGTTTATTTTTACGAAATATAAGATGGGACCTTAATAAATATCTACATTAGGCAAACTTTAAATATAAAAGAAAGGGGTATGAAAAATACTTAACAGATGATGGCACAAACATATCAAATTAAAACTTTTACCTTCTACGGTTTAATATTCGCATAATATCAGAATATAATCATCGGATAAATAAATAATTAAAAATAAATAACTAAATGAATAAATACTACTTTACGAAAAATTAAACAATAGGTTTCAGACTTGGTAAAATGCCTCTCGTTTATTACATTACATTTTATACTAGTCATAGAAAGGAAGGAAATGTTCATGATTCTTAAGCACTAAACTGTTTTTTTTCAGATATGAACCACTTTTGAAAAGTTGGAAGTCTTTTTAGTTCTTTCATTTTCTACTCAAATTATATTGTCTCGGTGACAACGATTATATTGTTTTCTGTTTCCTTACGGCTTTAACAATATTTTCAGCTCACAGACATGAAACGGGCGTAAGCAAGCTCCACCCCTGTGAAACGATTGTCTCAAACGAACATTATCACATATGTAACATAATTAAATCATAAAAAAACATGCATCTATCGGTAGAAACACATACCGCAGTTAGTGATAATCCATATACCATTGTTAACCATGTCATAAAATGCTCCCAGCACCAGGAACGCTTACCAAACAGTCTTTAAACTCTATAGACCTTGATCAAAGATTTTACAAAATGTCCCTTCCAACAGAAACACTTGCCTTAATAGTCAAGTTTTAAATACTATTAAATCTTGCTATAATCCACAGTTGTTTCTGCCATCTGAAACAATTGTCCAACCTGTACATCCCTTAGGACTTGCTCAAACATATCACAAAAATAACCCCGTCACAAGAAACACCACCAATACAATAGACTTGCCAAATATATCACAAAACGCCAGTGTCACCAAACGCCACTGGTCTCAATTTTCAAATACCGTAGACCTTGCCCAAACATATCATAAAATGTCCCTGTCACCAGAAACACTTGCATCATTTTCAAAATACCCCATCACCAAAAACACTTATCCACTACAGTCTTAAAATTCCGTAGATCATGGTCAAACATTTCACAGAAATATCCCTACTACAAGAAACACTGGCCGCAGTCTTGCCAAATATATCACAAAAAGGCCCCTGTCACCAAACTCACTGGTCTCAATCTTCAAATCCCATAAACCTTGCGAAACATACAACAAATTACCCCTTTCACCAGACACAATGGCTTCAATTTTCAAGTCCCGTAGACCTTGTCAAAACATATAACAAAATCCCTCTGCCACCAGAAACACTTGCCTCTTTCTGTAAAATTCTTAGACATTGACCAAATAATATCAAACTATGCCCCTACCACCAGACACACTGACCTCAACCTTCAAATCCCGTAGACCAAACGTATTACAAAATGCCCCTTTCACCGGACACACTTGCTTCAATATTCAAATCCCGTAGACCTTGCTAAAACATATGCCATCAGAAACACTTTTCTCTTTCTGAGACATCCTTAGACCTTGTCCAAATATATCACAAATAACTCTGTCACCAGACACTGACACCAATCTTCAAATCCGGTAGACCTTGACCAATCGTATCACAAAATGCCCGTTTCACCAGACACACTGGCTTCAATCTTCAATACCCATAGACGTTGCCCAAACATGTCAAAAATGTCCACCATAAATACTTACCTCAGCCTGTAAAATCCGTAGATAATGATGAAACAAATCACCAATGCCGCTACCAACAATAACACAATGAGAACCGGCTTCTCTGTAATCAAAATTTAATTTTTTTAATGGAAATTACGATAGGTTCAAAGAGCGTTTGCAAAAAGTTACGAGAATGACTCTTTCGCAAAAATGATATTAATAACACCACCGGGCTTTGTCTTGCCTTTATACTGTCGACCTCGCTAGTATCATTGTAATTGTTGATTTGGTCACCATTAAAGTAACTGTCTCTCTGATATGTTTTACTAAAAATTGTAAGCAAAGAAAACCTTAATCCTTAAACTAAGGTATACTCTCTGGTGCAAAATTGTTCCTTAGCTTTTGGATAAATATATTTGATCCTTTGGATATTTTTCAAACCCTTGTGGTTTCACAATATTGGTCCCAGTATACAATTAATGAGGAATTTCGCAAGGGCCGTCTAATGCTGTAAAACTAACACTGGTATAATATGTAATAATATATAATTAGCTAAACAGAAGGGGTTTACTTGTTTCACTTCTCTGGTGGAAATACTTGTTTAACTTAATTAACCAGTTTTCAAAGTTTTTAGTTTCTTTTTAATATTTGATTTGAACAAGGACCGGTATGAATCTGTTTGATTAGATCTTTGTAATTAAGTAAGGTAATAACAATTTTAATGACAAAATTATGACAATACCTGTATAACCTGGCTCAAAAATCGCAGCTGGCATCCATTCTAGTACTTCACTAGTGGGTCCAGACAAGTTTCCAAGTGTTGACGTCAAAGATATGTGGTAAGCAACCCCTGCCTTCAAATTTATAAGTCTGTATCTTGTAACGTCTGAACCAACTGCAGTCCCTGAAAATTATATATTTATACAAATAAAAAACAGGCAAGAATCAATGCAAACAAACATACGGAGCAATAACGTAAGTAAACGATATAACAGCCAGACAAAAAACATGCAAAGTGAAGACAAAAATATTTTGAAACCAATGGTTATAAAACTCCTAACTTTGGACGGGTACCTAGGGGCGTAGATAGGAACCAATTATAACTGAGTCAAAAAGTTATAAGTACTAGTGCCCAAATAGCTTAAAATATAGGGGTTCGGGGTATTTATTCTACCTGTAAAAATGGTGTTAAATGGTGAGATCTGGCGACACCTGAACCAGATATTTGTTGTTAAATGATACTAGTAAATATAAAAGGAAACTTGTGGATTTAAATAAAATCGTACCATTCCATGTTTATATACATTGTCAAAAATGCAAAGCAAAACTTTGCCGAAATCAAACTTTGCATATAAAGTTGAACAAATAAAACAACTTAGTAACTCAAGTTTTACTGGAGTTTTTCATTTAGACAGTCGTCGAAAAGACAGCAGTTTGTCAATGGTTACTATATCTGTTCACTGTACACTATTTTTTATCCTTTTCTACTTTCTGTTGAAAACCTTAAATACAAATACGATCAGATTTTTACAGAGACAAATTGCCTCAGGTTACCTCATAGTAAGCTACGCCCCTGACACTGTAGTGACTGTTGAGTTGTATGGTTATAATTCAAACTCCGTTTTAACAACGTTGATCGTTTTGATCAGCTTTCTTGACATTATAAGTATATACATATCGTGCTTTTGTCAGTTATGTATTAATATACACTGTTCATTTCAGAAATGTTATAAATATGACCGCTGAGATTTCAATTACCATTTTTTTATATTTCATTAACCATAAAACAAGATATTTTTTCTGTCCATAATTAAAATGCAAATCCTAATGCAAATTCCTTGTGTAAATGATAACAACTTTCATTAAATTGTATATTATACCAGTTTTAATTGTACAGCACTACACGAGTCGTCTACTCATAAGTAGTGCTTAGACTAAAATCATGAAACCAAAATTCTTTTTTCCAAGATGTTAAAAAAGATACCCAAAGGACCAAAATATATTTTACCATATTAGGCTTTAGTATTTTGGGAATTTCACATTTTAACTAGCAACATTAAGATAATAGTATATTTCTGACAATAAAACACACTTATTGTCAACTGAGGTTGTGATATCCTCGGGGCATCAGCAACCAGCAGAGATATCGGCTCAGTGGTTTAATTATATATAATACCAGTTTTAATTTTACAGCATTAGACGACCGTTTCGGAATACAATTCCTCATTAGTAATGCTTGAACCAAAATTATTTTATTTATTAAAATCACACAAACCAACTAATAAAGCTTATGTCAATAAAATTGTTCATGTCAAAAATTTGCAGTACACTTGCAGTAATGGATAATCATGCAAAAATGATAAAACTAAATGACACGAGATAATTACATATACAGTCTTTTCGTTGGACTTTTCACAGCGTATGATTACGTATCCAGTAACGTAACCACGTGATTCAGAACAGTTGTAGGGTGTCCATACCAAATATTGCTCATTGTCGGCTGAAAGTTTAATTTTTGGTTGCAGAGGTTTCAATGGAACTGTTGAAAGACAAAAAATTATAAATCAATCATTATACTGTAGTTTTGTCGAATTTGTGATTGAAATTGTTATATATGTAGTTTCTTCCCACTATGGGAACTCTATACAACGAAACAAGCCCCTTAAAGTGAATTGTTGACTCAGGGATATTGCAAGCTTGTCAAGGCCATTCAAAGTTGAATGACCGGCATCACAATATTATTGATAAATATGCTGTTTCTCAATCCATGGAATGATTTTTCTTATCCTGAATATAATTTTTTTCTCGTGGTTTCATGTTCCATTCAAGTTTCAAATTTAATTTCACACGCGAAGGATGTAGGAAGCTAGACAGGAAGTGTTTTCCTTTCCGGAGCACCTGGCATCACTTCCATGTGGAAATTCAAGTGTTTGAATTAATTTGCAAGTTCTCGTCGTTTAACTTGTGTTTTATTGTTTTTTTAACATGGTTTGGTTGTGTTTGATATATATTTTTGTATACCTAAAACCCAATCCATGTCCAAACCACAATGCTAAACCAAAGTAAAAACTTTGAAGCTGTCAAATTTGGTTAAACACGTTAACATAAACCAGGGAAGTGAGGACGGGTGGTCCAGAAGGATAAGCGCCTTCTGTTTAGCTAGCTACAACCACCACGGTATACGAACAGTTATGACGGAATAATATACAAGACACAAAGGAAATCAGTTGGATTGAATACAAATTATAGAGGTACAATACACATCAAAGCTACTGGTTATTTTAGACCAAAAATCATGAATTTATCTTAGCTACCGTCGTTCATCCGAGGAAGCCGTTGAAGACACGGTAGTAGGGTTAGTGAGGTTGATTGGTGTAATATTGTTGAACATTGTTTATTATATTCATTCTGCATTCCATATTAACGCTTTAAAAAGATGCAACGTACATCTTAGTTTTCTTGTATTCACTTATATACAACATTTATAATTAACCTAACACATGGATTTATTTTGAATAATGATATAGATTTTGGAACTCCACATGTAATTAACGTTGATTCCTAAGGGGTCACTCTACGTATAAAGAAGATAAATAACTGTTCAAGAACCTCCGAATAAGACCTTATCATTCAATCTCTGTAACGGGTTTTATAAGTCTCCATCAGCCAGTAAGGATAATATGTAAGAGGGATGTTCGATATGTAATTTGTATTTTACCACAGCACGATAACGCTTTGTACGATTCCGTTGATCATTATACGCTAGAATAGCTCTGATGAATACCATAATGCGATTTTGTGAAGATTTTCAGTCAGACATTGGTGAAAAGAAGACATAAATATCTAAGAACGTGTGGCTTCATATAGCTACCATAGTAACTTACTTTGAAAACACCACCATTTAACACATAAAAACTTAGTTACCTGCACCAGAAATATATGTACATTGGCTCCATGTTATCGGAGAATATACATAGCCATCTAGATCATTTGTCCTTGCGGACGACAATCCTTGATAATCTGTCCTGGCAGACGACAAACCAAACTGATAATCACTATAATGTCCATTAGGTATTTCAAATGAATAACTGGTGAAGTTTTCTGGGAGTACTTGAAATGCAATCGGATCCTTAAAAAGAAATGGAAAGTTAAGAATATGTGTATTTAAATTTTACACTCAGTCAGTCGAACTATAAAACTTTATCATTTTTCGCAAACTAAATCAGCGTTTAAAATCATTAACAGATGTATTTCTTGTAAGCAAAAAATTTCAAAGTAGATCAATTTATATTGACTACAAAAATGACACACTATGATCAAATCACAATCCCAAAAGCAAACTAAACATTGTGAACTGGCAAATCAAGTTAAACACGTGAGCTCCTACCAGGGTTGTGAGACCTTGTTTTTTCTGGAAACTGAATTGTATCCCGATATTGAGGGTTCTTAGTAATTTTGATTGCTGACAATTACAACATTTACAACCAATTTCTGAACTCCATTTTAACTAGTGCATTAAGTATGAAGGTTTTGCTTGCAGTAATATGAAGTGAAATGGGAAGGTTAACAACAGTATATTCAACCAAGTGTAAACACAAAATTTCTTGACGCATTTTTACAACATAGTATACCATTATTTACACATACCGGTATCAAAGTTCACTTATCGTTTTTAACATCAAGCAATGAATGGCAAAGGAGGTGTCAAATTCCAAAGAAAGTTACTAGTAAATGTTCAATGTTAATCAGTGATAGTAGCTCTGCCTAACAGTGAAAATGACCATCTCAAATTTAACCGCCGTCACTGTATTGTTGTTGTATAGTACAGTCCAACCTTCCTTAAATGCCACCTCTATATAAAGGTCAAGTGCTTATAAAGGCCAGTAGAATTGTATCCCAATTGTTCTTTATTCATATTATTTGAAATTGTATATAAAGGCCACCTGCCCATAAAGGCCACTTTTACTGGTTCCCTTGGGTGGTCTTTATAGACAGGTTTGACTGTATGTTTGTTTTTTATTATTATCTTTTACCTTGCATGTATCCAGCAAAAATTTTATACACCATGCAAAAAAAAACATTGGTGCCTGGTTGTCTTTTGTTTCTATGTTAATATGACTTCCATTTGTTATGACGACAGCAATTGGCGTTTTTGGTCCTAAAAATTTAAAGGAAAGGATTCAATTAAAATGAATATATTTACAATATGAAACATGCAAAAGCAATTGTATTGCATTTCCCATTGAAAGACAATTGGGGGTCATGACCCTTGATGTGTATCAATTTTTCTACAACATAACGTCATGTCTCACACTGGTAGTAACGTGGTCATGTGAGATACACCGTTTCCTTTTGACTTTAATATAAAAACAAAACTGATTTTCTTTGTCTGTCAAAATTAAAGTATAATTAAGCAGTATCTCACAGAACTATGTTAAATATAACGCTTATTGTTGACGAGGCGGGTTTTTTTTGAAAATAGTTAAAATTGACTTTGACTTTGAAGGACCCTACCGAATTATCTGTTGAAAGTAAAGTATTTAATTTTATTATACCTTTTGTAAATTTCTCGCAATTTGATTGGTTAATAAGCGTTTGGGTAAATTTAATGTCACCCTCGGGTTTCAGAAAATCTTACGTCACAGGGTGACATTAGCTGAGCGGTTGACATTAAAAAGAATGTCACATGCGCAGAAAAACTGCGTATGCGGTTCGAACGCATCCTTCTTCTGAATCAGTAAAACGTTTTTCTACAGTAATGTTACATATGATTTATGTTACAAGCGTCGAGATGAGTAGATGAGTTGTTTACCTGACGACAGCTGACTGTCGGGCCGAAAATGTCAATAAGTAGATTTTCCACTGTTAACGAAGAAACCCTTAAGCAGTTAACTGAACAGAAAGATGCCAAAAATACACAAAGAACAGTTAAAAGGAGCGTAAGCTTATTTAGAGAATTTCTCGGCGCGAAAAATAGTGAATCATGGTTGTCATTCCAGTATACTTTGATTGCACAGTATAATAAAAACCATCAATCGGTATAATAAAATAAATATTACATTTCTGATAGGATGACAGTCTATATTGTCACCCCTCGAAATTCATTGTCAACCTCGGCTTCGCCTCGGTTGACAATGAAATTTCTCGGGGTGACAATATAGACTGTCATCCTATCAGAAATGTAATATTTATATAATATTTGTATTGTGTGCTTACTTTTGAATATATCATTTCATGAAAACTCAAAAGTAGCAAATGACATTATAAGTAGTTATAGGTAGAAAAGTAAATGTATATAAAATTAATGTTTGTGTGTGTTTTTTGGTTTTTTAATGCATTTTATTCAATCATCCAGCTTTGGAAACATCAACAATGATATGTACAGTTCAGGTTTATTGGCAAGTATTTTGGAAATACAAAATTTTCTTATTACCAAATCGTTACTGAAAAATATTTATGTGCAGAAGGTTAAATATTTTTTAGTTAAAACTCCAAATTTCTGCACATGTCAAATCAAATTGTATTCAAACACCATATTTACGTCTTTGCTTTGGCGATATTAACAGTTGTGCGTCTTTCATCTTTGGAAACCCTTCCTTTGTTGATTGGGACACCAAGATAAGATTGGTATGAGAACTGTTAACTTTCATGTTGTATGATGTCAAATTCCCATTAAACACCGTAAACCGTCGTGATGTATTGGCTGTCAAATCTTCCAATATAATTCTGTAACTCACAATCACACCATTCCTATCGTCTTCTTTGACTGGCTAAAATGAAATGACACTAATTATACTATTTTGCAAAGTAAATTCCCCCCTTTAGGCAAAGTATTATAAAGCCAATCAAAAAATAAATAAATAAATAAATAAACACACATATTAACGTTTGCATCACCATTCCAAAGCAAAGTAAAAACTTCCACAGAAGAAGTGAGACCAGGTGTTTCGGAAGGTAAGCACATCATGATAATTAATTAAAACATGTTAATTGTTCATTTTACCATTGCATAAAACAATAATTTTTTTAAATTAAAACCATATTTCTTTCTTTATTAATAAAACTCAAGTGTGATTACATTTAAGTTCAACATCAGTTTCGCCATTAACATTGCAATGTATAGATTTCATAAAATATGTATACAGTAACAATAGGCATTAATAAAAATCGTGTTATATAACGTCAATAAACAATATTGACGTAAATCAGTGGTGACGTCGGTTCTCAGACGTCAAATTGCAGGAAAAAGTTTCATTTCCGGCACGAAATAAAAAGATTTCAAACGAGACATGCAGACTGCATTGACCCTCTTGCTGCCAAACTGATGCATGTGTCCTTTACCGCCAACCTGCCACAAGGGCACTATGTGCCTTTTTAAACTGACAAATGTTAGTTACATTATTAAAATACAATAACTTGTAATCATTTTGTCATGTGGTACTTTTAAATTTTTATAAAATAAAATAAAGTAGCACATGGCAACTGAATGCATTTTTTTGTAAAAATTCAAAAGTAGCACATGGCAATGTCGTAAAAAGCATCATTTTTAAAAAAATCAAAAGTAGCAGGTTTGTATAATACACAAAGAAGCAAATATTGACTGTTAAGAATAAAACTAATCAAAAACAAACATACTTTCACCGGGAAGTGATGCCGGATGATCCGGAAGGGTAGACATCTTCTGTTTTGCTAGCTACACCCCATCGTGTGTCATCAAAATTGAGTAAAAGAACCATGGGACGTCAAATATATTAAGGGCAATCATGGACACAGACACCATACTAATCAACAATACTGTGATGGCGGTCAAAATATTTTTTTATGGCTCTGGTATACATAGGCATGCAATACTCCTGGGTTAACAATTTATTTGTAAGCAGCTTGCGTCGTTGTATACAATAAAAATATAGAATTACAAAACGCGCGTGACGTCGACCTATAAGTGACTTCGTATTGATTTGCATTATTTACTTCAATTTTGTACTGCTAGCGTTGCTTTGGAATTCAATTCGGCACTGCCAACGCTATTTAAAATTCGTTTTGGCAGTTAGAGGGTTAAATGTTTCATCTCTGATTTTATGTTTGAATATCTTAGTGTAAGTCATTGACAAGTCTGAATAATTTGATGATTCCATGATAAAAAAAATAGACGCCCCTATCATTGTAAGATGAACAGTAGCTCTATATGAATTAATTACCTCCCAATATATAGTGATGTTGTTACAAATGGAGTCAATACAGGAATAATAAAATGGCAACATCTTTGGTACAGAGGCTGGAACTGGAAATAAGAATGAAAAGTTGAGTATCGATATATAAAGCAATAATGATCAGTTAATCAGAACCATAAACAATATCCGATGTGATAAATGAAAATGCTTTACACACTGACAGTTGACAAAATCATCCAAGCAAAATGTTACATGCAAAACTTTACTTTTTTATCTGACACAAATACATGCATTAATTTTAATTCTTTTCACGTGTTATCAAGTAGGATTAATGTCTGAACATTAATGTAAAGATAATAATATTGTTTGTCCAAAGAAAGGGAAAATATGTTAAAGAAGTTGACAACATTATATCTATATGTCTGCCATGTGCTTAGCTCTTTGTGCTTGCCCGTGTGTGTGTGTGTGTGTGTGTGTGTGTGTGTGTGTGTGTGTGTGTGTGTGTTATTACCGTCCTCCAATGTTTTTGTTTGTACTTGTACTGCATCACTCCATATCCCGCCGGGTTTGCCATCAGTTGCTGGTGCATGTCGACCGTTATGGTATACACAGTGCAAGGTTTTAAATCGTCTATAATGTATTTTGGCGTGTTGGTTCCATTGAATAATATTTCCTACAAAAATCATCAACAGCAATGTTTATTTGTAACAAACGTAAAAAATAAAACAACGATTCTAGCTAAATTGGCTAGGTAGACAAAACAACATTGACCTTACTGTTTGACTGTTGTGACGTAAAGTTCAGCACAAATGTTAAGAGGTATTGATCACGTGGTACAGCGGTTAACCCCAATTTAATATTTAGATATGTGTATATTTTATCTTCATAATAGGAAACTTGCATTGTTTACTAGTATGTACTAACTGTAAATACTCCATCTGGTTTTATGTAAGATCTTT
The DNA here is from genome assembly GCA_021292105.1 of Anadara kagoshimensis. Classification (NCBI taxonomy): domain Eukaryota; kingdom Metazoa; phylum Mollusca; class Bivalvia; order Arcoida; family Arcidae; genus Anadara; species Anadara kagoshimensis. The sequence continues at coordinate 29,810,401 of CM037860.1, forward strand.
GAAAAGGCGTTTGATAATCCATTGACGTAACCAATGGCAACAACTCTGCTTTAATGTGTAACTATAGTTAACAATTAAATATCGCGGTAACAAATTCAAATATTTCACACAAGACTTGTTTCAATACTTACTTTGGATTCATTATTTTCGTTTTTCGTTCGTATCCTTGAAATGTATCAGTTCTGTTGTTTGAATTCTGCCATGTAAGGTGGATAAAAGTTTTGCCTGCTTTTGCTTCCAATTTCAGTGGCTTTGCTGGTTTCACTGAAATATAAAACCAATAAAATGTTTGTCAAACACATTATTTATGATAAAGATACATATTTTTTTTTACAAATGTACCCGTCTATAAGGACCACCAAATTGAACCAGTAAAAACGGTATTTATAAGCAGTTGTTCATTATATAGAGGTGCATTAACAAAGAGCAAATTGGATAACTTTATTGGCCTTTATAATCAGGTATATATTGAGATAGTCTTCAAGGCAGGTTTGACTACATATGGTACGTCTCCCGTTAAAATGTTTCATTTATTGCTTGATTGAGAAGGTGAGGGAGAAATGTTTTAACTAAATATATATGCATGCGTGTTCTTGTATTCCAAAACAAGGCATTCTTTTGTAGGATGGTGGATCATATGATTAATAGTACCTTAACGTAAATGGAAAACGTTTAAAGAGCAAAAATCCATAATACCGATTTTTACGAGAAAATGACAACTCACGCAATTTCATATGTAATGGTTATAATTATCCAACAGAATACCAAATGGTAGCATGCAATCTTTTTATCATAATTTACAAAATACACAATAGTACTGGCGTGAGTATTACTAAACTTTGTAAGTTAAAATTTTTATCGTAAACATAAGTTAAGAATAAACTCCGTTTTACGAAACGTCGTATCCTTATTACATAATATTATACCAGTTTTAATTTTACAGCACTAGACGACCGTTTCGGAATACAATTCCTCATCAGTAGTGCTTGGACCAAAATTATTTTGAAGATGTTGAAAAAGTTACGAATAAAATTTCGTCGTAAGTTACGATAGCGTAGGGGCGTCCCTAACTTACAAAATTTCGCAAATTTGCAACATGGCGACGGCGTTCTTTATAATGTTCGACAACAGATGTGAGTTTTAATAGGCTTCGTAAGTCTAAATTTTTTGCGTAACTAACGAATCTTAGTAGAGCTCGCGCCTGGGGTTTTGTATTGTACTTGTGCTAAATTTAAGACATGTCGGTTTGGTATCAGTGTGTGTGTGTGTGTGTGTGTGTGTGTGTGTGTGTGTGTGTGTGTGTTTCGAAGGGAGGGGGGTAAACAAATCTTACCTATTGTGTTATCAATGGTTACTTGATCCATGTGGGAGACAGTGATAGATCTCAATGTATTTGTAATGTTTACGTGGAAATAATAGATCTCTCCTAAAATTATATTGTCCCAGGAACATGTGATTAGTTTCTCCTTCAAATTTTTGGAAAAGTTTGGACAAGGCATCCACAATCCACTGCCATTTCTAAAAAAGATTACATAAAACAGTCTAAATATAAAGCCAAATGAACGGAACTTATTTCTCTCTCTCTCTCTCTCTCTCTCTCTCTCTCTCTCTCTCTCTCTCTCTCTCTCTCTCTCTGAATATTTTAACATTGTAAAGTGGGGACAACTGAGATATAAATAGTAGGGACAATGTGAGATTCATAAGAAATATGTTAGTTCTTTTACCAACCATGTGAGCACATTTTCAGTATTTAAATGTAAGGACATTTTTGTAGGGACAATTTAATTTCCCCATCAAACCTAACACTCCTCTATTGTAAATATCATTTCTAGAGCATTTCACACTGTGATCAGATATTTGTCCCCACTATGCACGTGTGTGGAACAGTCCTCTCTCTCTTGTCTGACAACTTTCACACACGCATATTTAAAAAAGAGTACACTTACAAGCAATGAATGTTTTATAGTGACCGGCTTTTGAGATGAATACATTGTATTTCTAATTAAACCCGAATAGGTAAGCCTTTTTTCTAGACAAGCATCCATCTTCTAGAACCAAAGTCTTATTTAACATGAATAAGAACATTAACAAATGCAGAGTTAAACCTTGGAAAATGGCCATCAGAAAACAAATGGTGATAATCAGTAAGAACGCCAAATCGGCAAATTCCGGGAATTGTGTTTCGGTTTTACAACTTTTTATTCTTCCGCCGTTTTTAAAATTGGGATTACTTTTTTGACAAGGATTTCACGGATGGCCAAAAATTCACCCACCTTTATACTTATGATAATACATTAAATTGATCCTGTCTATAAAGGCCAACCAAGGGAACCAGTTTAAGTGTCTGGCATTTATGGACAGGTGGTCTTTATATACAGGTTCAAATAACACGAATAAAAACCTATATAAAATATAAAATTTTACAAGCCTCCTCTATATAGAGTTGGTCTTTAAGGCAGGGTTGACTGCATCAGATACAATATTTAGAGATTATTATATGACCATTTTGATATCACACCCCTTATCAGCCAGAGAGTCCTGATATCAGGACTCGAGGGCTGATTAGGGGTGTGATATCAAAATGGTCTTATATTAAACTTTTTATCATATGTTTCATTCAAGGAACTAAACAAACTCTGACGTTGAGAAAAAATCTTGCCAGATAATTGGCAAGATCGCAAGGTGAAATATCTTCTGGGTGTCGGAATTCTTCTACACTGCACAGGAAGTTTATGAGGATTTTTATGTGTCGGGTACTGTTTTTCGTAAAGTATTTATTTACATTGCGAGTACATAATTTTTTGTGTCAGTTTCTTCACCCAATCGATTGTCTATTAAAGCATCTAACTCTAATATTCTGTTGGCAAGACTGCCCAACACACGTTCTCCCTGTTTCGACATTTTTGTTTGTAAACAGACGAACGTTGCTTATTGTCAAACCGGTAACGATAAAGGAATTGAATTCGATTTTTTTTCATATCAGCCCCAGTCACGTGACCGGGGCGTGATATAATCCGATATCAGCCCTAGGGCAGACATGACTTTTGAGAATTTGACTCGTATCACATAATACAAAATCTATCATATTATTTATAAACATATGATAATTTAATTTATCACATACCCACTGAATCTTACTATAGGGATACATTACATTTTCTTGCCATGTGATACAAAGGTCCGTATCGCACATGCCGTATCACCATAGTAGCCGGGACTACTTTTAGGGGAATTCCCTTCCCGACAACAATAATATGACGACATTCATTGTGCACGTCATGTTAAGTTGGGAAAATTTTCGAGTTGGGAGAATCGCGGACGATGTTAAATAATTTTGTAAAATAAATCTTTTTTTTTTTTAATTTTTTCCAGTGTTTATGATGATATTAGTAAAATGTTAAGCAATGATGTTTAAACGAAGAGTTATCTGTTGTTTTTAATAACTTCATTAGCAGTTTTTCAGTCAGGTATCGGATTTTTCGAATCAGATCAAAAATCAATATAAAATAGTTGATTGTGAATTTATTGACAGATTAAGCCAAAGAAAGCTTTTCATTTAGTTTGGTAGGGTATGTGATACATATGAAGCCGTTTTGCGTATGTATATATGCACGAATAAACATAAGTTTGAAATGTTATTTTTATTTACAAAACTTTCTGATTTTCATGATCGATTTTATGGTAGAATCACAAGAAATTGATTGCCAATCTTCAAAAGTAGGACAATTGTGTTAAGAAAATTCTTTGATGAATTACATTTTAAAATGTGCATTGCAAAAAGATCTTTCTTATGGTGTTATAAAATTATCTGGTGTATCCGCATTGTGATGAATGGGAAGAACATATAAAGTCAGTGACACGTTTTAATTAACTCCCGATTAATACTGTCATACATTTATTTCACTGTTTGAATTTAATAATAAACTGTAATCATAAATAGGAGTTTCATATATTCTGATTTTTTTCATGCTGTAGTCCCATTTATAAAACCAGATGGTATATTGGTCACAATTCATGATTTTGACTCATTATTTATTTATTTATTTATTTATTTATTTATTTACAAAAATACAACTACTCTTAATAAATACCTGCACCGGAAGTGTTTGCGTTCCTATTCTGTTGTGATGTATCATAATAGATTGGCTACTAGTCTAGTCGAACAACACTGACCCGTCCGTTCGACCTTTCATTGGTAATATTCAAATAGAAAGGTCTACACAATAACCTGGGTGTTTGACCTTATTTTGAATATACAAACAGACATAATTTAGGGGCTATATGAAGTTTATATATAAGGACAGATGGTAGTAATACCGGGTACCGGGTGTTCATGGTAATGACAAATGCTGTCTTACCTAAATCACACAGTCTGTTAGCCCAATCCAATAGTAAAATTAAAGGTCAAACGGCCAGGTCAAACTTGACGCACTATAGTATAAGAAATAAATAATGTAGAGATAGACAACTGTGATGAATATAGGTAAATATACTAGTCCATAATAAATATTTGAATTAAAGATCAAACGGGCAAGTCAACCGTGATTGGATATATATGAGTTTGCTTTGAATTGTAATGAATTACGGGTACCTCGGCTTGGCTAGGTTAGGTAGAACAAGTACACACTACACTACTTACGTTTTCCATTGGACCGTAACCTTTATATCCCTTTTATGGCTGTATTTTTGACCAAGAATCCATGAACAGGTCATGGTCTCCCAATTAGACGTTACACAAGTGCTATTTGTTGGTGCCTGTGGCCGATCTGTAAATATTCATTAAATTATTTGCGATTTGCTGTTTTACTACGGAAAGACAAAACTTTAAAGTCAGGATAAGAAAACATTGCCATGTGTACAGGCAAAATCCGAAATAACAAATGTCACAGTGTATAAACGGAACTGTACACAAAAAGGTAGCTACTGTTCGTCGAAGCGAGAAGAAGGTGTATCGGAAGACACGAGGTTGTTGATTATCTATCTTTCTCGCTAAATTTTAATGGATTTAGTTTATCCCTTTTATTTAATCCATCTTCACTATATAAAGCTTTAGTGGTAGCCATATGCTTTCAGAAAAGTGTCAACTTATATAATAAATATGACGACGAACATCATCAAACGTGGAGCCGTGGGCTTCACACGTCTAGTTAAATGATGTAAAATACGTATTATTTCACATTGTATGTTCCATTATCAGTACCTATATGTAGAAAAATATTCTTAGATTCCCTAACTCATGTACAGAATGTTACAAAACTCGTATTTACACTGAAAAAGCAAGTTTTCCTTTCGTGGTCATAAGTTAGAACTGTACCGGTAGTTTTCAACATCTGTATTGTTTCTGTACCGGTAGCTATTTATCGCTTCCATGTCATCCGTGCGAGTTAGACGGAAGTTTCAGTTTGATACTAGAAATGTTTGTAATTCAATTATAAATTATAATTCATGCTTTTCTATTGAAGCGAAATATGCTATGGAAAATATTAAAGACCAATAGCCCCTTAATTATAGTACATTTTGCAATTGCATTAAAATATATCGTATACTGTAGCATGTTTTTGAAATTTTTAACTGAAATTTCCATATTGCAAGAACTGAGGGGGTGATAGCTATAATCTAGGAATATTTTTAAACGTAAGCTACTATTCGCGACGAGAACAAGATTAATACCCTCTGAGAATTAATCTATGTGCGTGAGATTTGCTAGTGTGTTTACTATCAGTCATTAGCAAGGAATTTAGTTGTATGGTCATTGCAAGGATTACGACAGGAGTGGACAAGAGACTCAGGAAGGAACATGCAGGATTTAGACCAGGGAGAGTAACAACAGAGCACCCTGAGAAAAATACTGAAACAAGCAAATGAATTCAGAACTCCAATATACACATACTTTGTGGACTTTGAAAAGGCGTTCGACTCGGTGCACAGGAAGACCCTTTGGACGATAATGAAGAGCTATGGGATTCCAACCAAACTCACTAATGCTTTAAGAGGGATGTATGAGTGATTCGAATGTGCTGTCATTGAAGAAAATGAAACATCAGAGTGGTTCGCTATTAAAAGTGGTGTAAAACAGGGATGTGTAATGTCAGGGTTTCTTTCTAATAGTTATAGAATGGATGATAAAGAAAACAACAAGTGGAGTGAGAAGAGAAATAAGTAGTGACTTTACAACGTTATTGTTAGTCTTAGGTTTGCGGAAGATATAGCACTTTTATCCAAATTCTAAGACCTGAATGATAAGACTAGGAAAATGACTGAAGAGGCATCAAGGATACGGCTTAAATTAAATATAAAGAAATAGACTTAGAAGGATTTGGAACACCAAAATATTGGAAAAAATACAAAGATGCACCTATTTAAGACTTAAGTAGGACCAGTATTACTTTAAGAAAGTAAAACGTGGAAAATAACGAAGAAAGATGAACACCTCTTACAAACGGCTTCCAAACATATTGCCTCAGAAGGATACTAAGAATAAGATGGCAACAAAAAAGTGGATCTGATTCGGACACATACTAAGGAAAGATGGTTGGTTGGTTGAATTTTGCTTAACGTCGCATCAGCAATTTTTCAGCTATTCGCGACGAGAACTATTTTAATTAATCTCTATGGATTAATCTATGAACAATTTTTGTGTATGCATGTGAAGTGCAAGTGTGTTGTATGGTCTGCCTTGTACTAGCGCGCACTCAGGGCGACTTTACCGTGCTAGCTCACAGAGTCAGTACGCCGCAGACAAGCGAAACAATTTACTCGTTGACCTCATTGTCTCTCTCTTCGCCGAACAGTAGCTACCTTTTTGCGTACAGTTCCGTTCATACACGGTGAATGTGATAATGTTTGTATTCATTTTGCCTTACAAGTGTTGTCGTCGTCTTATTTCACTATTTTGTCTTGCATTTCTTTCATTCGTTTCTTTGTAGTAAATCCAAAATATAAGAATTAAGGTGATTACACAATGGCACGTCTAAGCAAGCATCTTGTATCTGATCATCGTATTAAGTTTGATGTTATAATATTCAGTGATCACAACCAGTGATTATTTTGTGTTTTCTGTTTCGTGGGTTTCTTGGTGGCTGTTAATACTACCAAACTACTGCTGCGGTAGCTCAGTTTGTAGAGTGCTCCCTCCGTAACTGGGATGTTGGGGTTCGAACCCTGGCCGGGTATGAAAGTGGACAGTGACTGTTCTTTTACCAGGTACTCAGCATTACGAAATGAAAATCACGGTCCTTTCAGATGGAAGCTTAAAATAAACAAAGTCCCATGTCACGGTAGGCGTGGCATGATGAAGAACTTTGTTGTATAATGCCACCAGCGCAAAGCACGGGCAAAATGTCTGCACCTTCTCGTACGGCTGGCGACGTCTCGATATAAGTGAAATATTCTTGACTGGGACGTTTAACATCATTACTCAACCGAATTCAACTACTTCCGAGCCATTTTAACTAACAATTCTTGGCAGCCAGTTAAATAATTAGTATAACTTACTATCGATTTTAAAGAAACGTCTATCAATAATACAGTGGCCCTCCTTCCTGTGATATTCGCACACGTAGTCGCGAAATTTATGACCAACTTCAATTTGTTCAGCTGCGACTTTATCCTTGACCTGAACTGAATTGTTAGTAATGGCAACAGGATTGATCATAACACGCTGTCTTTTTGCGTTTATACTATACACCTCTAACCACCCGTTGGATGAGGATGTGTTCAATGATATATAGGAACAGGTAAGGATAATGGTTTCACCTTGAAATTTTGTTGGCATGTCTCTTGGTGATATCCCTATAAAGGTTAAAAAATAAAAAATGACGAAATAAATAAATAAACAAACAAAATAATAATAATAATAATAATAATAATAATAATAATAATAATAATACTGAAACAGTAAAAAACGGAACAACACAATTAATGTAACAATGAAACAAAGCAATACATACAAAACGTAATAAAAACGGCCCCTGATGTCAGAGAAAATAGGGCCATTATCAAATATTAAACTTTACCTTAAATGTTATATCAAATTACAACCACTGCGGTAGCCCAGTCGTTAGATTGCTCGTCGTGGATTCGAACCCTGACCGGATCTGAGTCAATACTTTAAAGTGGATAAAGCACTAGGCATTACAAAATGAAAGTCACGATTCTTTCGGATGGGAACTTAAAATAAACGATGTCCAGTATCACTGTAGGTATAATGCCATCAGCGCAATATACATGAAAAATATCTACATTTTCGCCTATAGTTGGCGATGTAAGTAAAATGTTCTTGACCTGGACGTTAAGCACCATTACACAACTCAACTTTTATTTAGAAGTATTAAATAATAATAATGATTACCTCCCTTTATCCCCCAGTCGTTGCATTTTGGTTGAGCTCGGGTATACTCAATATTTGAAATGATAAATACTGACACAATAATCGCCGTTGTTAAATGTCCCGTCATGGTAAAGCAAAACAGTCTCTGTTACAGATTCTGTAAATAAAAGTTATATAAACCCTAATTTATTTTGTTGATCACATTAGAGGAAACATTACACAAAGAAACTCTTACAATTAATGATTTAAATTCTAGTCTGCGCGAAGTACAGAACTGTCGAAAGTTTAACACTAAGTTGACGAATTAATGAAGGTCATCTCGACAACTTGTTTCCCATATCTCGACAGCTTTTAGATAGCTGCTATCTATCTCTCGGTAGCTTTTCGGTCACTAGCTATCCATATCAGGACCCGACTTGGCACCTGTCCTTTTTTTACTTTAGCTTAGTGTTTAACTTTTGATGGGGCTGTACTGTAGGTTCTAATCTGATTCACACAGAACATAATATAGACAGTTTAATCCGGACATTCCAGTTTCACCCGCCACCCAAGATTCAACTTCCTAATATATGTGAAAGAATCTTGACTGGAGCATGAATAATTAGGTATACAAACAAGATTTTCAAGAGGTTATGCTTTCTTTTTCTTTCTTAAAGCACCAGCCTACGGTTTCACATAGCCTTTTACCGCTTCTTATCCCATTCGGGCAGAACATAGTATGAGATAGTGTGTTAGTTCGCTGAACAAAAGATCGCTAGTTTACTCTGGCCATTCCAGTTTCTGGCACCATCAAATAACTATGTAAGTAAAAGAATCTTTACTGGAGCATAAATGATTTTATATATGTACAAAATATTACGTTTCCTTAGTTGTTATTGTCTAGAGCGCCGGGTTAACCCCCCCCTCCCCCCCACCATCTAGGTTCTTATCCATACCTGCCAAATCTCGCACATTGCTCGTGAGTGACGCAATTTGATGTGAAATCACGCTCACATGCACAACACTCTTTTTTTCACGCACATTTGTAAAATATATTCAAAATTCCATACAAATTATCAACTGTGTATCCAAAATATTGTGTTTAATTATGTTGTAAGTACATATTTTTTGAAAATTTCGTTAGGTCTCAAATGTTTTGTTTTGTTCTCAGAATGCTTATTCTTACTTTTATAATTTTCAGGGAGAGCATGCCCTGGACACCTCCCCTAACAAGGATGTGCATTCTCACGCTTTACTTCCTATTACGCTGACAGCTATGTCATGTGCTGTTTTTGAATGCATTATTTTAATAGAATTTCAAAAACAGCACATGACAGCTATGCTGATTTGAGATAGTTTAATCGCTTGCCAGGGTTCGGAATTTTCTCCGGTCACTTCAATTTCCTCATCGTCACAGAACACACCGTCTCGATATTATTAATGACAATAAACCTATGCAGAGGAGGGCTAACAATTTGTAGCAGTAACGTTAACTTCGTGTCGTATTGTTGCGTTAGTTACCACTCATACCACGTTAGATAATACACCGGTGTTAATAAATAAATTTACTTGTAGGTAGCATGATGAATAGATGATTTATTAACCATTTTATAATGTCGATTATTGCCGATGACATCCCAATTATTCGTTTGTTTTATTGCTAAAATGGAACACAATGACTTGATCTATTTTTCTGACAACATAGATTCTCATAAATTATAAAAAAAAAACAATAAAAAAGACCAATTATTAAGCCTTTTTAATGTTTCTTGGTAGTTTACATAGATGAACAATTTCTGGAGAGACGAAACAACTATAAAGAATAAACAGGTACTCGGCTTCCACTGTATGGTTTAACGAACAACAGTAATTAGATGCTCCGGTAACATAATTCATTTTATTCATTTTATAGAGGTTCATATGATTTGGTTAAATACATTTTTGTACTTCCATTTTACACCTTTCAACATCTAAAAAATATTTGAATTTTCACAATTAGTGGCCCGAGCACAACTAATAAGGATTTTTTCCGAAAATCGGTCGTCTACTGCTGCAAATGCAAACGGGTTTTGTAATATTTACAGGTGTTCGTTTCGTTTCCACATGTTCCGTGACACAGCATTTTAGTTGGTTCGGGGTTCAATATTTACAAAATTCATGCACATGTTCGATAATGTTATGTGATGTGCGATGTTTTTACCGAGGGCAAGATCTTCCATCATGGATTTTTTTCAAAACTGAATGTAATCACAGATTTTAGAAATATTAACAGTGAGGCAAGAAAGCTAAACAATCGCTTAATGCAAGCCTAGGCTTATCAAGGCCCTCAAAAAGTTTTATGGCCGTCATCACTGTATTGTTTGATGTCTTTGTCCAGGATTGCTCTGGATATATTTGACGTCCCATAAATCCATGTTTCTTTCTCACAATTTTGATTACACACATGACGGGTATAGCTAGCTAAACAAGAGGTGCTTACCCTTCCGGAGAACCCGACCTCACTTTCCTAGTGGAAGTTTACGTGTCGAACCTAATTTGTCAGTTCCAAAGTGTTAACTTTGGTTCTGGATTGTGATTCGGACATGGATTAGTATGTTTGTTTTTGATTATATCAGTGGTATGTGACACCAGCCTGAACACAGATTCACGTGATTACAATTTGATTATGTCTTTAATGATTAGGTCATTGTTATATAATTAACTCAATTGTATTGACTCATACGTGTATATAAATTAACCATGCGGTTCATATGTTATGTCGTAATTTGTTTAAATATTGTCGAGTCGTAATTTTTAAATATTTTTTCGTTCATAATGGAATAATTTTCATATAAATACTGATGGTTTTATTAAGCAATTAAACATAATGTTACAAGTCCGTCTTTAAAGCAAGGTCTTATACTGGCTATGTTAATAATAAAGTGCTACTGCATAAAACTTTCCTTGAGTTTAAATAAACACACACATACACACAAACACCTGTTATGAGTTATATGCGTTTTAAGGGCCCTATGAATTGCAATGCGACTATTTTATCAGCTTTTAATTTTTTATACTACACATAAATGGAAATATATTTCTGTGTAAATTTTTAATTGCTAAAAATTGAAAAATTCTCTAATTAGACATGAAATTCCTATATTCATTATTATTTTTAATTTTTAAAGAAAAAACCCATATATGTTTAAACAATTGTTTACATCAAAAATGCTTTGGGTAAACGTGTGTTTTATTATTCATGGTGATTACATAAATATCAAATCCAAAACAAACATACCAGTCTATGTCCTATTCATAATCCTAAAGCAAATTAAAAACAAACACACTAGTTCATGTCCAAATCACAATCCCAAAGCAAAGTAAAAACAAACATACCATTTCATGTCCAAATCACAATTCCAAAGCAAATTAAAAACAAACATACCAGTTCATGTCAAAATCACAATCCCAAAGCAAATTAAAAACAAACATACCAGTTCATGTCAAAATCAAAATCCCAAAGCAAATTAAAAACAAACATACCAGTTCATGTCAAAACCACAATCCCAAAGCAAATTAAAAACAAACATACCAGTTCATGTCAAAATCACAATCCCAAAGCAAATTAAAAACAAACACACCAATCCATGTCCATATCAAAATCCCAAAGCAAATTAAAAACAAACACACCAATCCATGTCCATATCAAAATCCCAAAACAAATTAAAAACAAACACACCAATCCATGTCAATATCAAAATCCCAAAGCAAATTAAAAACAAACACACCAATCCATATCAATATCAAAATCCCAAAACAAAGTAAAATATACATACCAATAAATGTCCAAATCTGAATTCCAAATCAAAGAAAAAACAAACACACCAATCAATGTCCAAATCACTATCCTAAAGCAAAGTAAAAACAAACATTCCAATCCATGTTCATATCACAATCCCAAAACAAAGTAAAATCAGTTATACCAATCTATTTCCATATCACAATCCCAAAGCTAAGTAAAAACAAACATACCAATCTATGTCCAAATCACTATCCCAAAGCAAAGTAAAACTTTGAAAACTTTGAAAATAAACTTACACCAGATAAGTGAGACCGATAAGCACCTCCTGTTTAGATAGCTACACCCGCCGAGAATTAAAGGAACATGGGACTATTTTCAGGGTAATTTTGTATACAGAAACATCCTACCGCGCATGGGGAAAACTTAAACTTGCTGAATAAAGTGAGTTTTAACATTTCCGCAAAAAAATGTTTAAAAAAAAAAAAAAAAAAAAAAAAAAAAAAAAACCAAATAATAATAAATAAATAAAATACTAGTTATTAAAAGATGGGTTGGGTATAAAAGGAAGTCTTAACTGGACTACATACAATACAAATTAAATACGCTTCATGAAACTATTTAAAGGGTAATTGTTATTAACTCACCGCGCCGCCTGTTCATTTAATGCAATCCACTTCTCTTTCCAATATTGCACATAGTCCCTATATATATGAATACTAATTTGTTGTTATGATCGTCACATTTTATTGACGTCCTTAAGAGCTAAACAAACCTTATATATTGGCATTGTTTTTTTTCCAGATCAATGGGTCACTATGTAAAGGGGAACTTTATAATACAAAACCCGTGTTTTAAGGTACTATACTCGAATGTAGAGTTTATATTCAATATAATTAATTATTGACCTAACAATTATCTTTTGTTCTAGCGCCCTCATTAAAACAAAAGGCTGAAGATTGGTACATGGATTTCAGAAAATACGCTTGAATTTCCGAAATCATGAATGGCATAACGGCCAAAAATGGCTATTGCTATTTCCAATAACTTCCTGGTATTTAGATAACTCTTTTTGCGCGGACTACTGTCAATGATATTTATCCATGGTGTCAAAATAAATAGTAAAAATTGAAAATTTAAAAAATTAAGAAACAGTTCTGAAAAATAACCATAGCAAAACGTATCGAAACTTTTTTTCATCCCTGGTTTAATTATTGATGTCTTTCTAGTAAGTCAGTACAAAGGTAAACATCACACAAAATGCCCTTCACAACTGTGTAACTAGACGCAGTTAGCACTGTAGTTGAACCAGTATTATAAGGTATTAAATAAAATAAAGTTTGCTTGTATAAATTAATAAGTATTAAAAAAGTAAAACTATCATAATCTTAAAATGTTAGTTAATTTGTAAAAAAGCAAAATATATATGTAAGGAGGCAGAAAATGTTGCTGGTGCATTGTAGATGTCATTATACAGCAGGGTACCGAGCCTATCATGACACGGACCTCGTTTATTTTAAGTTACCACCGGATGAACCGTGACTTTCTTTCATATTGCTGAGTGTTTGGCGAAAAAACACACTTTCAAGTCTTGGGTCAGCCCGGTTGGGGTTCGAACCCACGACCTCCCACTTATTGAGCGAGCACTGAACTACCGAAGTGGTCCTACAGGAGATGGTACATTATCAGGTAAAAACATATACACAAAGCAGTATAACGCGCTTAAAGTCCAACCTGCTTTAAAGCTCACCTCTATATAAGGACCACCTGCTTATAAAGGCCAGTAGAATTGTATCCCATTTGTTCTTTATTCATATTATTTAAACATGTATATAAAGGCCACCTGCCCATAAAGGCCACTTTAACTGGTTCCCTTTGATGGTCTTTATAGACGGGGTTGACTGTACCTACAACATTACAAACAATACAAAATCGATTACATCAAAATACAATACACACGAATAACAAAATATTTCAGGCATGTTAAAGATGTTTACAAATCAAAAAACACAGATCTGATAATCTGATTACGTACTCATGTATTTATTAACCGTTAACAATACTTAATTACAAAATCAAAAGATTTAGTAAGACAAACGTAAAAAATAATTTTAATACGGCATTCTTTTGAAAATTACATTTACCCAAACTAATGGAAAACTACATTAGTCTACATTTGTCTCCATAGATAGTCTCTTTACTGAAAAGAAATATGTTAAACATAAATAAATAAATAAATAAATAAAATAAAAATTAAATAAATAAACATGACGTCCCATAGTTCCATGTTCATGTCATTCTTAATTGTGAGAACACGTTGTGCATGAAGCTACCTTAACAGAGGTTGTTTGCGTTACCTCGTTTCCTTGGTGGAGGTTCACATGCTTAACTAGATTTCCCCTTTTTTTTAAAACTTCACTTTGTTTATAAACATCGACGGATATTTTTGTTTTTGATTTTCTCAATTATCTGTAGTGTTTCTGTTTTCCCTGGTTAGTTAAGTACGTAATACAGTCTAGAAGCAAACTTCTTTAATTTTTATGTGTAATATGTGTCAAAACCAACATGTTATAGTATAAATTAGAAAAAAAATAAATATGACTGAAAAAAATATGAACCTTACAGCAGCTAACACCATCAACTTGGAACACAAAATAATACAAGACAATGTTCGAAACAAGACAAACAAATTATTAAAAGGAAAATACAGTATTTTTACATGTTTGATGCTTAAATACTTTATTTCAAAACCTGTGTAAAAAGTTTTTAACCTTTCACATATTGGATATCTAACATATCAAGGGCACAAATATTGTAGATTTGTTCTCTATATACAGAAAATAAAACAATAATTTTTTATATAGTTTTCCTTATTAAGATTTTTGTTTTAAACATTTTGTGATTATTTTTTGAGAAACCAAATAATATTGTTGTGTTCTAAGTTAAGGACTGCCTATATGTAATAAAGGCGTCCAATAGGGAATATGTGGGGATGATTAAACGAAAATATACAGAAATTAATTATGAACATTATATTGTCTTTAAGAACGACAGTAATGTCGACTTTTGGATGCATTAATTATATTCACGTGGGGTTCATGTGTTTAACCTGAAGTTTTTGGTTTGCTTTGGGGTTATGGTTTGGACATATATTAGTATATATAACGTATTTACAGACAATATCAGAATAGTAGACTCTCAACAAGCCAAATTATTTATTACGATGATGGTGATTTTTATGAATTAAAAAAAATTGGGAGAAAAATGAACAGTGCAAATTTATGTGTCAAAAATGCATGTTTTGGTTGACACCAGCATATACATGTAGAACAGTCCAATTGTGACAGAAAATATGTATTTTAGCTAACAATTTTGGTTCTTCACAATCTACCGCTTGCTTGCGTGTTATAACCAAGAAAAAAAATATAACCGTGCAATCTACACATTATAAAAGAAACTAATGCACTCAATACAACTATGTTCTTCACCATTTTGACTTTTTAGAAATATAACACAACTTTCTTTTTATATACACACTAGCATACATTGATTTACAAAAATATATTGTTTCAGCTTAGGTCTCTCTTTCTGTGTTGAAATAATATTCAAATTTAAATTGAAAAAATTCTAAAACGTAATCTCGACATACTAGTATCACAGTTATATGTTTTTATTGTTTGCGTTTTATAAGTTTCAGTTTTCATATGATCCAGATATTCAAAAATACTTTTTTCAAACTGTTTTAATTCATCTCATAATACACGGTATCCCCAAAAGCTTGATCACACGACCTCAACTTCTCGTCTGCTTTTGTTGGAAATTGATCACAAGACCCCACCTCGAGGCTGATGTCTGTTGGAGATAGGTAACTACTAGTATGCGATTTTCTTGAAGACTTATCTTCGCTTCTTAATTCAACGTCTTTTGTTTGTTCAGAATTGGCCGTTTCTCCATAGTCCTTTGCTTTTACCATACCGGCAGGTTTCATCTTCTGTACTTCTCCAGGTTCAAGATAACTATCCGTATGCGATTGCCGTGTAGTTTTGGGACCATTTTCTCTTAGTGTTTTCAACATCATTGTTTCACCTGAATCGTAATACGTATACCTGTCTTCCTGACCGGAATGGTTATGCCCACTTTCATCTAGAGGTTTTTCTTCAATCATTGCTTCGTTTATTTTATTGTAGTTGTCCTGGTCAGGAATGGTTTGATAGTCACTTGTCTATAAAACATATGAAAAATCATAAACTTTATCAGTCCATGTTCAAATCACAATTCCAAAAAACACAAGTAAGAAGTTTGAAAACTGACAAGTTTCGTTAAACATGCATACTTTTACCAGGGAAGCGAGGCCGGGTGCTCCGGAAGGGTAAGCGCCTCCTTTTTAGCTAGCTATACCTGCCAGGTGTGTAATCAAAATTGGCAATGAAAGATACATTGACAAGAAATAGGGCCTATATCCAGAATAAATTTGGATAGAGACATTATACTTATCAACACTATTGTGATGACGGCCATAAAATACTCTGTAAGCTTTTTCAATATCCCTGGGTCAACGGTTTATTTGTAATCAGCTTGTTTCTTTGTATAAGAGAACAAACATAGTCGGAACACGCTTCTTTACTAAAACATATTAATTGTGACACAAATACACCATAAACGTGAGAAGCTGCATAGAAAAGAAAAGTTGACAATAGAAAGGGTCAACAAGTTTGCCATACATTTCAAATGCAAGATATTACAAATTAAGAAAATTAACCACAAACATACCGACCCGAGTTTGGCGATTGTCTATTGAATATTTATTTATCTACTGTTTGTTATCAAGTGCATTTACTTCAGTGTAATATTAGGCACGTCTATTTTCAAGTGCACGTATCTGCTAGATATCTTAAAATACTGATCATTGATAAATGTATGTATCCAGATACTCAGAGTCATTTAAGACATCGGCTTTGTTTTCATTTTCATTTATCCTAAACCTTTGGAAATAAAAACATTATTTGAACTGTGGGGGCACTAGGACTTTGTTTTTTGTATCACCAAGCTTACAAACAACCCCAGTTTGTTTATTATTTTTGTCAACATTCAACATTCAAGTTTAACAAGAATACGACAAGACAACAAAGTCTACGGATACAGAAATGCGACTATTTAATCTAGTGTTATAGTAACATAAATATCAGTGAAATGTAGCGATTAATTTTCTATATGGAGGCAAAGCTTCTTTTTTGTTGTTTTTACGAGGACCTTTAAAGGAATTTTTTGTGATATATTTGCGTTGTATATTAATAGTAGCTTTGATATATGTGTCATATAGCGGTATCTTTATTTACATTGAACTTACCATAAATTTGTCCAGGTATGTTACAAGCCGCTCATACAAACTGTCAAATGACGGTCTATTATCAGGTTTGATATCCAGCATTCTGCCATGACGTCATAACTGTCAATAAAAATATACTTCTAAATATAATATATACTAATGAGTTATAACAGGTTGTGTATTATATAATGCATTATCTTAAATTTCAAGCCTATTTGAGGCTTGTTTCTTATAAATCAAAAGATAAAAGCGTCCACTCCCTGGTAACGTTTGACTAAATTTGCCAGTTTTCAAAGTTTTTACTTTGTTTTTATTGTCATTTAAACAAGGACTGATATACTAGTATTTGATTTTTGATTATTATTGAATTGTCGTCCAAAACAATCAAAGTTTTGAAATAAAAATCCAACATTTTACGAACCGTATGCTTATTAAAAAGTTTTAGGCCGTCATCACAGTATTGTTTAATGTCTCTGTGTCCAGGATTGCCCTGGATATAGTTGACGTCCCATAGTTCCATGTTTCCTTTCACACAATTTTGATTAGACACGTCGCGGGTGCAGCTAACTAAACAGGAGGTGCTTACCCTTCTGGAGCACCCGGCCGCACTTCTAGGTGGACGTTTACATGTCTAACCTAACTTTGTCTATACGAAATCTTTCATCAAATTGAAAATAATTGAAATATTCATTAATGAGTTTATAGAACTTACATTTCATCTGGACACTCTTGAGGTTTTTGTAGTGTTCGCCTTGGCTGAGTTAGACAATATATCATTAGCCGACTCACAAGGGAATGGTGTGGCGCAAGGCTGTATATTTCCCAAACAACAACACAAAGGACCACCTGTTGATAAAACAGAATACCTCAAAAACATCAGCATTAAAATGAGCATGTGTATTCAGCTCACCTAGATATAGATATAATTTTCAGATTACGTAAGCCAGTATCCTAGTGAGCTTGATATAAAAGATACAACGATCTCAGGTTTGATTTCATATTAAGACTTATGCCTCAATTATGACGCTAACAAAAAGGGTACAATTGAAGCTTTATGACAAACATGATGACTTTCATTTCTACATGTCAACTTTTCTTTGCGGCAATACACCAGGGCCGAATTGCACAAAGCTTAATTAGAGCTAATCATCAATTAACATAAATGGCACACGACAAAATGATTTGTTAACTATGGTTTAATTAATGATTAACTATAATTCAGTTTTACGCAACTTGGCCCTGGCTCTCCTGGTAATGGTGTATTTGTTTCATAGTTAATGAGCTATGGTAGAGCTTATCACCACTACGACAACTCTATTCAACGAATCATGCTGCTTACAAATAAATTGTTGACGAAAGGATAATGCAGTCCTATGCTTATGAAGTCCTTATAAAGTGTCATGGCCGTAAGCAATATTAGGTATGTTGTCTTTATTGCCAAAATTACCCAGTATATATTTGATATATTCCCGCACAATATGTGTTAGTAAATCATCACAAATCGTACTTAACAGTTCACGTGTTTAACCCAATATGTCAGTTTTTAAGCTTTTACTTTGCTTAAGGGCTGTGATTTGGACATGGAAAAGTATGTTTGTTTTTCATTCCAAACATTTTTTCGAAGCGATTGTAGAGCGAAATGTCAGGAAGTCGACAGCGGTTAGTTCATTGTTTTGTCATAGTTTCAATATATACTTACACATCAGATTCCGTGCTGAATATACAATCTCTAAGAGATTCAATAGCCATCCATTTAACAGGAAGCTGAACATCCTGAAAATTACAAAAAACAAAAAACCAAAAAAAAAAAAACCAACAAAATGAAAACAAGATCGTATCCGGCTGGATACGTTGAATTCCATTGATCGAGAATCTCTTATTAATTTCCATGCTCAGACCCATGTTTAAACCCTATTGTGTCACAGAATACAACTTTTAACTTTTGTTCTTTGCCATAGCAGATGGGTGTCGCTAGCTAAAAAAGGAAGTGTTTACCTTGGTTTTACTTCCAAGGCGGAATTTTAACTTAATTGCCAGTTATTCTATTGTGATTTGAACATGGACTGGTTTTTAATATTTTTGATAGTGGATTC